>OV839567.1:14314797-15704667 GCA_929447395.1 Epistrophe grossulariae | reverse complement strand
TGCCCCATAGATGTAAATGAAAATTTATCTAGGGCAGAAAAAGTAGTCTTACCTATTTTTGGTTGTAAAACCTGTCAAAAGGACTACCTACGTACAATTCAAAATAGTGTAAACGTAAAAACACACTAAATAACTGTTTTTCCCAAAACAAACCAAAAAATACATCTCAATTGAGAGTGAAATATGCAACTCCCTAGGCAGTACCGAACTACAGATTTCCCTTAAAAAAAAAAACTATACAAAAATGTAAACCAGATTATACATCTCTATTTAAACAGCAATTGCCAATTTATGTGTTCAATGGACTGTAATTTTTCAAATTGAGTACCTACCATACCTTGCGACCTATCGATAAAAAATTGTTCATTGAATGTAGATATATAGTAAAACTATCTACAAATATGTATGTACCATAAGGTACATCCTCCTATATGTATATCTACCTACCAGAGGCAATCAATGTTCAATTTGCTGTAATTAACCATCAATTGCAGTTTTATTTTTCTGTTTTTTTTTTTGCTTTAAACAAGTAAAACAAAAATTCCCTGATTGGCACTTGATAAATGAAATTCAATTTAAATTTTATACAAAATACCTTTTAGCCATAAAAATAGAGGCATAAATGGAAGATACTTGGAAGAAATTGAGGAAATAAAATATTTTCAATAATACAAAAATGGAAGATTTTTGCAGAAGTAGGTACCTACTGAACTTAAATGTACATCTTTTTAAAAGCTACTTGAAAGTTTAAATTGATTTTGTGGGTTCATTGTGCTAACGGAAATTGACGGTAGAGGTTGAAATTTTGTAAAAAAAACTATTTTAAAACAAAGACTACCTTTTTTATATTGATATTTTTTAAGGGCACCCACATTGAGCGATTAGAGGCAGTGTTGCCACTATGTGACTTTAGTCGCATTTTGAACCCTTTTTTGCCCCATGCGACTATGATACGACCTTTTAAAAAAGTGGCTATTTTGACCCTTTTTTAAAATTTTACCACTTTATTGACCCCATCTCTAGAAAATTGCATGGAAAAGATTAGTTGTTGATCTGTTATCCATTTTTTAAATATTCCCAACGTTTCGTTGGGTACTTTCCAACATTTTCAAAGGATTTTCTTAATTGGACTATTAACCCTTTGCCGCATGAATTAATTATTGTTTAAAGAGGAAAAAAATAAAATACGCTTAAATTGACTTCTATAGGTTGTTTTAAGACGTTTTTCATTAAAAACCAAAAAAAAATGTTCGTTTAAATAAAAAACTCAACCAAATATGTATATTTTCAATCCCTTACTGCATACGAAGCCAAATATGGCTTGGACAGTGTACACTTTTGCCTCTCAAACGAGCAAGTTAATCATTTTTTTTTTAATAAAAATGTATTCATTTCAAAGAGAATTAGACACACAATCCGAAATATATTTTTATGATCACTTTACTCACCTAACAGAAAAGTAGTTAATTATAAATTGAAATAAAAAAATGTTTCACACTTCCGTTTTCATTGACAACAAGTAACACACTGACCTGCAAACATGAATATCTTCCTTCTTGTTTGGTGCACGTGTGCAAAAGCACAGCTATATTTGTTCTCAGAAATGCACAGAAGAGGATCTTGTTGCGTTTTGACCATTTTTTATTGAAGTCAGGAAAAAAGAGGACATAACTGTAGAAAGCCATATATGGCTTTGTATGCGATAAAGGGTTAAGTTACATTTTTTTTGTAAAAAGTCATGAACAAATTGAAAATTTACATATATTTTACACTATTTTATAATTTGAGACGAAAAAAAAAATTAATAAATAAATATAAAGCACAGATTAGTTCTGATGACCATCCCATTGATAAGCCTGACCTTTGAGTGTAAAACGTCCCATTAATAAATTTAGGACATTGAACTTTATAGCCTATGTACGCAGTTCGGGAAAAATTTTATTTATAATACATTTTATTTTTCCCAGGACAAATTTTGTCTCGGATTTTTCTTGAGCAGTCTCCACATAATTTTTCCAAGACAAATAATGTTCGAGGCATTATTTTGCTAGAGAAATGTTGACGTTTGATGAATATCACGGTTTTTATCAACCAAAAACATATTTTCGGTTTTAGCATTTTCAATATTGAAAGATGTTATGTGGATGATGACCAAAAAACATAAAAATAAACATGAAAGAAAGTTAAGGGAATATAGATTATATAAAACAGCTGTTTTCACTCGGTCAGTGGCGAGGAATGGGTTCAAGAGGGCCAAATATTAGTGCAGCAACATTTTTTAAAGCATGAAAATATACTAAATTTTCATAGAAATGATTTTTCTATGACAAAATATACTAGCAGTAAAGGCTGAATCCCTTTTTTTTGATTTTTTAATATTGCACTATATACTTTCAAAACCCTAAAAATATTTTCAGCTACGTTACTGTCCTCATATGAATTTTATTTTTATCTCAACAAATTCAAAATTTGTTTTAAGAAAAGAAAAATGTACAGATAAAATTTAGTTTTGCTCGATCTGCGAAGGTACTAGGCTTATGTATTTAAAAAATATGTTTGATACTGAAATGCAATAAATCATACTAAGTATACAAATAGATGTTATTCAATAATTATCTGAATAAAAATGTATTTTACATTTAGTATCAACTGTAAACTGATTTGTTTTGCTTGGTTAATTTTTTTAATAAAAAACTAAAATTACTTCAAAATATGTTTTATTTATACGGATTTCGTTTGATTTTTCTATCTATTAAAAAAATTTCAAAATGCGAACTTTTTTGTCTCGTGACCCCTTTTTATCCGACCTTTTCAAATTTCTCAGCGGCAACACTGATAAGAGGTTTAGAGCGACTAAACTGCAGAGTATGTGGGAGATCCTTAATGCTACTAATATCAACCAAAATGCATTGTGAGCATTTTATTTACTTTTTGCAATTCTTTTATTACAAATCTGAAGTATTTTAGTCAAAAAACACTAAAAATAAGTTAAAAGACTTACAGTTAATTAACAGCAGTCAAAATACTTACTGACTAAAACAAATACAAGGCCAGTACTGAAGACTTTCGAGTGACTAAAAACTAAAAACAGTTAAAAAGTACTGCAGTTAATTAACTTTTAGTCAATTAACTGCTTTCATTAACTGCACAGTACTAATATTAGTACTGACTGCTGACTGCTGACTGTTTATTTTGCAGTTAAAGTACCCATGTACAGTTTTAACTTGTACTCAATTGTTAAGTTAATAAACTGCGACTTTACTAACTGCATTACCAAAATACTGCAGTCTTTTACATCTCTGCTTAGCACAGCCACAGAAACAAACAGTGTACATAAAAGTGTCTAAAGCGTTTTATTGGTTCTTGCATTGCTTCGCTAGCTATAAATTGGCAATAAAACGCAACTGATATTATCGAACATATGACTTAAGCAAACTGCGTTATAGAAAAAAACGACTTTGCATATAAAAATCTAGTTTTTTGACTAACAGCTGACTTTTCAGTATGCGTTTATGATTATATTGCAATTGCATTTTTTACGCAAATGACGTATGAAACGGTATTTGCATTTTGAATAGTACTGTTTAAGTAAGTCTTCTTGTGTATTTCTTTGCGTGTTTGAATCTAAACGAGTTTGACATTCGGGAAACATAGTAAACAGCAAAATGTAAAGTGGCGTAAGTCGATTTTAAGCATTTTTCAGGAAAAAATATTGTATCAGCAGATTTTTGACTGTCATTAAATTAGGCCGTTTTAACAAAACTAAAAAGTGTCTTCCAGGTGACATGGAAACAGGACTATTGCACAGAAATATTACTAATTTTTCATTGTTTTTAAAAAAATAAAAGTTTTTGGCTTGTCGAATTTTTTAGTCAAGATTATAATTTAAAAAAAAAATATGTTAAAATAAATCACAATTTAACTATATTGTAATGAATTAACACAAAATAGAAAAATTGTATCGAATTTTATAAAAGTGTATTGGTGTACTTTAGCCAAGTCGAATGTATCGAAAAAAGTACAATTGTATCGACTTTTGCAACCGTGAGTGCTATCACCCTATACCAAATTTATTTTCACTTCCGCCTATGTCATAACATAAGTCATAACTCATAATCTTTGTTCCACTCAATAATTGTTTTTACTTAGGAGCAATTCATGCCAACGATTGTAATAAGAAGCAACTCGAGATAACGGAAATTACAAAAAATTGGGTGACAAAATTATACGTCAATCGACTTAAAAACATAAAATAAAGCATTTTAGCTCAAAAGTTTCGCATATTTTCTTTTTTTTGAATAGATAAGCACAATGAATTTATTCTGTCTGGCATAATTTGAGTGTAAACGAAGAATCGAATGAAAAAATATCTATGAGAGAAAGGATGTAGACAGAGAGAAGAAAAAAATATTAATTGAAAAAAATCCAGTGATCCCTGCTTTTTGTTCTATTTCATTTCGCCGTTTTTACATTTACTCTTCTTCTTATATATTCATAACATATTTTGTTATAAGATTTTTAATTCCACTCAATTGTTGTTTTTTTTATAACAGCAACTAAATAAAATTCATGAATGAAAAAAAAAATAAAAATCGAACGTATTACGTAACGATTACGATGAGAGAAAACGAATAAATTTGGTATTAAATATTCAGTTTGTTTGTCGACTCTTAACTGATATTTTCATTTTTAGGAAGCGCATTGATTTTTGCTAAAACGTTAGCATATCTACCTATATACCTTCCTACTTAAATTTTGCTTTAACAATATTGAAGATCGTCATTCGTCAAGCCTTATTGAGAATTGTGTTGAAATATACATAAATATTTATACCTATGTAGTTAAACAAATTATTCTTAAATCTGTAATAAAATATACCTACGGTATTATAGAGCAAAACAAAACAAAGTAGGTAGGTACGTATGTATGTGATTTTATTTGTGTTTTATTTTTAGAAAACAGTATCTATATAATGTACCTATCATCTTTTAGAATTGAGCAAATGCTTAAATTGGGAGAATATTACTTAATTGCACGAGAGAAGCAGCTGGATCTTAACAAAACTTGGATGAGTGGTAAAATTAAAAACAAAGTGAAAAAAAGAGTGTGCGTACTTATGTACACGCGCTAGAAGTAAAACTTCTTTCACGACAACAGGGCAAGTATTTTTCAAGTCCTACCACTCAGAGCACCCGATTTGAAACTCAGAAGCGTTGCAAAATCGTGACGCTAAATTTTGTAATTCGTGACGGGAATTTGTATGTCGGTTTGACATGTCACTGACAGCTCCATAGAAAAATTTTTTACCCCCATGCCGCAAAAGAAGTTTTACTTCAACAACACCCAATGAGCGAGAGACACAATAGATTGCAGAATGTTTCCATGCAAAACCAATAAACCTACAACTATACATAATTTATACTTCCTCGCATTAAATCGACCAATGGCCGAAAATCCAACACAACAGAAAAAAATCCTCAGAAATAAAATTCTTCCCACAAAAAACCCTTACTCGAATTCACTAACCATCTTAACGAATATATTAAATGCACGAACCATTGCATTTAACGAAAATATAATATCGTGACGCTGAATTTTGTAATTCGTGACGGGAATTTGTATGTCGGTTTGACATGTCACTGACAGCTCCATAGAAAAATTTTTTACCCCCATGCCGCAAAAGAAGTTTTACTTCAAAAATCCTCAGAAATAAAATTCTTCCCACAAAAAACCCTTACTCGAATTCACTAACCATCTTAACGAATATATTAAATGCACGAACCATTGCATTTAACGAAAATATAATATCGTGACGCTGAATTTTGTAATTCGTGACGGGAATTTGTATGTCGGTTTGACATGTCACTGACAGCTCCATAGAAAAATTTTTTACCCCCATGCCGCAAAAGAAGTTTTACTTCAAAAATGTTCGGTGTGTTAAAGCTGTGAATATTAATTATTGGTCGCGAAAGGTACGAAACCTACTCTACCCAGTTTTGTAAAAAGTGTTATACTTACATATGTGTCAAGTGGTCCATTTTTATCTGATTCATCAACATTGTGTCCTTCCTGGCTGGACTTTCTTAATCACAAGAATGATTCTTAGAAACGAAAAGATTCGAAATTCCAAAAGATCCATTTTTGCATAGCTAAATCAAGTTTACTGATATAAATAAATTCAATCCGCCCTTTAGTGTTTGTGTTAATTCATTTGAAAACAGAAAGAAAAATATACCTACACCACTGATTCAGAAATTCTATTAGTTCAACAGTGATTGAACTTTACTTAATTTACTTACGTTAACATCAAAGTTTATCGACTTTTCTTAAGAATTAATTTATTACCCTGTACCTACCTACATATTTTATTCTTGTACATCTTCCTCGCTACTTTAATTTGTTTGTATAGGTATGTACCTATTTGTATCCTTTTTTTTTGCTTTCATTTTCTTGTTTACATTCAAGTGAAATTTCTATTTCAATTTACAATTTCTATGAAACCACTTCCCCTTTCCATTGTCTGATTTTCCTATTATATTTTGTCCTTTTGTCTGATTTGAATTTCTAAAGTGAATGAAATAAAATCTCGTCGTCCGGGGTGATGTTGTAGATATACAAAACTATACCTATACTTCAAAGGTGACAGAAGAGCTTCTTCAATTTGAAAATTACCTCTTTTTTTGTAATTCATTTCTATTTTGTTATTAGGTATACCTACGAGTATTCATTCATTTTCTAACAATTTATTTTATTTTTTAATTTATATTTTCAGGATAACAAAAGATTCAACTTTAAATCCCGTTAAAATATTGTACATAACAATTAAAATTTTCATTAAACTAATTAAATAAGAAAACAAAAAGTAAGGACTCTAAACAACGAAAAAGAATATAAAAACTTTACCTACCTACAAAATGAAAAACTTAATGAGAACAAAACAGTAAATATAGTTAGAGGAAAAAAGAACTCAAAAGTGCAGCGAGCGGTCTATTAAAAAGTTTGTTTGACAGCAGGACGACGTAGGTATAGATAGATAAAACTTGCTTCAGATTCTACTTCCATATACCTACCTACTGTTCCTGTTACTAGATAATGCTTATACCACTGCCACGTAGTGTCATCTTTTCTAGGGAAGCTTTATGGTTAAATTGAATTGCGTTCATGTGCCCTCTAGTCTTTGATGCAACATACACTTCCTTTTCCATATAATCGTATTCCTAACTATATATAGAGAGAACAGTGTTTCCACTCATCCTTTTGGATTTTTTGATTTTTATTTTCGTTTTGGTTTTGCAACGAATTGCAGCAACATCTGCCGCGTTACCGTTGCTTCAACAGAGTGCGCAGAAAAGCTTGAAACAGACACATTTCATCTTTTGCACATCACATACAAAAGAGAGTCTCTAGGTACAGTACAGTTACCTCATGGCACATACCTACATTAATGTAGAGATACAAGTGTGAAGTTGTGGTGTATACACATATATACATATATATATGTACATTTGCACCAGGTATATTCCCTCATCCATTTTTACCAATTCAAGCCAAGCCGTTAAAAAGGACACATTTCATCCTTTACCGCAAAAACTGGCAACAGCAGTTGCATCAGCGACGCTCCTCGTAGTAAATTGCTTTCACACTTGAGTGAAGTGGCTCAAAAGGACACTTCTTTAAACACTTCAAATGGAGAAACACACTGAAAGCAGTGGGTGGCAGTATATATAGTAGTAGTAAAAAAAAAAGGACGAAGGGGAAGCATGTGAATACTTATAAAAAATAAAAAAAAAAAACAGACAAACACTTTTCGTACATATACCTTCCTGTGCTTATTGGATTTTTTTTATTACATTCAAAACAAAACGAGGAAAAAAAAAAAACGAAACAAAACAAAACAAAACGGTTTCCCTACAATTTTCGAATGAAACCTTAGGACCTGTAATCAATTTTACGCCACATTGCATATAATTTAACGAAATAAATATTACATCAGTGCTATACGGAATTTCTTTCCTTTTTTTTTGTTTGTAAATAAATATAAACAAATTGGAAAATAAAAGGACGAAACAACAATAACAACAACAATAAGATGCCAATTAAAATGGAAACACAACTGAGAGGATTGGAGGCAGTCGTTATATGGATGATTACGTTGTTCATTTTTGTACCGGGTGAGTAAAGTTTTACTTTATTTTTGTTAATAATATTAAATTTGCTCTGATGAGAATAATCTGACAAAAAAAAAAAATGCGGAAGAATTCGGAGAGGTTGATTGTTTTTTATATGAAGTTATATTTAAGTAAAAACAACAACAAAATTGAATCTTATTTAAATTTAGAAAGGTCACGAAAGAGGAATAATTATATTTAAGTAGTAATAATGAACCTTATTTTAATTTATATCTTTTATAATAGAAAATTAGTTTGTATCTACCTACTTGCAAGAATTGGTATTGTTAAGTCAAATTTAACAACTCATACATATATGGAAACCACATCGCTCAGACAGACTAAGGACAGGTAGATTTTCTTAACAGTTTATACCTACCTATATACATAAGTACCTATACAAATTATGAAATATGTATAGATATGAATTCGTGCAATTTTACAGCCGAAAAACTATAATAATGCATTATAATCTAAAAACTTGTAATTTGGCCCTTAATTAAGAAGAGTTGAATAGCCAACTTTAGCTATAGAGTTTGTTTGTTAAAAAAAAACGACGCGACGGAACTGGACATTCAGCCTTATTGTGAGTTTCGCCCGAACAACATTCCACCCGGAAAATTTGATATTTCACTTTTCGCCTATCGTAAGTTTCACCCGCAATTTTGTGTTAAAAAAATTCCCCTTATTGTAAACATTCATTTCGGGCGGAATGTAATGTTATTGATAGCCTAAATGTTCACTTATTTTTAGTAGGCGAACGAAATTTCGTTTGGGCGAAACTCACAATAGCTTTTAAAATTCCGGGTGAAAATTTTAAGGTGAAATATTTTTCGGGCGAAACTCCCAATAAGGCTGATTATCTCGGTTTTAAATACCAACATGAAATTTTTTTTACTTGCGATAATATAGGTACCTATAGGTATTTAAATGATAACGAAAATGAAAAAAAAAATAGAAAACTACCTACTTTTGATTTAGGTGGAGCGATTGAATATAATTCAATTTCCTAAAATTTTTGAAGTTTATGAGCCCAACTGTCGTACCTGGGCGAAGGGCATTTTTGGAGTTGAGGTTTGAACTCATAAATTGAATTGTAGGTAGGTATTTACTATATGGCAAGTTACGGATTCAGTGGGTCTCGCAATTCTGTCTGTCTGTCCTTTCGGCTGCAAGATAGACAGATGGGGCGATTTTCTTTAAACTTGTGGTTTTTTGGGCATTCACCCCGACTTTCTTTTCTTTTTATTTTATTTTTTGGACCAAAAATTACAGTAGCTGCCGTACAATTTTTTTATTTGCAAAAAATTAAAACATACAAATTTTGTTTCAGATACGTACCCATAACTTAAAACAAAAAATCAGTAATTTTTTTACAAAACGGCTACCATTTTATAAAAAACAAAAATTCCGGAAAATGGTTATGAATGGTACCTTTTTCTCAAAAACTATTCAACTGATTTTGATTAATTTTTTTGATTAATTTTTTTCGAAAGTTTTAAAAGTATTGTAGACAAAAATTTTCAAAAAAATTTGTTTTGAGTTTTTAAAAAAAAGTTTAAATTTTTTTTTTAGATCTTATAATATAATAATTTGAAAACGAATAAGTCGATTTTTATTAAACTTAGCACCCAGAAGTTTGTTGATACATATTATTATCTGGCAGATTTTAAATAAAAATCATTCTTTGGACTAATGTTTTTTGTTGACACTACAGATAAAAAATTTCACCAACTCCAAATTTCATGACAAATATTTTTGTTTTTTGTGACTTTGAAATTAATTATATAAATTTTCATAAAAACCCATGAGATATTAATAAATTTACTTATGTGCTTTAAAATTATCTAAACAACCTACTTGTCGTATGTACCAAATAACAAAACTTTGACGTTTAACAGAAAAATTGTTAAACACAGAAAAAAATATATATAGAGACAAGCAATTTTCCAATCTTTTTACTGGAAATTTGGAAGTTTGAATAGAAAAGTGTTTCTTAATGGGACTTCAAAATTTAACTGAGTTCCAATAATAGTAAATAAACTCAAATTATGACAGAGAATTTAAAAGGGTTTGTTAACTTTAATGATTATAGTTAGGTATAAATGATAGTAAAATCGAATTTAACTGCGTATGAAGAAAATGGCCTTTAAAGATCAAACTATTTTTAAATAATTTAAGAAAAAAAATGAAAAGCCATATTTGGCTTTGTATGCAGTAAAGGGTTACAAATTGACCATTTTAACTGAATCAATGCTATTTTGTTTATTTTTACTAAAAATAAAAAAAAATATTTATCGGTTAAATTCTATCTACCATAGCCCGTCATTTACAAACGACAATTTCAAAAAAGCTTAATATACTCCCTTTGAAAAAAAAATTCAATTTATACCTCTCATATTTTCAGTTCAAAAACATACCTATAGGCACACTGAGTGCATCATTACGGATCTATTTCTAGTATCTATTAGATCAGTTTATCAGAGGTATGTAGAAAATTTAGCTTATTTACCAGCTGTACGAGATGCCATTATCTTTTTCCAATACCAATTTGTTATATTTTACCTCATATCAATTCGTTCTTGTTCAAAAACTATATTCCCATGCATATATAAGAATATAGGTATGTACGTATTAATAAATGACATGCCAATCATCATTATCAATCATGGGATCCTTTGATATAGAAAATCTACTTGATAATTTCTAGGAAAAAATCATCGTCATTACAAAACTTTATTGATTCTCTCAAGGATTCTTGAGAATTGCAATGAACACAAAACTTCCTTTGAATCTTGCTTATGAAATCAATCATGTTTTCTTCTTTTCTGTTTTTTTTTTTTTTTGTAGAATTGGGATATGAATATTTATTTCATTTTATCTGCCTATGTCGTTTTGAATCAAATCCTATATACGTATCATAGGTACATATATATGAAGACATACTATACAGTGAAAACAATTATCCTTTAACCTGTGTGTTGTGCAACTACCACTCCTGGTGATTTATAAATGACAAAGGAACAAAGGTATTAATTTCATGCCAATCGTATAGTGCTTGATTCAAAATCAATGTTTTTAGTCTTCGATCTCGATCTCGACCTGAATCCGGAGATTCAATTTGTCTTTTTTTTTGTTTTTTTTTTTCATTTTTGTTTTTTATTCCAGCTTTTTGAATTCAAATTAAAAGGTAATGTTTCAAAAGGATATCGGATCTTCTTCACAGAAAGAGAGTGGTACCTACCTACAAACGTAGGCATCATTCTCATTTTGAATTTTGTATCGTGCAGAGGAGGCGGCGCGGTGCATAGAAATTGTAGCTTGAGCTCTTGTTAAATCTTAAAGGCCGTATAGGTATATCCCCTGGAAGGATCCGAAATAAATGCTATATGCTTGATGAGAGTGCATTTTGTATATTGGCAATTTGGAATGAGAAAATATCTATAGAATGTCATTCGAATGTTATGAATGCACACCACCACTATTCAGGCATATTATAGCCCATACCCATAACGAATATATGTAGAACCCAAAAGTAGATAGTCTCCAATGATGTTCCCTTCTTTCAGATCTCGCAAACGTCACACATCGATATCTATTTTGGTTTGGTTCTGATGATGACTCTTCTCTAGCATTGCAACTGTTTTTAGTTCAAATTCGTCCTCTCTCTCTTGCTCTTTCCCTCCTGACGATTTCGTTCGTTTTCATTTTCGTTTTGACTTGGATTGAATTCAAAATCATGATTAATGATGATTGGCTGTTATTGGGAATATCAACTACACATTAAGCCCCGCTGTGTAGGTACCTATACAGCTTGCTGCTGCTGCTGCCTTTGCTCTCCTCCTCAAGTTCTCCTCACCTCGAGATTTTTCATTGATGGTCCTTAAAGGATTTCTTTTGATGGCAAAATAGAAAATTCCTCTCATCCTGGATAGCTGACAGCGGCGTGCGCTTCTCTTATGTTCAAGTTTTTCTTTTTTTCTCTCAATTCTTTGCATTCAACGGTGAATTTGATTGATGTCCACATTTAGATCACACAAGCACGTATAAACCTACATATGTATGTATATATTAGTTATATGTTTGTATATGATCCAACATCCTTTTTTATTCATGTTATAGATTCATAGACATCAGGAGGAGGAGGAGACATTGTATAAGGATGTAGGTATACGAGTATGTTTTATGCCTTGGATGGATTTGATTGATTAGCGACATTGGCAATAGCTTTGGCGACAATCAAAATTTTTGTTTGGAATTTTGCCCAATTGTCGTTTTTCTATATTTGTTAATGTGTGTGTTTTTTATTTGTGTGTGTGTGTGACTGTATATACCTATATGTAGGTATGGATGTTTAACATTGGCTCATATATAACTCATCAAAGCGTATTATGAATTCCGTCATTATATGAATGAAGAAGAAGTTGCTATGCCATGCCATGCCGGCCGTGCCTCGTTTGTGAACATGAGTAGGCCATGTGCTTGTGCAGCTTTTATTTTTAATAGGCAAAATCTCCTGGTTTCGAAGAAAAATCAAGTTGATTATGTTTTCAAGGAGATGGATTAATCGAAACAAAAAAAAAATGAAAAAAATCTTAAAGCAAAGTGAATGATTATTATTATTTTTTTTTTACTCAAGGATCATGTCAATGTCAATTATTTGACAAATTATTGATGATGGAGTATTGGATTAGAAGATTTTTTTTTTCAACTTGAAAAGATACCTCACAATGAGTCAGTTGTTTTTGAATACATTTTAATGAGTTGGAAAATGTTGATATTTGAACCCGTTTAGGAACTGCTGGTTCGAATTACAGTGGATGCAGAGACGGTATGACAAAACCAACTTTTTTGGGCTTCTCCTTCATCGATGTGTTAGTTTTAATTTTTTGATAAGAATCTGGAAATGTTGTAGATACTTGCTCTATAGGGCAATTATTGGTCAAGCTGGTTCAGAAACTTTCCAAAAACAGTCTTCTATATATTTTTTATATTTTTTTTTATTAATGTTGCTTACGTTTGAAAGTTTCGAAAAACACTATTTATATTAGGTGTGTTCCTTTACTTCTTATAGTATATAAGACTCATCAATAGCCAAGTTCCTTAACATTGAAACTCTGTGCATTTGTGTGAATTTCTACACATTTTATTTTTTTTTTAGAATTTTGACAGACTTTTGTGTAGAAATGCACACAAATGCACAGTAAATAAAAAAAAGCATACAAATTTAAGGAACTTTACTATTGATACTTCTTATATAAGAAATAATTAAAGCTTGTTTTAGCTATTTTTAATTTCATTTCAATTCTAAACTTTTAAAATTAAATCAAATTAAAATAAAATGATTTCAAGAAAAAAAATAAATAAAAATTTCTTATCCAACTGTGACCGTCAAAAATATCAGTGCCTTAACTTCTACTTCAATACGAAATAGTCAAGGACTGTCCAAGGTTACGGTCACAATTGATAACATTATTTTGTATTAAACTAAATAAAAAAAATTCGATCTCTGAATGACATGTATTTGATTTATATTCTATTACAAAAAAAAGAAAATAATGGTACCTGCCATACAAAATCTTATAGACCTAAAGAAAATCTTACTTTGAGTGAAAAATTATTTCAAAGATTTTTATAAAAAAAAAATCAATGGTTTTAGTTTCACTGAAAAAAAAAATTTAGCAAGTATGTGCGACCCAGTTTTGCACTTTATTTTATATATAAATATAAATATAATAAAAGACTTATCTACCACAGTGAAATAGATCAGAAGCTTGTTATTCTAATTAATAAATTTGTTAAACGAAAAATATAAAAAAAAATCAGTCATATGACGTCCGTCGGTAATTCAAAAAGTAGTGTTTATGTTTTTTATTTAGCCTTGTTATGCTAAACATATTGAAAGCGTCTTTGGTTTCAAAAAAACTTATATCAAATTAGGAAAGCAGGTAAGCAATGCTAAGCCTTGAAAATAGGGGAAAAAAACTTAGCTATACCTGTAAAGTTTTGGCCTTAAGGGAAACGGGCTGGAATGGTAAATTATCATACGTATACTTTCAGCAAAGTGACTTGTATTTGGCGTTTAGGAAAAAAGAAATGACTAACACGAGTAACGGCTGCATATACATATCTTTAGAATTCTGAACAAATTCTTTTAAATTCTAACGATAGCTTTTGTCCGATCGATTCACGAAAATTTTCCATAATTCCGCGCACGTTTTTTTGAAAATTCTTAACGAATTTCCTTCTACACTACTTTCAGTAATTATATTCAGCAAGGCAGCAATTTATATTTCTATGTGGAATTCTTAACGCCTTCCATAAATTCTGAACGAGTTTCTTTCTCCAAAATGTCGTTGTATCGTAATCATAAACAAATATCGAAAGAACTCTTAACGAATTCATTTTATTTCATTTCATTTTTTTTTAAATTTTTATTTCACGTTATTATTATGTATGGCGTTCTTAACGAAAGCCTTAGTAGCTCTTTCAGTAGCGATTTATCATTGAATTCCTTTTAAAAACGTTTAAACGTTTCGATATTATTTCTGCGCACGTTTTTCCACAAAAATTCTTAACAAATTTTCTTCAGCATACGTACACATACATGTGTATATGTTTATTAACACATTCCGCTATACGATAGTTCTTTGTAGAATTCTTAACGAATTCTTTGTATAATCTCTTTACAAGTTTGATGTTACTTTCTAAAATAAGAATTTAACATCTTACAGAGTCTTGTCACAACTCTTAACGAATTTTATTTAATAGATTTTATTTTTATTTCCCGTTAATATTATATTATAATGAAGTTCTTAACGAACCTCCTTCGCAAAACTTTTCCTTCAATTATTACAATATTATTATATCCACCGCGAGCGTGTTCCTTAAAGTTAATTTTCTTGTATTTCTTTACGAATTCTTTGTATTTCTTTCGACATTTTTGATGTTCTTCGGTTTTTGGTGTAATTCGCGCAAGTTCCTTAAAAATTCTTAACGAATCATCTTGTAGAATTCTTAACGAATTCTTTGTAATTCTTTCGGCATTTTATTCTTTGATTTTATTTAAAAAATTATTATTTTCGCGCAAGGTCCTTACAAATTCTTAACGAATTATATTTTAGAATTCTTAACGAATTCTTTATAATTCTTTGGGCATTTTATTCGTTGATTTTATTTAAAAAATTATTATTTTCGCGCAAGGTCCTTACAAATTCTTAACGAATTAAATTTTAGAATTCTTAACGAATTCTTCAAAATTCTTTCGACATACATATTTTATGATCTTCGGTTTTGTGTAATTTTATAAAACTAGAACGAGTACCGTCAAAACTCTTAACGAATTTTATTTGATAGATTTTATTGTTATTTCCCGTTATTTTTATAATATAATGAAGTTCTTAACGAACCCACTTCGCAAAACGTTTCCTTTCCATTATTAAATTCGTGCACGGTCCTTAAAAATTCTAAACAAATTTCTTTCAATATACGTACATATTTATGGGCATTCGTTTTTTAACTCTTAACGAGTTGTTACAAATCTCTTAACGAGATTATTCTCCATGTTCTTGTTGTTAATCTTCCTGATTAAATCTAATTACGATAAAGATTGACATTTCACCGAGTTTCAAGCAAAATGTGATAATTTAACATTCAATAATAATCAGTCAGTTATTTTAGCAATACGTTCAAATAGTTTAAAAGATAGAGCAAGACAAAATGGAAAAATCGTCTTCAATAAAAAGAAAAACGTATAAACTAAGTGAGAAAACAGATAGCTTTGAATTCAGGGAGCTTGGGAATCAAAGGCGCTGAGCACAGGGAGTATGTGAATGCTTCTTAAGAAGGTCCAGGGACTATGAGCACAGGGGGCGAATGTCCGCAACGCTTTAAAAACAGGGAACTTTAATAAAAAAAGATGGCCTTATCATTTTGAATGGGATTTTTGTTTTTGAAAAGTGAAGGTCTGGTCATGGACATGCGTACAATGTATGGTCATATACACGTCATGATGTTGTCATTGGTTTTTATTTTCTTCAATGTTTTTTTTATTATTTAATTTAATAAAATAAATAACTTAATAGATCGCACGAACTTGCTCAGGTGCAAAATTTAAAATTGGTTAGACGGAAAATTGTTAACGAGAAAAAAGTCAAAAGTACTAAAAAAATGTTGCCTTGAATTTTTTTCTTATTATAAAAAAAAAATGTATAAAACTATGAAATGTATAATATTTTTTTAATTACTTTTAAGTACCGTATAGCAAAATTGTATAAGAAAATCGGTCAAGTAACTAATGAAATTTATGAGGGTGACCTCGTAAAAAAAAACATCCAAATCCCTTTCTTTTATTGTGTGATTTTTTTTGTATTTATGTGAGAAATTTAATAAAATTTTTTTGAGTCGTTTTTGATAAAATTTATTACACCGAAATTGTTGCATGGCAGCTACCAGTTTTAAGCTTAGACAAAAATTCAAATTTACACTTTAAGGAATTACATATATCTTTTTAATTTTAAGAAAATGCGTTTATCAGTTTGAAATAGGGCACCGAATTTGCATTTTTTTTTGCAGTTCTAGAAAAAAATTACAACAAAATTTAAAGTCATCAATTAAAACAAATTTCATACTGTATTGCTAACTTCATTGTGAAGTTAGCAGTAAATGTTTTTTTTTTCAACAACCAGACAAGCTATCACTTTGAAATAAAGCTCCAAATTTGTAGTTTTTCTTGCAGTTCAATAAAACAAATTTACCAAAATTTTGAAGTCCTCCATTTAAAAAAAAAATCAAAAAATTTCAATGTAAATTTAAGTCCTTTTCTCACGTAAGCTAGGAATTTCCAGTAAGGAATTTACACTTCTTTTTGCAGTTCCAGAAAAAAATTAAAAAAAACTTGAAGTCATCAATTAAAAAAAATTTAAAAATTTCATACTCTACTGCTAACTTCACAGAGAAATTAGCAGTTCAGGGGTTTTATCTCTTTTTGATGAACTGCAAA
Organism: Epistrophe grossulariae; assembly: GCA_929447395.1. NCBI lineage: Eukaryota > Metazoa > Arthropoda > Insecta > Diptera > Syrphidae > Epistrophe > Epistrophe grossulariae. The sequence goes on along the minus strand of OV839567.1, from coordinate 15,687,498 downwards.
TTCGGGAATAGAAATGCAAACAAATGCAAGAAAAAACTCCAAATTCCGGTTGTGGTTCCATTAGTCTGGCTAAAGATTGTTATGCCAACTTCACAGACGTTCTATATAGACAAGTTAAACTGATACTTTAGTTAAAAATGTTAACGTTTACTCAGTAGCTCGTTTCTTCTTTGATTAACATACTATTTTTGCAATATATATCGCACATGTAGGTAGTACAAAAGTGACGCAACTAAAAAAACGTAATATTTAAAATAGAACCAATAAAATTTCAGCAAACTTCCATCCGTCATTAAGGGCCAGTTTCACAGTGAAGTAAGTGTCACTTAAGTGCCAAATATGGAAAACTAATTCCCAATTTCACAACGTAAACTTATCGGAATAAGTGACACTTAAGTCTCCGATGTTGGCCACTTAAGTTCCACTTACTCAGGTATTAAAACTGCGGCTAAAGTGCCAAAATGGGAAAATTAAGTGGCACTTATTTTGTTAAGTGTGCACTGTGAAACTGGCCCTAATTGTATCCAATTCACATTAACCTAGGTTCAATATTTTCAGAAAAATGGCTCTAATGTCGTTTTTCTGCTTGCAAATTAGGTCAAACTTCCTTTAAAAAAAATTACACATTTTAAGTTGCAACAGATTTTAGAAGCGAACAGTTAGGTGTATTAAAATCAGTTAGTGAAAATGTGTCTTATTTTTAGTTTTGTCACTTTATAGAGAAAAATATATTGAAATTGAAATCCACTGAGTTTGAATAAAATATTGTTCAATTTTTTATTAAGTCTACACTTTAGTCGATTGGGGTAGTTACATATTGATCCTTTGTTATAAATTGAGTTATTTTACTTTTTAAGAAGGATTAATAGAAAAATTAGAGTTTTGTCTACTTTGATGGTTAAATAATGATTTTAGATTTTTGTAAGTTTAATTGAAGACAATGAATTTTAATTTTTAGATAAATCATTTTAACCTGACTGTCATGCATATTTTAGCTTACTTAATGGTTAATTTATAAATATTGTCCCTTTTGGTACCTTTTTTAGCCGTAGAGTTATGACATTTTTGATGTATGAATTATGAATGAATTGTTTTTCAGTAGGTATTTGGCTGCTTATTAATGTATTGCTGAAGAAATTCGAGTAGATAATTATTATTTTATTAAAATCCATTTGTTTCTCTCTCGACCTCTACAGCTTCGATTTCAAAAATATAATAAATAATTTTGAGTGAAAAATTAGGAAAACTATTTGATGTTAAAAACTGAAAAGACTAATAATTAATTTAATAAAAACTGTTTGAGTAAAATACTATCAGCAATCCTTAACCACTTAATGATCCACGTAAAATGTATGCTGGAAATGACTACAAAATTAAGAAATCCTTCATCAAATGGCAATCAAAGGATTTACACCAGGCTTGTAAAAGAATGCAAACTTTACTGACTTCAATTATATGATTACATTCATTGATTTCATTTTGAGACTTCAGACTTCAAATTATGCAATCACCATTCACTTGAATCAACAAGTTTGCAATCATTTGTATTCCAATTCATTTTACTGCAATCAATTGAATGCAATCTTTTGGGAATTCATTCCTTTCTTTGCATTCTTTTGCATTCGAATGCATAAAAATGCATTACTTCCTAAAAGATTGCATTCAATTGATTGCAGTAAAATAAATGGGAATAAAAATGATTGCAATCATGTTGACTCAAGTGAATGGTGATTGCATAATTTGAAGTCTGAAGTCTCAATGTGAAATTAAAGAATTCATTCTAAAAGTTAAATTCAATAAATGTTTTTTAACGACTGCACATTCACAAAAGAATGCATTCAAGCCTGATTTACACAGATGCTAAAGGAAATAATACCTTTTACACCTAAATAATACAAAAAATCTTCTTAAAGATGTCTTTCTGAATTCTTATCTTCCGGCTAGTGAAGGTAAAATTACTAAAAAATTATAACAACGAAACATTTTCCTTAAACTAAAAAATATATTTAGGTGCGTTTCTTTACTTTGAAACTTTTTGATTTTCTGTTGAAAGCTGCAAATTTCTATCCATAATATTTATTTGCATATGAACTGACAGACTTTTGATTAAAATTCGTAGAAATTTGCAGTTTTGGAAAGTAAGGGAACAGACAAAAAAAATTAAGAAAAGTGATGGGAGTGACGGGACTCAAAATAATTCAGTCTTGTTTCTCTAATAGAAATGATCATCAAAACCGTCGTAACTCTTAAAACATGATGTTTTCAAGGTCTAAGAAATAAAATTGAAGCAATGAATATTTTATTTGTAATTCATAAGCTTCTATTTCTATTCGTCAAAATTTCTGTATTCATAATCAAATGTAAGCTAAACTCTAAAACAGTTTTTTGTCCTTTCTGAAAAACTGTAATTTTTGACTTGTGTCACTTTTGTACTTCATGTGCGATATATATGTATATAGTTTCTCAGCGAAAAAGAAACTATTTATTAGATCCAATCACACTCCTCTTATAGCTGATAAATGTGAATAAATGCATATCCTCCTGCACACAGCCCTCTATATATTTACCTACCTTTATACGAATAAAAAAGGTGATAGTTTATTCGAAGAATCCTCTTTCTCACCTTTTTTATCTAGAATATTATCATTCCTTCAACCTAACACATCACCCTCTGTACTCTCAAGCTTTGCTATATCTATGTATATCTAATGTTTGTTGAGTATTTCTCTAGGAATTCAATCTCATATTCGAGAAGATATACGAGAGTAGTGGTAGAAAAGAACGAAGGGGTTACTCTGAAAACTTATTTCTTAACAGGGTAACCCAAAAATATGAAGACAGATTTAAATTTATAAAGCTTTCTCATTTGATCGGATTACAGAAAAAATAAAATTAAGGCTTTATGTGCATATATCCTTTTTGGAGCAAAGACTTCTTTACGCAGGCTCTGCGGTCGTTTAGCCTCTCAACTTTAGAGAAAGACTGCGAAGTCGATGTTATTTTAACCGATTTTAGTAAGGCCTTTGACAAAATCCCGCATACACTAATACTCTTCAAATTTTCCACTCTCGGCTTTGAACTCTCTTTGTTAAAATGGATTTAATCTTACCTTGAAAAAGTATTCGTTTCAGATCTGCTTTTCCAGCCCTTTCTAAGCTACATTCGGTGTCCCTCAAGGCAACCATTTAGGTCCACTTCTTTTCATTCCAATTATATTAATGATGTTTAAATGGTCAAAAAATTCCTCTATCTGACTATATGACAGCTGAAGATACCACATGCAATGGAAACGATGGTCCAAAGAATTCTCCAACCCCTACGTGACCCAGTCCCTATACATAACGTTTGTTCGTCCTTGAATATGCCTATCAAGTATATTTTATATTCATATTTCCATAATCTAGAACGTACAACGTCGTTTTCTTCGCTTTGCCCTTCGTGATCTATCTTGAAACAATCCATGGATCCTACCTCCTTATTTTGATCATCTTTAACTAATTCATCTGAATCCGCGGGAAGATCGTAGAGAATTTTAACTATCTTCATTCATGTTCTACTTTCCGGATCCATTGAATGCAGTTCGCTCTACAACTCTATCTTTTTTAATACTAAATATGAAATCTTATACTCTGTTCTCTCTTCACACCCACCATACTGCTTTTGGCTCCAATGAACCTATCTCTCGCAAGCTACGGACTTCTTAATTCGAACTGTTTCGAACTCAGTACACCTTACCTAAAACTCCGCCTTCCAAACCTACCTCCATCATCCTGATCTTAGCTTCAGTTCTTAGTTTTTAAGTCAATTAGCTTGTATTAAGACAAATAAATGGGGGTTTTGCCTCTACCAAAATTAAAATATGTAGCTGTCGTATTTTCAATAATAACTTCTTGAAAATGGTAAAAAAGTCTCGGTCTACTTGCAGCCCTTTCTTTTTAACATTTAATTTTTAATGAACTTTCATCTAAGGGTAGGTATTTTGGCTCTACCAAATTTCAATGTTTATTTGAGACAAAAGCTTAAATGGCTACAAGAATTGCAGTAGGTATGTACTTTTCTCGACAATAGCTCGACAATCCCTATTCAAATGTTTAACCGAAGATGAGACATGATTTATTTTATAAATGTTGAATCCTCCCTAAACCTACATATATATACATAGTCAGCCATCAGGCATCAGCAACAGCAGTAGCAGTAGCAGTAGCAACATCAGCATCAGGAGTCTAATAAATGTGCGGAATGTGATGACAGCAAAGTGACATGTGGTTTTGTTGATGATTGCGCACACTAAAGTTTCGCTACCACGTTTTCTCTTCCAAAATTTGTGAACAAATTAATTGCATGACAAATGGTGAATAATGGAATTTAATGTCAAATTGTGTTTTTTTTTTTTTATTTTAATTTGTGTTTTTCTAATTTTTTTCTTTTCATGTGAAATTTAATGACAGTATATTACATAATAAAAGTGGTGACGAAATATTTGGGAATAAATTTTGCTTAAGTTTGAATACCTAAGTAACTTTTAATATTTTAGAATTTAGTTTAAAATGTTATACTTTCAGTTCAAGCGCTGTAGTGCATTGGTTATGTTTTAGACAATAGGACGGGGATTCGGCCTTCTTTTTTGTTTCAAATCTGTTTGGGCTCTGGGATTTGAGTTCTTCGCTTGGATGGCTAGAGAATTGTGTTTCACATTCGTTCGATGGCGGCGATCTAGTGTGATAAGACTTTTTTTATCTTTTTGGACAAGATCCACATCTAAGCACAAGTCATATGAGGGATCATAACTCCCAAAATCGAGAATTTGCATTTTGAAATAAGTCCCCAAAAGGGAATGAAATAAGTCGTACCAGAAGACAATTGATTCAATATGGAAACTAAAAAAAATAACGCGATGAAAAATAGAGAAATTAAATAAGTCTCCAAATTTTGGAGACTATTTGAATTCCATCTTGGAAAAGTCTCCCAATTTAAAAATAAATTAAGTCCTCCAAAACCCATGAACAATTAAAATAAATTCTCCAAATTTGGGGATCTATTTCATATCATTATGAAATAACCAAACAATTTAAAAATGAAATAAATCCCCAAAAAATGCCTGAAATAATGGCCAGTTTTACAGTAAAGTAAGTGTCACTTAAGTGCCAGATATGGAAAACTAATGCTCAATTTCACAGTGTAAACTTATCGGAATAAGTGACACTTAAACCTCACATATTGGCCACTTAAAATCCACTTACTCAGACAGTAAAACTACGTCTAAAGTCCATGAATGGGAAAATTAAGTGCCACTTATTTTGCTAAGTGTGCACTGTGAAACTGGCCCTAAGTCTCCAAAATGAATGATCAACGGAGTTACTGAAGCAAGACATAGAACCCAAAGAGGCAGTTTAAATCGACTCATGGTACTGTTGTCCAAGAAAACTGTTGATATAGGCGCCTTCGTGGCTACTGAACATTCCCTAAGCGCCTCAATGGAATTTCAGGAGTGAGACAGAGGACCCAAGGAGATAACCAAAAAATTGTTGAAATATAAAATAAAATGCACGACTGGGCCGTACAAACCTGCTCTTATGTGCGATCTCACTGTGGTTTTAAAGACTGAATAATTAAGACCTATTAGTCTGATTTTAAAAGAAATGCATTAGTTATGAGATCCTATTTTTAATGCGACCCGCTAAAAACGTATTTTAGTATAAGGTAGTATTATCTGAGAATACAAAAACTAACAATATAGCACCGCGGTGCACATATGCATGCATGACATTTATAATTCAGAAATAAATTAATTAAATAACTTCTGAAATTTTTCGACACCATAACTTTTTTAAAAATTTTTGATTCTTTTAGAAAATTTTAACAAATCAAGAATATTGACCCTTTTCAAAAATTTCAACTCTTTTCAGAAATTTTGAACCTTTTAAAAAATTTATAGTTTTTCGAAAATATTGACCCTTTTCAAAAATTTTGATTTTTTTCAAAAATTTTGAGAAAAAAATTTCAAAAATTTTTGACTTTTGGTTTTTAAAAAATATAGTTTTTAATGTTTACATATGTAGGTACATACATAAAATTTCGAAAATATTTTTAAGAACTAAAAATAAGAATTAAATTTGGTACACCATTTTTTAGTATTTATTAATGCAGAGTTAAAAATTAAATTTTGAAAAAAATTATCTACCCATTTTCGAAATTTCGAATTTTTAAAAAATTGTTTTGAAGTTTTTTATTAAAATCCAAAATTAGTTATTTTTGAATGCAATATCTATTGTTCAAACTTATTATAAGCTTTTGTGTAAGAAAATTTCATTAAAATCTTAAATCTTAAATCTTTTTTGAGAAAATCGATAATCAAAAAAATGGTTTTATGGGAGGTACCATTTATAATTATTTTTCGGATTTTTATTTTTACAAAATGGTAGCCGTTTTGTAAAAAAAATTATTGGTTGGCACATTTTTGACAATATAAGATTTCGATTTTTTGAAAAAACAAAAATTTTACGGCAGCCACTGTCTAAAAAAATAAAAAAAAAAAAAATGTTTCGGGGGAATGTCCAAAAAAAAACGATATGTACCAAGATTAAAGAAAATCGACCGACCTGTTTAAGTCTAGTACATACGTGTGAATCATGTCCTGAATCCATACAAATTTAAATTTTTGTTCACCCGTGAGCGTTCTCGTGAAGCCATGACAAAAAGTGGAGACTTTTCGTTCACGAGCGGTGAACTCTTTGATTTTTGGTGTAGCTTTATGAAATAACCCCCTAATTTAAGAAATGAATTAATTCACTGAAAAGCCATGAAATAAATCCCCAATATAACGGAAGTATTTCATAAGACAGCAAACAAATTTGGGCTGTTATTTCATTTTTTGTATGGGAAGTATTTCATTGGAGAGTTACTTTACAGAACCACTTTTGGGCACCAAGTATCTTCTAGTTTTAATAAAAATACAGCGGGAACCCTTTTTTTTCTCGAGATCTTGAGTTGAAATGGAACTTTGCCATATCGACATGTTGAGCCTCGGCTACTATAGGTAATAGGTATAGCGTTCGCTGTTTTGAAGAGCGTACATTTTGGCCTTAAATGTTTGCTATGTGTTTTTATAAAAAAAAAAAAAAATACTCCGAATATTGTTTTGATCGAAGGACTCTTGGGTCTCTTTATTATTCGGGCGGACTGCGTACGCTATTTTCTTTTCAACAAATCCTTATTCTCCCCTCCCACCCTTTTCCTATAGATCGATACTCTTGTTTCAATGCCATTGAGACATAAAGAAGTGTAAACCAAGAATTATTAAAAAAAAAACGAAAATTTCAGGTCAACGAGAATTCTGAATAATGATAAAATGGAAATTCTCAGATATTGACAATTAAGTACGTTGATCTGCAAATATTTATCTTTTTATAGTAGCTTAACTATAAGTCCTAAAATTCCCTATATAGTCTTAATAATTATATTGACTTTAGTAAAAACCTATAAAAATGAATTTCTCTTTGAAGCATCACAAATGGAAAAGATATATGTATGTACACATCTTTTCCATTTGTCCTTTTCTTATTTATAGAACTCACAATAAATCGTCCAACTACTGTCCAATATCTTACGTATGTATATATTTTTGTTTGCAAAGCAATTTATAAAATTCGTGACTTTATTTTTAGCTCCCTCCACAAAAAAAAAAAAAACAAAAACAAATCACCCGTCGCAGGTTTGTTCACCTTAATCGCAATGAACATATGATACAAGGGCAAAACGCACGTACAACGCGTTTTCACAATTACCATTTTCATAACCACGTTCCTGAGGACCTCCTCAAGCCTTCTCTTCTTCCCATTTGCACCTTATATACTGATCCAAGACCATGAGTTAAAACTCTAGGACGACAAATAATAAAAGGAGATACAAAACAAAAAAAATGCAAATCCTGGACTGATACTCTGTGAAAATGTACCAGTATCTCTACAAAATACTACAAGAAGGTATATGTTTGTATATATGTATTTGGGTATCTGATGCAGCATGCATCCTAATGATTTATACGAGTTTCGAATTCGAAACTCTTAGCTCGTCTTTGTCGGGAGAGTTTGGCTTGAATTGGTATACTTTTTTTCTATTCCATTCCTAGTTTTTCTCGCTCACTATACTCGGTCCAAATGAATCCTTGATCACACCATATAGAAGGCAGAAGGGACAAGCTTGGTATCGAATTCACCAAAGCAACTGTGAGTTAAGGGTGTGTTGTGTTGGGTTGGGAGATATAGTTCGCATTGAACAAACACTGAAATAGGAATCTCTTGTTGATGTTATTGTTGCTTTTTTTTCAAGTTTGTCTTTTTTGTTTTTTTTTTCAGCATTTCTCTCCGTAGGTATACATATATGTATGTGTGGCCTCTTTGTATTCCTTTAGGAGGCTTTTGTGAATAAGTCAAGCGAAGGGGGCATCACGTGCATTTGATTCTATACCATCCAACTTGAATTCGAAACTATAAAGCCTTGCAAAAATAAGTGAAACTATGTTTTCTTCTTGTTTCATATGTCCTGTCGCAAAATACACACATAAAGATCCACAAAAACACACACGTTTGCCTATTTTACCTTCGCCAACGCGCTACCATCGTCATCATTCTCATCCTCATCCTCATAGTAGGTCGTCGTTGTTCCAATTTTGCGTTGGATAGTGATCTATTATGGTGGCCATCAAGGATACATTTTAACCTAACTCTTTATGCAAGCACAGCAGGCTGATGGATTTTCTGATTTCTCTCCGTAACCCCATTCCTCTTATATAATGTATATATGATATGAATCTACCTTTGTTATAGAATTGAGAACCTGGGACGGATTTAGAAATGGTATTGGAAAATTCACGATTTTTTGTTAATGAAAATTGAACTTTTTTTCAAATTTACTTTTAAGAATGCGAAAAATTATTTGAAAAAAAAACGGAATATGTATTTGAGAAAAAGATAATTCGAAGAAATCGACAGTTCCAAGAAATCAACGCTTTTGATAAAACAACAATATTGATATAATGACAATTCTGGAGAACTTTCAAATTTAACACTCAAAAGTATTGGATTACAAGACAAAACTATAAATTAAAAAAAAAGCGATAATTTTAATCGAAATTAACGTTTTTTTAATTTATCGTTTGTCGTTTTTTCTGAAACTTCATTTTCTAAAAATTGTCTTTTTTCAAAGTTTGTTTTAATATAAGAATCGTTTACTAATTAACGCTTTTTTAATTTATCGTTTGCTGTTTTTTCAGAAACGACATTTTTTAAAAATCGTCTTTTTTCGAAGTTCGTTTTCTTATTATGTATTATCGTTTTTTAATAACAAAACAAACTCTGAAAAAAGAAGATATTTAGAAAATGTTTGTCTAAAAAATGACAACACAACATAAAAAATATTAGGTAACTTTGGGTAAGAACAATGTTAAATAGGTACAAAAAAAACCAAAACAAAATAAAAAATGGTAATTTCGAGAAAATATTCTTTGAGAAAAAGCCAATAATTCCTAGAAAAGGACAGTTTATTCTGAGTTTATTTTGAAAAAACGACAAACCATGAATTATTAAAAAAACGATAATTTCAGGTGAACGAGAACTCTGAATTATAAAATAGAAATTAGACAATTATGTAAAAGCGTTGATTTCAAATTTTTTTTTTCCAAAATTCTGAGAAAACGTTAATTATGAACAAAAAAACGTTATTTTTATCATGTTTTTATTTTATTTAACTATTTTGTTGAAGAACACGACAATTATTTATTTAACTTCGTAATATAGAGAAATCGACATTTACAAGAAAACAAACTTTGAGCAAAAATACAATTCCCAGAAAACGACTTTTTCGAAAAATCAACGAATTTGAGAAACAGCAATTCTGGAGAAACAATTGAAAAACAAAACGATAAATTTAAGAAAGCGATTATTTCGAGAAAAGCATAATTGTGAGAAAATAAACTTTAAGAAAAATCAATTTTGACGAGAAAATGACGTTTTTGAGAAAACGGCAATATTAAAAAAATGGAAAATTTAGGAAAGTACACGATTAGGTCAATAAATAATTATTGAATTGGTTCAATTTCGAGAAATCGAAAATTATGAGAAAACAAAAAAATAGTGGGCAGTTCAATGCCTGAAGTAAAAAGTACAAAAAATTAGTTTCGTATTACTTCTGGACTTCTATGTATATAATAGAACTTGGGGAGAGATTCACAAATCATGAAAATATCAAAGGTTAATGTGCAGAATCTCGTAAATCGTTTTTGCATATTTTTCAAAAATCTAAAAACCTGCCAAATTTTGTATGGCGATCTATACTAAGAGGTTTTGTATTCTGCCTGTAAAATGTTCAAAACAACATTGTTACGCTGAAATTGATAAAAGGTGGCTCTGATTCTACTGATTTGTTTGTATTAACATTTTTTTTTAATTTTTCGACTTACGAGGTCCCACACCTTAAACGTCAATAGATTAGAAGGATTTTTAGTGCTCAGCAGGATTCATTCGAAATTGAAAAAGAAGCTGATAAACTGATTAAAACGAATTTTATCAAACATTTCTTACTTCTGGTCATCTGCTGGTTTCGTCAAATTGAAATGGTGAAAAGATATTTGAATCGTAGAGGCGATATCATGCTTAAAAACTCAATTGAAGCGCTGGATGCACAATCATTTAGAAGAAAATTTCGCGAACATTATTAAGTATGTTGTTAAAGATTTTTGCGACACTACCGATATCAAAGTCTTCTGCCGAACCAACATTTTCTAGTTTGAAACGGATAAATACGATTCAAAGAAACAGGAGAAAAGAAGTTTTTCCCTCCTGATCAACTCAAACTTGGGTTGTTTTGTTGTTATTTTAGGACTGTTTGAATAGTTTGGCTGCTCGGGAAATTTATTGAAAGATTGGAACCACAACGAACTTATCAGTCTTATAGATGAAAACTATAAAAAAAACTGAAGACTCAATTTTACTAAATTTACTAAAAGAAGTCAAAGTAAATAAAAATATAACTGTATAAAAAAATTATGAATCAATCATCAAGAACTCCCCACCCCCTCCCCCTACCACAAAGTAAAAAGCTATTTACGCAACTGATTCCAGTTTTATTGAAATTTACAGAAAAAAATCGTTTCAATATTTCATATTTTCGTTATGATTGATAAATTTTAGTTGTAGGATTTATCATTCTCAGGAATGTTTTTAAAAATAGCTTAAAAAACAGCAGAATTGTTGTTTTTATTAAAAAAAAAAAAGTGTGCGTACTTATGTACACGCGCTAGAAGTAAAACTTCTTTCACGACAACAGGGCAAGTATTTTTCAAGTCCTACCACTCAGAGCACCCGATTTGAAACTCAGAACCGTTGCAAAATCGTGACGCTGAATTTTGTAATTCGTGACGGGAATTTGTGTGTCGGTTTGACATGTCACTGACAGCTCCATAGAAAAATATTTTACCCCCATGCCGCAAAAGAGGTTTTACTTCAATAATCGTTTTCTCGTACCTAATAGTGTTTTTCTCTAACACGTCATATTTTTTATTTTCTCTTAAGAGAAACGATAAAATTTCATAGTTTTTCTTTCACTTAAGGGGGTTTTTCACTTAAGTGAAATAGAGTGCAGAGTGCGGAGTGTAGAGTGCAGAGTGCCGAGTGCGGCATATTTCACCCAAGCGGAGTCCTAATAAGTGAAACAAAAATTTCACCTATAAGCGGATTTAAAAATTCCAAAAACAGTTGTGACATATCAGAAATTCAAATGTCATTTTCGTGTTGAAAATTAGTTGAAGGTGAAAAATAAAAAAGAAGTGAAAGTGTTCAGCAAATTTTTTGTTCTGTTCGTTTCTATTTTCTTTTTCACTTAAGGCGTCAGTTATAGCGATCAGGAAAAACCATCAGGAAAAGTTGAAACAGATGGAAACAGGAATTTTTTCCTTATGAGCTTTTATGGCGAACACGAATATTACGTCAGTGAGTAGGATGCCAATCAAGTTTTCCTTATTGAAATGCAAAAGATTTTGTTTTCCTTCCACTAATCCTGTCAGTGGAACAAGTAAAAGCTGGAACGCAAATAATTGAAACTATTTGTTTCATTTTGATCGAAATGACAATCAGCTGGTACGGAAAATGAAATTCAGTCAGGAAAATAAATAAATACATTTTTCACAAAAAATGTTTGTTCAATTAAAAATTTTTTTGACGCCAAAAATTCTTTGAGTTATTTTCCATCGATTGTGCATCAATTGCGTTATAAATCAAATGAAAACCTAGTAAATAATCTATTTGATTACTCCCTAAGGGAGTTTTTTTTTAATGAAAAATTTAAAATTTAACTGAAAATATGGTTCTGGCATCCGGGTTTTTCACTTAAGCAAGTTTTATTTAAGCGGAGTGTTTTAAAGAAAATAAGTCGGGGATGAAAAAAAGTGTTTCAGATAAGCGGGTTTTACTGTACCGTCAATTTTCTAAAACTGTTGATTTGGAAAAACTTTATTTTTCAGAATTAATTTTTCTATTTAAAAAATATTTCTTCTTTCTGAGCATAAGGCAAATCCATCCCTGGAAACGTAAACGTAGATAAGTTTGTCTTTTAGGCTTTAAAGTTGACTACATAAATATATACTAGACTCGCAAGTATTATAACCCACCTACAATCTGCATTTGAGGCCACTACTGTTAGAATGAAAATTGAAAGGCACATTTCAACATTATTCTCTTGAACCATGAGAATAGATGAAAAGAGGAGAAAAGAATATACATACATATTATGTATATATGGATGGGCGCTAAAGTGAAGTTGAGCTGAGCTGACTTTGTTAGTGGAGCCATTTCTGTTGGCGGCAGAAGCATCAACGACAGCATATATAACTTAGGTTTAGTTGATGGTGGTGTTAAATGTATAATCAAACGACCGACGCAGAAAATTCAACGTGGCTAAAGGATATAGGTATGTAGATACGTATAGAGAAGATATATTCTGGAGGAATGGAAGAATGAATGGAAGTTTTGTATTGTCCAAAGGCATATAGTGCAGAGTGTGTGATGAGATTTAAAGTGTATCTACTTCTATCTGAGGCTACATATGGAGGTATATACGTATGCATGGGAATGACTTTTTAACCCAAATAAATTTCTTAGCTCTCCCGTACGTCATACTAACTTCTTTTCCATAGAAAATATGTATAGTTATGGGTTAGGTAGGTTAGGAATATATATACGCCTCTAAACATAGTGAGTGTGAATCTCAACAGATGGATGAAACCTTAGAAAAATAGGGCATTGTGTCTCTACCTATCTCTTTGATGTTTTTATATTTTTTTGTCTCACTATCTATGCCTACATAAAATAATAGCATTGTGTTACTTTTTGACCTATATTTAAAGGCTTCAACAACCTTAAGAAAGTTCCTATTTCAGCGGTGGCTTTAAATTTTATAAAAAAGCATAATTTTGCTAAAGTTTTGGAAAGACTATGGATTTTTGTAAAATTTGTGGGGAGATACAAATGTTTTGTTGGAAACTACTTAATTAAATTTTAAAAAATTCGTATGGATTATTGACAAGTAAACTGATGAGTGATGAGTCCAAGTGAGATTGAGCCCTCACTTCCCAGGTTCTGTCATTCATACATATCTCCTGTGGACAGAAGGCCAAACATAAATTAAATCTCTATTATTGGTTACGAAATTGTAGATACATAATAGGAAGGTGGCTTGGGCCATTGACTCCTTCTCAGCATACAAGTCTGCAGGGTCCAATGGAATAATTCCATTTATGCTCCAAAGCTCTAAAGACATAATTTTTCCCATATTCTAGTAGAAATATTCAGGAAATGCTAAAACATTACCTTTATTCCGTTTAGTTGAAGAGAAGTCAATGTTATTTTCGTTTCGAAAGAAGGCTAGCCCACTCTCACTGAACCGAAAGATTTCCTCCTTTCTTCTCACGACTTTAGAAAGACTAATAGAAACACACATCCACCTAAAACTAATAGACAATTTCCTCTCACAGGCTCAACATGCATATATGAAGGGCAAATCTGTCGAGACGGCACTTCATGAAGTGGTCGGCAAGATTGATAAATCAATCCAATTCAAGGAATTTACATTAGCAGCTTTCATTGACTTAGAAGGGGCCTTCAATAATGTTGAAAACAGCGTGATTCGACAAGCCTAAAGGTTCGCGTACACGTTTTCGAGTCGGAACTATTGGGACGACTGTATCAGAGGTTCGTCTGCATATACTGCAGCCGTTCTCGTCTTGATTGTGTAGTTAATTTTTCTGTATAAAACTTGTTCTTATGTTTCAATGCAAAAGTCACCGGAAAACAGGCGACAAATCCAAACAATTTTGGATTCGTCGATAATACCTGGACGGTATCAGACGATGTGAGTTGGCGTGGTGTACGCACTCTCTTTCTTTAACATACGTTTTGATCGATCAGTCGAGTTCTGCCGACGAAGTTAGAGCATACTTCGGCCGATGACGGATTAGGTGTACGCGAGCCGTTATACTCCATTAACATCGATCCGATTCTGTCAAATTGGAATGACTCCATGCTTCAAACGAGACTCGTTAACGCAGAAATGGGTCAGAACTCAGAGCAAACTAAAAGCAAGGACATGTATAGAGGTATTCCACATGGAAGGGGTCTTATCTCCTCTGCTTGGGCTTCTGGTTGTTAACCAGATTTTATAGTTAAACTTAGTCTAAGCGATGTCAAGGTCGTGACCTACGCCGAAGACATCGTGATAATGACCTCAGCAAAATTCATTCCTAAACTTTCTGAACTTCTGCAAAGATCCCTTGATAAGCTAAATAACTAGGCCAGTAGTTGCGGACTTAATGTCAATCCACTCAAGACAGAATTGGTTCTGTTTACGAGGAAACGTAACATGCCAAATATTGACCTTTCCACCATAAATGGGACACAACTTTACATCACTGGTACTGCAAAATTTCTTGTTTTGATACTTGATCGAAAACTCAATTGGAAAGAAAACATCAAAAAAAGAGAAAATTAAGCTTCAATAGCATTCAACACTTGTAGTCGAATTGGTTGGGTAAAAAATGTGGTCCAAGTCCCAAAACCATTTACTGGATTTACACAGCGATAATAAGGCCAATCCTGACATACGCCTGTTTGGTTTGGTGGAAAACCCTAGATAAGGCAACCAATCTCAAAACCATGACTAAAATTTAAAGACTAGCGTGTGTTGCTACAACTAGAGCCACGAGAACCACACAAACCGGAGCCCTGGAAACATTCCTTTCACTGTCCCCACTCCACTTGATATATTTATACGAAAGAAATAGCGGAAAATAGTGCTCTCCGACTATAACAGTGCAATAACTGGAAAGAGGGCTTTTTCGGAAATAGAACCATTTTGAACTATACTGACTAAGACATTCAAACAGACTACACAATACCACACATCGATTTTTCTCGAGTGATCCTAACTCAACTCTAATCATGTATCGGTTTTTACATACGGCTCCAAGGCGAATAAAGGGGTAGGGTCAGGCATCTTTTCAGATAACCCTAAGTAGATCAATAAAGCTTTCAAATTTCTGCAGTGTCATTCAAGCGAAAGTACTTGTAGTTTGCGAGGCTGCAAAGACTCTGTCCACGGGTTGGGGTCATTATGCTGTAAAAATGCCAAAATTCAGTTTCCAAAATTCTGTATTTCAAAATTCTGTAATTTAAAATTCTGTAAATCTAAAATTCTGTATTTCAAAATTCGGAAAATCTAAAATTCTGTTTTTCAAAATTCTGTAAAACCATTATTCTGTATTTCAAAATTCTGTATTCCAAAATTCGGTATTTCAAAAATTCTGTAAATTATCAAAGAAAAATTGTTTTAATAATAAAAAAAAGTGCGCACTTTTTTTCATTATCAAAACAATTTTTCTTTGATAATTTACAGAATTTTTGAAATTCTGCATTTTGGAGTTCAGAATATACAGTATTTATAATTTTCCAGAATTTTGCATTTACAGAATTTTGATATACAGAATTCTTGATTTACAGAATTTTCGAATACAGAATAAAAAATTTACAGAATAATGAAATACAGAATTATGGTCGTACAGAATTTTCAAACCATTTACAGAATTTTGGTCATACAGAATTTTGTAATACAGAATAACGACCCGTTCCATCTGTCCACATATTATGAACTATAGTAAATAGGAACATCGATAGCAATTTTATCAATTGTCACAAAGTCCAAACTGGTTAACCGTTGCCGAAATGAGTTGACAGCACTTAGTGCAACGAACACCAGTTACCCTCCGATAGGTCCCAGGACACCGTGATATACATGGGAATGAAATTGCGGATGAATTGGCCAAAAACGGGTCATAACATGATCGGAATTAAACTGAATCTAACATATATGTTCCTCTGGTGCAAGAAAAAAGCACAATCCACCAGAGCCTTCTCAAAGCCGCAAATGACAGATGGTCAGAAATTGACATGTCGGATCTCGAGAAACCTATGGACGGATCTCTCTAAGAAGAAAAACAGACTATTTACTCATACTAGGCAGACCTCAATTATGGTCCCTCTTGTTTGGAATCCTAACAGGTCACAATTCCATGGGAACCCACATGAGCAGAATGAGCATCAGCACATCTGACTTATGCAGAGGGTGTGGAGATATAGAGGCGGAAGAGGGCTCCTATCATTTCTGTGAATGCCCCAGCCTAGCTAGAACCAGAAAAACAGCCCTTGGAGAATACTTCTTCGATGATCTGGGGGAGATCGAGTTTTTGCCATTGAAAAACATCTCTATAAATTCATCCAGAATTGTAGATGGTTCAGGAAGGCACCCCATACATAAGCTCCTTTCCTAACTCTTTCTTATACCCTTATTTCCTACTCCCTGGGAAACACAATGGATCTATTGGTATCCGGGTGAGGTAGGAGAGTAGGACTTCCCATGCCATCACCTCTTCTAACCTACGCTAACCAAGTGAGAAAACCGCCCGAACGAAAGGCAATTTTTGTGGGGTAGAGGGCGTTAAAAGCTATTTTGAATTTTAAAAAAAGTTGGTAATCATATTTTTAATTTTTTTAATATCATCTGACATTAGGTGTAAAACGAAAAATGTCATTAAATGGTTGAGTTTTTTTTTTTCTATTTATATAACACATGCGGGGAAACAACAAAAACATCATTAGCCAACCGATATCTATATTCAAAATACATACATATACATATAAATATGGAAGTGGCAATGACAACCACTATACTGCTAAAGAATATAATTACAGAGAGAAAAATAAAAATCTAAAAATTACCTTCGGATTTCATAGGCAGACGTTTGACAATAAGCATAGTGTCACCATAAAATCTCATTAATTCCTGATACTGATTACATCCGGGCTCATGAATATTTCCATAAAGCGCAAATCTATACACATAATGTATATAGGAATGTATATAACTTGCATATGTTGTGTTTTGTGTATGGCAAGTTTATCCAACATACTATTACGAGTGAACATACATATACGAATATGCGGTATGACACAATGCCGCCGATATATTCATAGAGCCCAGGTAAGGTATACGGACGGACAGAAGGTTACACAACACACACACACATTTTATGCAAAAATATCATAATTCCTATAGCCGACTTGCATGATATGAGTTTGCGTATATACATAACCAGTATAAGGATAGAATATTAAGTGTTCCAGGTCAGGTGGAAAATATTTTGTCACAGACACATAGTATAATTCATCATTTCACCTTCAATGAAAATTTTGTCCCACTGTGATATACGATGCCGCAGCGCCCGCGCCGTACAGATACAAACAAGCCTTCTCCAATCCCCAACCAAATATCCCTTAGGCCTAGATTGATTCTGGCCGCCAGTTATAGATTATAGAGCCTGGAAGGTAACGCTGGATTTGTAAAATGATACTAAAATAGAAATTTGGGTATCAAGGACGTCCTCTGGGATTTAATTTTTGTAAAAATAATCTCTGCTTATTTTAATTACGATTAGGTAACTGAACAAAAAGTTTACTAATTGAAAATCTAATTTTATAACGCATTAATTTCCCACGTATAGTAATTGGCTGACCTAGTGAAATAATTGAAATTCTGTTTAGATTAAAAACAACTAAACTAGAAATTACTGAAAATTTAAAAAATACTATTTATAAACGTGGCTTAACTTTTGACAGCAGCCGTTCAAGTTCTGCTCAGTGCTAAAAACCTACTCTAATCGGAGTAAATTTACTCCAATTTTAAGAAAGAAAATAAAATTAGTTCGCCAATTCACTATTTTGAGATCTATACTCCTTTGTTTCCACATTGAAAAATTCTAAAATTCTGTAGCTAAACCACATGAGAGGAAATGATAGCACTATCAATTTTTTAACTAACTCAGGCTCTTAATTTTTGAATCCAAAATTTTATTTTGTTCGTAATGGAATTTGTGTATGTGATTGTTTTTTTTTTTGATGAGTAAACATCTATACTGGCGGTAGAGTGAAAAAAAAACCTGACGTATCTTGTGATTCTGATTCTGAGCCTCACGTTACGTTACGTTATGTTTACACATCTTAACCGTGAGTCCCGTCCCGGAATCACACTTTTTTTTAATACATATTTTTGTTAAAAATACACTTTTCTTTCGTTTTCTTTCAAATTTACTCCAGAAATGTTCGATATACATACTCCCCTTTAAAACATTTCTACTCCGAAATAGTACCACTGAGCTTCTAAACCTGCTCCTGCTACTGTTTATTTTTGTTTAATCTACATTAAATTGGCCACTAATCTTGACACTTCACTCCGGCTAATCCATCAGTTGATGACATCACGGTATTTAAAAAATATGCACATCGCACACATCGATCGCACGAACATGCTCTTGTTTTTAACAACTATAATGGATCTACGTTTAAACGAAAAATATTTAATTAAATTAAAAAAAAAAAAATCAAAAGTACTAAACAAATTTATTTTTGTTTAAAAAAAAATTATTTTAAAAATTTTTAAATGCAATATTGTTTTGAACTTTTAAGAAGCATCAGATTGAAAAATCATAACCAAATCAGTCCAGCCATGAAAAAGATGTACTTAAATAACTCAAAGTAATTTTCTCAACAAAAAAATAAAACTCAAAAACCCATTTCCGTAATGCGATTTTTTTGGAAAAAAAAAACTTAAAACACAGTTTTCTTACAATATCATTGGCCATTCCAAATACAGAGTTTAATCAAAATCGTTAGAGCTCTGTACCAAATTTGAAGTAAATAGGTCGACCCGTTTAGGCCTTAGCTCAAATTACAGTGGACGCACGGACGCACACACTGACGGACCGTATGACGGAACCTTCCGACTTTTTCGAGAATAGTAGTGTCATTTTTTATAATACAACGTAGAAATTCGAACCGAAATATGTAGATATATAAAAGAGACCGAGGGCGAATCCAGCTCTCCAATAGTAAGACATGAAATTTAGGGATCTGTAATTTAGGGATCTCTGTTATACATTTGAGTTACTTAAAATTTACTCTATAATATATGAATTTTTGATTATATTAAATTAAGTAAATATGAAAATTGTATATAACGGGTGATTTTTTAAGAGGTTTAGAACTTTTTTTAAAAAAAAAACACAACAAATTCGAAAAAATGAATGAAATATTTATTTGAATCGATAGTTTGAACCTTGCAATTTAATGTTTAAAGATAATTTCATGCAAATGTTGACCGCGGCTGCGTCTCAGGTAGCCCATCCGCTGAGTCCAATTTTGGCATACTCTTTCACACATATCGGCCGGTATCTCACGAATGAATGCATGGATGTTGGCTTCCAGTGCGTCAATCGAAGCGGGCTTGTCCCTATAGACATTAGCCTTGACATACCCCCACAAAAAATAGTCTAATGGTGTCAAATCGCACGATCTAGGCGGCCAATTGACCGGCCCGAAACGTGAAATTAACTGTTCACCAAACTCGCCTCGCAATTGCGCCATTGTTTCGCGTGCTGTGTGGCATGTGGCACCGTCTTGTTGAAACCACATATCATGCAAGTCAAGAACTTCCATTTCGGGCAAAAAAAAGTTTGTTATCATCGCTCGGTAGCGTTCACCATTGACAGTAACGCCCAATGGCCCAATAATGCCGCCGGCCCATAAACCGCACCAAACAGTGGCTTTTTCGGGATGCATTGGTAGCTGTTGCAATGCTTCTGGCTGATCTTCACTCCAAATGCGGCAATTGTGCTTATTTACGTACCCATTCAACCAAAAATGAGCCTCATCGCTGAACACAATTTTTCGATAAAAAAGCGGATTCGAACCGAGCACGAATTTTGATAGTAAAATTCAATAATTTGCAAGCGTTGTGCTTATTTACGTACCCATTCAACCAAAAATGAGCCTCATCGCTGAACACAATTTTTCGATAAAAAAGCGGATTCGAACCGAGCACGAATTTTGATAGTAAAATTCAATAATTTGCAAGCGTTGTTCATTTTTAAGACGATCCATGGTTAAATTGCAAACCAAACTGAAGCTGTTTGACAGTGACACAAGGTACTAAACACACGTCAGCTGTCAAAACCAGTGTTGCCAAAACCAAACCAGCTAAAAAATCACCCGTTATAAAGAATAAGTGATTGGTGGACAAATATAACCTCGAATACACTAAAGTTTGTAGCTTTATTGGTATTTCATCCGACGAGGCATATACATACTTCTCAAGTTATCAAAAAGCATCTCACTGCAGGCTTTAACCAGACTATATTGGATCTACCCTTGTCTCCTTCTGGTAGTCACCGAGCATTTAGGGCTCGTTGCAATTTTCGGTTGCCGGCCAATGCAGTTAAATCGTCAACCATTTCTCTTAAATTATTTTAAAAATGATATCTTTGAAATCCCAGTATGCTATTTTCTATACAAGAGAAGACATTAAAGGTCACAAAAATAATGTTATTTTTTGTGTAGATTTCCTTGGCGTAAATACGGTTAATACTTAATACATACGTTAAGGCTTAGGCTATCACGCCGGAGTTCTAGCTTCAAATCCAGTTTTTTGCACCGTAAAGTTTTTTTTGTTGAGGAAGTAAAAGTGACATTTATTACTTACAAGCGTAAAGGTTGTACAATTTTTTTTTGACATTTGTTATTAAATGAATTAATAAATTTAAAAATTTGGGTTACACTTACACCACGGGTAGGTAGTTAAAACAAATTCGGTACGTGGTCTGGCCCTTGGAATTATTGACAGTTTTTGAAAACGTCAAATCAACGCCAATTTTATCGGCAAATAATCATCATTTTTTTGAGGCAGATAATACTATCGTATGTAATCGTCCAGCTTGCACCAAATCTGTTTGACCAACGTCTGTGACTTTTCAATATTTTGCCGTCAACATGATTTTTTACTGCAGAGTTGCGCCGCAAATTGTGTTATTAAACTATTATGACTTCAACAAACTGCATTATCGAAAATAATGCTTTTTCATACAAATTTAATTTTGGATTTTCGAACAGTTCACTTTTGCACTTTGCGTTATGAGAAAATCAAAATAAAATTTTTGTTGGGACCTTTAGTCCAATGCGTTTCGCCCAGGCACCACAGTTGGGCTCATCAGTTAGATGCTGTCATACCTTTCTAAGACGCAATTTTTTGGTCGATGGTTACCGACTCTTATACAATTTACAGCATACATACACTGCAAATTATATAATTCTAGGGGAATTTGAATAAATTCGTGCACCTAGAAAAATAATCCCCGTGGTCATGCTAAGTATAATAAGAAGAAGAGATAAATAATAATGCATTATTTTTCTAGGTGCACGAATTTATTCAAATTTCCCTAGAAATATGTAATTTGTAGTGTATGTATGCTTTAAATTGTATAAGAGTCGGTAACCATCGACCAAAAAATAGCGTCTTAAAGAAAGGTATATGACAGCATCTAACTGATGAGCCAAACTATCGTGCCTGGGCGAAACGCATTGGACTAAAGGTCACAAAAAAAAACTTTATTTTGAGTTTAATTCAATACAGTCCACTAAAACAAAAACAAAAATAATAATTTTCTTATTATTTGTGTTTCTCTCTTCTTGTTATGAGAAAATCTTGAAATTGCATTTTTGACGGAAGTAACGTTTTCGAAAGCGGCATTATCTTACCTGTTTTCTCAATTTACTATTTCCCATAAAGATTATTCGCCATGCAAACTCTCGACAGCTACTCCCAAAATACGAACAGTGTTAGAATTCTACGAGCTAATTCCCCGATAGTGATCAAAACATGTGTCCACTTGCGAGTAACAATCAAAAAGTTCAAATGTCGAAAGAAAAAAAGTCAACTCCCTGCGATTTACTCTCAAGATTGTGTCCACTTGTGAGTTTGCTCTAATTGATAGTGGCCTGAGAGCTACTATCTATGTTTTTACTCTCAAATGGACACGTACCTTAAAAAAAAATTGCAGTTATATACGAGGATCTTGAATGTAAGAATTAAACCTTAAATGAAATATTAGATGTTATAAAAATCAATTGACGCCATATTATTTTTTTTAACGCTATCAGTACTGCTTAATGCAAGCATTTGTAACATTTCATTTCTTTTCTCTTCGGGATTTTTCACCTTCAGGTACTGGGAAATATCAACTTGTTACAGTCATCATTTAGCGTGGTGTTAGTTGTTAGTAAACAATAAAAAGCCTAACACACTACTAAAGACAACAAATAAAATATATACATACATTAATAACAAGCTACAAAAAATAACTACAAGTCAAAATATTAGAACATTAAATTACATTAATTAAACAAAACAAAAAGTGGCAACACTGTTACTATAAAAAGGAAAACATTAAATACGATGATTGATGACAAACAATTAGAAATTCTAAGAACGTCCATACAACTTATTCTTAAGTGTAAGTTTTGAGTATAACTCAAATCGAAAACATTAATATTTTTATTCGCTCCGTGTTTCATACGAGTCAATGGTTCATTGAGGCCATAATTGGTATTTACTCGATACATTCAGATTAAAACTTAAATCCGGATGTAAATTATATACAAATTCAATATAAATATATCTGGATTTAAGTTTTAATCTGGATGTACCTATCGAATTAAAGATATGGGAGTTAAAAATTTACAACCCTAACTCCCAGACTATAAATGTTATTATTAAAACAACGATAATACCTATCTAACTTCATCACATTTCTATAAATTTGAATTCTAAGCTTTGACTAATCAGAAAGCGATTTGTGTGCATTTACCGGTTTGTTATTTATTGTTTGTTATTTATTGAAAATCTGTTAGATATACAACACGGTTTAAGGTTTTCTATATATTCTATTTCTATTTTAATTTAATTTTTTTTTCTTTTTGTATATTTTGCAACACCCTTGATACATTCATGCATTTGTTTTGGCCTTTTCTATATAGGTAAGCTTATTTTATAAAATCATACTTCTCACATGAGTGGACTGCACATTGTGAAAGTCAATTGCAAATATAACTAACAGTTCTATTTATAATTAGAGAGAATTCATCGCGCGGAAATTATTAGTTTGTTTACGTATAGCTGACAGGATAGTGCAGCAGCACATGAGAATCAGCCGGTATGTGCTTTGGGTATATATGTATATGACAGCAACAAAATGCGATTAGAAGTCGGGGGAAAAATTGAAAACTTATGTGGTAATTAGTTGCGATTGTTTGGAAATAATGTATGTTCAGTACAAGTGTACACAGAGGGAGCTAGTGTGTATACATATGTATGTATATAGAAATCGATGATTTGTCTGTCAGCATAATATTCTAATACAAATTCTTAATTTATAGTTTATAGTTATATATAGTATGGTTTCTATTGAGCTTTACTAAAATTAACGTAATGCGATGTAGTCCTTGATAAAATTGGAAATAAGCACAAAGAGCAGGTAGTCCAAAAATATTATTTTTTAATTAACTTTATACGAATGTTGAAAGTTCTGGCTTCTTGCCCGCATATTTCTCTATAGTGAATGAAAATCAAAAGGGCTTTGATCAAATATTTATAAATTTAAGGTTTTTAGAAACCTCTGCCTACGTTCTATAACTCTCGCATCGATAAAATCAGTCGAGAAACGATGAAAATTAAAACAAATCATATGGGTTTTGTTCCATTTTCCAGCGTTTCTCGACCAATTTTGTCGATACGGGAGTTACAGAACGTAGGCACAGGTTAAGGGCCAGTTATAGCTTTATTGAAACTCATCATTGAAAACTTTATTTTTCAGTTTTGAGGGCCTAAAAAAGCGATTTCAGTGATTATTTTGATGCCAATAAAAAGCTGATGACTTGATTATTATTTCTAGTCAAAAAAATATTTCATTTTGGCCCTATCTTTCACATAAAGCGATTTCTAAGATTTGTATTTATAGGTATTTCAATTATTGAAATAAAGAAATTCATTTCCTGCGATAGGCTGGGCCAAAATAAAATATTTTTTTGACTAGAAATAATAATTGATTTATCAGCTTTTTATTTGCATTAAAATAATCACTGCTTTCACTTTTTAAATGCCTCAAAATTAACAATTAAAATTGTCAATGATGAGTTTCAATGAAAGCTATAACTGGCCCCTTAGGGAGCCACTTATTTTAAGAAACTTTGAAAGCAAAATCAGTGAATATTTTTATGCTAATAAAAAGCTGATGACTCAATTATTATTTCTAATCAAAAAAATATTTCATTTTGGCCCAAACTTTTACATAAAATGACTTCTAAAATTTCAACGATCAATGGTAAGGTAGTTCAATCATTAAAATAAAGAAATTCATTTCACGTGTTAACTTGGGCCAAAATGAAATTTTGAAATTTATAATTAAGTCAATAACTTTATATTGGCATCAAAATATAATCACTGATTTCGCTTTTTAAGTATACCTCAAAACTCAAAATTTAAATTTTCATTGATGAATTTCAATGAAATCTATATAACTTGCCCTTTAGAGCGAGTGGATATACCTAATTTAATCTTCTCGACTTTTCAGAATAAATAATTTTGTTTTATTTTTTACTTGTTTTAGGCATTGGTTTCGTGTGAAACTATATTTCGAGGTTTTAATCAAATTTAGCACAAAGATGATATATATCTACATTATACAGGCTAAACAGAAGTCGAAAAAGTGGGTTTTTTGATACCGTCCATGGGTGGTCCTATATGTGTGTTTATGCATTTATTGTCACTGTAATTTGAGCTAGAGCCTAAACGGGTATACCGGTTTGCTTCAAATTTGGTAAACAGTATTTTTATTTGACTCCCTAAAGAGTAAATTTAAATTATTGTTTTAACTCATCTAAAACGGGTAGCTGCCATACTACGATTCCAGTTTACAAGTGTTTAAAGCAATTTGCTAAAACATTTTGCAAAAATTACCTTATTTTGAGGTAATTTGATGTCGTCCTACTACATCCACTACTGAACGAGTAATACACGGTTAAACGGGTCCAATTTAGGTTGGCAAGTGTGAAAGCTCCCATAACTGCAGTATATTTCCATACGAGCGCATTTAGTCGGTACCGGTTACACAGTCGCCGAGTAGGGTACACGCAGAAAAATTATCGATTAAAAACAACGTACAATATAGATACACAACCTGCAAACTCCACAAGGTTAAATTATACAAGTCAACTCGACTTAACAAAATTATTTAAATCTACACACTGATTCGGTTAAAGTGTACTTAATTTTATTAAACTACTTCCGGGATAGTTTTTTTTTGGTTTCAATAACCAATTAAGTTAGTTAATGAAATATGTATATAAAATCATTCATAGATAACCAATCTACTCAGAGATGTGTGAAATTACCCGGGTAGAAAATTATCTTGGAAAAACTATTTTTAAGCGTCTCCCTAGCTATAGATTGGCCATTATATAGTAAATCCTATGCTGGGCCTAGACAGGCGCAGGTCTGGGTGATCTTGACTAATTTATCTTATTCTGGCTTTATCTTGGCCCTGGGTAGAATTGCTTGGTGTAGCCTGGATAAGGAATTGTATCTGGGCGTTATCTTGGCGTTAGACAGTGTCGCCTCTTTATTGGCGTTATCAGGTGTAACTAAGACTGGGCCTAGATAGTTTTAACTTGACATAGCCTAGATATGAAAACTTTTGTTGGTGTCATTTTAGCCCTAGCTAGTGTCGCCACCTTATTGGCGCTGTCTCATAAAAACAGGAAGGGACCCAAATAGTTTTCGCTTGGTGTAGCCTGGATAAGGAATTGTATCTGGGCGTTATCTTGGCGTTAGACAGTGTCACCTCTTTATTGACGTTATCAGGTGTAACTAAGACTGGGCCTAGATAGTTTAGACTTGATCAAGTAAGTAAAATTGAAGTTTTTTTTAAATTAAATTAAATTCTATACATTTCAGTTAAAGAGAAAAGCGGTCTCAAACACCCCTAATATGAGAGGGGTGGGGGCTATATGGGTTTCAGTAAAAATCTACCTAGGCCCTAGCTAGTGACTCAAAATCTCTAAATGTTTAGTTATCCAAAGCCTGACTTGGAAGATCTATCTAGGGCCTATATGGGAACCGCTAGCAAGGCCCACAGAATACAGAGCATTAACAAATTAGCAAGGGCCAAGCTAGTTACTGCTCGAGAGGCCCATTCCTGACTTGGAAGATCTATTAAGGGCCCATATGGAATCCACTAGCAAGGCCCACGGAATACATTTATTTTTAAACCCACTGAAAAACGGTCTCGGTTAGAAATCATTTTTCTGCGTGAAGTAGGTAGGTATTATTTTCAGAAAAAGTAACTTTTTCAAACGAGTTGTCGCAAAAATTCTTACAATTTTTAAGTAAACTTTGTATTGACATCACACATCTCCCTTCCTTCGAATTTTTTCCATTACGAGAGACAAAAAAGTGCAGAGATAAAATGTTTATCTTACATAATATATGTTTATTATTTTGAACATGCTTCCGAAATGCATTTAAGTAAATAAATAAATAAAATAAGTGTTTTTAAATTATTTAAAATACCTAATATCTTTTATTTATTTCATGAAAAAACACGTTGAAAATCTCCAATATCAAATCAATTAAAGATCTCTTTTATTTATATGTACATATGTACCTACAAAGTAAGGCGTGCCCAAAAATTTAGAAAGTTGACACGATGGGCCCTACCAATAATTAAATTTAGTGATGAACTAAATATTTCAGTAAAATGGACCATAATAGAATGGGCTCCAGCTAATAAACCATATATAGTATGACCTTAATATTCAAGTGGACTCTTAATAATGAATCATATATGGAATGGGCTTCAAAAAATTAAACATTCCATGAATGAATTTAACTGAAATATTTAAGTCGTCGCTAAATTTGATTATTGGTAAGGCCTGATGTCTACAATAATTCAGGCTAAAGCCTAAAAAGATAAAGGTAGGGCGATTTGCTCGAAAGTTTGTACAGAACATTTTTGTATAACTCCCTTGAAGACAATTTTGAATTTTTTTTGCTCATCTACGCTAATTGCCATCAATGAATTTGAGTTTTCTTTCAAACAGCTTTAAAGATTTTGATTAAACTTCGTTAGTGTAATACCCAAAGTGAATGTAAAAAAACTGCGTTTTAGGATTTTAAAATTTAAAAACGAGAAAAAGCATTGAGGATTTTTGAGAAAATAGTATAGGTACTATTTTTGAGGTTATTTTGGGCATATTCCGCTAGTGACGCAATCAATTTTTGTTCCAATATTTAAAAACCACAAATAATCAGCCCTATCGCAAAAGAAATTTCCCCGGAGTTTTTTTTTCCATTTTGGGAAATTTGCTATCACGAATCATCTTGGGAAAATATTTTTTTCAGCTAAAAAGCTATCGTGAATAATTTTCCCAGGGAAATTTTTCCTTAAATGTCAATGCAAAAATGTCATAAAGTTAGTTTTTGGGGAAAAATTTTTTCGTGGTAGATTCGCGATTGGAAATATGTATTCTTTTCCCGGTATTTTGTTTCCTTTTCCGGGAAAAAGGCTGAATGTTGCATCGCATTTTGTTTTCATTTTAATATTTGAAATCCTTATATTCCATTTGGTATAAGTTTCCATCTTACTTTCAGTATTATTCAATTTTCCGATTTAATTTCATTTTAAAATTCCGGTATTTTTCCCCTAAATTCTTACAGAAAAATGTCTAGCACTTTTTTTTTTTTTGAGAAAAAAAAAAACAATACCTATCAGAGAGCAAAATGATTTGACTAAGCAGCATAATTTTTCTCAGCAATTTTTAGTGAAACAATAGAAAATCCCATCAAATCACCAGCAGAAGGCTTATTGCTTCGCTATATACATGAACCTTACCACCATAAACAACCGATAGGTTGTAGGTATAGTCAATGACTCTAACAGAAACTGTGCCAAAAAATATACCTGTACATATTCGCCATTCCAATATTTAACTTCCGATTCTTTTCAACTTTTCAATATTGACCACCTAATTGGAATACCTGCATTTTTGTGTAACTTTTGAACTCAACCACAAGCCCAAAAAAAAAATGACCTGAAACTCAAAAGCTCCAATATATTCGTCGTAAAAACAAAGCCTTTTTCATCTCGATGAAATCAAATAAAAATAAAAAAAAAAATCAAATTCATTGTATTTTTCGCAGACCCGGCACACCTACATACACATATTATTTACTTGCATAAGCAAACATTTTGGTTATACTATATGACTCTTCCTGACGTCGTCGTCGATGTGAATAAAAAAAAAATAAGAAGACACCAAAAACCTTATTCATTTCCACCGAAAACCCTATAATACTCCGAATGTAAAAAAATTAACGCTCAAATAATAATAAAAACATTTTTGAACCACACAGATTTCCAGGACGTGTTTATCTAGTCCTCGCACAGGATGATACAAACAAAAATATGTGTATACGTTAGGGTGTCCCAAAAAAATTAAAGTAATTTTTTTTTTACGCATACCCTCTTAATTTGTTTGAATGACCTTGAAACTGTTGTAAACCAAATTTGGTGTAGGTAGGATCACGATAACCCGTGCCGACTTGCATCGGAACTTGTCAATAATTGCTAACTACGGCCCACGCGCTCTAACGATCGATGCTCTTGTTATAATTTGTCTTTCTTTTACAGTAAACACATTTTTTTTTGTTCGGTCAACATGTCAGTGAAATTACGCAGTTCTAAAAAGCATATATTTTTAATAGCTGACGAAAAACATCAAATAACGGGATCAAAACTTCCTTCTAATAGACAGGTTTTAGCAGTGTTATTTTACAACATTCGTCAAGTGAATTTAACTGTAAATGAAAGTGCAAATCTCAGTAGTCTTCGCGAATGTATTATATATTGGGAAAAGGCGCGTATACCTACGAAATCTTTTCCTAATTGTGTAAAGAAACTTGTGAATTTATATCAAGTTTGGAGGGATTTGCAAAAAAATGCACAAAAAACACAAGACGTGTTTAAACGACGTCGAGAAGAGTTTGTCAGGAACTTAGACAATTTATTTGATATTGCCCACGCCGATGCGCTTAATTTAATGAAAACAAATGAAGGTAAGTCTTTTTTACAACGACAACGGGAGCCAGGTCGACCAGGTCATTTAGGTGGAGTAGACAAGAAAGGGACCTGCAAAGAGGAAAGGGCGCGCCTAAAAATTATTGAGGAAGAGAAACGGCGATCTAAATGTTTTGCAGAGGCAATTCCATCGACATCATATGATCCTCTACAAAAAGACTCATCTGATTCGGACGAAGACATAATACCTTTGCAAAAAGATTTGCCAACTCAGATAAATAGCGCAAAACCAAAGAAAAAGAAAATATCTATGCGGAAAGACTTCATCACGCCAAAATTAGTAGCGGCGCTAGACAGGTGTCAGTTAAGTATGAGAGATTCCGTGTATATTCTTGAAGCTACTATTGAGGCACTTGGATACAATACTGATGATTTTCCGATAAGTAAGTCCTCAATTCAAAGAATTCGCACCGAAAAACGCAAAGAGCGCGCGGAATCTATAAAAATAGATTTTCAAAACGAGATGCCAGAGGTTGTGACCGTTCACTTTGATGGAAAATTATTGCCTGCTTTAGATGCTCGGAAATCAAAAGAAGAACGTCTTCCGGTAGTTATTTCATATGGAAATAAAGAACAATTGATTGCTGTGCCAAGATTAGAAAACTCATCAGGAAGAGAACAAGCAGAGGCGGTTTGGAAAGCGCTTGCAGACTGGAATCTAGAAGGTAAAGTACAAATTCTTTGTTGTGATACTACAGCGTCAAACACAGGTCGCATTAATGGTGCTTGTGTACTTCTTGAACAGAAACTTGATAGAGAACTACTAATTTTTGCCTGCCGCCATCACATGTATGAGCTAATATTAAAAAGCGTATTCGAAGCAAAAATCAGTCAAGTGACAACAAGCCCGGATATTGCGCTTTTCAAAAAGTTCCGAGATAACTGGAACAGTGTCGACCCGAATGAAATACAATGCTATAAAGATAAACTGGATTTGCATCTGACTGTTTTCGAAATAGAAAATATGATCAAATTTTACCAATCTGAATTGACCAAAGATATAGTCCGAGATGACTATCGAGAACTAATTGAGCTCTCAGTGATATTTTTAGGCGGAGATAAAGATCGAAAATTTAAAATTCGACCTCCAGGTGCCATGCACCAAGCCAGGTGGATGGCGAGGGCAATTTATGCATTAAAAATATCACTTGTTAGCGCTCAACTGAAAATGACGAACAAGGATAAGGTGGCACTGTTTGATGTTTGCTTGTTCATTGTGACATCCTACGTTAAGCCGTGGCTCCAATGTATTTTGGCTGTAAAAGCACCTTATCAGGATTTGTGCTTTTTGAAGTCGATGAAGGCTTATGAAAAAATCGATACAAACGTCTCGAAAGCAGCTTTACAAAAATTAAACCAACATCTATGGTATTTAACCGATGAAATAGCTGCCTTATCATTATTTGACGACGATGTGGACCAAGAAACTAAAATAAAAATGGTTGAAAGTTTAACCAAAGAGAATCCATCAACCCATGGTAAACGCTACATCCCATCCAAAGAAGAACTCAGTGGTTCATTGTATGGTAAGTTTCATTAGTAAATATTGTTTTTTTTTTTTATATTCCATTTTTTTTAATTACTATTATTTTTTTATTTTAGACAAAAACATCTACGACTTCGTATCAGTCAAAAGTAAAGCGTTGTTCACCCGGCTTCAAATTGATGACAGTTTTCTGAACGAAGAACCGTCTTTATGGCCAAATAACGCTTCATTTCAAGATGCCAAGAAGAAGGTTTCAGTGCTGAGGGCAGTAAATGATACAGCTGAAAGAGCGGTCAAGATGATGCAAGAATTTCATGGTTTAATTACAGTTGAAGAGGAACAAAAGCAATTTTTATTACGCTGCGTACAAGAACACCGGATGATTTATCCAAACTGTAAAAAACAAACCTTAAAAAGAAAATTTATAGAATAATGTTTTTTTTTGTATGTAAAATATTAAATAGTTATATGTTTTGGGTATATAAGTGTTTTATTTACTAAACAAATTTGAACTTCTAGAAATCTTCTATTATACTACACTGAAACAAAAATTTATACAAGGTATATGTTTGGTATCAAGTCGGCACGGGTTGTCATGATCCAATCGCAATAATATTTATTATTTACGCTAATAAGGCCATTTAGAAAAAAAATAGAGGGTATGCGGTTTTATTTTCGAGAAAAAAAAATCCTACCTTATATCTTGGGACACCCTAGTATACGTATGTGCAACCCCAACCTTTGCAAGTATGGTTCCTATTTTTTTGTTTTTTTTTTTTCCAATTTTACTCTTTTTCCGTATAGGTCTGGCGATATTGTCCTGTTGTTGATTGCAATTGTAAAATGCAAATTTTTTTCGACAGCAAAACAGTTAAAACAAAAAAAAATTAAAACAAAAAAAAATATCCTTCGATTGGTTTTCGTGTTTTTGACAACTCAATGGAGTAGTTGAGCCCCTTTTTCAGAATATTTTTTTTTCCGAAAGCCTCGGGATCAGGATATCTCGCGACAGTTTCATTTTCCCGATAGGAAAGGGTGGCTGGCTGGCGCACAATGAGGATGGGGTGTGGTTACTCCACCACATCGAGGACAATAATATTCCCAAAACAAAAAAGGATTATAAAATCAGGGATGAGTTCTTTCTGTCCGGATCACTTTTGTAGCCTTTTTGTTTTTTGCTAATAGGACATTTCGAGACGAGATTTCGAGTTGAACAATCATTGTTTGGAGAGATTTCTTTCTGGAATTAGTATACCTCTATACACAATGTGCATAGGGAGAGGAGGCTTAAAGGCTAGGGTGAAGGAGATAGGAACGTATAGTACAATGGCATTAATTAAGATAACGTGACAATGATGGGCTTTTTTTTGAGAGCATTGTGTATATGTTGGGGATGATTTTTTGTTGGCAAGCTGTGTTCTGTGTCGGTCGCACCTGACTGAAAGGTGGTTCCTTTTTTTTTTTTTGAGTTGGTGAATTATAGGACAGATAAGATAGATGGTTGGTTTTTTGTTTTTTATTTTTATTTTTATGTTTTTTTTTGTACAAATGTATTCGAATCCGATACTGGAATAAATTTCAAAATGACAAGATACGTTGACATTTTACATATATATGATAATCAAAGGGTATTTGTGCTGTCCATCATAATGCCGGATATGTCCAGAGTGAAAATAGCCACCGCCATCGCCAGAGCGACTGTTATACTGTTTATATTTTAAATGTATGTATTTATATACATACATATATACGTAGATATGTATATTTTTGTACTCATTTTCATTTTTTTTGATGGATTTATGACTATTAAAATGCACTGCTGGGGTGAATTTTGGCATTTATGTTGGTATAGGTATTAAGAGGTATCACAACCTACTGTTAAAGGTTTTTAAATTAGACTGAAAGTGGTGTTCGAAGAGTTATAGACATAATGCGGATGTTGAGATTTAAAAAAGTCAGTTGTGAGTTGAAACGATATTCTAGTTTGGAGGGTTTTTTTTTAAATAATTTTAACTATGTACAATATCTATGCCTGTAAGACCTAAGGTCTTTTAATTGCAACCTGGTTCTATGTTCGTGCAAATTGACTGATTCAATACATTTAATAGTGATAAATTTCTAATATTGCCCTAAATTTTTTTTTTTCACTCAAAAATAACAAAAAAAGACTCGCCATTTTTCTAGCGACAAATTCAGTATGGGGATTTTTTTCTGAGATTCGTATTGAACCAGTAAAACACTCTACGGAGCCGAAAATTGGAAACATCAGAAAATCGTGAAAACCTGAAATTGTATACATACTTTCAGGGGACAACACTACGGAATTGATAATTTGTCTTATTTTGTTCTTTTCGAACTGCTACATTTATATATGTATATAAAAATTAGTGGAGCGTGCTAAAAAATTTATTGTAAAGGGTGTTGTTTTCAGTTCCTATAAATTTTATTTTCACTTTTTAAAATTTTAAAATGGATGAAAAATTCGACTTTCGTATATTTTTATCAAATGGTCAAAAATGTTTACTATATTTTGGGACATTACCTATACCTTCATACATATGTACATTTCTATATTATATTTTTTTTGCTAAAATATTTATGCCTATTTTTTTGATATTATGTAGGTATAAATAAATTTTATTTAGAATATTTTTAAAAAGAAAGAAATCAATGAAAAATTGAATATCTCCCTAGAACAGGCTAGAAGCTGGACATCTTATAAGACTGAGACAAGATATCAACTTAATTCAAACGCAATTTTTAAGGCTAGTATTTCTTTTAAAAATAAATTCCTGAACGAAGTTTCTAACAAATATTTCTAAACATGGGTTAGGGACCGGGGTACACCAAAGTAAGCGTTTTCTTAGATCCACGATAAATCGTCGCTACAATGCAGAACTAGTCTAAGTCACATTTTCAAAATTTTTCAAGAAGAACGTTAGTGCGCAAAATGCTGACTTTCGACATTATGATTATATTCTATTATTTAAATTCTGAAGGAATTACTGCACGTAGGAATATTCAGAATATGTAGAAAATGTGCGGAACACAACTAAGTTTCCTTATGATGTAAGAGAAAACTCATTTTGAAATTTTGAACTTAGACTAGTTCCGCATTGTAGCGACGAAATGATGTTCACTTTTACTGTATAACAATTTTTTCTTTTCTTAGAATCTACCCAAGAAGCACACCCTAAAATTCAGTAGAATCTCGGAAAGATAAACGGTTTTATAAGATGAACACCTCTGAAAGATGAACGAAATATTTCCACTTTTGAGTGTTTAAAAAGATGAACGGGTTTAAATTTTGTACTCGAAAAGATGAAAACCTTTTTTTTTAATTATGTTCTTTTTCTTTGCATTTAGTTCCTCCTGAAAAGTATTTTGGGGCTTATTTTAACAAGTAAACAATTTTTAATGTTTTTATTTATAACCATATCGTCTTCCTCAACCAATAATGTTAATGCTCGAAACGATGAACAATTTGAAAAATTGAACGGTCCCTGTTTTATATCTGTTCATCTTGAGATTCTACTGTACTTTCAACCAGGTCCAGGATACCCTGTAAAGATATTCTTAGGGACCAAAAAGTTACAACTTTATCGTTGTACCTATCATACAGATAGGTATATGTGTATCCTTCCAAGAAGAGCTTTAACACAACTTCTAAGAATTTCAAGAAAATCCGTTCATTCGTTTAGGATCTGGCTCCATGTACACCAGATACACAGAAAAACAGATCTTCTATATGAACGACCCACACCCCGAAAACGACTGATTGAACTTCTTTATCGTAGAGTTTTGATTAAAATCTCAAATTCTGCCTGACTTGAAACCAGCACGTTAGAACCTTACTCTAATCGGAGTATGTATACGCACTTATGTACTTCAATTTTAGGAAAGAAAATCAATCTACTCCACTTTTTTGAGTCCTATTCCTTTTTTTCCACAGTGAAAAAATCAAAAATTCTGTAGCTAAACCACATAAAAGGAAATGACAACACTGTATTTATGCAATTTTCTAACTAACTCTGGCTATGAATTTTTTTAATCTAAAATTTTATTGTGGGGCCGAATTACGGCATCAGTGACTAAACGACACGTGAGGGAAATTTCATACAAAATATATCGATGATATTCGATATTTCGTATGAAATTTCCCTCACGTTTCATTCAGTCACTGATGTCTAATTCGGCCCCTGTTTAGTTTAATGTTTAATTTTTTGTTAAAAAATATTTATTTTCTTTAAAAAAACAGTTTTTTTTTAAGCTTTTTCTTTCGTTTTCAAATCAACTCCAGAAATTTTCGATTTCCTGGGGCCGAATTACGGCAACAGAGACTGAACGACACGTGAGAGAAATTTCGTACAAAATATCGATGATATTCGATATTTCGTATGAAATTTCCCTCACGTGTCGTTCAGTCACTGATGCCGTAATTCGGCCCCTGTTTAATGATTTATTTGTTTTTTTGTAAAAAAAATATTTATTTTCTTTAAAAAAATATTTTTGTAAGCTTTTTTTTTCGTTTTCAAATCAACTCCAGAAATTTTCGATTTCCTGAGGCCGAATTACGTAATTCGGCCCCTGCACTTTTTTTTTACAAATCTTCTCCGAAATTGTACTAACTGAGGTTTTAAACCTGTTTGAAACCAATGCTTTTTCCCTATAAAACAAATAAAAAGATAAAACTTGCTTGTTAATAACCAGGTAGCATAACCTTAACCTCATTTGTACCTATATTACATGAATTTCAAATAAAAGTCTAAATTAAAATCAATTAATGAACATCACTTTAGCTCCTTACCATCATATACATATGTATATGTATATGTATAATCAAAACCTCTTTAAATTTCCTCATTGAACAAAAGAACAAAACAATCCAAATTTGCCTCATTTTAAAAGGAACTGCCAATCAGCGCCATCCTGAATTTTTATTTTTATTTTTTTTATTTTATTTTTTTTTTCAAACTCTTAACACATCCTGCCATAATTTTCGTGATAAAGTCTTCTTTGTCGAGATCAAAATGATTTTATTTTATTTTTTTTATTTTTTTCTCACCCTACAAACAATTATCGTCACATCACTCACTCCTTTTTTTCGTTCATATATACTGTACATACCTACTTTCATACTTTTTTGCCGCGACATAAAATAAAATAAAAAAGGCTCTGAACAAAATAAACATAACTTTATTGGAAATCATAAAAAAAAAGAAATCAAATTTCCGTTCATTTAACAAAAAAAAGGGAACAAGTAAAAAAAATGAAATAAAATAAAAAAAAATATTATAAAACCAACAAAAACCCATACTCACGTGGACAAACCAAACAAAAAAAACATCAGTAAAGAAAACAGGATATTTATTTTATGATTGTCATGTCGAAAGAATTAAAATTGAAATTGATTTTTATTAAACAAAAAAAATCAACCTAACTAAGGTGCCTATATTGAACCTGGGTAATGGCGGAGCGGCTGGGGATGGGTTTGATTTGGAGTGTAACTTTGGGGTTAAGGCAAAAAACTTGTTGGTTGTAAATGGCCTTTCTTGTAGCTCTCAACTTAGTGGTTGTTCCTTGATGTTGTTATAATAATTGTGGCAAATTTTCAAATTATAGATTTTTTTTAAAAAGAAGTAAAAATCTCAAAAGTGTTCAGGTACACTCTGAAGTGTGAGGTTCTAACCCAACCAAAAACACGTACCTAATGAATGATTTTCATTCAACAATTTTCAATATTCGTTGGCAATTAAGAGCGCAAACTTTTTCTTATTTTACAACTTATTCTTATTTTTTTTTATTTTGATGTTTTGGGGTAGGTATATACTTGAACTATAGTGTGATGCTTAATTCTCAATCCAAATTGATAATATTCTCGATAATACTTTTTTATTCCATTATCTCTGTTATTAGAAATAATTTGTAACTTTTGTCATATCGATTTGTAATATATCACAAGAATTTTACTATATTACTAATATTTTCCCAAGCTATAGAAATGGTACATGCTTAATTCATCTAATTGTCGAGAATTTTTCGTGTCTCTTCTTGATTTTGAGTGCGCAGATTATATCCAAATATTTTTGTTTGTTTGTTATCTTTAACTGCCTTTGGATTCGATGAATTTCATTTCAAGTTTGTAAAAAATTGTTATTGCGCTCATTCTCTCATATCAGTGTTTAAACCCTCAAGAGAAAAATTACTAAAATTCTTAACCTTTTACGAAGGCTAGATGTAAGATGTACCAATTATTTTACCATATGGCGAATTTCACGTGAAGCGAACAACGAAAAAACGGGTGGGTCTTGAAAATCGTAAATTTTTAGGTGGAGCCTTGTAGTGGATGAACTACTAGAAACTCTTACCTCCCAGGGCATACACTGTATCGGCTTTGCTGATGATATTGTGATAACAGCTTTGGGAAAATTTGAGAAAACTCTTTGTGAAATAGTTCAAAGAGGACTATCTATAACAAGGAAATGGTGTCTATCGGTGGGACTTAACATCAACCCCACAAAAACAACGATAGTACCATTTACCAAGAAGAGGCTTCTGCCACGAATGAGACCAATCAGATTGGCAGGAGAAGTAATCGAAATCCAAAGGGAGGTTAAATATCTAGGCATTACACTGGATAGTAAACTCCTATGGAATAAACACGTCGAAATAACTGTCGAGAAAGCCACAAAGGCCCTAATGATATGCAAGAGACTTGCAGGCAAAACATGGGGCTGCAAACCAAACATTCTTAGATGGATGTATACCATGATGGTAAGACCCATCATTACCTATGGGGCGGTTGCATGGCACAAAAGAACAGAACAAATTACAACTAGGAAATCACTAGAAAAGGTACAAAGGCTCGCATGCATGTGCATCACAGGAGCATTGAGAACATGCCCTACAGCAGCTATAGAGGTGATCCTCGACCTAACGCCATTTCACATGGTTATAGAATGTGCTGCTATTAGAGCAGTCTTGAGATTTGCAAAGAAGGGTACTGGGAAGGGAAAATGCATTGGCAATAGAGAGAGAAACTCTATATACAAGTCCACAGTAACGAACCTTCTCGAAATCCCAAGAGATGGTATGATCAAAAAATATAACTTCGAAAAAAACTTTCAAATGAAGTTAAGTAGCAAGAGAGAGAGTGGGCAGGTGAATCTGTAAACTACACTCTTAAAGCAAATACCATCAAGTGGTACACTGATGGGTCGAGAACAACTGAGGGGACTGGGGCAGGTATCTTTGGGCCTAGAACCAAAATTTCCTTGCCGATGGGACGGTCTACCAGCATTTTTCAGGCAGAAGTAAACGCCATAGCAAAATGTGCAGAACGAAATCTCGAAAGAAAATACCGTAACCAAAACATTGCCATCATGTCAGACAGCCAAGCTGCACTCAAAGCACTAAACTCTCACACCATAAGCTCCAAACTAGTATGGGAGTGCATGAGTCAGTTGAATGAACTGGGCAGGTACAACAAGGTAACACTTTATTGGGTACCAGGTCATGTTGGTGTCCAAGGCAATGAAAAGGCAGACACCCTAGCGAAAATAGGAGCAACAACACCCTTAACGGGTCCAGAGCCCTATTGCGGAATAGGAGAAAACGTGATCAAACACAAAATCAAAATAGAAGAGGAGGCCAAAAGACAAAAAACCTGGAATGAACTCCCTAAGCTAAGACAGGCAAAACTATTACTTGAGAACTATAACCAAGAACGTTTTACATCTTGCATTAGCTTAAGTAGGAATAATCTAAGAATAATAACGGGACTCCTCACTGGTCACTGCAAGCTCAGAAGACATCTCAGTATCCTCGGCTTGGTAAGCAGCGCCAACTGCAGATTCTTCGACGCCTATGAGGAGACACCGGACCACATTTTAGGTAGTTGCGAAGCACTTATGCATAAACGACACAGATATCTGGGACGGCACCAGATAAGAGGGAGCGAATTAGCCTCTCTAAAAATACCCCAGATACTGAAGTTTCTAAAAGAAACAAATCTGGAGGAAGAGTTATAAATGAGACACCTCATCTAGCTCTAAAAAGGGGGCACAATAGATCTTTAGGTCGCAGTGCAATGAGAATATATATATATATTCCATAAAAATCCCAAACTTTCATTCATTCATTCATTCATAGGTTATTTATATACACTCAGCGGCACGGAATCTGGGCCACACTTGATTTTTGTTGTAACTCGCCCTCAAATATTTTGTTGTTAATGATTTGATTGTAATTATGTTAAATGTGCACATTTAAATTTTTTTAAACCCTTTTTTTGAGGTGTATAGACCTGAGACCTATTTCACCAAACACTTTTTCACTTTGCAACTTTACAACTTTGCACTTTTACTTTGCAAATCATAATAAAAACAATATGAGTCCAAAATCTTGTTTTGAGATAAATGCATTTTAAAGTTCAAAAATTTACTCTAAATCCAGTAAAAAAAAAACAAAACTGAAGTGTTGTTAGGACCATGGAATATCTTATGAATCGGTTCACTTAGACTTCTACTATGTTAAGACCAAATTAAAATAGATTTTTTTGTATAAATTCTGCATCTATATTGATCAATTTCAAAAAATGGACTTATATGCTGTTTTGAGCAGGCTGCATAGAAATTTCGTTTCACCAAATTCAAATTTGCAAAGGGCAAAGTTCTTTCTGCAGAGTAAAAAGTTTTGTTGCAAAGTATTTTTTTTATTTGTTTCACCAAATAAATAAACTTTGCAAATTATATTAAGAATTTTGAAAAGCTTTTTAGTAATATGCAAAGGGAAATTTTCATTTGCAAGTTTGTTTTGAAAAGTTGTCGAAAAATAATTTCAAAAAAATTAACCATTTTGAAAATGAAGAAAAAAAAATAATAGTTGACAAGACAATGGCTTTTTTTCTTTTCTTTTTTTTCAAAATTTTGACGAGTCAAAGATTATTTTGTTTGACACCGTGTAATCACCCTGTCAACGCAATTAGGACACATTTACAGAATGCTTGTCGGAGCGCGTTGACTGTATATCTCAACATTGAAACAACAGATTTTTTTTTGGGGCAACCTAGCCTTATCTCAATGTAGATTTTAATTTTTTTACAGTTTTATTAGATTAAAAATCCATTGACATAGTAGCCATCCTTCAATTGAATTGAACATTTTATAGCTTGACAGATAGATAACAAGTTATATTTTGTGGTAAATCGAATATTTTGTTTCAAATGTCACCCTTAGCTTAAATTGCATTTTTCAGAAGTACAAAATAAAATTTTATTATTTTAGGATTTTTTAAAGGTTTTTTAATCCATCGAAATCATAGCCATCCTTCAAAGTAATTTGGCATTTTGTAGCTGGACAGATAGGCAATAAACTATATCTTTCCGTATATCGTCGCTATGTAGATCGAATACCTTGTAACCCAGAAAAGTTAATTTTTCAGGAGACACAAAAAACTTTTTATAAAAGTATTGAGGACCCATAACATCGACCTGCTATTTATGCGTTTAGCTTTGAAACTATTGTTCTTAGGCAAACAAGGTGTTTTTCATTAGATCCGGAAAGTTGTTTACAATAAAAGTGCATCATTATACCTAAAAAGTTGGCACCAAAAATTGATAACGGTTTTTTGTAGAGGGGTCAAAAACAAGCATTTTTTATTAGTGGAAAAGGAGGCGGGGGGATCTATCCCGCCCCATTTAGAAGGTATAGGGACAATTTTAGAAGAAAAAAAAATGAATTAAAGTGAAAAAAAAAATTATAAAAAAACAACGGCAACACTTACAATGAAGTACTTTACCGGCTTTGAAAGCCAGAAATCCATTCTTTAAAATCTCATAAAAAAGTAGTTTTAGTAATTTTCAATTTTCTCAAGAACTGGAATACATAAAACGATTCGGTGTTGGATTCAGAGAATTGATATTAGCATTGACCACGAAAAGCCAATTTAGCACTTCATTTGACAATTTTGAATAAAATGTGTCTAAAATTTTTTTTTATCAAAATTTCGAGTTTGCATGCGAATTTTTCAAAAACTATTTATATTAATAATTTAATTTAAATTTAGGATTACCTAGAGAATAGATTTCTGGCTTTCAAAATCGGTATAGTTTTTTTTTAAGTGTTGCCATTGTTTTTAAATAATTTTTTTTTCCTTTTTAAGTCATTTTTTTTTCTAAGATTGTCCCTACCTCCGAAACGGGGCGAGATAAACCCCCACCCTCCCACAATAAAAAATGCTTGCTTTTGACCCATCTACAAAAAACCGTTATCAATTTTTGGCGCCAAAGTTTTATTAGGTAGGTACTCATGCCCAAATGTCATCCAAAAGAACTAAATACGCCTTTTTCCGGTGCATAAAATGCTAACTCAAAATTTCGATTTTTTGAGGTTTTTTAATCTATTTATCAACAAAAGCCTTTATAGTCCTTTATTGGAATTGGGAGAGTTCATATCTTGACCAATTTAATATTTTTACATCTTATTATCAACGCAAAAAATGGTTGATTTGTGTTCGAACTCTCAAGTCGTGAGATCATATAGTTTATTATGTGCACTCGTTGACGGCAAAGGTCATATGAATGAATTACTGGCTTTAAAGAAAGTTATAACATGATATTGTAGGTGTTGCCATTGTGTTTTAATATTCATTTTCTATTTTATAAATTTTGTTTTTTAATGTGCTCCTACCCCTTAAAGGGGTGGACAAATACATTGGTCCAATATCTTAAAATCATGTTCATATAATGTACCGACAACAAACAAAATTGATGCATTTATCATAAAATTCACAAATTTTAAATAAGCCACCCAACTACTTATATAGAAAAGTAAGACCTTTAACTCTTCCAGTTGGTTTATTTCGGAAACGGTTATTTTTTATGAAAAAAAGTATGTTAGTCTTTTTTGCAGGAAATTTTCCAAGCTACAAATTAGTCTGGTTTTTTTTTGTACAACTTAGGTACCATTTGGGAGTTATTCCTGAAAAACCATTTTGGGGATCCTTCAACCCCCGCAAAATTGTTAGCGGCGCTCATATCGATGTGGACTTTTGACAGTTTCTTAAGAACGCTGTGAGAAGGCTATATACTGAAATCCAGCTTTCCGGTGATTTTTTCCGAGTCAAATGCTTAATTGACTGGACTAGAGAAGAAAAGGAGTTAAATAAAAAAAAATTGATATCAATAAAATTTCTTCTGAAAGCTTTAAATTCTTTTGGACTTTCCAAAAAAAAATTCATAGTCTTAAAAGATATACCTATCCAGTAGGTAGTTCATAACTTTATTTTTGAATTTTTTATTTTTGTTGGCCTAGAGTTATGATGGTCAACACTACAAAAATGGCTTAATTCCCACAAAACTCTTTAGGAAGAACGAGGTACCCATACTCATTGTCAAAAGACCACAAAAAACCTTTTTTTATTTAACTATAGCTCAAATTTCTCAAAAGATGATTTTAGCCGCAGTCAATTAAACAATATCTTTCCACTTCATAAATTCGTTAACCAATTCACCAAATGAAGCTATATAATTTCACTCTCTCTCTCTATATACCTAAGGTATAGATAGGTTTATATCCTTTTTTGTATATCTTCAAAATTTTGGACGACGACGATGGCAAAACTTCTTCAAAACCACAAAAACCGCATCCACATGATAATTGATAACTCTTGTGATAAAATAGTAACCCACAAATCCACAGAAGCTATACAGCAGTATACCAAATATCAGCAGGAGTGTCCCTTAAAACAGCTTCTCTGACATATAAAATGATAGTTAGGAATCAATTGCCAGTAGAGTGGAGACCATATCAACTGTATACGGTTCCATGGAATGGCTATATAGATGGACGAATAGATCGATGAATGAATGAATGTTCCATGTCGATTGTAAAGAGGCACACACACACACACACACACATATCAAGCCAATTGTTTCACATTTAATGTTGAGCTATACTTGAACGATGTTGTTGTGTGATAGATAGTGTCAGTGTAAGGACGAGTGGATCCTTTAATCATCTCCTCCAAAACATCTGTTATCCTCAACAGCATACGCAGTCTGTACCTACTATATGTATGTATTGTATATGAGTGAGTATATATGGACTGTGTACAGTTGTGTACAACTTGGGTGTTCACATTAGTTAATTACGATGACATGGAGAATTAATTGCTTGACAGTTCCTCAAGATAAGGACGATGACATAGACATCGACGACGATGGACACAACGAAAGGCCAGCCAAGGATCAGACTTTCCTCCTCCGTTCTATCGTCGGTCGGTCGTCATCATCATCATCATCATCAAGCGCTTTTGTGTGATGGATGACAAAAAGAATGACACTAGAATGAAGAAATATTAGGTGCCTAACATCACTACCAGCACATTCCACTTCAATCCGCTGATCTGCCCCTTCCCATAACTTATATCTTTATTTATTTTTTTTTTTTACAACAAAACATGACATCTATGATATTAGCGCCATTGATCCTTGAAATAAATGATGAAGACAATTATTATCGAGAAAAAGAGATTTCTACTCCTTCGTTGTTCGTTATTACTCATTCCCTATACCTATATACAACCCGAACCAAATCCCAGTCCAACTTATATGACAAAAAAAAAT
This sequence comes from Epistrophe grossulariae, assembly GCA_929447395.1. Lineage (NCBI taxonomy): Eukaryota > Metazoa > Arthropoda > Insecta > Diptera > Syrphidae > Epistrophe > Epistrophe grossulariae. The sequence continues at coordinate 15,643,770 of OV839567.1, read as the reverse complement.
CCCTTTTAATAGGATTCCTTATTCTACACTGCGCCTTATTTGATTAGCTATTTGTGTCAGGAGCGTAGAGATTCAACCTCGTCGTCTATACACAACTGATGTAATTGAAATTGAATCTTCTTTCTAGGATAGAGCACACTGTCTCCATAAAGGACTACGACGACGAACGGCGACAACAGATATACACAACAATGAAAGAAACACAATGAAACAGAAGAATCGAAGAAGAAGAAGAAGACAACAACAACAGCAACAAAAAAAAATCTGAATTCCTTCTCGTTTATTAACGATTTTGAAACAATGAGAGATAAATATCCTTGAAATCCTTGCAAAAGATATCTATCAGCATCTCAGTATATGTGTGTGGTGTGGGGAATGATGGAGGGGGGGTAAGGGTAGCGGTATGTTGATGTTGTAGGATGCTTGTTAAATCTATCAATCGTCAGCGTCACCAAAATAATTGAATTCCTTATTCGTGATTTGTTGTATCGTCGTCGTCGTTCTCGTTCTCATTCTCGTCCTCGACTGTGTGTGATGCCAATATATGCGAGGTGCGAGGCAGGCAATGCAGCACAGAGTTGGAATTTTAATTTGTCTGCTACATCAGCAACCGAAACTTCCTTTTTGCTTGCTCCTTGTTGTCCTGGCCTAGAAATTGCTCTACTCTAGGTGAATTAGCATTTTCTCTGAGGATATACCTACTCATTCCAACACCCAGGCTGCTGCTGCAAGAGCAGAGACTAGGTATACATACCTACCCCAAAAAAAGAAATAACTTTCATTTAAAGACAAAGAAAAGATTAAAGACATTCAAGCAATGAGGGTATATATAGAATATAATGTAAAATCAGGAACGTGGGCGACATACTGATTATCGAATTGGCTGAAATTTTAAATCTGAGCTGAGCTGAGCAAGAGGAGGAGGCTATACTCGCATAAGAGTGTTGAATATCTATAATAAAAAAAAAATTGGAAAATTGCTCGCCTGATATCCAATTTGTTTAGCTCGCTTATAATTTTATTATTTTTATTTTTTTTTTTTTTCATTTTCTAGTATTGATTTACTTTCGGTGGGATGGAATTTTTTTGTAAAATTCCTTATGCCCTATGTCACACTGAGTCGTTTTAATTTTCACCAATTGTAATTTGCTATTTTTTTTTGTGTCTAAACGAGCCCACCACCATATCTATGATATACCATAAGAAATCAATATAAGTAGATATAAATACGCGTAGATATAAACGGACATAAATTGCTTACCAAAGTGAAAGTTGAAGCAATATAAATATACCTATAAGATATATAGAGAAACAACGACCATCGGAATAAATAAATCGCAGTTTGACAGAAACAGGACACTCCCATAGCTATACAATAGGAGGATTTCCAGAGAATAATTTTTATTAAATTTATGGTAATTGTCGAGGAACATAAATTTAATGCTTATTTATGTAAGTAAAATCCTATCACTTTCATTTTGTCTGCAAGCGGATGAGGGGGCGGAGGGATGCGCGGGTTTGAGTTGAGACAAATTGTATAAAAAATGGTTGTATACAAATAGTGTAAGATTGGTTATATAGGCATAGGGCACCTATATATATTATAGTGAGATTGGTGAGATTTCTTTTGTATAGGTAGATGGAATGGGGGCGTTTTTTTAGGGAGTTGATTTTAGTTGTCATTTTTAACGCCTCAATTTGTCAGCTTTCATGGGTTTAAATAAAAGGCAAAACGATGAGAATCCTTTAGTTATAATAATGATGGACAAAATGATAGGTACATTTTGAAATTGATATCCCTTACCTCTGATATCATAACTATTGTTAGGTACTTAACAACGATTGAAGAGTTGTTATGTAAGAAAAAAAAAGAAGCCAAATGAGAATCCGCCGGTCGTCTCGAAATCACCACCACAGAAGAAAACCATGAGTTCCTGAGGTCATTTCAAGTCGAAAAACGAGGTAATTTTCTCGTTTTTGCTTCGTTTTCGACTTCTAAGGGTTTTTATGAATTTTATTATTTTTTTCTTTGACTGGCTCTAACTACAACCGATTTTTGAAAAATTTAAAATTAAATTAAAATTAAATTAAATTAAATTAAAATTTCTGTGCAGTGTGGACAACGGTTTTCCCCCAATTTATTATCAAACGCATTTTTTAAGCATTTTTAGGTTGTTTTTTTTTTACTTCGATATGATTTTTTTTTCCAAAAACACTTTGTTAAGTATATATATTTTTTTTTTATTATTATGAAATCCCAATATGTGTTCTTAAAAATACTTTACATTTTTTTACCCAAAAATAAATTTTTAAAATTAATAAAAAATAAAAAAACAAAAAAAAAAGGAAAAAAGGAAAATCAAGAAATAATACAAAATTACATAAACCGAATTCTTTGTTTGCAGCGAGTTTCTTACAAAAGGTGTTCAAATATCCCACGCTGCTGATCAATTCACAACATGAGCTCGCCTCAAAATACTTGAGGTAGCCCTTTTTATCATACCAATCAGCTGTGCCACGGTTCGATATGCCTTTACTTTTTGTTTTTATATTTTTAATAATTTTTAATGTATTTTTTGGATAAAAAAATTAAGTGTTTTTAAGAACACATATTGGGCTTTTAAAACAAAAAAAAATTATACTTAATAACGTGTTTTTGTCAGAAAAATCATAACGAAGTCAAAACAAACCTTAAAATGCTTAAAAAATGTGTTTGGTAAAAAATTGCGAGAAAACCGCGATTTCTAACTGTTCTTGTTTAAATTTAAAAACAAAAATCAAAAATCTGTTGTAGTTTGTATATGTATAGAGCCATTCAAAGGAAAAAAGAATACAAATCATAAAAACGGTTATAAGTAAAACGAAGCGAAAACGAGAAAATTAACTCTTAAGTTTTTCGACTTGAAATGGCTTCAGGAGTCAAGAACTCATGATTTTCTTCTGAGGCGGTGATTTCGGGACACCCTGTATAGTAAAACGGACAAAAAATATGAGGGGTTTTTGAGTCCATCAACAATGTGAACTTCAACTTCTTAAAAGCAAGAATTGATGCAAAATGGGCATACCATTTTTGAGTAGGTACATATGTATGTATGAATGTGGAGTTAAAAAATTATTTAAAAAAGAATAATCTATTCATTTTCGAAATATCGAATTTTCAAAAAAAAAAAAAAAATATTTCGAAAATTTTTTTAAAATCCAAAATTTGTCTTCTTTTGAAGATTTTTATTTGGAATATTATTGCACACAAAATTTAATTTAAATCGGTAACACAGATATCTAATGAGATAGTCGAAAATCAAAAAATGGTTCTTTTAGAGTTACCATAAATAATGGTAATATCGTATTTTTACCGTGGTTTAATGGCGTAATGGTTAGTGCGTATAGGACTGTTACGCCGAAAGTCTTGGGTTCGATTCCCAGCCTATGCCACCTAAAAAACAAAAAAATTGTTCACGGCTTACTACCTCTTGCGAGGAATTGACAAATCCTCCCAGATTATCATAAACTTTTTTATTTTAAGGCCATACAATAATATAGGTACATACAATTAATTTTTCTAAAAAAAATCATTAAAATCACCGACACTGCTTACAATCTCATATTATACCTTTTTTTTAAACCAGAAAATCCTAAATTTAATTTTTGGAAAAATGAATTTTCAAACTCAAATGGAATAGAATTGAAGTCAAACCAACAGTAGAGTTGACTTAAAATTGATAATTGAGCATTAAATATTAAAAACTAAAATAAATTAAATTATCCCACGCCCATTTTTTCCTACATACCCCACGCGCTTGAGTCCATTTTCACTGAGCACGATGGCAATTGTACGATTTGTTGAGTAGGTACTAGTTTAAATTTCTCCGTATAGAATAAAAACAATTTAGTTTTAATTTAATTTAGTAATGTGAGGTAGAAGGTACTAGGTACAACATAAAAGATTTTTTTTGTTTAATCTTACTGTGCTTACCTATCTCCTTTAATTACGTAAAATTTTGAATAAAATTAGTTTGAAAATTTTGTTTCCATTTTTTTTTCACAATTTTGAGTTTGAAAATTATTGTTTCCAAAACTATTGACTAAAGCTGTTAAATCATTGAATGTGCATGGTAATCAAAATTTTTTTAAGGAATTCATAATTTAAGAAGTTAATAATGGAAATCGTCTATCAGCGGATTTTAGTGGATGAGCGCCATTTAATAAGAAGCTATAAAAGTTATGGTTCAAATTTAACCCACAGTGAACAAACTGCCCTTAGATTGTAAATACTGGTGATGATTTATAAGGATTTTATTTTAAGTCTATTTTTTTAGGAAAATTCCCCTTCCGCCTATAAACGGTCTTGTCTTGACTGGTCCAACACGAATTAGCTTTTTGTGGCATCATATGCAAAACACCCTGTTTGTTGTGCTTTAATATAATCAATTATTTTTGGCCGACATCCATACAGTCCTGTAATCAAACTATTTATCACGATATTAATAGGTAAATAGGTATTTGTACTTATGGCCAAGTTTTTGCTTCAACCAACATTGCCCCTACTCGTATTCAATAACAATTTTATCCAACTTTAATAAAAAAAATAAGAACCGCAACCAACAATTTTTTGTTGTTATTATTGCTAATTACAAATAAAATGTGTTTTATTCATTAAGGTGGTAATAGTCAATTTGCTAAAATGTATAATCCATTAATTAAACAACAACAACAAACAAACATACCCAACATCAATTTCATAACTAAAAGCATTTCCTAGTTTGTTTGAATAAATGATGAATTAGCTATCGACCTATACAGATACCCTATTTCAAAATCTGATGTCCTTGAATCAACTTCACCCATCAACATCATCACCATATCCCATTAGGAATGTTAATTCAGTTGCTGCCCTTTTCTTTATAATTTTTAAATCAATGTAAAAAAAAAAAAAAAAAAAACAAATCACAACAAATTAACTCAAAACCTCCATTTAGCTGTCAACACTAATCCTAAATCCAAATCAGTGAGTGACCTTTTAAGCCATTTCCTATAGATGATGTTTAAATATTTGAAATGTTGTTTGAAAGACCCTTCCATGTCCATGAACTGGAACTCCCACAAGGCAAAAAAAAAAGAAAACATCTACATCAACTCAAAACAAGAACATATAAAAAAAATTAAATTCGCGAGAGATTTCCGTGTATCTTTGACACTAGGGGAAATGACAACATGACCGACCAACCGACGCGACGGACGGACCAGTCATCATCATTAAGTAGTCCCTAAGCAAGTCAATATATATCCTGTCGTGCCACAACAATATTGTTGCCGTTAACGCCTGCCTGATCCATTTCTAATCAATTTTGCTGATTAATGCATAAATAAACATTTCTCTTTCTCGATTCTCGAATGCCGCTAGTGCGAGACCTGCTTGCTAGAGCCCCCAGACTTTACCACAACACAATATCTGTGAAATACTTTCTAGCATTATCATTATCAAGGATAATAACAACACCCACAGGACAAGTTTGATGGAAAAGAAGGATGTGCAAGAAAAACGGAAATATTTCCCTTGAGGAACAAATCAAATTATCACATCGACGAATCGAGCTTTGTTTCATCTCTTTCACTCTTTCTCTCTTCTTTTCTACATACCTACATATACTCTTTCCAACTTTTATATCAATCAATTTATTTTAGATTCAGATTTGGATCTGAATTCCAAACGACCGACGACGAAAAGTCTTCAAATTTCATATCCTAGCTCGAAGCAGCATTTCAGTGGCGTCAGGTGACAGATGTTTTTCGTTTAGGTATCTACCTATCCATCCCGAAGGGCAAAATTGTTTTTTTTTTTTTTCGTTTTTCGTTTTGGTTTGGGGTTTTGATGTTTCCTTATGTTTTCTGAGAGCGACTTAATTGACTTGTTAGATTTGTCAATTAACTCCCCTTAAAACTTTTATTGTTGGGCAGTTTTAAGTTCCGAGTTTTGGTTTTGTGATAGATTGGATCGTAAAAACGAGGAAATTCGTTTTGTAATATAATATAGGAAACAAGGGCATGTATACCGATACAGAGCGGGAGAGTGGAGGCAGGCATTAAAAGGCATGTAAGGTAACTAATCCTCACTTGGTCTACATACCGACGAAGCCAATTAGTCTGGAAATAGTGAGTCTTTTTATTCACTTTTAATAAATTTTTTGTTTTTTTTTTTGTTAGAAATAAAGTGCGATTTTGCAAAAACAAATGACCAATGTTTTGTTCGTTTTAGATTCAGTGCATCAAGACCATTGGGAAAATTACATTCCGTTTTTGTCTTAGGTTATAAAATCACTCTTAAAAATTTGGATTTCGATTTTTATGTTTTACGTAAAAGCTTGCTTATTTAACGAAAGCAGTCTTCATTAAAATTCTCAAAAGGCGTTAAATAAATGATTTTTTTTTTTAAATCTTAACGTCCATGTTCTGTATTTCGAATGAAATCGAATTGAAACCGAAATTCCATGTTCTACAATTCGTTCGTTTTTGAAAATTTCTCAATTACTTCGAACTGTCAAAATTCAAGATGCCTTCATTTTTAATTGTGTTTTAAAGTGAAATTACACTAGATGAAAATAGATTCGTTATTATTAGAATTTTTAAGGGAAAAAATTAGCCAAACAATTTTGACTTGCCTGACGGGGTGAATATACCTAAATAGGAATGGTTTAGATGAATGTTGTATATTCTTTTACTCGTATGTTCTTAAAGAAAAAAAAAATATAAAGATTGCTTTTGTGCCAAAAAATAAATACAAAACTATCTGCAAATGCACCAATTTCACGACGCATTAAAAAGTGGATTGAAAAGTTCTGAAAACGGAATGACCCAAGATGCATAACATAAATTTTCATTTTCGAAATTCCAATTCACACCCCAGTTCAATTTCGTCATGTGAATTCACAATAAGTGGAATGCAGAACATGGACGTAAATTTGCTTTTTTTAATGATCCTGAACTTTGCAGACAATGCGTCCGCTGAAGTTTGAACAATCACCAAAGTCGTAATACTTGTTCGATTTTAAAAAAATAAAAAGCAATCGCTTCTTCTTGGCAAAATCTAGTGCCGATATTTTTTAGTTTTTTTTTTATTTGCCTTAAAAAAAAGTTATGCCAAAAGATTCAAAAACCACCAAAAAAATAACTAAAAAACTTTGGCCTTCAGTCACCACTGTAATTTTCGCCGCATTTTCTTAAAAATTACGGCAATCGCTTTGTCTCGGCAACTAGATTTTGGCGGTTTTTGAATCTTTTGGCCATAACTTTTTTTAGGGCAAATTTTTTAAATGTTTTTGTTTTTGTGGTTTTTGAATCTTTTGGCTATAACTTTTTTTTTAAGGCAATTAAAAAAAGAACTAAAAAATATCGGCACTAGATTTTGCTGAGACGAAGAGATTGCCCTTTAGTTTTTAAAAATCTAACAAGTATTACGACTTTGGTGGTTGTTCTAACTTCAGCGGATGCATTGTCTGTCAGGATCATGTACTAAGCAGATTGAAAGTTTAATAATTTATTTATTGAGGAAATAGGTACATAGCTAATAAGTTGACTGAAAATTAAGAACTCGAGAACATAATGTATAGGTAGGTACCTATAAAAAAAGCCGCGCCCCGCAAGTATTAAAAAAAATGGGATAAATTATTATCACAATCGTTAAGAATTTCAATTGCCTGAAAACTACGAATACCTTTAGGTAGGTGCATACCTATAATATCGATTCTCAAAGAAAACAAAATAGAAGTACAAATCTCCTATAATAATTACTTATTTAAAAGTTCAATTTTTCTTCATCTTTTCTTTTGCGTTTTCTTTCATAATTTTCCATATAAAGAGCTTGAAGGCGACACACAGTGGGACAGTTTGTCCTTATATTTAACGAAAAAAAAAAAGAATCACTCCATTGTTATCATCAGTTTCTCCGTAAAATGATCGCATTTTCATTTTACACAGAAATTATTTATCTAACTTATTTTCCTGAAACAAATTTTTTATTATTTATACCTATTTATCAGTCCTATCACGAATTCCATCGTAATCGGAAACTTGTTAAGAATAACGAAAAAAAACTATCACAGATTCCACCGTAGTGGAAAATCTCATACAAATAGTCATTACTCATTACGAACGGATTCGGTGATAGTTTTTTTCGGAATTCGAAAAAGTTTCCGATTACGATGGAAATCATAATAGGGCTGAAAATTTTTTGTTTGGTTAAATCAGTGCCCATGTTCTGTAACTCTCGCATCGACAAAATCAGTCGAGAAACGATGAAAATTATAACAAATCGTATGAGTTTTGTTCCATTTTTCAATGTTTCTCGACCAATTTTAACGATGCGAGAGTTACAGAACGTAGGCACAGAATAGGTTAGTACTTTTTTTTTATTTTATGTCAACTTTGTTAATTAAGGTTGACTTATACATAAAACATACTTATGTACATACCTATATTATGTACTTAGATAAACGTTTAAACCTGTTTTGCACCTAACCTACCTAGGTAGGTACATACTTTAGAAAAATATTTATTTTTTTATAAAGTCAACCCAAATTTTCTGAAAAAAACCGTGCCATTTTTGTGCCATATAAAAAATGCTAATTCTTTTATTTTGTAAAAAAAAAATTATGGTTCATACCTACCTATTATTACGAGGTGTAAGACGACAAAAAATAAAGAGATACCTACCTACCTATAATACCTAAGTACCTACATGTTATCAATTATGTACCTAGGTAGATAGGTACCTAATTTGCTTCATTCAAGTTCATGTACCTACCTAGTTACTCACTGTCGAAAAAGGAATTTCTACGCCATTCGGAGAAATGTTCATAATTTGCTTATTTTAAGTAAAATAATGGGGATAATGGGGAAAATTATTTTTTTCGTGCCACCGTGCCACGAATACTACGATCGTGCCACATCAGCAACCCTGGCTACCTACTTTGTACATTTGCTGCCTTTTCTGTTCCATTCAATTAGGTATTCACTGTACTTCCACTCGAATGTTAAATGTTTTTACTTGCATGCGAATGCGATATGCGGTCTTAAGTCATAACAATATGCAGGAATTAATTCGTCAGACGGGAGATAAAATATAAAATTCAAAGACGAAAATGTGGATTGTTTAAGTGTGTGTGTTTGTCAATCGACTTAATACCAAAAAAAAAATATTTTGTGTAGATTTTAGCTCAAAATTTTAATATTTCCTTTGTATGGCTATGTACACTAGGGTGGAGCGTCAAATTTTTTTTTTCGATTTAGCTATTCGAATAGCACTAAAAAGTTGCGTAATTACGTAAGCTACCCGTGAAAAATGATAAAAAAAAATAAAAAATGCTTTTCTTAGCCCTCACCACAGGTCAAAGTTTTGCAAAATTGACAAAAAAGTCGTAAATTTTGTTGCTTTGCTCTGTATTTCCGAAAGTATAAATCCTACAAAATAATATTTGTAGTAAAAAAGAAAGATAATTAAATTTCCTATACAAAATTTATAACAACTTATATTGTAAGATTAGCCGTTCTCGAGATATTTGTTAAAAGGCGCTTTAAGCACACTACATAAATTCAATTTTTTCATATATTTGCGCTATGGAAATCTTTTTTATCTGGAGCGAGTCACAAGTCACATCACCCCCTTTGTTGGATAGAACTAGGGATCAGGATTCGGAAGAATTTAAAAAAAAATCTCTTATTGGCATGTCATTTTCGGACTTCCCTTGTCACACTCAAGCTGTTAAGCACTGTGTGAAGATGGTTACCGAAGCTTCAATATCAGTATCTGGTGAAAAGGCCAGAGACGGGCTAATAAGATCAAGGGATCACTACGTTTTCCCGCGATCGTTTTCCCGTGTAACGTTTGTGTTTCGGGATATCGTTCTGCGGGAAAATGTTTTGCGGGAAAACGTACGCGGGAAAACGTGCCGCGGGAAAATATAGCCAACCCAAGATCAAAGATATATCTCGAAATATATTGCCATTTTTCTACACAAAAAAAAATTACAACTTGAAAAATAAAAAAGTTTAATTGGGTTAGTTTCTGAATGGCGTATTATGAATTTTTAAGTTTTTATTTTCAAGTTTATGTTTATTTATTTGTCTAAATAAAGTTAATATACCTATTATAATTTTTGTTTTCTTTTTTCATGAATGTGAAATAATTTAAACGTTTCCGAAAAAAAAAATTTTTTTTCCCAAAAAGTCAAAACTTTGAGCTAAGGTAGAGGGCTAAAGACTTAATCTAAACCTTTTTTTTTAATGTCAAATTATTCTACTCATCGAAACGCAAAAAATGGAGGTATTCGAAATTGATACAATAACTTTTATTTTTCTCCATACATCGACGCTCCACCCTAATGTAGGTACACTGCATTTTTGATGATTTGAACTTTAAAGCACTCGAATAAAAAATGAGCATGAGTGAGAAAAGATGTGGATAAAGAAGAAAGAAAAAATATATTTGGTTAGCAAGAGGGTGCCGGGCCCGGGTCACCAGTTTGTTTCATTTCATTTTATCGTTTTTTGTATTTACACTCCTTCCTTTATCTTTTTTGCTTCTTTTGCGGCAAAACTTCCTGCCTGATTCCACTCAGTTGTTGGCTTCGTTTTTATAACAGCAGCGAATTAGGTGTTTTTTCTTTTTGTATAGTGCATACCTACTGCAGAACTACCTTTATAATAAAGTAAAGGCAATTCTTGGATTCGTAGAAAAATTGAACGAGATATTACAATCGAAAATGGCATAAACATAAATAAAATAAAAAAAATAGAGGTGTTAAGATTCTGTTTGTCTGTCGAACTTAACATACAAATAAAATAGGAATAGATACCTATCTACAAAAAACCACTTTTTTAAAGAAAACGCACTGTATTTGAAATTTTGCGAGCACAAGTTTACTAGTAGGTATAGGTACCTACATAGTAGGTAAGGCAGGTAGGTGGTACCTTCTATTAAAGATCCCAAAATAGCTTAACAGGGCTATTCTGGCGTTGTGAGGTCTCACAAGTCACAAGCCCTTGTGAGGTTGATTCCTTGTGAGGTTGTTGTGATTCGATAACATTTTCCGTATTCTGCGATAACCCTCACAAGAAACCTCACAAAAAAACTTACCACAGCAAGGTGAATTTTTTATTGTGATTGTAAGTTCTGAATTTTTGTTGAACGCACCCACTGAATTCATCGACAACGAAGATGATTGTGATGCCACATACATACATATGTAAATATCATATATGTACACCACTTGCTGTTCTATGGCGATCGTACTCGACGAGAATTGTTTTGTGAACAATAATTTTCTTTTGTGGAGAAATAAAATTTGTTAGATTCACGACAGAGGATACATTTTTTTCACCAGTTAACCTATTCATTTGGTTACAAAATGTTTTTTCAGACAGGAAAAAACAAAAGTGTCTTAAAATTGTATTTCAAATATCAAATTTGTGAGTTGTGACCTGCTCTGAAGAAGATCACAATTTCGATAGTTTTTGTGAGGCTCACAGTTGTGAGGGTGCTGCCAGAATACGAAAACCTCACAAAATCGAGTTCACCTACCTTGTGAGGTTGTTGTGACTTGTGAGGTATCAGTGAGGTTTGCCAGAATAGGGCTGTAAGTCTCAAATGCAAAATTCTATATAGGTTGGTATAAATACCTACATATATATAGGGTGATTGGTGGACAAAAAAGTCAGACTGAGTAGGTTGGGTTAAGACAAGAAAAAAATCGTATGGGAGGGGTGGGGGGTCTATTTCCCCCGTTTAGGCGGGAGGGGCAATTTTCTACGAAAATTGACTTAAAACGGAAAAAAATTATTTAAAAACAACGTTTAAACTTACAATGCCATGCTTTACCTTTTTGGATTGCCAGAAATTATTAAAAATACATTTAAAATTATTAAAAAATAAAGGAAAATCAAGAAAGTATATGAAAACGAATTAAAACGAATAAAAAACTACAGTGAGTGTTGAGTTTTGAATGTTAGAAAGGATAAAGTAAGAGTAAGACCGTTAAAAGTTTTTATTCATTTTAATTCGTTTTTATTCAAATATTCATATTTTCTTGATTTTCCTTTATTTTTTCTTTTTTAATTTTTTAATAATTTAAAATGTATTTTTAGGTCAAAAATGTTAAGTATTTTTAAGAACACGTATTGGACTTTCATAATAAAAAGAAAAAAATTATACTTAATAACGTGTTTTTTAGAAAAAAATCATATCGAAGTCAAAAAAACTTCAAAAAAATTTCAAAAATCGGTTGTAGTTCGGCAAATTTAGAGCCAGTCAAAGGAAAAAAGAAAACAAATCATTAAAACCGTTATAAGTCGAAAACGAAGCGAAAACGAGAAAATTACCTCATAAGTTTTTCGACTTGAAATGACCTCAGGAATTCATGGTTTTCTTCTGAAGCGGTGATTTCGGAACACTCTGTATATATAAAAGCAGCTATTACGAAAATTTTAATCGTTTGCGGACACTGCCCATAAGGCCAGAGATGAGTATTTTGTTTCATTATATAACTCGTGACTCTGTGATGCGTGATAGAAAAAAGTAACAGCCGGTACTGAGTACTTGGTCGGGATTGCTCACTGGCAGAGGGAAATGGCTCCTGTGGGATGGCATATCGACAATAAGAACGCCATTTATATACCAATTGAATAAGTTAAAGGAGTAAGTCAAATGGCGATTTCAAACTAAATCCAAATTTTGGCACAAATATATTAGGAACTTATTGCCGGTGAGACTCTTATACATCCTGAGGGTTTATGTGCAGGTACTTATAGCCCTGCGCCGAATTTATTAATAAATATTAAAAATTCCAACTTCAGATTGTCTGAAGACATTCGGAGCAGTTAGGTTTTTCTGTTCCACTGTTCTTTTTCGAGGCGTTTTCAGATCCCTTTGGGAAACAAAATTAATTTCACTCAACGTTTTTCTTCCTAGGATATAACACATCATCTATAACTTCTCCCTCCCTCGTTTCTCCTGCGATGGTTAACTCAAGGAGACTATTTCTCCCGTTCTCCTCAAGCTCGCAAAAAAACAATGAATTATGATGAAGGATCTTTTCTCAAACAGCGACGAGGAGACAACCAAAAGAGAGAATATATCCATCTATCTATCTACTAGATAACTAGATAGAAGAAATGCATGCATGGAATTTGGAATTGAGAAATTCAATGGGACATGGCATACATTTTTAGTTTAAGTTCTTCGCGTGCATTTTCTGTATTTCGTATATAAAGGATCTCTCTATAGGATCTTCTTCCTTGAGTGTTGGTCCTACAAATAGTTGTATATATGTAGCATACAGCATCAGCATCATTGATAAATGTCCTTTCTATGACATGTATAAGTGAATTATCATTTTTATATATTTTTTCTCACGTTAGTATTTTCGTCCCCCCCTTTATGTAGGTATGTTCAAATGTATATGGATACATCCTTTCTGTCTGTAAATACATATATCTGTGTTTGTGTGTGGAAAAATATTCAATTTCAATTTGAGTTTCTTTCTTTTCATTTATTTTTTTTTATTATTTTTACTCAACTCGACACAGTCGTTTATATTTTTTCCCCAAATCTACCGCGCATTGTGCCTTCATTCTTTCATATTTTTTGAGGAATTCCTTTTCTTTTGAGAAGAAGATAAATGGACGTTTCCCAAAACGCCAGGATGTTGGAAACATTTTGTTTTTCATTTTTTTTCTCTCTTTTTCTTCCATATTTTCTTGAGTATTTTTTTTTTGTTTCTGATGGCGGTAGGTAGGTACCTATATACTCTTCAACTTCAACTATAATATAGGATATCACTTTTGGGGTGTGCCAGGCCAGAACCAACAAGAAGAAGTGGAATTTCTTGAAGGAATCAGAAAAGTGTATAATGAGAGTTTACTTCAGACACTAAGTACTAAAAGTGTATACCTACTATATTGGCATCCTTTTTTATGAAACAAACAAAAACAAACAAGAAATTCTGTTTTTAACTTACTATAGACATTAACAGCAGATGGTAGTTCGTTCATTTCTCGAGGGTATACCTACCTACATACTTATAGGTATATTGCGTCGTCGTCGTCGGTCGTCTAAACTCGCACCAACTTGTAAAACCTATTTTTGTTAAATTTTTGGAGAAATGCCATAGTTTAATTTATTTCATTGTGCGTTTAGCATATACATATATACCTAACCTAACCCCTCAGCCCAGTTAGCCGCCTCGCCTTTGCCTAACCTAGCCTCGAGGCCAAAAATGTTCTATATATTATGACAAAGGCAGGAGAGCATTCGTTATTGTTAACTTGCCAATATTCATGTCAAAAAAGTTTTGGCCCTTTTCATTTTTAGAAAATATATATGTAAAAATATTGAGATGGGTAGTTTTTGTTGTTACTTTTTTTTTATTTTTTTAAAATTGATCGATATTCAAAAATGAAAAACTGAAAAAAAACTAAATAGATATATGTATACAAACTGACCAACCTAATCGAACTTTCTGTCAGAAAGCAGACTGGAAAGATTTATGAACCAACCACATTGGGGAGAATATTTTATTTTATTTTATTTTTTTTTTGTTTGGCAAGGTAAGGCGGCTGTCGTTATTTTATTCGATTAAGTGGTTTCAACACTTCGACAAAAGAAAAAAAGAAGATGACTTCAAGGTTTTGGTGTTTTTTTTTTGGGAAATTACCATTGTGACGGTTTATAATAAAAGCATCGTCTTTTCTTTTCTTTTTTTTTTTAATTTATTGGGAAAGGCGACCGATATAATTCAGACAACAACAAAAGTTTTTAAGAATAGACCTGTTTTTTTTGTATTTTTTATTTTTAAAGCAGATGTTTCGCTTGACTGGTTAATGGAATTAAAAAAGTTTTGGATTAAAATTGGACAATTGGATGACAAAAATAAAAATAAAAAAAAAATGTGGGGGAGTCACAAAGTTTGAGTTAAAAGGTTATCATAAAAAAAAACTGTTTCAATGAAAGCTTGACACATTTTAAAGAAGGTTTAAAAGTTATATGTTTGCATTTTTGAAAAAGAGAAATATGTAGGTACCTATACCCTAAACTGAAAAGATTTTGAGTACCATGTACCTACACCTACATAATATAAGAATTCTTCGATTGGATTATATTAAACCTTTGACGAAATTTCGTCATCATCACTTTTTTTTTAATTTTGCTGATTCAAGTTCAATATTATAGGAATTAATGTTACTTTTTAAATTTTGAAGAGTCAGGTCTGAAGAACGAGTTTTCCAATAAATATTGCCAAATTAGTCAACGAAATTCCAACTGGACATGAAATAAAGCGCCATCTTAAATAAAACATATCGAAGATTAAAATGCACGACGTGCGTTGTAAGAAAAATTAAAAAAAAAATATTCAGCATTATTGTGAGTTTCACCCGAACAACATTCCACCCGGAAAATTTGACATTTCACTTTTAATTTACTGTAAGTTTCACCCGAATATTTCATTTTTGAAAAATTCCGCTTATTGTGAACATTTCAGGAATGTAATGCCATTGGCCATCTAAATTTTCACTTTTTTTTAGTAGGCGAAGGAAATTTCAGTCGGGCTTTTTAAATTCCGAGCGAACAAAAAATTTTAAGGTGAAATACTTTTCGAGTGAAATTCACAAAAAAGCTTATTATTAATGCAAAAATATACGCAGATTCAGAGCCAGGTTTTGGCAATTTCAGTGTAAAAATTTTGTTCTCAACATTTTACAGAAAAGGCAAAATTCAAAACCTTTTACTATATAGGACACGCGCCGTACAAAATTAGACAGGTTTTTTAGTTTTCTGAAAAAAAAAACATGCAAAATCAACTAACGAAGTTCTGCCCTTTAACCGTCCGTATGCAGAAATGATGAGATAAGTGACCCATGCTGCAAACGCACACAAGGGCTTTAAAGATTAATTTGTTGGCATAAAATTAATTTAATTAAATAATCCCACGCCTCTTTCCCCCCCAGATACCGCACGCGCTGGGGTCCATCTAAACCTAGTACGACGGCACTGGCTTTCTAAAAAGTGGGGCCAGAGCAAGGATAATAAGATATTTTCATTTAAGTGGTTTTTTAGGCTTAAAATCTTCAGTTTTCAATATTTGTTTTTCAATATTGGATGATTCTTTGGAACAACAATTGGATTTGAGCGATTCTGCACTTGGAACAAGTTTTAAATTTTTGATTTTCGGAAAAGGTTGAGGCAGGGGAGTTTTTGAAAAGTTAAAAACTCGAAGATCGTTTTTAAGCTGATAGTATGAATGTAAGGTCAGAACATTTTTTCAATATGTACATACGCATTTATCATCAAATTTGAAAAGTAAATGCATTCAAAAAAAATTAAATATTAGAGAGCCGTTTTTTTGAATTTTTGAAATAAAGTTTGGAAGGCTTTATCTTTAAAAATACACGTCCTACAATTTGAATTTTTTGAAACAATGGTTAGAACACTTTTTGAAACCCGAAACAAAAAATTAAAAAATAAGAATTTCGAAATAAAAATTTTTTTGAATTTTGCGCATTACTTTTGAAATTCGGAACAATGTTCGGAACAACTAGAACATTCTGGAACAACTAGATTTTCTAAAAAAAATGGGAAAAATGAAAATTTTGGCTTGGCCAAAAACGATTTTTTGGCACTAAAACCCCGATTTTTAAGGTTTTTCAAAAAAAAAACTTGGAACAATGCGAAAAAAATCGGGAAAAACCTGAAACAACTTTCAAAAATAACAAATTCCAAAAAAGAGGGACTAACTTTACACACCCAATCACTTTCCGATCGCCGAAATGTAGCTTCTCTAATTTGAAATTCATCCAAAAAGCTGCACCTCCACCAGATAATTGTCTCCGGTTTCAATATCTTCCTCCGATCGCTTCGCCATCATTAAGTGCACGACCTGCGGTCGCTACGACGACGACATGTTAGATTAGTGCCACCTCAAAACTACCCTGGGAAACTATATAACATGACATAACTATAAAAAAGCAAAAAATTGACAAATTCTTAAAAATTACCAATTTCTTTTGAACAACCAAGTCCGTGGAAAATTCAATTAAAATACTCCTATACATTACACCCCGAAACAAACTCGTTATATATCAATGTCTACAATAACAAATATCATTAATATATAGATAGGTGTACCATATAGTGTTGTACCAAAGCCAATAATCATAACTGGTCGCATAATGTCCCACTCAAATAGGAAAATTGGATGCTCCTTTGAATTCTTTTTGTGTCATAATCAACACAAAATAGACAGGCAGAGAGGGAGAGAAAGAGAGAGCGAGAGAGAGAGTTCTGATGGACAAAAATGAAGAACGAACAAAAATATGTCCGATACAAGTACAAAAAAAAAAAAAAAAAAAACACAACCCACACACAAACCATATATACATAATACTTGAATCATACTCCACAAGTACCAATTTTTGTTCTGGGCTATATCGCCATTACCATCATCATCGCATCACCGCCATGGAAATAGAGTGCTGCTGCTCGCCCACAAAGGATAACGACATTCCAATAAAAACATGAATAACGTGATGACTATAATAGAGTATAGTAGATGAAATCTCCCAAAAGGATGAACCAAATCATATCAGAAGAGTCTCGTCCTTTTTCCTTTAATCAAAAAATATCAAAACCCAACCAAACTAATGGCACATGTGACAGGACATCATATCATCAGGATTGGAAAAATCTATACCAATATAGAGGGAAGGAGTCAACTCACTATCTGTATATATATAGTTGGTTGGTCATTCGTATGACGAAGAGGACAAAATCAGCGACGACAAAAGGACATCCTAGCCAATGCGACAATTGTGTGGAATTTTTCGTTCCTTTCGATAAACTTAAATGGATTAGGGAAGAAATTGTAGAAAATTCTTTATCAAACAAATTGATAAATATTAAATTGAATACCATTTCGCGAATTGATTACATGCAAATAGTTACTTTGTCCTTTATATCCTGTTTATTTCATAAATTTTATATTACATTATCTACTACTGATGATATAACTTAAACTACTTATATATGGGAGAGAGAGAGAGAAAAACTTCTATGAGTTCCGAATGTACGTAGCACTTCCTGGCTAATATCCATGTAATCATCTACGCCTCCATCATATCGTCCGTATAATCAAAAAAAGATAAATGAGAGTCCTGTGAAAATATATATAATATTTCCCCCACAGGAAATTGTAAGCAGTTATTTGTAAGTGAGTGCACATTCAGAAAACTTTATACCGCACAGCAATGAGAGTGAACCATCATAGCATGATTTTAATGTTATACTCAGCATGGAAGAAGTCTATTTAGGATTAGAGGAGTGGGGAAACCGCCCGCCGCCGCATAGCATTGGCAAAGGTCCTTATGTGGCAATATTTTTATTTATTTTTTTATTTTTTTATCTATGCAAATGTAAATCTGTGTTGTGAAAAATATTAATATAAAATTGAGAGACACACACAACAGAGGGAAAATGTGTTTCAGGTTTTGTTGGTCTAACCAAGGTTGGTCTTCCTCTTTGTTGATAATGATGATGATGGTTGGTATAGGTATATCCAACTGCTAAATTCAAAGGACACAATCCATACGGGCTTTATATGTATATACCTATCTACCTACATATCTTGATACAAAAATATAAAAAAACTTTAAGAACCTGCCAACTACTGTAAATATAAATAAAGCCCAACAAAATGTTGTATTGTTGTTTTTGGTTTCGTTTTTTTTTAATTTCATCCCAACATTTTATTTGCATTTATATTTGAAAAAAAAAAAAAATATCATTTCAGTTTATTCAGTGCGAGGATTATATATTTCGAAAGAATATCCTAGTCTTGGTCCTCTTGAGGTTTACTATATGTATTTGTATTGTGAAAAATCACAGTTATATGGAGTGCAATTGAAAATTGCATTGCGATAATAAACGTTTATGGTTAACCACACCCAGAGGCACAGGTTACCCACTGTATAGCCTTTTCTATATCTAAACACAAGTTTTATATAATAATAATAATAAGTCCTATATGGTCCTGAATGATGTCCGAAATAGGAATATAGGATGGATTTTTCTGTTGAATATATATTTAGCTTATCTCTGTGGTTGAATGAGACAAATTTAAATGCAACAAGAATATTTGTGTAGTTGTGGTTTTGTCTTTTTTTATGAACATGAATTGAGAATTAAGTATGGAATTTTAGAATTTAGAATTTAAAACAACTAAATAAGGTTTAATACTTCCTTGCACGTCGCACCTACTTGCTTTTTTATGAAGTTCAAGGCAATTGAAATATTTAAGTTTAAAATAAAAATGGAAATGTGTAAAATTAATTTATTAAAATAAAGACAAAAAATGGACAAAACATAAAATTCGTTCTTAAAAATTATGAAATTGTTTTGGGTCTGGGTTCTTCAATAAAAATAATCATTGGTTAGAAAACATTTAAAAATCTTAAAAACAAAAATGAAGGCAAAATTAAAAAAAAAATTATTCGATTATTCAATTTTAAGTTAAAATAAATACAAAAAATAATTACAATTAAATTTTAACAAAAACATAAACCTATTTTCGAAATAATTTAATAAGAAAGACTGGAATCAAAATGAATTTTAGAGAAATATCAAAAAAAAATTGATGAAACTCCGCAAGAATTTCATGCGCGAAAACCGTCAGCTAGGAAATATTGGAAATATTTTTAAGAACCGACGCGAAACCCTATCAATGGTAGAACTCTGAACGAGTTTTAAAAAAAAAATTTTTTGTATTTCCCCATGCATATTCAAAAACCACGAAACTCTTAACTATTTTAAAGAATCCGCACGAGATCAAACTCTGAACGAGTTTTTAATGAAATTCTGAACGAATTTAAAAAAAACACTTCATATGTTTTATTAAAATTCTTTTATATTTCCCAGGCAAAATTCACAACCGCGAAATTCTTAACTATTTTAAAGAATCCGCACAAGATCAAACTCTGAACGAGTTTTTAATGAAATTCTGAACGAATTTAAAAAAAACACTTCACGTGTTTTATTAAAATTCTTTTATATTCCCCCAGGCAAAATTCACAACCGCGAAATTCTTAACTATTTTAAAGAATCCGCACAAGATCAAACTCTGAACGAGTTTTTAATGAAATTCTGAACGAATTAAAAAAAAAACACTTCACGTGTTTTATTAAAATTCTTTTATATTCCCCCAGGCAAAATTCACAACCGCGAAATTCTTAACTATTTTAAAGAATCCGCACGAGATCAAACTCTGAACGAGTTTTTAATGAAATTCTGAACGAATTTTAAAAAAACACTTCACGTGTTTTATTAAAATTCTTTTATATTCCCCAAGGGCAAAATTCACAACCGCGAAATTGTTAACTATTTTAAAGAATACGCACGAGATCAAAGTCTGAACGAGTTTTTAATGAAATTCTGAACGAATTTAAAAAAAAACACTTCACGTGTTTTATTAAAATTCTTTTATATTCTCCCAGGCAAAATTCACAACCGCGAAATTCTTAACTATTTTAAAGAATCCGCACGAGATCAAAGTCTGAACGAGCTTTTAATGAAATTCTGAACGAATTTAAAAAAAACACTTCATGTGTTTTATTAAAATTCTTTTATATTTCCCAGACAAAATTCACAACCGCGAAATTCTTAACTATTTTAAAGAATCCGCACGAGATCAAACTGAACGAGTTTTTAATGAAATTCTGAACAAATTTTAAAAAAACACTTGACGTTTTAAATTAAAATTCTTTTATATGTCCCCAGGCATATTCAAAACCCACGAATTTATTAACTCTGCGCGAATTTCATCAAGATTCTTTTATATTCGCCTAGACATACTGAACAAATTTTACGAACCGACGAACGCGACGTGAAACTCTTTATTGGTCAAACTCTCAACGAGTTTTAATGAAGTTCTTAACGAATTAAGAGGAAACTTGTAACGACTTGCGCAAACAATCAAGCCAATTAGTCAGAAGAGAGTTAAAACTAAATGGAGACTTTTGCTCAAATTCATATTCGAAGGTACATACGCTGATCACGACTTAAGGGCCGGCAAGGACGGTATCAACGTAAGTTTTTTCAGCCAAATTTCCTCAAGTCTGTAAGCTCTTGGGGTAGGCTTTAGGTCATCAGAAAAGTGGCATGCTTACTTTTACGCTTTCCAAGAAAGCGCTGCGACGAAATGCCCAAACGTCAATACGGCTCCAAGTTAAGGTCTTCAAATTTCTTCAACCCCCCCACCAACTGTTATATAACTGATTGTTCGCTTCGATGATATTACTAAACCCGCACGCTTTTTTTTTAATTCAAACAAAATACAAGACATCTACAAAGCTCTTAACAAGTTTAAAGAATCCGCGCGAAATCAAACTCTAAACGAATTTTCACAAAACACTTCACGTGTTTTATTAAAATTCTTTCATATTTCCCCAGGCAAAATTCACAACCGCGAAATTCTTAACTATTTTAAAAAATCCACGCCAGATCAAACTCTGAACGAGTTTTTAATGAAATTCTGAACGAGTATAAAAAAAGCACTTCACGTGTTTTATTAAAATTCTATTATTCTCCACGAAAAATCGTATATTTTGCAAAATTCTGAACGAGTTTTAGTGAAATTCTCAAGGAAATACAAAATTCTTCTTGAATTTCATCGAAATTCTTTTAAATTCCCCAAGGCATACCTACTCAAAAATAGCTAATTCTCAACTATTTTAAAGAAACCAAGATTATTCAATTCTTACCGAATGTTTACGAGTTTTTCAATGACTATTAACGAAATTATACAAAAAGTTGATTTTGTTAAGCATTTTATTTTACTTGCGACATTGCGAGATAAGCTGCTATAAAATCTTCATATACAGGTATGTATATTTATAGAAATTTATGGATTCGCCTTGCGAATAAATATTAATTTAAAAGAATTTAAATTCAATATTTCGAAAAGAGGTTTAAGAATTTTCTTAAAGTAAATTTTTTAAGTATGTATATATAAGTCCATAAAAAGGTATAAATACATATTATAAAGAACTTAAATTGGCTTTTAAAAAGTGCAACAAAAAATAGGTTTTCATGCTAGAAATAACTATAATTAAAAATTAACACACTGTATGGATGTACATATGTATTTAATTTTCTTATGGTTTTCTTGCAAATCGTCTGGTTTTCGCATTCGTCTCTTGTCGGATGTCGGTATAGTAGGTATCGGTCTCGGCGTGATTAGAAGAACGAATTTTATGTTTTTTATCATTTCCACTTATTGATATAAAATATTTCTACAAATTTAATATAGTTACGTTTGAAATTCTTAACAACTTGAACTACATTATTAAAGTAAGTTTCATGTACGTGCGATCAGTCGGGCACATTTCATCAAATTTCGATATTTTCATTGGTGGAATCTGGGGGAGGTATACCTACCTATTTGTTGGTAATTTTTGTTATGTGTGCCTGCCTACCTAGCATTAAACTGATTTTTTTCTTCCGGTATTTTGCATTTGTTTATAAGAATGGAAAAATATACATAGGTATATCTATAGGTAAAAATCACTTACCATTTTCGCAATTTTATTTAAATAAAAACCTTCAGCCAAGCTGCAAATGACCTACTTTTTATTTCCCTCGTTGGTACTGTGAATTTTATCACGTACAAAATAATAATTCCTAAAAAGAAAAACAAAAGAAAAATATTAGATCAAAGTTTTAAAACAATTTGTTTGTAAAAAAAATACCTAGGTACCTTTTTTAAAGGAAAATAGATTTTTTTAGAAATGAAATAGGTAATACCTACCTACTTTGAACAATTTTTTTTGCACAGAGAAAAGCTAAAGACAACGGTACCTATAACAGTACCCGACGGCCGACGCTAGGTATGTATAGGTACCTATTGAATTTTTATTGAATTGCACTCGTCAAGAACTGAAATATTTTTCTATATCTTAGTAATTGCAAAGATATGAGACACAAAACACACAAAAGAAAATTAATATTTTTTACACAGAGCAACCGCTAAACAATCTAACAAAACAAAACTAACTTGATGAACTGAAGAAAAATGCAACACATAACACCGTTTAATTATATGAACGGCTGCAGGTATGCAATGATTATTATTTGTATATTGCGCTTTTAAAATAAATTTCTGAGGTTTGATTGAACAAAAATGTAAAAACCAAATTCATTTACCTATATTTTAGTGACTTAAGCAGTTAAACGAAGAGTTTGTTGTTTCAATAGAAAATTTTATTTGTAAGTATCGCGGACAGTAAACATGATAATCCTTTGGTTCCTAGTTATTTTTTTTTAAATTTATTTAAGTTTGGTTGAAGCTCGACAGACCGCATTAGCACCCCATTTGTCATCTTAATGCCATGTTTAATAGTTATTTTCCTTACAAATTTTTCTTACAAATGTATGTATGTATGTACTGCTTATACCTATGTTTCAGTATGCCGAAAAAAAAAATTCGAACGTACCTACCTACCTTATTATGCACCGCTGTTATAAAAATTGAGTGGAATCAACAAGTTTAGCAAATAAAACAGAAATACCTAGGTAGGTACCAGGGCTCGGACTTTACTTCGATCGAAGTAGATCTACTTCGATTTTGAGAAAAAAATTTAATCTACTTCTCCACTCCTCTTTTTTAGGATTTGCTTCTTTTTGAAAAAATTCTTAACCAACAAATTTAAGGACAGCGCTGGTTAACAAAACATTTTAGAATATTATATTGCTTTGTGTACTCAAAAGAAATCAAGATTTGAATTTGAAGACAGTAAACTTTGCTTAATACAATAGTTAAACCCAACTAATTCAAGGTGCTGATTTAATATCTATGTTTAATTTGTTTCTATTGAAGCCTGAAGTTTGTGTTATAGTTATATTTTTTTTTTTTTTTTAAGTTTGACTTTCTTGTACCTTATAGTTACTTGTTCGCAATTAATTATTTATTTATTAATGAAAAATAATCAAATAATACTGAATAAACTTTTGTTAAGAATTTAATTCGAAATTTTGTTTTTAATCTCCTAAAACTACTTCGAAAATTTTGGATCTACTTCAGTTTTTTTCCGTATTTACTTCGAAAATTCAAAACCCAAGTCCGAACCCTGGTAGGTACCTATAATATGTGAGGGTGAGGAAAATTGAAATGCAAAACGGGGGGAAATCAAATAAAACAAATACTTGGCAGCGACCCCTCTAAGGCTCTACCAATTAATTATACTCATGCCCATTTTTTTTATTTGAGTGCTTCGATTGCACTCAATTTATGCATGAATTCACCTATGAAATACATATTGAGCTAAAAGCACCATGTAAGTGATGTAACTACAAAATAATTTTTTTTATTATCTTAAGCCGATTGACAGACAAAATTTGGCAAACTCATTTTTTTCATGTTCTCGCTTTTTTTTTACGAATCCCTTCAATGCCCTTATCAAAAATTCTATATATCAAAAACAACCCCAAGTAATAAAAGTTAGCTTTTGAGTGGAAATAAATATTAAGAAACAGGAGGAAGAGAAAATGCAAAAACGCTGGAATGGTAATGAATTAGAACAGATCAGTGAACCAGTTGAATGTTGATGTCTGTCTGATGATTGCGATTACACAGTTACAGAATTCTTATGAGTAACGAGACAGTATATAATTTGTTTCTCACTCAGTTTGTACGTAGGTAAAATAATTAATAACAAGGCTTAAAATATGATATAACTATTGACTTTTTACCTAAACAATTCTTATTTTCGGCAAATATCGAACGTGTTTATAAGTATAATCCTTTGTATATAAACAAAGGTATACCTACATAAGTGAATTGGTCAACCTAAATAATTGGATAGCAAATTTAAAAAAATAATAATCTCATTCAACAAAAATTAAACAAAAGCCCATAAGTTAAGTTCTTTTCTTCTAGTTGCATTATGATGGGAGTTAAATTCTTGAAACTGATAATAAAGTCAGACGACAGTAAGAAGAGTATGCAATTAATAAAAAAATATCTAGCTACTAATGGAGGAGGTGAAAATAAATCAGTTTCCTATACCTACATAGGTATGTATGTATGTAGGTACTGAATAAAAAATCCATCATAAATTGTAAAATTTTGGAGAAACAAAAGTCCAACTCCATGACGACAATGTAATAGCAAGTAAGTATAAAGCTAAGTGCAACTAGAGGCCCAGTAAAGGGACTTTTAAGGAAGTTTGTTTGTTTATTGCAAGTGCCAAAACTTCTTAAGCAATAGGTGTTGTCTGGTGATATTGATATTCATGCCATAGAAGGCTGACAATGACAGTGTTTGGATACTATTCAATAAAGAACGAAATTTAAAACCGAGTTAAAAGAAATTGGACTTTCGCTTACATAGACCGTTCCTACCTACATGAATTCATTTATTAACGTCACAAAAATGTCACTTGCCTTAGTAAAAAAAACATACCTACGCTTTTACTCATTTGTAATAAAAAAAAAAAAACAAATCCTCTTTGGCTACGGACTGCGAAGCAAAATAAAATCTCCTACAGAACAATTATTTTGGATTGTTTTTAATTTGCAGGAAATCTCTTTAAAAAAAAGAACCTTTTTATCCCCCTCTTATTCTTTAAATAAGTGAATGGTATTTATCCTTCTCAATCTACCTCTCAACATACCAATATAACCTACTTGAATTCAATAATTACCATTGATATATTAAAAAGCAAAAAACAATTACTGTTCTTTTTTTTGTTTGTTCATAAATGAATCCTTTTTTAATTTAACAACCTTGGTTTATTTATTTTTTTGTTGTTGTTTTAATTGTTTTTTCAATATCTTCAACAGAATTCATCGTTGGATTGAAGGACGTATCAGTGACCATTCCACAAGCAGTTCGACGTGGTGGCAATGCACTTTTCATATGTAATTACGACATGGAAAACGACACTCTATATTCTGTAAAATGGTACAAAGGACGAAGGGAATTTTATCGCTACACCCCAAAGGAAAATCCGGCTATGAAAACTTTTCCATCTGCCGGAATAAATGTTGAGGTATGTTTATAATGTTGGTGCAGAAGTTTTATAGCTTTGCACAGTAGACTCGTTGTATGTACTATAGGTATGTATTTATACTATATAGGAATCTCTGAAATATTTTATAGTCCTTTTTTTTTCTACTCGAACTTGAAGCCGAATTTGAAATCGAATACTTTTATCTATGTGTAAAAGTTACTTTTTAACACAAAGTGGTATCGACAATGTTGTGCATTGATACTAAAGTACCTTACCTACCTATAGATATAACAAGGAACAGTGAGAAACATATCGAACGAAAAATGTTATCGACTTTTGGGCCAGGACCTTATTTCTGTTTCGTTTATAGGTATGAGTTTTCATATTATACGGGATTGAGAATTCAAAGGTAGGAGTCCAGACATTTTGGTCTTAATGACCATGGCAATTAGCTGGCTTCATAAAATTTAATATCAAAAGATTTGTATGCAAAGTGCAATGGGATTTTACTGTACTCGTATAGGTACCTACATACATAATATGTATATGTATGTACTTCAGTGCATCCCTTTAGTAGGTACTGTTGTTATCTTCATGTTGGTTACCTTTTTTGAGGAGGGAGTTTATGTAGATTTAAGGAAATACGTACATATTGGAGTATCGATCTAAAAACCTATCAAACATATTTTTATTCAAATCCTGATCGGTAAAAAAAAATTGTTAACTATTTTAAAGGTTGGAATTTAAGATCTTTTTACATAATAAATATAGGTACTTTTTTTTAGGAGTGACTAAATGAAATCAGAGATGAATTAATTTTAACTTTTTCGAACACAAAAGTTCCTTTCAGGGCTTTGTATACGTTTTTTGGGAAAATTCTGCAGTTTCAGAAATTGTACTTTGTATTTGGAGGTACAAGAGATAATTGTGATGACATCGACATTCATTATTTTCCGAGGTTATGTCTTTCGCCATTATCAGTTTGGCATAAGAGCATTTTATTTTTATCTTAATGAGTTAAAAATTAAAATACCACTAAAAAGAATCGATGACTGGTGTGAAAAAAATAATGAAGCTACTTTTTTAATCACCACATTTTATTGAATGTTGCTTGATAATCCTTTATCTGCTTTCGACTGAACTCATTAAATTTTGTATAAACATTCACGACTTTAAAGCTATGTTTTATCTCTTGGCCGTTCTCAAGAGCGTCGTTGATTTTCTGACGACGATCAAGGTTGCTGCTAAGTTCGTTTCAGCGGATGTAGACATTTTTTAATAAATATTTATTGCAGTTGTTTTTGGGGAAAAAACAGAAACCATGGGACGGCGATGATGTGTTTTATCGATCGACTATAGGTGCACTAGCACTACATTTTATTGTACTACGTCCATTTTAATTTAATTTGTAAGCAATGTAAGTTTACTGTGGATTGTGAGGTTTCATTGTCAGATGTGAGCATCGTGTTTAATGAGTTCCATCAGGTGTTGGCTGAGCGACGGAGAGGAAATTAACTTCAGTTTTTGTCAAAACTAACAAGATTAAATTAAACAAAAAATGGAGTTTGATATTATGTCACATCGATTCTCGGTAGATATGTACTAACTTAAAAAAATGTCCTTCAAGTTCCTTCAAAAAACAAAAATCAATTAGCAATTGAAAAAAAGCAAGAGAATTTAAATCCCTCATTAAGATCGGTTTACCTCGATTTTTGTGCTTCTATTTCTGGCTAGTAGGTATACACTATATAATTATGTATGACAATGACCAACAAAGTACACCGCCACCTGCAACACACCTGAAATGAAACCACACCACAAGTCCACCTTTTAACCCAAAAACTTCAAATCGAAATTAATATCTAGTCAGAAATATTGTATGTATTTAAATGTGCAACGTTTTTCTTCGCACTTTGAGAGACTGTGCGGAAAACAGGACATTTTTCGTTGAAATTCACAAAAGGATGCGAGTGGATTTTCAGTTCTCTTATTATTATTATTGTGATTATTATGCGAGTTGTTTTTTTTTTGTTGGCAAATTATATTGAATGAGAATAAAATTAAAACCTGTGTTTAACATGGATAATGTCCTCTCGATATGCGGTTAAGGATAAATATATAATATGTATGTATGTACATATAATTCCCGATTCTCATCATTTTCCCTGGCAACCCTCAAAAGAGTATTGAATGTTAAAAATGAGACAAACAAAAAAAATCACATACCTACCTACCTACCTCGCTTAAATAATAATTGATGTCCTTCGAATGAGTGGTTATATGGCAGTATATCTGCACTCTAAAGTCGTGGTTTTGGATTTGTGAGAAAATAGAGCTCCAAATATTATTCAAAACGAAAAATTAAAATTGCGCATACAACAAAATTATGGATTTTAATTTTTGCATTAAAAACGTAATTGAACGCTGACATTAATGCCCTACCGATTCATTTAAAGATTAAAAAAAATAAGCTATGTAGGTCTATCGAATAGTTTAATTGAATATTATATAATATATGGTCAAAAAAGTCAGAGTTTTTGTCGACATTAAGTTTAAATTTTGGAAACATACCTTCCCTCGATAATTAGAAGCAGAATTCAATATATTAAGTAAGAAATTAAAATTACATATCAACCAAAAGATACGACTCCAACAGTTATCTTTAATAATTTTTTTTATTTGATTCTGTGAGAGAAGTGGTAGGTATTAAAAATATGGTTATTAATTTTTCATTTGATTTGGCTCATCAACGAGTATTCTACGTAACGCAATGAAATTTTGCATAATTTTATAAATACTCCTATATATGTATTTAGGTAGGTATATTCGTATACTATTATATATTGTCATTGGTTTTGTGGATCAAGGATAATTTTTATAAGCGATTTCAGGTGTCAGGGTTTATGTGCGTGTGAATATTTGTGTGTTTTTTAATGACTGCCATTTTTATTTAAAGTTATGGTCAAGCTATATTAAAGCATGTGATAGTCTTTTGATGATATTTTAATTGGATTCCTTTTACATCGTGTTTTATATAAAAGTGGATATTTTGTAACACAAAGGAAAATTAATTATTGAAAATTGGAATTGATTTTTTTTTTAATAATACAATTTGTATATTGTATTCTATATTGTGTCAGGAAAATACGTTGAAATAAAAAAAACCTTAATGAAGTCTGTGTATTTCTGAATTATTGCTTTTTTTAAAGGTATAAAATCTTTTTAATATTAAAGTTTTTAAATTAATTTAAGCAATATTTTATATTTAAAAGGGCAGCACGTTTTTAAAACAGGGTAAAAAGAATAAACCAATTTCTACTAACCCCATACATTTAAAATGTATTAGAAATTTCTATATCAATACTAAATGTGTTTAAATCAGAAATAAGCAGATAATGAGAAAGTCGAAATAAAATAATGTTCTAGGTATGAGGTACAAAATACAACTTTTAACAATAATTAAATGTGGAAATGTTAAATCGCGCTGATATTATAGATTACGAACCCACAGCTATTTTTGGGCGTGAGTTATAGGTATAGCAAAAATTTACTGGTATTTTTAGATAGATCTTAACTTTTCTTATCCAAATATGAAAGTATTGCATGCCGTGGTTGGGGCCTTTGTCGGTAAATTAAATTATTTTAGTGCATCTGGTAGATAAGCTGCCCCATGATAAAAGTCTTGGAATACCATATTATGTTATCAATCAGTGAGAACATATTATTTCTAAATTTTATTAAATTTTATTTAGAGACCGGTTTCATACTCTTCTTTGGGTTCGTCTTGGATGAAGAAGACCCCATCCAAGACTTCTGGGACTTCCATTTTAATGTCTAGAGCGTTCATATCTCTTAATAAATATAGTTGCTATACATTTTATCTGGCCTTTAAAAAAACGCATTTTTCATTCCACCATTAACCACGGAATGCAATACTTTCATATATGCTTATATGAAAAGTTAAAATCTATATAAAAATACAAGTGAATTTTCGCTATCATTCACACTAAGTTTGCTGTGGGTTCCCGGCCTATTAGCAAACAGCAAAATTTAAGTCAAAATCGTCGTTTTCGAGAAATGTAAGATTTTTATTTACGGTTTTTAAACAGTATGGTAGAAACCAATGATTTTAAAAAGTTATTGCTATCACACCGGAGGTGTATGGGAATCCCAATCCATGTAAAATTGTTGTTTTCTTCTTTTTTTTTTAAGGATACCTCCAGTCCAGACTATATCAGACATTAGTGAAAGATATAAGTCACTAGGTCCTTGCTTTCAACCAATGTACTTTTTTAGTACCTATATATCTTTGCCAGGAAAGTGGCGCCTAGATAACCTTCCTTGTGGGGAGACAGTCTGATATAAGTAAAATAAATTATGATTAACTATTATAAAATCTTCAAGCTATCATAATGTCTGTGAAGTTAAAATTAGTAATATAAATTATAATAAAAAAAAATGGTAAATTTCAAATGAACATGATAAATCATTTGCTCAATACAACCATACTGAACAAAAATACAATATATAAAGATATAGAATATGTACAATGTACATAACTCTTATACCTATTTAAAATTTCAACTTGATGAAAAATATTAAAAAATTATACATAAACCTTATCTCACTATGGCAGTGTTGAATGTTTTTGTAAATATGTATAGTTTTACAGTGTATATGAATATACACTTCTTTTTTTTTAAATTACAACAAACTATCATTCATATTTATGTATATATAACTGCTATTTTTATAGCAGTGTAGAATAAGAGTTATACATAGTTTGTAGTAGAGTATAATATATAGAAAAAGAAAGAAAAAAATATAAAAATACATAATATAAACACGACCATTTATGGCTTCGTTACAACGACTGTTAATAATTATTTACTCGTCCTTGTGCGCCGTCAAATTCGAGTTTTAATATATTTTTGTATCTCACATTTAACTCCCAACTCAACTCGCAACCTCGTCATTTCCCTGAACCACGACACTCATCACCATCATCGTCATCATCATCAACTCATTCTTCGCCTCATATCCGTTCGTCCGTCAGCAGAACAACCCACTTTTGCTCTCTCCCCCTTCTCTCTATGTCCTATCATCTATATCCTATACATAAACGCGTCTCCATTTAAGGATGTTCCACTATAAATAGGGCTGGGGTTCTATTTTTTTTTCGACAAGATAGTCATAGCTTTATGACCAGGGCTGTATCTAAATTATATTGGAAGGTTTTATTCAAACAAAAAATTAGAGCCAGAGAGTACCTTCAGTTAAGGTTTAAGAAAATTATATGTTGTCTATAAGCTAAGCTATCAACTCTTTTTTGACTGTCAATTATTAATTGATAAATACATATTGAAATTCGATAGCAAACATATTTTTTCAATGCAACCTTAGTTTTACTTGTTAGAGGAAATATTCTGTTTCTGGAATTCAGTTGATGAAATTCGAAGTTCTAAGTTATTAAATGTGACTGATAAAAATCTATTATAACAAGTTTGGCACCTTGCATAAATACTGTTAGTTTAAATCGAAATTAAGAAGTGTGGAAAAAAACGTCTTCACGAAAATAGCATTGGTTAGATACACCATTAAAAGAAGGCGCTGTCAAAGATTGAATCGTTCCTGTATATGACTGAAAGTTCGTCGTCGTCATAGTCATTATCACCACTCAGAGGGTAGTAATACACAATGTTCAATTTCGAAAGCACCAACAACAACAACAAATCTTGATGTTTACATTTAATTTTATGTTATGACGACTGGAAATGAAAATAAAATAAAAAAAAATAAATTCAAAAAGAAAATCGAATAATAACAGCCAAGTGAAACAGAATCGAAATAAGAAAAAAAATCGGTAAAAAATTGTAAAATCCCCAACAAAATATACAGAGAGTAAGTAACAAAAAAAGAAAGCAAAAATTAAAAATAAAATTTAATTGAATTTCTGTTTCATTGAATATACGATGTACCTTCGCAGTAGGTATAATACTACACGTCCCGATGGCAGTGTAACCCGGGGCTTAAACAAGGTCATTGCTTTTCCTTTTCGTTTTTTTGTATGTTTTAGATTGTGCCTTGTAAACGATTTAAATCTTTTCTTTTTAGTGGAAAATAAAAAATTATTAAAATCGGCACGGTCGTTTATACACGTTTAACCAAAATAAAAGCAAGTATATAGGTATAGGTTTAGGTATCTTAGGTTAGTATGATTTTTTGAACCATTAAATTCTATTTAGTGAATTAAAGCTCATAACCTTGTTTTTAAGTTGAAAGGGAAGACCAAAGGATGAAATAAGAAGGTGTTAATGATATAAGTTTTAAATTCGGGCAGTTTCAAGGTCCAGTACAAACATTTTTCTTTTCAAAATTTGGCTTTTTGTTATTGGATCAAAGTGTCTGAAAAAGTCTAAAGTTTATAAAAC
Organism: Epistrophe grossulariae; assembly: GCA_929447395.1. Lineage (NCBI taxonomy): Eukaryota > Metazoa > Arthropoda > Insecta > Diptera > Syrphidae > Epistrophe > Epistrophe grossulariae. Next base: position 15,611,296 of record OV839567.1, on the reverse strand, counting down.
TATACAAAATATATTTAAAATATACGTAAAGTGGCGAGCAAAAATGAGTACATGTTTTAATAAAATGGAATAAAAGGAAACAATTTAATGCTTTTTATAAACAAATGAAGCAAATTTGTTTTATTATGAAAGTTAGTTATTAATTGACAACTTTAAAGAAAAAACGCACAATTTTATTTTTCTGTAGATTAGTTCAAACGTTGAATGTCTCAGACCCTGTTATTTAATGGGAAGTACTAACGAAAAAACAAAGGTGTTACTGGGATGTTCATTGCTTAGTTTAGCAGTATTCAATCGAACCTGATCGGCGGATGCATTTGTATCCGCTCTAACAACTGGCACTTAGAAGGGTTCGTGCCACATCTTTATAGCAGTGCCGAAAAAGTTTTTATTTTTTTTGTTAATTTTGTTTTTTTTTTTTTTAAATTTTGATATGCAATTTTTGTTTAAAATCCACTTAAAAAAAACTTAGTGCCAAGTTTATTAAAAATCGACCAAGTCGTTTTCGAAATATTGATTGTATTGTATTTTATTGTATTTATTGATTTCAAACATTAGTATTATTAAAATATAGTGTCTTTTTGTTATACCTAGTACATTTTTGGTTAATGAATAATTTTACGTAAACAGATTTGAATAATCTATATTTCATTAAAAGTGAAAAAAAAGCTAAGACAAATATTAAAAAGGCTTTCAAGTATGAAGATTTACTTTATGAATGATTTTGGCTTCTAAAATGGACTTTTAGGGAATTTTCAAAAGTTCTGCAGTTGCTTAGTCTTCTCAGGTCGATGGGCAGGGAATTCCACAGACCCAATGTGTACACAAAGAATCGGGGTGTTATTAGAACTCTACTTCTTTCAGATGTTGAAAACACAATCTTTTCAAAGAGATATTCGGGAACTTTATTCTGAATCAACTTGAACAAGAACACTGGTGCTTTGAAATCAAGAAATTTGCTTCAGGGCATGTTAAAAATACTGTTTGCACTCCCAGAAACATGGTCAGACCGATTTAAACCATAAACAAAGCGAGCAATATTGTTGAATGCAACTTACAATTTTCGTCTACTTCTGCAGTCTAAACAACAGAATATCAGGCTTCCATACAATAAGATAGGAAGCAAAAGGGTTTTCGCTATTGTCATTTTAATGGACATTGGCAGACAGCGGCGATCTAAATTTATAGCCCGGAGTGCGGCGTAAGTTTTTCCCAATGCGCAAGCTATATGATTATCCCATGACAGTTTTTGATTAAATACAACTCCTAAGTTTTGTACTGTTTCAACATATACATACTAGAGTAGAGCCATCTAGTTCGACATTTGGAAAGTATGATGTTTCGACCGCTGTATTACTCACAATAATAGCCTCACATTTGTTTGAATTCAGTTTCAAAAGGTTCTGGTAAGACCATTCTACAATACGCGTTAAATCTTCATTTATTCTGGCGGTTGCATCTTCAACCATGCCGATCATGTAGCTCAAATAAATCTGAACATCATCAGCATACATGTGGATATTGCAATATTTTAGAACCAAAGGTAAAGTCGTTAAAAAGGGTACAAAGAAGAGGGCCCAAAATAGAGCCTTGTGGTACACCAGCACGCGTACGGAGGAAATCGGATAGCTTGTTATTTGCCAGAACTGCGTGGGTTCAAAAGATGGATACCCACCCACCTATGGAGAATCGGGAAAATACATGAAATTTTCTTTTTTATTTACAAATCATTACGAACAAAACAATAGAAGTAGTAAATTTATAAATTCTCAAACCCATAATCAATTTTTTATATAAATAGTTATTTTATTAGTCAATCCAGAAAAAAAACAAGAATATTTCAACCAGTATAATATAAAAAAAAAACAAAGTTTGACTACCTATTCCTTTCAGCTCCCGATTTTTAAATTTATTACAAAATCAGCAAAAATAAATTCCTTAAAATACCTCGCCAATCACCCACCCCTCTTACCCTACACCATACCAACCGTCGGTCGTCCCCTTCAAAAGTCCTTCCCTAAAAGCTCTGTTTTAATATTTTAAGTTTTACTTCAATTTTCAAATTCCAAATTTTAATTACAATACCAAGTGACATGGAAATTGCTATGCTCAAACATAAACCATAAAATTTACCCTCGAACAAACTTGAATAAAGTGGGTAATTGAAACCCTCACACAGTTAGAATAGAAAAAAAATATATAAAATAAATCAATCGATTTTCCCTTCGTCTGCCTTAAGAATATTAATTACCATCTTCCTTTACCCAATAGAAAATAAAAACAAAAAACTGCCGACCCTTTTTCTACCCGATAAAGCAATAATGAACAAGAAATTTTATATTTTACCATATAGAACAAAAAAATTAATTTTCATTTTTTCTCCTTTTTTATTTGGCTTTCTTTTTTTTTTTCTTAAATAGAGAAATCTCTCCAATCAAAGCCACGTTGTCCTCTTGGCCGTACCACTAAGCATATCCGGGAAATTCACATGCGAAATTTCCGTTGAGGCACCATCATTTCTCACCGCTATGATGTCCGGTGAAATGGAAGTTGTGGGTAAGTAGAAAAAAGAAGAAGCACCACAATTTAATTGACTTCGAAAAGCGAAACAAAAGAAAATTAGCAAAAATAAAAATAAAAAAAAAAAATGAAAAATTATTGAAAACTTTACCATTTCTTTCGTTTTTTTTTTCATTTTTCTATTTTCTTTTCCCGTACTTAGAACTCCCAGAACAACGACCGATAGTGACAGGAATTCATTCAAGATATCGACTCGGCGATTTAGTTGACGGGAATTGCTCAATTAAATTCTCAAAACCGGCAGCCAATTTGACATGGACGATTAATGGTGTTGTGGTGAGTTTTTCTTTTCGTCAGAGAATTTAGAGTTTTAATTTTTTTTTTTTATTTAAGGAAAATATGAGTTTAAAATTGACTTTAATGATGCTCTATTAAAGTTCAGGATACAATTTCATCGAATAATATTAATTTAATTCGCATATTTACTATTTTTTTTCCTTCACTTATCGTTATGCCAACCCGTACCTGGCTTTAAACTTTAACCATTTATAAATTACTGAAATTCCATCTCACATCCTTTTTTCAAACGGTCAGTGTATGTGTATGAGATTGTCTTAAAATAATTTTTATTAATTAAGGATTGGGCAGATTGTAAATAGCTCTTCCTTATTTTCGGGTTCAAAGAACGAAGGCGAAGGCTAACAAATTTATAAACAACCTACATTGACCCAAAATGATGACTGACCAAGTATAAATGGTGTGAAGTGATGGAAAATGAAAGGCATGGGATGGTCAATTTTGCCTTTTTTGGGATTCGAATTTCCAAAGTTTTTTCACACACTTGCAAACACAACACAAACCAAACACATATCATATTTATTATCTCTTGGGGTGTCCTTTTGTTTAAAAACCTAAGCGATTGTTATATAGACTATTAACTGCGTAGAGATAGTTTTGAATGACAAAATATTGTGATTTTATAAAACACACATATGGTATTTCCATACATTATATTATGAAATACCATCATATTATTTAACAATCGAGGGTGTGAGCCTATATATTAAAGTAGTAGAATTTCAATTTTCTTTAATGAGGGGTTATATTATTAGGAAGATGCTATTTATGTAGGTACATATGTATGTATGTATGTATGTTTTGTGTGTGTTAGAGGGGTTAACCAGCTAGCATGGAATGTCTGTTGAATTGCAATTAATTATAAATAAATAATAAATTATCTTGGTGGTTAAAGTTTTAGTAGTTTGTTGGAATGGTAGAGAATATATGTATATAGATAGATTGGGTTAATGGTATTTTAAAGGACTTTAATATACTTGTTGTATATTTTTAAAGGATCTTTAAGATGAAAATAGTTTTAGTGTTAGATTTTGTGAAGGAAATCATTTAATGTGTTCTTAATTTTGTGGATTAGGAACCTAGTTTAGCAAGTTTTTGACGTGAATAGGTTCTTCTGAAAATTTTGAAACATTAAAAAGAAAGAAAGGAATAAACCACCTCAGCTCACATTGAGTCGAACAATTCAAACCTCAAATGCAAATTTTACTTGACTCATTGAAAATGTTTCGATATAAATTTCATCAAAATCTATAGTTGCAGTACAATAATAAAATTTTTAAATATAGAAAAACCCTCAGCTCCTATCAGAACCCATTTTCGATAAATGTTAAAAAAGTTAAAGCTTTTCAAAAACATGTATTTTAAATATTAGATACCTAGTTGTTGGTTTATTTTATCCAAGATCTTTCTATTATACGTATCAGGTATATGAAAAGAGTAAAGTTACCAAAAAGTTTTGTTTTTTAAAGACCTACCTACCTTAATTTTTGATAAATTCTTGACAGTTTAATTCCATCAATCTCTCGCCCTTCATCTATCCTGTTTTCTTTCTCTAAAGTCTAAAGAGATTTCCTTTTGGTACTTCTATAGGTATTCACGGCTTTAAATAAAATAAAAAAAAACAAAATAACATCAAGCTCTTGCGTAGATTGCTTGAGGCACAGAGATTTCCATTAAGTGGATTCTTTGCATGCGATGGCTCCCAAAGGAGTCAGGTTTAAGTTCAAAAATACAAAACAAAAACGGGAAGATTTTTGAAATCTTTACCGAGAGATAAAAAAGTTTCTTCTCATCCTTAGGTATATACCACCTACCCTACCCTACCATGCGTTGTCGTCGTCAGGACAGGAATGCCAAAAAGGATTGAATTCCTTGCAGGATATCACTATTCATCCTGTTTTGTTTTTTACATTTCTTCTATTTATTTATTTTTTCTTGTTGAGTTTTGGGAGTTTTTTCGACTTTCGAGTGTAGGGTGCGACACTCAAATCTCACGAAACATACGCAACACCTATTTGAAAAAGAACCATTCATAGCAATACACACTCACTTTTCATGCACCTAACCTAAACCAAATACAGTGTCCTCGTCCGTATAGTGTGTTTGTTGAACCGAAAATATGGGACCAAAGTCATTCATCATGTCGAAGATATTTTTGCCAACCGAAACTTTAAATTTATGGAATTTCTTGTTGTGATGTGTCCTGGCTGTCGATTCAGCTATTCAGCAGTAGCATTATGGTCGTCGGTGTTCGTTCGTTGGCGTCGTCGTCGTTGTTGTTCGCCGTTATCGTCGGGAATGCGGTGGCCATTTTATAGGATGTTATGTCCTTTGCTGGTTATAATGGTCGTTGTTGTTTTTTGTTGGGAAAACTACATAGCTTGAGGATGTTGCAGCACCGCTGATGTCCCTGCCAGTGACCATGTGTAGTCTACATATATGTGAGAAAGTCCAAAAAGGGAACGGCAACCTAGACATGGACTTAGGTATATAGAGGTGAACGGTTGCGTTAAGCGTTTTGCCCACACGCATTGTTTAGAGATGACGAACAGAAAGCAAACGAACTACTTCTATAGGACGACAACGAAACCAACAGCTAACACCACACACAGAGCGTGTGGCGAAAATGAATTATGTCCTTCATGGTTAGAGAGCAAATAAAATTCCATTGCTCTAATGTGTGTGTGTGTAATGGATTTCACGAAAAGCAATCGAATGTGAGTTTTATTCAGAATTTAGGAATCGTAGCTTTGCTGTTTGCTTCTCTCTATGCCTAGAGAAGCTTTAATAGGATTTATGTAGACAGACAATTTTCTGAATTCCATAACTATCCAGAAAAGGTCTATTTTGCCAGATTTAATACTACTTGTATACCCGGCTTCGAAAATTTATTTAGCAAAGTGTTTCAGCCAAGGATAATGAGCTAACGATATGTTTGAACTTTGAATGCTATCAATGAAGATGGTGCAATTGCGTTAAAAGTTTCGTACTCTAGGTTGGCGGCATGGGCCGCCGGTGTCGAGGTTTTCCTCTGTTACCATAGCCGCATCGCTCAGGTTTGGATCTTTTCTCAAAAGTCATACAGACAATTTTCCTCTCAAAACAACCTACCAATCTATACATCATCCCAAAGCTCTATGTAGCCAAAAAGACCTTGATGTCTTTAGCATCTTAATTTTATTCTATAAATTTCAATATTTCTTTTTCCCTTCCAGGTACCACCGCATCATATCAAAATGCATCAAATTGAAAAATATCCCGAAGACAATTTGGAATCTGTTTTCAGTGAAATTGGTTTCATGGTCACCACTCAACACTTTATCAAAGGACAAATGAAGGTAAATCATTTTTCCCATGAAATTCCTATTTTTCAAAATTAAATATTATTTACTCAAAGCTCAAATGTACTGCATCACTTTTCAACATCTATCATGAGGAAGTTGAGAAACTCATTGAAGAGGATCGTCCAAGGATAATGGCATCCGGTCGTTCTTTCGATATGAACGCTTACCCATATGATCAGCAATCTAGCGGTGATTTTGAGGACCACAATGAGTCATATCTAACATACCATTCAGGTTGGTTTTTATTTTAAAAGTGTATATCTACCTACATATACATACATACCTATGTAATGTCGATGTCGTTGTACTATTATAATAATAGTCCTTGTCTTGCATCATTCCATTAAAAATCATTTTATTTTACGAATTTATATATACGAGTATATATGGGATTTTAATGTATTCCTCCTTATTTGTGTAACTCTTAGCTCCTTAAAAAATGGGAGGCTATAACTAACGCAATTTGCATTGCTATTCTTATTCATTTTCATTTTCAGTTTTTTTTTTCCTTTTTTGTCCTATAGCTTGCAGAGTATAGGAGAAGGGATGAATATTTTTTCTTATTCTTGTTGAATGTCCTTTGGTATGGTAGGACGATTTCTTATACAAACACACACAAACTTTCTCTCTCATGCGTGTGATAAACTTACATATAATTCGTTTTGTAAGGGGGAGGGGTGGGTTGTGCAAAGTGTGAATTTATGCATTTGCCCAGGATGTAAATAGACACCCTGGAACATACGTTTTAGTTAACATAACTAAAAAACAGAAATCCTTTAATTTTCTGTTGAGTTAGCAAAGTGAATCCTCTTTTTCTTGCCCGTCCGATTCAAGGGAATCTTTGCAGTTTAGGTACAGGGTGATTCGAATAAGAGAATTAAAGTCGGGTTGAGACGAGATAATAAATCGTACAGAAAGGAGGGAATCTACTTCTTTTTTTGATGATAGAAAAACTACAATTTGATAAATAAATTACTAATCCCACTGTAGACCTTTACTTCACCATGAAAACCAAACTTAGGCAAATTTTTTAAGAAAATTAATTTTTAAAAGGAAAAGTAAGAGATCGTCGTTAGCTTTTTATATTACAAGGTAAACAGAGGATGGTAAAGCTGCCACTAAAGTACCTAATATTATTTACAAATTGTTTCAATATTTTTTTTTTTTAATCCTAGAAAATATCCCACCTATACTTTTTAGAATCTCGACTTTTTTCAGACTTTCACGTTAATAATTTTGAATCCACTTTATAAATCTTCAAGAGAAAGCTTAGTTATGGCTTTAAACTATTTACAAGGGCAAACTTTCGAATAGTTAGTTAAAACTACCCGCAGATCTTATAAACTTTTACACATTTCTTCGGCCCAGGATCCAAAATTAAAATTATAGAAAATTTGTAAAAACCAAGAACAATTTGGAAAAACTTTCAAAACAAAAGAATTTCAAAAACTAGGGTCTGAATTCAGAAACTAATATCATTGTTCAAATTATTGTTCATGTGTAAATGATCACATGTGTCATGAGTCCAAAGGCCAAAACCTCTAATTGGCTTTTGATCCGTTTGGGTGGATTATAAGTAACCAAATCAATTGTGGACTTATCTTGTGACCCAACTTGATGGGAAAAAAGTCCACAATAAAAGGAGTCAATATTTCATAATTTTAGAATATTTTCCCAAATTTTGTTGAATTACTTTGCAAAATTGGCATTATGTTTGTTTGTATAAGAAATTGAAAAAACTAGGGTCTGAATTCACCGACTCCCATCATTGTTTAAATTATTGTTCCTGTGTGAATGGTCGCAGGGTCATAAGTCCACAGGCTAAAAGACCAAAATGGATTTTTGACCCACTTATATATATTGGGTTATGAGTACCTGTGGTGACCTGAACAGTAGAACTACTTACAATTTTTTTTAAAAGAATCTAGCAATGTTTTAGAATTATGTTATTAATTTAATGTTCAGTTTTTATTGAGATTTCATTCGATACAACTATACAATTAATAAAGCTATATAATGATTTATTTAATATTTGTTATCTTTTGTTGGACATTATTTGGAGATTATTACAGTACCCAAATAAATTGTGGACTTGATGAGATGAGAAGTCCACAATAAACTGTGTCATTATTCCCTAATATTAGAAAGGAAGTGGGTCATAAGTCCCCAAATGTGTTCGCGTTTTTTTTAAATTACTTTTATTAAAGTGATATTATTAAAACCTTATTTTGAAAAATTAAAATTTTGATTTTGTTTTGTATAAGAATTTGAAAAAACTAGCGTCTGAATCCACAGACTCCAATCACTATTTAAATTATTGTTTCTGTGTGAATAAATTCACAGGCTAAAAGACCATAATGGACTTTTACACAACTTAGGTGCATCATAAGTACCCAAATCAAACCTTGATAAGTAGGCCAAAAGTTAACAATAAAGAGTATTAATATTCCCGAATTTAAGAAAGATATGTGGGTCATAAGTCCACAACTATGGTCGCGATTTGTTAAAAATTAATTATAGTCAAGGGATACCTATCAAAAATTTATTTCGAAAAAATTTAATTTTGCTTGTGGAAGAATTTGAAAAACTAGCGTTTGAATTCACAGAATCCCTTCGGCGCAGTTTCATAAGTCCACCTAGGCCAAAAGATCATAATGGATTTTTGACCCACAAATCTACAGTGGATTTTTAGCCCACATTGGTTGGCCAGAAGTCCACAGGAAATTCTTTTGGGTTAAAATTCCACAATTGATTTACTCATTTAAGTGGGTCAAAAGTCCTTTATGGATTTTTTGACTCGAAATATAATTTTGTTTACGACAGCTTAAATACGGATCATAAGCTCACAGGCCAAAAGACAATAATGGATTTTTGACACACCAAGGGTTAAATAAAAGTCCACAAAATGTACTGTGAATTTTTAGCCCACCTTATTCGGCCAGAAGTCCACAAGAAATTCTTGTAAATTTTAGGCCCACCAAGGTGGGTTAAAAGTCCACAAATTGATTTATGAACTTATAACCCACGTGGATCAAAGACCTTTATGTACTTTTAGTCTGGGGACTTATGGCCCTGCGCGTGTAAATGTGTCTATCTAAACCAAAATATAATTTTGTTTTGGACAACTTTTCAAAAAATTGTTATGGGATTTAACCTAGGGCTGATGATACACGGGTACTCGAGTAATTTTAACCGAATAGCCGGGTGGAATCATCGGCCCTAATTTAACCCCTTGATGATGGATGAAACAAAAAAAATTCCCCAAAGAAATTTTATAAGAATAATAAATAAATTTGTAGGTTATAAAAAGCGTTCTGTATTTTTTTTTGATAAAACAAAAGCGAAAATTTTAATTAATTTTACAACAAAAATTGTACTATTCGCTTAAATCCTAGAAACCTGAAAAAGTTATTATACAAAATTAAAAATTTTATTAATAGGTACCTATAAAAAATTTAACATGTAGATGTGTAGTAATAGGTACCTATAAAAAATTTAAAATGTAGATGCGTAGCTGGCACTCAAAACGTCGCTTTTGATTTATCAAAAAAGAAAGAAAAAAACACCTTCATTATGTAGGTAACGAAAGGTTACAAAATTATTAGAAGTAAAGTAATAAATTAATGATAAATAGCTTCAAGAATTAAGACTCACCAAATTGTTGATTTTTCTCAATGAAAAATGTCATAACACACACTAAAAAAATTTCAAATCGATACGTGCGCAATAAAATAAATTATTAATGAATTTTTTTTTTTTATATTTAATCAATGTACCTATTTCTTCAATAGCACTACTCTTTCGACGAAAATCGAATTAAAAATAAAATCTAAATTCCAGAAAAAACACTTTTTAACCGAACAAATTGCTTTAAATTTATTTTAAAAATCACTTATTGATATTTAACACTAAAATTATTATTTTAAAACTTCACATTGAAAATTAATATTTTAATTTCTAAAGCCGAACCGATCGCGTCGCGGAAGAAGAAAAAAATATTTTATTTCTAAGCCGAACCGATCACGTCGCGCAGCAAGAACGGACTGAACAGGTTTGAACATGAAAGAACTTTAGATAATCCACAAACCACTATACAACTCCATCTACATGTACATGCCAGTAGCGGTAGATTTGAGAATGTGAGAAATGTAAAAATTCGAGATTCTCTTCGCTTGTCTCTCTGTAGACGACAAAGAATCAGAAAGGATATGAAAGAAACTGAATGCTGAACACTGAACAGACTGTTGTTTCTGTGCGAATTTTGTGGTTTGTGGATTATGTTGAGTATTTTTTGTATTTCTGTGAGAATATGGAAGGGATTGGAGAAATTGAAAACTGAACAGACTGCTGTTGCTGTGCGAGTTTTGTGGTTTGCAGATTAGGTAGTATTTTTTTTTTTTTTTTATTTTTGTGATCTTTCTCTGTACACAAAGAATATGGAAGGAGATGGGAGAAACTAAATTAATATTGAACAGGCTGCTGTTGCTGTGCGACTTTTGGAGTTTGCAGATTAGGTAGTTTTTTTTTATTTCTGTGAACTTTCTTTCTGTAGAGAAAGAATATAAATGAGAGAAACTAAGTACAGAACTAGCTGCTGATTGCTGCTGCTATGAGAGTTTTGTGGTTTGTAGATTAGGTGGTATTTTTTTTTTCTTATTTTTGTGGAATGTAGAACTTGGGATATTTTTTTTTATAAGAGGATCAATTCGGATGTTGTGTGTTGAAAATGGATCCGTTTACTGTACAGGGTGATCCGTTTGGTATTTTATTTTATGCTTTTTTTAAAATTATTGCATCGACACTTTATTAAAATAATTGTGTTTTTGTTTGAATAGAGTATACATACATTCAGAATGGGGACAAAATAATTTAAGATAAATTCCTAAAAATATAGTAGGAAGTTATTAGGCACACAAATTTTAAGACAACTTTAATATAATAAATTGATTTAATTACTCTACGTTTTAATTTATTTTTAAAGGATTAAAAGAAGATACACGCAAGTACAGATAGGAGCCATTTAGGGAGAGATTGTCCAGCGGGCAAGACTAATGAGCGATATTTTTTCGTGTTAATTAACAGAAATGATTCATAAATCAACGCTTTAGGATCTTAAGGGAACGCTAAAAAAAGAAGAAAAATATCATGTTATGTTAAAAGAAAGTGATATTTTAAAAACCATCAGGGAGTTTTATTCATTTTGAAAAAAAGTTTAACAGAGCGATGAAGAAATTAAGAATTTTCTATCATCTTATCAATTTTCAACATCACTCTTTTAGTATCAACTTTTTAAATGTGGATTTATTGGTAGAAGTATGTATGTCCATATTTATTTTTATAATTAAAATCGAGTTTTCTGCTCTTTAAACCAACCATAGCGTGTTGGGTTACCATTGAAATTTAAAAAGACAGACGTTTTCACCAATCTAACTTTGTTTTTTTTTAATTTTTAATTTTTCCACAATTTTTCAATTTAAAATGCTTAATAGAATCGAATTGATAATGATAATTTGTTCTTGATTTTTCTAGGCAGAAATTGTCAGTCAGTGAAATCTAAAAGTACACCAAGTTTTTACTTTATGAAGGTTTAATATCAAATATTTAAAGTAGAGTAATATTGAAACACTCCAAATTATGAGAGAAATTTATTATTTACTGACCTAAATTTGGCGGTTCACTGGTCAAGTTTGTAAAACGTTTTAAATTGTGAGTAATAAAAAGAAAACTTGACAAGTGAACCACCAAATTTAAATCCTTAAATAATAAATTTCTCTCATATAAGTGGGGGACTCAATCTACAGCTATCGGAAGTGCTCCATATAAAATATAACAATTCTGAGAAAGTGGACGGATACCACGCCTCCTGAATACAAAATTTCAAACTTTCAATTTTTTTATGTGTATGCATCACAAAACCTACTGCTGTGTGAAGTTATTACAAGATTCTGCAATGTCGGGAGGTTCCCATAATTTTAATGATCGGTCAGTGACGATTTTTGCGATTTTTGAAGACTTCTATCTCAGGAACCACTATGTTAGAGGGTGAGTTGCCTGTGCTTGGTGAGCCTAATAAACATTCCAAATATAAAGTTTCTGGCTTGCATGTATGACAATTTGTTTGGGTATTATGCACTTCCAATTAAAAATCAGGGTTTGGTCTTATTGCTAAAGGTGATAAAGACCAAATAATAAAAATGTCATAGTGCCAAAAATTGGACATAATATGGGACCAAAAACTTTTTCAAAAAATGCCCTAAAGCCCAAAATAAATTTAACAGTGTGCAAAACAATTTTCAAATATTATAAAGTCCAAATTGTCATGTGTTTCCACATTCTGAAAAAAAATTTTTTGAGTGGGGATTGTCTCGTGACGAAATAAATGAAATTAGAAATGGCATGAGAACGAAGTGATTTTATTGTGCTTTTTCTTAGGTTTAAGATTTACTGCTCTTTGAGAAAAGTCTACATAAATATTTAACCTAGGAAATCATAGCCTGTATTAATTTCTTCGGAGACATCAGTTAAAACTAGAGCTCTCGATTTTAAGCGTGTATGTGATTCTGGTCACGTGTACACGTGTTGTACAATAACCCAGTAGGAAATTTCATCCTCACTGAAAAATTTAGCTGAATTCAACATTGAATTCAAATGCCACTTCTTCGAAGAAACAGCAAGCACTGATTTAGTTACTGTAAAGTAATGCATAGTTTCACCAGTTCATGGTTTTATGCAAATTGTCTGCTTTGTAAATTGGCAAAATGTCGAAACACTCCCTTCTTCTGGCACACAAAAATCAAGTGAGTTTAATGCGGAACTAAAAGATTCTACTTTTTCATAGATAAAATTATGTGATGATTCAATAGTTGACAAGTAATGCATAAGTTCAGCAGTTCGTTGTCTAGATCCACTCGTCTGCTTTGTAAAGTATACTTTGAGAGAGAAGAAAAAATAATTCTCCCACGACGCTCTCTTTTTTTTCTTGTTATTTCCCTGAGCAAGAAAAGAATGAAAACTACCCTTTCCTTTACCTGACGCGATCAATATGAGGATTTCTGTGAAGAAAAGTAATGTATCCTTTCATCAGACATTTATCATGAACGGAGAATTGTATATATCCAATTTAAAAAATTCACTTAGAAAAATAAAATTCACAGTATGTTCATGCTTTGGTTTTTATAAGGGTCGGTAAAAATTGACCATAATTTGCGTCTTAGAGACGCATTTTGGAGTTTATAGGTCACTTACCTTTTAATTGAAGTTAGGAGAAGTATTTTTCTAATTTATGAATGAAACATTTAGCGATTAAGCAACTCCCAATTCCCTATTGATTTCACTACTAAATTTTCATCATAATTTTCATCGAAAATAATAAATATTAAGCTGATCAATAACTAATTAACACTCAATTAATGGCTTTATTGTTGAATACTTATTCATCATATTTTTCATTGGCAAATATTGAGGTAGTGAAAAAACAAGTCGAAATTATTTAGCGATTTCATAAAAGAATTTTCATCATATTTTTCATCAAAAATTAATGATCTGATGAATAAGCAAGTTACTTTTGTTTAAGTATTTCTTCGCTGAATATTCATCATATTTTTCACCGGAGTCCTCAGTCCAACTGGTGAATAAGCAACTTCCAAGGAAGTAGTGATTTAGTTGTGGAATTTTCATCGAGATGGTTGCATGTGCACCCCGCCAATGACATGCCCATGTTAAAATCCTCGATGTATTCCGCACAAAGGAAGCGGGTGCTGCTCCCTTTCCTCAAGGAAGAAGCAAGATATTCACCATTGAATTTTTAGAAATTTCCCACTGGGAAAATGCAATACGTATACACGTGTATAGGTTCTAAATACACGTGTAAACAAAAATACACGTGTAATTATAAAAGCAACACTTTTTTTTTAACTGAGAAGATTTTTTTACCATGTAAAAGAACGATTTTAAGGTACTACTTGATATCAAGAATAACATATTTTTGAAACAACTATAGTTAAGGCACTGTATCCATCATAAGTACGATTTAGAAGTAATTACACGCGTGTTTTTCCTTAATACATGTGTAACCATAAATACACGCGTAAATATAAATACACGCAATTCGCAATATTCGCAACTTTTAAATTGACATACTCATTACTCGGGCTTACCATAGGCCCCGTCGTAATAGATTCGTAACAGCGTTGCCGTTTGGCCACTAAAGTGACCTAATTGGCCCCTTTTTATTAATTCCATAAGATTTGCATTCGAGAACTTCTGAAAATTTGCTTTTCTCCGACAAGAAAATCAATTCCACAAATTTTTTTATTAAACGCTATCGTTTGGCCTCGAAAAATGCACTGATATTTGCATTCAGCAAAAGCAAACTGACAGAAGAAAGGGACAACACTACACCAAATTTTGTTTTCGAATTTATTTGGAAAACAAAAACAGTTATGTAGGTACGTCTACGTCTTGTTTTGTATGTTCAGTTGCACTTTATTTATTCTATTTTGTGTTATAAAGTTAAAAATACTGGAACTAATATGAAAAGGCAATTTATTTATGATTTAAACTTTTAATTCATACATTGTGACATTTTTCTATATGGGACCCTTTTTTTTTGTCTCGGGACCCTTTTTGGGACACTCTTTAAATTTTTTCAGCGGAAACACTGATTCGTAATACGAATCTTGAAAAAAATATCATAGCACCACGCGCCCCCGTGCGTCGTACAAAATCACTTTTCACGACCTCGGGATTTTTTCGGGATTCGTAGTACGAATTTATTGCGACGCACGAGGCCTGTGATAAAGCCGACTGTATAATTGCACGATATGGGTGTTTCATTGAGGTGTCCTTTTTAGCTCCGTTTTTCAGAATACTGAGTTAACTTTTAAAGCATTGAATTTTTACGAAAAATAATCTTTACACTAAGATCTCCTTTATATTATTAAAATATTGGACTCATCTAAATTTCAATCCATTAAAATATAGCTCCTTTAAATCAGCCTTGACCACAATGTTTTTGCATCCCACATATTTCTGTTATGTACATAAATGTGTCTATACCATCGATAAATCTCTGTAAACCAAAAATGTGCATTCTCTTCTGCCATATAACATATAAAAACTATTGCAATTTAAATTTTTGAACTTAAGTCTTTTATGCCATAATCTATCTATAAAAGTGTTTCAAATTACTTATACAATCTATCTAACCAAAATATTTTATCACACACACACACACATGTGCATACATACATACATACTCACAAAAATAACAGTTCATAAATGTGGGATGTGTTATTATGAACACTATATTCAATTTTGATTAAAACTAATATTTTCCTTTTGTCTTCTTTTTAGGAAAAACCCAGGAAATTTAGCTAAAAGCTTGATATTGTGGCTATGACGATTCAATATAAGTGTATAAAAACACTTTAAAACTCAAACTGAAAATCGAGTTCTTGGAAAATATGTTTTACTTTCTCCCAAGTCCATTAGGCTTTTCCTTAATTCTATTTAAACTTGAATATATTATCGCATATGTGTATATGCATCATGTGTGCATATCTTTCTTTCTCTCTCTGTGGAGTATAAGATCCTACATTGAAATCCTAGTACTACTCTTTAAGGACACCTTTGCAGTACCATGGATAGAAGAAAATATACATATGCTAGAGTTTGCAACATAAAGTGTTGAACGTACATCAATGTATTCTGTTTTGGTGGGGGGACGGGGGAACTCTTAATGTCGGGAGACGAAGAAGATTATATGGTGGAGGGCAGGGTTTGGGGGTTTTATTTGCCTCATTTTGTGTAAGCCCCAAGGGGCAATTAGAACTCTCCGGACTCTTGAGAGAGTGAATATACAACTAAAACTTTCGCCAAGTGGCGGAAACATGAAAAATGGACATTTCCTTGCACATCCTTTATATACAACAACTTGTTTTCACCAGTATACCAATATACATATGTATGTAGATATCCTTCATTCTTCCTTGTCATTATTGTTGTTGTGTGTTTTTGTAAAAAAAAAAAAAATTAAGCTTAACTATACAACATTGCCACAGTGAGAAGATAGCTGATGTTGGAGAACGATGTTATAGAACATCTTTACAAATATAAAGCGGCGCCCTCTTGGGGATTTTATAAAACTTTCCTTAGAGACAGAGATAGAAAGAGACTTTCTTTTTATTTTTTGTAAGAATTGAATTTAATATCACCCTGCCACACAACTTGTCCTATAGATGCTTCTAATGTAACAGATGTGTGTCCTTCCTATGTTGCTGATGGTGTACAAACTGGTAGAGTGTAGAGTTGTCATCGTCCTTGCTCTTTCGTTCGATGAAGAAGGACCTTATGTTCAAATATCAACATGCTGTTAGATGAGCTAAGAATGGGTACACTTGTTGTAATAGTAAATAACCAGTTGTGGCAGAATGATGGAATGTACTGAACACTTTTGGTCGAAAATCAAAAAGGAAGCAAAAAAAATTCCAGAAGAAAACAAAAACAATGGAACGTACACTAGAACGAGACATATATGTATAGACTTTTACTTAAGCATCAACGACGAGAATATATAGGAGAATTAAATTAATTTGAAAATTCCTTTTGGTTGAGAGAACAATTTTAAAATTATGGTATTTTTAAATTTTCTAGATTTTATTTTAATTTCTCAATTTTTAAGGAGCTACATAACTAAAATGAAAGAAGAGTTTTTAAATAAACTGTTTATATATATGCAGGGCCGGCCCTAGCCAAACTTGCGCCCTGTGCAAGATTTGTAAAAAGCGCCACTTTTTATATTTGCACACATACATACATACACATGGCAAATGATAGTTCATATTTGTTTGCGCAAGATCAGATTACATTTTTTTTATCGCCCAAAAAAAATGGATATCGCCCAAATTTATATTTTTCCAAATCATAAGTTGGAAATATCGCCAAATATTTTCAACGTAAAATTGGTTTTGTAAAATTTGGGCGTTATTTCTTCAATTTCCATATTTCCAAACTTTTTTTTTTTATTTGGGCGTTCTTTCCTAAATTTTGGGCGATATTTCCAAGGAAACATTTCAATGATAACATAACCTTCCAAAAATCGCGGTGCATGAACAGTGAGGTTTTTCTGGATTTTTTTGGGCGATATTTCCAATTCTGGGCGATTTTTCCCATTTGACTGTTAAAATTTGTATTTTGGGCGTTCTTTCCTTTAAAAACAAAACAACAACAATTTTTCAGAATTTTTTTGGGCGATATTTCCAAATCGATTTGGGCGTTATTGCCTAATGCCGATTACATTTTCTTGCTCCTGGTAATGCGCCTCCAGAATTTTGCGCCCTGTGCATTTGCACATCTTGCACATACATTTGGTCCGCCCCTGTATATATGTACAACAGAGTGATTTGCAATAGGTCTGTTCGCGTACTTGCCCGAAATTGCCAGATTCTACCAGATTAATTTTTTTTATATGAACTTTGACAGTCTTTCGGCCTAAAAATGGTAGAAATGGGTAGGTTTGGCAAGTAAACGAACAAGGTTAATATGAGTAAGTAATTGTACCTACCTAATTGGTGTAGACTATAGAGAGTTGAAATAGAATATGTGAAGTTCTAAATTGTGTTTTTACAACCTTATTAAGAAACCCGAATTAGCGATAAGTTAGTTAGTCGTAGGTTAATTGCAAAATCTCATTAATACCTTCATACCTTCTGCTAATTGACGTTTATAAAACGCATGTATAAGTTCCCAACAAACAATTGAACTTGTACAGTGGAAGGTTTAGAAAGCCAACCCCACTGAAGAAAACCGGAACAAATTCAAACAAGCTAGAAAGACCTGTAACGCCGATATACAACGAACAAAATTTTTGAATGATCAAATAATAAGGCGAAAAATACGATAATGTCCCAAAGTTTTTAAAAATGTTTGGTCATTTGCAAAAACTGTACGTAATTGTAGTTCATCTTCGGTTCCAACGCTCATTTTCAATGATACTCATGTGGTAAGCTCACAAGGCAAATCCAATTTGCTAGCAGCAAAGTCTTCTGCAAAATCAACGCTTCCACAAAGTATAGTATGACTCCTCCTGTACTTGAGAACATTGACGGTTTCATGGGAAGAATATTTTTTTCGTATATTCGTTCAGTTGCCAGAGTCCTTAAAGATCCAGACATATACACAAATCCGCTGGTCAAAATAGTATTTAACCCATTGGAAAACTGCAAGGTCGTGGAAACACTGATTAATCATCAGTTTAAGAAATATCTCGATAAACGAAAGCTTCTTAAAGCCGGTAGCAATAGGTCCACTGGTGATCTGATGGTATATCTCACCGAATCTTAACATCGTTTTGGAGAAAGTAAGATTATTACACTTGATATTTCAAAAGCGTGAGGTAGACATCAAGCTCTCTTATCTCCGTTGGATTAAAAATTACCTTTCGAACCGCTCAATACAAGTTGTATTGGATGGTTTCAAGTCAGATATTCATAAAATAAATGCTGGTGTGCCCCAGGGCTCCGTTTTGGCTCCGACTCTCTTCTTTATTTCACTTATGATCTCTAAAAAAAGTTTTATTTTTACAGCCTAATTCTAATAAGGTGCAAAAAATTCCTAAAGCAAGAAACAATTCGAAGATGGTATAGAGGCCATTTCTTAAACTTAAATTAAATTGAAAATAAAATATAAGAAAAAACAATGGCAGCAGCGCTCAAGGCACTCAGCTCCTATTCCATTAACTCGAAAATAGTATGGGGGGAATGCAGAGGCAGGCTAAATGAACTTGGCAGGAACAACCTCAGAATCATAACGGGCCTCCTCACCGGCCATTGCAAACTAAAAAAGCACCTAAACATTTTAGGCCTAGTAAATAGTGTCATATGTAGATTCTGCAATATTCTAGAGGAAACCACATACAAGGCAATTGCGATGCACTCGTGCACCAAAGAAAGAAACACCTTGGACGCTACCAAGTGGAGGAATGCAATCTATCCTCCCTGAGAATACCCCAAATACTTAAATTCCTTAGAGAAATAGGTTTGGAGGAAGAGCAATAATTTTGAGAATCCTCATCCAGCTCCAATAGATCTATAGGTCGCAGTGCTGTATACCTACGGTGACCATCCGTTCATTATATAACAGTTCAGTATTTGAAGACGATGTTCATTATGAATTATTTGTTGAACAAAAACACATAAATGTTCAGTATTTCAGAAGTTGTTCATTATTTTTTCTGTATTTGGTACAAATTCCTAAAAACAAAAACATTAATATTAAAGCAAAATTCAATGTCAAAAACAATATAAAATAAAGATGCTAACGTATACTAACCGCTTGAACAAGACATCTAGTACAATTTTATTTTGTTAAATGCTCCTGCAGAGTTTTTTCTAGGTGCAGTTCAATAAGACCCGCGGAAATAAAGCCCATGGGTCATATTTTCAAAAAATGGAAATAAAACCTGCAGGCTATTTTTCCTTATTGGAGTGGCAATAAGACCCACCACAAAAAAGCATTAAAACCCGTTACAGTTTTTGCCTTTCTGAATTGGCATTAAGACCCACTTTTGTAGTACCTATTCATAATTTGCTTTAAAATGTTTTTCAATTAATGATTTTAAAACGAAAATGTTTTTGACTTTGTCAATAGTTTTAAAGATACCTTGAATGCCCCGCTTCGCGGGTTCAGAATCAAATCAAAATCCGTAAAAATGAAATATGTTAATATAGATTTATTTATTTTTTTTTTTTTGTAAGTCTTTTTTGTTTTAAAATTTAAGTTTTAAGCAAACAAAGACTGAATTTCGGATTTCTGTACCTTCATTTCTAAGTAGATATTTTTTTAATTAAATGGAATAATTTAAAATTGAATTGAATTTTGTTTCCTTTTTCACATGTTCATTATTTTAAATTCTAAAACATGGTCACCGTATATATACCCCACCATATATATTTATTCAGTCATTCATTCATGGCAGCACTTCTATGTTGTTTCGTAGCTCAGGAAAATTATAAGAATAATAAATACAAACCGTCATACTCCGAGGTAAAAACAGAAACCGTCAGAACAAATAAAAGTAGAGGTAAATATAATGGAAGAATGTTATAAAAAACCACTTTTACTTAAACGTATTTATTGGCCTGCTAACGCTGCTCGGTAACCTGCTCACGCTTCCTGCTTAGTTGGTTCTTGCTCAAAGACTAAAGGTAGAACTAGAATAGGCGGAAGCCAACCTACGTGGTCGTACGAAACCGAGCGAAAACAAGAAATTCATATCACGCGCACATAATTGCGAAGTGGAACTTTTCGTTTAGTTTTCGTTAACTTTTGCCGTTGGACGTGAGAGCGCTCACCGACCGCTCTTTTGTAAATGGACTGACAGCTAGCTTCAAAAATAAGAAAAATCACTTCCAACCACTCAAGTGCATTATGGCCTAAGTGTGACTTATGAATTTGACGTTTTGGAAAGCAACTTTTCGCTCGGTTTTGACATTAGCTTCCGACAGCTGCCGCCTATTCTAGTTCTACCTTAACTTTCGTTATCAAATTCTAAGAACATTCTCGGTTTTTCGTTATTAAGTTTACAAAAGAGCTCTTATATATAATATCGAATTCCTTTCAACAAAAGAAAAGAATCGAATTTTTTTATAAAAGAATCGATTTCTTTTTCTGAACAATTCGAATTTTTTCTGTCAAAAAAAATCTTGCTAATTTTGCAAGATTCAAGAAAGATTTTACACCGATTTGCACACACACTTGCAAGATTTGAAACCACTAAAATGTCAAATTGAATGTCGTGATGTTTTAAGAAAACAAATTTTTTTATGAAAACAAATTATGTTTTTGGTTGCAACGAATTTTCGGTGAATTTTATATAGCGTTGTTTTTCAATTAATAATAATAATATTTTCCAAATTGAATATTTTCTGGACATTTTACTTCAAAATTGCTGCTTTCAAGTGCCACACACACAATCACAAAAAAATCGATTCTTTTCGTATTCGTTTCAACGGCAAAAAAAATTCGATTCTTTAAAAAAAAAAATTCCATTCTTTTGTTGAAAGGAATTCGACATAAGTTAAAATATTCGCTCAATACATCGAGTTGCCATACTTAAGTAGTTCGATACATAGGCATACCTAATGTTCTGATGCAGCTTTTTTAAAGCCAAAAATAGAATCTTTTATTTTATTTTTTTAATTATTTTTTGAATAACGAAATACCTACATGGTAGTTTTGATTAACAAATTTTACTCGCAATTCTATTCCAATTATCATCTCATTTCGACATTGAATAATTTCAATAAAATTTAATTAAAATTACGTTGGAAATTTCATGAAAATCTAACGCAACCAAATCCATTTGAAATGTTTTGAAAAGCTTTTGTATGCAAAAAGTCAAAACTGGATGTAGCTATACGTTTTCACGGGAATTTAATTTTGTACGTTCTATAAATAAAAAAGAAGAAGCGAGTTGCAGTCAAGTCTGGTTTTTCGTGAATAAATCCCTCACGTAAAATGTTCCATACCCATCAATAATTTTATGTTTATTTTATTCACTTATTCTGCTCAAATATCCAAACGCAACTTCCTCTACCCCAAATGTATCTTTGTCACTTTTGGTTGACAAAAAAAAACTTTCTGAATATAATGTCCTTCCATTTCTAAATCCATCCGATTAGGTACTAAAAAAAAAAAAGTTCCAACAATCAAAAACCACAATAAGAATGATAATTTCGCATTTAAAACTCTTCCCCATGTTAAGAATCATCCTCGTCAACTTAAAGTAGCAGCTATTTTCGCTAAAATCCTTCGCTTCACATCGCACACACATAATTCTTACTCAAAACAACATTAGGTAAGCCATCTTGGTTTTCTCTTACCCTGCACGAGACTGTTAAAGTTATCATCGTTGTTGTTGGTTGACTTCTTCTTCCAAGTCTCCCATAGTCCCGCATAAAATGAATGATAAAAAAATTATATATAATTTATAAATTACAACAGCAAACAGAGTGTGGCTAAGAAAAATGGCTAGCTCTAACATGCATACGGAGCAGGAGGAGTAAATATATAGGTAGGTATAACCATTCACCAAACCAACCAACCAACTAGGAGGACTCAGGACATCATACTTTATATTCTTCACTTCGCATGGAGACAGTCTTATGATGGTGTGCTTCTGCTTTTGCTATTGCTATGTCAGCCCTAATAAATTTAATTTAAAATTATGAGTTGATCTGTCCACACAATAAAATATATAGCGGAATAGAGGACAAGATATGGCAGAAGGACATTTTCGAGCTCATTTCGTATATAAGAAACCTTAGATACACAGAAAGATATCGCATCGGTCGTCTGTCTATCTGTCTCGCCGACGATGGCGACGGCCATTCATATCAAATTTTATCCTGACGACCGACAAGGAATAAAAATGAAGAGCTTAACCATTCCGCTGATATTGCATGCACCATTTCATCTTATGCACCCTCATCGTCGTTCTTTAACATTCGAACAAGAAAAAAGGATATAATAAGCCAAACGAGACAACACACACAAACACAAAGGAGACATGAAAAGGACCAAAACAGTTATAATAAAGAAAATCTGTCTTTTCGTTTTTAAGCAAAATGAATTGAAGGACACTAAAAGGCACTCCTCATCATCAAGGTTGATTTGGTTGGTTTTTCTTCATCGCGCTATATAAGTCTCTTATCCCTATGTACAACAGCTATCTTCAGAATTTCAAGCTCTATATATACCAATATTGGTAGGAAGGTATATTGTTGGTCTCCTTTATATCAATCTACTACTATTCAAAAGAAAAACCGATTGGTTGCAAAGTATTTTGGAATGAAATTAACTTTATTCCTTTTGTTGAATTCTTTAGAAAAAAGGATAAACGTTACAAAAATCATCTTGTTCATCATTTTATATAGAACTTAAATCAGTTTAGTATATGTCAAATCTTATTCTATATAACGATAAACATTTGACAAAAAGGACATATAATAAGATTAAAGATCTTCTAACAATAAACGATGTCCTTGGAAGAAGCAATAGACTCAGACATGTCTTTATTATATTCGATTTTGACAGTGAGTTTTGTGGCTTACGTTATATGGCATGTATGAAAAGAAATCGACAGTATGGAAGGTTAAAAGTATTTATCAATGGAATTCAAGGACTTACAAATTTGATTTAGCAAATTTTAGCTTTTAGTCAATATTTATAGAAGTGAAAACAAAATTTTGATTGACTAACTTTTCAAATTATGCAACTCCCTCGTAGAGGATTAATAAACATAAAATAAATGCCATTCTAACGCTTGAGTATGTCCCGAGCCGCATAATGGAAAGATGCGGAAGTTATAATGGTTCTGAAACCATCGCATGAAAAAAAAATCTTACTGGCCCATTTTGCTTCTTCGTTTAGTATCGAAAGTTTTTGAGAGGATATTACTAATGCGCCTATACAATCAGTAATAGAAGAAAAACACTTAATACCTGATCCTGAACATCAGTTCGGTTTAAGAAGTAACCACTCGACAATTGATCAAGTGCATAGGATCATGCTGACGTCATTGGGAAAGCTTTTGAAGAAAAGAAAATTTGCTCAGCAGTCTTCTTAGAAGTGTCGCAAGCCCTTGACAAGGTCTGACAAGAAAGCCTCAAATTAAAATTAAGACAAGTTCAGTCTGATGGACTTTATACTATTTTTAAAGAATATCTGTGGAATATAGAATCTTTCGTGTGAGACATGGAAATGAGTATTCTGATTTCAAAGAAATAGTGGTGGGGGTACCAGAAGGTAGTGTCCTAGGTCCAATTTTTTATATCTTTTATTTACACACGACATATACCTCAAAAAAAAGGCACTATTGTAGCCAAGTTTGCTGAGGACACTGCAATTGTAGCAGTGGACAAAACGATCAACGAAGCTTCAATAAAATTACAATACGCACTTAATAATGTCACAAAAACTTACTAATGGACAAAAACATGGCGGATAGCGCTCAACGAATTTAAATCAGTCCACGTGGACTTTGCATACAGGAAAATCGATAGATTTGTAAATACATATCGAGTTCTATTCGCAAATGAAGCTATGTATATATCTCGGTATGACTCTAGCAGTCTAGCCTCATGTAAAAAAGGAATGCGAAGAATTAAACATTGAATTAGAAAACAAGCTGATTTTATACAGGCAGGTACATATACTTAAACCAGTCTGGACTTATGGTATACAAATCTGAGGTTGTACTCGCGATTCTAACTCAAATATTTTACAATATTTCGGGGAGGGGTCTATTTCCCCCCGTTAAGGTAGGCGGGGCAATTTTATAAAAAAAAATTTACTTGAATTAGAAGAAAATATTAAAAATAAACGGCAACACTAACAATTTTATGTTATACCTTTTTTAAACCCAGAATTCCATCTATTAATTTTGTTTTTAAACTAAATTATTTTTGGTGAATAGTTTTGGAAAAATAAATTTGTAGACTCAAAATTTTGAAAAAAAAAAAATGGAAAATCTCTCTAGTACAGCTCTATGCAACTTTATGCAGCTAAATTTTTGGGATTATATGTAGGTACAAATATATAAGGATTTTTTTTATTGTTAATTTAAAAGTGGGAATTTGTGGCGTTTTTTTTGTAACTCAATTTAAACTTAAAAAAGTGTGCCCAAAGTAGTGTTTCAAAAAATATTGAATTCAAAAGTTTTTAAATAAAAAAATATAAAAAAAATTATTTTTAATTTTAGTAATACAAAAATATATCAATTAAAACAAAAAAACACAAGTTTTTTTCACGCACTCCTTTTTTGACCAGCATAAACATTTTTCTATTTTGAATTGCTCTATAGAAGCTTATTCTTACAAACGAAATTTTTATTTTTTATTTCTAATGATCCAAACATTTGTTTACAGTTCAGTGATGTTAAGAGTTTTGCATTTTAGGCCCGGTGCACACATGCGTTTTTCTTGACGCCGCGGTGACGCAGCGGTGCCGCTGCGGTACCACAATCGTTCAGTGCACACATGCGGGTTTTTCTCGCTGGACTCAATCTGCAAATCACGATTTGCTTGCAGCAATAGAGGTTTATAAAAAGAAAGGGGTAATTTTCGCTTAACTAGTGGATAAAAACTATGATCTTAAAAAGAAAGGACGTTATTGGGTACATCCTTTTGTTAATCATTGGCTAACAAAAGGCGTATTTTATATATCTTTTCTTTTGCCGGTCATGGAATGGCTCGGAAGCAATATTCTATATTTCTGGACACTTTTTTATTTCACCGATTAATAATTCGATATCAAATTCTTCCATGTTTGAAATCTTTCTTCCAAATTTAATTTGCGTCAAAATGACGCATGTGTGCACTGCTCCATAACAAACAATGTACTGAAAGACGCAAAAGCGGCTGCGGTGACGCAGCGGTCTCGCGGATACCTGCGAGTGTTTTTTCCCGCAAGAATGACGCGCGATGACGCAGCGTCACCGCACGTGTGTGTGCACTACTCAATTTATTTGTGAGAACTGTAAGACGCAAAGGCGGTGACGCTGCGTCAAAAAAACGCATGTGTGCACCGGGCCTTAGACCCACCGAAAAATGAATATTGCCACTAGATTTGCTTAAACGGGCTATGGTGGGTAAAAAAACCCACATGCAATCGCCAGTGTTGCCATAATCTCAAATTTCATTATGCTAGATTTCAAATTCCATAATGCTAAATCGTATGGGAGCTCAAAAAACAGAATGCTAGATTTTAAAATCCATTCGTAGAAAATTTTCCCTCTTACAATCTTATATTTCAATGATTAAAAGAACAAAACTTTGTAATAATGCAAATAAGTATCATAAATGCTATAAAAAAAAGAAATCTTATTTAAATATATTGAAATAATATTATTTAAAAAAATATTTCTGTTTTTACGTTTAGGTACATATGTTAGTATTTTAATTCAGTCAGACGTCATTTATATCACATTTTAAATTCATAGCTTTTGGAAATAAAAAAGGTACTTGATGCGTCAACCCAAAGGTCGTCATAGATATCTTCTTGACTTCTTTTCTCATAATTGACTGAGCCTCCGACTTCTTCGATTATATTTCTGGATATTTCATATTGTTACATTGACCTTGCATTTAGTATAGGACAACGTTTTTTTTTAATGTGTAGAGTGCATTAGTTAGAGTATACGAAATCATTTTTGGGGCTGCACCCCCCCCCATTTGGCCGCTAACTTGAAAAAGGGGTAAGAAGCCCCTTTTCTCAATATCTTGAGAAATAAAAGTCTGACAAAAAAAATTTTAGAACATTTTTGTAGACAATTTAATTCTCTACAATATTGGTTAAGACACTTTTTACCATCGAATTGAAAATAAAAAAGATATAGCCAATAATCGACGAACATTTACAAAAAAAATACTTTAAAGGGTTATAACTTTTTTTCTAGCAGTTTTATTGAAAAACATTCAAGATGTTTTTTGTAGATCATTTTATTGCGAAAATATACTCAGTTTTTAAATTCCACCATTTTTTTTGTCTGAGTTCAATATGACATTATTAAGGTTAGATCACAATAATGCGCATATTTTGCAAACAAATTTCAAAATATATTATTTTGAAAATATTTTTTTCATGTATATGAATCAATGATTGAAAATCAACTTTTGGCATTCAAGAATGCCAAAAAATGGCATTCAAGAATGCCAAAAAAAATCGGATAATGCTAAAAAAGCATTCGGCATAATTTTCAAATTTCATAATGCTTTTTACTCGTCTTTAATGCTAGATCTAGCATTAATAATGCCAACATGGCAACACTGGCAATCGCCGATGCAAAGTTTTTTATTGCACACACTCCGCCGTCTTTAGAATAGCCATCTCCTCCCCAACAGTATATCGTTAGTAGGAAACTTTTTTTATTTTTTTTTATTCCTCTTTGTCATCACGTTTGCCCCGATGAAAATTTTGCAACAATTGGACTGTTCTCCACTGAAACACGTCGGTCGGTTGACAATGAACAACAACCTTATTTTGTTGTGTTTTTCCGAGATTTTTAAAACATTCGTTAAAAATAGAAAATTAAAAAAGTGGTCAAAATTAACATTATGACGCAAATCAGAAAAAGTGTTCATAAATGCAGTGTAAAACACATGCGCAAATATTTTGTACGACGTTAATATAATTGCAATTATATCGCATGTAAATAAAGCAACCATGCATTTATGAAAGCACCCCATTTAAATATTTATGCATTTCCTGAACATTTTCTTGCAATCTCCATTTTTTAATTTTTCAATTCTTAAATTATCGTCTTTATTTAATCAACTTTTTTTTTCTAAAATCATCCACATTTACACGTCAAATTCAAATTGAAAATTCTATATATACTCGTATTAAACGCTTTCAACACTTCATAAAAAAAAACTTTAAATACCTACATGCATGTTGTGCATTTTCTCCATCATGCAGCAGCATATAACAATCATTTTGTTTCTAATCTTCTTTCGATTATCTCTCTCTTTTCAAGCAGCAGCAGCTGATGTCTCATCCTCAGCCACTACAATATCATCATCAAATTCTCGTAAAGGATTAAGAGCAGCAGCAGGACATCTAGTGTCTCTTCTACATCGACTTGTTGTGTCCACATCATCCACACCATCCGCATCATCATCGTCATCATTGTCATCAATAACAAATGTCAGTAGACGAATGTTAAAAGGTCAAATTGAAATTGCTGCGGAAACGCCTCCTGCAGCAAGGATCTTCTGTTTTATTGCTATTTCTATGTCTATGTCATCTACGTCGGCGGCAGCAGCGTCGGCAACTTCTACAACAACAACAACATCTACGAATTCTATCACCGTTAACCCATTACCAGGAGAACAACGAATCGATGACAATGCAGCTAGAGTTTATGCATCAACGATTATGTTGTTCACAGTTACTGTTATTGCAGTCGGAGGGGCATTGGTTGTCGTCGTCATTTTGACTTTCTTTATACGATGGCGATTTAATGATTTCCTGTTAACGGCGAAAGGATATTATCATTCTCCGCGGCAACAACGCCGCCGCCATTCAGACAATGAAATCGATACAAATCGAGTGTTGTCTTCCTCCTCATCGGCAGGACGACAACATGAACGAGAAGAACATCAACATGGCCATCAAAAGCAAAATCACCAGCAGACGACGACAATGACAACGACGATGATATCGAGGACGATAGAACTGTTGGAGCACTACCATCATACCTGCCACCATCGAAGTCAACAGCAGCCAGTGTTATTACCAATGGCATCACCACTGGCGGCCAAGGAGCAGCAACCATCAAGGATTAAACGACCCGAAGAGCCTTTCCACTCTTGCTGATGTTAGATGAGGCGCACTGCCAAAAAGGATGCACAACTATAAAGTGCGTTCGGATAATAATTAGCACACACAGTCTGATCATCTCTATTGTATTTGTAAAAATAAAAAAAATATTTATGTAAATCCGAATGAAAGAAAAGCGATTTAAAATCTGTTATCTGTTATATACTAAGTAATAATTTAAGGAAATGTGAAGAAAAACAAAAATCGTAAATAGACAAAAAAAAAACTTATAGAACTTTAAGGAAAAAATTGTTGATTTAATAATTTTTATAGAGAAAAAAAAAAATAATAATACAAAATGCTTCTAAATCAGTCGCTAACAATTTAGAGACATACAAAATGTCATATAAATAATTATTTATTTAATCAAATAAATAGATACCTAACCTATAGATAAATATGGTTTGTAAGTAAAAACTTTATTTTTGAATAAAATGTGCTGTAAAGCTTGAATAAAAATAGTTTATATACTCAAGTTAAAAACAAAAAAGAAAATATAAATATGTACTTACAAAATAAAAAAAATAAATGAATAAATGTATTCTAATCTATGATTAGTGTTGTGCAAGCTGTCTTCCTTAAGTTTAGAATGGTTAGCAAGAAAAAAAATCAAAAAAAGTATGCTTCTTATAATTAAATCAAAATCATGTAAAATTTAAAAACAAAAATAAAATCCAAAATGTAAAATGTAAAATTAACATAAAACTTACCTACTTAAGAATTAAAACAAATGTAGGTATTTTTTTTTAAATAGAATCATTAATTCATTGATTTAAAAAAAAAATATTCATTTCCGTCCTTAAAAAAAGAATATTATTTTAGTTAAGATTGAAAATGTTAAATACAATCAACTTAACTTTTCAATTATGTAGGTATGTACTTAGTTTTGTAGCTTTTTACTAAATCACAAAATTTATTTAACATTTTGTATATATGTATGTAGGTACCTACTTATTTTTTTTTTTTTAACTTTAACTAAATTTACAAAATTATATGAAAATTGAACAGACGTAAGACCTAAGGGGAAAATAAGAAATTATAGTTTCCCATTATACTTTGCATATTAGCCTGTAAATTTCTATCGGAAGTACATAGATACTCCCTACTTGTGTCTCTTCATATCAATTGAAAGAGAACAAATAACTTAATTAAGCCCGTATGACACTAACTTTTTTTTATGTTAGCTCGTTAAATCATATTAATGTGTCAGCCAAGAGAAAACGAGAATGATATTGTTTTTAAGAAAGAAAAATCAATTACCTTGCAAAAAACAGTATTAATTCGCACCCTTAGAATGAAAGTGACCTAACTAAAAAATTCGGAATCTTTTTTACAGCCCAGATTTAGAGTCCATTTCGCTTTTAAAGGTCAGTTTATTGAAAAATCAGAAGTTACAGAAATTTTGAGTTAGGTCACTTTCATTCTAAGGGTGCGAATTGTCCAATGTCCAAATTATTTAAAATTCCTTTTAATGCCCACTTTTAGTTCAATAATTCCTTTTTTCGTTACCTTTTCAATTCCAATATAATTGAATCCTACTTTAGTGGGCTATTTAAAAACAAATTCAAACAAATAAGACCTGAAACCCAAAAATAGGATTCAAATATATTCACTTTAAGTTCATACATTTATATGAACGGCAACACAAAATAATGTTGAAATGTTTTTTTTTTTTAAATAATTTTTTTTTAATGTTTTTTGAAATATGGACGTATGATAAGTAGATGAAGAAAATTAATTAATTACTTCTGGATGTATGTTTTAATTTCCAATTCTGGTAAACAATGCTGCTAGAAGCTTAATAATGTAAATCGAATCACATTTTTAATACATTTTTACATTAATGGGGTTTGGTGTGTACACTGTACAGTGTACACACTCACTCAACGGAATATTCAGTGATGAATTCTTTGTACTACTATAGTATCATTTTCAATGGCTTAAAAATGAGAAAAAAAAGTTTGACAAAAATAATGTTCATTTTGATAATAATTTAATTTTTGATGTGTAAACATCTATACTGGCGGTAGGGTGAAAAAAAACGCAACGTATCTTGTGATCGTGATTGCGATTCACGAAAAATGCGATTGTTTTTCGGTTTTACCTAGGAAGATCCACTTAACAAATTTGTAATTTTTTTGCGAAAGAAATTGTCGGTTTTAGGGAGATAAAGGAACAGTTACACTAACCACCATATTATTCACTACATGTACTTACATCCGTATTTAAATTTTAGGGCCAGTTTGTTCACAATGGGTTTAATTTGAACAATGACTTTTACAGCTTCTAACTAAATGGTGCTAATCAACCAAAATCGGCTGATTAGCGATTTCCATGATTAACAACTTAAATAATGGATTCCTTGCACATTTAATGATTTACCAGTTGCAATAATCCTTGATTGAAGATGATCAGCTGTGAACAAACTGGCCCTGAATCTGGATGTATCGAGTGAATAATATGGGCGTAACTGACAGCCACTTTGACGTTACTTTTTGTAGTTCTGTTTATTTACTTATTTTTTTATTGAGAATCTTGTGCAGTAGAATCTCGAAAAGATGAACCGAATCTTTTCAAATTGTTCATCTTTTCGAGCACTAACATTTGGTTGAAATGGTCTATCGTATCGACATGTGCATCCACTATACATCGAGGTAAGATGATATAGTTATAAATAAAAACATTAAGGGTATTCACGCAATGATGTAAAACACTGGATAAGTTTACCATTTGGTTAATGAACTTAAATTTTGTATGAGAAATGATTTACACAATTTGGTTAAAATTCTCCAAGGATTTTGCTGGATAAAATTATCCAAATTTTGTTGGTAAACTTTACCAAACGTCATTGTGACTTTTAGAATAAGGCGTGTTCAGAAATATGATAATTAGGTATCTCAGAGAACTAAAAAAAACTCTGCCCGTGTTCTGTAACTATCGCATTGAGATTAGTTGGCGATGAAAGTTGTGAATAAAAACGTTGTTTATACAAAAAAAAAAAAATAATTAGGACATGCACATTTTCTGACTATTGATCACCATTGTTTATACGTTTTCTCATATAATTCCCGTCAGGCTTAAAAAAACCTGTTTTTTTCGTGTACCTTACATTTTTTTTCGTTCTGAGACATTCTGCTCCGATTTCAAGTTAGGTAGTTTGGGAGAGGTTCTACATTTAAAAAAAATTTCGAAATCTAAACACGCTTATTTGTATACATATTTTGGAGCTTCATATTTGCCGTTTAGCGAACAGCTGATTCAATTACACCGCATTTAACCAAATTAATTAAAAGGGCGTTCACGCAAACTTTTGTGTACCTAAACTTATCATTTTACACAATTGGTAAACTTACGACGTTGCGTGAATACCCTTAATTAAATATTATATACATAACAGGTTAAAACAAGCCTCAAAATATTTCGTTCATCTTTCCAAACTGTTCATCTTTTAGAACCGTTCATCTTTCCGAGATTCTATTGTATAAAATATTACTTCTAAATAGACAATTCTGTACGAAAGTCAAATTGCAATTACAACTAGTATTTGCTAGTATTTCTTTTTTTTTATAAAACAAACATAAAGGAAAATCCGCATGTTGTTAGTACTTTTGACTTTTTTAAATACTTTCATAGTCTTGAACTATGATCAAATTCTTTACATTAAAATTTGTTCGGCTGATTTGGCTTAGGTTTAAAAAATTTTGTAATTGTGATTCCATATTATGTATCTAAACCACCTTTGCAATCACGATTTTATCGCTGTAAGAAAGCATTTTGGATTATGAAAATGAAATGAAAATGATTTTACAACACCAAGGTGGAGAATGAAAATGTTTGAGGGTGGCTGAAACGCTCAATTTACGAAGGAATAAAATTGTATGAAAGGTTTGAGAATTTCACTGCTGAAATTAGCCTCGGCTCAATTTTAAAGATGAAAAGTTTAATCAGTGAAGTGGTATAAAATCTCAAAAAGACAAAGAATTGCGAAAGTAAAGAATAATTTTTTTAAAACAAAAAGAAAATTGATTTTAATTTAATTTTTGTGACTTAAAATCTGCTACGAAAACATTTGATCGGTTTTTAGATACAGTATGTCACCCCAGAGTTTTTTATACTACAAAACCTACTGAGTACATTTTATTAAGGTACCTATGTATATCGACAGGTAAATGGGACTATTACTAAATATTTAAGAAAAATGGAGTGGTTGTATAAACGGTGTACTTCAGTCGCTATTTTGAAAAACCATTATCTCCAATTTTGTCTGGCCGTCTGTAAACACTTCTTTATGTACTTCGACCGACATCCTAAGTCGCGCTGAAACGATTATCTTCATAACTTGAAAAGTTACATTCAATTACTTAATCGCAAAAAAAAAGAACGCTTACCAAGAAATCATAAACTGTGTAGCGACCACTTTTGAGTTTCTC
Source organism: Epistrophe grossulariae (assembly GCA_929447395.1). NCBI lineage: Eukaryota > Metazoa > Arthropoda > Insecta > Diptera > Syrphidae > Epistrophe > Epistrophe grossulariae. The sequence continues at coordinate 15,578,265 of OV839567.1, read as the reverse complement.
AATAGGGCAATTTTTACTTCAAATTTGGTGCGGACATTTGTACTTAAGGGAAATTTTAATTTTTGTTTAAACTCATATAGAACGGATTAGTTAAAATTTACTCGATTTTGGATTACAAAAAAATTAATTCCTTAGCTGAAATTTTCTCGATTTTGGATTAAAAAAATAAATTTGATTCCGTATTTCAAACTTTACAATATACGATGATAGAGAAATACGAAAAGTGTTTTTTAGTCATTTCGTCCATCGTGTCGGCTTAATTCAAAAAGTTAACCAATTCGGTTCAAAATGAAAATGAGAATTCATAATAGCCGCCCATGTTCTGCATTCCACTTATCGTGAATTCACATGGCGAAATTGAATTTAGGTGTTCCACAATTCGTTCGAAATGCTAATAGTGAATTCTAATTTCGAACATGAAAATTTATGTTCTGCATTTCGGTTCATTCCGTTTTCTAAACGTTTTCAATCCACATTTTTATGCGTTGTGAAATCGGTGCATTTGCAGATAGTTTTGTATTTCTTGGTACAAAATGTAAGCAAACTTTATGTTTTTGTTTATTTATTTATTATTATTTTCGTAGGAAACATAAGAACATACGAATAAAAAAATACAAAAATCATCAGAACCATTCATATTTAGGTAGGTATATTCACGCCGTCGCGTCGGGCAGGTTTTTTCTTACAAAATTGTTCGGGTAATTTTTTCTTTCGAGTTCCGCTTTCTTTTTTCCCTTATAAATGCCAATAATATAGAATTAATTTTCATCTTCAGTGTAATTTCACTTTAAAACACAATTATAAATGGAGGCACCTTGCATTTTGACATTTCGAATTAATTGCGAAATTTTCGAAAACGAACGAATTGTAGAACATGGAATTTCAATTCATGTGAAATTGAAATGCGATTTCAATTCGATTTCATTCGAAATGCAGAACATGGGCCAGCTTTTAAAAATTGGCGTTTCGTCCCGGCGATCTCACTTGGACTCATCAGTTGACTAGTGAGGCCCTTGAAAATGAGAATTTATAAGTGATTCCCTAGTGAATTCAAAACATTGTTCAAGGTTAAAATTAATCTAGAAAGAATCCTAACAATTATAAAATGTTATTCATAAAACAGTTTTGGCTAAATTCACATAATGGAAATAAGAATTTGACTTTTTTTTGAGAAAATTGTCTTCAAATAATTTTTACGAATGAAAATACTGTTAAATCTTTGTTAAAAAAATTTGTTAAAAATTTAAACTAGCTCGGAAGAACTGATTTCATAATGAAATTTATAACCGTGACAAGTTATGTACGTATACGGCGCTAGTACTTATCGCTCAAATAGACAATGTCATAACGCCCATATAAAAACTTATGAACAATTTGTTGTTGCATACGATTTTTTCCTCCCACGGACATCAGAATACGAACATTCATGGGAACATTTAGCAGAATAGGGCTGAAAGTTTTAATTTGACGTTTGGTCTTATCGCCAAAGGATAACGCCCTTAATTATAAAAATGTCATATGTGCCTAAAAAATGACACGAAGCCCAAAACCAATCAGCCTTATTGTAAGTTTCGCCCGAACAACATTCCACCTGGCAAATTTGATATTTCACTTTTCGCCTATCGTGAGTTTCACTCGAAATTTTGTGTTTAAAAAATTCCCCTTATTGTCAACATTCATTTCGGGCGGAATGTAATGTTATTGAAAGCCTAAATGTTCACTTATTTTTAGTAGGCGAACGAAATTTCGTTCGGGCGAAACTCACAATAGCTTTTAAAATTCCCGGGGAACAAAAAAATTTAAGGTGAAATATTTTTCAGGTGAAACTCACAATAAGGCTGAATATCATAGTGCGAAATAGTTTTTAATGTCAAAATTTTACTTTACATATTCAGCCCTAGATCGCGAAAGAGTTTTTTCCCACTTTGGGAAATTTGCTATCTCGAATCATCTTTGGAAAATATTCATTTCATCAACAAAAAGCTTTCATTAATTATTTGCCAAGGGAATTAAAATCATTATAAGGTTTTAGGTTTTTATTTTTTTATATTTTTTTTAACTATTTTTATAAGAAGGTTCTATCGTTATTTCGCAATCATAAAAACTAGCGCGTGAAATTTTTTTTTCCATTTTTGATTATTTTTTTAAACAGTGGGAAAAATGTTTTCGCTTGAACAAATGCATTATTCGGTTAGCTTAACAATTTTAATTTGGTATTTTGTTGGTCTTTCTGAGTCGAGATTTTGGTCAGATGTTTCAATTTGATTGAGAAAATAAAAAAGGGTTTCATTGACTCTTCCAAAAAACAGATTTGAAATAAGGTGTCTAATAAACAATTTTATCTACATAATTCCGTTAAAAAAGAATCTATACTTTCATATTTATTTGTTTTTATTTCCTCGTGCTCCTAAAATTCATTATTGTAGGTACAGTTATTTTGTTAAATTACCCTTTTTATTTTTTATTAATAATTTAATTTTCTAGAATAAATATTTAACTAAATTATTTTTGATTTGACTGAATTGAATCGAATAATCTATATGCATATAAAATGAAGAAAAAAAGGATGACTAAAAAATTACAGCAACAAATAAAGTCTATACAGCAATTCAACTTATAGTATTATTTAAAAAAAATATTTAGTTCCATTTATTTCAAATTTGTGTTACATTCAAAATCAAAATTAAAACTATATAATAAAAAACTGATAAACAAATAATTGTAATATGTATATAAAAATATAAATAAATAAAGTATAATTCTTTGAAAACATGTGAATTTTCAAGCAAATGAAATATAAATTATATTTTAAAAATATTAAAATAGCAAGTAAGAATGTAGTAAACGAAAAGTAAAACTAAATTAATATTTTTTAATCAGAAATGTAAATACATTTATATATTCTCGGAATATCTATATTAAACAAAATAAAATATTATAAAATCTGTGGTAATTATTTTCAACATGTATATTAATTATTATTGAGTCAGTAAGTGTTCATATCTTATTTAAAGAAGAAATGAATTACTATAATAATGAAAAACAATAATAAAATAGTTTTAACAAATTGCAGTAAAAAAAAGAAACATAAAATGGATCTTGTTTTATTTTTCCACAGTTAAATGTTCCTATTTTGTATTTTTATTATTAATTTTTGTTTTGCTGGAGCCAACAAGGGCCACTACCAACCCCCATAAAAAATGATATAGGATCAATAAAAGAATATCACCATAAAAAAGGCCTATAATGGAAAAGGTTGAGAATTAAAGCAACTTAAGCTTGCTACTTGGTTACAATAAGGCCGAAAATTCTCAAACATATAAAATGGTGGTATACAAAATATACTTTCCGGAAACGAAGCTTAAAGATATAAAGATACTCCTTCCTTCTATAGATTCATGCATTTATCGAAAATTCCTTTTTAAACTATTAAACATTCTGGTTAAAAACTTTCAGTTATAGGTAGGTATATTGAAAAATTAAGTCCAGTTGTTGCAAAATAATGTTTTTAGCCTGTCAATAAAGCTGCTCAAGAAAGCTTCAGTTTCAAAATAATTAAAAGAACAAACATAGCTATCCTTTTGAAAGATGACTGCAGTTTCTCTCTAGGAAACTCTTAATTTCAAAACGAAATATATGTGCAAGCTTCTTCGATAGGCACGGCTGCCAAAGTAGGGGAGACCGGGGACAAAAGTAAAACGTCATGAAAGTAACACGCCCATTCACAGCCTCAATAAATGTATTGAAGCATTTTCTTGTATGCATGTTTTGTAAATAGCTTAACTCTTCTCGTTACTATAGCCAGTTGTTGTCGATTGGTCGTGAAATGGGCAGGTATACCACATTAAAAAGAATGAAAAAGTACATCATTTGAAATTTGTTTGGCTGGCGGGTTTTTATCTAAGAAAGCGATTAAATCTCAATATTTTAAGTTTCTACCCAAGCATTCTTTAATAATCAGCCTTATTATGAGTTTCGCCCGAACAACATTCCACCCGGAAAATTTGATATTTCACTTTTCGCCTATCGTTAGTTTCACCCGAAATTTTGTGTTAAAAAAATTCCCCTTATTGTCAACACTCATTTCGGGCGGAATGTAATGTTATTGATAGCCTTAATGTTCACTTATTTTTAGTAGGCGAACGAAATTTCGATCTGGCGAAACTCACAATAGCTTTTAAAATTCCGGGGGAACAAAAAAATTTAAGTTGAAATATGTTTCGGGCGAAACTCACAATAAGGCTGAATATATTCTTTTTTTATAGCTGGTCTTCATTTAAAAAAGTCTATTAATCTGAAAAAATTATTCACATTTTTTTTTCGAAAAATAAGGGCATGTGGACAAATGTAACGGGGATGAAAAGTAACAAGTAAATTTCATCCAAACATTTTTTTAAATGTTTATTTGAAAGTTATCATAATATCTTTTTCGTATAAATAGAATGCCTTGTATAGGTAGGTACTCATGTAAGAAGAACTATTCAAGGAACAATTATTGACAAATCTATTTATAAACACGTTTATATTTAAACAATAAGTCAAAGGCTCCTCTTTCATCTTTATCTACTGGGAATCAACAATTCTTTGGTCAAAATAATATGATACACGAAACCCATTCCATATCAGGCAATATAATTGAATCATCGATTAAATACGGTATGAACAAATAGTGCTAACTTCGTGTTACTTTCGTCCTGGATATACATATAGGAGGAAAGTAACAAGAGAAGAATCTTGGAAAAATTCATAATTTTATTAAAACTTTACTTCATCAGTTTCTAGATAACTAATCCATCTTTAAGGTGGCATATTTCGTTTTCTGTTATTCCTACAAACGAAAGAACATGAACCTCAAAAGTAAAAAAATGTAACTTTTGTCCCCGGTCTCCCCTACCTATTTTTTGGATTTTACATTTTTTTACTTATTTTTTAAATTTGGGTATACAGAATTCACAATAACAAAATAAACAAATGTATAAAAGACTTGCACCTGATCAAAATAATGGAGAAGAGCTAGACAGAAAGTATATATGTACAGTTGGTGAGGGAAGTTTTTAAAATGTGTAAGTATTCCATTGAAAACGAATGATATAATCCGAATCTATAAAGTTTTAAATATTATAAATATTTGCAGCCCTATTAATAAAAATACACCATCCGCTCGTAAATACACGTTTTACCTAACACATGGATAGTGGACTTATCCGTTTGATAAAATAAAATATCAATAAACTTATTCCGTATTCATTTTATCTGTTCACTGAATAACACCGAAAAGTAGGCAGCACTTCCCTCAAGTGTACTAAATATTCAAGTACTTCTTTCATATTTTTTGAAAGCTAACTGTCATATCAGTCAGCTTTGAATTGAATTGTGAAGATATCCGCTCGTTGAACACCAAAATTGGTGAGATAAGTTATACGCTCATTGTCAAATGTCATTTAAGGTTTATTTAACGTTTATTATTAAGAATTATAATTTAAAACATGTGTTAGTGTTGTTTCATATCTATTTTGTTATTATTAATAGGGCTGTTGATGTGTAAACATCTATGCCTCGGTATGGGGAAAAAAATACAGGTAAATGCAGCGGAAGTGGTAGTAAATATGGGTAAGTAAAATGGTTGTTGTTTGTAAAAAAAACTGGGTTAACGATTGCACGAACCGGAACCGAACAGGTTAAGTAAAATGGTTGCCGTCTTTGAAAAAAGTGTGTTATCGAATGCAAGAATCGAATAGCTACAGTTCATCATTCGTAGAGAAATATTTGAGAATATTTCAGTATGAAATTTGAATTTAATTTTATGTAAACATTTTCAGCCTTATTGTGAGTTTCGACCGAATAATATTCCACCTGGAAAATTTGACATTTCACTTTTCGCCTATTGTGAGTTTCACCCGAAATATCATGTTCGAAAAATTCCTCTTATTGTTAACATTCATTTCGGGCAGAATTTAATGCCATTGACAACCTAAATTTTCATTTTTTTTTAGTAGGCAAACAAAATGTCGCTCGGGCGAAAACTAACAAAAGCTTTTAAAATTTCGGGCGAACAAAAAAATTTTAAGGTGGAATATTTTTTTTCGGGTGAAACTCACAATAAGGCTGTTTATCTCTCGGTTAAGGAAAAATGCAATGGCAGGAGCCTAGGGTAACAAGGATTTTGGGGTCGGGATTCCTTATTTTTACAATCCAGAATCTATGAGACAAAAGCGGATGTTTACATCTTCATCGCTAGTCCCGGTGCTCACACTTTTTTTTTATATAACACTCACTGTTCATTAATTTTTTTGATTGAATTTTAATTTAGAAATATCGGTTTTTCAGTAAGGATATGTAATGATCCTTACTGACAAATCGATATTTCTAACAGAATTACTTAAATAAATAAGTACAATAAAACCCGCTTAAGAGAAACCCGCTCAAGTGAAAAACCCGCTTATCTGAAACACTTTTTTCAAAAAAAAACCGCTTAAGTGAAAGAAAGACTGTGACATTTTGCAGTTTCTCTTAAGCGGGTTTTACTGTATAAGAAAAAACAGATTGAAAAACTTTATTTATACTATTTTTGAAATAAATATATTTCCGAAATCTGAATTGTAATTTTTGGCTGTTGCAGATCCTTTGAAAAGAAGACCAAATTTGTTTTATTCAAATTATGTGCTATAGTTTATCTAAGAAGTTGTAGAAAGAAGGACAAGCAATTTTAGAAATTTCTGACAGTAAAAAGATACATTTTTTCTAAAATCTTCTTCTGTGTGCCAAAAAACAATAAACATCTTTTAAATTATTGCCATAGGCGCTAGCGAATGGGTTCGTGAAATTGTAGAGCGAATCAACATTTTTTCGTTTTTTCTTCAAATATAGGGTAAGATCTCTTTACCAGTGGCGTACACAGGATTTTGTTTGGGGGGGGGGAGGGGGCTCAATCTCAATTTTGGTAGAAGTTTTTTTTTAACGTTTTTCACTAAATCAAAAATTAAAATCTTTCTTATTATTTACCCTTTTATATGAATAAAAAGTAACATTTCAGTAAGAAAACGAAAAAAAGAAAAACACACAAACACTCCTCAAGTTATGAAATAAATTTAATTAATTTTTTGATATTTTTGGTTTGAAATGGTTATGTATGGTACAAACAGAATTTGGTGAAAATATTAATTCCATTCTCCTTTTTTAATTCACTTTACCTTCAGTGATTACACCGATTTCTTTGTGAATATTCAACAAAGCTAACCCATTAAGGCAGTTGTTGTGGCCGTCAGCCACGTTTTTAACCGTCTCAAAGTGGAAAACAACGAACGATCGGCTCTGCAGACGTCACTGATATAGAACACAAAGAACTTCAATTAGATTTCTCAAATTAGAATACAAATCCGAATTGCAAAACGGAAGTGAAATTTCCTGTATAGTTATTTCGGTTCCATCATTCCATATTTGTTTCCATATCTAAATTTTAAAATATTGATACCTATAAGTCAATTTATTTTTATTTTATTTATTAAGCCTAGTTACCTACTCAGTTCTCAGTCCCCTTAGGCTCGAGCAACCCTTTTTTTGTATTTGAAAATTCTTAAGTAGTTTTTGAAAGGTAGGTACATTAACTTATTTGTTTTCATAGCAGGGTTGCAAAAGCTTAAAAAGTCACTTCTTAGCTTAAGCTTGGCTTTAATTCACAAGCTAATGAGTGAATTATGAATTAAAAAAAATTAATTCATAATTTAGTTTTCAGCGACTCATAAGCTAGTAAATGACTTATGAATTAAAAAATTTTATTTCATAAGCCATGGTTAGTGAGTTATGAATAAAAAAATATTTAATTCCCAAGCTATAGTTGATGATTTATGAAATAAAAAAAACAATTTTTCATAAGCTAAAAGGTGAAGTGTTCGGAAGAAAATTTTCAATTCATATGTTAGCTTATAAATTAAAATTTTGTAAGCTAGCATGTTAATTTTGCTATCTAAAGCTTGGTTTGAAAGTCAAAAATAGATTCAAAAGCTACAATAATTACTTTTGGTACCTACTGCGGAAGTATTAGCTTTTGAATCTATTTTTGACTTTCAAACCAAGCTTTAAATTGCAAAATTAACATGTATTTTCCTAGTGATCGTACGAAATGAAAATTTTTGCGTAAAATTGATTGAAAAAGCGGTTCATATTTCACTTACATATTTTGGTACGTAGGTACTCACTTCTTGTTGTGAATTTCAGCCAATGAACTAGGAGTCAACTTTTGTATGAAAATTTCATGTTCACTCGAACTGAGTAGGCCCTAGGCTTAAATGTGTATTTTTTCCTTGCAAATATAAGAATAATAAATGGTCATAACGCATAACCCTCAACCAAAAATCGATATAGTTTCGATAGAAATTTCCTTTTAGCGAACAGAAAACACAAAACAAACATTAAAGTTATATTATGTTCGTTTGTAAAACCACAAAAAAAAATTTATTGCATAAAATTTTTCCAAGAAAAAAAAATAAACACAAAACTTTTCCTGTGTGAAAAAAATAAAATAAAAAAAAAATATGAATCAAATTTTATATTATTTCATTTATATTTCTCAATTTAAACCAAAAACTTCAACAATTGTAGGTCATACATAAGTATAGTTTGAGATTGAGTTGCAAGGTAACAAAAAATATAAGAAACGAAAGTATTTCAAGTTTTGCAACTCTTTTCAGCCATTTATCTCAATTTGAAAAGCCTTATATAATAAACTTAACCGCATTATACTTTATACCAAACCAACAACAACACAGACTGCCTATTATTCTAAGCTAAGTGAAGTGTTAAGGGCTTTTATCTTCCCTTTTGGTCGTCGTCTCGTCACGCTCACGTTGTTTTGTTCATTGGTTGGGGTGAGGGTGAGATGTTTGCTTTGTCTCTATAGATGATGACCGCAAAGATGAAGATATTAAGGTGCAACCACTATTCAACACCGACTATAACATGGACTGAGTAGATTTACTCCCAAAGGCATAAGCAGTTAATGAGGTGCAAATGGTTCATCCCAGGGATAAATTACCCCATTCAAAACAGAAAAAAACAAAACTAAATGAAATCCTGGATTCACTTTTCATCTCTTATAGATATAAATAAAGAATTACAGACCACCCACGCACACGCCTTTGTTACTGCACGTCAGTTCAGGTGACAAGAATGAAGAGAACTGAGGAGGCCAAAACGTTGAGCCAGTTATCAACTTTATTACCCTAATATTGTGTTTTGTGGTCTTATATAGTCTGTGAAGTAGTGTCATCAAATAAAATAAAATGCTTCTGAAATTGTTTTGACAGCAACGCAATTAACACTATCTGTATTCTGTATACTCTTTAATAAATCTTAATTTATGAGAAAAAAAAAATTAAAAATCGTTGCATTTTTTTTTTATTATTTTAGGTATTTTTTAGGTATTTTGTAGGTAATTTGTTAACATTTGAATGATAAGAACTTGGTACGCCATTTTTCGTATTTAGCAATGCGGAGTTTAAAAAAAATCAGCTTATCATACATATAGGTACCCATTTTCGAAATATGTACCTACCTAGGTATGGAAATTTGAAAAAAATAATTTTGAATTTATTTATTTAGGGGCCAGTTATAGCTTTCATTGAAACTCTTCATTGAAAATTTTAATTTCTTATTTTGAGACACTTTGAAAGCAAAATTAGTAAATATTTTGATGCTGATGACTCGATTATTATTTCTAGTCAACAAAATATTTCATTTTGGCCCTACCTTTCACATAAAACGATTTCTAAGATTTCAATGATCAATGATAAGGTAGTTAAAACATTGAAATAAAAAAATTCATTTCCTACGATAGACTGGGCCAAAATGAAATATTTTTTTGACTAGAAATAATAATTGAGTTATCAGCTTTTACTGGCATCAAAATATTTACTGATTTTGCTTTCAAAGTGTTTCAAAATAAGAAATTAAAATTTTCAATGATGAGTTTCAATGAAAGCTATAACTGGCCCCTTTAGCAAAAATTTGTTTTTTTTTGAAAATTTTTATATGCGATATTATTTAAACTCATTAGAAGCTCTTGCATAAAAAAATAATTAAAATCGGTTAAACAGATAATGATGTGGTAGCAATAAAAAAATGCACGACCGGGTCGCACGAACTTGAAATAGGGAACGGGTCGTTATTCTGTATGACCGAAATTCTGGAAATGGATTGAAAATTCTGTATGATCATAATTCTGTATTTCATTATTCTGTAAATCTTTAATTCTGTATTCCAAAATTCTGTAAATCCAGAATTCTGTATATCAAAATTCTGTAAATACAAAATTCTGGAAAATTATAAATACTGTATATTCTAAACTCCAAATTGCTGAATTTCAAAAATTCTGTAAATTATAAAAGAAAATTTTTTTTGGTAATGAGAAAAAGTGCGCACTTTTTTTCATTATCAAAACAATTTTTCTTTTATAATTTACAGAATTTTTGAAATACAGAATTTTGGAATACAGAATTTTGAAATACAGAATAATGGTTTTACAGAATCTTGAAAAACAGAATTTTAGATTTCCAGAATTTTGAAATACAGACTTTTGGAAACTGAATTTTGGCACTTACATAATGACCCCTACCCCTTGAAATATTATATTTTTTTTTTCGTACGATCGTTTAGAAGATATTGTGATTTTAAAAAAGTTAAATTGTCGAAAATAGCGGTTTTTCGCATAAACTCTTTAACGGTAATTGGTATCGAAAAGTAATTTTTCAACAATATAGAGAAAAAAGGGGACACTTTTTTGTAGAGGAGCACGAAATAGCTTCCTGTCATTTAAATTATAAAAAAAAAAATTTGGTCAAAAGACAAAATTTTCAGTTTTTATGTGATTAATTCTCATAAAATAAGGTTTTTACAAAATATTTTCAATTTACTTCGTATCCTTTAATGTTTTCTACAAAATAACTTATAAAATATGCTTTTTAATACGAGCTATCAAAGAAAGGCCAATATCAAAAATATCGGTTTTTTTTTTTTTGCTATTCTTCTTAAACTGTTAATGATATCGAAAAGAAGTTGTTTCCTTAGGATTTATAAAATACATTCCACTTTTAGCATTTATTTTTTTTTCCAAGAGCTAAGTATAGATATTATTGAAAAAAATAATTATTATTTTAAAAATTTGGTCAAAAGTAAGTCGTAAAAAATGGGGATTTCGTAAAATATTTAAAATTCCTTTTAAATTATTGAATACATTTTCACTTTTTTTCTCAGAGGACAGCTGTTTTCTGCGACACTTTTATGTCAAAAATTAGCTAAGGATTACGCTGATGTTTGTAGAAAAATGTGGAACCTAAAATTTAACACGACTATAGACCTTACCACTTTAGAAAACTCAAATTGTATCCCCTTTTTACCAAAAAAATATTCATTACCATATAATATACCAACTATATTACCAATTATAACTATATTTATCCTTGGTCCTTGAAATAAATTCCTTTAAATAGGTTCCCACTTTGCGATTTTCTTATATGACTCTAAATTGCTATTTAAATTTTCAAAAAAGTCCTTAATTGACCACTGAATTATTATCTACTTAAAAGAAGTATTTATATACCTATACCCATTCCTTGCCTATATACCAACCCATTCAAGGACATCTCGAACAAAAGAAGCTTATACCGCAGACAAAAAGAAACATATCTCTATTAATGTCTTTTTTCCTGGAACATAATGTCCTTGTCCTCCACCACACAGAAAGGGAGCTTCTTTAACTCATACCTATTTTATTTTATTTTTTTATTACTTTTTCATCGGCCTATTGGCCGATTATAATAGTCTTGCTTGACCGCATCGGTCTCACAGGGAAGAGATTGTTGAAATTTGAAAGGATATTTCTTTTGTGTCGAGAAGTCGTTCTATTTATTTTTTTATTTATTTATTTTTTTTTTTTTACTTTTTTAAGAAAGATATATTTCTTTGGAAATATTTGAAAAAAAACTCAGACAATGGGTAAAAAGGTAGTGAAGTGGAAGGATATTGTTGATATAAGCGACATTAAGAATGAATTGCCAACAAAGAAACGACGACCGACACGATCAAGGATAAAATTGAAATATTTTATGTAAAATAAAACTGGGCAAAAGAAATCCAGAACAAACGCAAAGATTGAATTTGATAAGAAAAAGAAAGGCTTATGGAATTTATTTTTATTCAAAGTTTATATAGTCAAGGATTTTAAGTGGATTGTGTAAAGAAATGAGTGGTCAAATATCAAAAAATTTAAATTTTTATCAAATATCTTAGAAAACATTTTTTGAATTTTTGAAATAGGCTATAGGTAAACTTAGTAAAAAATTTATATTAGTAAATTTGAAAACAAATATACATATGTACCTACATAAACCTAAGTGCATTTTTTTTTACTTAGTTTTATGTGAAAGACAATAGGTTTAAAATCGAACGCTAAAAATTGGCCTTCATTTTTTTCATACTTATACGTATATATAAACAAAGAAAAGAAAGATTTTAAATGCGACGATTCTTATTTTTAAAAAATCCAACAAGTGTGCTCACAAAGTCAGTCACTTGACTGAGGTGAGACTTTTGACGAGATATAGGTAAGTAACATTGCAAATCTCATTTCGGTATCCTTAAAATCGTAAGCTTTAAAAATCATCTCAAACGTTTCTCAATCTTTTACTTGCAAAAAAAATGTAGGCATAGGTAGGAAAATAGGTCTAAGGCCAAATTCTATTTAGTAAATACCAAAACTCAAATATTAATTTTACCAGCAGACGCTATGGTTAGACAAGAAAGGTTTCCCTGGTCAGAAAATTGAGATTTTCGGTCGTATTTTTGACTGGTTGAGGACACCTATAAAGAGTACCTACGAATACAGGCCTATATCAAATCTTTTCCTCCACTCAGCTTCTATCAAAAACCACCCGGAAAATTTGCATATTTTAAAGCAGAATAACACTACATTTTTATTAAGGTAAGTACCTAAATAAACATATTTTTCTGGGAAAATTTCAAAATTCGATTCCAAATCTTCTTATTTTTATTATAGCATTTCAACATGAAATAATTATGAACTTTACAGGAAATAAGGTTGGAAATTACGTGAACCCATTACAAATACCATACCTACCTACACTAAATAAATTTTAAAAGCTTTTGGAAAATGTCAAAACTCGATTTATGGAAGAGAAAACAACAAAAATAAGGGAATACAAACGATAAATTCAAATAGCAATCCAAATGAAAATACCTTCTCTGTAATTTGCCAAACAAACTTCACTTTTGGGAAGGTCCATACATACGTGACATGTGCATGACAGACTTTACTTCAAACCATTTTCCTAAACTTTACACTTTTAATAGGATTAAAAAATATGAACGATTAGATCGCACAAACTTGTTCTTGTGGTTAAAAACTATCATACACCAACAGCAACATTTTAAAGAAAAATTAAAGAAAAAGTCAATAGTACCTACCTACCTCCCTAGACCCTAGGTACACCTACACCTAGAATTTTTTTTTTAATTATTTAAAAAAAAAATTTACGCAATAAGGTAGGTACCTAGCTAATGTTTAAACTATTCAGAAGCACCCAATTAAAAAATTATAACAAATTCAATCAAGCCATAGGTACCTACCTATAAAAGTTTACGTGAATAATTCCAAAATATAGATTTTCTTAAAGAAACGTCAAAACCTATTTCCAAAATTTCTTAGCAGAAACTTGAAATACAATTTTCATACATTCACTTTTAGCCTATGTCGCCATGTACAAAAAAAGCCTGACCTGTAAAAAATATAATTGTACACTTTTCTTTCACAATTCGTTAGATGGGGTTATTAGTGCGTAGTTTTTTGGGAAAATCGGGCTAGAGCTTAACCCGCCATCTTGTATTTTCTAAAAAAATTTACCTAAAATAGTTTTCTATTTAATACAACGGCAACAATCTTTTTTAAAGCCAGCAATCTTTACTTCAATCCTGTTCTTAAATCAATAATTAAATAAATAGTTTCCGAAAAATTAATTTTCAAACCAAAAATTAAAAAAAAAAAAAAACAAAATGTAGAAAAAAAAAATTGAAATTATTTTTCTCAAAATTTTACGTTATTGGGTAGTTTTTTTTTTTTTTGTCTTTGTTTCTAATATTCAATGCTCTTATTAATTCTTAGTCAAACGCTAAATTTCAAATGCTAAAATGTCTCCTAGTTTTTGAGAAAATTGAAAATAACAAAATGTACTTCACTACTTTTTTAATGGAATTAGTATTTTTAGAGCAATATAAAGCAAGTATTGAAGCCAAATTAACGGAAATGTACCTACAGTTTTTTTTTCACAATTCATTAGAGGGGGTTATTAAAACCATATTTATCGTTTTTCGGGAAAATTAAGGCGAAGCTTAAGCCGCCATCTTGTATTTACAAAAAATTATTTACAAAACACGGAAACTCTTACAACTTCATGTTACATCTTTCTTTAAAGCAAGATATCAATTCTTCAATTCTGTTTCAAAATCAAATTATTTAAATGAATTCTTTTTGGAAAAATAATTTTCGAACTTAAATTAAAAAAAAATTACAAACAAAATTTGAAATTATTTTCTTCAAAATTTTACGTTATTAAGTAGTATTTTTGATTTTAGTATTTGTGGCGTTACAGAGGCTAAAAAAATTGAACCTGAAACCGAGTAAAAAGCGAAAACATATAATTTCTAAGATATTCGAAATAATTGAATTTTGCTTGATTTTTGGAAGTTTATTTTATTAAATTGACTAACAAAAATTATATATGGACCTTTTATATTCGTCCCTTCGAGGAATGTTTTTTTTATGAAAGTTTTGTTTGTTAAAATATGTTATGGGCATTTTGAAAATTATTTTGTTTATATGTTTTGACCCCAAACTCAAAATTAAAAAAAATTAAAATGGTAATAACTTTTTTATTAGTTGGTTTTGAAACATAATTTTGAAACCATCCGATAGCTCTCTTTGATATGCAAATTTTGGCATATCAAACTCCATATTTTTTAAAAAGTGCCTTTAGCGCCGTTTTGATTGTAAACGACACATCTATTCAATGCTCTAATCAATTTTTAGTCAAGCACAAAATATCAGATGCTAAAATGTCTTCTTATAGTTTTTGAGAAATATCAAATAAATAAGAAATAAGTTTCTATTAATTTGGCTTCAATCCTTGGTTTCAATTGTTCTAAAAATCCTAGGTATTTCCATTAAAAAAGTAGTAAAGTAAACATTTTGTTATTTTCAAATTTGCCCAAAAAATTCAGGACATTTTAGCTTCTGAGTTTTAGCGTTTGACTAAAAATTAATTACAGCATTGAATACTACAAACAAAAGTACTACCTACTTAATAATGAAAAATTTTGAAAAATTTTTTTTTTCAATTTTGAGTTTGCAAATTATTTTTTCAAATAGTAGGTAGTTATTCACTTAAATAATTAGATATTTAATTAGAATTAAATACTTGATTTCTGGCTTTAAAAAAAGTTATAAAATAACACTGTAAGTGTTACCGTTGTTTTTTAATATTTTTTTTTCTGTTTTAAGTTTTTTTTTTTAAGAAAATTACAAGATGGCGGCTTAAGCTCCAGCACGATTTTCCCGAAAAACTACCCAGTATGCTCCATATAAACTGTTCTAACGAATTGTGAAAGAAAATTGTACAATTAAATTTTTTCCAGGTCAAATGTTTATTCCGACTAGGCTATTTAGTTATTAGTTATTACAAATCCGAAGTTTGACAAAAATCAAGAATGCCGTTTTGAAGAAAATTTGAAGAAAAAAAAAACGAATCATGATTCATGAGGTAGAATAGATAGTAGATAGTGGATAGTAGAATAAAAATTCTGATTTCCTTTTGAGGGAATCACCTAAAAATGCTCAAATTAGGTACAATGGTGAATGGATGCAGGAACGCCCGAATGCATTTAATTTCAAGGAAAGGACTTCTTTATCATCGTAGTGTTATTCAATACTTGCCCTGAGACGCAAGTAAAAAATCAATAAAATTTGAGTGCAATCACCAACTTTATTTTTAATAAATAAAATAGGGGAGAGTGAGTAAAATACAGCAAAAACGTTCAAAATGGAATGATCTTGCAGTTTTATTAAAAAAACAAACAACAATTTTTTTCTCTTTTTATATCCTGTCACCCATGTCCATTTTGTATTCGAGTGCTTCTTCTCTTGAACTCAACTTATGTTTAAGTTTGAGCTAAAAACAATTTTTTTTGTTTTTATCTTAAGTCGATTGACATCCAATTTTTTGTATCAATTACCGTAATGCAATTGAGTGGAACAGTGACAAAAGCAAATAAACATAGGAGGAAGAGAAAATGCAAAAACTCCGGAATGATAATGAAGTGAAACAAACATAATAAAGATACAAAAAATACAAAAAGTTGATAAGTTGATATAGGTAATTTGTTTACTTAATATAGGCAGGGAAGGTAAAGGTACCTATGAATATGTGACTGTAAAAATCATAAATGTGGCTAGGGTCTAGAATTTTGTGACATTTTCAGTTTTTGAGATCTAAGCGCTTAAACTAAGGTCATTTTCATATAAGTATTTAAATAGGTATTTTATATTTAACGGTTAAATTTTTCTACACTACCACTTGTTGGACTTTTGGATTGTGGATGAAATGAAACGTGAAAGCTCTACCTACTAAATGAATTCTTAATCCGCTTTTAATGTAAATAAATTAAGATTGAAGCATCACTTGGCAACCACACTGTAAATGTCTTCAAATCTTATTTTTTTTTATAGTTTTTTCACCACGAGACCAAATTCAGCAATAATGCGAACTAAATGCATGATTGTTCCGTTAAAAAATCATTACTCATTTTTGGTCAACAAAAGTTCTATACAATCAAAGCCTCATTGATTCGCAGTCTCAGCTAAGCAGTTAGAACCAAACTTAAGCTCCGGTCTACAACACAGGTCACTCTGTCGCTTATTATTAAACAAATAAAAAAAAAACAAAAAAAAAAACATATAATTACTAAAAGCAGCAACAAACTTTTATTTTATTTCGTGGTTTATTTATTTAATTAATTTTTTTAATTTCTAATCTTCTATTAGAATTTTTGTTTCTTCGACGATTAAAGAAAATAAATTATTTTTCGTAGTTTTCTTCTTGTGTCGTCCTTAATTTTTTTTTTCTTTGACTCCGTTCTTAATTTTTTTTTTTTTTGGGAAAAGATTATTCTTTCTTGTTCCCACTCAGTTTTATTCAAATAATAACCATTAATTAATATTTTGTTTGTCGCGTGTTTTTGTATTAAAAAAAAAAAAATTAAATTCATTTACTGTAAATATTAAATTTTCTGACGGAATATTTTTTTTTTGTTGATAAAAAAAATATTGTGAATTCATTTTGTAAATAATAATTTTTCATCGGCCATTTTGAGTGGAATTGAGTGTGTTTATTTCAAGGTAGGTTACCTACAAAAAATTATTTAAAAAAATTAAAAAAAAAGTTTTAGCACTTATTTTGGTGTCTCTCGTCAAATATTCTTTTTTTTTGTCTCTTTTTTGTCTTGAATGAAATTGAGTGTATTCATTTCAAGGTGGTTTAAAAAAAATTATTTTAAAAAATAAAACAAGGTTTTGGACTTGTTTTGGTGTTTTTCGTCAAATATTTTTTTTACGTGTCTCTTTCTTCGCTTTCTTCTTTTGTTTCTCCTTTTTTGGATCTTGAATTCATGCAACATCAATCAACTTCAAGCAACATGTTGAGAAGAAAATTGAAATAAAATTAGATGCAAAGCTTTCTTTTGCGGTCATTGACCTGTTTATAAGAAGAACTTTAAAGAATATTTTTTTGTTTTAAATTTGTTGGCTTTTGATGTTTTGCATAACAAACGGTCATTGACCTCATAGGATATCCGTTAAATTTTTACCGTCATCATGCCTATTGAATATTAAGGTAGGTAGGCTACCTACCTAGTTCTATTTTGAGTATTCAACAAGACAGACGGACATTATCTAGCATAATTGACTAATTCGTCTTGATTTCGATTTTTTTGCATTTGATTCAACATTTTTGTTGTTGTTTAATTTTGACTAATTTTCGGTTTGATTAAACAAAAAAAAAATAATAAAATATTAATAATTTTGTGTGATGTAAATGATGTGAATAGGTACAACCTGCAGGTAAAAAAGTTTAAAAATTTCAACAACAATAATTCAAATCGAAAGAAATTCTGTGAAAAACCTTTTTAACTTTTAAAATTGTGTTGAGTTGAGAAAGTTAAGCAAAATTAAATGGAAACAAAAAAAATCATTTTATAAAAAATCAATTCATTAACCATTTTCTGAAGTGTGTGAAAAAATATTAACTGCTAAATGATTGAAATTTAAATCTTATTATTTAAATTGAGTATAAAACAAAAAATTTATGATAAAATGGACGATCATAATTTACTTGAAATGCTATCTCTTTCACTCACACATTTTATTAAACAATAATTGTGAAAATAAGTGCAAAATATATTGATGGTTCGCATCACATCAATTGACTGATGGAAAATCATACTGTCTCTTTTTGATAAATTGATTAAAAGAGAGGGTATGATTTTTCATCGGTCAAATGATTTATTACAAGCGTTTACCCTTAGCTACGTTTAGGTAAATGTTGACTACCATAAACATTCATGACTTGATGTCTGCATTATTTAAAACAATATTTAGAAATTTTTGAGTGGGTTTTAAAAAAAACTTCAGATAAATGTTTTTGTGTTATTTAATTTAGTTTATTTTACCTGAAGAAAAAGTAGTTTTAAATATTTATGAATATGTAGGTAGTGCTCCTCTCAGACATAGAGCCTTTTGTGAATGAAGACATAAAAGAGAAAATTCTTTTCAAGATTTTTGCTTGTTAAAAGTCAAATGTTTAAAAAAAATTTAAATAAAATCAAATATCTACACTAAACCTAAAATTAAAAAAATAAATTAATTTGTAATTTTGTAATTTATTCTATAAGTAATATAATATTTACATATTTCTTCAATCGTAATAAGCATGGCTTTGCCGTCTGCCTGATTGACAATTATATAAAAAACTTGATTTATTACATTAAGTACAATTTGCTTTTAAAAATTTTCATTTAAAATTCTGCTTCTATAAGCTAATGCAATTCTACAATACTTGAACATTTTGGGTACATCTATTTCATTGAGGTATTTCAATATTAATTCTTCAGAGAGCAAGTCTTCTCCAAACACATGTCTTCTTGTTTCTTTGAGAACCGGGCATCTCCCAAGGAAATGAAATATGTCTTCTCGTTCCATCATATTACACATTTCACAAAGCACAGGTAAATTTTCGCGATGTGGTATGAAATTCAGGTTCAACAGTTCTCCCCTTAATCTAAAAATGCAGGATATTTCTTCTATTGTGCAGTCATCACGAAAATAATTTAAATGATTTAAGTTGTGATTCAGTTTGCTGTATAACGCCCTATAAATTGATTCTTCTGCCTCTTCTACGTATCGAGCTCTCGAGCTTTTATCTAGGTTGGAAATCATCCGATATAGTACGGGTTTCCAAGTACTATAATCATTTAAATTGAGTTCTATACCCGCTTCTTGACCTAACTCCATCCAGTCCTTGAACCATCCAGATTTGCTACGGATCGCCTGAAGAGCTGCCTTTTTTGGAAGACGATTATCAGGCATATGCAGTACATTAATGATGTAGTCTACTTGTAGTTTTAGGGTTTTGATAAACAACGGGGATATACCAGTTTCGAGCATAACCATATAGTTTGGAGCGTTTGGAGGGAGCCGAAATATACGTTTGATGTAAAAACGCAGCAGTTTCTCAACGGTCTCATATTTTCTCCCCCCCCATACTTGAGCTGCATATAACAACGTGGCTTCAGACACAGATTCAAAAACTCGATATTTTACGCTATGTGCAATATGTCTGTTGGTGAATATTTCTCTCCATGCTACGTTTATTGCAGTTTTTGCTTTCACTAATTTTTCGGTGAGATGTTTTTCAATTTTGAGATTTTTGGTGAAGTAAACTCCTAAATATTTATAATGATTTACAACCTCGATCCTTTCATTGTCATAAGTCCACTTTTCTCTTGTGTTCGATCTTCCTCCACCCCTTTTAAATATCATTACCTTAGACTTTTCCAGGTTCACCACTAATTTCCATAATACGCAATATTCATTAAGTTTATTAATCATTAACTGCAGTGCTTCCGGTGAGTAAGCGAGTAAAACGATATCGTCTGCAAACAATAGAGCTTTGATGATGGTTCCTGCATACTCCACTCCCCCCGGTAAAAAACTAGTAATATCTTCAATGAAGAGCGCGAATAAAATGGGGCTTAGCGTGCATCCTTGCCTTACACCTGTTTTCGTCTGAAACCAATCCGATAAATTTTCTCCATCCCATACTGCTGCTGCAGTGTCCATGTAAAGGTTCTGTAGAACTCGTCCGAATCTGAGTGACATTCCCAGACTAAACATCTTATACATCAATGCATTTCGATCTATCGTGTCGAATGCCGCCTTAAAGTCAACAAAAAGGACATACAATTTTTTGTTTTGGGACAAGAACCTATCAGCTATACTTCTAAGGACGAAGATGTGGTCTATCGTAGAATATCCAGGTCTAAAACCCGCTTGGAACTCATCCATTAGATTGTTAGAATCTATCCACCTTCTCATTCGATTTTGTAGTACCGAAGTAAATATTTTGTAGGATGCATTTAGAAAGGAGATACCTCTATAATTTTCCGGATCCATCGTGTTTCCCTTTTTATGAATCGGAAAAATAAGTGCTTCTTTAAATTGTTGTGGTATACTTCCTGTATTCATTATACTGTTAAATACTCCTGTTAAATTATTTATTAGCTTTTCTGTGCCATATCGATAAAACTCCGACGGTATTCTATCAGACCCAGCCGCTTTATCATCCTTGAGTCTATTTACCGCTGCGGACACCTCCTCTTGTAAAATTCTCTGGTCCAATATTTCATTATAAAAACCTGGTTGCGAGTACTGAATCATATGATGGCTCAAGGCATCTTGGTTATTGAGTAGTTGGCTGAAGTGCATCTGCAAAGTATTACAATTTAAATTTCGATTTATTACATAGACTCTCCCGTTTAATTTTTGTTACTGCTTCCAAAAGTGGCTTGCATTTCTACATTTAGTTAAACTTTGGGCTTTCTTTTCATAAAAGGCTTCCTTTTTTTCCTTACACAGTTCTTTAAACCTACGATTGTGTTCGATGTAGGAGGATTTCGCGGAGTCTTCATTGTTTCTCCTAAACCGGTTTAACCAAGTGTATGATAAATTTCTCGCAGTCTTGCACGAATTGTCGAACCATGGTTCTTTAAATTCTTTTCCTCTTCCGCAATTGCTAGATTCTGGGTACGCTTTCTTGATGCACTCTTCAATACTTTTCAAATTATCGTTTTCATTCATCCTTAAAAGCATATCTAACTGCCTTTTGTAAATTGACGCCGAAGAATCTCTCCACTGTAATCTCGGTAAAAGTTTTAAATCCGCTCTTTCTTCATTCGTATTTGAATCACATTTGCAGGTAACCACAATCGGCATGTGGTCTGAATAAGGTATTTGTTTTACTTCGAAATCCGAGATTATAGAATTCCATTTACCCCCAGCCATACTGTAATCAATGACGGAACTACCTTGCTTTCCCACAAATGTATATTCACCCCATTTATCACTTTCGCTGGTACCATTTAGGATTCGGAGTCCGATTGAGTTGCATAATTCCAAAACCTTATTTCCTCTTGCGTTTCTTAACAAATCCTTAGTTTTTCTCTCCTGACATTCGCGCTCGTTTTCAACACCTCTTTCAGAACCTATTCTTGCATTAATATCACCAATCAGCATCAAATTTGTGTTTGCTTCACACATAAGAAATTCTTTAACTTTATCGAAATCCGAATCCCAGTGATTACAATTTATATAGGTTGGTACAATACGGAACCTCTCTTGATAAATTTGCACGTCTAAACATGTTATATCTCCAAATAGCTTAAATTTACATTTGATATTGAGCAAGTCTTTTTTGCAGCCAAATATGCATCCCCCACTCGCTCTTCCTCGTCCATGTGTTCGTGATGCCGGTATAATTTTGAGTTCATAGTTTTTAAATTTGTTTTCGTAATTATAATATTGCGTTTCTGTTAAGAATGTTTCGAATAAAAAAATAATTTCATACTGATTAATAAAATTAAAAAATTCAATAAATAAACCCTTATTACTAAGACCAGATATGTTGTATGATAAAATTTTAATTTGTTCTTTACAATTTTTTACATTAATATTCCCTATCTAAAAAATAAATTATACCTACATAATATGACATGTATATTTTTTTTGATTGTGGGTAGGTACTTTGGTTGGTAAACATCTTACAATTGCTGACAATTTCTTCATTGTTCGAGATGTCAATGAGTTGGTTAAAGAGAGATAAAAAAATAGCTTACAATCAAATTGGGAAAAAATCTACCAACCGTGTGAACGGAGAATTTTTCATTGTAAGAAATATGTCAATTGTCAGCTAATTGTTAGGTATTGTCAGACCATTGACAGTTCTGACAATATTGTAAGATCTGACAATCGTCTATACTTAGCTTTAGAAATTAAGAATTTTCTTATTAATGTCAAAGGTATTTCTTTCAAAATTATTTTCGTTTTTCAAAATTCAATTTTAAAAATTGAGTTTCTACGAGTTTACTCATATTTTACTTGGAAAATCTATATTTCTTCCTGAAATCCTCCTCACTAAGCACTTGCATTGGATCATACATAATCTGATTTTGTTTATTTTTCTTGTCGTTAATAACTGATTGTTCATTCAATTACAAATAGTTTAAGAACACGTTTAATAATTTGGCTATTATTGTTTAAGTTCGGGTTTCATAGATTCAAATTGGAAGGTATGTCGAAACATTCCAGAAAAACATATTTTCAATATTTTTTTCTTCAAAAACATTTTTTCTATACTTCAGTTTACGTATTCGACCAAATTTTTGGGCCACAAATTTTATATTTAATATTGAAAAAAAATCAAGTTATTCTAATAAATTGATTTGAAAATATTTAAAAACAGTTATTATGCAAAATAGTTAACGATGCTACTATTGTTTTGAATATAATTGGTATTTACCATTTCTAATCAATATTCCGCGATTTCGTGCATTTAAATACTGACAATAGTGGTGTGCATACGTTTTTTGTTGTTGTTGTTTTGTGTATGTTGTCATTACATTCCATTTTATATCTTTCACTCAATTTAGGCCAAAAACAAAGATTTTTAAAACCGTTAAGAGAATTGTTATTGTATTTTGATTGGAAACTTTTGAATTGATTTTAGAATATTTTTTTAAATCCTTATCAATTATAGTCTATTGATCGTTAGGGTATGGAGATTCTTTAACGCACTCTCCTCCTATACATTTTTATTAAAATTATCTATACAAAATTGGAGTACGTCTTTAATACTACAAGTACCTCTACAACGAAAAATAAAATTTTAATTATTTTTAAAGCTTATATAGTCTTGAAAACTTTTTTTAATCAAAAATTGTATTCAATTTTTCCCAAAGTAAACAAAAATTAATAATAATAACCTTTTGCGTTTAACACATCCATAAGTAAACCATTAACATTACATAAATTTCTAGCAACAAACAAAAAAAAAAATAAAACAGAAAACTGCAATTTCACTAAGAACCCTATAAGGTTTTGCTTCAATTATTGATTTTTCTTCAACGCGGTTAAAATTTACATCCCAAAAATTTCTATCAATGATGATGGCCTCATCTTTACAATTTAATAAGATGCTTTACGCAACAGCCACTTCAAGTGGCGCCCCAAGTGAGACTCCGAGTGAAATATCATCAGCGGATAGCGGCTGGAGTGACATACGAGCAATAGCCGTAAGACTAGGAGTATCCAATCCGGAGGACTTGCACACAGAACGTTTTAAAGTTGATCGTCATAAGCTTGAGAATATGATGAAAGGTAAATAGCTATGATTAAACTTTATTATTCATTTATTTATTATTTTTAAAATTATTTTGCAGTTGAGAGCAGCATTGAAGGACTCAATAGCGCTGAATATTTTTTTGAGAGCGTAAGGACTTTTTTTTTTGATTAAAATTATTTGTGGTTTTTCGTGTTTTTTTTTTTGTTGTTGTATGAATTTATTAAAGTTCCGTTGTTAGGTTAAAAAAAAAAACTGTACGAACAAATTACGAAATATGTTAATTCAATTAGAAACCCCCTTTTTTGTGTCCTAAAACCAAAAAAAATTAATCATTTCTTTGAAGGTTATGAAAACAACTGAAACTTATATCAGTTGGCCATGTAGACTAAAAATTGGAGCCAAAAATAAGAAGGGTAAGTTTTTGTAGATTTCACAAAACACACAAATAACGTTTAAACTGCATTTTTCTGTTTAAATTATGTGTTTTTTTTTTAATTTTAAACTCCAACAAATTTGTTTGTGAAAAAGCCATCCTTAAAGGCTGACTCAATTCTTACGTACATTCTGCAATATAAATGACCACAATCCTCTGTAGCTGTAGACATTTTAATTTTTTTTTTTTTGCTGTGTTGTCTTCTTTTGCCATTGAATTCTTTCAGATCCCCATGTGCGCATAGTTGGCAAACCGGACGATGTTAATCGGGCAAAAGAACGCATCCTGACAGACCTCGACTTGAGGGTACATATATATAAATAAATTCTGCTAAGTTAATTTGTGGTTGAAGGGGTTAATTTACATGTTGTTCTCTTTTTTTTCTTGTATTTTTTTTTAAATTTTTTAAAAAGGGCTCTCGAGTTATAATGAAAATGGACGTCTCCTATACCGATCATTCGTACATCATTGGACGTGGTGGCAACAATATTAAACGTATTATGGAGGACACTGTCACCCATATTCACTTTCCCGATTCGAATCGATCGAATCCAACGGAGAAAAGTAATCAGGTGTCATTGTGCGGTAGTTTGGAGGGAGTTGAACGTGCTAGGGCATTAGTACGTTTATCAACGCCATTATTAATGTCCTTCGAATTGCCAATTAGGGCTGAGGGTGAACCTATTCCGGATCATGATACACCGTATATTAAGGAGGTTGAGATTAAATTTAATGTGCAGGTAAATAAAATAAAATAAAATAAAATAAAATAAAATAGAATAAAATAACAAAAATAAAATAGAATAGGATAAAATTAAATTAACTAAAATAAATAAAACTAAATTACAAAAAAGTAAAAAAAAATAAAATAATAAGATCAAAAAAATTAACAAAACAAAATAAAATGATAAATTAAATAAAATAAAATGTTAATTATAAAATAAAATAAAAAATACAAAAATTGTAAATAATAAAATACATAAATAAAACAAATAAAATAACAAAAAATAATCTAAAATAAAAAAATTAACTAAAATAAAATAAAATAAAAAGATAAAAAATTAACAAAACAAAATAAAATGTGTATCATAAAATAAAATAAAATAAAATAAAATAAAAAATCTAAAAAATTGTAAAACAAATAAAATATGTACATAAATAAAACCAATATAAGAAAATAAAATAAAAGAAAATAAAATAAAAAAATATAAAATAAAATAAAATAAAATAAAATAAAATAAATTAAAATAAAATAAAATAAAATAAAATAAAATAAAATAAAATAAAATAAAATAAAATAAAAGAAAAGAAAAGAAAAGAAAATAAAATAAAATAAAATAAAATAAAATAGAATAAAATAAAATAAAATTAAATAAAGCAAAATTAAATAAAATAAAATAGAATAAAATAAAATAAAATAAAATAAAATAAAATAAAAAAAAATAAAACAAAGTAAAATAAAATAAAATAAAATAAAGCAAAAAAAAATAAAATGAAATAAAATAAAATAAAGACAAAATAAAATAAAATAAAATAAAAAAAAAATAAAAAAAATAATAAATAATAAATAAAACAAAATAAAATAAAATAAAATAAAAAAAAGTAAAACAAATTGAACAATTTTAATGCTTTACAAATTTTCTATTTTTTTTAAAGGTCATCTTTTCATCAAGACCAAAACTGCATTCTTCTTTAGTTTTGGTCAAAGGATCTGAAAAAGATGCTGATAAAGTGCAGGAAGCTACTCAGCTTTTGATTAATTGTACTTGCGGTAAACATGCGGTAAGTCGATGGTTTTTTGTTAAAAAAAATAATTTTCTTATTTAGTACCAAGAAGAAGTGGTGAAACGACAGCTCCATCGCCTCAATCGGAATTCAATGCATGAATTACCCTGTTTTAATTTTTGTTTTTTAAACTATTAGCGTTTTTATAAGAATCGTACGTAAATTTTATTATAAATTTTTAAAAAATTCCTCAATTTCATCGATATAGGTATTTTTGGAAAGCAGACGCCACCTTTATGAAGAGCTCTAATAAATAATTTTTAGTCCAAATCATTCTTATTGCTTTTGATTTAATTATTAAAAATACGAATTATTTTTTCCAGGGTGAAATGTTGGTTCAAATGCAACTGGAAATCTCTCCACAGCATCATGAGATCGTTAAAGGAAAAAACAACGGAAATCTAGTGACAATAATGGAGCGTACTAAAACTGAGGTTTACATGAGTTTATTCGTGTTCAGTGATTGTCAATTTATATAATATCATTTAATTGTTAAAAAAAAAAAACTTGTTTAAAATCGTGTCGGCATCTCAAAAATTATGTAGAATTAATTTAAATTTGAAAATCCGTTTTTCTATAAATTCCTCGATTTTAACAGATTAGATTTCCTGAACTTTGCGATGCAAATGTAAAGCCAATAAGGAGATCTCAAGTTGTAATAACTGGAACTATTGGTGGAGTATATAAAGCCAGGCAGCAATTGGTCGTAAGAATATAAAATAACATCATGTGTGTTATAAAAAGTTTCTTATACGATTATTGACATTTTTAAGGGAAATCTTCCGATCGCTTTGATATTTGACTTTCCTGACAATCAAAATGATGCAACGGAAATAATGAGCCTTAGTACCAAATATGGAGTTTTCATATCTCTAAGACAGAAACAACGACAAAGTACAATGGCTATCATTATAAAAGGTGTTGAAAAATTTATTGGTAAGCTTTTTTCTCTTCATGTGAAACTTGCAAACTTTTCCTGTGATTTTGTTTGTTTTTTTTTGTAGATAAAATCTATGAGGCTCGTCACGAGATTTTACGCCTCAAGACCAATCTCGTCAAGCCAGAAATTCCTTTGTTATATTTTTCACCAAAAGATCAAGAGGGCGAAACAGCTTATCGTCGATCACTAACATCACTTTTGGCTAGCTATCCAGACAGCCCTTTAACACCGAATAATGTTGGTAAAAATTCAACGAATGTTTCACCGCAATTGAATGCACCTGGCTTCAATAACAACAACAACAATAACAATAACAACAACAACAATGCCATGACTCAAAATTTGAATACCTATGCTAGTAAATATCATGGAACTCCCACCGGAATTTGTGCTCCAACTCAAAAATATCTTCAAGTTCATAATAATAGCTTCCATCGTAATCAACCGAATAATAACAACAATTATTTGCAAATGGCACCATCTACTCCGGTTGGTTGTATCTCACCGAGGAATACTCTAAACACTTCCCGGGGAAGCCAAAATGCTACGAACAATGGAAATGCCAATGCAAATAGTCATAATACGAGCGGATATCAGAGTTTTAGTAGTAGCACTACTTCATTGGAGCAAGCCTATCCACCGTATACGGGACAGCAAGGTGCCCAAAGTCACGGCCCATATTCACCAGATTCGACGTACAGCAGTGAAGCTGGTTGTCGCGGAGGACGACGGTCAAGCGATGGGGTATTATTGGGACTTGGAGGAGCTGGCAGCGGCGGCTGTGGAGGAGTAGGAGCAGCTGGATTTGGAGCTGGAAATGAAGCTTATCGGAATCAAAATTTTGACTTGAGAGTAAGTCTGTTTAACTTTTACGTCAAAATTATTTTAAAAAAAATTACATTTCTTTAGCAACGTGTCTTTGACTTTGATATGAAGCGTATCATGGGCTTCAAAGCAATGGAACGTGCCCCAGTAAGCGGTGAGCTTCGTACACCGAATGCCAACTGGATTGGTCTGGCACTTAGCCGCACATCACCGGCACCATTAGAAACAGGTGACGACAATGCATGGAATCGCAATAGTGGATGTGCTGCTCCAAGTGCTGGTGGTGCTGGTGCAGGTGCTGGCGGCGGCGGAGGAGGTGGAGGTGGAAGTGGAAATAATAATTCCAATAGCAACGTAGCAAACGCTCCTGGCAGCAGTGGTAATAATCCTTTAACTGGAGTAATACCAATCTCCCCATACTGCATGGGTGCAACAACTGGAATAATTGATTCGACACCATTAAATCGCCGTATACAAATGTCCCAGCATAAGAATATACATTCTCTATTGACTACTCTCGGATTGGAACATTACATAAGTACATATGATTATTTAACAAATTTAAGTCGAATTTAATTTTCTGTCTAGACTTAAATTTTTTTTGTTCGCATAACCTCAATTTAATTTTTTTTTTTAATTTTCAACAGAAACCTTCGTTATGAACGAAATTGATTTGGAAATGTTCACAACACTGACTGAAGGCGACCTTATTCAAATGGGCATTACGGCATTTGGTGCACGTAAAAAACTCCTTGTTGCTATTCATACAATGCAAGCAAATGCGGTTGCGGCTCTTTGTATGCCATCCTCATCTAATTCATCACCACGTTTCTCAGGATCGGCTGCGCCAGGTGCTGAGAGACGTACTTCAAATGGATGGTAGAATATCTATATAGATACAAACATATATATACCTACCCTTTAAAAGGATTTGCAGGGCTATCCTGTGTGAAGGGTATACATATAATTATATATAAATAAAGAAAAATGAGTTTGAGGGACCTTGCATGAAATACTTTGGTACTCAAGAACATATGATTCTTATTTATTAATATTTTTTTTACTAAAAACATTTTTTGTAGATTTTAAGTTTGCATGCTTTCTGTTTCGAATTTAATTATATTTATCAACAAAAATAATAACAAACAAAAAAAGAAGAATAACTTTATATATTTTTTAAGGACATTATTAAAAAAAAAATATCCTATGGCTTAAAATCAAACGATGAGTTAAAAACTTAAAAATTGTTTGTCAATCATAATTGTTTAATATTTTTTTTTAACAGCAACGCTAAGACAAAGCCTATAGGATGTCCTTTAACTTTATTTTTTTGCATCTCAATTTTTTTTAATTAAAATTTAATCAAAAAACTGTACACATTTGTAATTATAACAAAATAAAATAAAAATTGTGAATATTATTGAAAATCCAAATCCATTTTAATGACCCACCGATTAAGGAATCCTAATTGAAATATTTTCCTGCCAAAATGCATATGGTAGGTAAATTGAAGGGAAACCAATTTATTCAGCTTAAGAATAAAATGAATTATATTTACATGTGACTTTGACTACATTTGTAAAAATGTCTCGTTTTTGCCACCGCAGCACAGCAGACAAAATGCACATTAACTGTTATTCATTCTTAGTCGAAAAAAATAGAAAAAAAAATAAATTAATGGCTAAGATGTTCCAGGCAGGATACACGGAACACCATATCCTTCTTTTTGCAGACGGGACCATATATTTTATTATAATTTTTTTTTTTTTTTAAGAAAGCTTCCTTCTCGTAAGTAATATAATATGCTTGAATATTGTAAGTTTTGTAAAGTGAGTAGAAACTGTGATTATAATAAATCATCTGGAAAGAAATGTGTGCATATTCTGTACCGTTTTTTTTTTTTACTTTTTTTTTGTTATTTTCATTTTCATTTTTTTTTGTTCATTGGAAAATAGAAGAAGGTCCTTGAATAAAATGAAATGTGGTTATATTTTGATGTATATGAATTTGAAAGTCAATGTAAAGGGAATATTAAGGGTTATAATATTTTCTTTGTTTTATTTCTTCATATAGGTATGTACATTTACGAATTAGTTTCAGATGGTTAAGATTCCATTAAACAAATTGTGTTCAGTGAGGATAAAGTGTTGAAATATAATTTATTACGAAAAGATGGAAAAAAGTTGTCTAGACATTGAGAATATTTGAGCTATTTTAACAAAACTGGAAATTGTAAAAATGGTCTCGAAAAAAATAATATCTAATAAATGAAAATGTGTGTTTCTGGTATACAGGTTTCAAACTGAAGCCGATATAGATATTTTTTTTGTACTTTTTTTTTTAATATCTTAAAATTGAAGAACTTTCTTATAAAACAATTATCATGTGGTTGTGATTATTTCTCAAAAATCATTCGTGTATTTGCTGAACGCCATATGCGACAATGAAGCCATCGAGACGAAAATGAGCTTCATCACTGAAAATGATTTTGTTCACCGACAATTCTTAATTATTATTTAAAATTCCTGCTGAATAATGAAAACGCGTTGTTATTTCCTGAAGCGCTATATTTTTAAAAACCCTCTACCGCCCAAGTAACATCGATGGAGCTATTAGAAGTAAAATTGTTCTTCTGAAGCTCTAAGGTGATAAAATGCAAAACTATAGCTTTGTAAATGATTATTTCACAGCTCTCTACATTTTATTTAAAAATTATGTTCTATAATTGAAATTTAAAAACACTTTAAGCTCTATTAATTTTATGACACTTTAAGATTTAAAAATATGCTCCATTAAATCTTCATACATCTTCTAACGAGCAAACTCTCAATATCAAAAAATTTAAAGACATTGTAGAGCTCCTAACAACACATGTCCAAAATAATAACGCATGATCTTCTAAAATGTCAAAAAAAATAGCATTTATGGAGCTAAACAAAAAGCGACTGTAGCGTACTTCGTGAAGCGCATGCGCATTTTAAAGTTTTAAAAAACTTCTTTAACAGAGTGGATATAAAGCTGTATACTTAAAAGAAGAAATAGGAAGAAAAAAGTGTGAGTTAAACAAACATAAATACATTCACACAGGGAAGGTCAAACAGTTAATTGATAAAGCGCCCAAAGAAATTTTTATGTGTTTTTTTGAAAAAAGTGTTTTGAGATTTTAAATCGTTAAAATAGTAAAAAAAGCTAAGTTAATTAAGTAAACAAGTGAAATAAAAGTAAATAAAGTGAATATAATGCCTTCATTGGAAAAAAATATAAAACTACATGAGGTGCTGCGTTAAATCTTCTAAAAACACTTATAATTAACAGTGTAGTTTTTGTTCATTTCACAGGTAAGCTGTGTCTCATATTCCACATAAAGTAAGTAAAATTACTGTGCACCACGGGCGCTCAATGAATTTGAGGGCCTTGCCATCACAAACAAAAACTAATGCGACCCTGGACGAGAATTTCAATTTCAATAGATTGGGTTCAGCTATAATTCCCGTGATTGAAGTGTATTTTAATTTCAAACAATTTGCTTTTTTATAGCAAAATGTTAAGAAATATCAATTGAAATGTATTCTAAGACAATGTATTTGCCTAAAACACATCACTTCATATTACTTTATATGGAATATGAGACACAATCAGACCGTGAAAAGAAAAAATAGGTGTTTTTACACGATTTAACGCAGCACTGTATGTTGTTTTATAGTTTTTTTAATAAATTACTGAAAATGTTCACTGTTTTAACTTTTATTTAACTTTTTTATTTAGTATTTTCACTAATTTAATGTTTAAAAATCTCGAAACATATTCGTATAGTTCGGCAAAGTGACAGATCGGGTTTTTTTTTTTTTTTTTACAATTTAATGCTTCACTCACATGATGTGAGCTCGATATCAACAGTACTTAATATTGCAGCTCTAGAACAATAAAAAATATAGCGATTTGACAATATGGCGGCGAGGAAAAAAATTAATGCAATATTTGTTTTTTTGCAATTAAAAAAAGAATTGTATATATCCGCTCTCACTTAAAAACACACGAAATTGCATTTTTTTTTTAAATGAAATTATTTCGGCTTTCGAAAATGTATTTCTTAGAGATTTTTTTTTTCTTGTTATTATTTTTTTTTATTTGACAACTAAATATCCAGAATTTCGAAGGCGCGTTTTAATTAAGCAAAGTACCGGCAAAACGTTTGTGAAAAAATTTAATTCGCACATAAAATTCGCTAACATTTAACCGAAAAATATTAATTTCTGTTATTATTTATTTTCTTGGGAAATTATAGTTTGCATATCTTACAAAATTATTCATTATACATACATAATTTCAAACGATACATATTTATTCTATTGTAGTATTAAAGCGTGCCTGTGTTTATATTTTTTATCATAATATCTGCCTACTTATTACTCAAACCAATACAAACAAAGTAGTTCTTTAAAGATATATACCAAATACCTGCAGAGTCAGTCGCCGCTAACAACAAGCTTCTCACGAGCAAAAAAGAGCTCTCAAACTCAATGAATTAGCTGCAAGTGAGCGCGACGTTAGCTCTAAAGGTGTATCTAGAGCTACTTCTAAAATAAACGAGCTTTAAGATTAGCTCTGGGTGTGCTGTTAAAGCTATTAAACAACTAAAAATGTTACTTGGGCGTCATCTGTCAAGGTGTCTTTTTTTGTTGTTGACAACACCTTGCACGGATTTTGGGGACACTCTTTACAAATAAACCCTCAAAATCTCCATGAACGATTATACAGTAGAATCTCGAATTGATGAACAGATATAAAACAGGGCTTGTTTATCTTTTTAAATTGTATATCTTTTCGAGCATCAACATTTGGTTAAGGAAGAAGATACATTTTTATAAATAAAAACATTAACTATTATTTATACATAACAAGTCAAAACAAGCCCCAAAGTACTGTTCAAGAGGAACTAAAAGGCAAAGAAAAGGTAAAATATTATGTTGGGAATAAAGTGTTCATCTTATCGAGTACTAAATTTCAACCTTTCATCTTTTTGAACACGTTCGTTCATCTTTCCGAGCTTTTCATCTTATAGAACCATTCATCTTTCCGAGATTCTACTGTACTTACATGCACACCAGAGCCAAATTGTGTTTAAAAAGAAATTTTGAATGCATTCTGCACACCCCCCCCATTTTGTGTGGACAAAATCTGTCAATTTTTGGTCCTATTCCCTTGCATCAAAATAAACATCTGTCCTTTATCCATTCAGCAAGAAAATTCAAAAGCTTTTCCTACCTACATTATATATAATACAAATCTCTACACGAAGACACGTCACTCGTCAGTAACACAGACTCATACGTATACCTCACAGATTTCAGTTGGTGGATATAAAAAGTAAATAGATACAAAAACGAGGTTAAATATTTTAATGAATGAAAATTAAAACAAATTAATTTTATAATCTTTTCAAAGTTTGTCACTCGTTACAAATATACCTTTCAACATCATTTCTCATATTGCACGGCTGATCCCGATTCAATCAATATGCATATATCTACTTTGTTATGTATTTACTTTCCATATAGAATTATGTATATATACATACCTATACAAATCCCAACATTAAATACAATAGCAAATCCATTAACACTTAACGGTAATTAATTTATTAATTACTCTGCAATGACACATATACATATATCCACACAGTCCACTTTAAGCTTGACTCACCCTTAATATAGCAATCGGAGGGTATTATCTCTCACAAATTATGCACATTACTCATCTGGGTGTTATTAAAAAAAAAAAAAAAAAAAAACTCATTTTAACCAATCCCTTTAGTTTGCTTCATCCCTTGATGTTAAACATTTTGCGAATTAAATTTTTATAGAGATTTATTTAAGTATAAAATGAATCTACCTACATGCCAGTCAAAGTTTCCTTTTTTTTATTTATTAAATTTTGTTTAATTTATCCATACAAAAAAATTTAATAAAATTTAGTTATAATAGGTAGTTAGGTTATAAGTATTGAAATATAGGTACTCTCTGTTCGTTGTTTGTTTACGTACTTTGCATAAGAGCAGCACTTATATATTATCTACTCTTGTTTAATATCTCGCGTGTGCTAATTAGTGTCATAATTTATGCACAAGGGCCAACCGCCGCAAACATATAGGAGGGTGTGAAAAAATATATAAAAACTGAACACAAAAATTGAATAAAAAATTACACACACACACTCGTACAAAACATACAAAAAATAACTAATTGCGAATCCCTTTTTATATCGAGTTTCTATTAAATTATGCAGCGCATCAAGGGTGTGCTTTTGCGTTACCCCCTGCACTTTTTACATTTTTTTTTTGTTGAGTCTATTCAACAAACATCAAACCAAGTGAGGAGTCATTACAAGCCGGTTGAAGGTGTTATAAGTGCAGAGAGTCAAGTATACACACAGGGATCCTCCATCCTTTCACACAGACTCACATTGCTTTTCATCATTGCAATTTATAATAATAATGTGATGATGATGATGATGATGATGATGATGATGATAATGTTGAAGAAGAATAAGTATGAAAGAACCATGTTGTAAATGTACAATGACCCTTGGAACATTTTAAGGACAGCCATTTGAAACTTGAGATCCTGTTGCTGAAAACTTGAACTATTTGCATTTTATAATACTGCACTCATCACTATATACACACATATTTGAATGCTTTTTTTATAAGATGAACGTGACATAACTTTGGACAGCGATGGCTCTTCCTCATTTAGCAAATGAGAAAATTGGCAAAATGCCTTCGTTTTGTGCGACGGCAATGATGAGTTATCCTTACAACTCCAATTAATCATACGATATAATCCCGAATGTCTTGTATATAGGAAACTAGAACATCCGCAGTTCGAATTCGGAGTAGAATTTTGCGGCGGACCAAAGTCATTGGGCTCATAAATTTGTAAATCACAAACTACGAACATAATTCTGAAATGAACTGCCTTGGCTTTTGAGTGCAGAATCAACAACTACATATATCCTACTATCCCGTCTCTTCCCGACACTGCACTGCATTATTATAATATGACAAATAATTAAATTTTTACAAAGGACTCTTTCGAAAAGGGTTGCATTATAATATTTAAAGCAGGTTCGGATTTGATATGTTTGTTGAGGTATTAGAATTTGGTTTGGTTTGATATTATCAGCTTTAAGAAAGAAGTAATGAACTAATTCGCAAAAAGGAAGAAAGTGGACTGTTATCCCCCCAATCCATGTAGCTTTATTAAAACTAACCTTCAATTATTGCATAAGTATCGCAATTGTTCAAATTGTGCGTTAAATTTAAGCAAGTTTTAAAGCAAAATTCGAAAGAGCAATAAAATATGATTCGTTATCTCGTGAAAAATTAAAAAGGAAATTTTATTTTTGATTCGATCGTGAGATTCGTGAGAATCTGTTGGGATCTGTAAAATATGGTTCGTTCCCGAATTTATCACGTGGGAAACTTTTAAGATCGATTCACGAAGCGTTCAAATAAGAAATACTAATGTAATATCACATAGATATAATATCGTTATACATATTACATTAAATAAACTGGTTTTATTTTTGACTTTTTTTTTCAAAATTTTTGACTTTTTTTTGAAATTTTTGATTTTTTTAAATTTTTTAATTTCAAAATTTTTGACTTTTTTCAAAATTTTGAATCTTCTAAAAATTTTGAATTTTTTTTTAATTTTCATATTTTTCAAAAAAAAATTTCAAACTTTTTTCAAAATTTTTTGGCTTGTTTCAATACTTTTGACTCTTTTAAAATTGTTTAACTTTCTTGAAATTTTTCATAATTTTTTCAAATTTTTGACTTTCTCAAAATTTTTCTCTCTTTTTAAAATTTTTGACTTTTTTCAAAATTTTTGATTTTAATTTTCATATTTTTCAAAAAAAACTTTTCAAAATTTTGTGCCTTGTTGCAATATTTTTGACTCTTTTAAAATTTTTAAAATTTTTCAAAATGTTCTGACTTTTTTTTTCGAATTTTTGAATTTCTTCAAAATTTTTCATTTTTTGTTGTTGAAATTTTTGACTTTTTTTCAAAATTTTTGAACTTAATTAAATTTTTCACTTTTTTCATATTATTGGCTTTTCTCAGAATTTTTAAATTTTCTGATTTCTCAAAATTTTCCAATTTTTTCAACTCTTCAATGTTTTTAAATTTTTTCAGTTTTTATCAAATTTTCAGTTTTTAAAATTTTTGACTTTTTTCAAAAAATTTGACTTTTTTCAAAATTTTTGGCTTTTCTAAGTTTTTCACTTTTAACAAAATTTTTGAATTTTTCAGAATTTTGAACTTTCTCAAAATATCCAAAATTTTTGATGTTTTCTTTAAATTTTCTGATTTCTCAAAATTTTTCAATTATTTTTCAAATTTCTTCAAATTTTTCAGAATTCTTCAATTTTTTTACTTTTTTCAAAATTTATCACCTTCACCGAACTGAATGATTTGTTTCAAGAATTTTTTTGGATCCGATCGTGAGTGAACCATATTCTACCTGAATTTTATTTTTCCGATCTCTCACGAACGAGAACACAGAAAAAAAATGGATTTAGTTTGTTCGTGAGAGAACTATAAATTTTTATAGACAGAAAATTTATCGTTCGTGAACTATATTCTTTATGGTTCGTGAGAACATCGATAAAGAATGATAAAGATCAGTATTTTATGATTCGCGAGCGATATTTTACGAAGCCTGTTTTTTTGGTATGGCTAGAGGAGCCAATATTTAGATTAAAAAAATATTTACGCTAATACACTGAAATCACGTTTTTCTTTCGAATAAAAAAAAACATAAGTAGTAAGAATTTTTTTTTTTCGGAACAAAAAAAATCTGAGTTGAAATAAAAAATTTGTATTCGTTGTCCTCTTTTTTTCCACAAAACAATGGCACTGACATTGTTTTGCGCGAAAAAATATTCGTGGTGAGTATAAAATTTTTTCTCAGGGTTGATTCACATCTCGATGAAAAAATTAAACGTCATTTATTTTTTGCGCAAAAATATCTCCCATAAGAAATGTATGTAGTTTTTTTTTTGTAGAGGAACTGTATACTCGGACTAATTTAAATGAAGAGTTCAAAATGTAGACTCGTGTATTCAAGAGGACACCAGCGCATCATTGTCCATCAGATTACTTCTTGACTTCGGAGAATACTCTTCGACGAACTGGGTGATCTCTCAACCTTACCACTAAGGAACTTTCTGAAATTAATTTAGAATTCAGGGAGGCAACTTTTATCTAAATTTCCACTCCCCTCCTTACCCCACCATACACATTACACATCCCTTATAAGTTATACCTACATCCAGGGGAGCCAAATCGATGCATCCAAGATCCGAGTGAGATAGCACGGCTTGCCGTATCATCAATTCCTCTAACCTAACCTGACGAAGTAAGAAAATTAAGTTTGAAAGCATCAAGAAGCTTAGGATACCGGGGGATTCACTGATGATGAAACTTACCAAACGAAATAAGGGCAAAGAACTTGGGATCTGTAGGTGAATTGTTATATAAGACCACGTCAGCAATGCGGAAACTCTACCTAAAGACTGCTGGAAAGCAGATAAAACTCCAATCAAAGAAATTTCCAGCGCATTTCTTTGATTGGAGTTTTATCTGCTTTCCAGCTGAGCTGAGAAAATGCGGTCTTTTTGATCAATATTACAGAAAACAATAGCGGCCCTATTTTGTTCTCGTTAAAATCAAAAAATGTCTGCATACTGTCTCGTTATCTTAAGTCCCGAATTTTTTGTGGTTTTGAGGATGAAATTTTAAACAACTGATTTGTGAATTTGATTCTATATCTTGCCAAAAAATCTTATATAAGCCAAAGGCCCTTATCAATTATAAAATACATCCCTGTTTTTTAAAGGATAACTCAACGCCAAGCGCAGAAGGACAAAATTATAGCCAAAAGGAATCTAAATCATATATAGAGAGAGAGAGAGAACTGAAATACTTGGTCCTATTTTCTGCATCTACATACAGTAAAACGACAATGACAACAACAACAACAATGAACAATAACAACAACAACAACTGGAGTAGTATATCCATAAGTAATTCATTTGATTTTCATATTATTTCAGGAAACTATAGTATACAACACAAACATACATCATGATCATATGTCCTTATTTTTGGAACTGCGATTCATATAAAGTGTGTTTATATAGTTGTTGGGTGCACATCAGCAACCAACACGATGCAATTTAATAAAATAGCTCAAGGCATACAGTCTGCCAAAAGTGTCAACCTAATTTTCGGATGAGAATCAGAATAATATAATAATAATAATAATAATGTAAACATTAAACATAGTTAAAAAGGAAATAAGGACAATGACTTTCAGTCGAGGGGATATGTTCGGATATTATTATGATTCATAATATATGTACGTATAATGTACGTAAATAATATACATACATAGGTATAGTGTTCATTCCACTTAAAGGGCTTGAAATGGGTTTCGTTATTTTACATTTATATTTAAAAATTCTTTCTATTATACTTTTTTCAAAGACATGGTGTTATAATACCTACTTTAAAGTAATTAACGAATAAATCAGCTTTATTTTTCTTAGAAAGAAGCCACGACTTACTAAAAAAATACAAATAAAAAAATTAATTTTAAAGCCTAGAACGCAGAATTCTATCCAAAATGTATCCATATAGCTAAAATTTAGTCAACCGTCTTAGGTCAGCTCAAAAATCGAATTTTTGTTTCTTACTTTACATCACATATCTGTCAAAATTAAGCACAAGAAATAATTGCTTAACATCTTAATTCTCGAGCTAAATCTTGACAGATTCTGTAATCTTTGAATTTTGTGTGAACTTTATGCTTTCTGAAAATATAAATCGAAATGGAGAAATATTTGAGAAAAGAAAGGAATTGTAATTTCATTTGATTAAATTCATTAAAAAAATGCAAACAAATTCTTTGAAATTGTTGAATTAGCGATCTTACATTATGTCAACATTTCGCTAGGGTTTTAGCTGACAAATTCCAAAAACAAAATTTTTGAATAAAGAGAAAACTGAATTTTAAAAATAGTATGCGTGGTAATAGGTGGATTCGAAAGTATCAATTTAATGCTTTAGAGAGTTCATATACAAAATTTCAGATTTCTAGCTCCTTTGAATAAAGAGAAAACTCAATTCACTCTTCCTTGTGTCTTGGAGTGCGTGAAGTTAGCCCCCCTTTTTTGGAATTTGCTGTTTTTGAAAGTTGTTCCAGGTTGTTCCCGATTTGTTCCGCATTGTTCCAAGTTTTTTTTGAAAAATATTCAAAAATGGGGGTTTTAGAGCCAAAAAAACCGTTTTTGACCTAGCCCCCCTTTTTTCGAAAATCAAATTTTTGAAAGTTGTTCCAGATTGTTCTAGTTGTTCTGAACATTGTTCCAAGTTTTTGGACCCCTATTGTCAAAATTTCAAAAGTTATGGGCAAAATTCGAAAAAATTCTAGCCCCCCTTTTTTCGAAATTCTTGATTTTGAAATTTTTTTCGTGTTTTAAAAAGTGTTCCAAACATTGTTCCAAAAACTCAAAATTGTAGGACGTGTATTTTTAAAGATAAAACCTTCAGAACATTTTTTCAAAAATCCATAAAAACGGCTCTCTAATATTTTATTTTTTTTTTAATGCATTGACTTTTGAAATCTAATGGAAAATGCATGTATTGAAAAAAAAGTTCTGACCTTACATTCTTACTATCAGCTTAAAAACTAACTTTAAAAAAACATATCCGATTTTTTTAACTTTTCAAAAACACCCCTGCCCCCCCTTTTCCAAAAATCCAAAATCTAAAATTTGTTCCAAGTGCAGAATCCCTCAAATCCAATTGTTCCAAAGAATCATCAAAAAATATTGAAAACTGAAGATTTTAAGCCCAAAAAACACTTTAAATGAAAATATCTTATTATCCTTGCTCTGGCCCCCCTTTTTAGAAATCCAAAATTCAAAAAATTGTTCCAGGTTGTTCTAGGGCTCTTCTAAATTGTTCCAGACTTTCGTTTCTTAAAATTGATTTTTAGTATGAAAAATTTCAAAAAAATGCTCCCCTGCCCCCCCTTTTCCAAAAATCCAAAATCTAAAATTTGTTCCAAGTGCAGAATCCCTCAAATCCAATTGTTCCAAAGAATCATCAAAAAATATTGAAAACTGAAGATTTTAAGCCCAAAAAACACTTTAAATGAAAATATCTTATTATCCTTGCTCTGGCCCCCCTTTTTAGAAATCCAAAATTCAAAAAATTGTTCCAGGTTGTTCTAGGGCTCTTCTAAATTGTTCCAGACTTTCGTTTCTTAAAATTGATTTTTAGTATGAAAAATTTCAAAAAAATGCTCCCCTGCCCCCCCTTTTCCAAAAATCCAAAATCTAAAATTTGTTCCAAGTGCAGAATCCCTCAAATCCAATTGTTCCAAAGAATCATCAAAAAATATTGAAAACTGAAGATTTTAAGCCCAAAAAACACTTTAAATGAAAATATCTTATTATCCTTGCTCTGGCCCCCCTTTTTAGAAATCCAAAATTCAAAAAATTGTTCCAGGTTGTTCTAGGGCTCTTCTAAATTGTTCCAGACTTTCGTTTCTTAAAATTGATTTTTAGTATGAAAAATTTCAAAAAAATGCTCCCCTGCCCCCCCTTTTCCAAAAATCCAAAATCTAAAATTTGTTCCAAGTGCAGAATCCCTCAAATCCAATTGTTCCAAAGAATCATCAAAAAATATTGAAAACTGAAGATTTTAAGCCCAAAAAACACTTTAAATGAAAATATCTTATTATCCTTGCTCTGGCCCCCCTTTTTAGAAATCCAAAATTCAAAAAATTGTTCCAGGTTGTTCTAGGGCTCTTCTAAATTGTTCCAGACTTTCGTTTCTTAAAATTGATTTTTAGTATGAAAAATTTCAAAAAAATGCTCCCCTGCCCCCCCTTTTCCAAAAATCCAAAATCTAAAATTTGTTCCAAGTGCAGAATCCCTCAAATCCAATTGTTCCAAAGAATCATCAAAAAATATTGAAAACTGAAGATTTTAAGCCCAAAAAACACTTTAAATGAAAATATCTTATTATCCTTGCTCTGGCCCCCCTTTTTAGAAATCCAAAATTCAAAAAATTGTTCCAGGTTGTTCTAGGGCTCTTCTAAATTGTTCCAGACTTTCGTTTCTTAAAATTAATTTTTAGTATGAAAAATTTCATTAAAATGCATTCGTTTAAAATGCATTTTATTTCATTAAAATGTATTCGTTTAAAATGCATTTTATTGAAATAAAATGTATTTTAAACGAATGCATTTTAATGAAATTTTTCATACTAAAAATTAATTTTAAGAAACGAAAGTCTGGAACAATTTAGAAGAGCCCTAGAACAACCTGGAACAATTTTTTGAATTTTGGATTTCTAAAAAGGGGGGCCAGAGCAAGGATAATAAGATATTTTCATTTAAAGTGTTTTTTGGGCTTAAAATCTTCAGTTTTCAATATTTTTTGATGATTCTTTGGAACAATTGGATTTGAGGGATTCTGCACTTGGAACAAATTTTAGATTTTGGATTTTTGGAAAAGGGGGGGCAGGGGTGTTTTTGAAAAGTTAAAAAAATCGGATATGTTTTTTTAAAGTTAGTTTTTAAGCTGATAGTAAGAATGTAAGGTCAGAACTTTTTTTTCAATACATGCATTTTCCATTAGATTTCAAAAGTCAATGCATTAAAAAAAAAATAAAATATTAGAGAGCCGTTTTTATGGATTTTTGAAAAAATGTTCTGAAGGTTTTATCTTTAAAAATACACGTCCTACAATTTTGAGTTTTTGGAACAATGTTTGGAACACTTTTTAAAACACGAAAAAAATTTCAAAATCAAGAATTTCTAAAAAAGGGGGGCTAGAATTTTTTCGAATTTTGCCCATAACTTTTGAAATTTTGACAATAGGGGTCCAAAAACTTGGAACAATGTTCAGAACAACTAGAACAATCTGGAACAACTTTCAAAAATTTGATTTTCGAAAAAAGGGGGGCTAGGTCAAAAACGGTTTTTTGGCTCTAAAACCCCCATTTTTGAATATTTTTCAAAAAAAACTTGGAACAATGCGGAACAAATCGGGAACAACCTGGAACAACTTTCAAAAATAGCAAATTCCAAAAAAGGGGGGCTAACTTCACGCACTCTGTGTCTTGTGTAAAAAATCACGACCAGGGCATCACAATTCAAAAATTTTGTTCAGTTGTTTAAATAATAAATAAATCACGACTACAGTTGTCGTTCTGTTTCATTTTAGTCATTGTTGTGACTTATCTGGTTGTGATTTTGTTCACAGTTAATAAAGTAGGTAATCACGACCACAGTTCATTTTCCAATTGTCGTGATTTGTGAATCGTTTCTGTTTGTTGTGATTTTGAAACCACAGTTGTGAGTTGTGATTTTACTACAGTTGTGATTTTAAATCACATTTAAGGCACTAACAGGTTAGAAGTGAATCGTTCGCAGGTAGTGATTGTGATTTTTGAATCACAGGTTGTGATTTTTTGTTCATCTCTACTTTTCATCCTCGAGTACCTATTTGACGACCAGTACCTTTATAACGGGATCA
The DNA here is from genome assembly GCA_929447395.1 of Epistrophe grossulariae. Taxonomy (NCBI): domain Eukaryota; kingdom Metazoa; phylum Arthropoda; class Insecta; order Diptera; family Syrphidae; genus Epistrophe; species Epistrophe grossulariae. Next base: position 15,535,652 of record OV839567.1, on the reverse strand, counting down.
CAACGTTTTCCCGCGATCGTTTTGCCGTGTAACGTTTGCCCGCCGCGCCGATTTGAAAGATAGTTTTTTTGCTACAATCCCGCAGCACGATATCCCGCGGAACGATTGCCTATAAAATTTTCCACGGGATCGGCGGCGGGATAGGCAATACTAATTAGTACTTTTTGACAATACTATTTTGCATTTATCCAATAAATATTTTATGTTTGTTAAAATATCTAAAAATTTTTTTCATTTAAGCGTTTTTTTTATTTTTTTTTTATTTTCATAAAAAAAAACTTTTCATACACTCAACCTCGCACCTACCCCAAATCCTATAGTGTGTCAAGCAGGGGGGTTGCAGGGGCCGGGCAGCATGCCCCCCATACATACCTCACCTTATAACACAAGAAAAGACTTTTGTACAAGACAACTACTTGAAATGAATTTTGTTCATGCGCTGTCGATTTGTATTAAAAAAAGTAGGAATCGGCGGGCAAACGTTACACGGGAAACTGTGATTCGGGATATCGTTCTGCAGGAAAACGTTTTGCGGGAAAATGTACGCGGGAAAACGTGACGCGGGAAAACGTGCCGCGGGAAAACGTAGCCAACCCGTTAAATTTAATATTTCTCATTGAAAAAAAAACTCTCTTAAGTGAAAAAAAAATTAAATAGAACAGAACAAAAAATTAGTTTCACTTCTTTTTTATTTTTCACCTCTACCAAATTTTCAAAACGAAAATTAGTCCCCTTTCACACAAGGAAACAAGTTGCTGGAGATTTTTTGCCGTTTTCTTTTGATTTCCATTTCCCACCAATCGTAGACCGTTCATTCCTCTTACTTGGTGCCCTTCTCTCCTAAAACTGAAAGTTGCTGGAAACTCAGTTTCCTCGTGTGAAAAGGGAAAGGGTGTGAATTTCTGATACCTAATTCACAACCCAATTTTTAAATCTGCTTAAGTTAAATTTTTTTTATTTATCTGAACTCCGCTTGAGTTGAATTTTTTCACTTAAGCGGGGTTCGTTTAAGTGAAAAACCCGCTTAAGTGAAAGAAAGACATTTTGCAGTTTCTCTTAAGCGGGTTTTACTGTATTACTAAGTACTTATGATGATAACAAGGTGGTTCAAATGTTGTCACCAATTTTAATGGCGGCAAAATGTAAATTTTACTTCAATTTATGAATGTGAAGCAAAACAGACACAAAATACACGTCAACAACTTTACTCCTATAAAGAAGGTGGAATAATTGTTTCGATTTTGTTTGCGGACTAATTTCCAAAATTATAGTATACTTATCTTCCGATAGGCTGCTCCACCTTGTAGATTAAAGATAAATTCTAAAAAAAAACTGGCAAGCTTTTTAAATTGTTTGCCTACCTATAACTTCTTTCCTACAAATATAATCATTGATAGCATCTTAGTACCTACAACCCATGGACCTACTTTCTTCTGATTTTACAACGCAATAGCTCCTAAAACTTGTGATTTTAAAGCATCTTGTAGAAAATGTGATGAGCAACAAATTACGTGTACCTAACCTACAACTTTTCACTTTAAGGATTGAGACAGTGCGTTTTGTTTCAATTTTTTTTTTATTATTTAACCGCTTTCTTCTTTTCCTGTAAGTTCGGTACAAATTCATTTTAAAACAACTTCCCGATAAGTAAGAGCTCTGCATACAACTCTCTAAAATCACCACTAAAAAATTGGTAGGTAGAACTTGGATTATCCCCGCATTGATAACGCATTATACATTATTCCTTTTTAAAGGGAAGAGATTAAAAGAGTGAATATAAAATATGGTATTAAAACAAGAAAAGCAATTTGCCTTATTGAACCAAATTATTTTCATAATTCGCCTGTAGGTACCTACCTATTTATAAATCTTTTTATCTGAAACAAATCCACTACGTAAGTAGGTGTAGACTTACATATATAATCAATCTCAAAGCCTCATAAATCTAAGAACTCTCCAATGGTTATTTTATAGCCATATTCAATGTCATATCAGTCATCGAATCTCAGTTATACCTACCACATGAATAACACTTTGTCCAAAATGAAATTCCCAGTATGCAGCAATATAAGGGTCGTCTTGGTCTCTCATCACAAGGCTCCCCATGACTCCCTATATATCTTTATGTCCAGCTCCATATAAAGGACATATATAGGTAGATATACGATATACAAGCGAACGTGCTCTGAATGTCATCATTTATATATTTGCCATTTGCCATAAAACATTCCTGTCATCATGACCCTCAATAGGAATATCCTCTTAGTCAGTCCCTCCCCCCACCAACCATTCAATTGAGTTCCAAACAAAACTTATTAATTCCGCAGATCAAACAAAAAGACATAGATATACAAATCTGTTATAACTTCATTCAAATTGAAGAAATAATTTCTTGCAAATTTTGCAAAAAGAAAACAAAAACAGAAGCAGATTATCTACCTACCCAACAAGATAAATCACGTGAGTAAAAAAAATAAAAAAAAAAAAAATCAATAGTCCTTTCAGTAGGTACCTAGTAAGTATAGTTGATGATGTTGTTGGTTATCCTGTAGATTCAACTTCAAACTAAAATAATATAAAAATAAAACTCAATATACATAGCTACCTACCTAACCCCCCAGAGGAAATGAAATTGAGCAACAGCAAGCAAATCTAACCTCAATTATATTGTCGATTATTAAAAAAGGACCTGAAATATAAGAAAAACAGAAGAACAGTTAAATGAGAGAAAAGAAATATTAAATCACAATCAATTGGTTTTCTTCCTTTTTACAAATTGAAGAAACAAGAACAAAAAAAAAAATGTCGCTCCTTCTGTCTAAATAAAATGAAAATCTGTTTTCCCTGATTTTACTTGTTTTTCTTATTTGCTGTGGTTTTTTTTTTTTAAACATCAGCAGTGGTACTCCTATACCTATACCTGGTGGAACTCCTGGCTATGGCTGAGTCAATGGTAGCTAACGTGTTTTATTTTCTTCCTCTTTTTTTCTCCGGGATGATTTTTCGTTTGAAGGAATTTCTTCTTTTTTTTTTTTTTCGTTGACAAAGTTTAAGCTCCTGTTCATTCATTCAATTCAAAATCAAAGAAGAAGGTAAGGTGGGTAGGTAGAAAAAAAAAAGGATAAACGAAGAAGAAAATAGTGATGGCAGGTGATTGCCTGGAATGAAATGATGGCTACAAGGAGACATAAGCGTTCATAAAATGAAGGCTTCCTGTTGAAGGAGAATATCATAAAATTGATAAAATTACTTAAAATGATTATAGAGGCTAATCGGGGCTAAGGGTGATGAAGGTAAGTGCTTGTGTGAATTAGTGTTAACTTAGATAGGTTTATAGGTTTATGAGGAAACAAAAAATTTAGAATCCATATACCTATAAACTGAAGTAGATATACCTATAAGCACCTAAACTAATACATGTAGGAATGTTAGCGAAAGCTGTTCGAAGACTCTATTGTCTTGTAACTGGGAAGAAATAAAATACCGTTTAAGATGGTTTGCAATTTTAATTTAAAAACAGGTAACATAATATAACTAGTTTAGGTACATACATATTTAGATAGGTATTGTGCAGTTTTTTGTAATTTAATTGGGAAAAGTACGTTTTAAGACGCGTGTGGTGGCAGGTTATGATTTAAGCAACTTACAAAGTTCACATGCTAATTCTAACGTACCTATATTCATTAAATTACTAGGAAGGTCGGTCGGGCCTAGAAATAGGTACCTATCCAAAATTTAAACGTTAAAATCTCTACTTAATCTATCAACAAAAACTTTCAATTTAATTTATACAGGAAATGAATTTAAGTGATACCGCCAGACTTTTCTAAAGACGCATAAACTTTCAATCCGGGCGTGCGTCGTACTCATACAAGGTGGCGCAAATGTTGTCAACGAAGGCAAAAGTTGTCACTGGCTGCAAACATTGGCGTAGTTAGGAATTTTGTCTAGGGGGGCAGCCAGCCAGTTGATATACCACCGCAAGTTTTAAATTTAATTTTTAATAATATTTATAAAAATACTTTCAAAATTATTTACATTAAATAGTAAATCATTAGGTTTTATAGATAGAGCTTTTGTCAAAACCATAAGTGTTGTAATAAATGAGTTAGTTCACTCTCATACGAAGTGACACCACGCTATACTCTGCTAAATCAAAAATGTTGTTTTCTAAAAAAGTTGATATTTAAAAAAAGAATTGGTATATTTTATCAAAATTTATTGCATTCACTAAATTAAGATTTACAAAATAACCATATTTTACAAAAATAGACTTTTGTTTATTATAGTTTTTGTTTTTTAATTAAGTTTTAATTTTACATGTTTTTGTCTGAACCGGTTCAGGACTTTTTCGGAAGTGATTTTATTTTTAACTATGTATTTCATTTTCAATATTAAGTAGTAAAACATAAGAGAAACGATTTTGGAGCATTGTTGTTCTCAACCAGCTTTTAATTCGCCGCATTGCTGAGAAACTCCTTTCACAGCTGGCGGGGCTCACTGGAAGACCTAACGCTGTTTGTAAAAGTTTGGAAACATTTCTTTTGAAACATTTTGTTTTAAATTCTCGATGCTTGTTTCGCAATTTTTCAGTTGAAACATATTTTTTAATATCAAAGCTTCAGCACTCATGCTGCAGTAAGAGCTGAAAACATAGATGAGCGTGGTGGATATGACATTTTTGGACTAGTATACCTTTCTTAACGCATACTCCTGCAAAACTGAAATGACACTCCACATTTCCTATCTATATAACTATATCTATATAACTTACGCGCCAGAAAGTACCCAAAACTACAATTTTTTACCAGATTTAGTCCGAAGGCGTTCGCGTACGCAAATTTTGGGTAGTTTCTGGCAGGAGAGAGCGCTCATGAGAGAGAAAAAAATTTCCCCCTCTTGCCAGCCTTTACCCGAGAAATTTCTTCGGGCAGAAACTGGTAAGTTCTGTTTTCTGTCAGAAGCCAGTCTGAAAGACAAAAAACAACAAAAAAATACAAAATGGCTGTTGTTTACTTTTTTTTATCTTGGTAGAAGTTTTTTTTTTTTATTTGTTCATTTACAAAAGTGAAATATTTTAATAAATTAGTTAACTGTTTGATAAAAAAATTTATAAATAAAATATTTAGGTAATTTAAGAAACTTATTTTGTGGAGTGTACTTTAATTCAGTGTTTTTTTTTAAATTCTGTCTAATTTAGTTATAATTTCTTCATAGAATTTGGGATAACTAAAAAATAAATTGCTTGATGTTCCTGTTTAGTGTGTATTTTTCATTTGCAAATATTTACAATGTTATTTTAATTTTAATAATGTCGCTTTGTTTACTTTTTCGCTTTTGTTTACTTTTTGTGGACATTTAAAAACTGGCAAATATTTTGGTTTAAGGCGTTCGTGTATTCTCAGACAGTTTCGCTTCTCTTTGAGAGAATTTCATCCCCACTCCTCCAAATTTGACAATTTGACAGATTTAGTCCGAGAAGTAAACGAACAGACTTAATATCTGGTTTATATGCAAGAACGAAAGATCGTGTTGGATTAGGGTCGGATTTTCGATCCTGCACATAAACGAATTACCCGTTTGTTTGTAGGTATTGTGTTTGTAATTAGTTTTCACGTATTGCACATACGTACGAACAAAGTGATACGTTGTTATTATTAAAAAACCTTAATGTAGGAAAAATATAAATTTTATTGTCTTTATGATGAATGACAAGTTAGTAGTGTCGATTTTCTAGGGTGGGCAATTACGGTTTCTAGGGTGGGCACCGCCCACCCTTGCCCACCCTTAACTACGCGCATGAATGGCGGCAAATGTCAATTCTATACTTTGACATTTGTAATGTAAACTGATACAAAATATTTACCAGTCAACATTTTTATCGTTGAGACCTGAAGACACCCTGGGGAGTGGGTTTGATCTGAACTCACCCTGTTTCTGTGTTTTTTGAGACCTAAGATCGGTTGCCCTGAAGTAGACCTATAGGTTTTTTGCTGTGGCGAATTGAGGTAACGAATAAGCTGCCAAAGTGGACATGAGTTGTGAGACAATTATTTTGTTGTGGAATTGCTTAGTTGCAGGTAAATGCCTATTTTTGAAATAGAAACTAAAACAAAAAATTGAAAGGTAATTAATAGAAATAAAAATGGGAAACGTTTGAAGTTGTTTTAATTCAATTTTAAAACTAAATACTATTAAAATAAAATTTTATGTTTAAATTATTAAGCACAGAAATTCTTGTTTCTTGCGTTGAATGTCAACATCACAATTTAAAGCGCTCTGGAGTTTTTTAAAAATTTAAAAACCTAGGTTGTTTTTGACAATTCTTGGGTTTGTCAAGAAAACATGGGTCAACCCTGGAAAAAGTTCAACGAACGAAACTATTATACTTACTAAGAGAACACGAAATAATTGTTTCGATTTTTTTTGGGAAAAAATTCGCAAAAATTATAGCAACTTCCGATAGGGTAACAACTTTTGCGCCACCTTTTATGTACATCCACGCCTAAAATTTATTGTTGGCTTTTCTATTATTAGAAGACTGTTGGACAGATGTCAGTTTCCCAGCTATAATTATTTAAATCTATATAATTTAATCTTAATAGTTGAACATCTCCGTATTTATAAACGCATTGGAACAGTTGATTAAATACAAATTTAGGTTTCCATACGTGTAGATTTAAGAATGTCGGACACGTCGCTATTAAAAGAAATAATTATATATTTTTAACATCTTCACTTATTAATACACAAAATGTTTCTACAAATTAAATCTATAGGTACATTTTTGAACCAATTGCATTTGATTAAATTACGATATTTTGATTCTTGTATAGTCTTGAAGAGGTATAGGTATTGGTTGTTATTTTTTCTTATAATATAAGCTTACCAAGCATACAATTAATTTTGTCTAGCGGTATTTTAAATATGGTTAATATAAAAAAAATCACTTACCATTTTCGTTGGTACTGTGATTTTATCACGTACAAAATAAGAATTTCTAAAAAGAAAAACAAATCGAAAATAAATACATATTAGATCACCATTTTAAAAGATTTTTTTTTCATAAAAATTACTTTTTTAGAGGAAGATAGTTTTTTTTTTAGATATGAAAGACTCACCATATTGGAAGGTGTTCAAAATATTTGTGATATTTTAATTTTAACCCTTTTTTGTAGGAATTAAATTATTTAAAATTTTGTTACATTAATGAAAAAATAAAATAAAAAAGTAAAAAATCAAAATAGACGAAAGTTTTCCAAACAAAAAAATTTAAATTCTCAAAATATACCTAGTGCCCGAGAGTTGTTCCGTGTCGCCGCCAACTTGAGGCAAACAAATTACGGCAACATATTTTTTCTTCAAGTTGCCGGCAAGCAACTAAAACTGCTTGTCCTATTGTGTGCCAGACCCAAGTTTTGCCGTTTTTTTTTTATTCATTTTAAGTCAATAGCCGTGTTTTTTTTGGGATTTTGTATATAGTAAAGTAAAAATTCCCAAAAAAACCCGTCCGCAGTAGCATACCCATTCACAGTAGGATTCTACTTCTGCTTTTATTGGCAGTAATTCTACTGTGGATGTTGTAGGTACTGTACTGTGAATAGCCTTCCGAAAAAATACAACTAATGTTGTAGATAATTAATTATCATAAAAATAATGAAGTGAACCTCGCACCCATATGATTTTTTTTTTGTTAAGTTCCCGAGAATCATTTTCCAAAGTAAAGGAGAATACCTATAGGTACATTTAAAACACCTATTTTGAAAAGAGATTTCTTGGATTTCCTAAGCTGAGGTTTTACAAGATAAAATTTTGCTATTATAACATTTAAGGACTGTTCACATGAGAGCCACCAACTACCGACAAATAAAAGAATAAATGGGATTTAAGACATTTAATAAGCCTAAATTCTTCCATCCCATTTGTTTTTTTATTCGTCGATCGTTGGTCGCTCTCTTGTGAATCAATATATTGAATTGATTTCACATTTTTATCAATTTTGCTGTCTCATTATTTTCTATTTTTGAACGAATTTCTATTTTTGTTCTTTTTGCACGGAGCCAACGACAACGGTAACGGTAACCGGCCCTATTTCATTGAAGAACAAACTGGAAGAAATTGCACTTGTCAAACATAGATATAATTTTCTAAACACTTTTCGAGATTCAAAATGAAAAAAAAATATCTTAGAAATTACATAGCTAGATATAAGAAACAAAGCACTTAAAAATAAAATTAATACTTTTCCGCGGAGGCACCGCGAAGCAATCCGAACACAAAAACTCACTTGACGAACTGAACAAAAATGCAACAAATAAAAACGAATTAGAATAATTATGAACGGCTGTAGGTATCCAATGATTGTTATTTAAACCTTCGTTGTGGCTAGATTTGAGTTTGAATTTTAAGCTCTGCATTGTAAATTTTTAGTACCTATGGATTATTAAAAAAAAAATTACTCAACACTTAATTCATTAAGTAAATTTTATTGATTAAAATGATTCCTTTAAGAAAGAGAATTTTTTAATTGTTTATGTACCTAATACCTACTTACCTATGTATCTGAATTGTATTCGTTAGGAACCGTTCAGCGGCTTGTCGTTTTTTCACCCCCTCTAACCTTACCTGGGATTCGCTCAAATTAAAGAGAGATGTGTTTGTGTGCATAAGAAAAAAGAACTTCTTTTGACTTGGCTTCTAAGGATATAAAACAACTCCTGATCAATTTTTCAAGCGAGAAGGTAGGTAGGTATAACCTATACCTATCTATGTTCGAGTAACTTCATTGTTTCTATTGTTTGTTTTTAAAGAAAATCAATTTCTTTACGAAACGCTTTTCTATGTTTAAATACTTAGGTATTTTTTATATAAAGTGTTTGTTATGTATGTATACCTACTTACGTACCTACCTACTCCACTGTACACCACTGTTATTAAAAAGCCAACAATTGAGTGGAATCAGCAAACTTAACAAATAAAGGATAAACATATGGGAGGAAGAGTAAATGCAAAAATAGCGAAATGAAATTTAAAAAAAAAACGGCGACACAAACCATCTTGCAAATTAATTATACCTACTACCTATGTCCATTTTGTATTCGAGTGATTCGCTTGCACAAGAATTCACCTAAATATGTATAAAACTTTTGAGCTAAAGCACCTACAAAATTTTTTTTTGTTTTTTTAACCACACAATTTTGTATGTTTTCCAAAAGCGTTATGTCATGTTTAATTTGTATCTGTATCTCGCTTTTGATTTTTTTATGAATCCCTTCCCAGCAAACATTTTCATTCAGAACTGTATCATAAATGATTGAAATAAGTGAACAAAACCTTCGAATCTGAATTCATTTCTAAATCGATTTGGGTCCAAACTCCTGGGTAACGAAACACACATATGAATCTTTTAAATGATTCATAAATGATGAATAAATACGAATAGAAGTGAATCCACCCAAATTACTTGTTTGAGGAATTACTTGTGTACGTTCACTTTTATTCACCTACAATGAAGGAGAATCGAATCTCAATCATTTTTATCCTGCAAGAAATTCCACACAAACCCCCTCTTCCCTTCATAACGTAAAAATGATAGGCTCTTGAAACATTTTCATATTTCATTCACTGAAAATGAACATTTATCGGATGATATTCTTCATTTTTGCTGAATGTTAAGTGAACATTCACCTAAATGTTTGCTGGGTTATTTCTATATGGCAGATGGCTACATACATATGTGCATCTGCATGGCATGCAAGTAATAACGGTCAAAAATTGAGTGAAATACCAATAGATTATGAAAGGAAGCAAATAAGAGGAAGCAAGTAAAAACGCTGGAATGATAATGAAATGGAACAAACCATCGGTATTACGGACGCGGTTCAACCGAATTCCTAAGATGCAGTATATTTTATATCTTTCGGCTTGTATGTAGGTTTAAGATTTAAGGCTTAAAATTCTCATTTTTGGAAAATATCAAACGGATTTTTAAATAAACATAAGTGAATTATGTATATGGGTCAACCCAAAAAAGTGGATACAAAATTTTATAAAATAATAATCTGTTTCAACAAAAAAATTAAACCAACAAAATTATCAGTTAATTAATAAGATACCTACTTTCTCAAATTACGCATGACGAAACCATTTATTTTGTTTTTTTTTTTACGTACCTACATAGGTATAACAGTGATGATTTTCAAAAAATGTTCTATACCTAGGTACCTACCTACTGCTTGAAATTATCGTCTCACTTTAAAAATTTAATTTTTGGTTGCAATATAATTAATAATAAAAATTTTGTGGTTGTATCTAATCAAAATTAGGAGAAGTCCGAAAAAGTTAGTTTTGTTACACCGTCCGCTTCGGTCGGTCTCTGCGTCCGTGTGTATGTGCATCTATGCGTTTTGGGCAGTCGCATTGCTTCAAATTTGGTATAGAATATTTTTGTTTGATTTTCTTGAGAGATATTCCAATTTTTGTTGCTGCCATGAAAATGAAACGGTATGAGCGTCGAGCTGTGCGTCGCGTCGGTCTGTGCGTTTTCCTTGCGTCCACTTTAATTTGAGATACAGCAGAAACGGGTGGACTGATTTGCTTTCAATTTGGTACAAAACATCGAAATTTTGAATTTTTATATTTATCTTTAAACGGGTAGGTAGCTGCCATACAACGGATTTCAGGTGTTTTTGAAATATTTCGAAACGATTGTATATAGGTATGTTGATTTTGAACCATTGTATATCTATAAATCTATAAATATTTATATACTTACAATGATTCATTCAATGATACATACCTACTTCGTACCAATAGTGACTAAAGTGATTGTAAGAAAACTGCCTATCGGGTTTTTTTTCAACAAAAATTGCATTACGGAAATAGGGTTTTAACGTTTGTTGACAGGTCGCCGGCTGAATGCTTAAATGCCCCATATACAAAAAAATTATTCCTCAGAAAACGAATTTTAAGGTTTGAAACATAATTTCGTAATTTTGCATTTGAAAATTTCGACCTTTGAATTTTTATATACATGACTGGAATATTTCTTTTTTTAAATTTGAAGTCCTAGGGTTAAAAACATTTATGGTTATTTAAAAAAAAATAAAAGTTTAGAAAAAGTCAAAAATGGATATAGAACCCTTTCCATACGAATGTTAAATCTATGAAAACCAAACTGCAAATTTCCTATGGATATAGAACCTTTATGCTTTTAACATTGGGAATTTAACGATAGCAAAAATAATAATAAAATATAAAATTTCTAGCACTTCTAATTTTTTAAAATCTATTTGTAGTGATAAAAATATAAAACAAAAAGGAATATTAATATAATGGCTTAGCCCTTCCCTATATTACATTGGCTTAATTTTAAGTCGATAAAAAAAGTATGAAAAATGACAAAGTATTTTCACACTTTACAATTAAAAATACCCAACTTGAACTTTGGTTCTTAAAATTTCCTAGAAAAATACATTCAATTTTATTCGGAATTGGTTTAAAAAATACTTCAGCATTCATAGGATTAAGTTTTAGTATTTTTTCACAGTTTTTCAAATTAATTATTTTTGGTTTTTACCTTTTTTGTTTTTATCCATTTTAGTAAAAACAAAAAAAAAATGCTTGAATGTTATCGATAAAAACCTTATTAAGAATACTCTAAATGCATTTATATAGTTTGTGAACCTGAAGATATAGAAATAGTCTTATTAAAAATATTTTGTTCCCCTTATTTTTACCTCGTTTTTATTTTTTTTAAAATATAAAAAAAAAAAATATTATGGCCTTTTTTGAGAAATTATCCTTATAAACACAGCAGATATTACTTAATCAGCCCTGAAAACTATCAAAACCAGAATTGAAGCGTCGAAAAATAATCAATAAATATTTAATTAATTATAGACAGCATTTACTTCTATTTATACTTTTCCAGCTGATTGCACTTTTGTCCATGGATATAGGGCACATAAGCAGGAAAAATGTCACTTGGTTTCAATAGATTGTGAGAGGTTACATGCTCTATATGCCATCTCATGTGGATATGGGGCAATTAAGCATTGAAAATATATTTGAGTGATGTTTGATCTATATCCATTGCCCATTGCAATGAGGAATTTAAGCATTAAGCGTCTGTTTTTAAAACTTTAATAGAAAAACTGCCCCACCTCGTACAAATTTTGGATATGCGGCAAATAAGCACGAACAGAACCGAAAATATGTGGTCTATGGAGCAAAACTGGTTTCTGTAACTTTATTAATAATAGAGATAGAGCAACGGGAATAGCACCAAACGAAAGAGAACATACGAATTAGTATAACTGCATCTTTAACTCAGTTTCCCGAAAAAGTGGTCTGTGGGGCATTTAAGCATTCAGCCGGCGAGGTACCTACCTATAACAGCCTTTTTTTGAGTTATTTACCTAAAGAATTTTAATGACCACCGATTTTGTTATAATTTTGTAATCTGGTGCTGCTTATAGTAGTTCAAAAAATATTGCATTTAATTTTTTTTAACAAAAATCAAATCAAACTAAATCCCATTCTTTTAGTATACCTACCTACTTTTAAATTTTTGTTCGTTAAAGTGTAGTTTTATTTTAGCTACATACCTACTTAGTTCTTAACCAATCGTGCATAATATTTTTTTAAGTGAAATCAAATAAAATTGTTTTAAAAAACCTTTCGGGAATTATTTATTTATTTATTTCATCTACCGAGTAAATAAACTCTAACAGATTACAAAAAGTTCTTAAATCTAGGTTCAATATAAATATAATACATATTTACACAGTATAATTTAATTTGCGTGCATTGTAATAATTTAATTATTTAATTTTAATTTAATACAATTATATGAACATATGAACCGCCATTCATTAAGAACTGATATGCACTGTTTATGCTTCATACACACAGCAGTTTTGAGTTTGAACATGTTGTGAATATGAAAATGCGTATTTAGTCTTATTTATAAATTTGTCAAACTTTGTCAACTCCAAAAATATATAGGTAGGTACATAAACGTTTTTAATTGTTGTCTAACTTACAGACAATGAAAGCGCCATCATGACTAAAGTACCCAACATTTTATTTAATAAAATAAAGCATATTTGCAACTTTTGCGAATTAGGTACTAAGCCACTGTCGAATTAGTCAAGCTTCTAAAAGAAATTCTTAAAATTAAGGCTAATTAGGTTTGAAATGTTATTGCAAGCTCAACATTTTGTTTTGTTCGAAACTAACAAACTTGTCGTGATATGTCAAGAATAAAATGTAAAATTACTTAGAAATAATAGGTACATAACTTCTTATTGGTTTATTAAGATTTAAATAAACTTCCCATGAAAGGTCCATCTAAGCAAAGACAAGAACCGTTTTAATCAATTTTCAAACCAAAGAAATATCCCTTCGAAGAGGATTTTTTTTTCACTTACTTAACTTTGTTTTTGCGAATTTTCTGGCAATTTTTGAAACCTAGAATATTATGTCATTAAAAATGTACAAAATGTTGACTACTTTAACACATTCTTAATACCTAATTACAGTTATTTCACTGTTCATTTTTAAATCTATTGAGGAAAACCTTTTTTAACGTTTTTTTTACCTACCTCAATAAATTCCCAGTTATCCAATAACTAATAATTTGAATCCTTAAATATAAAAAGGAAATTCGGAATTCACCTCAGTTGAATTACTGCGCGTTCTCACCTTTTCAGGGGAATTGTATAACAGTTTTTCCCCTTTCTACTACCCCTTAAGGACACTTGTTGGAATACAAACCTATACTATACACATGGGGTAAATGAAAACACGTGCTTTCCCAATAGCTAAGGGTGTGGGTGGTTTTTAGCTCAAATGATAACAGAATTGTGGTGAATTTCTTTAATACCAATGGTGAAATTTATGAAATTCCTTTGTTTGGTGTCGTATATGATGATTGGTAGGTAGGGTTGGCTCCTTTAATATCCTGGTGGTAAATGAATGCCGAGATTTGTCTTCAGTTCAAATTTCAATGTCCTGCCAATTGGATGGGCAGCTTTAACGGTCCGGTCGTTTGTATAGTTGTGGTTTTAACGGTTTGAAGTTCGATTTTTTTTTTGTCGGTTACAATTTTTTTCGATGACTAATAAAATTGCGTTCGGTGCGAAAAGTGGATAGTGCGTGTGGTCATTTAGGCGAAAAGGAAAAAAAAAAGAAAAGAAAAGCCGGTAACTTTACCGGTTGTGAATTTAATAGCTATCTGATTCCCTGTCGAGATAATTAAAAAAAATATATAAAAATAGAATTACATATTATATTTAAGTTTAGTGCTTAATAGTGTTTTATGGTGTTCATTTTTTTGGTTCTGTTTTGTTTTTGTAACTATAAAGGATAATTCAAGTTGTAAAAAGGATATAACTCTACCTGATGGACGGAGGAGACTGAAAACTGAAAATGTAAATGATGGTTACTTTTATCTTTTGTTTTAACAACAAAATTTTCTTCAGGATTGCTTCCTTACATACCTATACTATATAGGTACAGGATAATAAAAACCTTTTTCAACACTCTGACACATTGTATCTAAGTAAGCACGTGTGTTGTATAGGCGAGTTCGGTTTTATTGCATTAAATATTCAATCGTTCTCAACTTTGAATATTTAATAAATTATAAAAACACCACAGTAACTGTGAGTCTATATAAGAAAAGCAGAGGGAACATCATTTTCATGTAGGTTATAGGTAGGGTACCTACCTACACCAATGATATAACTAGAAGTGTAGGTTTGAATGCAGGACATGACCAGACCAACAGAGGAGGAATAATATACAAAGGATACCTACCTATAACGTCCTGCTGCTCTTGCATGTTGGTCACATACGATATGTTTTGTGGTACAGAGACACGTTATATAGAGGGAGGAATTGTTGAAGACCCAAGGAAACATCATCATCATGCAAATAGGTTATCTTTCAACATTCTCACGTAAAGGTGGTTCGAATGAAATGTCCAATTATACGGTAACTGAATCTATACATCTTGTATATTTGTTGCTAAGACATGGAATTAAATTGAGAGGATGAGAAAAATTGGATATGAACAGCTTTCTTAGACTTTTTTTTTTTTCTATACCAACCTAGTCTTCTTTTTGTTTTACGAGTGTGTTGTGACGGCAAAGGAGGGAGAGAGAGGAAGAGAGAGGAAGAGAGAGAGACGGAGAAAGATGGAGATAGAATAAAATACTTAAGGAAATTTGAGTGCATTTTGTTAGATTTAAATATTTTACAGCAACCGTTTTCTGCATCAAACTTTCCCATCTCAAGTGTTTTTCGAGGGAATATCTTGTAAAATCAACATTGGAAAAAAACTTTTGGTTTATGTAAAATGGCCTGGTTGGTTAGGATGATACACTACACACACATATTGTAGGTTTATAGGTATGTAGACACTGAGTATTAGGTACCTTATAGATAGGTACTTGAAATTGAATGGAAGAACTTTTTCATAAGGTTGAGTGGAAATCTGAGAAGAGCGCGGTTTAGGATTTCAGCAACTTTTAATGCAATTGATAAGAATTATAATGGTAAAGTATAAGAAATTTGTAGACTATAAGAGGAAAATTCATTTTCATAATTTAAGACTAAACCTATAAAACATTTTATTGGTTAACTAAAACAAAAACAAAAACAAAATGCTTTGAATTCATTTTGAAGCAGACAATATGAAATGAAGATTTAAAATTTATAGGAATAAAAGAAACAGATTTTTTGAAATTTGAAAAGGCACTTCATTTTGCTTTAGCTTATTGGGGTCATCTTTTGAGGCGATTACACTCCGTTTTACTTGATATGACAGTTTTTTTTTTTTTTTAATGTTATAAAAAGTTAAAAACCAATCGCTGTCCTGGAAGAACCAATTAACAGAATAAAAAAAATGTAGGTATGTAAATAAAAATGTTGGTAAAAAGAATTTTAGGATTTAGTAGGTAGGTATAAACAAAAATTGAGTTTATAATTTTTTTTCAAATTCGTTCGAGATTTTATTAAAATATAGCATTACGATGATGGAGAAAGTTAAAAGTGATCAAACTGTTTATCGATCTATATAAGTGGTCCCATCTGCACATGAAGCTTAAGCTTAAAACGATGAACGAAATTTTCTTAAAACTTGGTACAGAGCATTTTTATATAAATTCTCTTAACAAGAAAAATTTGAATTTCTGTTTCAGCTTATCTAGGATATAGCTCCCGTATCTATAATGATTTTGTTTGTTTTTATTTTTCTATAAATTATTATTTTCACGAAACTGACGAGATACCTCTTTTAAGTAAATTATAGGTACGCCTTACAAAAATAATATCAAAATACGAATTCTGTAAAAATCGTTAAGGTGTTACTCCATTTCTTAATTACACTAGGGGAGTTTCCATTGAAGGACGATGATGAAGTTTTGTGGAAAAAATTACATTAAAAATGTACATCCACCGAAAGCCACTTAAAATTCCATAGAAAGTTACACCACTTACCTGCCATACAACCGTTAGCTGATTTAAAATAAATAAATTTGATGACGCGATAGATTGTTTAGAACCATGGGTCTAGTGACTTATAACTCTCAACGTGCGTCTTATTGGCATAAATAGAGTGTACCTACAATTTTCTGTTGAATCCGAACGGCTAAAATTTGAAGCACTTTTTCATGACAAGAAAGGATTTGTCGATTCCTCGCAAGAGGGAGTAACCAGTGAAAAAAACTTTTCTATCATTTTTTTTTAAGTGACATAGGCTAGGAATTGAACTTTGCAACTGGCTACTACCGTTTATACTGATATGGACTCCGCGAATTCAAGTCATTCAAAGGAATTAAATAAAATGTAAATATCGACGTTCAACTGCAGAACCTTCTCATTTTTAGGTCGTTTTAGCATGTTTTTTAGAAATAAAAAAAACCTGCCTATTGGTCTATTGAATTCTGGCTTTTCTGTAAAATGTTCAGATAAACATTTTTTCGCTGAAATTGCCAAAAAGTGGCTCTGATTTTTCTGATTAATTTGCATTATCTAATTATATTTTTGTTGAGTTTTTTGACTTACGACGAGGTTCTGCACTTTAACCGTCGATATATCACCCATTGCGATAAAAATAAGCCCCAAAAATTCATATAAATAAATGAAATTAGGCCTCATTTTTTGGTTTTCATATATCTTTCAAATATTTTTAATCTTTTCAAAAATGAAAAACACCCCCAAAACCGTTATACCTGCACTGTGTCCAGTATAATTTGTGTACAGCAACCAATTGGGCTGGAAATTTGTAATAGCATTCAGTATAATTTTTAAAATTCTAATAACCCAAGCATTCTTTCGGATTTCTTTTTAAAACACGAATTCCAACAGCCAAATTTTGGGCGTCGGGAATTTTCGGAAAATGAATGTTCGTCAAGTCAGCGCATTTTTCCACTTCAAAATTTCAAGTTCTATAATAATTGCATTAATTTTCATGAATTTGTCATAAATTTGTCGCTCGTTTTTTTTAAAACAAATTTGACATACAATTTAGCATAGGTACCTACCTAACCACCCATAAAAAAGGGTAAAATGAACTTTTTTTCTTTGAATCTAGCATAACCTACCACAGCATTGACTTGCTTTATTTTTTTGATATTGAATTTGGTAAAACAATTTTCGCTCAACGTGTTTAAATAAGTTGTGTCAACAAAAATCAGTTGCGCCCTTTTTACATAAATATGACAAAATACCATGAAATAGCATTTTTCAATACCTATATCAGTGCTATTTAAGAGTATTTTGTCATATTCAAGGGATTTTTCTTAGAAAAAAAGCGTTTGAAAATTATTTGGGTTTCCTTTAATAGGTACCTACCTCATTTGTTACCGTATACGTGCAATACAATCTTCCCAATCTTACTTTTAATTTAATGAAGAAATCGAATTAATTTCTGTGCTTAGTAATTCAGTATGTCAATTTTCTGAAGATATGCTTCCCCTATAACAAAAATGTTTTTCCATCCGTGCGCCTGCATATTCGATATTCATTCTAGAACCTTTGAGGGTAAGCCAATAAGCTGAAATTTTATGCACAGGATTTTTATGATTATTCAAGGGAAAAATTGGAATTTTTTTTTAGTTCTTCAAGAATGGGTGTAGCTGCCATAAAATGATTTTGATTTATTCTAATTTTCTCGAAGTTGTCGCTCAAACGATTTTAACTAATCTGTGAAATGATGATATGCAAAGTGATTGCATTAAAACTGCTTTTCAGATTTTGGCAAAAAAAAAATAACAAAACGGAAATAGTAGGAAGTTTGGTTATTTTTGAAAAAAATGTTCCTTATATAGTATTTCCATTTCCATTTCCATTTACGACTTTAGCTCAAAACATCGTTAGACCAAAAGTGATATTTAAACATATTTTAGATCAAAAAATAGTCATTTAATTAAAATGTATGTGCCAGTTAAAAAATTAAATTTCATTTTATTATTTTTAAATCGTTTTTTTGTGTTTACAGAACATTTTTAAAAATTTCGACTTACGATATCTAGACAGAAATGCAATGATGTATTTTAGGACTTGGAACGAGATGAGAAAAGTCTCGTCTAGATATAAACATTAAAATCATCAAAGACGAGATTGTAATTTTTGAACTGAATTTTATTGAGAATGTCGGCGGTTAAAAAATAAATAACGGAATACAAAATATATAAATAAATAATGCAATATATTATTATTAGATGTTTAATTAGACGTACCAAAGGGTTAGCAGCATTATCAAAGTTTGTAAAAAAAATTGACATAACTCTTAAATTCTTCTTCTAATCATTTTGAATGCCCAACTGTTTGATTATAAAAATGATAATTCGGTAAAAAAAGCATAATTTTTGTACTTGAAGACTTGAAGTTTTTTAATGCGTGACACTTTGAACAATATAAGGTACCCCATAACTGAAATTTATTGGTAAAACAACCTTCTGTATAATGATTTTAATAACTGAAAGCTGATGAAAATTTCAAAAAATTAAAAGTTCAAGTGTTTCAACCAAAAATGCGTTTCGACAAAAAAATACACATTTAACTTTTAATTCAATTATAATGATTCTCTTTTCAATTATTATATGTACTTAAAAGAGATTTTCGTTGTATTAGTGGGTAGAATATTTTTATTGCGATATTGACTTTTTAATGTGCTTATTTCCATTGAATTCCAAATCATTACTGAGGAGAACTAATCACTTTCATTTTCAAGTAAAGAAATTAATTGATTTTGTCTTTATATTTTCCGTCTGGAAAAAATAATTCATAAGAATTTAAAGTGTATTTTGAAAATAAGTCTCAATGTTGAGGTGAAAGTACACAGGACGTGTCATTGTCGTCTTTGTAGGGGTTTTATTTTTTCAGAATCTGGTATAGCACAAAAAGTTAATCTCGATTTTCATTGTTTGTATACATATTTAATTATTTATTAATTATTTAATAAAGGAAGTTAAAAAAACCTTAAATTAATTTCTTATAAATAGCACGTTTTTTCCAAAAAAAAAAATTAAGGTGGTTGTATTTTTTTTGTATAAAACTGATGCATATGTTTTTATTTTTTAACATGCGTGTGCAGAATAATAATAATGGGGGTGGCCCCGGCGCAGTGGAAGAAGTGCTTGACTGGGGTTCGAACCCACACATCCACGATTGCAGTCAAGCACTTCTTCCACTGCGCCGGGGCCACCCCCATTATTATTATTCTGCACACGCATGTTAAAAAATAAAAACATATGCATCAGTTTTATACAAAAAAAATACAACCACCTTAATTTTTTTTTTTGGAAAAAACATGCTATTTATAAGAAATTAATTTAAGGTTTTTTTAACTTCCTTTATTAAATAATTAATAAATAATTAAATATGTATACAAACAATGAAAATCGAGATTAACTTTTTGTGCTATACCAGATTCTGAAAAAATAAAACCCCTACAAAGACGACAATGACACGTCCTGTGTACTTTCACCTCAACATTGAGACTTATTTTCAAAATACACTTTAAATTCTTATGAATTATTTTTTCCAGACGGAAAATATAAAGACAAAATCAATTAATTTCTTTACTTGAAAATGAAAGTGATTAGTTCTCCTCAGCATTCTTTTCTATATTCCCTCAACTGAACGCCACCCCTGGGATTTAATGAGATAATCAAAAACCTAATTTATCAATCCACTGTGCCAACAAAAATCTATCCTATCCTTCTATTCCCATGTTTGTGTTGTTTAAAAAAAAAAATAATATTAATAATACATAATTAAAGGTTATAATATTTGTATTTAATAGTTGTGAATTTTTCGTAAATCTGTCGTGAAAAAAAAACATTCACCCTTGTTTAAAAAAAAATGGTAATGGTAACTTTTCCTAAAATGATCCTGAAAAAAGAAAAAAAAAAATGTCGTGAATTTTTTTTTAATTCCAAAATTTGTCGCAATCTTTTTTCTTAAAAAAATTCCCTTAATATGAAAAAATTATACAAAATAGCATTTTTTCGATGAATCCAGCATTATCATAGCTATATTTTTTTTGCCTAAGCGATTTTTGTATATGAAATTTATTTAAATAATAATTGTTGCTCGTTTTTAAAAAAAGTGTAAAAAAAAGATTTTGTTTACACAAAAAAAATTTTATTTTTTATTAA
Organism: Epistrophe grossulariae; assembly: GCA_929447395.1. Taxonomy (NCBI): domain Eukaryota; kingdom Metazoa; phylum Arthropoda; class Insecta; order Diptera; family Syrphidae; genus Epistrophe; species Epistrophe grossulariae. The sequence goes on along the minus strand of OV839567.1, from coordinate 15,514,980 downwards.
GGTAGCCAGGGAACAACTGTTTACAAAAACAAACAATTAGAAGACAAAATACAGCACATCAAAACTGTGGTAATGCTAGATTAATTGATGGAATGAAAAGTTAAATAGCTTTTGAAACTCACAATAATTTTGCGACAAATTTAGGACAGTTAAACTTCCCTTGTTTGTTTTGAGTTCATTCGACCCCGTTTTCGGGGTTGTAATGCTAACTTGACCATCAAGTAAGCGTTAATAGGGGTTATTTAAAAAACAAGCAAAATTGTTTTTTTTCTTTCACGACAAATTTGTGACAAATTCACGACAATCAATCCAATTTTTAGAATCTTGAAATTTAAAATCGTAATGCTAACTTGAAAGATATTAACACGAACAATCTTAATTCTTCTACAAATATTTATTTATACCTATTTTAATTTGGGGAAAATTGAGAAGGCTCTCTAATCAACTGATAAGTCTTAGTGACATCGGCGGGAAGAAACGCCAAGTTTTGCCGTCTAAAGGATTTTAAAATCTATTTTGAATCAATAATTTAAAAATTCGTTACAATGATTTAAAAAACAATTTTTTTTAATATTCTAAAGAAAAAAAGTTGATAGCTACTCCAATTTTAAGGATTTATTAATATGGATTAAAATATTTTTATTTTCAAAAATATCTTACTTTACATTACATATAGGTACTTACTTTAATTTTACAATTTTTTTTTAATCTTTATTCTTTGAAAATTTTGATATCTCATATTATTGAAACTTATTAGAAGCTTTTTAGTAAAAAATTAATTTAAATTGGTTAAGCAGATAACGAGAAACTCAAATATCAAAAAAATTTATTACATGAAATTTGTTCTAGATCGTAATATTATAAGAAGGCACAAAAATTTAGTCAAAATCGTATAAGTCGTTTTCGAGAAAAATAAAATTTTAATTAACGGTTTCGTTAGGTTAGGTTGGGAGGGGTGTGTCCAGCTCTGAGGCTATTGCGTACACGAGGGCCTATTGGTCCATTGTGATCCCCTATAATATAGAGATAACGCACCTAAACTAGTGACTGACATAGATTGATTCATTTACGAATCAGCCCGTACTTTCTATATATTTCCTCATGTTTGCCACTGAGACGTGCCGCTAGATCGTCCAGTTCTCCAATAAACCTGTTTCCAAGGTAATGGAGGCGATAAGTTTGGAGGTTTGGGCAGTTGCAGAGCAGGTGTTAGCATTACCAGGGGTTAATTTTTAAAAAACACGCGCGACAAATTTTTTTTCTTTCACGACAAATTTACGACAAATTCACGACAATTAATCCAATTATTAGAATCTTAAAATTTTGAAATGGTAATGCTAACTTGACAGACATTTTTCAGAATCCAATAAACCGCATAAAATAAATTTTGTATATATGCACCATCAACAAAAAAAAAAGTACAATTTTGCTTTTGAACTTTATATTATATGTTTTATAGTTTTTCTTCAAATCCCTTCAGCTTTTCCAGAATTTTTCCTTTTTTTTTTGTTTATTTGTTGAAAATCTCAATTCATCTCTATGGCAAATCTTCTTTATACGGATTTACCGCACCACTTGTTTCAGAGAAATAGCTGGCATTGCATTTTATGCGACTTGAGATTCCTTCTATAATATTATTTCCCTAAAGACATCATCCAGATGAAGAAACAAAAACCCGGCAAAAGCAAAAAAAATAAATAAAAAAAAATCCAATATAAAAGGATAATGCTGTTGCAATCTGCACACCAATCCAATCATAAGGTTAATTTCCTTTTTCCCTCTATATCATTGAGTTGAACAAATAAAGAGAAAAAAAATAAGCAAACAGACAAATTTTGTTAGTAAATTCCTTTGAGTCAAAATTATATGAAAACTATTAGAACCAGGAAGAAAAACATATCCTGAGCCATATTATTAATGAAATAATAATAATTTTTTTTTTTAAATATCCTTCTTCTCAAAATAATATGAATATGTTGTATGAATATATTTTACTATGAGGACTCAATAATACAACTGAACAATCTGCATTCTTCGATTGACTTGTTTATATATGTAAATCCTTTCTGTGCCTGCAAGGTTCCTTTCTGCACAAACGAAAGACTTATATTTGTATCGGTTTCATATTATTTCCATTATAATGGAAACATTCTACTTTTGTTATGATAAAGCCAACATTGTGGCACACGGCAAAGAGCCAGGTAATTTATTTTATTTATAATAATTTATTTGAAATATTCCCAGTCTATTGCTTTGCTATGGAGAGAATCTTTAAGAAGGATAACAGTAGAATTATATTTATTTTTTTTTTTAAGAAATTTCTCTGCTAAAAGATTTATTACAACAATTGAGTTGAAACGTTCTCTATATAGTTGAGAGCAGACAACCAAGGCAACGCATCGTTTGGAGCGTTTATAGGGAAATATTTCACATAATCTGAGGAGTTTCCCTTAGAAGAATAAGATGAAAAAAGGATATTAAGAGTGAGGGCCATAAGGACTCCTTCTTTTTCCTAACATTTTTGGTTGGGAGTATGTTCTACCTGTGTGTAGGGAAAGGAAATTTATAGTATTTTTTCGAAAAAAAAACTATCAGAACCTCAAGAGAGTCGGTTGGGGGGGAGGGGGGGGATCTTATGCTTATATAGAAGAGTACATTATAGCCTCAAGATGTTATCTATATTTACGTCTAAAAACACAGGGAAGAAGGATTTCTTTATTTTGTTTTTGCTTCTTATTTTTATTATTTTTTTTTAAGATGTTATCCTAGAAAAATTCTCACGGGAAAAATTTAAATAGATTCTCATTTGTTGTGCAAGGATTTAGCTTTAAAAAAAAATTGCTTTATCCTTTTGAATGGTTTGTGTTGTGCTGTGTAGGAATACGGTATAGGTTGTTTATGTTTGTGTATAAATATAAATGTACTCTTTAATGGGATAAGAGGATTTCTTTATATTTTTCTCTGATTTAGTCAGTTCAATTAGGCAAAAGTTATTAAGCATCAAAAAAAAAGAACACTAGATCTATACACAAAAGGAGTAGGTATTTTAATAGTTAAATTAAATATTTAACGTTTTAAGGAAGGAAAAGTTTTTTTGATACTATTTATAGAGACTTTAATATGTTTGTATAGTCAAAAACTTTCTTTAGTAGGTATAGAAAGATTTTATTTATTGAACACAAATGATGTTAATTTGTAATATCTATACTTTAACTCGCATATTTGACCTTTTGTAGAGTTTTTTTTTTTAACAAATCAAAATAAACTGAGTGCACACGTTGGGCGCCAGTTATAAAATTTTTTCTTCGCGATGGCGCGGTGGTATGAAAGGTGGGTGTATCAGTTTATTTTGAGGATAAGTTTTACTTAAATTCACTAACAGATTCGACTGCCAATTCGTTGTTGTATTTTTATCAACAAAATCCCATAAATTTGGTCCTGTGTAGTGATAATCGGATTATTTAAAATATACCGATCTTCGGATACACAGACACACGGATGCACGGATACACAAAATACACGGATTTAAATCCCGATGTTATAAGAACACGTGTATTCGTGTCATTAAATATCCGCTCTAGTATGTATATATATTTTTTAGGAAAAAGGACATAACTCATCAAAGAAAATTATATCAATAATTTTACTTAAGGACATAAGTTGAGAAAAGAAATTCTAAAATTTTGTTCTTAAGATGGAATAATATAAGTAGCTTCAATCGACTTAAGACTTAAAATTTTTTCACTTTTAAACGTAAATTTTGAGAATTTTTTTCCAATACGTTTTGCGCAGGTTTTAAAACATTATTTAAAATTTGTATTGTATCCAGTGGCGTAGATAGCTTTTTATGATGAAGGGGGTGACATTATAATAAATTCCATAATTTTTTTTTAAATTTATATTTTTATTTAGTGTGACAAAAACAAGTAACAACTTACTCAGGTAAATTCTTCTTTTAGTAATAGGTTAAAAAAATCTTGTAAAATTGAATATTCAGTTTATGTTTTTTTGATAAATCATCTCTAAGACTTAGTTCGCTGTGGTTCCAATCTTTCGATGAATTTCCAGAGCAGCCAAACCATTCAAACGGTCTTAATATAATAGGCAACAAAGCAACCCAAACTTGAATTTTATATTTCACACTGTTATCCAGATGATCAGAGGGGAAAAAACTTACCTTTTTTGTCCTGTTCGTATTTATCCGTTTCAAATTAGAATACGTTCGTTCGGCAAAAGACGTTGATATCGTCAGTGTAGCTAAAATCCTTATAAAAACATATAAATGTTCGGGAAATTTTCTTCTGGCCATTAAGCGCTTCAATTGGATTTTTAAGCTTTCTATCACCTATATGGATTAAATATCTCTTCCCCATCATTGCAAACTTGGGTTCCTACGTACTTTTGAATCCGTCTCCTGCCACGCCTACTTTTTATCAAAATTTAGATTTCTCTTTTTTAAAATTCACTAGAAAGTTGAAATTCTGTATATAAAGTCTTCAAAGCATTGGGTACGTACTTTCGAATCCGCCTCCTGCCACTCCCACCTTTTATTAACATTTAGATTTCTTTTTATTCAAAGGCGATAGAAAGCTGAAATTTTATATATGAACTCTCAAAAGCCTTGGGTACGTACTTTTGAATTCGCCTTCTGCCACGCCTACTTTTTTTAAAATTCAGTTTTCTCTTTATTTGAAGGTTTTGTTAGTTGACAATTTGGAATTCGGGACTCGAGATTTTTAGCATTTTTTTATGGGAGGTTATGTCCCCCAAGGTACTTTAAATAACTTCACAGCAGTAAGAAATGTTTGATAAAAATCGTTTTATCAAGTTTATCAGCTGCTTTGTCAATTTCCAATGAATCATGATTGAAAAGTACCAAAAATCTATCTACAGCTTGAACCAAATCTAGCTCTCTTTTAATTTTTTTTGGAGATACACAAAAAAAATACGAAAATCACTGAAAATCACTGAGGTTTGCTAAGAGCTTCGCTCACTTTACTCATTAAATATCTTGCGCACCATTTTTGTTCTCTTAAATCCCCTCACTGCGCAACCGACCGTTGGCCAAGTGATTTGGTTCAAGCTATAATATATCAACGTTTAAAGTGTGTGGTCTCGTAAGGCGAAAAAAAAGTGTGAGTGCTGGGACTCACGGTTAGGATGTGTAAACATACGTAACGTAACGTGAATCACAATCACAATCACGATCACAAGATGCGTTACGTTTTTTTTCACCCTATAGATGTTTAAACCAGTATAGATGTTTAAACATCAAAATTAATAATACAAAAAATTCAGCAGAACCAGGGCCGGCTTTTGGCAATTTCAGCGTAACAATGTTGTTCTGAACATTCTACAGAAAAAACCAGAATAGAAAACCTTTTACAATAGATCGCCATACAAAATTTGGATTTTTCATTTTTGAAAAAACATGCAAAAACGTCTTACGGGGTTCATGGCTCAAAGGCACAGAAAGTTGTTGCTAAATCGAATTGATATAACCTGAAAACTAATTATAAATTCGAGGTCCACGGCCCACGCAGCTTTTTAAAAATTTGCGGTGTCACTTTCTTTCCGAGATTCGTATTTCACGAAAATCGAAGACTGCTTCATACTTTGACACCCTCCAAGTCTATTTAATCTCTTTAAAGTTTTCCAGAATCGACTTTATTTTAGTAAATGAAGGAATGCATTTATAGTAGTAGCCTTGAATAAAGCAGAAAACCCAATTTTTATCAGACAATTGTGAATTTGTGCGCTACTTTTCAAATCGTAGAAAACCTTTTATTTGTCGGACAGATAAAGAAAAGGCAAGGATTTGAGAATCCAAAAAAGTCAACATATTGTGTACGCTTTGCTATAATATTGATGTGGAATTTGTTTCTATTCCTTTTATGATTAAGTAACTTATGGTTAAGCTGAAGATTCATGGGGGAAGATTGATCCCCTTGATCCCCTCTCCCTACATACGCCACTGTTTGTATCATTCTTTTTCAAATTTCTCAATTTTGAGTGACTTCTTCAAAAAAGTACCAAAAATTTTAATATGTATTCGACAGCACTGGCACAATGAAGAGCAGCGTATATATATTCAGTATACTTACTTCGTGTTTTCAAATGGAATATTAAATAAAATAAATTTTTCAACATTTGTCATATTATCTGATGTCTCTGAGGCAATCTCTGTTTTATACGCAGTCAATTCTAGAATTTCGAGAATTAACAGTTACAAATATAATTATATAATACATAAAATGCCCTTAAAGAAGACTCGAATATAAGGAAAGGAAAAACTAATGAAAATCTTCTGATAAAAAATTGTTGCGACGAAAAAAGTCGAAGGAGAGAAATATTCAAATTCTATGCTTTATGATCAAAGGACGCTAAGCTAATCAACCAAAAACCACCTGAATTACGATATTATAATTTATATTGAACTTAGAATCCAATTCATGTATTCTCAATAATGTTGTAATTAATATTACCTATGATTGAACTTTGAGAATTATCATAGAACGAATAAAATGATACCAATTTTTTTCCTTAACCCTTCCATACACGATTTAATTTAGTTGTCAATCAGATCAAATTAATCAGTTGTTGTTCAAATCAACCTGTGTGTGGACTTGTCATTTGATCAATTTGATGGTTGACAATTAAGTTGAAGAAAATCAAAACATTTTGAATTTTTTCAAGTTGATTTACTCATTGAACAATGTTCAGGAAAGTCATTTGATTAACTATCGAATTTAACCCTTTTGCACTCGCCACCAGATTAACAAGGTGTTCGATGTGTAATTCAACCTCACTTCAAAAATTATTCACCAAATTTTTGATATTCCTTAACCATACTTTCTTCCAAACTCTCTTTCCTTATTTGTATTTCTTTATATTATCAAACACTCGGCATTAAAAATGTATGCTAATATTTTGCATTTTGTAGGTACTCATCTTTTAAACAAACCAGTGATGTCAGACTTTGGGATCAGGTTTTCCCATAGTGATACCAGAAAATTCCCTTTTTTCCCACGCCTTTGTTAAAAATATCCCAGATTTTACCCACGACTAAATAAATTAAAAAAAATATATTTCATTGTAATTCAGTTCCGTATTATGTATTTAATTAGGAAAAATTTAATCCCATACATTTTGATTACGCAGTAAAGTTTAGAAACAAATATTTATTCCGCATTGGAAAAAAATATAAATTTTGAAAATTTATATTTAATGCACGGGTTTACTCATTTGCAACAAACAAAAGGCAAAAATAAAAGCACAGAAATTAATACAAAAAAAAAAACAAACCCAATGAAACTCAAATGACATTTACAATCAAAAAGCATTAAAATGAAGGCATCCAGATATTTAGAATGCGAGTTTTTTCTAGGTGTGATAATTTTTTATTTGACCCTATACGACAGAATAAGGATTGTGACTTTTCACTACGTCATGACGATGATTTTGTGGGTGAGGAGCTCTGTTTCCTTCACCGATCTCACCATCATCATGGCGTAGTGAAAAGTCACAATCTAAATAGGGTCTTTGTTCATAGTTCAATACAATAATTTTTTTTATGAAATGAATAAAATTTAGGAAAAAATTTAAGCGTAACGTAAAATCCCTTATAATTGTACTATGAGGTGTGAAAAATCCTTTTTACCTTATTTTAAACATCAAATTCCCACAAAAAGTGATAAATCCCACCATCTGGCATCGTGGTAACAAAGTCGAGTCGTAAAATGTTTTTGAAAGTTGAAGCAGTACTCAATACTCATTCATCTGAGTTTGTTGAAGTGTGTTGCGAATTTAATTGACAGCTGAGTCAACAACCAAATTGAGTTGTGTATGGGCTGCTTTAAGAATTTTAAATATTTAACACTTTCTTTTAATAAAATCCACTTTATACCACCAGTCACCACCCAATTTTCACCAATACAAACCTCTATTCCTTTTAGCTAACAAAATTTGTAATATTTTTTTTTGTAACTTTTAGTTTTCTAGAGAACAAAAATTAATAATTCCATGCAATTTCCACATGGAAAACTGTGTAAAGTTTTTTGATAGTTGTTAACCCCATTTGTAGAAGCAGTTAAGATAATGACACTTTTATATTCTTTGATAGCGAGCATCATCTCTACCGCTAATCTATTTTGAAGTAAAAAGGGGGTTGGGGTTGAGAGGGTGTTTGCAGAAGAAGAAGAAGAAAAATTCGCCCATCTAACGCTAACGAGCCATCATTTCTGTTGTATGAGATGAGGTGCAAGAGTAATACCAAGCCATACTATTCCATACTATACCATACCATAACATACCAAAAAAGGACATTCAACCATACTTTAATGCAACTACTCAAGGAGCAAACTTCCATTCACATGGGTTTTTGTGGTAAGGTTTACCAGAAAGAAACATCAACCAAAGAACAGAACACAGGAGTAGCAGCAGCAGCAATAGCAGCAGCAGGTGTGCAATGACCTGCTTTTTAGTTTTTTCATACAAAAAGGATATCCTTTTAAGAACTTGCGCGCCAGGGTTGGTTTTCTAAGCCCAAGTATAGAGCATTCATTTCAATTCACTACGTTTTTCATTTTTGCTTTTATATCGCACTTAGTAAATCCAATAAAATTGAATGAATAAGGTGGAAAATTGAGAGGGGGGTGGGAGGGAGAGAAAAGGGGTCCTGTGATGCCTTGTGCCAGTGCCATTGCCAATGAAGATAGTTGCAGCAGGTCGAGAGCTGGAGTGAAAATGTTTTTGATTTTTTTTTTCTTTTTTTATATGAACAGTGGTTTACCCTTTCAATTTTTTTGTTTTTACCCTTGGTTGGAGTTTTCAACACGACCGATGACGGTATCAGCAGGTGAACGAATCACAGAATGTTTGGGAGGGTGGAGGTGTGGGATGAGGCGACACAATTCAGTTCAGATGAAGGAAGGTACCTACTATATAGATTTTCCTTTTGCGATGCTCTCTATTTTTTTTTTTTTATTTTTATTTTTTAGTTTCTTTTTATTTTAATTCCAATTTTGGCTAAGGATAAGTTGCTTTTTAAGTTTCTGTAACATTCTATATATTATGTATGTAGCTTTTGTATAGGTTCCTACTGTAGTATACTATATACTATATAGTATACTTTGGGTACATTTATAAGGAACAGTCACTATATTCATATGTACGTGATGACTTTTACTTCAATTGATAGAAACTTAGTGAGTGAAAATGGTGGTAGAGTATAGGTTAGTGAGTGGTATCGAATTTTTGAGCCACACCACACACATACAGCATTGATGGTTGATTTAAGTAAATTTTTAATGTTATCGCAGATGATGGTGCGATGGCTTAAAGTAATCTTCATTTTAAGTGGAATTTTAGATTTTCTTCTTATACCTTTTAAGTTTTTCAGAGCTAAGTAAAATTATAGCATTGATGTTGCAATGGAATAAGATTTTGTTAAAATAAAAGTAAATAAATCTTAGAATATCTGTTCACACTTAAAATTTTTGTATTTTAAAGTCTTATTTAGATTTTCTTACACAAATATGAAGATACCTATAAATTTATCATGAAAAATAAAGGTTGATTTTGGAAACTAAAAGCTAATCTCTTTATTGTTATTGCAAGAAGAGGAAAAAGAACGACAAATTTTCAAAAGTGGGACGCAAAAATAAGTCCCACTTTGTTCAAACTCTTGTCAGCTATTTGCCAACTAAATATGATGTTAAAAATGATAGGTATACCGCAGATACACATACACACAAACATCAACTATAGGTGTGTTTTATTGGAAAAGCTACCCGTTGTATAGTACGATTTTACATGCATTACAAATACAACATCGCCAGTAGGATTACGGCCGATAAAAGCTAAAGTAGAATCCGAAACTGTGGATAGATTTTTTATATTTCAAATTATTTTAATATGTGCTCGGTAGTACACTTTTATAGTACCAAATGTGAATTAAAATAACCAGGCTACTGCACGGAAAGAATTGAAAAATCACTAATTGCGAAATTTTAGGTTGTAATTTACAAAACTCTTTTTTTTAGTAAATCAAGACGCTTTTATTTAAAAATGATTGAAAAAATTGTAAATTAGCATTCAAATCTTCTTAAAATACAAAATTTTATTATTTGGTATTTATTATCAAAAGTCATAATTCGAGCTTGTTGACTTCAATGCAAATTACAACTTTTGAGTCGCAATCTACTACTCCTGGGGAATAATTTAATTTTACAAATTATTAATCTTGTTTTGCGAAATGTATATGGTGATTTTCATTTTCTCAATGCTCAAACCAATAAAATGTAATCACGATATATAAATATTGAGCCCACACGATCGTTATTTATGAAATACCTATTTGCTGATTTAAGATCAAAACTTAAAAGTAAATTAAAACTTTTTAGTCGCAATCTACTATCTCCAGGGGAATAATTTGAACATTTATATGGTGATTTGCATGCTCTCGATGCTAAAACCAGACCACGGGCTACTATTTTTTTCTAAGTGTCTGAGTTTAATCAAATTCTCTTAGAAATATAGAATTCACAGTGCATTCATGCTGAGAGTTTTATAAGAATCGGTAAGCATGGACCATAATTCGCGTCTAAGTAGGGTACGACAGCATCTGACTGATGAGCCCAACTGTCATACCTGGCCAAAACACAATCTTTGGGGTTAAGGTAACTCGAACTTATAAATTGAGATATGTATTTTTCAATTTCACTACCTCATCAGACTTTGTATAGCTAAGTCGGAAATTATTTTCACTTAATTTGCAGTTTTTCATTTGCAGCAAATCCATAGGTTTAAGTTGTAAATCACTGACGAAGATTGTTATCTCAACGAAAAATTGTTCTTGAATCTCGACAGGATTGCTTGAAAATGGAAAGTAGATTAATCTTTAAAAGCTGCAAATTGACAAATAAACAGTTTCAAATTACGAATCAAAAGTTGCAATTTAAATATAAATAAGTATCAAAACTGTTATTGTCATTTGCAAATTGCCGAATGACCTGTTTCAAATTACGACTCAAAAGTTGCAATTTAAAGATAAATAAGTATCAAAACCGGCAATATTTTTTTTCCTCCATCGAAAAATTGATACTCAAAATTCATTTTTTGATTCTGATGTTTTTAAATTAAATTGTTTAATTGAATAGTTTTGAAAAAAAAAAAAATAAAATTCAAACTTAAAATTGTTTTCTTTAAAAAAACGTAATACATGACATTGTAAGTGTTTCCGTTGATTTTTAATATTTTTTTTCCATTTAAAGTCGACTTTTATAAAATTTCACCACCTTCTTAATCAGACGAAAATAGAATCTCCTCCCTCCAATTAATTTTTTTTTCTCGTCGTTACCCAACAATTTTTGTGCAATTTATGAAAATTTTATTTTTTCAAAAACGTGTCCACAACTTAAAAAAAAAATCGGTAATGTTTTTTGAAAAAAAAAGGCTACAATTTTGTAAAAAAATAATGGCGAAAAATTGTTATAAATGGCACATCCCATTGAACCATTATTTGGATTTTCTATTTTTTCAAAAAGGCCGTTTAATTGATTTTGATCATTTATTTTTATAGAGAATATATTAAAAAGTTTTAAAAGTATTGTATACCAACATTTTTGTTTATTGATTTTTAAGAAAAAAATACAATTTTTTTTTTTGAAAACTTAATACATATACGTAATTCGATAACCACTTGGTCGATTTTTATTAAACTTTGCGATCAGCAGTTTTTTTTTTAAACATTATCTAGCAGATTTTAAACAAAAATGTTTCTTATAACCAAAAATAACGGTAGTACCTACCATACAAGTGTTTAAAAATCCTTTAGGATAATCTCATTTTTCTCAAAAATGACTTCTACGATTTTGATTTAAATTTTTTGCTGAGTAAAAATCAGTTGGTACGATCTTACATATTATTAAAAGTATCTTTCATAAAACTATTTTATTTTGATTTCAACTGTCTCATTATCTGTTCAACTGATTTTAACAAAATTTTGTCAATTCCCCCCAAGAGGCAGTATTTCTTTTTTATTTTTTAAGGTGGCACAGGATGCTAATAGAACTCAATACCTTCAGCCTAACAGACTACTTTAAGTTAATAAATTTCGAAAAAAACCTTTCTTTCCATTTTCGAAATATCGAATTTTAAAAAACAAATATTCTTAAAAATACAAAAATTTTTCTACCGAAAATTTGTATACGTATTTTTATTTGAACTTATAAGAATCTATTGAAAAAAAAATTTTAATTTACATCGGGTCAACAGATAATGAGATGTGTATTTTAAAATAAAAACAAAAATGGTTCTTTTAGAGGCATTGCTAATTATGGTTCTCTGTGAAAACACATTTCTGAGAAATGCTGGCACTAGAATTTAGCACGCCAACAAAATTTAATCAAAATCGCAGAAGTAGTTTTTTGATTGAATGGAAGGAACCATTAATTTCGGTTCCTTGAAATCTTATAGATAATTTTATTAAATGCTTTTAGGTGCCAAGTTTAATAAAAATCGATAAAGATTTTTTCAGAACACTAAGTTTTCAAACAAAAAACATGATTTGAAACATTTTTTTTTTTTTTAATTTAAGTAGATACACAATTCTTTTCAAATTTTTTAAAATATGTTTCATAAATAAAATTGATCAAAATGTGTTGAACCTTTTTCGCGGAAAGCGAAAATCAAAAAAAAATTTCTATGTGCAGGGTGGTGTCATTAATAACCATTTATCTGAAATTTTGTTTGCACCAAAAAGTGGCTAATACCTTTAACAAATAAATTCTTTTTTTTTAAATAAAATCTGTGGAGCCATTTTTAGAAAAATAAGATTTTCCAAAAAAAAGTTAAAAATAAAATACACAACTGGATCGCTTGAATCTGCTCTTGGGGTATCAATAGGTTGAGAATTTTAAAGATTTGGAGAAAATAGAAAAAAAGCTTGTAAATGTTTTTTTTTTTAAATTACAAAAAAAAACTTTTAAGAACGTTTTTTTTTTTATTAAAATTATCAAAAATTAAAAAAAAATTTAACAGTTTTCTTAAAAATTGTTTTTTTTATTAAAAAATAAAAAATTTGCTATTCCATTTTTAAGTATGTAAAAAATCCACTTAAAAACCTAATTTAAAAAAAAATTAATGTACCCGTTTTCAAAACATCGATTTTTCAACAAAAAAAAAACGTTTTTTTTTTAATATTAAATCTAAACAATTTTTTTTTTATTATTTATTTATTTATTTTATTATTTGGACTTAAAAGAACTCCTGTAAAAAATCAAAAATAGTTAAGCTGTTATTAATTGAAGTCGAAAATAAAAAAGGTTCTATGGAAGGTAGCGTTAGTAACAGTTATCGGTACATTTTCTTTATAAAATGCAGAAGATATCTACAAAAGTCACAAAAATTTTTAACAAAATCGTTAGAGCCGTTTTCGAGATAAATCATCTCCTTCATATCGGTTGAATAAGGTAGACGGGGGATCATTTGCCAATGGGGTACCTCTGCCAATCGAATATTTCAGGCTAACGAAAAATGTGTTAAATACCAAAATATAAGTTTTCATTGCACATTTCTAAATGCAAACTTTCCACAAAATTTGAAAGTTTCTCAGCGAGATACCAACGGAGTTAGAAGCGATGTGTTTTTTGTTTGTCTCCTAGAAGACAAAAAATAGGCAGTCGTATTTATTAGATTTTTGTCTACTTAGACACTGTCTAACCATTTTCAAATTGGTGGAAATATGCTTTCTTTAATAAAAATAAATGTCACATTATTCTCTGTTAAGACAATTCACTCTTGTGTCTATGTTAGGCAGCCAAAATTGGACAGTAAGACAACGTTTATAAATAAGACCAAGGGTATTTACCCTGTAAATTTGTAGAGGTTTTTTAGTTGGAGGATTACTTCTTGTTACAAAAACCTTTCGTTAAAATATTTCCTGTGGTAATTAGAAGTGATTTAGACTTCTTTCTAAAGTCTAGTACTCAGTTCGAGTGAAAATGAAATTTTTATACAAAAGTGACGCCTAGTTCACTGTTATGAAATTCACAACAAGAAGTGAATACCAAAATATGCAAGTGAATTACGAACCGGTTCTTCAATCAATTTCACACAAAATTTTCATTTCCAAATGTACAACCATTAGGAAAAATACTAAGGTAGTGTGGAAATTTGTGATATTTTGTCAGTTCAATTTATTTTGCTCAAAATATAAATTCTAAAATAAAAAAAAATATTTTGGATTAAACGTCTAGCGTTTTTATTCTTATCAAGTAAAGGAAAAAAGAAGAAAACACATTTCCTAAATTCTGGTAAATGCACCCATGTTTACACTATTGTTATTTTTGGTGCTCAACAAACATTTTCAATTTCGCTTTTTGTAATCACTTAAAATTTCAATGTTTGAAGAAATTGGCGCAGGGACATAAGGCCCAGGGACATAAAGCCCAAATGTATACCTCACTGTTTATATGCAGTAATGCTGGGTGCTAGCACTGTAGGTACTAATTTTCTTTGAAATAAAACATCAACAAATTATTATTATCTTCTATACCCCTAAAAAATTTTGGACTTATGTCCCATTTTTAACAAAAAATATGTGGGGCTTGGGTCCCACTTGGCTGGGACATATTATTTTAAAACTATACCCATTACCCACCTATTTATAGGTACCTATCCTAATCCTTGTTTTGCCATCGTTATTTTCACCTATACACCCCATAAATTAGTTACTTCAATAATTTTCTTTATCTTACCTAAGCACAAAATTTTACAAATCCTTGCAAATATAATGCAATATTATATTCCTAGTACCTACCTACTTTTAACAGATTCTCCGAAAGAAGTTAAACAAGTACTCTTTCATAGTTGCGTCCTGTAACAGGAAGATTATAATATATTTTGCTGCCTGGAAAGTGCATAGCTAAATGAATCGAAATAATTACTTCCGCACACTCAGCATGAAAACTTTGAATTTCAAATAAATTAATTAAAATGATCAAGTGAAGGTAGTGAAAGAAGAAGATTATGTATATAGATGGCTTCAAGGATAATGATGGATAAAAGACAATATTCCTCCTTCTCTTCTGAATTTACAACAAATTCACCAGTATACCTACACTACATACATATATAGCACTTTACCTACGATATTATTTGTAGCGCACAGAAGTCAGATAAATTCAACACGTTTTTGTAACATTTTGAATTTTTTTTTTTTTTTTTTAAGTAAATTTGCATGCATCATTGTGCAATATATATCCATGTTGATTGTAGGTATAGATACATCTTCTATTTTCGTTCCTTGGAAACTGTTTGTTCCAATTGAATATTTCCTGTTCCAATTTGCCTAAGTAATGCCATTAGATAGTTTTGTGTGCTTCTATAGTGCACAAGACAAAATGTACATATGTACATAGGTATGGATATAGGATCGTTATACCTTTTGGAGCTTTTAATCTTTTCCATTGAAGAAGAGAAAGTGATTTTTATCTTTTTTTTACAGGGTGACTTGTCTTAGATGGGATGCGAAATTTTTTAGTGTCGTGTTGTTGGAGCCGGCTAAAGAAGGGGGCTGGTGAGATTGACAGAATGAAGCTCAGATCAACGATCATCATATTTGACGATAATTGTAGCTATATCAAGAAAGATAGAAAGCAAAATCGTCACAACGATTATATCGTTCAATCGACCGATATTTCCGATCTGGGCCCTGTTAGAGAACTTTGTATAATATGATTATCTAATTTATGGGTAACTGAAAAGAACATTTACCTACACTTTCCAGCTCCGTTTGTCTTAATTAAGACAAACAACATTTTTTGTCAAACCTTTCTTCTGTATACAATCATGCGAGAAACACCCTGTAAAATCTTTCTCTGTTGTCTCATCCTGATAAAAACGTCCTTGGGATGATGTTTCAATTTCTGTTAAAAAAAAAATTGCCAGGGATTTATTACCGGGCTTTTAGTGATGTTGAAGGTATTGCCATCATTCACTCGTATGCTTTTATTTTCTAACACTGCTAGATGAACATTGAACAACAACAAGTGCATATAAACAAAATCAAATGATTTTATTTTTTTGCACTTTTATTTTTCCTTCGATGATGGAGCGAAAAAAAAAAGAAAGAAAGAAGGTGAAAAGGATTAAAAAACATGTGTGATGACACATTGCATATAGTAGGGTCCATATATGTGTATATGTCTGGCATGAAGCTGCACTTAGATTGCTAATGGGATTTTTAAAACTGAAAAATGTGAAAATGTCATTCTGGTTAGAAAAAAAAATTTGGGATAAAGATATATTTGAACGAAGAAGAAGTTTGTTAAAATAATGTAAAAAAAAAAAACTATGATTAAACATCATGATTAAAAAGAAATAATCCTTGAACAAAAAGCTTTTAGGAAATCTATTGATTTTTAAAATTTCTCTTTTTTTTGTTATTTTCAGAGATAAACTGAAAAATTAAAACTGCCGTCAAACTGATGTTCTTCCCTTTACCTAATGAATATATCCAACTAAAGTTAACATTTTTAAACTTATATGAAATACTTTAAATTAACTCATTCGATGATTAATAAAAATTTAAAAATTAATAAATAAATAATTTTATTAAAGACGAATAGAAAACATCCGGAATGGAGTTAATTGGGTCGTTATACATTTTTGGACTTGTCACAGCCATTGGAATTTTTTCACAAGGTAAGTCTTAATGCACATATTAAAAATTTTAAAATAATGTTATTTTGTGAAATGTCAAATATTATTAAAAAATAATATTAAGACAAAGTGATGAAAATATTAATTTTAACATTATTTAATATATCAAAGCTTTTACCAGGTTGTTTTTGGACCATGAGATGCTCAAATTTTGCACCCATTTCAATGCAAACTCATTTAGTCCAATTTTTATAAATTGCTCTATTTGTAATTGATTTTTACTGACAAAAAATATGTAGGAATTAGGTAGCTTTTCTAAATATTTTAAATTTTTTGTATTTACAAATGTATCGCAGTTTCGAGAAAAATGGACTGGAATGCTTTCACTAAAACTGATCATTGGAAGTTTAAAGAGCCCACACCTATTTTTTGGTGTGAATGATAGAAAGAATTCACTGATATTTTTATATAGATCATGACTTTTCATACGCAAATAAGAAAGTCTTGCATGCCGCAGTTGGTGCATGGTTGGTGCATTTTTTCAGTGCATCTGGCAGACAAGTGGACTAATGGAAAAAGTCTTGGCTGTCCACATTTGTTATCAGAGTAGAAGCTTTTGTCAGTGAGAACATATTTCTAAATGCTATCACAATTTATTTAGGAATGGGTTTCATACTAATATTTGTGTTCGTCTTGGATGCAGAACACCCCATATGACAAGATGTCTTGGACCCCCATTTGTATGTCTAGGGCGATCAGATCTTTTATTAAATATAACGTTTTAGTTGCTATTCTTTTTATCTGGGCTTTCAAAAAAAAAAACGCATTTTCAATGCACCATTATTGACAAAGGTCCCAACTACGGAATGCAAGACTTTCATATTTGCATTAATTTAGATTAATAAAAATAGTCCGGAAAAAATAGCCGGAAAGCTGGATTTTGGTATATAGCTTCCTCATCAAGCATCATTTCTTCTGTTTTTGGTGCATTATATAGACATGATTTTAAGATATCAGTCCACTCTATTTCTCCATCCCTTTAGGTTAAATTATAAAAAGGAAAATGAATTTAAAAACACAACGGCAACACTTACAATATTATTTTTATTTTATAACTTACTTTAAAGCCAGAAATTCATTCTTTATGTTTATTTTTGAATGAAGTTATATTAGTGCTTAGTTTTTGAATAAATGATTTTTTAAACTCAAAATTTTAAAAATAAAATTTGAAAAAAAAAATAATAATTTTTTATTTTCAAAATTTGTCGTTATTAACTACTGATTTAGGTTATAATTTTCGACATCCTTATTATTTTTCAGTCGAAAGCTAAAAACCAGATGGCTGTAAGTCTTTTAGTTTTTGAGAAAATTGAAAATCAGCAAAATTGTAATTATTTTTTTTCAAATTTTAATTTTTAAATTTAAAGTTTAAAAATCATTTATTCAAAAACTACGCATTAAAATACAAAATTCATTAATCATTATTTATTCATTTAAAAACATGCATAAAGAATGAATTTCTGGCTTTAAGATAAGCTATAACATAATATTGTAAGTGTTGCCGTTGTGTTTTTACATTCATTTTCTATTTTAGAATTTTTTTTTATTTGCCCCTACCACCTTAAGGGGTGGACAAATAGAGTGGACCGATATCTTAAAATCTTGCCTATATAATGTTCCAACAGTAAAAAATGTATGCTTTTATCACAAAATGAACAATTTTGGAATTAAGTCGCCCAACTATATAGAAACGTAAAACCTTTAACTCTTCTCATTGGTTTATTTCAAAAACAGGTATTTGTATATGAAAAAAGTATGTTAATATTTTTTGAAGGAAATATTTCAGGCTACAAATTAGTCTTTGACACTTTTTTTGTGCAACTTACCATTTGGGAGTTATTGTTTTACCCTTTTGGGGGCCTTCAACCCCCCATAAAATTGTTAGCGGCACTCATATCGATAGGGACTTTTGACAGTTTCTTAAGAACACCATGAGGAAGCTATATACCAAAATCCAGCTTTCCGGCGATTATTTCTGAATTCGGCTGTTTTTTTGGCTTCATGGACTAGACTAAAAAATTGTGCTGTAATTTGCTCGATTGGGCCCCAAGATCTAAGAACTTAGCTTATTCACATGTAAGTTTGCTTTTTAAAAAGTTTTTGATTTGTAAAAAAAAAAATTAACTACATACTTTCAGAAATTTTTTAGCCATATGAAATTTTAAGGTCCTAAGCAAATATTAAAATTGGTTGATTACTTTTTATGAGGATTAACCAAACTTTCAGATGGTATCCCTGTTTTTGAGAATTCTACAATTGAGGTGTTGAAAACCTCTATGACTTGAAAAAAACTGTTTCATCATGCTTCATGGCCTAAAGTTAGTTATTTCTATCTAAAAACTCATTAATTTTGTGTTTCATGAATTCGTCTTCATACAGGAAAATAATTACTAACCAAGAACGTTTTTCGGTGGGTTAAACGAATAATATGCAGTCAAGGGTAAAAGCTACCTACATAGTGCAATATGTTAATTCTAATGTAGTTGACTCGATTAAAATAAATTTTAATTTTGAAATTAAAATAAAACTTAAAAACGTTATATTAATGGAGAAACTTGGCTAAGATTCACAATTTGGTAGATCGTTTATTTAAAACGAGTAGCTTGCTTAAGTCAAATAATTATATTTAATTAAACTTACACATTTGTGAGCAAATTGGTTACTATGAGGGATTTAATATGTCTCACTACCTAATTTAATTGGTTATATAAACCGAACAAACTAACTTAGAAGTAGTTTAATAAAATTAATAACACTTTAACTGAATCAGTGTGTAGATTTAAATAAATTTTGTTTAATTCAGTTCACTCGTTAAATTTAACATGGTGATTTTTCATATTGTATATTAACAATGTTTGTTATTAAACTTAACCGATTTTTACGTAGTTTTTAACTGATCATTTTTCTTCGTTTTATTAAAAGCATCCATATAATGGAAGATCTTACTAAAAAATTGGTTTAATGGCTGTTTTACAAATGTGAACTAAAATAAATAAAAGATATTATTTTAAATAACTTAAAAACACTTATTTTATTAAAATAATATCTTTTATTTATTTCATGAAAAAACACGCGTTGAAAATCTCCAATATCAAATTAAATGTGAACTATCAGAATTTTGAATTTGAAGTAAAATTCAAAAATAGCAACCAGAAAAATAATAAGATTTTTAAAAATTGTAAAATTTTGGATTATATTGAATTTGTTAAAATTTGGTTGTAAACACAAAACTATCAAAATTGTCAGTTGTTATTTCAATTTAATTTGATAAAATTTGGTTTATAAACCATTTCCTTACACAAATCTCAATGCAATTGTACAAAAATTACTTTAAATCCTTTGGGACCATTGGAGTTACAACTTTATGGACTTTTACTATTTTTTTAATTTGATACATATTATGTATCTTTATGAAAATCATTTTCATATAAAAGTCCACATTCAGATAAGACATTTACAATATTAACTTGGCTCAATTTCTGACATCGTCAATGCTTTTTTTATGGAATTTCATACTGTATTCTGGCCAATATGTGAATTTCTCATTTTTACTACAAACACGACTGGATCGTAAGAACTTGCTGGTGTGATCAACAAACTGGTAAGTAGACGCACATTTAAGATGCATTTTAATGGTTTAATAATGAAACGATATTTTTAACGATAAATGTGAACAAAATTAAAAGTAGGTAGGCACCTACTACAAAATTTGTTATATTTTTTATTGTTTAAACAAATTTTTGCTGGTAAATGCAATGTTCGAACTTTACGAAGTTAAATTAAAATCATTAAAGTTGTTTTCGAGAAAATTAAAAAAAAATAAAATACAAAATCGTTGTATGGCAGCTAACCCGTTCTAAAAGAGCTAAAAAAAAGTAAATGTACCTTCATTTTGTGTCTGGATCACTGAGCACCGTCGTTTGTTTAAATATTTTCTCTTATAGTTATAATGTACATAATAATTTCAGTTCTTAGTGATAATATATGTTTACCCAAATTTTTATTCAAGAATATAAAATTTTTAAAAACACCGTTTGCCACAATAAACTGACTGGCACTTTGAATAAAATATATGAACACATTCTCAATCTTTCACAAAACAACAGCAACAAAAAAATCAACCCATCAAAAACAAAACCTGCCAGACTTAAACTTCATATAAACAGATGCATCTATCCCAAGAGTTCGGGAAAAAATAAAAACCCCCAAAGGTAGTTTAATTTCCTTATATTTACCTCAGGGAAACAGTGTTATTCTTCTCAAAGAAAAAAAATAAAAAAAAATTCTATAACAAAAACAATCATAAATATGAAATTATAGTCAAATTTGTTTCATGCTCATATGTACGTAACACTACCCAGAGAGGATATGGCGACGATGCACAATTCCATTACCCAAAGCTGTTCACTTAACCATGGAATTTGTGTGCACACACACACAAAAAATGCTGGTCACTCTCTTCTCCACCAGCTGAGTATCTACATTCTACACCCAAAAACATTCTGTATTATAAGCAGAGGATGCTTTAGGTATACCTAGTATAGATGCATTATATGCATTAGTAAGTACATATGTATGTTTGCAGTGTATGTTTTTCTATGTTTGAAAGGCTAATTTCTATGCCAGCAGTTGTTGGAATTCCGGAACTTTTCATAAAAATTCATGAATAATTAACAAATAGAAGGTTGTACGGTTAAGCAAAAGTGAAATTACCTGGTCATACCCTTAAAATGCAAACAAATCCACATACACATACACATACACATTCATAGATATAGGTACACTTACTTTAGAAGAGAACTCTGGATTTTCTATATACAAAAAAAAGGACTTCCAATTTGAAAACCCCACCTCATAATGACCCAATGTACCAGTTTTTGAACAGAAAATTTACATTGGCAAAATGAATAAATAAATTTCTAATTCAATTTGGCAAAAAAATACCCACATTTATACAAAAATCATCCTTTGCATATGGATAAATATTCGAGGATCTGCAAATGCATATATAGATATATTTTGTATTCCTTTTATCCGCTGGTCTCTTTATACAGACACACCTGTCTGTATAAATATTTAATTTTGAATGGTGGCTACATTTAAATTACTTCGCCAAAAAGGATCCTAACATAGTGGTGGTGGTTTTGGCGAGGTTGATGGTAAAAACTGAATTAGAAACACCACAAGTCCAAAAAAAAAATAACCACGGGCAGATATACATATACCTATAGGCCTACCTTTATGATGATTGCTAACGAATGGCGCCCAACAACGAACAGTTGTCAAATACACACCACCACCACCACTACCACCTGTATCCCCTATGGTGCCTTCTAATCAATCCAATCAGGACATTCATGTTACAAAACTTACAATGCATATATGTAGGTATGTATATTTTTGGCAATGTGGAGAGCAACTCTTTGAATCTTGTATTCTTTTCTGTAATTTACCATTTACCATTTTTTTTTTCGTTTTTGGTCATTGGTTTGGGAGGAAAAGAAAATTGTATGCATATACGGGTCCTTTGTCCAACTAACGAAATTTCTATTCAAAACCCCGCGCAATTTTCAGTTTGTTGTTTACGATGTGTATGTATAAGCCCGTTGGTCGTTGGTTGGTTAGGTTTATATTTTGCTATAATAAAACAATACCTAAGCCATATCTGTGTAGATATCTGGGGTTAGATTCTTTGAAATGATGCCTTTGTTCTCTCAAAACAAAACATATTGCCATAACACAATAACAAAGAAGAGATCTTATCGCATAAAAGGGATTGTAAGTGACACCTCTTGTTCATGCGATTCTCCCCAGTTGCCCGTCCATGCCATTCTTATTTTGGTGGTGATGGTGGTGGCGTTCTCTTTGACGCAAGGAATACCTTCAAATATTTCAATTTATCGGTAGTTATGGTTATCGATGGCGTGAATCCAGATAAAGGTGTATATTTTCAAAGGAATCACATACCAGAGATTTATTTGAAAAAAAAAAAAAATAATAAATAAATAAAATAATAATTACGTTTAATAATATCGAATTCAAATATCCTCAAGGGGAGTTCTTTAACTGCATATTGTGTTTTCTGAAGTGAAATTTTGCATTTTTACTGGAAAAAGAGCATTTAAAGCAAATGGCCTTGGAGCTATTTTAGTAACACTTGTTGGAAAGTGTTTTATATGCCAAAAATGATGGTAAACTTAACAAATTTTTTAATACAGCCAAACAAAATTCAAACATACATACCGATGTACATATTTAAAAAATAAAAAAAAAAAATTGTGGCGCGACAGCTCGTGCAGACTTAAAACTTTCTACCATTCCTGGGTGCGTATATTATTGCCAAGAACCTACAATTTTCTGGGATAGGCTGGGAGTTAAACCCAAGACCTTCGACGAACAGTGGGGCAAATTGATATTTTTTTTTTCGTTT
The DNA here is from genome assembly GCA_929447395.1 of Epistrophe grossulariae. NCBI lineage: Eukaryota > Metazoa > Arthropoda > Insecta > Diptera > Syrphidae > Epistrophe > Epistrophe grossulariae. The sequence continues at coordinate 15,491,825 of OV839567.1, read as the reverse complement.
CAAAAATCATTGCTCTTAAACGAATAAGGGCCAGTTTCACAGTGAAGTAAGTGTCACTTAAGTGCCGAATATGGAAAACTATCTAATTCCCAATTTCACAGTGTAAACTTATCAGAATAAGTGACACTTAAGTCTCCGATGTTGGCCACTTAAGTTTCACTTACTCAGGTAGTAAAACTGCGGCTTAAGTGCCAAAATGGAAAAATTAAGTGCCACTTATTTTGTTAAGTGTGCACTGTGAAACTGGCCCTAAAGATATTCTGATATTTTTATGATCGAGGGAAATTTTCAAGGCTATTAAGTTTATAAATTTTAATGAAAATTATTTACAGAGTGTTTCAGAATTTCTTCTGAAATACGTCTTTCTTGGCATATGAAATGGACTTAGTATTTTACAACAAAAATTGTCAAAAGTAAATGACTGAAATAAAAACATGGTGTCTTTAAATGAAACCAAGTCACAGTGGAACATAAAAGTAAACGAACAATAAATTTTGTAAATATTTTTGCATAGGTATATCAAAAGCCTTCTCTTGTTTTGCTGCACATTAGAGTGCAAAATTTCAGTGTTTAAGTCAAGCTATGCAGAAAGTATGTAAAGTGGTTAAATGCTATAAAACTGATAAAATTTAAGAATTTCAATTATTAATGACTTTTATTAACCAATTTTTTTTCTTCTTACAAATAGTTTAACAATTCATTTTATAGCGTGGCTTGCGCCGTCTGCCAGAGTGACAACTTTTTTCAAAAAAAAAAAAATAAATTTATAGATACAATAAAACACCTATATGTACGATAGTATTATATTTTAAAACATTTCATCTATAAAATTTAAGAAAAACAGGCTGTTCCAGAATTGCATGTTAAAAAACATTTTGTATCCAAAAAGGAAAAAAAATTGTACTTTACTTTAAAAAAAAAACTCAAATGTTAATGTTTGTAGTAACTGCAGAGTATTTCCAGAAACTATTTTATACGCAACAGGGGAGGAAAAAAAAGAACAATTTACAAACAGTTTTTTTTATTAAGTGGCACATCAACATAACAAACTATTTCAATCAATAAATAAGTAAAAAATAAACAAAAAAACAATAAATAAGATTTCTCTTATGGAAACTGTCGTCAAATTCCGGGGTAATTTCTAATAAACTAATCATTTCTAGAGAGTATCGTTCTTTGAGGTCTTTCTCAGTTTTGACATACCTTAGCGAAGAAATAGATGGTCTAATTGTAATTTGTAAGCATGTTAAAAAGGTCTTCATTCTGTCGAATTTTTGGAACCCTGCACTTATTATTGGTACTTATATTTCTTGTAGTCCTAATTTTTGAATTCCTGAGCTTCTTCTGACAATTCTCTGATAAGAAATGACTGATACTCCATTATATTTGGTTTTACGAAGAGGGTTAATAATAAAAACAGATCATTTTCTTATGATTTTTTGAAGAGGATTAGGGGCTGCGGCAAATAGACCAGAAACCTGTAAAATCTTTATTACACTGAATCTCTCCAGCTCAAAGAATTACAAATAATTGCAACATAAAATCATAAATATAGGTATGCTAAAAACATGTTTCAAAAAAACATTAATTTTCAAAAAATTTTAAAATTCCAAAAAAAATTAATTACCTATTAGAAGAAAAACTATCATGTATATTAGTAAAAAGTGTTTTTAACCACTACTATATTTGTACACTCAGAACCTAAATATGAAAAAAAAATTATTTTTTGCTCATATTAAAAATAACCTAACTATAACTGGCTGTACTAATCATACAAAATGCCCAAACTTAATAGTTTTTCAATATCTTGAGGTCAAAACAATTCTTTATCACAATATAACGCACACGAAAATTGAATTTTGGAAGTACTTTTGCAAAAAGTCCATACATACAGTGCGGTGTAACAGTCCTAGGCAATAATCATTAAGCCACGGGCTACTACAATAGTCATACATATTTACTATTTAAGAATTCAAAAATAAATAAAAACAAATATTTTAACAAAATTTTAGAATTTGTAAATTTTTAAATTTAAAAATAGAAACCTTTTATTAAAAAATTCAAAATCTACTTGATTGAAATCAATTAAGCACTTGGCGAGAATATCAGAAATAAAAAAAAATTCTACGATATGAATCTATCTACTGTTATACTAAATGTGTCTTGAAAAATCATTTTTTATCAAAAGATGGTATGTTTTTTTTTAATCCAATTTAGTACTGGATTAAAAAAAGCACACCAAAAATGGGTTTAAAGATTTTGATAAAATTTTTCAGACAGATATATCTGTCAAAAAAATTACCAAATTTAAAAATGTCTGTGTGATTTTTATTAATTGCAATTTTATCGCGATGGCATTATAAGCCTCAGCAAAGTTACCAAATTTTAAAATTTTGCTCAGTGTTAATGGTTATGTGCACACAAACTTAAACACGCAAGTGTTACACAATAGTCGCCACAAGGTTTTTGGTTAAATCTACCACCACTGGCATAAATGTTAACAAATCAATACAATCAAGAATCAATGGTACACTGTGACGTATACGCATTTTTTGTCATTATTGGCATTTTAAATTAATTCAACTTGTCATATTATATACGTTCGAATTTTCTCAAATTTTGTTAGCTCAATTTATTTAAAAAAATAATTTTTCCCATAAAAATCAATGTTCACATTTAATGACGTACCTTGATAAACTTTAATTATTAAGGTGGTGATATGTACCTTCTTGACGTTGAAAGGAAAAGATTATTTTAATGATTTTAATTTGATTTATTTTCCCGAACAATGAATATGAATTAAATATTTGAAGTCAAACAGCTATGTATGTAAGTATTTAACTGTTTCATTTTCTTTAAAAATTAAAAATTAAGAAATAACGTATTTTTTAAAAACATAAATTTTTTTGGTGTTTAAATATTCTAGATTCTTTGTGTTTGACTTAAAAATGAAAAAATTGATTGATTAAAAAATAAAACGTACATAAAATTTTGAAAAAAAGTTAATTTGAAATTTATTTTTGGTTTTTTTTATTTTCAAAACTTTGAGTTGAAAAATAAATACATATCTTTAAAACTATTATTCAAAACAATTTGAATTTAAAAGTTAATTAAAAAATTAATTTTGGGTTTGAAAAAAAAAAATATATAGCATGACATTGTTAGTCTTGCCATTGTTTCGTATTTTTGTTTTTATTTTTTTTTTTAGAAAATTGAAAGAAAAATTGATTTCAATATCATTTTAAAATGAAGAACATGAGTGATGGTAACAAAATCAGTAAGCCGTTTACGAAGGAATTATTAAAAATATAAAATAACGCAATTGTTCGAAAAAAAAGTCGCACACCTGCTAAAGTGTTATTTCCGCGCCTATTCGCATATGCTGGCCAATACAATGTGCTCACATAAATTTGTTTTGTTATTTCCTGATTTAACAATATAACCCAAAATCCACTTTAAGATTAGAATTGATCAAAGACCTGACCTGATAGAGCAATTCTGAGATAAAATTTGAATTCAGAGTATCAAAAGCTTTTGGACAATCAGAAAATGAAATTAAACAAAATTAAATGTACCTATAACCAGATAAATATTGTAGTATTATTTACAAATTCTATAAATACAAAAAAATCAATATTGACCATTTCAAAACAAATTAATTTGCAGATAGAAACAATGAAACTATATCTTCTAAACACTTTTAAATTATTCATTACTTTGCTGTCGCTTCCCAAAAAATATAAAATTTGATGTATGTATGAATTAAAATTTCATATCCTTCATAAAAAAAAAATTATTACATATGTACCTAGTGAAATTTCCTGCAAAATAAACAATAACAAAACTTAAGTAAACAAAACTATACTCAAATTAGCAAATAATAGATGTCAACACACAGTCCTATCCATTTCATGGATTGTATTTATTTATAATTTTTTTTTGTTTCATAAATTCAATTTCAATTTACTCGTGTATGGTACGTGAATTTTTAAACAACTACATTTTGAGAGTAAACATTTTATATAGGAGATAAATTAAATGGGGTTACGTGTGACGACGCGACGTGGTATTTTGTATTTAAATTCAACGTCATTTACAGAAATCATCATCATATGGGATATTTTACTTTTATTCAGTTTTATCTTAGCAAAAAACTAAAATTTAAATGGAATGTAAATTGAAAATAATAAAAAAAATACTTTGCCCACAACTAAATCATGAAATGCATCCAGTCACGTCATTTGTTGTCTCTTACAATTGAAAATTCAGTACTCTGGCTGGCTGGGTCGGGTCACATGAACTTGATCTTTTTTTTTTTGGAAAAAGTTAAATCAAACATTATACATTTCAACCCTTCAGTTGACTCTCGAAATGATGTAACACCAGCAGGGTTTTCCCAGACGAACTACATTTTTGCACATAATTTTAAAATCTCTATCGGCCGATTTTCTGCAACTGAGGTTTTTAAAGCAACCGCAGGTGATACCATGTCCGAATTAAAATATGAAATAATAAAAAAAATTGAGAAAATTTACGACGATACTGGAAATTTTCGGCTCCATGAAATAAAAATATCCCAAATCGGGAATATTTTGAATTCTGAATTAAGTCTCCAAGTTCGAAGATAACATATGTATGTATATCTTAGGCGCTTGCCTGGCAAAAGACCGCCCAAGGAATTCAAAAATTGTTGGAAATTAAAAAATTAAATAAGTCTCCAAATTTGGATATCTTTTTTAAAATTGAATTTTGGCACTTATTTCGTTTTGAAATAATCCCCATATCATTGTGAAATAATCCTCTGGGATTTTTTGTATTTCAAAATAAGTCTCCAAATTTGACGATGACGAAGATCATAGAAGCGCCTGATATAGGCGCCTGCCGGGCTTTTCTGACAACCCAAGGTTTCATAAATTGTTGAAAAACAGAAAATCAAATAAGTCTCCAAATTTGAAGATCTATTTTATAGTCAAATTTGAATACTTATTTTGTTATGAAATAATCCCTTGAGATTTTTTGCACTTTGAAATAAATCTCCAAATTCGAAAATGAAAAAGATCATAATAGGCCTCTTGTAAAGGCGCTTGTCTGGTTACTAACAACCCAAGTTATTCAACAAATTATTGAAAAAGAGAAAATGAAATAAGTCTCCAAATTTGAGGATCTATTTTGTAGTCAAATTTGAATACCTATACTTATTTTGTTATGAAATAATCCTCTGAGATTTTTTGCATTTTGAAATAAGTCTCTAAATTCGAAAATGACAAAGATCATAACAGGCGTCTGATGAAGGCGCCTGTCTGGCTACTGACAACCCAAGTTATTCAATAAATTGTTGAAAAACAGAAAATGAAATAAGTCTCCAAATTCGAAAATGATAAAGATCATAATAGGCGTCTGATAAAGGCGTCTGTCTGGTTACTAACAACCCAAGTTATTCAATAAATTATTGAAAAAGAGAAAATTAAGTAAGTCTCCAAATTTGAAGATCTATTTTATAGTCAAATTTGAATACTTATTTTGTTATGAAATAATCTTCTGAGATTTTTTGCATTTTTAAATAAGTCTCCAAATACGAAAATGACAAATGATCATAATAGGCGTCTAATAAAGGCGCCCAACAACCAAGGTATTTATTAAATTGTTGAAAAATAGAAAATGAAAAAAGTCTCCAAATTTGAAGATCTATTTTATAGTCAAATTTGAATACTTATTTTGTTATGAAATAATCCCTTGAGATTTTTTGCAGTATGAAATAAATCTCCAAATTCGAAAATGACAAAGATCATAATAGGCCTCTGGTAAAGGCGCCTGTCTGGTTACTAACAACCCAAGTTATTCAATAAATTATTGAAAAAGAGAAAATGAAATAAGTCCAAATTTGAGGATCTATTTTATAGTCAAATTTGAATACCTACTTATTTTGTTAGGAAATAATCCTCTGAGATTTTTTGCATTTTGAAATAAGTCTCCAAATTCGAAAATGACAAAGATCATAATAGGCGTCTAATAAAGGCGCCCAACAACCAAAGTATTCATTAAATTGTTGAAAAATAGAAAATGAAATAATTCTTCAAATTTGGATACTTTATTTCGTGATCCTCTTATTTTAAAATGAAATAAGTTGAGAACTTTTTTCATATGAAAAGCTTTTTTGAATGAATCTACATCTAAACAGTTTTCTTTCATTGTAGGTATAGTGTAGAGTTTGATTTTTTTTTTTATGAATCCAAAAACTTTCCTTTAGTTACCTCATCAAAAACGACAGGTATACATTGCAAGTGAAATACAATAATTCGTAACATTTATTTCCTGTGTGCAAGGTACAACGAGAACTTGTATATATCCTGTCAAAGTGAGTGACCAAATTTAACCCACATATATAGATATAGAGTATATTTATAGAGATACAAAATGAATTCTCCAGATTAATCCATTATCCCCAACATCAAGAGCTCGCGTGTTTTGTGATGATTATGCATATCACATGAGCGTGGTTCTTTCCATCAACATATATATTGAAATCGAACCAATCCGATATCTGCAATCCAATTCAGGACATACTTTTCTATATGATGTAAAAACATATCCCGGCATAACCATATGCGCGTATATCAGCCATTCCACCACAATTTGGAAAATTTAATTTTCCTATACATGCGTCAGATATATTACACATTTTATTTTAATTTTTTTTTGCTGTAAAAAAAACATATCAGATATCACAGATCATACACATGGTTTTTTGAATGTCCTTTTATAGATTTGCATATCTGTGGGCAGGATATTCCACAGCGGAGTTACCATCAACCAACAAAAGTAAAAAAAAAAGGAAATTAATCCAAATTGATATGTATCTGATTTAATAATGAAAACGTTGGCTTCATTATAAAAAAGAAGAAAATGTGAAACACATACAAATTCCAATGGAATTAAATTTTAAATTATAATTTATGTAGCTATTTATTGAAGACCATCAGTTTGCAACAGGAGGTAGGTAGGTACCATATGAAATTCAACTGAAAATAATAACAAAATGTACAACCAGGTTCACCACGCACATTTGAGCTCTTCTAGATAAAGCACCTGGTTTCAAATTATTGCTAATAATAAATTTAAATATTGATACAAAATTGGAAGAGATCTTTCTTAAGTGTCTACAAAATGGGCGGGAGGGTGCAAAAAAAAAATTATACGAAAACGTGTTCTTGTTTTGTGTGATAAAATTAATGTCATAAAATAATGTGAGTGTGCCATAATTTTTATAAATGGCGTCAAATGTCTATACAGACAGATGTTTAACGAGTTTTTTCTGGCTGCAACTTGCTAAATTGGATCTCGAGCATTGTTGGTTCCAGGAGGGCGGACCAACCCGGCAACGATTGAAGATTTTGAAACACCAATTTATGACATTACATTTGCTCCACCTTTTATGTCACTTTTTCAGCTCTATCCGGGTTGAAAAAAAGTACCTACTAGTTTAAAATTTTTCCATTAAAGGACTAGACGTCAATAAACGTATAAACGTATGTATGACGCGCATTCTGCGGACGTATTGTTAAAATTAAATTAAAATTGAATTTTTTGGTGTAAATTCGAAAAAGGATTCATCAAGTCCAACCATATAAAATGTATGAAAATTCTGTAGAACGGAATTCGGTCAATAACTTTGCAGAAAAATATATTTTTTTTTTAAACTTTTGAATTAAGAATACTACTACTACCTCTACTGTCTCTCCTGTTGGATGTATTCTTATAAAACCACTACCCACTTGGGAAAATAAATTAACATAATTTGTTTTTTAATTTCTTGAAAATTTTCGTCACCTTTCGAATAATTTAGAATGCCAAGAGTTGAATTCAATTATTTCTCCATTACGCCTTTAGACAAAAACACTAAATAATTTTTTTCAAAATGGTTTTTTAATAATACAAATTCTATATACCTACAACTGAAATTCTTCAGCAAAGTAGATGACTTAGGCTAAACTCATACTGGAGCTGCGAGCAGAGCGGAGATGCGAGAAGTGAGCAGAGCGACGAAAACAAACAAATGTGTTCTTATGCGAGCTCTCATACTGAGGCCTCTAGCAACGAGGTATCAGTTCTCATAAGAAAGCATGTGTTTGTTTTTAACGCTCTACTCACCTCTCGCATCACCGCTATGCTCGCAGCTCCAGTATGAGTTTAGCCTTAGACTATTATATTTAGACTTGTTGAATTTATTGTTTTTAATTTTTAAGAAAACAATTTTAAGTATAAATTAAGTGCAGATAAATTGAATAAAGAAAAACTCATCAATTAGTTTTAAACTAAAAAAAAATAATTTTTAATATTTTTTAAATATTTAAAAAATTTTTATATGCAATATTATTTAACAATTTTAGAAGTATCTGCCGAATAGGTCAACTTATTAAAAATGAGAACAGTTCTGTGGACGGAATCACTGTTTTAATTTAATTGCTAGATACTAGGAGAATGATAAATCAGTTATTAATTAATGAAAATCATTGGAGCCGTTTCCGAAAAATTCAATTACATATTTATTTTGGTTTTTCTTAAAAAACTTGGGACTTATGTCCAATTGTTAACAAAAAATATTTGGGGCTTGGGTCCAACTTGGGTGGGATTTAAGGCCCAAATTCTATTTGGGCTTTATGTCCCATATTTGGGACATTTCAATTTTTATTAGATTTGTTACCGAGCAATTTGTTAAGATTATCTGGCAGATTTTAAAGAGAAAATATTCCTACAACTAAAAATAACGTTACCTACCATACAAAGCGTTTAAAAAACGTTAAAGAAAATCTTATTTTTCTCGAAAACGACTTAAACCATTTTGATTAAAATTTTAGTATGAGATATTATTGGAACAAATTTTACATGAATTTATTATATTTACGGTATCTCTGATATCGGACCATTTTTTACTTGCAATATATAGGTACTATATGGCAAGTTATGGATTCGTAAAAAAAATCCAACTCGGGGTTTTGATCAAAGTTGACATTAGGATGATAGCGAATTCGAAAAAAGTAGGTCTCGCAATTCTGTTCGTCTGTCTGTCTTTTCGGCTGCAGCCTATAAAACATTATCTAGCAGATTTTAAATAAAATTATTCTTATAACCAAAAATAACGTTACCCCCCATACAAATGTTTTAAAACCGGTATTAAAAATATCGTTTTTCTCTAACACGGCTCCTACGATTTAGATTAAAATTTCTAATAAAATATCTTGTTTAAAATTGGTATCTCTCATAGAACCATATTTTGATTAACGACTATCTAATTATCAGTTGAACTGATTTTAATAAATTTTTTTGCACAAAATCCTTAGATAAGTTCTAGTAATATTGCATCAAAAATTTCAAAAAAATAAATTATTGATTTTTAAACAAATTTCAAAATTATTTTTTGAAAGTTCCATATTTCGAAAATGGGCAGACGATAATTTTTTAGTTAATTTTTTAACTCCGCATTAATAACGGTTGATTTTTTAAGAGGTTTAGAACTTTTTTTTTTAAAAAAACACAAAAAATTCGAAAAAATGAATGAAGTATTTATTTGAATCGATAGTTTGAACCTTGCAATTTAATGTTTAAAGATAATTTCATGCAAATGGTGACCGCGGCTGCGTCTCAGGTAGCCCATCCGCTGAGTCCAATTTTGGCATACTCTTTCACACATATCGGCCGGTATCTCACGAATGAATGCATGGATGTTGGCTTCCAGTGCGTCAATCGAAGCGGGCTTGTTCCTATAGACATTAGCCTTGACATACCCCCACAAAAAATAGTCTAATGGTGTCAAATCGCACGATCTAGGCGGCCAATTGACCGGCCCGAAACGTGAAATTAACTGTTCACCAAACTCGCCTCGCAATTGCGCCATGGTTTCGCGTGCTGTGTGGCATGTGGCACCGTCTTGTTGAAACCACATATCATGCAAGTCAAGAACTTCCATTTCGGGCAAAAAAAAGTTTATTATCATCGCTCGGTAGCGTTCACCATTGACAGTAACGCTGCCGAATCGACATTTCGCGGTCTTCTGTCACACTAGCTGATACGGCCGCAATATTTTCTTCACTACGCACAGTACGTAAACGTGTTGGTGGTTTAATGTCCAACAAAGTAAATTTGGTGCGAAATTTGGTCACAATCTTCCGAATAGACTGCTCAGAAGGTCGAGAATGCCGACCATAAAATGGAAGCAGCGCGCGATGAACATTTCGAACCGAGCACGAATTTTGATAGTAAAATTCAATAATTTGCAAGCGTTGTTCATTTGTAAGACGATCCATGGTTAAATTGCAAACCAAACTGAAGCTGTTTGACAGTAACACAAGGTACTAAACACACGTCAGCTGTCAAAACCAGTGTTGCCAAAACCAAACCAGCTAAAAAATCACCCTTTATAAAGGCTAAAAAATTGCGTACCATTTTTTTTTTTTATTTTTTCAAAATTTTATACCTATATAAAAAACCGCTGCAACGATTTTCAATTTTTTTCCTCATAAATTGAGATTTTCGATATTTTGAAAATGGGTAGATGAATATTTTTAAAAATTATTTTTTTAACTCCGCGTTAGTTAATACTTAAAAATGGTATACACATTGTTTTTTTCTTAAAAATATTTAGGTACAAAATTTTATATATATAAAAAATATTTTTTAAAAAAACAACTCCAACGATTTTTAAAATTTTGTTCTCAAAAAAAAAAAAAACAAAAAGATTTGTTAAATAAATCAGATGGTGTTACATTGCGTTGGTGTCAAAACAATTTCATAATTTTTTTTTTTATCAATTTGGCAAGTAGGTTACTTTTTTCGCAATTTTTCTATAAAATGTCGTTGGACTACCACTTAAAAAAAAGAGACTTCTCATCTCCCGCACTAGATAAATGAAATTTCTCCAATTTACTTCTTCAGATTTTTCGAAATATAAATCTATAGCATGTGACGTTTAAGAAAAAAGAAAAAAGAAGACATTTTTGCATATTCAAAATGGTGTGGTGTGACGTGCGACACAATTGCAGTATCTCGACAAAAAAATTTCGAGCCAAATAATAATCCTTTTCCATAGCAATAAATTGCTGAATATGGTGCTGTGGTGCATATGTATTGAATGATAAATCTGCATATGAAAGAATCTTTTTCTTTTTTATCAAGCATTCCGCACAAAAAGTCTGTGTGTTTCTTAAAAATCTGCATTGAAAATGTACAAAAAAAAACAGGATTCTGGCTCAAGGATTACGACGACATGACTAAATACAAAAAAAAAAATAGAAAAGAGTTTTATTCTAAATTGATTAAATTTATTGAATGACAAATCGATGGCAATACTCATATCTTGTTAGTCATAAATTTCGATTTGAAAATTGCGTGTTATATGCGTGTTTTAGTAGGTTTATATGGCATAAGGATATTTTTCAAGGACATACAACACCGCCATATATGAGTGGTTCTTTGTCATACATGTATAACTGCTGACTTCTTGAGAAAAAAATTAACAACAACAACAAAAACACCATTCGTAGGGTGTTGAGAAAAATGGTTTTTCATAAAGTGATTGACATACGTGTTGTATTCATCCCGATAAGTGGTGAACTTCTAAATTTGTTAATGCAAATCCTTGTATCCTTTTTTCTCCTTTGAAAAAACAAAAAAAAAAAACAACATGTCACTCCTCATTTTATTCAACGAATTATTGCCTGTTCGGAGGGAGTATTCATATCTCCACCTCAGCATTTTTGATTGAATGTTTGTTCAGAAGCAAAAGGAGCTTTATAAAGGACGATACAACAAGGATATCCTTGTTGTTTTTATTGAGGTGATGGTGGTGGTGGGATTGTGAACTCCAATAAGCAGACATACTGTTTTGTGATGGAGAGGGGAGGTGGGGAGAGGGAGGCTCAATGGTATTGGCACTTGGATTTTATTTTTATTTTCCGTCGTCAACTTTTGTCACACGAAACCAAAATGATTGGGAAATGTCATTTTGACTAAAGGATGTATATTATTTATGTTATTTATATATTTAGGACATTTTATTTTATGTGTTTTAGTTGTTCCTGTGTAAAATCGTATATTTTCGTTGTCGTAGTCGTGTAGATGAGTTAAGCAGCTTGTGTCTTTGGTTTTGGTTCTTTTAATTTTTTTTTTTTTGGAAATTACATCGACGAAGTAGGTAATAGATTTTTATTGATCCTGAATGAGTGACAAGGGTGGCTGAGCTACGAGTTGTTCGGTATATAGTGAGTTGATTTTTTGTAGATTTATTGGAGTAACCTTATTTTTTTTTGTCTACTCTATAGATTTCCTGTCTTTCTATCTTTTATTTTTATTTGTATGTTGACAGTTTTATTGATTAGGAATATTTTTCGTATATGTATATGTAGGTATATGAATAGACTTAATATTCTTTTTTTTATTTGAAAGACACATTGAAATACCTATGTTTCTCGTAAAAGGATATTTGTTTTTAAATTTGGTCATAACGAGGCAATGAAGGATTTACTTTGACATTTAATAAAAAAAAAAATTATGAAGAAGGTAAACGAATTGATATCGAATGATGTGACACATGAAAATATAAAGTGGTCAGAGCTGGGATGTTCATTAATCAAAAAAAAATATGACACTTTAAAAGCTATATTTATAAGTTTTATGGGAAAATGTGTTTGGATTCGAGTGGGATTATATGAATTATCAAAAAAAGTCATGGTCAAATGATTAGAATGGATAAAAATAGTATAAATAATTATACTAATGGAGGAACCATCTTGCTGACATAAGAAGTATTTATATTTAATGGCAAATATGATAGAAGTTTCCTATTTGTTTATGCATTATATTTATTAGATCTTTCATGAAATTGTGCATTTAAAACAAAATATACAACTGTGAGTCACACCGAACTTGATCAATTACTGTCAATCAATCTCAATCAAGGTAAAATAATAAAAAAATCATATTTTCAATAGCATGAGAGTCATTTTTACTCCCGATAATACGATACATATACGTTTGTAGAAACTTATATTATATGGATTTTTTTTAAATGTGCTACACTTTTCTCTTGACTTGAAAAAGTATAGCCAATATGTCAGTATACCGTGGCATGTCCCATCCTGGTTTTTCCTATTAAATCTACTATTTTCATCATTGAAAAAAAAATGTCGATCTCAGAGATGTTTGAGTACAAGCAATTAAATTCTAACAATATCGAGTCAAAATATTTGCTCCCCACTTAAATAATAATAATTGAATGGTGTCCATGAATTTCATAAATTTAAACTTTGAAGGTTCTTCAAAAAAAAAATGTTAGTTTCCGAGCAACTAACTTAATTTGTCCCTTTAACTAGAATGATCTTGGACTATTTTTATATTCTAGCTTTGTTCCAAAATTTGTTTTAGTCCGGTTTTTCTCTAAATAATATTTTTTCGGAGATATCTATGGTAAAAAATGTATTTTAATGACATTTTATTAAGATATTATAATTTTTTGAAATTTCAAATTCAATTTTAAGTATGAAAATTTTTATAAGGGCAAAAAATTTACGAAATACCGTAAATGGTAAATTTAAAATTTCAAGAAACCTACAAATCGAGAAATGGACAAAAATGTGAAAAATTGACATTTGAAAAAGATTTTTAATCTTCAAAGTTATAGTTTATATTAAAATTGAAAAGAAATAATAAAATACATTTTGGTTTGAAAATTACTGTGAAAGAAAAGAGGTCAAAATTAATTTGATATTTTGTATTCTAAAAATATGGAAAAGTTTAAACAAATTTAAAGTTTAAGTCCCAAACCTCTCCGCAACATCAGGTGCTATAAAAAGGGATTTGTAGTTTTAGCAAAAAATATAACAATTTATTATTTTTATATAATTTATTCCACCGATTTGGAATAATTATTCGAAATTTATAGAGCGTAAGGCAAAAATCACTTTAACTGCTAATTACTGTAGAAAGTTTGACGATACAAATAATTCTCTCCATTTTTAGCAAAAACATATTGATAAAATATTTAAATTCGTATCTAAAAACAATATTTGAATAAATTTAAACCCACAAAAAAAACTAACTATCTGACCTCAACATTAGCATTAATTAGTTGGAAAATAGATATTTACAAAATTTTCCATATTGCCACCTTTGCTCTTTCTCTATTTATAAAGAGATAAATAAAATTTCGATAAAATGTATTTTGCATACAAAATTTATTAATTACTCCTTCATTTTAGTATAGCCAAGCTGATGCCACCATTCATTTTTTTTTTACAATAAAATTACAGTTGACAGCCCTTAATGTTTTATGATGATAACTCTTGTCGCTTCACTAAAGCTCATAATTAAAATCTGTAATTCATTTGAGGAGGATTCAAAGTAGATGATTTGTGGGTTAAAAAACCACACACCGCATTACACCCCCGTCGTCATATCTATACCTCTAATGTCCTCGACTCGATGTAAATGTCAAAAACTATTCAACATTAACGATATTTTTTGTATTGGTCTAGATAATGCCATAAAGTGGTAGTTGTGAAGAAAAAAAAATATTTTTTTTAATAATGAGGTTTTGTGTGATGCTTTGGTTAAATGGCCATGGGGCATGATTCTATTGAAATTTTGCTTGCAACGGACGCACAAAAGCGAGCAAAAAATCCTTCCAATTATTTAAATCCAACAATAGGCATTGTTCTGTTTTATTATTTTTTTTTTAACGCAAGCCTTAGCATTCAAGGACTTCCGAACTTAATTATTTTTCACTTGAAACCATCTTTCTTCCACACCAACCACCTCCTCTATCTCCTCCCCCTCTCGCTCCTACAACATCAGGAGCAAAACAAAAGTTTTCTTCTTCATCTTCTTACTTCGATGTGAAAGTCGCTATGTAATTATCCTCGAAGAACCGCAGAACACAAAAGTCATTTTGTACGGTTTTCCCACGAAAAAGTCATCCATTCTTCTTCTTCAAATCTCAGCCATGACCTTCATAATAATATTTTTGGTTGAAATATTTATAATATCCTTTATTCGCATATTGTACAGGATTTGCATTCACTTCGAACTCCTTTTTTGCATGAATTACAATTAAAATTCCGAGGAAAAAGGAAGAGCTATTTACACTCGAAGTATAGAGCTCCCCCTCTGCCGGGAAAGAGAAAAATCCTTGAAAGTGTTGCATTTCACATCACGAAATTTATTATATAAAATCTCTTGCAACACAAAATACAAGAATGCAAATGCAAATGCAAAAAAAAATAAAAAATAAGAATAAAAAGAAGAAGAATAAAATATACTGCAATGCATATTGGAAGAGAACAATCTTTTCAGTTGAGGGTCCTATTGTCAATCTACTAAATCCAGATTAGTATAAATTCCATGGAGCGCGCAGTGGTGGTGAAATTTTCATATTAATTTTACTTTTTGGTTCTGGTGGTAGAATATAATATCTCACCAGCAGAATTGTCTGCTTTTTTTGGGTTTCCTGCTTGTTTGAGAATTTCCTTTGCTTTTTCCAGGGCTGGACTTGATGTTGTTTAGAAAAATATAAGGCAAGGGAATTATAAGAAAAATGGAACCTGCGGAGCTTTCTATGCTACGCCAAGATTTAGGCACACTTTTTGGTGAAAATAGATTCAGAAAAGTGTTTTTATGTTAAATCTGTTTTTTTGTCATTGATTTCGGAACTCAGATTCATAAAGGAATTAATCTAACAAGGCTCTAAGATTTTGAGAACAAACAATTAAAAAATCTAAAGATGGAACTTTTTGATGCGTAACTTTCCATCTTTAGATTTTTATTTGTTTAATATTGAGGTCTAATATTTCTTATAGTTCCCTCGCCTTTGTTTTTCTACAAACAACATCAAGTCCATCCCTGGAAAAAGCTGGCGCGCGGTAGGATAAACGGGAAACATGAGCCTTACGTGTAATACTTTCCGTATCACTTTATTATTATTTTTGGTTGTAACTGATGTTTACACATCTAAGCCGTGAGTCCCCGAACTTAGGTAATAGTATTCATTTTTGAAATTTGAAGCACATTATTTTATTACCAGATTTAAGGGCCCTTGTGTTCAGGGCCTTCTTAATATATTGATCCTGCACTGCTTTTCCTGACTAAATGAATGAAAATTGGAATGAACTCTACTTATGATGGGTTGGGTTTGGTTTTTCCTTGACAACATGACATTAATTTCAAGCACGAAAATTGAAGAATTGAAGTAGGTAGAATATAGATACGAACATTGTGACGAAAAAAAAATCTATGTAAGTAACTATTTCAAATTTAATAACTCACTTAATAAAATGTTAAAAGGGGAAGTTATTATCTAGAATTAATTTGACAACAACGAAAAAAAAAACCATATAATTGATATTTGATGAATAATTTATGATTATTAAAAAAAAAACCTTTAAAAAAAGAAACAAAAGTTTCATGACAATTATTTATTAAGTTAATTGTTTTGTAGGAAAGTTTGAAAAAGCTTCCTGCAGAGCTGGTAAAACTAAATTTTGTCTTAATGACAATAATAAATTTCCTAATTAATTCACTTAGGAAAAAAATGGTCAAAAAAACCTGTTGTGTCCGAATACTTGCCTTATAAAAAGTAGTTATGTAGATCTACTATGTATTTGTATGTCTTTGAATTATCAGATAATTGCTTGAAAATGTATGTCAAATTATAAAAACTAGCCTACTCTTTCGAGAATTTTCGCAATTATGTACATAATCATAAAAGACGAACGAAAATAAACAAATGAAGTTTTTGAAAAAATTTTTAACATTTTTAAAATAAAATTATAATTAATTAAATCAGCAGGTAATTTCGCTTAACACTTCATTTGTCAAAATCGGTGTAGTATGAGAGCCGGAAAGTGAGTCTAGGCTATAGAAATTGAATAAAAAAAATTGAGAAAAAAAAATTGAAATTGTATAAGCGTTTTTTTTTTTAAATGAATTTTGTATGCATATAAAATATTGTTAACATTTTTAAGAACAAAAATTGGTACGCAATTTTTTAGAATTTATGAATATAGAATTAAAAAATTAATTTTGGAAAAAAAATAATCTACCTATTTTCGAAATATCTAATTTTCAAAAAATAATTTTGAAAATTCTTTTAAAAATCCTTTTTTTCTTTTGAAAATTTTGATATGAAATATTATTTTAATTTACATAGAGAAGCTCTTGTATAAAAAATTTCATTAAAATGGGTTCTACAGATAATGAAATTGCCGAAAACCAAAAAAATGGTTCTAAGGGGGATACCCTTTCTAATCTAAAGATACAATTTTTTTCCAATAATATGATAGATCGTATACTAATACTGCTTCCATACATTTTTTTATCAAAATCGTAGGAGTAATTTTTGGGAAAAATGAGATTTTCCTTACAGGTCTTTAAAACACTTGTATGTGAGACACCTTTATTTTTGGTTTTAAGAATAATTTTTATTTAAAATCTGCTAGACTATATGTTAAAAAACTGCTGGATGCTAAGTTTAATAAAAATCGACTTGTTTTCGAATTTTAAAGTTCTCAAAAAAATATTTTTTTTGTAAATCCAATATTTGGAAAATTTTGTTCATAATACTTTATAACACATTCTTCATAAAAAAAAATGATCAAAATCGTTTGAACTGTTTTTGAGAAATTCGAAAATCATAAAAAGGTTTTATGGGAGGTAGGTAGGTACCATTTGTAACCGTTTTTCGTAAAAATTTTTTTATAAAATTGTATTAGAAAATAAAAAAATTACTGATTTCTTTTTTAAAAAAGTTGTGGGCGTTTTTGAGAAATATAAGATTTTCGTTTTTTGATAAAAAAAATTGTACGGCAGGTACCGTTATTTTTGGTCCTAAAAAAATGAAAAAAAAGTTTTGCCCCACGCCCAAAAAAAGAAAGGTACCAAGGAAAAGAAAAACGTCCCACCTGTTTAGGTTGCAGCTGATAGGACATGCCAGACAGACGGACCCAATTTTTTTCGAATTCGTAATGTCAACTTTGATTAAAATCTCGAATTCGATTTTCTTTACGAATCCATAACATATGCCAATTTGTACCTACATACATATACGTCACAAGTAAAACGCGGTATGGGAGCGGGGTTCTATCCCCCCCTTTTTGGCAGCCCTTTGGATCTGCCATAAAATTTTAAGTTTCCTCCATTCCTTTCGACTGACAACACGTACAAAAGATGGTTGGGAGACATGTATACCACTATAAGGCCCTGGTTCTTCACGAGTTGTCGCATAACCAACTTATTTTTTTAAGCAAGGTAAAGTGTTTAAACATGTAGATTATTTTGTCTTTTATGAGAAGAAGTCTGTTTATAACAACGCTGATCCCTATTTTCCATGTTTTTAATAAACAATCCAAATATAATTCACCCTCCTGTTTGACTGAAGGTAGGAAGGTAGGTAGGTAGGTAAGAAGAAATGGCGGCCTCGTGAAACCTAGCTCATTGACAGAATTAGGGCTAGAGTGCCCCGTTTTGATACCATAATTCGTTGGACCTGTGGGGGAAAAAGAAAAATGGTTTTACAAAGTCTGAGTCTCTCTATAATATGCCAGGCTGGGCAATTTGCCTGAGTCGTAAGAGGTTTGATCCCTTAAGAGAAACGTCTAGTCCTAGGAAATACATCAGTGTAGTAGCTACTGAGGTCTTTTCTAGAGCCAATTCGTTTCGTTGAGGAAGAAGATAAGATCTTTGATCGTTGACTCGGAAATTTCTTTAAGGTCGTTGAAAAAAGTTCTACCAAATGATTGATCTCTCATTTTAGCCAATTGACTGAAAGTAGACATCAATTTTGTTTCGTGCATTTTCATTTGGGATCGCTGGATGAATTTTTTGGTTCCATGGAAATTTTTTTTAAAAAAGTAATTTTTGAAAATCTACTAATAAAACTATAATTTGTTTGCTGCAAAAACATGAACAAAAATCTATTTGGCAGGGTTGGAGAATTTTTGTTTGAATAAATTTTGGAAAAATTGTAAAACAAAATTTTAAATATTTTTTTTAACTGAGGGTGAACAAACGCTTTTTTCAGCTGTTTAGACATGGAAAAAACAGTGAGCAAACGACGATTCCATTTCCAATAGGCTAACTAACATCTGAGAATCTCACCTGAAATTGCGGGAATAGCTAACTAACATCTGAGAATCTCACCTGAAATTGCGGGAATAAGTTTGTAGATTTACAAAGAAATGAACAATCGTGAATATAAAAATGATAGATAAACGCATCTACTGCAGACTGGTTCCGTATTTGTAGTTTTGGAAAGTTCCAAAATTATTGTTGTTGGAGACACATAAAGATCTAATATTTCAAATGGGTTTGGTTTACTGACTTAATTTTTTTTTTTAATTCTTTGATGGTTTTTTAACTACATAAGATATAATTTTGTGTTGAACTAAGAAATACAAAATTTATTGACTCACCAATTAAATTTATTTTATTTAAGGTTCTCAATTTATATATATTGAAACACATCACTATAATAGAATTTTAAATAAATATAACTTTAAGGAAGAATTGAATAAAATATCGCAAATATACACTTTAATAACAGAGATTTGCTTTTATTTAAAAAAAAAGTCCGATCATTTTCAATATAGCGCAGAGCAAAAAAACACTTGAAAGTAGCAAGTTGATCAAAACAACAGAAATTTGGAAAACTCCTTTTTTTTCATAACACTTACCGCAATCAACGACACCAAAATAACGAATTCCATCACCGCCGAAACAACGCATAAACAAGAACGAAAAAGATTTAATTTTAATTTCACAAAGCAAATATTTTTAATCAAACCGAATGGAATTCTTTTAAATTATGAACTTAAAACATTTAGAAATATTTATTACGAATTTTTTTTAACAGAACTTCAAAATTTACACTTCAAATTAATTTTTTTTCTCAGCGATCACGTAAAAAAACTACACTGCACTTCTTACACACAACATAACAAACCAACGAATGCCAAATGATGAATTGACATTTTTCAGAAAAGAACGAATAACGATGGTTTAGTTCGCTGGCGAATATGCAATGTTTTTGTTCTGTTCCATTTGAATGTTTTTTCGGTTACATTTTTTGAATTTTATATTCAATGATGTTTTTGATGGTTGATAATTAATAAAGAACAAAATATGTACGAGACTAGATCGCACAAATTTGCTCTTGTGCAGATTAATGTAATGTAAGTATCTACATTTTAATGTAAAAATGCTTCAGAATAGGAAAAGTATATCTGTGTAGGTACAAATAAAATAAGATTTTTGATAGGTTTTTTATTTTTGTATAGAAAACAAATTTTCAAAAATTCATTAAAAAATGTTGAATGCCATATGTATTTTTAAAATTTATTCTAAAGCACAGATTCTAAAATGTAACAAAATCGGTCAAATCATTGGCATTTTCTCAACAAAAAAAAAATTGAAAACTTTATTCCGAAGTAGGAATTTTTCGGCAACAACTTGAAACGCAATTTTCATACAACTATTTTGGTAATTTTAGGTAGAAAGTTTACATATAATCAAATTGTTGGCGCCATATTCGAGAAAGTTGGAAAAAACCGAAAACGTGGTACGACAGCTACCATTTTTATATGTGCTAAAACAAAAATTTGAATTTCTCTTTTAGAGAATTACATAAAAATGTTCTGTACTGATGTCAAAGCAAATTGTATCTAGCTTAAATTCAGTGGACACACAGACTTGAAAAAAAACCCTAACTTCCCGAAGTAGATATGTGGAAGGCGCTGAAGAAGCGCAAGCAGGAACGCATGAACAGTACTTTTATAAACAAAATTATTATAAATTGGCGTGTCTTTACTCACTCCTTATATTATGCCTGTTTGGTAACTTTTTTTTCAACAAATTTCCCAAAAAAATGAGTTTTTTTTCTATGGGTTTTGACAGCAAATTCGCAAGAAATTTCACGTTACCAAACAGACCAATTATTAAAGGCTGTGTTGCACCACGAATTAATTTTTCATTTCAAAACTGCAAGTTTTTTCCATTTAAAATCCGTTTAGAATTTGTCCAATAAAAAAATTTTTAGAGTTGCAAGGGTCTTCCAATACCTAGGGACTTCTGAACCTTGACAGTTGATAAATGATAGCGGCCATATTTTTGAATCTACAGCTGTCAAATTGGCGTTCAACAAAACATGTAAATGATAAAATTGTTTTATCAAAATAAATGTTCTGTTCGAGCAACGTTCCGCGCGCTTCGTCCATTTTTCGATCGCCATAATCGCCCTACTGAGAGGACTATTTGCAGTGTGGTGTATAAATTTGAGTACCCTAATGAAGGCTGGCCATCACCGTCAACGGTGAGCACTATAGGCCGATGATTACCAACTTCTCTTGGCCTAAATTGGATGATAATGAAACCAACAACAGGTGGTTTCAACAACTATGTGCCACACAGCTCACGCCGCATTTGAAATTCTATATGAGTGATTCGAGAGCATGGTCATTTCAAGTGGATGTGATCTGAACTGGCCACCGAGATCGTGTGATTTGACCCCGTTAGACTTTTTCTTGTGGGGTTTTCATGAAGTCGTATAGGTCTATGCGAATAAGCCAAAAACTATAGTGGCCCTTAAAGCCAACATAACCTATGTCATTGGTCAAATTGAGCCTGATTTATAGGCCAGAGTCTGGTGAAATTCTATATTTCGGATGCGCGCCACCCAGAGAAAGCGGGGCGAAAATTTGAACGATGTTATATTATTTCCATACATAATGGCATCGGTATTCCTTTCAAACGAATAAAAAATTTCGATGATATCTCAAACACACTTTGTTTTATGTAAATTTAAAGATAAAAAGCGCTTATTGCAAGAGCCTGTATTTAAGACTTACTTAAGTGCTATAGCCATCTAAAAAAAAATTTGCTACATAAAAAAATATTTTTCTATAATGTCCTGTTCTGCTAAAATTTTTGTCGACTCAAATGACAAGGCCCTCACTATAGTCAACAGCTGTTGAGTCCAAGTGAGTTCGCCGGGACGAAACGTCAATTTTTGTAGGACTAAAGGCCTTTAAAAGCCATTTTGAATCAAATCATTTTGATTAATTGAAAAATAGTCCAACTCGATAAGTAACATAAATAACTACCCCATTTTTAAAAAGATTTTCCAAGATTTAAAAAAAATCTTGTAAATATTGTTTTTTTTTACGAGTATTTTTTTCTTCCAAACCAAAATGTTTATGAACGATTCAACGAAATCTGAAATTTTTATCGAAAAATTTCTTTAAATGACAAACACCATTTATCACAAAACCAACAACGTGTCCCACGATCACTTTCGTTTTCATTTTGAAAAATTAAATTTCGTACTTAACAGACCAGGCGCACATAAAAAACCGAAACGAATTGAAGTTTTACGTCTAAATTTGGGGGTAAACGACCGACCAACACATCAACCAACACCAAATTCTTCTATTCAGTGTGGAAGAGAAACTTTATTACTTCACTTGGTATGTATGTATGTATACCTATAATGACGTCATTATCAACATCGGGATCGGAGACCTACTTTCATCTATAAATGCATATAAATCAAAAAGAGGTGTGTTTCTTTGTGAAATCAAATAACAACCAACACAACCAGAAAAAAAAATATTCAATGTCAATCGAATACTCTCGCTCTAGAGGTCATTATTCTCATTGCCATATATTTTACTCGAGTAGAGTTAATCTTTTTTTTTCTCAAACCTTTTGTCACAGTTTTGTGGGTTTTCCTGATGTGACTGTGGTGACGAATCTTTTAAGATTCTACTCTAATTTTGTATAGGGTTGGTGTGTTTAAGAGAAATATACATTTTTGGATCTAAATGATGTATTATTTGCTTAATTTTCTGATAGCCTGGTATTTTTAATGAATTTTCGATCAATTTTTTAAATGATTTGAATGGAAAAAAAAAACAAAGAAAAATGTCAAAGTCGATTCACTATGTTAATATTTATTATTTTATGTTTACGTTCGACTTAGGCGGAAGTTTTTGACAACGAACATTAGCCTACTAGTTTTTTACTTTGAAATTTTGTGCATTTGTGTTAATTTCTACTCAAAAGTCTGTCAACATTCATATAAAAAAATAAAATGTGTAGAAATTTACACAAATACTCAGAGTTTGAAAGTAAAGGAACACTCCTATTAATCACTGACATTTTTCAACACAATTTTGTTTTTAATTACCGATTATGGTTATTGTTTAAAATAAATTTACTTTTGTTTAAACAAAGAAAATATTTTATTGCTGAAAGAAAAAATTTTTTGTTTTTGAAATTGAATTAATTGGTCCAAACTATTTTTTGTTTATTTAACAAATTCAATTAATGTAAGGAATTTCCGAACTTTAAAAAGAATTATATTTTGAGTGTATGAGTTACCACAATCTCCACAATAGTTTACAGGGAGGCTATAAATAATAAGAATTCTTATTTTCATTCTTATTTTTATGTTTCAAAAAATATTATGTCAAAAATGTGCTCTGCCAAATAAAAAAAAAAAATACCTCCATTTGTTAAAACTGCAAGCTCAATGCAGAAATTAAAATCGTTATCGCATTTATTTATTTATTATTTTTTTTAGTTGCCATATTGTTTCATTTATTGTTAACTTTCGATTTTTATTTGAAAATATAAATTCTTGCTGGGCTCACATAAAAAGAGAAAGCTTATCAAAAATAAATAAAAAAAAAAAAACATAAAATATCATACTCAATTCACTTTCACTTTCTCCCTTTTACTTTAACGAATTTGTGCTGCTATGCAGGTTTTGTGCCCGTATACTTTATGTAGCATATACAGATATTTCCATTCAACGAAATAACAATTTAAGTCAATGCCCACAGTACAATCTCCCTAATGCGGTCAGTGGTAAGGAGGATTCTGGCATTTTATTAATGGGTATTTATTTAATGGCAATACAAAATATTTGTGTTGTGTTACCTATTTTTACTCCCGCTGTAATTATGGGTAAATTTTGAAATATCTATGTATAAGAAATCGACATAAATGAAGATTGGTAAGAATTTTAAGAATTTTGGGTTATTTTATGTATAATTTTGTGAAGATAATGATAAAAATTCTAGAAAACTAAAGGGTGTTTTTTTAGACTTGTATTTTTCAAGAAGAAATAAAACGCATATTTTTTTAAATAATGGCCAAGAATTTAGCTTATTATAAAGATAAAGGTTTGCCATTATGTTTTAAAAATGATTTCGGGCAAGTGGCCACTGCAGCTGGCTCGAATAAATTCCAGCCGAGAGGCCCCAGCTCCAATTTTTGCGCGCTATGGCGGATGAACTCATTCGGGTCTTCTTCGATACTCTGCTCCACAGCAGCAATATCGTCTTTGGTGCGCACTGTACGGCGCGGCGTCTCTGAGGATGCGTATTATCCACTAGAGTAAACGTGAAGTGAAACCAATCCATGGTTGCTCGAATTACTCTGCTGGACGAATATGTCGACCGAATATTGGACACAGCGCGCGATCCGTCACCCGAACCGAACCATTATTTTGGTAATAAATTTGCACGATTTGCAAACGTTGTTAAGGAGTAAGTCTATTCATTATGAAAAGGCAAACTAAAATGAGCATAAATCAAGTGACAGCTGTCAAAAAGACCGACTCCGAAAAAAGTATTGCCAGATTGAAAACCACACGTCTAAAAAAAACACCCTTTATATAATTTCAGTGGTATTGAAGAAGCATTTAATAATATCTTAAAATTTTCATAACAAAATGAAGTTTTATAATCGAATTCTACATACAAATTTTTTCGAAGAACTATGACTGGGTGTAGGGGTAAAGCTTTTTTCAATGACCTAAACGAACTTTCTGAGATGAAGATCAAAGATTTGATCTCCTTCCTTAACGAAACGCACTGGCTCTAGGATAAACCTCAGTAGCCACTGTACATTTTTAGCAGAACTATAAATGATCGTTCTAAGGGGAACAAGTTTGTACGTCTCTGAGCCAACCGACAATCTGATCAATGTGGCATGTTGCTGCGAGATTCAGAAAATTGAAACCACTTCCACCCACAGGCGCTAATTGGGTCAATGAGCTAAGCTAGGTGGCTCGTGACCGCCATTTCTACCTACACTGGGTGTAGTATTCTCAATCGGACTCTAGAAAAAATGACATTTCTTCGGCTAAATACGTAAAGCTGATAAGTCCACTTTTGGGCGAAATTTGAGATTTTGATGCCATTTTTAAAAAAAAAGTATTCTGCAAAAATTTTTTTAATCACTTCCAATGTATCGTATACAGTAAAACCCGCTTAAGAGAAACGGCAAAATGTCGCAGTCTTTCTTTTACCTAAGCGGGTTTTCCACTTAAGCGAACTTCGCTTAATTGACAAAAAAATTTCACTTTCGGATAAGTGAAAAAAAAATTTTACCTAAGCGGATTTAAAATTGCAAAAACGGTTGTGACATATCAAAAATTCAAATGTTATTTTAGAAGTGAAAATTTGGTGGAGGCGAAAATTAAAGAAAGAATCGAAAGCGTTCAGCAAATTTTTTGTTGTGTTCGATTCAATTTTTTTTCACTTAAGAGAGTGATTTTTTAATGAAAAATATAAAATTTAACTGAAAATAAGTTGCAGGTATCCGAGTTTTTCACTTAAGAAAGTCTACAAATAATCGGGGATGAAAAAAGTGTTTCAGATAAGCGGATTTTTCTTTTAACCGGGTTTTTTCTTAAGCGGGTTTTACTGTAGTTGTTTCAGAATCCTAAAGATAAAATCAGTTTTTATATTGGAGTCTTATATAATTTTTGTTTTTTCTTCGCTTTTCTGTAAAATTTTCCCAAGTGGACTTAGCAGTTTTATGTATTTAGCTGACGATTTGAATTTTATAGCTTTATTTTGGTTGCTATTTAATTTTGTGCGTTTATTTTTTGTATCTTCTTTAATTTATGAAACTCTCCATGGATATTTTGTCCGCTGTGTTTTCGTTATCTTGTTGGAAATCAAAGATAAATTTTGTTTCACATCAGCAATTTAGGTATTCTAGGGTTTTTAAAAATAAAAACAAAAATTACCAGGAAATAATAAACCAACTTTCTGCAATGAGATATTTTACTGTATCAAAACATGGAATGACACAATCAAAAATACCCACTGACTGACCATACGTTTGATGGTTTTGTTGTTGTTTTTTTTTTCATGAGCATAATTCTGTTGACCTATTATTTTGTGTGTTTGTTTTGAGTACAGTAAACCCAACTTTACATGCAAAAGAGTAATGTGGATACACGGAATTTTAATCTTCAAAAAAAATAAAACTGAAATTATGTGAAAATCTTTCTTCTTGTTTTTTCTGTGCGCCTGGAATTAAAAATGATCTGTCGATCGATTTTCTTAAAAGACCATTTTATTCAACTGGTGAAGCAGTATAATAACTTTAATAAATTAATAAAAAAAATAGAGTTAAGTCCTCGGCGATCTCAAGATCTATTGTGCACTCATTTAGAACTGATCGAGATTGCTCTTTTAACATTAAATTGTTCCTTTGAGAAATTCGAGTATTTGGAGCATTCTATCTCTGTACTGTATTACTTTTTTTGTACTGAAATTTACCAAGAGTGTAATTGGTCTGGTAGGCTAAGAGCCCACATTTTTTTTGGGTGTGAGTGACAGCAAAAATTCACTGGTATTTGTACATAGATCTTTACTTTTCATATCCAGATATGAAAGTCTTGCATGCCTTGGTTGGGGCCTTTGTCGGTAAACTGCATTATTTTAGTGCATCATGGTAGATAAGCGGCCCCATGGAAAAAGTCTTGGATTACCATAATTAATTTATCAGAGGCTAAGCTTCTATCAGTGAGAATTTATTTCTAAATGCTATTACATATTATTTAGAGACGCGTTTCATACTCATTTTTGGGTTCGTCTTTGGTGCAGAAGACCCCTTTCAAGACGTCTTGGACCCCTCATGTCTAGGGCGCTTAGATCTTTTATTAAATATAAAATATAATGATTTAGTTGCTATACCTTTTATCTGGGCTTAAAAAAAACGCATTTTTAATGCGTTACCGCTACCATTACCGACAGAATACAAGTCTTTCATATTTATTGCTTATGAAAAGTTAAGATCTATATAAAAATACCAGTGAACTTTTGCTATCATTCACACCCAGAATTTGCTGTGGGCTCTCGGTTTATAGGTTTTCTCACCAGAAAAGATTAAATTAAGAAAAGATTGCATTTTTAAATTATTATATATAAACCTGAATTTTTCAATGTAAATATTTAGAATGCTTATATATTCAAACTTATTTCAGATTCAAACTTAGTTCGATATTCTTTCAAAAAACTACGGAAAACAAGGCCAGACTTCAAATTGCATGCGGCCAGGTCTTTTTGTTAAGAAAAACATAAACAATTGCTGCACTTTAGTATCCACTTGATTTGATCTGGATTAGGTCTTCATTATGTATTTACTTTTTATATCTTATAGACACTATTATTAGGATTAATATTTTACAATATTAAGTTCAATAATTGAGGAAAATTAAAAGCTTTAGTGGATTCCAGTTGAAAACAAAGTACCTTCATGTTCATAAGGAAGTTATATATCTTCTGATTTGCATAAGATGTCTCAAAACCCTTGACCGCATATGGGTAGTGTTAAAACAAGAAACAATTCGTGAAGTAGTGCGGGTATATAGGACGAAGGGGAAATTTTCTATAAAAATTGATTTCACAGAAAAAAATATAAATAAAACGACAGCATCTTACAATGGGTACGTTCAATACATTACGTTTTACATCTGAATTTTCAGAATTCTGAATTTTTAGAGCTTCTGATTGGCTGGCTGTAATAAAAAGTTAGATGACTTTTAGTGACTTTTAATTACGTTTTATCTGAATTTTCAGACAAGAAGTTCTGATCTGAAAATTCAGATGAAAGATGTTTGTGGTGGGGGAAGTGCTAAATCAGCTGAAGCACTGCACATAAAAGCTGAACTTTATAATTTTCGTCTCGTTGGTAGTTGATGTTTTTAGTTTTCGTCATGAAAATTCAATAATTTTTTAAATGATCGAACTTTTTGTTTATTGTTTAGTGAATTTTTAAATCAAAAATGTTTTATATTGATGTTTGGAAAGTTTTTCTATAATTTGTAGGCCTTTTTATTGATATGTATCAATAAAAAGACTTTTAATAAAAATAATAAAACCTGTCGCTGATTTAGTTAATATAATTTCATCCTCACAACTAATCACGCTCAATGTTTAATATACGAATGTAATTAAAATTCTATTTTATTTTGCTTAAATGTAAATCCTATAGGTAAATGCAGGAATTTGACACAGTGAATTTCGACTGAAATTTCTGATTTTTTTGCGTTCAACGATATAAATTCAGAAATCTGAAAATTCAGACCACCCAATATAAATTTTAACTCCTTTCAAAGTTCAAAATGAATTATATTATTTACGTCTTAACAGAAGTCATTGAATATTAAAAAAATTAATTTCAAAATAAATGAAAAACAAAATGAGGAAGATTTTTTTTTAATTTTACTTTTTTGAAAAAAATTACAGACATTTACCTAGTTAAAATTATAAAAAAATGCTGTTATCAATTTTTAGTCAAATTCTAAAAACCAGATTTTATATTTGTACGTATATATGTATTTTAGATTTTGAGAAAATTAAAATTTACGAAAACACCTCTTTTCTTAAAAAACTATATGTTTTGGACCCGAAAGAAATCGAAATTGAGATTTTGATCATTATTTGGCATTAAGGTGACGCGAAGTCAAACAAGTGGGTTTGGTTTCTGTCTGTCAGTCCGTTCGACTACAGATGGGTCGATGAAACCTACTGGTTTTTGGCCATTCTACCGACTACTTTTTTTTAAATTTTTTACAGGACCATCAAAAACGGTACCTGTCATTTGTAGAAGTGTTTTTGAATTATGAAAAGAAGCCACTTTTTTTATGAAAAAAACTGTTAATTTTAATAGCAATTAGGAAAAGGCTACCTTTTGGTGAAAAAAAAATTAAAAAATGGTTATTAATAAAATTTTGTTTGATTTTCACTTTTCTCGAAAACGGTGCTTATTTTGATAATTTTTTTTATAGAGAATGACTTCAAAAGTTAATACCCAAGTAACATCGTTGGAACTATTAGAAGCAAAATTGTTCTTCTATAGCTCTAAGGTGATAAAACGCAAAGCTATAGCTCTGTAAAATATTATTTCACAGCTCCATACAAAATTTAAAAATTTAAAAATTATGTTCTATATAATTGAAATTTAAGAACACTTTTAGCTCTATTAATTTTATAACGCTTCAAAATTTAAAAATATGCTCCATAAACGCTTTATACATCTACTAACGAGTAAACTCTGAATATAATTTAGAGACATTGTAGAGGTTCTAACAACACATGTCCAAAATAATAACGCATGATCTTCTGAAAAGTCAAAAAAAGCATTTATTGAGCTACACAAAAAGTGACTGTATAGAGTTGAATTACTAATATTTGCACAAAACTTCTCAAGTTCAAAAAAGAGATCTCAAACTCAATGATTTAGCTGCAAGGCAGCTCGACGTTAGCTCTAAAGGTGTATCTAGAGATCCTTCTAAAACAAAAGAGCTTTAATACTAGGTCTGGAAGTGCTGTTAAAGCTTTTAAACAACTAAATTTTTCTTGGGTATTGCATAGCAAAATTTTCAAAAAATGTTTTTTGGGATTTTTAAAAAAGTTTCAAAGTTTTTGTTTGAAAATTTAATATTTATGTATTTCGAAAACGACGTGGTTGATTTTTATTTAACTTAGCTTTTAACATAATCTATTTTTTTTTTTTTTATAAAAAATATTTTAATACGAAAAATTAATGTTTTCTTCCATACGTTTACAAACCGTCTAAGATATTTTTATTTTTTCTACGATTTTGATCATACTATTTTACATAAACAAAAATTATATGGTTATTATTATCAGAAGGTACTTCTCATTGAACAATTTTTTTTATTTTCAATTATCTCATTATCTCATTCATCTCATTATCTCATTATCTCATTATCCATTTAACCCATCTAAAGCTAAATTCTGTATAAAAGCAAGGTTCTAATATAAGTCTTAATAATATTAAAATTTAAAATTTTGAACAAAATAAATTTTAGATTTAAAAATGTTTTTTTTTTTTTTTTCTAAATTCGATTTTTGAAAAAAATGGATACAGCTGAAAGATTTTTTTTAAATTAATTTTTTTTTACACCAAATTTATAAACACTAAAAAATGCACATGCACGTTTTGTTTTTTAAAAATGTTTACAAAATTTTGTATAGGTACGCAAAATTATTTTTTTTTTAAAAGACACATCCATACGTTGCCTAGTCGTGTAATTTATTTGTTATAAAATCGATTAATTTTCAATTCTAATTGGTCGAAGAAAAAAACGTGACTAAAATGTTCATCTTGGAACTATGATTAAGATGGTGACAAAAGTGACTAAAAGTCCCCATGTTTTGACCTCAATAATAAAGTCAAAGCAGTTACCTTCGAAAAGACTTGTATTTAGTTCTAAAAAATAATTTCTATATCACACATAACTCTACCCTCTCCTGCACTACGCACACCCATTTTCGGCTCATGTCACACCCTTCGGAACAGTTATAACCCCCTATTACCGCTGGCAAGTCGAACGAATAAACGTGTTAGTATAAGAAATCAGTATTAAAATTGCCGAATTGAGAACCTTTGATTCGCCTTAAATGTCAAAAAAAAAAATTTTAAGTTTGATCTCACTCTATTGTGGACTGTGGTTATCGAAAGTTCATTGATTTGAACGTCATTCGTTAGTTCGCTAATGCAAACATCTCAATTCGAACGTTAGATTCGCCAACCGTAATAGGGGGGATAGAATCATAAACTCCGCTCTACTCTCAATATGAATTGGAATAAATTGATGTTTTTAAATTTGGAAAGAAACGCTGGGAAATTACTAATTTTAGGAACAACAATAAAAATTTTTTTGTGATATTGGTACAAAAATAACAACAAAAAAAATAAAAGATTTTCTTGGAACAATTTAGTAGGTAAACAATGCTAATTTTAATTTTGCAATGACATTTTTCCATTTTTTTAATTTTAAAAAAGAATGAGTTTAGACAAATTAATTGTTTTCGTATAGATTCAAAATTACAATTGATTTTGTTTAAAAACCATAACAAACCCCACAATTAAGTTTAAATTGTTTAAAGAATTTAAACAAAATTTCCATACAAATTATGTTTTCCTGTTTTTACTTATTTAATTTTTTTTTTCAACAAACGACATAACCTAATTTTCAGGATAAATACGTTTAACCTTTTTGTTATTACCATAGGTCGCAATTTGTAAATCCAACACACAAAATATTATAAGAACAATCTATGCCATATACCTACACAAAAAATAAAATCTCTCATGTCATAAATAAAGAAGGTAAACATAATCATACGTTCTTATCTTTCTTTAAAAACCCTCTTCGTTATCCTTAAATAAAAAAAAAACACTCATACCTACAAGAAAAAAAAAGGATTTCTTATCTAAAAAAAAAATAAAAATAAATAAATAATCACATACTTGTGTGTGTTTCCTGGAAAAAACAAGTCCTTTTTCTAAAAACGAAATATGTATTTAGATACCTTTGTATCTCTATATTCTCTATATCAACAAAAAATTATATAAACCGTCTGATGAACCCTATATTTAACCTCAAACCTTCACAAGGGACATTTAAAATATATAAACAACATCTCTCTCAAGTGTGATTTTTTTATTGGAGTCTATTTGTAAATAAATTGTTAGTAATTACTCCCTAAGGATAACATATACATATGTAGAATAATATAAAGGAAAAGGATCTATTTTTTCATATTTTTTATTCAAAATGATAGGAGGAGTGATAGGAAGTAGGTACTTGAAATAAAATACCACAGAGGTACAATAATTTCCTACGATTGAGAATACATGATTTCATTTATGGAAATCCTACGTATGGATTTCTTGATACACAAGTTTATCATTTTTTTGAGTAATTATTTTGAGTATGATTTCAAAATGGCGCATATTGTCCTTGGAAAATGGTTGATTGACACCCCAGCAATAAGTAAGAGCATCTTCCCACCCTATAAGGTATTTACTTTTTATAGCACCTTGCTCCAGCGTAAGCTTACAAATGTAGTGATGGGTAGCAGGCTTGTAAAAGAACGCAATCTTTTGTGAATGCAATCGTTAAAGATTTCAATAATTATAATTGCATTCATTGATTTCAATGTGAGACTTCAGGCTTCAAATTATACAATCACCATTCACTTGAATCAAAGAGATTGCAATCATTTTGTTTTGCATTCATTTTACAACAATCAATTGAATGCAATCTTTTGGGAATTCATACATTCTTTTGAATTCTTTTGTATTCTTTTCCATTCTTTTGCATTCTTAGCATTTTTTTGTATTTTTTTTTATTCTTTGCATTCCCATTTCCGTCCATAAAATCAATGTAAAATAATGCAAAAGAATACAAAGAATGAATGAATTCTCAAAAGATTGCATTCAATTGATATTTTTAAAATGAATGAGAAACAAAATAATTGCAATCTTTTTGGTTCAAATGAATGGTATGATAGTAAAATGTGAAGTCTGAAGTCTCAAAGTGAAGTTAGTGAAGTTAGTGAATGCAATCTTTGAATTGAATTCAATATATGATTTTTAGACGGCATTCACAAAAGACTGCATTCTTTTACAAGTCTGATGGGCGGACCTATTATTACCCTATCTCGCAGAAAAGTAATAGTAAATCCACTTCTGGCGAGTCCTTCAGCTTTACAATTTTCTATAATGACCCTAAGGTCCACACCAATGACCCAACAGAGGTAAATGTTGAACTGCTGCGCCAGCTTTAACAGATATGATCGGCAGTTAAGGACTGTTCTAGAGTTTATAGAGAAAAAGTCCAGAGATTGAATAGAGACTTGACTATCTTGGAAGATGCGGTTATCTGAGGTTGATACCACTTTTTCTTGGAGCAATGAAAGCTCTTCTTTCATCGCCAAAAGTTCCGCTTGGAACGCGCTTTAGTACTGGTTAAGAGATGACTTCCAATTTTGATAATATTAATGCCTTACAAAAAGAGGTTTTCATAGAGTCCTCTATTGCACGTTTACACGTGTATCCGTGTTATAAGTGTAATTTAATTATTCGTGTGTGAACACTTGTATTTTTACATTATTACTACACGTGTACACATGACACAAGTACACGTGTCATTATAGATACTCGCTTAAAATCGAGGGCTCTTGTTTTAAAGACATCTGCTTTCAAACATGACAATACAAAAATCTACTACAATTTTTTTTAAATTTAATTTTAAAATACGAAATGTACATTCTTAATAAGATTTAAAATAAATATTTTATTCCAAACCGAATACCTACAATAATCTCCTCCTTTAAGCCCACTCAAATTCCAATTTCAACATTTCGAATGTCATATAAATTTATCCTTTTATACATAGCATATGAAGCTGAGCAGATTTGAAGAGGTCATTTTACCGTTCGTTTCACTATATCAAACCAAAATCTCACATATACTTACCACTTGGCCGGCATATCAATATTATGTCGAATTGAGGACTCATTAAATTGGATATTCTGTTCTCTTCAACAATTCAGTGTGATGTGTGTGTGTGTGTATAACAATTTACCTCGTCGCACATATAGCTACATATACATATGTATGTATGTAGGTTCATATATATGCCTGATCACTTGAAAAATCCATTTTCACTCTCAGAAGTTTTCAAGTGTTCGGGTTGCCGACATCATCGCATGTCATAATATCCTTTTTTTTATTATTGGTCGGGGTCCTTCCTTCCTTTTTTCCTTCCTTTCTTCAATGGTATATACGTGGGAGGATGGGTGTAGATTTTCTATGTGACAGAATACACATTGTAAACAGGGTGTGCGTTTTATGTGTTTTTACGAATATTGACAGTCACGAATCTTCTCATAAATCAATCCATACAATTCTATATAACTTTATATATACAACGCTATGTCCTTCCACCATTTATCAACCATTCAAAAGTCAACAAGGCACAACAGGGTTGCCAACATTCTGTGCTAATTGAGTGTTTCGCTTTTAAACCAGAAATTTAATCAAATTTTCAAATGCCTGGAAAATGGATGTGTGGTATTAAAGATGAGCCTTAAAATGTCTTCTATCAGAAAAAAAAAATGTTAACTTTTTAAAACCCCTGTTTGTATGGGCTCCGAACCCTCCAAACCGACTGATCATAAATTTTCAGGTATTGGGCTAAGATTATTTTTCTGAAGTTTAACGTCAAAACCTGTTCTCTAATTTGCTTAAAAACTACTGCATTTTGGGTAAGACAATATTATACACAGCAATACACACTCCGGGTACCCGCTATCCGCTTTTTAAAGACTCAAAAATTACTGAACCGATTTAACTGTAATTTTCAGAGTTTGTTTCTTTTAGCCTAGTGATTGTTTTAAAAGTGATTTAAGTAAAATTTTCCCACTCCCACGCCTAGTTCCACGCCCACATTTCTATATTCAATTTTCTCCGATTTCAACGTTCTTGTATCAAAGTTCTTTTAAATCTATAGCATGACATGTCGAGCTTACTTTTACGCCCACAATAAGTATACAAACAAAATTTGGCGTACCAATTCTAAATCTCAGCTTTTGAACCTTTTAGGGCCAGTTGTACAAATATTTAAACCGTGGTTCAGCAATTTTTATCTACCGAATCCGGCGGATTAATTGAGTTTCAACAGTGGTTTACGGTTCAAGTGTGTGATAATAACCAATTACATACTTGAACCAGCGTTGAACCTTAGTTAATCCGCCGAAATCGGTGAGTTAAAATCTTGAACCGAGGCTGAACCACTATTGTACAACTGGCCCTTAGATTTTTCAATCGATTTATTTCAATTTACATTGGTGGAAAGGACGTATACTTGTAACCTGAATGATTTCTGCCTACAGACTTGTACTCTATTTTCAAAGGCATGGTGCCAATTACTATGTAATTAATTTGCCGGCAACTTTTTGTTGCCTTGCCGGCAGAACGGAGCAATTAAAGTTACTTGGCCTTGGCCACTATAAGCAACTTTCGAGCATCTAAGGTACTTTTGAGAATTTTTATCTTAATTTTTCATTTAAAAACGTTCGTTTATTTTTAGTATAACTTTGTTATTTTCAATTTCTCGATAAAAAATATCAAAACAAAAATTATAAAAAGTTTAATTTTCTACAAAAATGCATTAAAGTTTTCTTTGTGGGACTTATGGTTCTCAATATATCGCAGAAAATCTTTTTATACTCAATTTTCCAAGATGGCGGCCAAATGGGGGGCATTTCAATTCCCAAAATGGATTTTATATTCTAAATAAAATACTAATACTAAAATTTAAGTTTTGTATTTTTTTTTAAATCAATTACATTACCTATGGCAACCCTGCATGTAAGTGTTCCTATTTCGAGTGCGGATTTTGTGGAATTCTTGGCATTTTGATTTCTTTCCTTTATAGTTGATAAAATATATATTTTTTTTTGTCCTTTCAACTTTTTTATTTTATTTTATTTTATTTTGTGTTTTTTATTTTTACTGCTTTATCTCAAGTGAATGACGCATCGATATGGTGTGGCGCTAATGGCAGAGGAATGCAGTCGAGTGCAAAGAAATTGCTCATCCAGGGGTGTCAATGTATCTGACAGCGAAGACTTGTAACGTCGATCGGGCGGGCTTGTCTATATACAATAAATCCACTTGAAAACGAGAAGGATGTTGACTATACGTACGAACGACGACGACAACGATGTGTGTGTTCAAAAGTGCAATCTGCATGCCATTCTTTTCTATTTTGCTATTTTTTTTTTATTTTTTTAACTTTTTGGTATTCAAATCGATTGGGTGTCTTTTTTGATTAAAGACTTTAAAAAAAAGACAAAATTAAATACCATGAGGATTGAGGATGTTATATAGAGAAGATGTTTTTTTTTTGTTTGTTGAATGACTAGAAAAAAAATATAGGACGATATGAAAGAGTCCAGGTTGATGTAGAAGAGTGAAAAAAAAATAAACTCGCTAAAATAGCAAAATTTTCTTCCGAATGAGCAAAAACATTTTTGCACCATCGAAATCAAAATGCGGGAAAAAATTAAAAAAAAAAAAACCACAGTCGTGGTGGTCCTTTAAGTTGAATTTAAATTGACTAAGGTAAACACTGCGGAAACATCTGGCTGAAATACCTATATTTTTGTATATTTAAAAGTTATTGCAAGAGAGAATTAATCAAACAATATATTCACGTGTAGTCGCTTGGAGGGAACTTCTTGTGTTAAATTTTCAAAAAACGAAGAGTTGAAAACTTCCAGAGAACGAAGAATCAGCCAGCTTAGCAAAAAAAACGACTTGTTTTTATCTCATTATTTCATTTCCTGTGTTTTCAAAGTTTTAACACTTTTATTATTCTAAGTTCTTAAAAATGTTTTCTTTAGAAAGTTATATATTGAATTAAAATTTGTATGAATAAATAGTTTGCTCTTTACCATAAAATATTCAGTTGGTAATATGAACACTGAACATGAAAGTAAAAAAAAAAAAAAAAACAGAATAATATTTTTCAACTTGAAATAGATTGAAAAAAATATGTTTTTATTGGGACTGCTTGTCAAAGTAAAAAAGAATAACAATATTGAATTAAATCGAAAACTTAAAAATGTTTCTTTTTTTCAGGGGTATCTACTGTCTCTTGTGAGCAAATATTTATAAACATCCTCCAAGAATATCTCTCGTCATGAAATAGTACCTTCCACCTTAGCCGTTTGAATCCGGAAGAAAATTTTAGGTCCCTTGCATTTCTGCTGATCAGTGATCATACACAGAGCCGGACCAACCATATGTACAAGATGTGCAAATGCACAGGGCGCCAAATTCTAGGGGCGCATTTCCAGGAAAAAAAAGTGTTATCTGATCTTGCACAAACAAATATGTACTGCCATTTGCCATTTGAATGTATGTATGCATGTGTGAAAATATAAAAAGATGCGCTTTCAACAAATCTGGCACAGGGCCCAAGTTTGGCTGAGGCCGGCCCTATTCACACATAGACGTCAAAAATGGTTTTTAGTTGTAAATCAATAGGTACTGGTTTTCCATAACCCGTGCGTCGTGCTACCAATTTTTTGTTTGTAAAAAACGAGCATCGACGTTTAAGAAAAAAACAATAAAGAATTTTGACAGCAAGTTTAAAGGGTGTTTTTTTTTAGACCTGTGGTTTTTAAGAAGAAATAAAACGCACATAATTTAATGTTATCAGCCAAGAATTTAGCTTTATTATAAAGATAATAGTTTGCCATTATGTTTTAAAAATGATTTCGGGCAAGTGGCGGCGCGGGCGGCTGGATCGAATAAATTCCAGCCGAGAGGTCCAAGAGGCCCCGGCTCCAATTTTTGCACGCGATGGCGGATGGATTCATTCGGGTCTTCTTCGATACTCTGCTTCAGCAATAACGTCTTCGGTGAGCACTGTACGGCATCTCTGAGGATGTGCATTATCCACTAGAGTAAACGTGGTGCGAAACCGATCCATGGATGCTCGAATTACTCTGCTGGGCGAATATGTCGACCGAATTATGGAAGCAGCGCGCGATCCGTCACCCGAACCGAACCATTATTTGGTAATAAATTTGCATGATTTGCAAAAGTTGTTCAGGAGTAAATCTATTCATTATGAAATGGCAAACCAAACTGAAACATACTAAAAATTAGCCCCAACTAAATATTCAGTAAAAAATCCATTTAACAAAAAAAAAAAAGACAAACCAAGGAGTGGATTAAATCTGAAGGAATTCATAAACTTATTTTTAGCAACAAATGAAGGGTTATTGGGAAAATCAATTGTAAATATTCGAAGAAAGTGGATTTTATCCTTTGACCCAGTTAATAAAAAAATATATAAAAGTTATAATAATTTATTTTATTTAATTGAGTTCTATCTAAATTCCTTGGCTCATTTTTGTGTTCAGACATTTTGTTTATTTGACATATAAATATCATATATCAAAAGGATGAATTTTTGAATGAATTGAGGAAATTCATCATATCGCACTCTCAGAATGAAAGTGACCTAACTCAAAATGTGGGCAACTTTTTATTTTTTAATAAACTGACCTTTAAAAGCGAAATGAACTCTAAAACTAGGTTGTAAAAAAGATGCCGAAATTTTAAGTTAGGTCACTTTGAAGATTTCAATCAAATCATTGTCGAAAGACGATAAAAACTTTGTCAACATAAAATGTTCAAAAATTTGCTGCACCTAAGCTCCACCGCTTCAGGTTTTTGTGAAAATCCCGTTATAAAATTTTAATACGCTTGTTTGGTAGGTATTTTTTGGTGTATACAGGGTGTTCCGGACCTGGTTGACATTATTTAAGGGTGTGGTTCTTGGGAATATTCTAAGAAAAAAATCGTTCTAGTTCAGTAAAGGTCTATCTCCAATTTTGACATCATTTATCGTGGATTTAAGAAAACACTTGCTTTGGTGTACCCTGACCCATGTCAACAAAACTTGCTCTGCTAATTCTTAATGGTATAAGCTTCGTTTAGGACTTTATTTTTAGAAGAAACACTAGCCTTTACAACTGCGTTTAAATAAAGTTGATATCTTGTCTCAGTCTTAATATGTATGTCCAATTTCTAGCCTTTTCTATTTTTCCTGCTTATGCCAATTTTTTGACTTTGAGGTCAATTTTCTCGAGAAAAAGAGTAATAAACATAACCCTTTACTATTTTTTTCTTGTGAACGTAACAATAATAGCAATAAAAATCAATAGCAAAATTGCGAAAAGACCCATAGATTTTATGATACTGGGGAAAACCGGCAGCAGGTAAAATTTAAAAAAAAAATGTTTTTTTGCATAAATGTCGAACTTTTTGACGTTTTAGGTGGAAGGGACAAGGTTTCTTTTAATAAAACTGCAGTTTTTTTTATCTCCACTAGTTCGAAAATCCATTTGTGCAGCGAAAAGAAGCTCCTCTGCAGATGCATCTCGAAGATCAGCTACTGTTTAGCGTTTTTCGCTTACTCAATAGATCAAAACTTGTCTGAGGGCGTCCAGAGGTGTGAAAACATTTTAAATTTAACTTTTTTTAAGCCAATTTGATTCATTTTTATCAAACACTGATCTTGTAGGGTGGCTTTTCTTCCACTTAGATTTAAGTTCAAATTCAAACTGTATAAATTCTTTTCTTAGCTCTGACACATGATTTTCAGTGCAGTTTGTCTCAATATTTTCAATTTCTTTTTGTAAATAGTTCTAAATTTACTGTTATAAATTTCGCAGAGTTCCTGCCTTTTGCAAGAGAAAAATTGCATGTTGAGCCCATAAACATAATAAAAATGGTTTAAAATTTTGCATACTTATGAACACAAAAAATTGAAAAAAAAAATATTTTAGGCAAACATTTTTTACTTTTAACTTCAGTTTCGAAATAAGAATCTATTTAACTAAGAAAAACACTTTTAATCTAATTTTATTGTTTGCCTAATCAAAAGTACTGTTATTTAAAAAATGTTTTAGTGTTTTTATAAGGAACTGACATTTTTTTATTTTTATTTGAAAATTTTACTACATAATTGAGTTAAATCTAATGCTATTTAAAAGAACATACCTGATTCAACAAACTCTAGGTAAAATTTATTTACTAACAATAAATTTTCAATATAATTTTTATATCACAATATACGCAACTTATTTCGGTTAGTTTAAAATAGAACACAATTTTAACTAAACTGTCAACTTTGATGCCGAAAGGTACAGTAATGGAACCACTGACTACAAAAAAATACTTGAATCATGTGAAGCATAATATCGGTTAATCGAAACAGTTATTTTTATTGAAATTTGTTACATATAGAAAAAATGACTTCTCGCCGCTTCTGCTTAGGCAAGATCCCATCTGTGCGACGCACGCATCGATTTCATCGCCGCACTGCGCGAACTATCTTCTGATTCCAATGTATATAAATTTTGACAGATGAAATGATAAAAGCAACCGGGAACAAGGACGAAATAAATTTTCTGTTAACGAAGCTATCCACATTCCACACATCAAACAGCTACAATGAACGAAAATCGAAAATGAAACGAATTGAATGTTTAAAAAAATAATGTTGATTATTCCAATTCTAGCAAAGGAAGGAAGGAGATGGATGGGCATGAGGGTGTGTTAAAAAAGAATTTATATATGTTGCATAAATAATCCATAATAAACAGGAATGCTTAACAAAAGTGAAGAAAAAAAATTTCGATTATTTATTCGGATTGTATCTTGTATATCATATCCGGTCTTCCTGTGTACGTAAAAACTGATTTTGTTTATGAATAACATTATATTATCTACTAGTTAATAAAAATATAATTTCACAGATAACAAACACATCATTAAGACGTACGTGCTTCATCTAAAGGAAGCTTGTTAACGCAGACTGTTAAATTTATCCAAAATCTCAGATCCATATATACCTATAAAGGGTGCTTTTTTTAGATGTGTGGTTTTCAAGATGAAATAAAACGCATATAATTTAATGTTATGGGCTATGGCCAAGAATTTAGCTTTATGATAAAGATAAGGGTTTGCGCATTGTGTTTTAAAAATGATTTCGGGACCACTTTTTCGATCATTTCGGGCGGTATCTCGACCATAACTTGAGTAATGTTGGTTTTTAATGCGTTGCGTATTGTTCGCGTGAACACGATCTTTTGCGTAGCCCCACAGAAAAAAATCTAACGGTGTCAAATCGCATGATCTTGGTGGCCAATTGTCTTCACCAAAACGTGAAATTCCGCGACCAGTAACCTTCTCACGAAATAAAGCCTTCATTGGTCGTGTTGTGTGTCTTATTGCCCGTCTTGTTGGATCCACATATCGTCCAAGTAATGATCTTCAATCGCCGCCAGCCAAAAAAAATCGTTTATCATTCGACCATATCGCTTCGAATTGCATATAACCGACTGCCCATTGGCATCTCTTCGAAGAAATGCAGACCAATGACACCTTTCGACCTGAGAGCACACCAAACACTCACTTTGTCTGGATGCAACGGCACCTCTTCGATCACTTGGGGGTTTTCTGACCCCCATATGCGGTCATTTTTATTTGTTAACATACCCTGAGAAATGTGCCTCATCGCTGAAGAAAATATTGTTCGAAAATCGGTGATTATTTTCTGTTATTCCAACACCCAATTGTTGCTTAATTTGAACTTTATAAGGATGGAGATGCAAATCCAAATGCAAAATAGTGAGGTGTACGATACGTTCAATTGCTGCGAACAGCGCGCGCCAGGAAATCGATAAATTCTGATCATCAGGAATACTCGCACTTGCAGCAGCAATATTTTCAACTGAGCGTGCATTACGATGATGCACAGACCTTACAACATCAGTAATGCTTCCATTCTCTTCAAATTTCTTCACAATTTTACCGATTGTTTGCGTAGTCGGTCGATTATGATGACCATACTATCATCGCGTAATTCGCGAAAAGTGGATACGTTTGAATCACCACTTTTGTAGTATAGTTTTAAAATTAATTAACGCGTTGTTCGATTGTTAAGCATTACTTTACGCTTAAAAAACATTAAACTAATATTATGACACTTCAAATGACAGCTGAGTTTGACAGGTGTCAAATGCCAGGGCTATACAAACTTGAAACCACTAAATGAATGACTCTGTAAAAATTACCGTGGGAGTCTAGAATTTTCGGTTGCAACCGATTTCAACGCAACACACTTCTGTTGGGGGTTTTGCGGCCACCTTTAGACGTAACTATTTTTATAGAAAGTCTAGGGCGTTGGGACTTGGTATGTGATGTATTAGAAGTGGTTCCCCTCATTAATTCTATTTACGGAAAAGTTGTACTTTTTATGCACATTTCCTCGGTAACACTAACTTTATGTACTGGCAGACGAACGTATTCGTCATCATCTTCACCAGGACTACTTTTAACATTAATATCGTTTGATTTCAAGAGGTTTTTGTGTGATAACACACTTGCAGTTAGACAGCCAAGCTTTCGTAACATCAAATTAATATTGAAAGTTTGAATGAACAACAATACTTGAATGAGCTATATACCACCAAGTTTTTATAGGCTAGAGTTATTATAGCTATTTCAGGACTGCCACGCTGATTATCACACTCCTTTTTGTGGTGCTTGGTGTCTATTTGTTCAATTTTATTTAGAAAAACTTTTTCCATGTCTGAGAGGCGAACCAGACCAAGCAATTCCTTTATAGCCATATCGCACCCTTAGAATCAAAGTGACTTAACTCAAAAATTCGGCATCTTTTTTACAACCAGGTTTCACAGTTCATTTCTCTTTTAAAGGTCAGTTTATTGAAAAATCAGAAGTTACAGAAATTTTGAGTTAGCTCACTTTCATTCTAAGGGTGCGATATATGCACTACGCTCGGAAAGGTCACGTGATTGGCGTATGGCAGTCGTAAAATAGATATAACTCCAGCCTATTAAAACTTGGTGGTAGCTCACTCAAGTGTTGTTATTCATTCAAACCTTCGTTTGGTTCTCTTTTCTCGCCAAAAATCTGCTGTGAGTTCTTAGACTAGAGCAATTATTTTTTATAAGAGACGTTCAGAACAATAATGGCCTAAGTCCGCCTAATTGATTTAGGCAAAAGCTCGCGAAGGGATTAGTTTTTGTTGCATTTAACACGTAATTTTTTACCACCGACGTCGTTTTTTTTACTATCCAATTGTCCCCGGGCTTGCAAAAAACACCTATAATGTTGTTTAAAAAGTGAACATTTAATTTGATGGACAAAAAACACTTGAGTTTTGAGTAATTTTGTGGCAAATGTGATTTTAATTTCAAAATTCTTTTTTTTAGCTCATTACAAAGAGTTTGTGATGGTTTTTGGTACGATATTTATAAAATGTGCTTAAACAAAAAAAAAATTCTAATCATTTTCAACACTCTGTCCCGGCAAGAAACTTAGGCGCAAAGAAATGATAACGGTTTTTTGTAGAACAGTTCAATACAAGCTATTTTTTACTACGGGAGGGGGGTCTATCTCCCTCCGTTTTGGCGAGAGGGGCGATTTCATAAAAAAGTACTAAAAATTGAAAAAAAATATTAAAAAATAACGCTAATATTTACAATTAAGTTTTACACCTTAATTTAAAGCCAATGCTCTGTTCTATTAGCTTGTTTTTAAATCAAGTGAAATCTATGCATAGTTTTTGAAATAACGGGGTTAAAACTCAAAATTTTGAAAAAAAAAAACATTTTAAAAAAATCTCATAAAAAAGTAGTTTTACTTATTTTCAATTTTCTCAAAAACTAGAAGACATTAAGCCATTCGGTTTTGTGTGTTCGATTCAAAATTGATATTAGCATTAAGCATTTAAGAAAATCCAATTTAGCACTTCATTTCACAATTTTGAAAAAAAATTTATTATCAACATTTTGAGTTTGCATGCGAATTTTTCAAAAATTTAGGAATAAAAAACTGATTTCTGGCTTTCAAAACCGGTACAGTACTTTTTTATAAGTATTGTCGTTGTTTTTAAACAATTTGTTTTCATTTAAAGTAATTTTTTAAATTGACCCTACCTCCTAAACGGGGCGAGATAGACCTCCCCCCTCCCGTAGTGGAAAATGCTTATTTTACCCCCTACAAAAAACATTATCAATTTTTGGCGCCTAAGTTATTGTACTCTTCCCTCTGTACCTGATAAGCTATCAAGGAGAGTCCTAAAGTAGCCAATGTACAAAGCTATAATTAAATACAAATTCAAAATAATATTTTTTATTAAATATTCACCTTTATTATATTAAATGAAAACTTTACTGAAATATTATTTTGACTAAATTAACCACTCAAAAAAACTTAAAACAGAAGTTACATCCATCTACCTATAATTTAATAATTAAACATTTCATGAAATTCCTTTAAATTAAATAAACAAAAAATAATATTTACAACTTAAACTTAAGTAAAAAAAAAGGGTAAAATTCCCAAGGAAACACTTTCCCATTCTTCTTCGACTTATTCTTCTTCTTTTTGCTTCCCCGTGAAGAAAACAAACACTTAACACTCTTGGGAGTTCTTCATTTTTATTTTCTTCTTCTATTTATATATAAAATAAGTTCTGCTTCTAACTAGATATATACCTAGATATAGATATCTCTATATATATCACTTAATTTGCACATCTTTTTCATTTCGAAGGACGACAATTTTAAAATGTCTTTTCCTGCTCTTGTATTATATTTTTGTTCTAAACAAACTATTTCTAGTGCTTCAATAGAACGAAGCTATAAATATATATAAGAAAAATGAATACTCCTGGTGCGTCTCTAAAGTCTAAACACACACAAAAGACACACAACAAACAAGTAAATACCCCCCCAACCGACATACATACATACATATACAATACAGTTTGAGAGGAGTGAGCATCCCGGAAAGGACTTTTCATTCTAATTTGATGACTCAATGTATGCGCAATGGATTTGGAGAAAGGACTCCCAAAGGAGCCAGAGTTGTATGA
Organism: Epistrophe grossulariae; assembly: GCA_929447395.1. Classification (NCBI taxonomy): domain Eukaryota; kingdom Metazoa; phylum Arthropoda; class Insecta; order Diptera; family Syrphidae; genus Epistrophe; species Epistrophe grossulariae. The sequence continues at coordinate 15,447,172 of OV839567.1, read as the reverse complement.
AGAAGAAGGACCACTTTTGAAATGTAGGTACTTGGTCCTTATACGAACCGAAGAGTGTTTGGGTAAATTGTTTATTTTTCGCATGTCTCGTGAATTTAGAAAGCCAATTGTCGTCCTCCTATAGTCATCTTCGTCATCACCACCGCCACCGTCCGTTTGTCCGTCCGTTTGTCCCCTGTTGATGGATCGTCATGTAAACAATTAGCAGAAGAGCCCACTTGGGAAATGCCATTCGTATAATATTGGCAGCAGTCATGTTTCCAACCACCACCACCATCGTTGCCGTACCCAAACCTTGCCAAACCTTGCCAACCCATAACCATTATAAGAGCAAGGCAAAGCAGGCTCCAGAGTCACCTCAATATTGTTGAAATGGAAAAAGGTTATGGTGTGCTAATAAATCACGATTCTCTCTGTCTCATTCGTCGGTCGGAGTGTTTGTTGTGTTTGGTTGAGAATGTTTTGCAAATAATATTCTTCTCTTCCTGGATGACATCTCCGATGACGATCACGATGAGGCGACACAAATTACTCACGTAAAAATTTTCCTCCTGATGCGACGATGGCGAGAAATTTTATTAAAGTGTGATTGTCATGTCTCGTTGCGCGGTGATGTTCTTGCTAATTGTTTGCCAACAACAAAAACTCTTTAAAAATTGTCGGCAATAAACGTACCTACAGCAAAAAAAAAGGAGGTGAAAAGTGAAGAAAGGAAAAACGGATTCATGACCAAAGAAATTTGTTGTGGTTGTTTGTACTTTTTTTTTTTGGTGTTAAGGAAAGGAAGTGATAAATGAAGACAATTCAACATTGACAGCAGGAAATAAATCTCGGTGTGATGAATTTTTTTATGGAGTTCTCTGAGTCAAGGGAGAGATATCTACTGATATTTACAAATGAAACTTATAAGAACTTATAATCTATCGATTACTTTTATTTATTTATCTTTATCTTAACAATTATATAAAAAAGAAACAAATTATTTAGTTTGTCACGAATAATCTCAGAAAGTTTTTTACGGATTTTGGTGGATAAAATTTTGTAATATTCTTTAACTTTATAAGAATGTTTTAGGCTATTTTTTGTTTGATTAATTTTTTTATTAAGTCAGAAAATATATATTTTGTATATATTGCAAAAATATTTTGCAAAAAAAATTACGCTCTCGGTTATTTTTAATAATTATGTTAATACAAAACTACCGCAATCATCACTTATAAAATAAAAATTTATGTTTTATTCTTTTCAACAATATTTATGTTATAAATATTTAACTTTGAATTTATCACCAGATATTTTTAAATTATATAAAATAACAAATCTATCGTATAAATAATCGATGAAGCTTGAAAAATCAACAACAAAAAAAGATTATCATCATTTTTAAATCCCATTGGTATAATAATAACAACAACTGTGGTTGTACCTTTATTTAAAAAAAAAAAAAAAAAAACATACCAATATCTTTTGAAACATTTCGAAATATGTATTACATACTTTTTTTTAAATTTATTTGACCTGATTTTTGTTATTTATAAATTTATAATGAAAATCATTTGCAACTGATTTATTGGAAAGTAATGTGGCATTGGTTTGGAATTTATGGTAGGTTCATGCTACGTATGTATCAGTATAGTTTTGGGGAAATTAAATTAATTTTATGGGATGTGAATATGAATTGAGTGTTAAAAGGAATGAGAAATAATAAAAGGTATATGTACCTATATGGTGTGAAATTGTGAACAAAAGCAATCATTACTGATTTCACTTCAATGACTTCGGATAATTTTTTTTATTGAAAGATACAATGTCCAGTCAATAAAGCCATAAAAACAACCCAATTAGGAAATAAACGCCGGAAAGCTGGATTTTGGTATAAAGCTTCCTCATGGTGTTCTTAAAAAATTTTCAAAAGTCCCCATCGATATGAGCGCCGTTAACAATGTTACGGGGGGTTGAAGACCCCCAAAATGGTTTTGCAGGAATAACTCCAAAATAGTAAGTTGTACAAAAAAAAATGTTAGAGACTAATTTGTAGCTTGGAAAATTTCCTACAAAACACCTTAATTTTATCCTTTTTTTCATAAATTAACCGTTTCCGAAGTAAACCAATTGGAAGAGTTAAGGGTCTTACTTTTCTCTATAGTTGGGCGGCTAAGTTAAAAAATTGTACATTTTGTGATAAATGCATCAATTGTTTCTGTTGTCGGTACATTTCAGTAAGGCATTTGACAAAATTTCCCACAATATCATTCTCTTTAAACTAAAAATAAATTGTTTTTCCTCATTTGTTCACGTCTTGGATTCAATCATACCTAGTTGACCGTCAGTATGGAGTGCTTTTCAGAGCGAGTGTCTCCAAACCTATCCATGCATTATCTGGTGTACCTCAGGGAAGCCATTTGGGACCACTTATCTTTCTTTTGACTATTAATAAAAAAAAAATATTGAAAAAATAAAATGACAATTGCAACACCCAAAATCTTGAAAACCAAAAATCCACAAAATAAAAATTTCCGAAAACTCAAAACCCATGACAAGCAAAATTCAGAAACAAACAAAATTTAAAATATTCAAAAACCAAAAAACCCAATAGTTATCCAAAAACCAAAATTCTAAAAAAAAAATCTCGAAAACAAAAGGATACAAACAATATATTTTTAACTATTTCATAGGGTTTGGTAGGTATAATCAGTTATCTTTTCAAAAATGTGTTCAAAAAGAGGTACAAAATATTGTTAGTCCTGGTTTTGGGGTGTTTTTTCGATAACCCCACCATTATGATTAAAAACGAAAGTCTGTTGAATAATTTACTTATGTATGTACATATAGTATAATATACAGAAAAATACGAGTAGAAAGATATAGAGCTATTCTTGTGGATGAAATGATATTTAAATTTGTATGACTATTTTTTTTTTAAGTACCTTTTATGATATTCGTATACTTTTTTGGCACATGAGTGTATTTAAACTTACTTGAAAAAAAAAACAAAAAAACAAATTAAAATGGTTTTTCAAATAAAAAAAATTATTTTAAATGAGTTTTAATAATTTTTCACACATTGCATAAAAAAAACCATTTAATAAAAAAAAACAAAATCAAGAAAACCACAACCCAGACAACTCAAGATCCAGAAACACACAAAATATCCAGGAAGCTCCAATATCCACAAAATCGAAAGTCCCAATATCCCAAAATTCTATAAAAATTCAAAATTCAGCCTGAAAAACCAAAACTCAGGCAATTTTCAATCCAAAAACACAAAAAAATTCGAATGTTGCAAAAAGTAAAAGATTCAGAAAGCCCATGTTATCCACAAAAGTGAAAATCCCGAAAACCCAATATTCCAAAATTCACAAAACTTTAGATTCCGAAAAACCAAATACTCAAGCACCTTTAAATCCAGAAACATACAAAAGTTCCAGAAAATCCAATATCCACGAAACCGAAAATCCCAAAAACCCAATGTTTTTAAAAAATTCTAAAAATTCTTACTCTAAAAAACTTAAGATTCCGAAAATGCAAAATTTTCTTAGTGTTCGAATTTAATCAAATTCCCTTAGAAATATTAAATTCAAAGTATATTCATGCATGTGCATGAGTTTTATAAGAGTCGGTAAGCATCGACCATAATTGGCATCTTAGAATGATACGAGAGCATCTAACTGATGAGCCCAACGGTCGTACCTGGGCGAAACGCAATTTTTGGAGTTGAAGTCACTTGAACTTATAAATTGAAAAAGAAAAATCTGGCAATTAAAAATCCAGAAACACACAGAAAACTCAATATCCACAAAACTTAAAAACCCAATATCCCAAAATTCCAATAAAACTCGAAATTCTGAATCTGAATCGAAATCCATAAAAATTTTATAAATGAAAAATTTACTTAAATTTTTCTTTTTATACATATCTATAAATTTTTAGAATTTGAATTTAGAGAAAAATATTTTAGTATATGGGTACAAAAAAAATGTACAATAGGTGTGTTTTATTCGTTGCTGCATAGCCAGTGCAGCAAAATTTCCCTTGGCAAAAAAAAAAATAATTTGATTGCTGGCTAAAAAGAAGTCAGTAAAAAAAGATGGCTGTGCTGGCGATAGAACTTTGAATTATTGAAATGAACGTATAATCGTTGAATGAGTAATCGTTTTATTCAGACCTGTTCTGCGCTGGCTATGCAGCAATGAATAAAACCTTTGTAATGTAAAACTGCTTCCCTTACAGAGGAACAATAACTGTTTAAAAATTTGCATCAAGTGCCTTACCTATAATAATCTTCTTCAAGTTAAAAAAAATGAATTGCTTAAAGGATTAAATCTAATGATTTCTCTAACTCATAACTACTTAAGTGTATTTTATACCAATTAAATTACAAATTAGATGATTAATTTTGTTACGTAATGATTACCTTTATCATGTGTATATAACTCAACCAACTTAATTTAAATCTCTCATCAGCTATAACGAACAAGTCATTCCACACCACACTCCTCCTGACCCTGTGATGTGTTTACATAATATTCACATGCTTCGTCACATTTTAGAAAGCAAAAACCACACCTAAATTTCCCCATGCCATTAAATATTTATTTAATATTATTTTACAAAATTTCCAGTTGAGAATTTTGCCACAAAACGGTGACAAATTAAAAACCATAAAATGCACTCGAACTTATATACGCTGACAGACTGACGACCGACGTACCGACGTGCTGTCAAACTCTTTATTTCTACTACCGACCTGATGCTGATGGTGATTAAACTCAAATCAGAGAAAATTGAATTTAATAACTTTAAACTGTGCAAACTCCATATACAAAGTGGTTGTGTTGGACGGTACGTTATTTTTTCAAATAAAAAAAATAAAATAAAATTTCCCACTTGTGTTAAACAAGCAGTCGTCGAAAAGTTAGTTGCAATTAATTTTCCAATCAACTTAGAGTGGAGTTTATATATAGATAAAAATGGTCATACACTATCGAACCAACTTCACCCCCCCCCCCCCCACCAAAAAAACCCTAAACTAATAGTGTTGATGGCATTTCAGAGACTCAGTTGACAGAGATTACCAAACACATAAAAGGACTCAGGAACTAAACCCAACGTGAACGTAAGTTAGCACCAATATAGCGCGCTAATGGGCACAATCCCCTTAAATATTATATATAGAAATGTTTCTCCCCTCGCCACAATATAGCTTTTATATATAGGGTTATAGGTATGTGGGAATATTTAATCATAAACGTTAAATAATTAATACATAATATGCGGTAACAGTGGCCTTTTTTGTATTGAAAATCACTAAAATTCAAAACCACTTCAATATAATATGTAGGCACCTGCAAGCAGCAACCCCTCCCCACCCACCTCTCCTTCATGAAAAATGTCACTCTCTCTCTCTCGATATTTGTGTGAAAAGCCTATTCATGCGAAATGTTAATATTTTCACTCAAATAAATAAAAATTACCTACATACTCCAATACCTATGTACATTGTACATTATATTTATTTTGTTGTATAGAAAAAATGTCCTTTATTAGAAAATACTTTTGTTTTTTTTTTTTTCTGTGAATGTGTTGAGCTGGATGTGAAAATAGTTGAATAGCACGAGAGTTTAATTGAAGAAACGATAAACGCATATATAACGAAATATACATATGTATATAATTATTGCAGTTCGACCTGGATGAATATTGCAACCGCACACTATAACTACATACGCTGACTGCATAAGGTGGTTTTTGCTTTAATGTGGCCAGCGAGAATTTTCCTTTTTTTTTTTGGTTTTTTTTTTTTTTTTTATCGAAAAATTTATATCCTGGAACAAAATCACGCAAATTATGATTACCCAAGTGAAAGATTGTAATCAAGTGACATTTACACGCATAAACGACTATAATGAAAGTTATTTTAATAGGCGGAAATGTGTTAAAGGTCTATAAAAGAAAATAACCAACAGTCACAGTCACAGCCACCCACCCACCAATCAGTCACTGAGCAAATTTAGTTTCCGTCAAATTCGAATGTTGAATAATGCAGAAAAATGTTTGGATGGATGGTGGTGTTTCGTTTAATTGTTTTTTTTTTTTTTTTTGGAAAAAATTTATCACTTCACTGTAATTATTAAGCAATTTGTTGAATTTTATTTCAATTTAATATTTCTAAATAACATTTAATAGAAATATGTATTTGAATTAATTTCGCACAATATTGACATCAATTTAAATCGTAGTGGAATTTCCAACGTAAATGATTTCAATTTCATTTTAATTGTTTATTAATATATTTATTTATTTATAATATTGGAGATTTCTTTTGAATCAAAATTTAACCTATACTCACTTTGAAACAATATTTAAGATCTTATTGATTTAAAAAACCCTCGCGACAAAATGTTTTAATCATTATTCCTGTTAACCTTCTACCGCATGATTTATTGTTTAAAGAGGAAATAAATAAAATACGCTTAAAATGTCTTCTTTGGGTTGTTTTAAGACGTCTTTTATTAAAAAAAAAAAAAAATTTTTTGTTTAAACAAAAACTCAAACAAATATGTATATTTTCAACCCCTTAATGCATACGAAGCCAAATATGGCTTGTACATTTTAACCTCTCAAACGAGCAAGGTAATAATTTTTTTTATAAAAATGTATTCATTTTAAAGAGAATTAGACACACAATCAGAAATACATTTTTATGACCACTTAACTCACCTAACACAAAAGTTATTATTATTTGAAATAAGAAAATTTTTCACACTTCCGTTTTCAATGAAAATAAGAATTGCAACCGACTGAAATGCAAACATGAATATCTTCCTCCTTGTTCGGTGCGGGTGTGCAAAGACACAGCTATTTGTTCTCAGAAATGCACAGAAGAGGATCGTGTTGTGTTTTATTAATTTTTTTGTATTGAAATCAGGAGAAAAAAGCACATAACTATATAAAGCCATATTTGGCTTCGTATGCGGTAGAGGGTTAAAATTGATTTGAACATAACATAAACATAAAGTATATAAGTCTTAAAAATATTAAATTTCAACAAAAACAAGTACTTGTCATATTAAAATAACATTAAATACCCTTTAAAATCAAAATGTTAATCACTTTAAAATGAAATATAGTTTATTCAAATGACTCTCAAGGCAAAATAACAAGATGATTCATTGAGAATCGTACTTGGTGATGCTGTTATCATTAACACTTAAGGTTGGTTATAATCATATTCAATTTATATTCAAGTCGCATCGCATTTAAGTTATAATTAAGCATATTTTGTTTTATCGTCGTCGTTCAAAAGAAACTGCCTAGCAGTTCATTTTGTAAACATTTACATTTGTTATGAAATTTACTGACAGGAAAATAAAAATGTTTCCAATTTGCGGATTTTTTCATTTAAAAAAAGAGTTGGGGGACTTTTAGAGAACTTAAATCATGATATTAATTTGAGGTATCTCAGTTTTGAAATAAAATTTATTTGGGGAGCCTCTATATACGACGACTATAAGTCAATACGCAATTTTTTCTAAGTTCCGTCACCTTGCAAATATTTATGTACAAAAACGAAAATTTAGAGTCGGTGTAATTTTTTTATTTATCCTATTTCACCCTATAAATAACTTTTTTTGTTTTCCTTATTTTACCATACAAATAAACAAATTTAAAAAATCTGACGGTTTTTGTTGTTTTTGTTTTAACCCTTCCACCCAACATTTAAACAGAGATAAAACATGATTCGCTCTCTGGTGAAAAATTCAAAAGAGAATTTTTTATTTGATTCAATCGCGAATCTTATTTTTTTTGTTCTTTTAAAATAAAATTTGTTTTCACGATCGAATCAAATCTGTTGGTATTTCTTAAATAAGATTCGTTACCGAATTTATCATGTGGGACCTATTGAAGATCCATCCACGAACCGTTCAAATAAGGAAAATAATGTAAATGTGACTTTTTTAAAATTTTCCACATTTTTCAAATTTTTTTACTTTTCTCAAAATTTGTCCTTATATTCACAATTTTTTCATATTTTGCAATTCACTTATATTTACAATTTTTTCATATTTTGCAAAAATTGAGACTTTTTTAATTTTTTTTACTTTTCTCAATTTTTTTACTTTTTTCAAAATTTTTCACTTTTTTCAAGTGTTTTTACTTTTCTTAAAAATTTTTCACTTTTTTCAAAATTTCTCACTTTTTTTCAAATTTGTTCTAATTGATGAAGAATTATTTGTTTTAAGGTTCTTTTCGGAGAGAGAACAATTTTCCATCTGATATTTATTTTTCCGATCTCTCACGAACGAGAGATAATATAGACAAAAAATGGATTTAGTTTGCTCATGGAGAACAATAATTTTGTATAGATTGTAAGAGTATACCTGTTATCAATTTACTTTGTTTCAATATTGTTCTTATATTTGTAAATTAAATTTGTCAGAAAATATTAATTTTAAGATTCATTCAATTTCTGAAAATCAAATAATCAACAACTATTATTATTTTTAAATAAATATTGAAATTGGAAATTCCGATTGGCTTTTATTTCTGAAAAAGGCTATCTTCACAACTTCAGAAGTGGGATATTTCCGAAATTCCTTGAATAATATTTTATATTATAAAGAAGATTGATAATGAACAAGTCTGATATACAAGTTTGGCTTAAGGAGCAAGACGTTGATTTTTCACCAACAGCTACATTGACGCAATTGCGGAAGCTGTATGATGAAAAAATTAATCAATTAAATCAAGGAGATAATAATTCTGTAGAAGTTGGAAATTCAGAAAATTCCAGAAATAATGAAGAAGGTGCATTTGATCGTTTAGTCGTTCAGCCAGAACTTCAGAACAATGATGAAGTTTCAAAAAATACTTCCATGAATCGACTTACATCTTTAGCAGAAGAAGAAGCTGAAATTGATGCACAAATTAAAGTTTTGGAAAAACGTCGTCGTTTGAAACAGTTACAACAAGAACTGGATTTCGCTCCGCATGTTTTGTCTAGCGCAAAATTCGAAGATATTCAACATTACATCATTCCCTTTGCTGGTGATGAAGCTTATGATGCCCGTAAATGGCTAGAAAATTTCGATCGAGCTTGTGATTCGGTAAATGGTGACGATGTTTACCGATTTAAGTCAATTCGACGATTAATGAAAACAGACTCTGCTGCTGAATTATTTCTTCGTGTGGATAATTCTACCAATTATCTTCAATTTCGCAACAATTTCTTGTCAAATTTTGGTCATGCATATACTGTTTCGGAAGTGATTGATAAATTACGCAAAACCACTTTTCGTTCATCGAAGCTCTCTGTTATGGGATATATTCTCAAAATGCAAGAGCTAGCAGCACGTGCGAATATAAATGAATTGCAAGTCATTCAATTTATAATAGAGGGATTTCAAGATAATTCTGTAAACATTGCAGTGTTGTATCCGGCTTGTAATATACAACATCTCAAACAACTATCACATCGCTATAGCCAATTGCGTAGTCAACGAGAATCAAATGAAACGATTAAGATCTCGTCTACAACAAATACAACTAAGACAAAACCACTAGTTTTGAAACCAAGCGTTGATAATTCTAAGATGCTGTGCTACAATTGCTCAAATGTTGGACATTTTGCAAGTTCATGTCCGCATCCCAAACGAGAAAAAGGTTCATGTTTTCAATGTGGTTCAAAAGAACATATTTTGAAAGACTGTCCAAAAAAACATACTAAACGAGTGGCCCTAGTAGATGCATTCCAGTTCAAGAACATCGAAAATACAAATAGAGAAGCTAACAATAATATTTCCGAGATAAATGATGTAAGTGTTACCTTTTTGATTAATGGTTCTATGCATGGATGTAATACTTTTGTTTCCTTATTTGATTCTGGTAGTCCGATTAGTTTAATGAGAAAATCTGCTGTTCCAAATAATTTAATTAACCAATGGACTCAATATTCTGGTTACAAAGGATTGGGAAATTTAAAATTATGTACTTTTGGAAAAATTCAAATTAAAATTTCCTTTCGCAAGTTAACTAACCTAATTGATATCTTTGTTGTTCCTGATTCAGTTATTCCGTATCCACTTTTGTTGGGTCGAGACTTTTTAAATGTTTTTAATATAAAATTTATGATAGTTGATTTAACTTTTAATAAAATTCTCAAAACAAATGTTGAAATTTTAGATGATTCGAATAAAAATAAAATTAAAATATCAAATAAAGTATTGCATTGTGTGTATAGTTCCATCGAAAATGAGAATTCAGACCTCTTAACTACTTGTGATTTTTGTCAACCTCCAAACGTTGTTAAAACATCTAATGCTGATACGTTGTTAGGTATCGATCATTTTGTACCGGACATTTTCGCAATTGAAGTAGATGCAATGTTTTCTGAATCTATCGATATTAATGTTAATTTAGACCAACTGCATCGTCAAGAGATTCAGAAAATAATTGAGACTGATTACCTAGACCTTTCAAATATTCCAACCTCTAATGAAAAGAAATATGAAATGAAAATTCACTTGACTTCTGACATTCCAATAAGTTCAGCACCTCGAAGACTTTCTTATGAAGATCGGCGTATTGTCAGGGATATGATTAGTGACCTATTGAAAAACAAACAAATCCGACCAAGTAATTCTCCCTATGCATTTCCAATTGTTCTAGTTTCTAAAAAATGTGGTGAGAAACGAATGTGCGTTGACTATCGACCTCTTAATAGAATCATGGTAAGAGATAGTTATCCATTACCTCTTATTGATGACTGTTTAGAGAGATTGGAAGGCAAGGCATATTTTACAACTTTGGATCTAAAAAGTGGGTTTCATCAAGTAAAAGTCTCAGAAAGTTCAATTCCATATACAGCGTTTGTAACACCAGATGGACAGTATGAATATTTGCAAATGCCTTTTGGTTTAAAAAATGCACCAGCAGTGTTTCAACGCTTCATTAATAATATATTAAGCAAATTTATAAATGAAGGGGTTGTTGTTGTTTATATGGATGATATAACAATTGCTACCAAAACCATCGCGGAACATTTGGACGTACTTCAAAGATTATTACGACGACTTGCTGAATTTCGACTTGAACTTAAATTCAAAAAGTGCCAATTCGGCTATAATGAAATAGACTTCTTGGGATTTTCTATCAATGAAAAAGGAATTCGTCCTAACAATAGACATATAGAAAATATAAAGCATCTTCCCATTCCAAAAACTATTGATCAAGTCCAAAAATGTTTGGGTTTATTTTCATATTTCCGCCGATTTGTCCCGTCTTTTTCACATATCGCTATGCCATTACGAAATCTTCTTAAACCAGGTGTTAAATTTGTTTTCGACGATTTATGCCTTTCTGCATTTTCTAATTTAAAGGACAAGTTAGTAACGTCACCCGTTTTGGCATTGTATAACCCAAAACGTGACACAGAATTACATTGCGATGCTAGTGCTTATGGTTTTGGAGGAATACTTCTGCAAAAACAGGATGACAACAAATTTCATCCAGTAGCATATTTTTCACAACGGACAACTGCTTCTGAGTCTCGATTTCACAGCTTTGAATTGGAAACCCTTGCAATAATATATTCATTAAAAAAGTTTCGTATATATTTAGAGGGTATTCCATTTAAAATTATAACGGATTGTAACTCTCTTACGATGACTTTGAACCGTAAAAGTGTTAATGCTCGAATAGCACGATGGGCACTTGAGCTCGAGAATTATAACTACACTATTCAACATCGCAGTGGACTTTTAATGGGCCACGTTGATGCTTTAAGCCGCTATCCGGCAGCATTTGTTCAAACTTCTAAAAACGTCAAACAAGTTATTTCAGTAGTAAACCCAGATGATATAGATATGCAACTACAAATAACCCAAAACAGAGACTATGAAATTGTTCAAATACGAGAAAAGTTAGAAAAAGAAGAAGTTCCAAAATTTGTTCTGGAAGACGGTTTAGTTTATCGGAAGTTGGAAAATGGAAATTTATTGTTATATGTCCCGAAAGAAATGGAATTACAAATTATAAGGCTGACCCATGAAAAAATTTGTCATATGGGTGTAACAAAATGTCTTCACCAAATTAAAATGCATTATTGGTTCCCAAAAATGAAAGAAAAAATTGAAAAGTATGTACAAAATTGTATTCAGTGCATAACATATTCCACGCCAACACATTGTTCCAATCGCACTCTTCACCAAATTCCAAAAAAGCCTATTCCATTTGATACTATTCATGTAGATCATTTTGGCCCTCTACCGTCAATTATTTCTAAAAGAAAACACATTTTTGTTATTGTAGATGCTTTTACAAAATATGTAAAACTTTATGCAGTAAATTCAACAAGTACTAAGGAAGTTTGTGCTTGTTTCGATAAGTATTCTGAATATTATAGTCGACCTCGTCGGGTAATAAGTGACCGTGGTTCGTGTTTTTCTTCACTTGAGTTTGGGTCATATTTACTTGAAAACAATATTGAACATGTGAAAATAGCTACAGCCTCACCTCAAGCCAATGGTCAGGTTGAGCGTGTCAATAGGATTCTTAAATCAATGCTAGCTAAAATTACTGAACCAATTCAACATTCCGATTGGTCGAAACTTTTGATAAGAGTTGAATATGCCCTTAATAACTCTATTCATTCTACTACTGGTTTTTCCCCTTGTCAATTATTATATGGTGTGAACCAACGAGGACGTAATGTTGACACTTTGTCAGAACACTTGGACGATAAACGAGATTTAGCCTCTCGACATGACTTAAAAGCATTACGAAAGAAAGCTTCCGATAACATTGAATCGCATCAACGCAAAAGTTCTGAATACCATGCAAATGCACATAAGCCACATGTTAAATTTTCAGAAGGCGACTTTGTTATGATTCGAAATGTTGATACTACAGCTGGCTCCAACAAGAAATTTATTCCTAAATTTCGTGGACCATACAAAGTGCATAAAATACTTCCACATGATCGATACGTAATTAGAGATATTGAAAATTGTCAGTTAACTCAAATTCCTTATGACGGCATAATTGAGGCCTCACATATACGCTCTTGGGTTGATTGGCGGAATTCTCATGCATTAAATTCTAATTCAGAAAGGTAATGCATTTCACAATTTTTTTTATTTTTTAATAATTTTTATTTGTTTCAATTTTGTTTACTAATATGATTTTTATATTTGATGTCAAAATTCTAAAAATTAACAACTTGATCGAGTCGATCAAAATGGTCAGGATGGCCGAGTTGTAAGAGTATACCTGTTATCAATTTACTTTGTTTCAATATTGTTCTTATATTTGTAAATTAAATTTGTCAGAAAATATTAATTTTAAGATTCATTCAATTTCTGAAAATCAAATAATCAACAACTATTATTATTTTTAAATAAATATTGAAATTGGAAATTCCGATTGGCTTTTATTTCTGAAAAAGGCTATCTTCACAAGATCTATATTTTTTCATGAAAAAATCGATAAAAAATGATAAAGATCCATATTTTATAATTCGCGAGGGATATTTTACGAACCCATTCCCCCATAAATTGATAAAAAATGATAAATTGTTAAATTTCTAGAAAGCGATTCAAATTTTTTTAAATCTCAGATTGCTGAGAGTTAAGCGTATGTTGCTTGCACGTCCAACGTGTTTTTTAAAAAAAAGTCTATACAAAAAAAAAAAAAACACTTCTGTATGTGAATGCAATATATAGAGTCAACATTTCAATGCAATAAGTGAAGAACTTTCGGAGATTTAATATTATAAGAGTAAACAAACAATTACATTTTTTTATTTATATATAGATTCTACAAAAGAAAATTAATTAAAATTTGTCAAGATGTTCAAAAGAATACTAAAATAAGAATAATAAAATGTAAAACTTGCTTTATATTTTTAAGAAGTTAAAAAACGGATCTATCTAGACCAGTGGCGGATCCACGGGGGGGTTTTCGGGTCCGGACCCCCCTCATGAGCATTGACACCAAACATTTTTGTATTAATTTATTTATTTATTAAATATTTACTTCTCTTCGACCTAAATTTTGTGTTAATTACAGAAAGCCCATCTTTTTATAAAATTTCGACTTCAAATTTCTTCAATTGTAATGAATACCTACCTCAAAAACTTCAAATGCATCTTAGTGGAAAAGGAGTATACCTACGGTTTTCACACCGAGCCAAAATCTCGGATTTCGGCACAAGATTTCCAAATCTCGTTGAATCGTTCACACCACTCATAATCTAGATTTTGTTTGAAATTTCAATCAAATTTCAGTGTTGATAGAAACTAAAAAAAAGAAGATTTCGCAGTAATCTACTAGATTACGAAATCTGAAAATGTATGGGAAATCTTGTTGATTTTTATGAGATTTGGTGATTTTTGATCGAAATCTCGATTTTGATTCGGTGTGTAAAGGCTATAAAGCCTATATGATGGAAACTTAGTTCAAGGGCTTACGGTATGTTAAATTTAGAAGACTTAGGCAATTTATCATATCTCCCTCTCCAAAGCAACATATTAAAATACTATTCAATATTATAAGGGCAAAAAGAAGTTAGCACTACCATTTTCGATTTTGAAAAAGAAACTGTGCTGCATTGTGTTCAACTTGTGCTCATGTGCCGTAAATATTTTTGAAAATTTTGAGGATGAAATTTTTCCAAAATAAAATTTTTCTAAAAACTTAAAGTTGTGCTCAAAAAATAATATAGCCGAAGAGATACAAAAATCGCTAGAGATGGGCTAAACTGCTAGTTTGCAATATCTGTTACCACTGATATTGCTACTTTCCAATACCTGTTATAAATACCTGTTTCTGAAACAACAGTTATGGAACAAAAATTGTCGTTAAAGTACAGTAAGTAAGTAAAGTTTTCATTGTTTATTGGTGATTTACTTTAAATTTCATTATTGATTTTCCTTAACGGTGATTCTGTTTATTAGTGGTTTCAAATAAAAAAATTATAAATTTGTTACATTTCGGATTAGCACGACAACTATGCAATCACCGATAAGCCGAATAACAATTAAGCAAAATCGGTAATGAAATTAATGCAAGTTTTTGTTTAATTTCGGGTTTACACGATAACTTTGCAATCACCGATAAGCCAAATAACAGTTAAGCAAAATCGGTAATGAAATTGATGCAATTTTTTGTTACTTAATTCAACTTTAAAATATACTCGATGTCTTTGAAATTAGTGATAAGCGGTAAACCCAATAACATTTAAGCAAAGTCAGTAATTAAATTTAAAGAATTAAATATAGTTTTTTTTTTATTTTATTATTAATAGAATCCCATTGCCAAAGGTATCGATTTTTGACTTGTTTATCCCCATCAAAATAGTTTTTTTTTAAATATTTAAAAAATTGTTTCAGTTACATAAATAAAATAAAAATTTATAAATCTTATCTGTTATTTCAATAACTGTTATTTTTGATTTTTAATAACAAGTTGTTATTGTTATTTCCAAATACCTGTTACTGAATACCTGTTATCAAAATATTGACTCATCCCTAAAAATCGCATATTTCCGACTTTCACGACCGAACGCAAATGATGCGAAGGAAGTTAGCGTGAAATTAGCACCGTCATTTTCGATTTTCAAAAAAAAAAGTTTTGCTGTATTGTGCTCAATTTGTGCTGCGATGTGCCGTAATGTATTTTTTAAATTCGCAAATTTGCAAATTTTAGGGATAAATTTTAACTTCGCAAATTTGCAATTTTTTTTTTCAAAATCACGATTTAAAAAAAAATATACTTGTGCTGTTTTAAGCTGCTGCTGTTTTTGCTTGTTTGTATTTTTTTTGGAAAATCGAAAATGGTGGTGCTAACTACACGCACATAAATAATGTAGCACAAAGCCCACGCAAGTTTTATTTTTCTTTAAGTTTGTAATTGGACCCCCCCCCCCCATGACCAAATTCTGGATCCGCCACTGATCTAGACAGAAAAACATTCCATCTATAAATTGCAATAGCAATTCTTTTATTAGCTTGGGTTCAGAAAAAAAGGTTGGATTATTTCTTGAATAAATATGAATTTATGAAAAAAAAAAATGTTTTAAAAACCGTAAGAGTGGTTTTCTTTACTCTTTAATGTGTACAAAGCGAAATATGGCTTTTTATGATTTAGATGAGATAATCAAGGGGTTTCATCTACAAGGAAATTATTAAAGTTATACCAAATATTAAAAAGAAGACTAAGGGGCCAGTTATAGCTTTCATTGAAACTCATCATTGAAAATTTTAATTTTCAGTTTTGAGGCCCTAAAAAGGCGTTATCAGTGATGACTCGATTATTATTTCTAGTCAAAAAAATAATTCATATTGGCCCTACCTTTCACATAAAACGATTTCTAAGATTTCAATGATCAATGATAAGGTAATTCAGTCATTGAAATAAAGAAATTAATTTCCTGCGACAGAAAAATGAAATATTTTTTGACTATAAATAATAATTGAGTTATTTTTTATTTGCATCAAAATAATCACTGATTTCACTTTTTAAGTGCCTCAAAATTAACAATTAAAATTTTCAATGATGAGTTTCAATGAAAGTTATAACTGGCGCCTAAGCCAGCATGAAATTCATGGAAAAATGAGAAAAATAAATAAATAAAAGCTACCAAGTCAAAATTTGGCTTTGTTTATTATTTTTTTAAAGAAATAAATTTTAAAAATTTTGTTTAACTAGGATAACTTCAGAAAGACTAAAAATTGGTATTTAGAGCGTTTTAAAATTTTTAACTGCGTGTATTTCAATATAGAGAGTTGAAAATTAATTTTGTAATTTTTAAAAATGTTGATCTAGAAATATGCTTATTTGAAATATTTAATAGTTAATACAAATCTTATTTGTAAAAATAGATCTACTTGGTTTCGAAATATTGAATTAAAAAAAAAAAAAAATTTGTTCAAAAATTTGTATGTGCAATATTATTTAAGTTTTAATAAGACCCCTTTAAAGAAGTCTATTTTATTTTTATTTATTTATTTTATTTATTTTCTTTTAATCGAAAATGAAAACAAAAAACTCTGTTATAATTTTTGAAAAAATGTGGCTTACAAAAATGTAGAGAATAAGTTAAATAATATTCAAACACTTTTATACCCAAGTCGTTAGCTCCTATTGTAAGATTAATAAGCTTTTTCGTAACGTTGTATATATTGTACATTTTAAAGAGAAAATGAACTGCTCTTTTATATGAGTGCTGTTCCTGAAATTGTGTAAGTACGTATATAAACGAAACAATAAAATTAGAAAGCATTAAAATTATATTTATCAAAACAATTAGGGTCATATCCTCACCAACAATTACCAACAAAATACCAACAAAAAAGTAATGGTTTCTTTAGAAGCAAAAACATTTAACAATATTAATCTACCTTTGACATGCAACTTTTTCAGATTTATAAACAGTTAACGGTTGAAAATGATTAGGTAAACCATAAAGACACTCTCTTCACAATCCATTAATTCACAAAAATATAATATTAATTCTTCTATAAGAACATTACATGTACATTCAAACACGGTATAGGAAAGGAACATAGTTGGACTTGTTGTCGAAGAAATTGAAAAGAAACACTTTTATATCTTTTAAGCGAAAGTTAATTGATTTTTTTGCCCTATTTATTTAACTATTATTCATATTCAATAAATATTTTTATTTGAATTAATTAAGGACTCATCTGAGATCCAAGCATCTTAGATCGATAGGCCGGAAGACAGAGAAAATTAAATTCAATCAATTTCGCTGAAATTTTGAGTAGGTACGTCAACTTTTTTTAAAATTTTTTCCTGACTCCATGTTTTCCTTTAGGGTTTCTTAGTTTAAGTGTTTGATGCTCTTAGTCTTGTCTATGCTGCTCTTACTCTAGTTATCTTCTTTATTCTGCCAAGTAAAGACGCTACATTTATGGCGTGAAAACTAGACGCGCATTTTTAAAGTACCATTGTGCTACACATTTTTTTAATTTATTTTAAGATCTTATCTTGACCATAATTTTAAGTCACTGAATCAAAATTAATAAAGATTGTTTAATCGTTCATGATTTTTAATATTTTGAATTTAAAAACACGCGATCAAAAAATTTTGACAACCTCTTACCAAACCAACTATGGTTAAAAAATAAAATGTTCAGTTTGAACGCACGAAATTGCTCTTGTCGTTCCAAGTTCATAGCTTAACTTTAAAGATTTATAGCAGAGGTGTCAAAACTAAAATAGCAGTTGCGGTGTTTATAAAAAGACTTAAAAGGTTTAATTTTTGACTTTTAACTTGGTAGCTTTAATTTTAAAATTACTGCAGTCGACAGTAATTTTAAACATTCTGACTTAGAAGTTTGCTAAAGCTGTCAACTTTATTATATAGTCAATTGACTGTTATAAGCAAACTTTTAGACATGTTTCCCAATCCCATCACTTAAATATAGATTTTAAATTAGTCAATTTTAAATTACAGTAAGTCATTTGGGTTTTATAGCCTTCAACTTAAGTAAATTGACTTCTTTTTATTCTTTTAACTTCTTGTTAAGAAGTTCAGTTTCATTTTGAACCTTATTTTGCCTCATGCGACCATGAGATGTGAAAGGAAAAATTATTTTTCGACATATTTTTATTAATTTTTCGACACTAAAAATTAAAAACCAAAAAAAGTATTTGTGGACAATTTTATTTAAAAAAAATGATATCTTTTAAATTCATCGCTCTCACAAAAATATAATGCTTATTTCTAATGTGTTATTGGGAATAGAAAAGCTAGTTGGAGCCCTGGTTATAATTTTAAATTAAAACACAAATATCGCACCCTTAGAAGGAAAGTGACTTAACTCTAAATGTTTGTAACTTCAGATTTTTAAATAAACTGACCCTAAAATCGAAATGAACTCTTAAAGCAGAAGGTAAAAAAGATGCCGGTTTTTTTAGTTAGGTCACTTTCATTCTAAGGGTGCGATTTTGTGCATTCTGTTTTTTTATAGAAATAGTTTCCTACAAAAAGTCACTACGACCAACCAGAGAACCGAAATTTTATAAATTATACAGTGAACTATGTGAAATCTTTGTATGTTATTTTGTATTTTTTTTATATATTATATATTTTTATAGCTGCACCGTGCCAAGTTTCACAGTGCCCTCGCATAATAAATAATTTCTCACACAACAAAATTTCAACTTTCAACGAAAGCAGAAAAAAAATGAATTGGATGGAATGTAGATTTAAAAAACAAAATATACAACTCATAAATAAAATAAAAATTCAACATTTTAGCGAAATTAAATAACGAGAAAACTTATATAAATATTACAAAAGGCAGTATAGGTCGACTTCTGAAACAAATTAGACATGTCATTAAAGAGTTTTAAATTACAAAATTTCAACTTTCTAGAGAAAATTCCAATTTAGGAAAAGGTTCCAATTTATTGAAAATATATGCAGCAGATCTTGTTTAAAGTTCAAGAAATTTTAACTTAACAATTTCAATTTTTTAAGGAGAAAACGGAAATTTAGAAAAGTGGGCGTGGTAGTAGGCGGATAAAAAAAAAATTACTATTATAGATTGCAAATATGTATGTAGTTTTATTTTAAATTTTAAGGTTTTTAAGAAGAAAATTCAATTATGTACAGAAAAACTGTTCGTTTTATGTTTTAAAGTTCAGGACAGCTGCAAACCCTTTTATGTAGAAATTTTTTTTGTTATTTTAATATTGCAGTGTAGATTTACAAAATCCAAAAGAAATATTTTTAGCTACGTTACTGTTTTCATTTTAATTTTATTTTTATCCCTGCACCTTCAAAATTTGTCTTGAGAAAAAAGAATGTGAAGATAAAATTTAGTTTGTCTCGATCTGTCTACTAGGCTTAAATACAAAATTTAGCTTAAGCACTTTCAAACAAATACAAATTTTAAAATACTAAAAGTGGGCGTGGTAGTGGGTGGATTTCAATTACTGATGAATATTTCAACTACGAATAGGTACCAACAAACTCCCGAAATTTCATCGAAATCGGTTTTTTTTGGTTTTCGAGTCTATACACTCCACATACAAATTAACATTCATTTGAACACCTAAAGGGTGATTCTGAAACTATACGATTGAAAACGCGTTTATAAGTTGTCTCGTCTCGAGACGAGGAAAAATTTAAGTGGAAGGCGCAAGTCTAATTTCCTCAGGAATGAAATTAAAAAAAAAAAAATAGTCTTAAAATAAAAAAAAAATATTTAAAAAATAACGGCACTACTTTCAAAACGCCATGTTGTAGCTTTAAATTGAAACCCAAATTCTAATCTTTATATTCTTAAATCAATTTGTTTTTTGAAAAATTAATTTTGAAACTCTAAATTAAAAAAAAAAACTTAAACGATTTTATTCAAAATTTTATATTTTTATATCGACGTTTAAAGTGTAGCACCTCGTAAGTCGTTTTTGCAAGTTTTTCAGAAATAAAAAACCTTGAAAATTATGATCCTGAACTTTGCAGACAATACGTCCGCTGAAGTTTGAATAACCGCCAAAGTCGTAATACTTGTTTGATTTTAAAAAACTAAAATACAATCGCTTCGTGTCGGTAAAATCTAGTGCCGACATTTTTTATTTTTTTTTATTTGCCTTAAAAAAAAAGTTATGGCCAAAAGATTCAAAAACCACCAAAATATTAACTAAAAAAATTTTGGCCTTCAGTAATTACCACTGTAATTTTCGTCGAATTTTCATAAAAATTACGGCAATCGATTCGTCTCAGCTAAATCTAGTGCCGATATTTTTGAATTTTTTTTATTTGCCTTAAAAAAAGTTATGGCCAAAAGATACAAAAAAACCACCAACAAATTAACTAAAAAAAACTTTGGACTTCTGTCACCACTGTAATATGGGACTAATAATATTGGACTGTAATATTGGATTTGAGGCAAATAAAAAAAACTAAAAAATATCGGCACTAGATTTTGCCGAGACGATGCGGTACAGTGGTAACTGAAGGCCAAAATTTTTTTAGTTAATTTTTTGGTTTTTTTTGAATCTTTTGGCCATAACTTTTTTTTTAAGGCAAATAAAAAAAAACTAAAAAATATCGGCACTAGTTTTTGCCGATACGAAGCGATTGTATTTTAGTTTTTAAAATCGAACAAGTATTACGACTTTGGCGGTTGTTCAAACTTCAGCGGACGTATTGTCTGCAAATTCCCAAAAGGTGGCTCTAATTAAGCTGTGTTTTTGTTATTTTTCGACGAACCCAGCCCTACTTTAACCATTTGAGACATCCAAGGACAACAATTTTATTTAATTAATTGATCCATAAAATACACTCCTTTTATATATAAATTTCTCTGAAGTCATAATTCCAAAATAAATTCTAAGTCAACTTAAGATACTTACAGAGGTTCCTTTATCAAACTTTCTCACCAACCAACCAATGAACGAACCAACTCAAAGTACCGCCA
The DNA here is from genome assembly GCA_929447395.1 of Epistrophe grossulariae. Taxonomy (NCBI): domain Eukaryota; kingdom Metazoa; phylum Arthropoda; class Insecta; order Diptera; family Syrphidae; genus Epistrophe; species Epistrophe grossulariae. The sequence goes on along the minus strand of OV839567.1, from coordinate 15,425,717 downwards.
TTAACCAAACAATTGACAACAATTAAATTTACAACGCCTTGTGTCTCCTTTCATTAAAAATAAAAATAATAAAACAAAAAAAAAACTTTAAAGCCAAAAACATCAAACTTGTATAGGTTTATATGAAACAAAACCCAAGTGCTGTGCAAAGATTCTCAATGCTCTCTTTGGCAAGCAATACCTTTTCATTTATATATAAAATTTTATACTAATTGTCAACAGGAAAATCATTCTTTATCCGCATCTTTCCGCTCTAATGAAACAACAACCACTCACTTTTAACCATTAAATTCACGTTGTTTCAAAGTGAAATTGCTTCATTTCCTCATTTCCGTTTTAACCGCAAAACAAAAGATATTAAGTACAGAGAGACACAGTATACACACACACACACACACACACATACAATAAATATACAAAAATAAAAATAAACTTAAAAGACAATTTTTTAAGTATAAAACAAAAACCGCTTCGGTTCAGCTTTGTCTGTCCGTCTGTGCTTTCTATGCAAGAACAAAAGATACATTTACAAGCAACCACAAGGAGTATAGGTAGGAGGATAAGGTGTATATAGGTATCCTCTATCGAATGAACTTCCCCATTCAAAGGATACGAAGATGCTGCTGGGTGGCAAAAAAAAAAAAAAATTAAAGACAAATGGTCACAAGGATACTGCGAAAGTTGGCTCTCTCGTTTCTTTTAAGAATTTAATTAAAAACAAACACACCTCCTCCTCTTCTATATGTAGCTCTAAGTTGAAGTACTACAGGGTAGAACAAAGGTGAAAAAAAATTAAAAAAAAAATGAACCATCGCCATTACTGCTACTATCCGACACCAAATGCACTGCAATGCACAAATAATAGGACTTTCTTGTTCGATAAAGGAAATTAACAATAACCGCTTTCTCATTATCGCACAGAATGAGAGAAGAGGAATGCGCATTTTTGGTGCTAAAAGTGGGCGTTGGTGATGGTGAATTCATTTAAGGATCATTAATGCCGATTGCTTTTTGATATTCTTCCCGGATTCAAGGAAGAACTCATTCGATTATCTACCACTACACCCGATGTAAAATGGTTGTTGGTATGTCCTTGTTTTTTTTTCATATTTTTTAATCAACATTTTGATCTTTTACATTTGGACGAGAGATGAGAAGATGAAAAATTCCTTGGGGCAATATTCTTTTAAAACAGAAAGGATTCAATTTGTAAGAACTGTATATTGTTTTGCTTGGTTTGATATCCTTTTTTTTTAGGTGACTTTTTTCCTTTTATTTTTTTTTTGTGTTTTGCTTACTTCAAAATAAATTGCGGGAAAATAGATATTTTGTTGGTCCTTTATTTCGTATTTTATTTTTAGGTTTTTTATTTTTTTTTTCTTCATTCACTTGTCTCTTCTTGCTCGTTTGTATTTTATGCGTTTTTATGGAGATCAAATTTGTTTCTTTTGCTTCGTTTTGTTTCTTTTTTAAAACATAAGGCTTTGAGATAGTATCATTTGGAATAATAAAAAAAAAAAGTCGGAAGTTTTTTTTTTTGGGAGACAAGAAAAGGACGAAATAACTTTTACGGTCGATTAACAAATAAGTAAATCAGTTTGCTTCTGTATGTGTGTGTGTGTGTAGTGTAGATTCCTATTTTTTGTTTCGACACAATTTTTATTGCGATTTGAGTATAAGATGGGTTTTCCAATATCTCTATATAGACTAGGTATAATGATTTCAGGATATACGAAGAATTTTACGAGTATAGAAGGTTCATTAGGACTTGATCTTTGTCATATACATTGATGATGCAATCAATGTTCAATGAAATTGATTGCAATTGGCGTTGTTTTTGTCTTTTATTATTTTTTTTTAGAAGGGGGATCAATTTTGGAGAATTTATAACCGTAAGACTTTGTTTTAATGATATAGCTAAGTTGAATCAATAGAATTCGATGGGTAATTGAAAAAGATGACTTAACATAAGATTTTATGGAAATCAACTTAATTTTTTTAACAGAATTAAGAAGGGTGCAAGAAAAAACTAATTAGATTAGATTTTCTTTCAAGAAAATAAGATTATCTGTTGTTTAAACTTGAATTATAAGTACCTACTGTTAGAAATGTGATCACCTTATTATTGGTTCTAACACTACAGTTATTTTTGCTTAAACGAATTATTTTTGTTTAAAATTAAGTAGATATTGTTAAAAAATAGCTGGTTGTTAAATTAAATAAAAATCGACTTGGTCATTTTCGAATTAAGTTTAAAAAAAATAATAAGTTTGACACTTTTTTAAAAATCCAAAAAAAGGAAATTTTGAATTCTTTTTAAACATTCTCCATGGAAAAATTGATCAAAATTAGTTAAACCGTAATTGAGAAACTAAAAAATTCAAAAAACTGGCATGTTTACATGTTTAAAATTATCTTAAACAATATCTATTTACATTTTTAAGGTTGAAAATCGATGTGCTTACAAATTTTTTTAAGTAGAATCATTTAAACTTATGAAATGAATTATTCCTGAATCACGAGTAAAAGTGCTTACAAGTTTTACTTAAAACTATGAACAGCAAAAAAAAATACGAATAAATGTACAACACTTATGAAGAATTGTCACTTTTTTCACGAGACAGAACCTGAAATGATAACAAATTCTTATGAGCCCTTAGCTTACGACAGAACTTTGGAATAACGTAATATTTCTTATCTTAAAATTAAAATAACCCAAGTTTGGACTCACTTTTATGGTTGAAAATCATAGTGCTTACAAATTATTTTTAGTATAAACTCAAGGATATCATTTGAACTTATGAAAGAAATTATTCCTGAATCACGAGCAAGAGTGCTTACAATTTTTTTTAAGAACTATGAATGGCAAACAAATACGAAAAAGTACACAACACTTTTGAATGAAAGGAACTGTCAGCAGAAATGATATCAAATTTTTTTGAAAGTGGCCCTTAACTTACAACACAATTTTGAAATAATTTAATACATATTTGTTGTCTTAAAATTATAACCTCCATTGGACTTATTAATATTTTTATGGTTGAAAATCGTTGTGCTTACAAATTTTTTTTAGTAGAAACTTAAGGATATCATTAGAACTTATTAAATAAATTATTCTTAAACGACCAGTTAGAGTGCTTACAAGTTTTTCTTAGAACTAAGAACAATAAACACATACGAACATGTAAATACTCTTATTTCTTACTATTACGCTGACCATTGAAACAAAATCATAGCTATATAAAAAGAACCAATACGATCTTTAGACTTTTTTTTAGTGGTTCTTGTTCTGATATTTTTATTTTTATTTTTATTGAAAAAGTAATTGCACTTTAAATAACAGCAAATTTTAACCTAACCACTTCAAGTCTTACACATTTGGCTACTGAAGCAAAGTAATTTACGAATAAAATTTCACCTTAACATTCAGCAAAAACTTGCCTTACTGTATCAACCTTTTTGAAAATTTCAACTGGGTGTGTGAAGGATATTATAAAAAAGAAAACTGGTTATGAATTTTATTCAGATCTACCTAAATAAAAAGCCTTAAAGTTGAATTAAGGATGCCATTAATTAATTGTAAAAGATTAAAACAAAAAATTTTATATCTTACGAAGTTAAAGTTATTCAAATGTCCCTAAAATAAATCAAATGTTTTAGTTAAAAATTTTGAATATTGTCCTCTATACTTACAAAAACCGGTTGCTTACAAAGTTTTTTATCATAATTCATCTCAACATGAAACAGACAGGTAAGGTATTATATTTATTTTCTACCCGTGCAGGTGCTTACAAGAATTTTCATGAATAAATATATAAAAGTGAGTATTTTTTTTTTTTTGTGTTATGAAAATTTTAAATTTATGAAAAACCGTCCAATGGGGTTTTAAATAATGCAAATTTAATCTGAAGAACCAAAAAAAAAAAAAAAAAACCGAAAGATTCATTACCAAAAATTTCATTACCTACCTAAATTGTAACCTCAAAACATTTTTAAATATTTCCCAAAAGAATCGCATATTCTATTTTTTTTTTATTTTTTTTTGTTTCAAATTATATATACATACATACCACAAAATCTTAAAACCACCAAACGTTTATTGAAAAAATATGTAAAATAATTCAAATAATTTACCTACTTGGGTGATATTCAATTACACATACTTTATTCTAACCTCAAGAAAGCAATGTACATACATAATATGTATGAAGGTATGTATATAAAATTCTCGCTTGAGGCATGTATAACCACAAAATTTAACTTAAAGGAATACAAACAAAAAAATTATGACGAAGTGAAATTTAATAAATTGAGACCCCAACTGTGAAAATATTTCACAATGGGGCATTACACTTTTTTTTCGATGCGTAGGTTTTGTGTGTATAAACCAAACCCCCATGCTGCATTCTACTATATATATGATGGTGACAATGTACATAGGTATAAAACGCACAGAGGAGCTTCTTTTCTGCGTTATTCTCCAACCCACTGACAAAAAAAAAAAGTATTATCCTTGGAAATTGTATCCAGCAGGCTTTTGGAACATTTATTTTCCTCTTAACTTGAAGTTTGGAGCTGTTTAATGCGTGTGACAAACACTTGTCTCTCATGAGGGGGCCCTATATATTCTTTTTCGTACTCCAAAAGGATTTGGCAAAAAAAAAAATAAATCATGCCAAGAAAATACTTCAGAAATACCCTCAACTAATCTCTTGATTGATCAGAACGGTGTCGACAAAATATCCCACTTAAACTGATAAATAATGATATACATATATACGTACTCATGGATCGGAGGCACGGCCCAGGACTTTGATGTGTGTTATAAAATAATGTGAAAAGGGAAGGAAATGTAGTATGTATTTTCCTAGCGTGCAGCATGTCACAGCACAGCAATAGCCACACATTGTATACAATACAACACAAATACAATAATCAGACAAGTCCTTTCTGCAATATCATGCAAACCGCCCAACCGCAAACAATAACATCAGAGTCATTGAGGTTACTTCATTGATTAATTTCCATTATGTGAACTCACACTCTCTCTCTCTCTCAAACACACACACAACACACACCGGAAGGATAATTCAATTTGATTAAAAGTAGTGATATCAACGTTCGTTGCCCCAACACAAACATATTCAATAAAGCAAGAAAAAAAAATAAATCTGAGCACACACAAAAAGTCCTTTATTTTTATATATTTGTATAGCAAATGAATGTTTCCAAATTGACAATTGTAATCCGTTCCGTTGGTTCTGGTTTGGCATGCTATTAATGCATTATCTCTCAACTTGATGAGACTTTTGTTTGGCATATACATACATTATAATAGGTATGTGTTATGTGTACCTACTTGTATAAACTAATGTCAAACGGGATGAAAGGGGGCGGACAAGCTTCCGGATGGCCAGAAATTTGTAAGCAAACATGTTAGTTTGTAGATATTATATTCTATAGCTTTTGTCTTCAAATTAATTATCAGATTAGCCAAAAAGGATTTGTTTTTTGGCTTATATATTATCTAGATGATGAATTTGTTAGATATGAAGAAAGTCATTCTTTTGCATGAATTCTCTTAATTGTTTTGATATTGGATAGTTATGGAAGCTTGGACAAATAAACACCAACGCCATCTAGTGGCAAAGACGCAGAATTCAGTATCAAACAAAGTTTTTTAAAAGCTGAAAGAAATTTAAAACGTTAAAAATAGAGCAAAATAACGCTGAATGTTAGTTTAAGCAAATTGAATTTATTTTATTGAAGTAAAATATTAATAAAATTAATGTGAATCTGATCAAACATATTGTAAGCACATAACCGACAATGTTTAAAAAAACTAACTCAACAAATTTGTTATCTGACTTCCAAGTTTAATCTAAAGAATTTATAAGCACAAATTAAGAGAAATTTTATATGTATTGACAGAAAAAAACTGCTGAATTGGAGTACTAATGATACTATTTCTCCAGCTGCTGAATTTGAGTACTTTGATACTCTTTCTCTACAAAGTTGTTTATTGAAATAATATTGGCTGATTTAACAGTTCTTTAACCTTACAAAAAAATATTGTAAGCACATTGCCAAGAAACAGAAAATGGTAGTTTTTAAATAATTTTTTTAGCTGACTTCCAAGTTTAATTCAAAAAATTTATAAGCACCAGTTTAGACAAATTTAATAAACAATCAATTTTGAACTGAAGTGCTTAAAAACACTTGACAGTAAGTTTGAACTCTTTTCTGCAATTTATTTTAATGAAATAATATTGGCTCACCTAAGGAACCACTTCTAGTACCTTGAAAAATATTGTAAGCACATAACCAACAAATTAAAAACAGTACTAGTTCAATAATTTTGCTAACCGACTTCCAAGTTCAATCCAAAGAATTTATAAGTACCAATTTAGAGAAATTTTAGACGCAGGGTTTGAAAATTGGAGCAATTTAATACCCTTTCTTTACAATTTGTTGATTGAAATAATATTAGCTGAATTAATACTTCTTTAACCTTAAAACATATTGTAAGCACATTGCCAAGATAAAGAAAATAGTGGTTTTTAAATAAATTTTTTAACTGACTGCCAAGTTTCATCCAACAAATTTATAAGCACCAGTTTAGAGAAATTAAATATGAAAAAACTGCTGAATTGAAGTGCTTACAAACACTTGACAGAAAAATTGAACCCTTCTATGCAATTTATTTTATTGAAATAATATTGGCTCACCTTATGAGCCACTCTTAAAACCTTAAAAAATATTGTAAGCACATAACCAAGAAATGAAATATAGTACTAATTCAATAAATGTGTAAGACGACTTCCAATTTGAATCCAAAAAATTTATCAGCACTGCTGAATTGGGTTCCTTAAAAGTTTTTTCAAAATAAATTTGAATCCCTCTGTAAATTTTTTTTTTTAATAAAATTGACTCATCTGTTGAACAACTTTTATTACCTTAAAAAAACAATGTAAGTTCATAGCCATGAAAAAAATTTAAGCACTTATTATTTCGATATAAATTTATTTTTAACAACAAATTAAACAGAATTGGGATTTAGATGTCTGCTGGAATTATGTTATGAAAGATGAAGCATAAATTTAGAACTAATTGATTAACGTCATGAAACGGAAGAATGAAGTAAAATGTTGTAAGCACATACCTTGACGTTTTAAAATAATATATTTAGATACAAAAAATCATAGGTATTAACCGAACATTTTATTAGCTCTCCTCATAATTTTTTTTAATTTATTGAAACAAAAGCGAAAAAAAATTAAAGAATTTTTTTTCCAAGTCAAAAATTATTCTCTCAATTGTGATAGCAACCAAGATTTAATTGACGTAATGTTTAAATTATGTTTTTGAATCATTAACAATTCCCGCAAATATTGTAGAATAAAATTAAAATATATGGAAAACAAGATATATACCAAAACTCTCAAAAACGTCTAAAATTGGTCTTTGGAAGCAATTATTATTGTAGTCATGTAAAGTTATATAAGTAGGCTGAATTTAAACTTTCTAATAGCTGGCAGCTGAATTGTTCTTAATTTGATTTGTTTTTTCACAAAGAATAAAGATACTCAAAGACAACGCTTACAAAATGTAAAATTTTATTTCGATGATTTTTTGTTTAACGCTGAAATTCAATTTTAGTTGAATGACTAGGTCACCAAATATAATTGCCCCACTTCGAGTGAAGAAGAACTACAATCATTTATTGGGACACCCACAATTCTACAAAAAGTCAATGATTGCTGTGCGCTATGGGCTTGTGGAATTGGTTAATTTTTTTTAAATGCTGTTAAGAATCACCTTCAATTTCTACATATGTTTATGAGTAATTATTAACTTTTGATTCCCTGTGATTTGAAATTCGTATGTTTGAAAGAAAAAATGGTTGTGCTTACATGTTATTTCTTTTGTTTAAAATATATTTCTGCAATGTAAGGGATTATTTGTCTAATTTCATACGTTAAAGTTGTGTGCTTACAACTTTTTTCACCTCATATAAGTTAGTCTTGATCGTAAATATTGTATTTTATTTAATTTAACACGAAAATACGTGTGCTTACAATATGTATTTCTAATTTGTTAGGTTAAAGTTGTGTGCTTACATATGTTTTCATCTCCTATAAGCAGTTCTTGATCGTAAATATTGCTTTTTATTCAAATTAATACGAAAATACTTGTGCTTATAATATGTTTATACAATTCTAGATAAGCTAGAAGACATTTCTCTTATGGTTCATGTAAATCTCATAAAGTTGTAAGCCTTCAGTTTAACTGGCAAAACACAAAATCAAAACAAAACAAAACAAAATAAAACAAGATTGTTAATGGCTTTAGAACATAAAACCATGCCCGCATTATTACTTTCTTTATTTACATTATAACCTAATAAAAAATCACCCAGCAACACCTTTATTTTTGAATTGGATACATGTGTTGTGTAAATAAGTGGATTAGATTGAAAGCATCTTTTTTTTTTTTTTTTTTTATTCAAACACAATTCACCTAACCACAAATAATCTAAGGACACACGTTCTTTTTGCTTACAAACAAAAACCGTGCACAACATTACTGAGTAGGCTGAAAAGAAGTTGATAGGTAGTCACATACTCCATTCATTATGGCAAAAATGCAAATTGCTACATAATACGGATATGAATTTGCCTTTGTGTTAACTCAGGCATAAGAATGAAAAAAATAATCCGCTCCAGCTCACACCCAAGATACTTTCAGAATAACGATAGTAGGTATATAGGTAAAGCAGTATAGTATATGCAATTTACACAAAAAAAAAAAAAAAACAGAAACAGGATCTCATAGACCCCGTCGCACACCGCTATCATACTCATCTTCATCATCATTATCATCACAGATCCTTGTACTTATATGCAAATAAATTTAATTGACATTCTCGAGAACTTATTATGGGCATAGCAGATGGTAGGGTATACGTATACGGCAGGCATGCTATAATAGGTGCGCGGAAGGACGAGCTTGTTTGCTTACATTCAGCAAAAGTGCAGGCACGGATAATTGCAAAACACAGGGAATTATTCAAGCTCCCAAGATTTTACAAAAAAAAAATAAAAAAATAAAATAAAAGTGGGGGATGATGCAAATGGTGTTGCACATTCTGTTGAGCTATTAAGCCAGTCGTGCAGTTTGCTTGGTAAGAGAGGGTGTGCGTGGTTGTACATATTTTAGTGCAGGATGAGATGGTGCTGGTTTGGTTTGGTGGACTGAATGCGGCTATTCGAAATGAATATTTAAAAAGGATTACTGTAAAGGACGTGGATGGCAAATGCAGAAGGTGAAAACAAAGTATACATATATTCAGCAAGCTTGTATTGCGGTTCGCAAAATACACACAGAACCATTGGATGACTCTAGAAAATATGGAAAAAGGGCAAGTGATGCTTTTACCCACAGGATGTAGCTATGTGGCATGAATGCAATAAAGGAAAGAAAACAAAAAAAAAAATGTAAAGATCCCCTGGCTGGCTGTGAAAGCTGTGGATGTTTTAATTGAAAAGAGTGTGTAAGCGGAGTTATTAAAATAATTCTCATACAGGAAAGGATTAGGCTTGTTTTCTACACATTGTATGACAGTATTATAATTTCCAGCTAAAAGGATTAAGCATAAAATTGCACACCTAATAAGTTCTCTTTGAGAACAATAATTGTCGGTTACATAGTCAGTTTTCTGGAGTACGCTTTGCTTTCAAAAACTGTTTTCGTAGAAACCACTTTCATTCATACTATAATATGTAAAGTTTGTAAGTATGCATAAATTCTTGTTTAAAATTACCATATTTGATGATGATGTTTTTCCGTTTAATCGTTTATCTTACAAAAAGTGGGTTTAAGCACAGTTCCCATCTCATTTTCAAGTGAAATATTGAGTAATTCTTCAAAATATCTTCTTTTTGGAGAGCTTCAATGTTATTTTATTCTCTAATTAGTTTCATATGGTTACTAAATACTCCTAAGTTCAGATATTTAATGATTGATATCTTAACTTAAAAATATAAGATTTAAATATAAATATAAATTAGCTTGGGTTATGTGCTTACAACTTTTTTCTAGTTATTCAAGCCCGTTTATATTATTCTTACTAAAATTTCTTCATCTTAATAAGAAAATATTTGTGCTTACAAGTTTTTCCCTGTTTAAGTTTTTATAAACACTTGTTTGTGTTATTTTCTTACAACTTTGGTCATATAGCTAAGCTTATGGCTTATGCCAAGATTATTTATTTAACTTAAGTAAACACGAGGAATTATAAGACATCATAAATTTAAAAAACAAACGTCATTATAAAGAGAATTTGTGTTTCTAAAAACTTATGTTATGTGCTTACAATTTTAAAATTGTTGACTTAAATGGTCATGATCTATAATCCTTAATTTTGTTCATCTTAAGTAAAAGACGAATGTGCTTACAAGAAATTTACAAATTTTGAGAAATTAAGTCTATTCTAGGGGTATTTTTCTTTTAATAATAAGTTTGGTTAATGTGCTTACGAATTTTATCTTGAACTTTGATCATCTAAGCTAAATAAAATGGTTTTCCTTTCAAGTTATTTTCTTATATTGGGGAATGGTGTTTGTGTTGGATAGAATTTTGGTTTTTACATTGCGCTTACAACTCTATTTTTATTCTTTAAACTGCTACTTTTGGTATTAGATCCTTTATTTTGTTTATATTAAGACAAATAATGTGCTTACAAGTTATTCCGCAAGTTTTAGAAGATTGTTACTTTTTTAAAACTGTTCGTATCGTCAAAAGGCTTGTTTTTTTTCTCTAAAAATATTTAAATATTTTCAAATTTAAGGATAAAAGTAAGCTGCCTTCCTTACAAATACCTTAAAACAAAAACATGCTATGACAAAATCACTGAACTGTAGGGACCTATTCCCTCAAACACTAAAACTGACAACCATGACAACATTTTCTATACAGCAGTTTATATAATTTTACACCTACTCATGCGGTAGGTAGATTCTTCCTCTGCTTTAACGCCAGCTTGCATAAATCGGCAAATTATTTTGTGTTATGCTTCTTGGAATTACCTGCTAATTGGAACGAATATTCCTTCTGATCCTTGTTATAGGGTATACCCTATACACCCTCTCTATAACCAAGTCAAAAACAAAAATCGAAAAAAAAACAAGAACAAACAGAAAACAACAAAAAGAGAAGAAAAAAAAAAACATGAAATGTAAGGAAGGCCTTAATAAAGCTTCAATTTAGATTTGTTTAACCGTGCGTAACCTGTTCTCATTTTTGCCCATTCACGTTATCCTTATAATATAACTTATCCTTGTTGCGTTACGAAGCCATCAATTTATTCCACCAGAACTCCTTATCATTTTAGTTGCTTGATATTCAAAGCACAGAATTCTCATACATTTCAGGAAAGGAGCTCAACAAAAAAAAAAAGAAAAAAAAAGGAGACTCATACTTGCCGCCGCTGCCACAACCGTGGCTGTCGTCGTTGACAACTTGCAAGAGGAAAATATCCTTGCAGCTGATGAAGATGAATCATTGAGTGAAGAGGTCCTGTTGATATTTGTACTGTATGATTAAGGGAAAAGGAAATAGAAAGAAAGACTGGTAGCTTGGGGCATGAATAATGACGAGAATTTAGCTGGTTGGATTCTTAGCCCTAAAGGTGGAATTTTTTTTTTCATTGGAAAGTCCACGATAGATTATATTCATCTGTTGAACTTTCTTCATCTTCTTTTTCTTTTTCGTATTTTCTACAACGAAAGAGTCTCATGACAAAAGGTGAATTTAAAATAATGACCTTTTCGTATGTTTTTTATTTTAAATAATTTTTATTTTTTTTTGCCCATTAATACGAATTTTTGAAATTATAAACACACGAAATATGCCAGGGGCGTATAAAGACATAAATCGATTTTTGTTAAATACAATCTCTTCGGACTTTTTGACTAGAAATAAAATTTCAAAAAAAAAAAATGAAATAAATAAGGCTATTATAAAAGTATTTGCACTTGAAAAAGAAAATAAAATTAAATAAATTATTATGAAGGAAAAAAATTATACAGAAACGAGAATATAAATATTTGCGACGACGGTTTTTCCCCTTACATTGAAATAGATTTTTTTCTTGTTCCTTGTATATCAAGGGAATTTTCTCCTTTGAAGTAATTAACCTTTTTATTTTGCTGATCCCTAATTAGGTCCCTTTTAACAATTTCATATTGTTATTTGTAGTATATAAAATTCAGAAATCAAACAGTATAAGAGTCTTGGAGAAAGAATAAGAAATATTGGAAGATGATGTATTTTTTAATAAAATTTTTTTTATTTCTTTTTACAAGAGCAGGATTTAAAAAAAGAAGAGTCCTTATAAGAAAATACTTTTCAATTTAAGAGGAAAAGATGATTATATTTGTTCATTTTTAAATATAATAAGATTTAAAAGCAAACAAATGTTAAAGGTTTTGATTTTTTGGCAAGAAGTTTATTTTCAAGTTATGCGCTTACATGATATATTTACTCCATTTTATTACCCTTGATACAAGGTCCTTAATTATTATAATTTGTATTAAAAAATGAATGTGCTTACAAGATTTTTTTTATTAGGAATTTGTTGGAGGAAGGAAAAGCCAATGCAAAAATATATTTGGGATTTGGTTTTTTTGGAAATCTTTTGTGAGATATTCTTTGGGTAACGTTTGTATTCTGAATTGTTTACAAAGTGACTTATAAAACACAAAAAATCAACTACGACCAATTTCTACTACTATTAGTGCTGTAACATTCCAGTCGCTTCTTTAAAACATTTTGAATTACTCACTTATTTCGGTGTCTATTAAGGTATATTCCCGATTTTTTAAACATAAGTTAGAGTAAAATAACATTACGGTTGTTTCAACTCTCTAGCTTATCGAAAAGTTAGTTTAAAATCGATTGCAAAATGTATGCAGGAAAAAAATCAAAAATAAGTCTCTGTCATAATCTCATCAAAGATGCCTAAAATCGGTGCCAAAATTTCAAATACACAAAACCAAAAATCAGAAAATTATTAATTAAATAAAAAAAAAAAAAAGAAAATATACATAAACATAAAACACGTTCTCAAAATGAACTAGAAACTAGAAAAGAATTTCTTCTCGCTCCATATATTTCAAGTGAAAAACGTGGGAAGTATGCAAAAGATAATAGTCGGGAGTGTAGACACTAGACAGTGTCATGGATGCGTCCCACATTTCTCATTTCAAATGGCGCTAGAAGAAATTATTTAATTTATTATTTTTATTTTAAAAACGTGTTTTTTTAGAAACTTCGTGAAAATAAAAAATAACATAAAATAAAATAAAATAAAATAAAAAACTACGCATACATGATTTCTTTGATACATTTTTTTTTACGGTTCAGGGAAATAAGTTCCCGGGAACTAAATTCACTATTTGACTCAGTGGTTTCTCATAAGAAACTGGACGTCTTTCCCACATTCCATTGGAACTTAGAGTCCACTTAAAAATAGTGGATTTATACTTCAATAACTGAAAACACTAGAAAACTATTATTCACTCGATTCATCCAGATTAAAACTTAAGTCTAGGTCTAAATTATATAAATTCGGATTTAAGTTTTAATCATGATGTATTGAGTGAATAATGTGTCGGTTACTCTTTCGGTGGACCTAGTTCCCGGAGACTTAGTTCCATGCACCTGTTTTTACTCTGTGAGATAGTGTCAGCGTGAAAGAAATTTTAGGGCTTGTTTTACAATGTCATATTTAAGTTCTGATTAGTTATCCCATATATCAGTTATATTGGCGCAGGGTCATAAATTCACAATTTGTTTTTCGTCCACTTGAATGGGTTGCTAATACACAAATTATTTTTCCTAACACCATGCCAAAACATTTTTATATGAGATAACTGCTCAAAACTTTACTCAGGCATTTTGAAACGATTACGTGAAATAAGTCCCAACGACACAAAACCAAATATCAAATTTGGTGTTAATTTACTTTGATAATGGAATTCCTACCATGGCTTTATTTCTATATTTTCAAAGCGAAATACGGCCAAATTTGATTTGAAATAAATATAAATGATTATGGACAAAGATTTGCATTGATATCAGATACTAACAGTTATTAACTGGAGTTAAGATACTCAAACAGAAAAATATCATACTTAAAACTTCGAAATATTCAGGCCTATTCTGATAAAATGTTCGCGTGAAAATTTTGTATTATGCTATCCGTCCAAAATTTACATTAATTGTAATAAAAATAAAATTTAAATACATACATAAGTAGATCCTCCTGAGAATTTTAAAAATTAACATCGGTTAACATTTTCAATTCAAGCCACTCACCTCCCGTGAAATGAAAATTCTTGGATGACTGTCTTTGGAATATTTGAAAAGTATCTTTAAAAAGTGTAAATTCCGTGTTTTCTCCTTTTTTCCTTTTTGATGTAAATAAAAATGCTAGAAAAGATAGTCGTTTAATCCGAATAATTTTTTTTTTATTCCAGAATTTATGTTTTAGGGCAAAACAAATTGAATTAACAAATTTCACATTTTTTCCTTGTAGTCGTACATTGGGAAATGAAAATTTTGCGTGAAATTGATTGAAGAACCAGTTCATATTCTACTTTCATATTTCTTGAATCGTCAATTCATGTTGTGAATTTTATCATACCAGCGAACTAAGCGTCACTTATGTGTGAAAATTTCATTTTCATTCGAACTTGAGCCAATCTGACGATAAAACGAATGATAACGAGGAAGCTATGAATTTTAAAAATATTTTTTTTTAAATATGAAAATGAATAAAAACTTCAAATATTTTAGTATATTTGGAATTAATAAAATTATCTCGTTATTTTCTTAAAAATAAGACAATCTTATATTTCATAATAAAATGAGAGAACCAAAAACTTGGAGTGTATAACTCAGGTGAAATTGTTGGCAGATTTTATGAAATCTCAATTTAAGGGTATTCATTTCAAATTGTGGTTAATTCAGATTGAAGATATTTTTTTTTTTTATTTTGAACTAGCTGGTCCGCCCCGGTTTCGGACTGGTTGAAAAATCTAAGTTTATTAAAAAATTAACAAAATAAAATATATATACATATATAAATATAACAGTGTTATGTTTTAGGTGCTAGTTATATAGCTAGTATAATTGAAAACCAATATTGAAATTTTGGAGATTTTTTTGTTTAAAAGCAGTTATAATATAAAGCAAGCTTAATTTTGCATCAACATAATCAACGATTTTAGTTTCTTAATGTCCAAAAAATTTTAATTTCCAATGATGGTTGTCAATGTTATTTCAATAACTCCAAAGTCAAAATTTTATTATATTTTGAATAGTTTTTACCAACAATGCTATATCGTAATCTATCCAGCCGATCGATCTTGATTGAAGGAAAAAGTCAAAATAAACTTATTAATATCAAATCACGACTAAGGCCGTGTCCGAATTCCGTTAAAATGTTGGTTAAAACTTGATGTTTAGTTAAATTTTTACAATAGCGTGGTGAATAAAATGGGTTAAAAATTACCCAGCTCCAGAGCAGGTTAAAATTTGACACTAGTGGTTAAATTTCGACGTTTCTCAAAAAAGAGAGAAAATTGAATTTGAAATTATTTTTAAAAGTGCAACAATGGACAATGCAAATAATCAATGTTATGAATTTAGAATTTTCATGTACATGTAAACATACCTCGCGTAGTCGTTGTTGTGTTATTGCAGTCCTCGTAATAATAGGCTGATATTTTAAAAAATATAAAAGAATTAATATAAAATACTTCCTCAAATTGTTATTCATCTTGCAAAATTAATGCCAATTGGTTGTTTTGTTTTATTTTTTTTTTTTTTTTTTAGTTTGTTGACAGCTGTGAACTAGTGTTCGCAGACAGCATAATCAAGCAATACACAATAGGAGTTTTTTGTGATGTTGGGGATATAATCGATGCAAAACCTTTAAAAGTAAATAAAATTAAGAAATTTGTACTTATTCGCGTCGAATTTTTATTTTGATACATTTCAAGCTGGATTTTGTATAAAATATTTATTTTCTGGAATAATAAAACACATTTGTGGTTAGGGAAATTTCTTTAATCTTGCGGGAATTTTAACTAAAAATCCCATTCAACCCATCCTAATCCAGTTCGGACAATAAAAATAAAAAAATTATCCCATTTTAACCAAACGTCAAAATTTAACCAGTGATAGAGAATTTCAACGCAATTAGGACACGGCCTAAATTATTAATTAAAAGGATTAAAG
The DNA here is from genome assembly GCA_929447395.1 of Epistrophe grossulariae. NCBI lineage: Eukaryota > Metazoa > Arthropoda > Insecta > Diptera > Syrphidae > Epistrophe > Epistrophe grossulariae. Next base: position 15,409,412 of record OV839567.1, on the reverse strand, counting down.
AATTATTTTTACAGCAAGAAAATGAGAGCTTTTAACAGTTGATCTTGTCTACAAAAAAAAAACGAAAAATGAAATTTTGTATGTTAGACATTTTTTTTTTGTTTTTGTCTCAACATAGCTATTTCTTTTTTTATTTATCTACCTCATATTTCAAAATATTTGAATCAAATATTGAAAGGGATTCTACTTTTTATTGTTTTTCCCCATTTTACCTCATAAATGTGTTGAGTTTTAAAAATATCAACGAAGTCCATCCCGAAGATGTCCATCAACGAAAATGATTTTTAATATCGTATCCTATTATTTGTTGTTTTACCCTATTTCACCCTATAAAAAGAGCATTTTTGAAAATATCAATTTCTTATGATCCTTGAAAGCCATATCTTCTAAAAATATATGACCTTTCAGAAAACAAAGAATGTCAAAAATATTAACAATATTTTTACTTATGCCCCATTTCACCCTATACATAGCTAACCTATGTGGAATATGAATCCAAAAAGCCAATCCTAAAGTTTTTTGAAAATTCCATTGCTATTTTTCGTTTTTTACCCTATTTTTACAACAAAACTAATGAATTCTGCCAGCTGAGGTGTCAGTTTAACGGGTGTTGCTTTTTAGCTCAACAGATGGCGCTTGAAAAAAAAAAGTATAAAAAACCCTAGCGCACTCAAATGCAATTTTGTGTCAAAATTTCAAAGCGATTGGTGAAGTACTTTCGGAGATTTGCGATTAGGAACAAACGAACATTCATACATAAATACATATATGAAGATGGCTACGTCGACAAATTACACGTTTCTGTTCGTTGATTTAAATTCCAAAAAAAAAAAATTTCCTAAAATTGGTAGAATGCAAAAAAAGACTTAATTTTTTAATGAATAAATTTCTTTTTGCAAGTTCTTAGAACATTGCAGTTAACTTTAAAATTGAATTTCATTCTCCTCTCTCGTCAGAAGCAGAATTAAAGTTAATACATTTTTTTCCCAGACAATTAATTAGTTTATAAGTCTATGCAGATAGACTGGACATACCAAGTCGTATAAAAACTACTTAACTTCCACTCCATACTTTTAATTTAAAGTTCACACATTTCTAAAAATTTGTTTGTCATTTATTTAAATATGAATGTTCGTGTATAACAATGTACTATATTATAAGTAAGTGTTGTTTAAAGAATTTCTTCAAAGGTAAATATTTAACCTTTAAAAGAATTTTACTCTTCATCTAGATATAAAGGTAATTCGTTTATGCATTCTTTCGTTCTTTGAGAAAGAAAAATATTTGCGAAAAAAAAATGAAAAAAAAAATAAAATTCACCTCAAAGTCGACGAAATTAAATTTTATTACTTACTGACTTCATAAAAAAATATGTAAATATGGTATCAGTTCGACATACATTTTACATATACCTACATATCTTATCCATTTTATAACGAGTACTTATCTCTTTACTTCTTAAGCCCACACGTGCTGACATCATCTAAACATATCCTTGAAAATTCAGTCAGAAAAAAATGAACCAAAAAAAAATCCCTACTTCGACAAAAATTTGCATTACTTTTTCATAATAATAAAAAAAATCGAGTAAGAAAAAAAAAATATATATCAAAGGTGATTTCAAGGCACTTACAAGCATCGTTTTTATGAATTTCTATCTTCATCGCTTTTTATATGATGAGCCTTGAGTTTAATATTCGATTTCAACTTTTTGTTTTCCTTCTTTGTTCTAATCTAATCCTGATTCTGATCCTGGTCGTGGAAGTTCAAACAATTTCTTCTTTTCTTTTGTTGTTGTTTAAGTCAAAAGAATCATAATATCCATATTGCTAAAGTAGGTATAGGTAGGTAAGGTATAGGTATAGGTATAAAGTTAACAAAAAATCCCTTCGAATAAAATATAAATTGAAACACTAAATTTAAGCATATCCCCAGCCAACAACAACAAACAAAAAATTTAAGTAAAAAGAACACACACTGCGAATATACAACAACTGGTGTGCATTTTATTTCTACTTATATTTGGGCATACCTAGGTATATATAAAGTCGTGTTGTTTTAGACTCTCGGTTAGACTCACAAAGTCACAGGTATGAAAAGAGTATTTACATGAATACTTTAGCAAAACGTTCACAGGATATCAAGAAGGCAATTTAGAGATTTGCATTTAATATTGTTTCGTCCTTTTTTTATTCAAGGAGCATAGGTATCGCACAACATCAAGAAAAATTCAAGCAAAAAAAAAAAAAATAAAAAAAAATGTAAAGTGGTGAATAAGTAGATTCTAAACATTAAACGTACCTATATCTAGAGTATATCCTTATACACAACCACAAAAAACAACAAAATGTCCATGTAGGAGAATTATAGATCTACCGCCATCCACAACATCACTTGAAATTTTGACATTGTTATTTTTTTTTTTTTTATTTTATTTGACATGTAAGGGACTCACGCAGAGATTCGGTTAGATATTGAAGTCGTTTTTAAGGACTCTCTTTCTTTTTATGAAGATTCTTTTCAAAATAAAACGTCCTCCTCTTAAACAATTCAATTATTCAGTGTAACAAGCACATTTATCCAGCTTTAAGGATGATCCTTATTTTTTTTTGTTTCTCTTGGTATATCCATGCCATGATGCTTAGTTTATCACTGTTGTGTCCTTTTTGTCCAAAGACCACCACCGCACCATCATGCATAAACTTTAAGGAGCATATAAAAAAGTTCAACAGGAACAAACGAAAAATATGCAAAGCTTCAAAATGATGATGGGCCACCACAAATGATATCTCCATCATTTTGGGTATCCTTCAAAAATTTATATAGATGTAACAGTACCTAAATTCTGCTATCTTCGTCCTTTTAATTTTCTCTAGGATCAGTTTATGTGTTTTTCTTCTTTTTTTATATCTTAATGTTAGTGTCTGTCTACCCTGTCTCCCTCTCTTTGTGTCCCTTTCCCTAAACACCTCTTGTGTATATGTGAGGTTTATTTTTGACGTTTTGTTTACGCATCGCCTTAATGATGCTTTTGGAGCAAACATTTTGATGGTTAGATATATGCATCAGGCTTTACGTTAACTTTTTAAAAAGGTAAAAGTAATCCTGGAATCTTCTCCCCCATCATGGGGGAGGGGCAGGAGGTGTTTTGTTGGTGTTATCGGTGTTGTTGGTGGTAATCCTCTTATTTTTCCAGGACCTGTGGTTAAATTTAATGTTCTTCGGCAATAATTTTCCCATAAGGGTTGACATGAAGGATTTTTTTTATTTAATGTTTATTCAAAAGAAAGGGCAGGATAGGTTGGTGCGGTAGCTGTATAGGTTTAACCGCTTTTATGTAGAATCTTTTATTTTGTCCTTTTTTTTTCTCTGTGCTGGTGCTGATGGTTGTTGGTGACGATATCAAATAAACTTGTGAGAATTTACATATGAAAGGATTTATATACGACAGCCATTCATCAAATTGATGTTGAATATGTGAGAGGAATAAAACATTTTTCTCTTTAAAATAAGCAGAGTAATCCTTTTTTTTTCGTAGAAAATGTGTTTTTTTTATTTTGCAAAATAATGTGATACGACGAGTATATATGTATGTAGGTAGTAAAAAAAAACAGAGAATGGCAAGGATTTTTATTTGTACAATGTGTGAAAAAAAAATAAAAAATATAATTATTGCAAAACTGTATAATATGCATTTTGATTAATTTTCATTTTCGGTCTACGAATTTTTTCCCAAGCAACCAACCGACAACAATTCGCAACGACGACATAAGCCCAGATAATAAATTATGCAGATTTAAATTTGTTGCTTGTGGTTTCTTTCTATATATATGTGTGTACATATAAACTCGTAGTGTAGGCATAAAGTTAAACAAAAAAACAAAATTAAAAAGGATGTGTTTTTTCATTTTTTTAAATTTTATTGGTGAATTTTATGACATCAAGAAAATGATTTATTACATTCGAGCATGTTTAAAGAGTTCGCATGAATGTAAATGTACCGTTCATACATATTTAAAGTCGAATAACTCTGCTGGGTATTTTGTTTTTTTTTTTTTAAGCAACAAGTTGGTTTATTAATTATTATTACTTTATTCTTCTAAAGTTTCAAGGACGAACTTATTTTGTTCTATATGGTTTTTTTACTGTCCGAAATAAAAAAAACTAAACACATTTACAATAATTCGGCTTTCAAAAGACGAAAAAAAACTAACTTTATTTTTTTTTAAGAAATAAATATTTTTGGTTGAGTTTAAAGTGAAAAAAAGTTGTAAGCACATGATAAATTTTATATTAAATCATTTTATTTAATTGATTATTTAATAGAAATGTTGAACATAAATTAAAATATTGAAAGCACTAAGTTTTTCCCCTTGTTTCTTCCATTTTCGATATAAATTAAGATGGTTTAAGGTTTTAAATAATTTAATTTTTTTTAAATAAAGTTTGAACTGAAAATGCATGAAAATAAACTTTTAAATAGAACTCTGATGATGTACACAAAAAAACGTACATTTAAGACATGCAGTGTTGCCAAAAAAAAAAATATACGATATTTTTTCTTACATTTTTGTTAACATAAAGTTGTAAGCACAAATCAATTTCAATCAATTTCAGTCAAATGAAAATTCATACTTTAAAACTTTTATTTTTATTTTATTTTATGAATTGGTAATTTACATTATAACCTCGGCATTCACGAAATCAATATCTGCCCTATAGAGCAAGTAAGAATATTTTTGGATCTAAATATGTATCAATCAACCAAAATATTAACATAAGTCGTACAAAATCAGACTGATTTCTGGGGATTATAAGGTAGGTCAGTTATAGTAACAGAATCTCTTTTTCCCAGTAAAATCCAATATTTGTGAGAGAATAAAGTTGAAAAAAAAACTTTTAAAAATTGAACTTTTGCAAATTATACTAAATATTTAATAATTTTTTATTTGCTTAAAATTGAGAAAGAATTATAATTAAAATTTAAAATACCTAAATTAAATAAAAAAAAAATAACCAGGGGAAGGTTCATGGTTGTTTTGATGACTAAAAGAATGCACACTTATAAAAAAAATCATTTCACCATAGTATAATGTTCAAACAACTTGATAAAAAAAATTTAATTTAGTTTTCTTCTTGGAAAAATGATGATTTGGTAGAAAAAAATGTTCAGCAGTTATAATAATTTCAAGAGAATTCAATAGGCAGTACCATGCAGAGTTGCTTATATATATGCTAATAAATACATATTATTATAAATAATGAAATACACGACTGGGTCGCACAAACTAACTTTTATAAAAAATAATACATACATTATGGAAGCCTATATTTTATGCTAGCTGGCAAAAACGGTTGGTTTAAGGCATAGTTGCATAGATGTAAGTAGCAAGCACACTGTGCGATATCATTTTTAAGATTTTTAATTTCTGAAATTTTGAAATTGTAGTGTTTTACGAATATTTTGCAATTGTAAGTAGTAAATTTTTTTGGAAGAAAAATGTAGAAAAAACGCTACAATTGTAGTAGTAGGACAACGTTAAGGTAGTATTGTGTTAGTAGTTTAAGGTAGTATTGTGTTAGTACACTAAACTGAAAATATAGTATGGTGTTGCACCAATAAACTCATGGAACTTACATACATTATAAACTGAAAAATATTATTTAAAGTCAACAGAATTAGAAGTATAAGTTTAAAAAACAGCTTCTGAAAACACTGTTTTGACACCAACGCGACGTTTGCTTTTTTTTTTTAATTCAATTGTATGAGAACAAAAAGTTTTAAGAATCGTTGCCGCGGTTTTTTTTAAAGAATAATTTTTTATATAGGTACATATAAACATTAAAAAAAATGAAATGCCATTTTTGACACCAACACTATGTACGCCATTTTATATCTTAAATAAATCTTAATTTGTGAGAAAAATTTCACAAATCGTTGGAGCAGATTTCTAAAAAATTAATTTTTTATATATGTACATACCTATAAAATTTTTAAAACACTTGAAAAAAACCAAAATTGGTACGCCAATTTTAATAATCTGCTAACTAAATCTTAATTTGTGAGAAAAATTTCACAAATCGTTGGAGCAGATTTCTAAAAAATTAATTTTTTATATACATACCTATAAAATTTTTAAAACACTTGAAAAAAACCAAAATTGGTACGCCAATTTTAATAATCTGCTAACTTGGAGTTAAAAAATTAATTTAAAAAAAAATCATGTATTCATTTTCGAAATAAAGAAATTTCCAAAAAATTATTAATTTTTTTTGTTCAATCCAAAAAATTTGTTTGAAAAATTTGTATATGTAAAATATTATTCAAATTTATTAGAAGCTCTTGTGTACAAAATTTCATTAAAATCGATTCAACAGATAACATGATAGTCGAAAACCAACAAAAATGGTTCCCTATTAGAGATACCGTTAGTAAACGGTGGATACAAATTTGTTTACAAAAATGTACTAGATCGTATGAATCTACTTATATTAGTTCACATACAAATTTTAATTAAAATCGTAGGAGTAGTCGTTGAGAAAAAGGTGATTTTCCTTACCGGTATTTAAACACTACGTAAATGGGAGGTAGTGTTATTTTTGGTTATAAGACTAATTTTTATTTGAAATCTGCTAGATAATGTTAAAACAAATTGCTGGGTGCCAAATCGAACAAGTGATTTTCGAATTATTCAGTTGTCAAAAAAATTAAACTTTTTATGAAAATCCGAAACAAAAATTTTTGAAAATTTTGGAGTCCTGTGAAGTTAGCAAAAGAATTGTTTAAAATTTAATAAAAAATGAGAGTTATCGGTAGCAAACAAAGAGATCTAGAGTTCCTCATAATTTTTTTCAATAGTTCTGGCGAATGAAGAGTTAAAATTCGAAAAAAAAGTTTTATTTTTTGCTAATTTCACGCAGCAAGGACTTTTTTAAGAAAAAGAGTTCTGAGCATGTTTTTCAACTTAAAATCAAGAGTTCTAGAGTTCCTGGTGGGTTTAAGAAAGAGTTCTGCAAAATTGAAAAAGTTAGGGCAAATTAAAGTGCCCATTGACTTAGAACCAAAAATTTTCAAAATCCAAAAAATCAAAAAAAAAAAAAGGAGTTCTGATTAGAGTTTCCGATAGCAAACAAAGAGTTCTAAACATTTTCCTAACAACTTTTTTTTTCTAAAACTAATTTTTCAAGAGTTATTCGCAAATTTAGGTGCCCATTGACTTGCCGGGAGCTACCGGGAACTCTCATTTTTTATTAAATTTTAAACAATTCTTTTGCTAACTTCACTGGACTAAATTTTGGTATACAAAAATTTTAAAACCTTTTAAAACAATCTCCATAAAAAATTTAATTTGATTGATTTTCAATTTTATAAAATACGGTTTAATCGATTTTGAGAAAATCATAAATAAAAAAAATGGTTCTATGGGAGGTAACATCAAAAAAAAAATTTTTATAAAATGTTAGCGTTTTTGTTAAAAAATTACTGAATTTAAAAAAGCAAAAAAAATGTTGTGGCCATGTTTTTGAGAAAATAAGATTTTCATTTTCTGCTAAACAAAACTGTACGATTGGTATCGTTATTTTTGGTCCTGAAGAATGAAAAAAAAGTATGTCGGGGAAGTGCCCAAAAAATGCTATGTACCAAAGTTTAAAGAATATATCGACCCACCCGTTAAGGACATGCAGACAGAAAGAATTTCTGGACCCACTTTTTTCGACTTTTCTATAAGCGTTATATTAAGTTTGATCAAAATTTGGGGACAATTTTTTTTTTCGAATATAAAACTTCCCATTATTAAAAAATAATATGGAATTGTTTTTGCCACAAAGTAGGTATATAAGGAGTGGAACGGATGTACCAATTGCTACTTTCCTCATTTTTTCTTGGACGAATCTTTGGTCAAACAAAGATTTACATATGGGTATATATTACAAAAATGTCTGTTTTACACTCCGGTTTGCCGTTTAAGTACATATTTATTTTTATCCTTGAAATAAAAATGAGATAAGTTTGTACATACATACTTAATAGCCATAATGTTTTTCTGGGACCAAAGTTTCTTCCTTGTTGAAATAAAATTACAGTAGAATCTCCGAAAGATGAACGGTTCTAAAAGATGAACAGCTCGGAAAGATGAACGGAAAATGTTCACTTTTAAGTGTTCAAAAAGATGAACGGGTTAAAATTTTGTACTCGAAAAGATGAAAACTTTATTCCCAACATAATTTTTTACTTCTTCTTTGCCTTTAGTTCCTCCTGAACAATACTTTTGAGCTTGTTTTAATTTGTTATGTAAATAATTTTTAATGTTTACTAAATCTTCTTCCTCAAACATACGTTGGGGCTCGAAAAGATGAACAATTTGAAAAGATGAACGGGCCCTGTTTTATATCTGTTCATCTTTTCGAGATTCTACTGTACTTCAGAACTGAGATACAGAAAAATTCTATCACAAAATGCCATCAATTTTCACATATTTCAGCTATGTTTTTGAAATTAAATCATAAATCATAAATTTCAATTTCAAAACACTGATCACCCATTTTTAATTAAAATCTGATGGAGCCTTTGTTATTGCTTGAAGTGCACTTCCCATTGCTAATGCTATATACAAATTGCTTTCAAGATCAAGGATCAGATTTCCCTATAGGTATTATATTGTTAGAGTATGTGCAAGTTTTCTTTTGTAAAAGGATTGGTTGACCTTTGTACTTCTTTCTGTTGTTTCCGCCAACCAAAAAAAAATAAATAAAAGTATTCATCTGTTAAATCCTCTTTAAAAACTTTATCTCTTGGAAAATTCCACAAATTAGCTAAAATAATGATTATCCTTTCAATGTGTCTGTTTTCAATTAGTAAGGTTAAGTAGATGCTTCTTTAGCATTATAACCATCAACTCTCGACAGATTTTTTTTTTTTTAATCAAACCTTCTTTACAAATACACTCCCTCACATAATTAAAACAAAATTATTATTCATCCCATTTTACCAACAAAAAAAAAAAAACCTCTATAAAGGTGTGAAATGTTAAAAAAAAAAACACACTATATTGATCAACTTAAAAGGAGAAAACGAACGAACGAACAAAAACAAAAATATCCTTCAAATTAAAATTCATTTCAACCTAAATTTACATTTATTTACAGCCCATCACTTCCCTAATAGAATCGTCCTTTTTTGGTTATCACTTTTTTTTATTCTGTACCAAAAAAAGAAACGGATGATCTTTTTTTAAATATTATTTCCTCCTTTTAAAAAAAAGGCTTTTTTTTCCAAAGGGTGTCCACACGACCAAAGTAATATAATAAAAAACAACGGCCCAACCTGACCTTTGTCGACACTTAACAGCTCTATATACACTTTTCTTTCAGGTCAGTAATTTTCGCTCAACCTTAGAACCCGCTTTTTTTCCCCAAAACTGGGGACTTTTTTTCCATTTTAAATAAAAAAGAAAAAAAAAAGGAAAAATAAAAAGGATTCAAATGAATTTAAAGTGACCACAAGCGTGCCATTCCTTTACTAAAGGATATTATAATATCTTATTTAATGGCAATCGTATCCTTGTGTTGAAGGTAAATATACATTGACCAAAATAATCTACATCTTTTCTCTTTTTCTATATATTTTCTGTAATCATAATGTGTGTGTGTGTATATTGACTTTAACTCCTTCGTTCATTCGTCCTCAAGCTTAAAAAGGATAACAATCAAAAACAGCAACAATGATGACTGCAAAAAAGAAGAAAAAGTGAACATCATTTATTAGTAATTGAGAAAGGATAATAGATGGGAAAAGGCTATAGGGATTTTTTCCATTAAAAAAAGGCGTATAAGTCTGCTATTTCTATTTCTTTACGGTGAACTTCCTTCCTCTAGGGTATTTTTGTAGCTAGCTAGAGCCGTAAAAATATTTTTCCTGACCTCTTTCTCTCTCTCATTTCATTTTCTTAGGAACTCTCTCCCTCTCTCTCTCTTTCTGATGGTCTGGTCGTGTGTGTGGTTTAAGCTGAGGGATTGAAAATGACGAAGTAGATCCTTCGGTGAGATTAAACCAATCTCTACTCTATACTACAACCGAAAGAAGGTCAAATAAAAGTTTTTCTTTTTCATTTTTTCTTTTCTTTTCGACAAGTTTAGTGAAGTCCCGTCCCGTTAAGGAGAACAATGCGGTTGGTAGGTAAGGTATAGGTAACTTTTTATTTTTCTACTTGAGCGAAAATGATACCTATACTCCTCTCTATGATATCTTATTCCAGGATTAGGTTAAGTAAAACTTTATCTGTTGGGACACAATATTTATTCTTAAATGAATCTTGATACCGAGCGTGTTTGTTCTAACACAGTTTGTTTCTCTGCTGGCTCATTCCTCAACTGTCTGCCACAATGGTGTATAAGCTAATTTGTCGATCTCATTTTCTGATCTTTATGATTAGACACAAAAAAAAACATCCCTTCGAGCAACTTTTGCCCGTGAACTTTGTCTAGATGACGATTCTTCATTCTCCAGACAGGCAGGCAATTGTAAGAATGAAATCCTGTGATGGCTATCTGACTGGGGATTGAAGATAAAACAGAGAATCCTGAAACACTGTTGTGCTTTCATGGCTTTTATTTTTGGGTCAGAAAAGTTGTGCCATTTGCGGGAAAATATCAATAAAATGTTCTACCCCTCCTTTTATAATACAGTTAATCTCTACATCTCATCGCCCTTAAGAACTCACCCCAACCCCGCGCGCCCTACTGAAAGAAGAGAGATTTGATTTCGAGCACAAATATAGATTTGGTATAGTCTTAAGGCGGTTCCAAAGAGGGGTCCCGTCATTGTTTGGTTTGGGTTGTGTGTTGAACACATCAATTGATTTATAATTCCTAAATGTTCACTCACCCACGCCCTCCACCGCCACCCCCTGCCGACAAGACAATTTCGTACACTGTTCATTTTCTATATTTTTTCCAACTTTTTTTTTTTTCCATCGTCATGGTTGTGCCCTTCGTCTTTTTTCGTCCCTGAAATGTTAGTCTTTGTTTAATACAAATAAATCCACCCCGCTATGCCATTGCGAGTTTCCGATTCAATCCCATTTGGCAAACAATGACTGATTTAAACCCACTATACGCAGAGGGATGAAAATGGATTGGTATAAACCAGAAAAAAAAACGAAGAAGAATAGGGTGGTAACACAGTAACCACCTTCTATACCCCCCCATCGAGAGGGATATCGAATCTAATTGATATGTTCTCCGACATAAATGAATTATTGTTTTTTGTTGTTTGTTGTTGCTTTTATGGTTTTACTTTGCAATTTCATGAGAGTGCATTACTTATACTGGCAGTGTGTTTTGTGTCTGTCGAAGAGGTCTTTGGGGGATGCCATTCGATGTGTCTAGGATTGAGGGTGAATGTTTTCAACATTGTTCACATAAATATGTCAATTGTATTAAGAAGATGACTCACTTTGTATGTAGAGTTTTTTTTGCTTTTTTCTTTTTATTGTATCCCTGATATGTTGTTTGGTTTAATTCGCACACTTCTCTGACAGTCTGTTCCACATCTATACCATCATCTCAAGAAGGTTATAGTAAGATGGGGTGGTATGGTATGAGTGTGAGTGTTGTATATATATATATATAGGGATTGGATATAAACATTTTTGTTGAAAGCAATTAATTTGAGAAATTGGAAAATCAGCTAAAATCGAAGTTATCCCAATGGAATTCAAGCGGAATTAGGAAATTAAAAGTTGAGCAATACACTCACTCTCTGATAGATCTATCTTAATTAAAATGTTGTGTACTTTTTTTTGTGATTTTATTCTATGAAGTTTCTTATTGACCGGTAGATTTTTTTTTTTTGTAAAAAAATAAATAAAAGAATTTGATACTTTGATGTTTATTTGTTGTTAAAGATTACTTAAAGTAATGGTTAAGGATCAGAACACAATTTTGATTTTATAGAATTAAAGTATTTTTTGGATGGATTTAGATTTCAAAAAAAAAAAACTTTGTAAGCACATGTTGTTTTGAATGGATTCATGGTTGTATTTAATGTTGAGATTACGATTTATTCGAATACATTAAATAAATTTGTAAGCATACACTATTTGATTTATTTTTGAGGGATTTAGATAATTATATTAAAACTAATTCAAGATAAAGCTAAAGCATGACAATGTTTTGATTTTGAAGTAGATAGTTAAGAGGAGAACAATGTTTTAATTATTAAGAATTAAAGTATTTTTTGGCTGGATTTGAGTTTAAAAAAAAAACTTTGTAAGCACATGTTGTTTTGAAAGAATTCAAGGTTGTACATAATGTTGAGATTAAGATATATTAAAATGTACTAAAAAAATTTGTAAGCATACACTTAAAGACCCTATTTGATTGATTTTTGTAGGATTTAGATAGTTATTTTAAAAAAAATTCAAGAGTATGACAATGTTTTAATTTTAAAGTGGTGGTGAAGAGGAGAACAGAGTTTTGATATTTTAGAAACAAAGTATTTTTTGGGTGGGTTTATATTTCAAAAAACTTTGTAAGCACATGCTGTTTTGGAAGAACTCCTCATTGTATTGAATGCTGAGATTACAACTTATTCAAATATATTAAATAAATTTATAAGCCCAACAATACTTAAAGAATCTTTACTCGATCAATGTTTTCAAGTTTTTGATGGTTATTCAAAATTGTATTATTTAATTTTGTTAAGTTGTTGATGTTAGTTTTGAAATTTAAATTCAGTGATTGTTAAAAGCCTACAGTGTGAACTTAAGGAATTCAACTGATCTTAAGATTTGTTTAGACTTTTAGTACTCAGTAAAATCATGTAAGTACATTAACATTTGAATAAACTCATGAATATATAAAATATCAAGACCACAATTTATTTAAATAAAAAAAATACATTTGTAAGCCCATACTTAAATGACTTATATTTGTTAATAAACTTAGGAAAAAGGAAACTTTCTTTTCTTATATTTATGAAGATTATGAGTTTCAAGCATTTTCATACTTATAATTATAAATGCATAATTCTCTAAATAAAATAACATTTTTAACCGCTTTTCACGTTTTATGAGATTTGGTAGAAAAATTCAGAATTCTTACTAATTATTCAAAAAGCAGATGTCTTTAAGTAAGAGAAATTTGTATCTTGATGATTTATTAGACTTACATAAATTCTAGGATTATAGATTTTAGAACATAGATTCAGTTTGGATTTTAATATATATTTTGTAGGGTATTTTAAATCTGGCAAGGTGTATAAAAACTATGTTAAGAAATGGTCTGGGGCAAGGATTTAGTTAAATAAATATTGAGCTTGTCGGCAGACCAGTTCTATAAGGATGCGATAAGAAAATGAATGCAGAATTTTCAGTAGGTTTTGACGCTTGTAATTTTGTCTAAACATTGTAAGCACATAAATTATAAGCAATTTACATATATTGGTGTCATATTAAAACAAACATTATTAAGTAAAACAAAAATAATTTGTAAGCACATGACTTTAAAGACTTTTCTCATGGTAAAAACTTTTAAAATGGTTCTAACTATTATATTATTACTTATTTACCAGTAAATATCAAAGTTAATAATGTTATAGACCACATAGATTTTAACATAAATAATATCTTTGATGTCATATTTTGAAGTAATAATATATATTTAATAAATATTGTTTATTTTGATTAGCTGTTAAAGGTAAAAGAGAACTTTTGAAAACATTTAAAACATTTCTCAAATTGCGTAAAATATGTATTATTGTGAAAATTAATTAAAATTATGGTTTTTGAGATTTTGTCAATTTAATTGGAAGATGTCAAAGAAAATCTTTGTAAGCACATCAACCAGAGGTATTCAGCTCATCATTTTTTACATTCTAGACATCAGCGAACATTATAAAATAAAACAAAATTGTAAGCACATATTTTAAGAGGTAATTTTTGATTATATATTTACCTTTAAAAATCAAATGTACAGTTCTCTTTATTATTTATTAGAAGGTACAAAGTTTATACAATGTGTTTTTTTTTTTCAATTTTATTATTTAATATTTTAATGCTAATTTTTTTTTAATCTTGAGATATTTACAAAAATACATGACATTATTTATTTGAAACATCATCACTTTTATTTTATTTTATTTTATTTTATTTTATTTTATTTTATTTTATTTTATTTTATTTTATTTTATTTTATTTTATTTTATTTTATTTAACACAGTCTCAATAATTATTAAAAAAATTTAACAAGCAAGTTAAATATTACTGTCTTTTAACAGAGTTTTTGCTGAAATGTATCAAAAAATTTGTAAGAACATACATTTTATCAAAATTCTTAAACTATTTCTACAACTGAGACTAAGATTTCCATAAATGAATCCAAAAAATTTGTGAGCACATAAATTCTTCTATGGATTTATCTTTCCAAATAAAGATTTTTCACCTTCGGTTTGACATCGGTTGGTTTAATAAATGGTATATTCTTAGCTTGTAAGTCAACTCTATATTTGTTATTCAAGATTCCCTCCACTAAAGCTTAACGTTCTTTCATTATACTTATGTTAATTTCATTTTTAAAATAAGCAAAAAAGGTAATCAAGTTTACTGTCCTTCTGTAAACCATCAATCACAGTTCCTGTTTGAACTGCACCAGTTAGTGCTTTAACTCTTCTTTACTTTTTTTTAACTTTTCTTCTTTCGTGAATTTATTATGCTCTATCCAAAATGACGCAGCGGCATTAACGACAAACTTTATCCGCACCTTCAGTCAATGTGAAACATGCATCTGCAATTCTCTTATACAAGTTCCGTAACTAAATTAAATTTAACCACACCAGACACAAAATGTGCACCACATTCGTTTAAGCGTTTCATCCAAGCCATTTAACACCTCAGCGTGTATTAATTTCTAGCTTCTTTAGTAGAAGAGGAGCCTTAACTTAACACACCTGTGAAACAAAAAAAAAAAACTGTTTTTTGTTTTCTTAACTGGTAAGAGAACTTCCTATCCTCCTTGGGAAAGATATGTCTTCGTCGTTGTCAGCCTTATCACTGTCGAAAGAGAGGTACATACATATCCGTTCGTACCTCGCAATTGATTAATAGACCAAAAGGACGAAAATTTATATGTATTTTCTTATAAGAGAGTATCTATGTATGTTTATGTACCTATCTACTCTGGCCTCGAATAAAAACGAAAACAAATGATTGTGCACAAATTTTATACTTATCTCGGTGCTTCGGTGTGAACACCGGAAATGGAATCAGTTGACATTCGATTAGGTGTAAGGATCCTTACTCTATATATAAAATATAAAAAAAAACACTCACACTCACAAAAACCAAACGGTGAACATGCAAAAATGAACTCACACCCCATTCCCAGCCATTGGCTATTAATCAGCTGATAAATCCTTGCACATGCATGCAATTGCAGTGAAAGAACGACTATTTACTATCTGCATTCAGCCATTCAGCACGATGACCAAAACGAGAGAGAGCAAAAAAATAAAATAAATTCGAACTCACTTAAATTGATTATAATTTGTCACCTAGCTGTATGTGTCACTATATAGTTGGTTGACAATTGAATGCAGATATGATGACATCATTTATTTGTGCAACAAGAAACAGGATAATACACGAGAGTGTGAATGTGTGTGTGTGCTGTCCTTATTTGAGTGCGGAATGGCTTTTGTCATACAATACGGTTTAATTCATTAAATTTTGATCACGGTATAAGATATGGCTTGTTTAAATTGAATTATAGAGCAGAGAAATGGAATTATAGTGGCTTATATGAGGTGACTATATGGCGGCTTTGAAGGTGTTTATTGAGCAATTTATGAATAGGTATCATAGTTGGGATTCATAAAGCTTAAAGCACTTGGATAATGTTGGTATGTTGGGCAGATGTATTTAATGCATTATGCGGGTAGTTTTAACTTAACTAAAATTATAGAAGGTGTTTATGATGAGATACCTCCATTTCTATAAGTCTCCTAACCAATTCCTATAAACACGTGAGGTTTTGAGATAAAAAACCCCTAATTTCAAATTTCAGTTAAACAACTTTTCAATATATCAAACAATTCTGAAAAAAAAAATACATAAGTAAATTATAATAAAAGGAGAACTTTAAGAAACCGATTATTCTAACTTCTAATAAGATTACATAAAATCTGTGATGATCAACCCTAACTTATGATCAATAAAAAAAAAAAAAACTTTTTTATACAAACTTAAACTTTCGAAGTGCTTCGTTTAAAAAAATAATACAAGCTTTACAGAAGTTATGTTTCTACATAGAAATTAAAAATAGCTGGGATTAAAAAATTCTATGGCGAAAAATTTTGGAGGATTTAGTACGATGTTAAAGCATATTTATCACACGTAAAACGTACTACCATAGTTCTAAATCTTTTACAATTTATCGCCTATGTTATTAACTTCTAATAAGATTCGCTTAACTCTGTGATGATCAGCAACAACATTTAAATATTTAACCTTCAAATATGTGTTAACTGATTAAATAAATAAATCATTCTTCATTTTTGATCAAACTTAAGAAATCATTCATTTACAAACTAAAAGTGTTTTGTTTAAAAAAAAAAATATTACAAGCTTTACAGAAGTTGTGCTTCTTTATAGAAATTGAAAATACCTGGGATTAAACTTCGACAAAACTACAAGCATTGTAAACGAAGTATATAGTTTAGAATTCAAGGGTAGTCTTTAAAATTGGATCTACTTGTTTTGTGGTGTAAAATATAACCTTCAATGATTTGTTTTATTTTATTATATAATAAATATTATTTTTTAAATACTTCAAGATAAAAAAACACTTGTAAGTTTCTATCAAAAATAAATAGATAAGACCACAAGAACAAGCAGGAAAAGGGATTCAAATCAGAGGTCTGTGGAAGCAAGTCAATATGACACCCTTCGCAAAATGACTTGAGATAAACAGGGTTATGGCCGATCGGAACCTAAGAGACAGGGTTAAGCACTTGAACTTATACCATATCTACTGATACTTTAAGTTCGAAATACCGTCTTGTCTTGGCCCAGGTTACACAAACATAATATGTAGGTGTACAAATTTAAAGAAGTGATAAAATAAAAAAATTAAATTAAATTAAAGAAAGTAAAATAAAATAACATAAAATAAAATAAAATAAAATAAAATAAAATAAAATAAAATAAAATAAAATAAAATAAAATAAAATAAAATAAAATAAAATAAAATAAAATAAAATAAAATAAATTAAAATAAAATAAAATATGTAAAAGAAAGTAAAAAATAAAAAAAAAATAATAGAAAGTAAAATAAAATAAAATATGTAATAGAAAGTAAAAAACAAAATAAAATAAAAGAAAGTAAAATAAAATAAAAGAAAGTAAAATAAAATAAAATAAAATAAAATAAAATAAAATAAAATAAAATAAAATAAAATAAAATAAAATAAAATAAAAAAAAATAATATGAAACAAAATAAAATAAAAAAAAATAAAATAAAATAAAATAAAAAAACATAAAATAAAATAAAATAAAATAAAATTGAATAAAATGAAAGAAAGTAAAATAAAATAAAATAAAAAAATAATAACACGTTGTTGCTGTGTGGTTTTTTCCTCCAACAAATTTAAAATTCTATTTCCGTTAATCTGAATTTTTTGGCAAATACCTAAAAGGCAACTTATGTAGAAGCAATCTAAACATTGGGCCTTATCGGAATTCTCCAAGCAAATATCGTTCCTCTCGGAATATTTTATTCCCTCGAAAATTTGTCTGTTATATTGAATCTTCCCGGAATAAAATTCCCTCCAACAAAAAAATCCATATTTAATTATACCTATGTAGTAAATCCTTGGGAATTTTTTCTATTGATACCATAATGAAGAAAATGTTAAATCATTGAATTTCACAATTTTCGGAAGAGGAAAATATTGCCAGGTACATTTTTTTTCGCCATAACTCTCATTACGTAGGTCCGACGTCAAAATCTTCAGGCTGTTCTTTAGAAAATTGAAAAAAAAATATAAATCTTTGTAAAGAACGATTTTCTGTACCAGGAATTTATCTAAAAATGCTCTGTTCAAAATTTAAATCAAAGCAGTCTATACGTTAACATCCCTATTAGGAATGTCAATTTATCAGCTAGCGTTGAAATTTATTAGAAAGTGTTAAGTGATTAAATGTATGTTTTGATTTATGAATTAAGTTTTTTGTTTAGAACTTTTTTTCTAAAGGCTGGAGACATTTAGAAAAATGTAATACAATTGAGAAAAAATGCATAAGTTATCGCTTAACACCTTTATCGACTAGGAAAAAGCAAAATATCCAAAAATGTCACTTAACCCCGTCACATTCTAGACACTTCAAGTAATAAAATGAGATATTTTATAACATAATAATTGATAAAAGTTTTTATCGTTGAGACTGATGCAGACGTCACGAATTACAAAAAAATGTACAATTATCAATGAAAACTTAATAATTTTTGTAATTATAATTATAAATTTCAAAAGTTATCAATCATCCATTGAGAATTGGCAATCATAAAGCTCTAACTTGATGTACACTTGACGAACAGTCGCAAAAGACTGTTAGATGATTTATCGAAACTTACATTTTTTGCACATCGTAAATACGAAATCAATAATTGCCCTTTGTTTATATAAAGCTATTACACGAAAATTCTATTTACATATATTTCCTTGATTTTATTTATACTTTAAAAAATTGTAAACTTTTAAAATTGAATTTAATCTGGCAAAACTGAAAAAAAAAATATTTGCAATGAGAACAGAAAGAAATTTTAGATTTCCTAAGAAAAAAATCACGTATACGCCCGAGTGCCCACATTAAAATAAATTCTAAATAAATATTTGCCTTTTCAATAAATTTTGAACTATAAAACTGATTTATATTAATATAATTAATTTTCTCTTCTTATTGAGAGAATCAACAATATGCTTTTGCAAAATTATTGTTAACACAATCACAACACAATCGCAACAAAAAAAAAAGATGAGTAATGGATTCACAAAGCAAAACCCATCAAGATTAAATTTAAAGATTAGTCACGATGACATAATTTATTCTTCATCCCACAATTCCACCCTCATTTTATAAAAATACGTGATATAGTTTGATTTTGCAAAGGATTCGGTCCTTCTATTGTTTCTTGTGATTGAGGACAAATTTTGAAAAGACATAGAACATAGAATATTGAGAATACCAAACCACCCAAAAAACAATCTCCCATCTTCCTCGCTGCTTCCATCATGGATATACATATAAAACATCATCTCTATCATCCTTCAAAAATTGAACAATCATCTGCTAGGAATGTTTCCATTCCATTAACCATAGCTACAAATTTTTTGAAGCGTAAAATGGTCTTCTGCTCTTGCTGAAGCACACACATTTATACACACATATACAAACAGGAAAAAAATAAAAGATAAATGCTAATCATTCCATCAGGATTATCCGCCAGATGTGGACCCAAAAAGTCATCTCTTTCCATTTCCAAGGAAATCACACTCACTCTCTCTATCTATCTCTGTGATAGCTGATGGCATTGTGAATCAACTTATTAATCTCATCACTAGCCGGAATGTCCTGTAATTTATCCTCAACACAACTACACACAAAAGAGATGGTAAAACAAAAGAGAGATGATTGAAAAAAGTAGCTATATAGCCGCCTGCAAAACAAAATTATCACACTTGCAGGCTTTTTGGAGTAATGAGCAGAAAAAAAAAACTATAGGTATTCGTATAAATAGAAGGACGCAAAAGGGTATATCAACCAACTAGTGTTACACTTGAGTCACCAATCTATAAGGATGAAACTCCATGTGTGCTGTCGTCATTCATCAGCTAGCCTTCCTCTCTCTCTGGGTTATCTTCCGAATGAGATAGCCTGGAACTACTATGGTTGGCGTTGTTGGTGGGCTCAGCTGGATTTGCCAAATAGCCAGTAATATTTATTCTCGCTCCTTTTTTTTTTGTTGTTGTTTTGTTTTCATTGAGAGACACACACACGTCAAGGATGAGTAAACAAAATATAAGAATCAGAATAATCAGACAAAGTCACTCATGCGAGATCTGAATATTTTCATATCCCAGTAAGTCCACCTGATGTGACAAAATGATTAAGTAACTTGTGATTTCCTTTTGATTCCATGGACAAAGATTTCCAAAGATTGGTTGTCTAGCAGAAAAGTATATAAGTTGTTTTTGCGAGGCGAATATAGAAAAATGTCAAGAAGATTACTGTGATTGGATTTGTTTTCGTCTCGCCAGATTGACAAGAAGTATAATTCAATCAATTTGCTCAGAAACCAGAACTGCTTTCTTTATATGTAACTGAAGCATATCGTAGGATAATTATTTTTTTGTTCACAGAAGACCCTTCAATTTACTCAAGAGTCCTTTTCTGGCGGTGAGATGTATTTTGATAAGATAAATTATTATGACACAAAAATCGTACTCATGCATGCTTACACACGTCTTTGATTTGATATTTTTATTTTTTCGTCACAAGTGACAAATCGAACTTAAATATATATTTAACGATATAAAGTTTAAGGGAGAATTCGTTTGACACAAAAAAATATTAAAGAAACGATGTTTTATTGTCTTTTTTTAGAATTGAAAAAAATAAGAGATACCTTCCTTATGGTATTTATTTTCGTTTTTGAAAATTTTGTTGGTGGTTTTCGAATGAATTGTATAATAGTCCTAATATAATCTTCCACCTACCTTGACTCTTCGGTCTTAACATAGCTATGAACTATAAGACTTGAGGATCGAGAAGGGTAAGCTGAACTTTTTTGTAGGCGTGTCAGTGGGAAGCTATACTATAATACTATATTATATTTTAAAATTTTGTACCTTAAGCCGAATTTCAAAGAAAAAAAACATTACGTTTAAGGTTAACTTATAAAACAACCCGGATTTTATATCCATCTTCACGACGATATTTAATTTTTTTTTTAAGTGGGCCAGGCAGTGGGCGGATTTGTCTGTCTAAATTTGTTTATTAAAATCGGTATAAGGTGGCTTAGTTTGTATGGTATTTTGTCTCTCCTACTCAAAATACACCACTGTGAGCTGCAGCTGTACTATGGATCCAAAGCATAAAATCAGTATCAAAAATCTCAGTTTTAACGTATTTAAAAAATTTAAATTTTAATGACGGGCTTACAAACCACAAAAAGATTTCTTTAGGACGCAGTAATTATTTTTTAAACTTAACGACAAATTAATACTGAAAACAAATGCAATTTTCTGGGTTACAAGGTATTCGATCTACAGCGACGATATGGCACTCACCAGTTATCAAAATTCGACAATTACTGCATAATAACATAGAAATTAAATCATAACTCTACCTTAAGAACAAAAACAAATCAGGTACAGATGCTGCAGGTATTGCTAAGAATTTGTTTGACGAGACATAAGAAAACTTTTAGAAATAAGTACCTCAACAATTCTAGGCACATTAAATTTGGAAAAAAAAAATCAAAAATATAAACAAGCGGGCGTGGTAGCAGACGGATTTCCAAAAACAAAAATGGAAAATATGCCAAATCTAAGACATACGTATAGGTATGTTTTTTTTTTTTTTTTTTTAATCATCCTACCAACACAACCGATAGATTAAAACAAAAATTTCAATTTTGTAAGCATGAATGATAATAATAAGAAGAAAAATACTTTAGAAAAAAATTCTGCAGTAGGCAGAAGTCCAAAAAAAATTAGATGTTAAATAATACCTACATTATACTCCTCGACAAAAGATTCCAAAATATCAATTTTGGAAGGAAGATAAAAAGAACAATTAAATTCAAATATAAAAATGTGGGCGTTGAAATTTGTGGACAAACAACATATGCCATTCGACCATTTAAAAGAGCTAAATTGCATGTTTTTAAGTCTCAAAAACTTAAAAAAAAAAAGACTCAAATATAAAAACAATTCGCATTGAAGTGGGCGTGGCAGAAGACAGATCATACTAAGACTACTTTTTTATATTTTTATATGTACATACATATAGAAGCAATCTATCAAAATTTTATCGAAATCGGTACAATAGTTTTTGGTTATACAACTTTCACGCAAATGAACTGCAAAAAATCTACGATGTGTTTTTGTTTAAATTCTTAAATAAAAATAAAATTGATACTATATAGATAGGTATTTCTAATTCTGCTCTATTAAAAATTTAATAGCCTATTTATTGTAGTACACCTCTACAAAAATTTTACAAAATGAATATTGAGAAACAAAGAGGTTGTAAATTTTGGTGATGCATCGACGTTTAAGGTGTAAGTCGAAAAAAAAAAAAAAAAAAAAAAAAAAGACATGAACATCAGAGCCACCTTTTGGCAATTTAAGCGTAACAATGTTACTATAGAGCAATACAAAATTTGCCAGTTTTTTTTTATTTTTGAAAAACATGCAAAAACGACTTTTGATATTTTCTACTTTAATCGTCGATATGTGGGATGTTATAGGAGAGAGGGGGAGCACCTTTGAACAATTTTTGGCTTAAAGCCTCAAAAATCCCAGTCTGATGGAATTATTGGCCTGTAAGTTACCGGCACTTCGAGAAATGTATTTAAAGTTTAATTTAAACACATTTTTGATTAAATATAATAGAGGTTAAATTATTTATTTTTATCAAAATACAATCAAGGTCCTTGTATTCAAAGGTACCCCTGCACATTTGGGGTAGGTTTGAACATACCTGGGGCACTTTTGAACGGAAGTATTTATAATTACCCTGTTCAAAGGTACCCCGACCGTTTCTTTCAAAGCTGCTCCAACATGTTTAGCAACATAAAATTCAAACACAGTTATTAAAGCTAGCATATTTATCAAGAGTTTTAACTTTATGTGAATCAAAATGAAGGTTTATATTTAATATTAATTTTTCAAAAATGAAAATCCTTAGCAAAAACATTTTAAACTCTTACAAAAAAAATATAACAATTAAACTCTTACAAAAAAAATATAACAAAAATACAATTTACGCATTAAAACTGCGTACATATTTACCTACTGTCGGATGAACTTAAGAGATGCACTGCAAAGTCGTTGAAGTGTAAAAATATCGGTATTGCCATGCTCAAAAATAAATTTAGGTTCTGAAATATTTTTTTGTTAAGATTTTACTAGGCATGTTCAAAGGTACCCCGCGTCCAAAAGTGCCCCCTTCTTCCCTAGTTCTAAATCCAAAAATTTTGCGTATTCAAATACAGCCATATATATTAGATAAAGCAATATATATATATGGGTATATGTTTTTATACAGAAATATGAAAACACATAGTATGTAAAAAAAAGTATGAAATTGAATCTAAATTTTTTTTTAATAATTGAAGCGTCTAGAGTGAGAAGGGGTCAAGTGACATTTTTCGATTTTTTTGTTTTTTTTTTAACCAATACTGGTGTTAAGCGACAACTTAAATTTTGGTCTAATTCTTGTATCTCTATTGTTATTACATACTTACAAAGTTAGCTTCAGATAAAGGGGTTAACTACACGTTTGTTTCGAAGTATTTTTAGGCAAGAAGGGGTTAAGATTACTTAACACCTCTATGAGTTGAGAACGCATTTTTAATTAGTGCACAATTAACTCCTTTATGCAATAAAAGCCTAAAGATAAAATACCAAGCAATATATTGTTTTTTGCATAAAGGTGGTAAGTCCTATAGACCAAGATTTCTTCCCAAGAGAGAAGAAAACCAAAAAACTTTCTATTGAAAAAATTAAAAATTTTGATGACCAGATGAAATTTGTACCCCAAGAACACCGTTGGTTTTGTGAAAAGGCATTATCCAAAATTCCTGATAACAAAAAGAAGCCTAAAAGCAAATTTTAAGGAACCCAACTTTCACTTGACCCCTTTTTCATAAAACATAAATTAAACTCATTTTCGCTTAAAGGGGTCAAGTGCTGAATTTTTTGTAAAACACCAAATTCTAATGAATTTAAATCAAATTGGTTGATATAATAAAAATTTTACATTTTTTTTTCTTTTTTTTATGGCTGTTTTATAAGTTTCTCTCGATTTCAGAAAAAAAGTTATAAATGTTAAACTTTAAACGCTTATAACTGAAAACTTCAAAAATGTCACTTGACCCCTTCTCATTCTCAACGCTTCAATTATGAAGCAAACTACGTTTTCGAAATAGGAACGCAGTTCTTTTGGAATTTGACATGTAGTTTTTATTTAATTTGGTATGCATATTTTAAGTTTTTATTATGATTCTTCTTCCAATAAAAAAAAACATCAAACTGTTCATGAAATATTGACAGTGATCCAAAAAAATTTTTCGTTGGTGTCAAAATAATTTCAGAAACTGTTTAGTTTTTTTTTAGAATATTTTGTTATTTTTTACAAAACATCAAGAAAACACATACAAAAATACGGGATGGCATCGAAATCTCAAAAAAAAAACCCAAAATATGAAATCTCGCAATTACAAAAACCTGCTTTTCATAATCTCGAAATTACAAAAACTCGTTTTTTATAATCTCGCAACCACATCTCGGATCGAAAAATCTCGCAAATTTCAACCGAAATCTCGCAAATAAAAATCTCGCATATCAAGATCAATTTATTCAATTTCTTGCACTTTGAGAAAATCTAAAATTACATAAATACAGTGCCAGCACCCAGCATTGTGCTGGGAGATTTTGTAATTGCGAGATTATGAAAAGCGGGTTTTTGTAATTGCGATATTTTGTATTGCGAGATTTCGAATGCGAGATTTCGTAGCCATCACCAAAAATACAACGAAAAATGCAACTTATGATTTTCTTTGCTAGCATACAAAATGTTAGGTTGGATTTAATGCTATAAGATAAATCAACATTTTTAAGATTTACATTATGTCGCTGATGATGAAATTTGTTTTTACTTTAGCTTTATTATATTTTAAAGAGTGAATATGGTTTATTCAAAAACCAACGAAGATTAAGCTAAAACTCTTGAAACATTGTAAATTATTGCAATTGCGTTGCTAAAGAATTACTTATGTATATGAATCTTTGAAAGTTTTTCATATTTAATTCCACAAACTTTTAATTATTTTAAATCATCTAAAATTTAATTTACTCAATTATCAAAATATGATGGGGCTTTTCATCACAACTACTTGAGTACTCACATTGATTGTTATGTATATTTGAAGATGGAAATATAAAACCATCCACAGAGGAATAAAATAATATTTTTTTTAAATAAAAACCCTTCACTAAATTAAAACCTCACTTTTTAGCATTTTCAATTATTATATTCTACAAAAAAACAACCGCATTTTAATATTAAAATTAAAAAAAACAAATTTGAAAAATCAAGAGTCAAAACATGCTGTTGTCAGCAACGAGTTCCTGCGCAAATATTAAGTACATCCATAAAAATAACTCAAGTGAAGCATCACTTGAAATCATTTCGAAAATGGAATTGATGATGATTATGATGATGCACGTGCAGTATTTTGCGCATTCCATAATTTTTGAGTGGTATATAGTAGGTATAGTATTACTAACAACAACAAATAAAATATGCCACAGGCAGCTTTTGGTCACATATTTGCATTTATCATACATGCATCAATATTATTCGTCCTTTTTGACGATATGATTTTGATGGTTTATTGAGTATATGATGCAAGCTTTAGTTAGCGAGTATAGGTACCTATCCAATGAAGACAATGACCCTGCAGCTGATGGTTGTGCTATTGCAGCTGCTGTTTTCGTGATATGTCCTCTTCAGTTAAGTTTGAGGTATTTTGAATATGTTATCATAAACAGATAGGAAATGTAGGAGCTGGAGGTCGTTTCACTTCAAAATTTTTGAAAACTGAATTTTTATTTGTGGAATATTTATACGAATGACTGAAACCTAAGGCTCAATTTTTCAATAATGAGTTAACTAGGAGTTTAACAAAAATTGGTTAAATCTGCACTTTGTTAAATATCGCAAGTAGGAAAGCCCAAAAGAATAAAGACACGTTCGTTCTATGTATAGTTAAGTTGAATTGTAACAATCAGCCTTATTGGGAGTTTCGCCCGAAAAATATTTCACCTTAAAATTTTTTGTTCCACCGGAATTTTAAAAGCTATTGTGAGTTTCACCCGAACGAAATTTCGTTCGCCTGCTAAAAATAAGTGAACATTTAGGCTATCAATAACATTACATTCCGCCCGAAATGAATTTTCACGATAAGGGGAATTTTTTTAACACAAAATTTCGGGTGAAACTCACGATAGGCGAAAAGTGAAATATCAAATCTTCCGGGCGAAATGTTCTTCGGGCGAAACTCATAATAAGGCTGAATGTTTAAGCTTAAGATAAAAAAAAAGTAATAAGAACTACCTATATCGTATAGTTGGGTTGTCAATGTGCTCTTTTTAAATCCAACACATTTAAATTATTTATAAATTTTTCATTTTCCACCATATTTCGGGTAAATTTTCGAATTTGAGATAAAATTAAAAAATCAACAACAAGAGTGTTTGAAATATTGGAATCTTATATCTTAAATTATCTATAGTACTAACAAGTGGATATATAAGCTAAATAGAGTTTAACCACACTGTTGAGTTTCTGATAAATTTCTATCTTAAAAGCTACATCCCATTTTATGTCTTTCTGGAAAATGTCTATTAATTCGGGCTAATCTTCAAAACCACTGAATCGATTTTGACGGGACTTTATATGGAAAAGTAGAGAAATTTGTAAGGAGAGATACAGACAACATTTTTGTCGAAAATATGGAAAACCAATTAATGGGAAATGCATTCGATGTGTTTTTTTGTTTAATTTCAAAAATTAATAAATTCCATTTTATATCCGGGTAATCTTTATTTTGGCAAAAGAAATACTAGCTAAAAAGTTCAATGACAAATCATAGCTTGTATAAATAGTTATTCAAGATTACATGTCGAAAATATCGTTTTTTTGCATATGTACAGTGAAACCTCCTATTGCGGACAACTCCATTAAGCGGACAATCTTCTTAAGCGGACAATCTCCTTAAGCGGACAAATTCCTACGACCGTGGATATTGAATTTAAATTCCATACTTTTTATGATCCCTTAAGTGGACTCTCGCTTTCCCGGACACGGACAAGAATATCAAAGGCAATTTTTTTTAATAATTTAACTAGCGGACAAATTTTTTTTTGTTATTTATGAATTTCAGCCCTTATTTTCAGAAAGACTTTCCCATATCTTTTTGTTTACATTAAAAACGTTGTCACTCGTTCACAGTGGCAATAGATGCGAACGATAAAGACAAACGAACGAACAAAACTACCGAAAACAACAAAATTACAACAATGTTATACAGTGTGTGTGTTTTGCATGGCACTAAATAACTGTCTGTGATCAAATGCCTAACGGATTTTATTGCTACAGCTGTGATCTGTTTTTTCTATCTTATTTCTTGTATAACTATTTTATAATTTTTTTTTTATTTTTTCCCGTGGGAGTAAAACTCCTTTAGACGGTGTTTCGACCGTGCGTCGCTATCCGCCAAAGGGAGATTTCACTGTATATATACTACGGTTCACTTGAATAAAGACAACACTTTTATTGAACTAAAACGTGACTTTTTAAAAAGTAAGTGGAAAATAGTTTACGTATCTTGCAAACAAATACACAAAAATAAAAATTACTTTACTGTAAAAAGTAACGGGGCTTTAACGAAATTTGTAAACAGAATCGAAAATTCAAGAAATAGAAAGAAGCAAATGTAGGCTTTTCACAAACAACACCTAAATAGTGAGTTTTTGTGAAAACATGTTCATAAATATTTTTACATAATGTACTGTACTCTCTATAAAAAAACAGCAACATATATTTTCCATTCCAATAAAAAATTGGTTAAAATTCAAAAATACTGTTTTTTTGATTTTTTCTTTTAAATGGCGAAGTTATCGAAAAATAATTTGTGTTTATTTTGAAGATTATAATTTTTTTTCCATAATAGCCATCAGTAACCAGATATTTTGGTACTTCAAAAAGGCAATGTATCAAAAATATTGGTTTTTCGAATAAAACTCTTAAACGGTTTAAAGCATCAACATATTTTTCTTAAGGTGCCAGTTATAGCTTTCATTGAAACTCATCATTGAAAATTTTTATTTCTTATTTTGAGACACTTAAAAAGCAAAATCAGTAATTATTTTGATGCCAATAAAAAGCTCTTGACTCAATTTCCAGTCAAAAAAATATTTTATTTTGGCCCAATCTTTTACATAAAACGATTTCTAAGATTTCAATGATCAATGATAAGGTAGTTAAATCATTGAGATAAAGAAATCCATTTGCTGCGATAGGCTGGGCAAAAATGAAATATTTGTTTGACTAGAAATAATAATTGAGTTATCAGTTCTTTATTTGCATTAAAATAATCACTGATTTCACTTGTTAAGTGCCTCAAAATAAACAATTAAAATTTTCAATGATGAGTTTCAATGAAAGCTATAAC
This sequence comes from Epistrophe grossulariae, assembly GCA_929447395.1. Taxonomy (NCBI): domain Eukaryota; kingdom Metazoa; phylum Arthropoda; class Insecta; order Diptera; family Syrphidae; genus Epistrophe; species Epistrophe grossulariae. The sequence continues at coordinate 15,380,890 of OV839567.1, read as the reverse complement.
TGGCGCCTAATACTGATCCTTTAAAAGATACCATTTTATATTTAAAATATTGGTCAAAAGTCACAAATACCGTTTTTTTTTGTGACTTAAACTTTAAATTTTCGATTTTTCATAAAATTATGTATTTTCATTTATACCTACGTTATAATATTTTCATTAACATTAACATTTTTTTTATAATAGTGATCAGTTACAAGATATGTATTGCTTCTTCAAAAAGTCGAAGTACTGAAAATATAGGGTTTTCGTATACAATTCTTAAACACCGATTTACCTATTTATTTTTGTTACAAAATTTAAAGATAATGTTTCCCTCTACAAGAAAGCATCGACATAATATATCAACATATATTTCCTTATAGTGATCGTTTAAAAGATATTATTATTTAAAAAAATTGATCGTAAGTCAAAAATACCGGTTCTTTGCTTATAGCTCAAAAATGTCAATTTTTCGAAAAATATTTTATGCTGACTTTATAGATTTGAATATTAATTACAAGAAATGTTTTGACAATTTTGTCTATAGGTGGCATCAGTTACAAGATATCGTCAGTCAAAAATACTGGTTTTTTGTTTTTAACTCTAAAATGTCAATTTTTGGAAAAATTTATTTTTGCTATTTCATAGATTTTAATATTTACTACCAGAAACATTATGAAATTTTTTTCCATAGAAGGCAACAGTTACAAGACATTTGCGACTTCGAAAAACGGTTCAATTTCGAAAATTAGCTTATCAGGTAAAATTTACAAAAAAATGGCCTGAGAAAAAAAAAGCCAAGTGAATAATTTTGATCGCATTTATCTTTATTTTGGTTTTAAGCCTAGTATGCTGCTGATGCGGAACGAAAATTTCCTGTGATCTCCAAACAGACAACGAAACGCTTGCGAAAACACAACAGAAAATATCCTTGGAGAGTTTCACTAATTCCAAAAACAAAATCAAACATAAACTCAAAATAAATGATAAACAAAAAAAACACAAATAAAACTCAAATGTCACACAATAAATAGTCTGTATAATTAATTCAGTGCGAAAAAGGAGTAGAGACTTCTCCAAATAATCTGCTTCAATTATAAATTTCGCTCTTCGAACAGCGTAGGTACTGCAAAACGAAAAGCAGAACGAAATTTTCCGTTTCTGATTTCGTTGTGTCATTTTTGTATGGGATTTTTCGTTTCGCATCAGCAGCGTACTAGGCTTTAGGTGTGTTCCTTTACTTTGAACTAAATGAACTTTGACAGATTTTTGTGTAGAAATTCACACAAATGCATAGAGTTTCAAAGTAAAAGAATTATGCTATTGTCTTAAAAGACTATTGCCGAATTGAGCTATACAAAGTCAAATGTCGAAAATACCGGTTGTTCGCATATACTTTTACAATTTGAAGTCCCATCATCTCCTAGTTGATATCTTACGTAGAAAAAGAAAACATAATATTTCTCAAAGTAAATATTATAAAGACATTCATTAAGTGAGCATATAAATAACTTTTAAAAACTACTTCTCTTTAAGTAAGGCGATTGAAAATATTTCAATTAATGAGTTCAAGTGACCTCAACTCTAAAAATTGCATTTCGCCCAGGTACGACTAATTAAGGTCGATTCTTACTTACCGACTCGCGTCTTAGAAGGGTACGACAGCATCTAACTGATGAGCCCAACTCTCGTACCTGGGCGAAACGCAATTATTGGAGTTGAGGTCATTTGAACAAACTAATTGAAATATAAATAATTTTCAGAACATCGCCATTTAAGGAAAAGAGAAATAACCGGTATTTTTTACATTGATCAATTTTTTTAAATAATGAATTCCTTGAAATTATAGCAACCAGTAAAAAACTATTAATTCTTTCTTATAAAATTTCAAAAAATCTACAAATTTTGTGAACGAAAATTCTATAAAATTTACCCGTTCAAAATTGTATGCGAAAAACCCATATTTTCGACACTGCCTTTTTTTGTGAGCTATAAATAAGTGACAGCATCGTTAACTGAACCCCAACTATATAATAAGATGTCTACCCCTTTTTTTTTGTAAAGAACTTTTTATGCATAATCCTTCTTCTTATATTAAAAATAAATAAAACCCTCTTTCTAGCAAAACAACAACAAAAGAGAGTAAATAAAAAGCACATTAAAAAAGTGCAACAATTCATTTTCTTGTACTAAAGTGACAAATGGCCATTTAGGAACAAAAAAAAACAACAATCGGTCTCGGTCGTTCCACTTCAACTTTTTTTTTTCTTTTCTCGGCTTTAAGGATATACATCTTTTTCTATTTTCAATGGCGGCGCCAATCGTGTAGGACTAGACAGAGTCTAAAATAAAAATAAGAAAAAAAACCTGCTAATATTTTTTCTCTGAAGCAGCATATCCTTTGTGTGTAAGATTTTGTGGTGGGATGCTGTGATGACGGCAATGAGATGTGCATTATATGTTGTGTGTGTATGTGTGTGTGTGTATGTGTGTATATTTGGCACAAGGATGTTGCCTTTTAATGCATCAACGACGACGACGTTTTACACACTCGTTACTCACATTTATTACTGCACTTTGCATTTTCAAAAGTCTTACACAAACATGACACAAAAGGACAGCAAAATAATAAAAAAAAAAAAAATAAACCGAAAGGACGACAAGGAGGTAAAGGTATATTTTTTTTTCTTCTCTGGCATCCCCCATTATTAAAGGACACAATGTTCTTTTTGTTTGCTTATACTGCACTGTGTGGTATACGTGTATATTTTCCAGAAAGGACACTTTTCTGCAGATAAAAAAAAGGATATGCTTTTTTTGTAATTTGATATTTTTTTTTATTATCCTCATACGAAGGGGCAACTCATGGCAAACCACATTTGGTTGTAAATTTGTGGATATGTATGTATGTATGTTTCTATATTTTTCGACGATGTAAATTTTTAAGTGCAGTTTTGTTTCCATCGCGTTAAAATGCTCCCCACACATTTTTCCCTTTCAAGGGTATATAGGCAAATATATAAAAGCCGCAGTTTCACACATGTTCTTTAGGCTATACAACAGGTTTTTCATGGGTTTTCCTTTTCAGTCTTTTCCTTTAACGGTGCTGAGCAAAATTCTATAAAAGAAACATGGATCTCTTCTACACACACAGTCCGTTTTTTATGGACGTGCAAAATAATAAAAAAAAAAAAGAAACTTGATTTAACGATTGTGAAACGATTAAGTCAGCAGTAAAAGCTTGATTTACGTTAAGGGGAGGTAATAATATAAAAATATAAAAAGAAAAAAACGAGAAGAAAATTCAACATCGCCACCGACCGACCATATCTATATGGAAGAAGGAAAAATTCACAAAGGTAGGCAGGATTTGTCAGAGCATTTATACGAGTAGGTATATGTATGTATGTATGTGGAGAATGTGACAGTGCATTCTCTGTGGTATAGCATAGGTTCTTTGGAATTTTTCATTTTTTTTTTCTGAGATCATCCTGTTGAAATGTCCATAAAAAACGATTTCAGTTTCAAGTGAAATAATCCATATCCTTTTAGCGGTTTTTATGAGAACCCTATAGGGATATACCCCATATATACCTAACACACACTATTTGACTTAATAGTTTTTTTTTTTAGGTCACATTTGAGTTGGATTTGGTTGTGAAGTATAGAATCCTTGAACCGAGTGTTCGAACATTGGCACTTTAAAGGATATGATACCATTACCTACACACATATTATACCTATCTATGTACAAACCTATGGCTTGGTGGAGTGGATGATCGGTTTTATGATCTAAAGTGTTTGCTGAACTATTTTAATATTAATTTGAGATTGGATTTAAATTGCCATGTATTTAATATGGGAGTGAAGTAGAAAGTGTGAAAGGTTGAGAGGTTTGTCAAAGTTGTAAATGTCAAAAAATTAAAAATGGCTGTTCGAGTGCCCACAGGAACTCAACGCGCATCATTAGAAACAACAACAAAATATTTAAATTAATCAAGGAAAGGGGCACTGAAACCACCATTTTACCACCATAATACCTCGATTTTGACTGATGCGCAGAACTGAACAAATATGGAAACGCTAATGATATTACCTTTAATATGTGTACTGTAAATCAATAAAGCTTCCAAATTTCTGCAGTGTCTTTCAAGCGGAAGTGCTTGTAGTTTGCGAGGCCGCAAAGACTCTGTTCACATACCGATAAGTAAATAGGAACATCGATATCTTCATCGATAGTGAGGCGTCAAAGCAATTTCATCAACTGTCACAAAATCCAAACTGGTTAACCGATGCCGAAATGAGTTCAGAACACTTAGTGCAACGAACACAGTTACCCTCCGATGGGTCCCAGCCCCCAGGACACCGTGATATACAAGGGAATGAAATTTCGGATGAATTGGCCAAAAACGGGTCATCACTTGATCCGAGCCAAACTGAATCCAGCATACATAATACGCCACTGGTGCAAGAAAAAAGCAGAATCCACCAGAATTTCCTCAAAGCCATAAACAAGAGATGGTCATAAATTGACACATGTCGGGTCTCAAGTAGCCTATGGCCGGATCTCGCTAAGAAAAAAACAGACTATTTACTCACATCTAGGGAGACCTCAAGTGTCCCTCTTGATTGGAATCCTAACGGGTTACAATTCAATGGGAACCCACATGAGTAGAATGGGCATCAGCATATCTGACTTATGCCAGAGGGTGTCAAAATGAAGAGGCGGAAGAGGGCTCCTATCACTTCCTCTGTGTATGTCCCAGCCTAGCTTGAACCAGAAAGACAACCCTTGGAAAATACTTCTTCGATGATCTGGCGACATCTCGTTTTTGCCACATCTCTAAATTCATCCAGAATTCGAGATGAGGGAGGCACCCCATACATAAGCTCCTTTCCTAACCCTTCCTTATACCCTTTTTTCCTACACCCTGGGGAGCACAATGGATATACATTGAGATCCGAGTGAGGTAGTTCGGCTTACGTTGCTATCACCCCTCCTAACATAACCTAGAGGGAGGTCGAAAATCGCCTGAGTTTGTTCCTGTAAAAAGGGTGCAGTGCCAAAACTTGGCTGGGCCCTTCGATTTTTTCTACAGAAAGACCGAAAGTTGGCCTGCATATATTTCTTGAGAAATGCTATAATATTTAAAGTCTTTTACATTAGAAAAAACTTCCAATCAACTGAATACATTTTGATGAAACCAACGAACTCCCAGAACTTACACTGATTCAAAGTTTAATACAAACCTTAGTTTCAAAATCCCCTTAACATCACTTCATATCACTTTAAATTAGGTAACAAAAGTTGCTATTGTACTTTCAAAAGACTAATAAATATAGAACTATCTCAACTACCAATACCTACCTACCTTCGTTCACATAAATCAAGTTTAACCAAATACACATCCCGTCTTCTGCTGCATGTCCTAGATAAACTATACAGATTGGAATGCATATACCATATATATACCTCCCGCTATGCCATATCCATCGACTCCGGTTGTTTCGTTATATACATTTGTACATATAGTGTAAGGTTAATAAATGCTTAACAGGGAACAAATCACTTTGTTTCCACTGGTTTGCAATTTGTCGTATCCTGGCTTTAGTTCTACCACTCACTGCCACTGTCATGTTTCGTCGAGGAATTAACGTTTTCGTTATCCTCTTCCATACCAATCCATCACCTTTTGTTTTAGCATAATATACATTTACCTATATATAGAGTATACTCTATAGAGAGACTCTCATATAATACAAATAGACAAAGAGTAGGGGTATACTATATTTTAGGACTTGCCTCTTCTTCGACACTCTTGCTACATATACAGTTGTTGTCCTAACTAAAATGTTTAGTATCTCACTCACTGTATATGTAAACCACAATGGAGCTTGTGGTGCATGCTGGGTGTTGAAGATAAAAACCTCGAAGTAGAAATGTATGCTATGCCTGCGGTAAAGTATTGTTTCTATCTACCTTTAATATAGAGAGTGAGTGCAGCATTCAGAAAAGGATCATAGTTTAGGGGAAGTGGAAAATATCAGTGGCGTACCATGGGACATGTGGATACTGGATGATAGCACCTGCCTGATGATGGTGTCACACTATATTTAGCCGTACCTTTATTTAAACAAAAAAAAAATTCTAAAAGCATCTGATATAATGGTACTGGTCATGATTATTCCAACAGGACAAAAGTCCACAATGGACTTCTAACCCACTTCACATCGGTATGTCTATATGTCCACCAATCAATTGTGATGAACTTATAAATAATCCTGATGGGCCAAAAGCACACAGTAAAGTGGTTCATAATTTCCAATCAATATAGGCCACAAGCTCAGAGGGATTTCGTGTTGATTTTGATATGTGATAGGCTTATAATCCACACATAAATGGTACAAAAGTCCTTTGTGGACTTTATGGCTTGTAGACTGGTGAGATTTTTAAAATCGAAAAAAAAGGAAAAATAAAGCATTTCCTTCTTTTTCTCTTAAATTTAAAGGTAACCTCGTATACAGAATTATAAGGTCTAAAAATTTTTAATTCCCAAAGAACGATTTTGATTTAAACTTTGATTTTCGAAATAAGCTTCAAAAAATAAAAATCTCAGGAGCTACCCTGAATTTTGCATTGAATTATACAATTAAAGATTTAAAATAGGTGTAGATTTTAAGCCTAAAAAGTGTTGATAGCAAATTCAAAGGTTAAACAATTTTTTATGTTCTAAATTACCAATATTCTTGAATTGAGTCACCTTTAAAAAATAATTTTCGCAAACTTTGGCGGAAGCTTTGGTCTCTTGGAAGGTCAAGTGGGTTAAATCTTAGACTTTGTTTGAGAAGTTAGAGCCTTTTGCAAGGAATAGACCCCAAAATGTGACTATCTTGTCATGAAAAATTGCCTTTTATCTTAGTTTTGTTTGGACTTGGCAGAAAATTGCGGGTCCCCTCTCTCCAGTCGACTATAACAACACACACCTGATTTGAAAGTTCTCGCAATTACAAAATCCTTTTTTTAATAATCTCACAATTTTCAAAATCTTTCATTTCAAAATTCTTCTTTTCATAATCTCGAATTTTGCAAAATCTTGCATTTCGAAATCTCACAATAAAAATTTTTTTTTGATAATCTCGCAATTTGCAATATCTTCCATTTCAAAATCTCGCAATTTCAAAATTCCTCTTTTTGTAATATCGCAATTTTAAAATCCTTCTTTTAACATCCTCGCAATTACAAAAGCTCGCAAACAAAAATCTCGCAAATTTAAATTTCGTATTTAAAAAAAAAAAATAGTAATATCAATTAACACATGTTTTTATACCTAATAATAATGTGGTACCACGAATTTAAGCCCAATACCTACAATATAGACCAAAGGTTAATTTTTGGAATTTATTGCACTTTTAAGAGCCAGGCCAAGTGCTTATATGTCAACAGTTTTCTTAAAAAACCATATATGCGCAATTTTAATTTGTGAAATATTGAGTGCGATATGTAAATGCGAGACTTTTAAAAGCGAGATTTTGTATTTGCGAGATTATGAAAAGCAGGATTATTATTTTGCGACATTTAAATTTGTGAAATTCTAATTTGTTAAATTTAAATTTTCAAAATTTCAGTCGATATTTGCGAAATGTTTGGGGGCGAAATGCAGACGAAAATTGTTAAAAGTGAGATTTTGTATTTGCAAGATTGTAAAAAAAGCTGCAGGATTATTATATTGCGAAATTTAAATTTGTGAAATTTTAATATGCGAAATATGATTTTGGTTGATATTTGCGATAGATTTTTGGGTGCGAAATTGTTAAGAATTTGTAATTACGAATTTAAATAAATCCAGTTTTTTATTTTGTGAAATTTAAATCTACAAAGATTAAATTTGCGAGATTTTGGTTGATATTTATGAAATTTTTGAGTGCAAAATATTTAAAATCCAGAGTTTGTAATTGCAAGACTATGAATAGCTGGATTATTATTTATTATAAATTTTAATCTGAAAAGTTTAAATTTTCGAGATATCGGTTGCGAGACATTTTTGATGCAAAATTTAAATGCGAAAGTGTTAAAAGCGAGATTTTGTAATTGCGAAAGTATGAATAGGAGGATTATTATTTCGCGAAATTTTAATCTGCTGAGTTTAAATATGCGAAATTTCGCTTGATATTTAAAATAGATTTTTAGGTATGAAATGTAAATGCAAACTTATTGAAACTGAGATCTTGTAATTGCAAGAATTTGAAAAGCGGAATTGTTATTTTGCGAAGTTTCCATTTGTGATATTTTGGTTGTTATTTACTAGGTTTGTGGGTGTGAAATATAAATGGTCAAAAGCAAGATTTTGAAATTGCGAGATTAAAAAAAGCACGATTATTATTTTGCGAAATTTTAATTTGCGAATTTTAAATTCGCGAAATTTCATTTGATATTTAAAAGAGATTTTTAGGTGTGAAATTTAAATGCAAACTTATTGAAAGTGAGATTTTGTAATTGCAAGAATTTGAAAAGCGGGATTTTTATTTTGCGAAGTTTCAATTTTTGATATTTGGTGTTTATTTAATAGATTTGTGGGTGTGAACTAAAAATGGCCAAAAGCAAGATTTTGTAATTGCGAGATTATTAAAAGCGCGATTATTATTTTAAGAAATTTGGCGAAATTTAAATTTCGTTTGTTATTTTCGAGATATTTTTGGGTGAAAAATGTAAGTGCGAAATCGTTAAAAGTTTATCTAATAATAATTGCGATATTATTAGATTCTGCAAAACTTACTGACGATGGAAGCATAGCTTCCGAAATGCATTTTAGTAAATAAATAAATAAATTAAGTGCTTTCAAGTTATTTAAAATAATATCTTTTATTTATTCTGCAAAACTTTAATATGCAAAATTTGTAAAATTTTTGGGTGCGACGTGTTAATGCGAATTCGTATAAAGCCTTATATGGTAATTGCGAGATTATGAAAAGCGCGGGGATTATTTATTTGCCAAATTTATTTTTTTTACGATTTTTTTTTTTACAAAATTCGAGATTTCATTGTTTTTAGATTTTTATTAGAGGGATATCCATAACACGTACAAAAGTTGAATGAGAATAATAAATCAGTAGGGTCTAACTGATTCTTTATGAGTTATCAGTCACAAAAAATATATTTGTAATTTAAAAATAAAATTTTACATTCTTGTACTTTGTTTACGAACGAAATACTAAAAAATATTGAATAATATTATGTTCATTACATACAAATAAGTATATAGGTATTAGTGGAAACCAAATTAAATATGAAAGAATCACCAACAAGCTATACTCTACGCCACTGACATTTACCTTTGATAGAAGAATGGCGAGCGTATCTGCGTTCCACTTATTTCATGTCAAGATCTGGAGGGTGTGGTTATACAATAATATTGTAAATGAGTATTATTAATCAAATGCAAACTTTGAATAATGTCGCTCTGAAGTACTCGTGGTATCATAAATGCCTTGAAGGACTCAAACAAACATAATATTATTATAGTTTTTATACACACATTTAAAAAAACATTTTTTAAAAATTAAACCAATCCACAATAGTTCACATACGAATTCAAATATTTGTATAAATCACTTCGTTAAAATCCTGAGCTTCTGAGCTGCATTAAAAAAAAAAAAAAAAAAAAAAAAAATAAAAACCCGCATTCAATCCAAATAACAAGGATTTAAGGACGATTTCTGTTTCTTTAAAAATAAATACCGAAACGGTATTAACTTTCCATATATGTATGTACATAAATGCATTGTATTCAATGTGGATGGAAAATAACACCCCCCCTAAAGGCAGACAGAAATATCAATGGGTGAAATGATTATTTTTCTTTTTTTTGTCATATATTAAATGAGACTTTACTGTGTTCAATTAAACACAGCACACTGGTTGGTTAATTAAAATCCTTTTTAATCCTCTTATACGGGCAAGGTTCAATTTATTAAAAGAAGAAAAAATGAAAAAAAAAAAAGAAAGTATTTTGTCATAATATATGTATACGAGTAATAATGGCAGGAAAGGCTTAAATGGAAATTTCCATCAATTCGTGTTGTATATATGTATATCTTTTGTAAAATAAAATAAATAATATTTTTGTATTTAGCATGAGTGATGTTAAAAACAAAGTGAAACTTATGACACTATGTCTATTAAAATATCACGCATTTCATTAATGTTATTTTTTTATTGTGTTTTTTTTATTTAAGGATAAAGTTTAATTCCTTTGTTGTGTGAATAAAATAAAATTCCCGTACGTTTTCCTTTTTTTTTTTGTTTAATTCCGAGCATTTTGTACTGAATAAATATTATAGCTTTATATATATGTACTTTTCAATTTTATTAAGGATTTTTAAAATAGACTTGTGTCATTTATTTTGTCTTAATCAAACATTTAATTAATTGTGTGTATTAGTGTTGGTATTCTTTGGAAAAATAATTAAAAGTCAAGTTCAATATATATGTATATCAGTAGGTATGTATTAGTAGCAAAGTAATGCTGGAATTTACCAATCGACACATATGAAATGAACACCCTTTTATCATTAATTGACTGAGATTTTTGTCAATTTATTTCAAACATAAAAATACTGTTCGTATCAATATAGTTGAACTGAACTAATTGACCAATACGAAATAATGCGATTTTTTTTGTCAATAAATTGAAGTTATTTTAACTGCATGTGTCAATGTTTTGTTTTTGTCAATTAATTGGAAAGTTTAATTTTAAATTGGAGTACCAGTATTTTCTATTTTGTATCATCCTACTAGAGTGTCCTGTCACACCTCGACTAAAGGTATTTATCATTTCAAATTGTTCAACAAATAAAAAAAAAATAAGTTACCTACTTACCAAACTAATATTTCATAGATTTATCATAGAAAATCAATAATTTATAAAATGAAGCTCACCTGGAAATAAAAAAAAAAAACATAATAAGAATAAACATACGAATGAATTTAAAATGTGTTTAAATGAAAATAAAAATTCCAATGTAGTGATACCACGTTTTTTTTTAAAACATTTGAAAAGAACATTTTTAGTTGGTACCTAAACAACGTTTTTAAAATGCAGTAAAATTGAATTAATAATAATATTTCCCTGTCCGATCTCATACAATTGTATCTAAAATCGTGGGGCTTTCTAATTTTTCACTCCCCATACGCCCCACGTGTTTCGTTTCAAATTATTTATAAACGTGGATACGGAACCAACAGATAAAAATAACACAATTTATTAAAACATTTTTCAAAACGAAAACTAAACATTTTGAATAATTTAAAACAAAATGTTTAGAACTATTTTCAAAAAAAAATAATAAAAATATTATTAATGCAAATAAATAAGCTGAACACGTAAATAATAAGTTACTTTAAAAATTGATTAAAACAATTCAAGGCTGACCAATTTCCGAAACTAACTGACCTTTTATGACCTTTTACTGACCTTTTAAATTGCATACTTGTTTTTTATAAATTCCACTAATGAGGTGCTAAAAGTCTTATACTGTGACCTTGAATTTTTTTTTTTTAAATTCATAAAAAAAACCTTTGCCTAACCAATTATTGAAACTAGCTGACTTTTTATCACGATCCGGTGGCCTTTCATATGGTATACTCCCTTAAATGAGGTGCCAAAAATGGCTAATGACCTCAAAAAGTTCAAGCTTGGATTACAAGTTTTCTAAGCCTGACCAATTTCTGAAAATTCCTGACCTTTTATGACCAATTAGTGACCTTTTAGATGGTATACTTTTTTTGCGAATATCCCATCCCGGAGCCAGAAAAAGGCAGAATTTAAAACCTCCTACTATAGATTGCCATACAAAGTTTGGCAGGATTTTTGTGATTTCTAAAAAACTTGCAAAAACGACTTAATAGGTTCTCATTTAAACATTTTTTTAGCATTTTTGAATAATATTATTTTTACAGAAATGGCTCCACAGATTTTTCAAAAAAAAATTAGTAAATATTAATAAGAGTATCTACATACTACTTTTAAAAAAAAATCCAACCAAAAGTTAATAATGGCACTTTACGCATAGAACCGGTTTTTTCTTATTTCGTTTTTCTCGAAAAACATTCAACTGATTTTTATCAATTTTTGTATGGAGAAAGTGTTGAAAAGTTCAAACAGAAAATATTGCAATTCAACAAAAATAAAACTGCACAGAAACTTCGACTAAAATTTGCAAAAGAAAAACATGGTTTTTAAGGGGACAGAGTCAGATTGAAAACGATTTAATTTGGATGAAAAAAAATTTAATTTGGATAGGGCAGATGGCTGCAAACTATTTTCTAGCCGAGAGGGTGGGGCGCGATGAGCTAAATTATAGAGCACTTGAGCTAAATTTTCAAAGTATCTATACTAATAAATGACGGAAGTCACCTACAAAGGAATATTGGAGTCAGCATTTGTTAAGTTAAACGAGTCTTGGATTCTCCAACAAAATATTTCACCAGTCCATACAGCTCGTACAGTAAAATCGTTTTTTTTTTTTTCAAACCAAAAAGTGGAATTATTGAATTGGGCGCAATATTTTCACCTCTCTTTAAAGTTGTAGAAAATTTTTGAGGATGGCCAACCCGCAAATTATACGAAGAAAGAAAACAGTACAAAAATAAGGAATAACTTATCGGGGGTATTAAGTCAGGTTGGATCGAAGTATTCCTTCATTACTTAAAATCACGACTCGCTTCCAGACCACCTCTTTGAGGTAATTTAAAAAAATGGTGGTCATACAAATTACTAACTGCTTTGTTAAATAATTATTAAGTATAATTAATTATCAACAAAAATGAACAAATAAAAACTAAAGATGCACATTTTCCTTATTTATTGTCTTTGCCTTTGCCTTTATTCAAATTAACCGATTTTTTATATTGCTTGAATGTTCGACTCTATTTACAAATTTCGTTAAAGTCCTATTACTTTGTATATTAAAGTTATTTTTGTTGGTGTATTCTCTTTAACGATCCTGAAACAATTTAAAGTCATTTAACCAATTGTAGGGACATAATTTTCATTTTAGTTCAATAAAAGTATTGCCTTTATTCAAGTAAACCGTAGTGTATGTTACCTACTTAAAAATGGCGTTCCAATTTTGTTTCTTAAAAATGTTTATAAAATTTTATAAACAGTATAAAAAATTAATAAAAAAAACCGTCCAGCGATTTGCGAAAAATTAAGAAAATATACAATTTTCACATTTTTAACTGTCAAAGTGACATTTGGAATTTTAATAGGTGTGTTTTATTCATTGCTACATAGCCTGCGCAGCACAAGTCTGAATAAAACAATTAGTCGATCTATACGTTCATTTCAATAATTCAAAGTTCTGTCGCCAGCACAGCCATTTTTTTTTACTAACTTTTTTTTCGCCTGCAATCAAATAGTTTTTGTTTGCCAAGGGAAATTTTGCTGCGCTAGCTAAATAAAACACACCTTATGATACTAAAAATATAAAATATGCATTTATTGTTATTTTTAAATTTAAAATTTAATATTTGGAAAACGTGTTTTTAGTCTAGCATCACATTAAAAAATGCTCTGACATCGTACTCAATCGTCTAAAATTGTTTACCATTGATTTTAAACAATTCTTGTTTGAAAATGCTCACATTTTAGACATATTTTGCAAAAAAAAATTTCCACACCAGGGTACTGTATTCTTGGCCCAATGCTATTTTGCATATTTATTATATTTATATTTATCTTATCTTCGAGTCTTTGGCGAATAAATTCTTGGTTTAATAACAATGGTTTATTTTTAAATTCTACTTGTTCTCAAGTCATTTTAATATACATATACATAAAAATAATTGTGCATTAAAAAAAAATGCCTCAATGTTCAATTGATTTATTTGGACTAAAATTCTATTTTACATGAATTAAATTATATCACAAAATAGTGAATTTCAATCTCAACTCTTTTCATCAAAATATCAATTAATGTATATCTATTCGAAACAATGTAAACAAAAACCAATATTAAAACATATTTGTTTATCCCTACAGCCACAAAACTCATTAATAATAAAAAAAAAATTCATCCAAAAACAAAATATGTATCAACCATCAGGACCGTGCGAATCTTCATAGTACAAAAATATCAATTCCTTAATCCCAGATATTTAATATCCTTTCATATTTCCATCATCAGTAACCATGCACTGGCCCATAAATCGTTCGTGTCAAAAATAATTGTAAACGATGCTTTATCCTGAAATTCCATTCCACTCAAAAGTTAATCTCCTGCAAAAACAACAAGCGAGAATAATAAAAAAAAAATAAATAAACATGAAAGTACAAAATTGGATATATTTTCGTTTTGAAGAAGTAATTCTGTGATAAACACCTGGCAACAAAGGAATGAGGTATTATTTTACTTTGTCTTTTTAAAAGCTCACTCACTATCTTTCCTCTTAAAAATAAAATCAAAAAAAAAAAAAATAAAACAAAAAAGTGATAAATGAAATTTTGATTTTGATAAATATCTGTACAAACACAGACAGATACAAATTTATTATATAGAAAAATAAGTACGTACGGTACGTAGATATTCAACAATATTCTTCCGCTTCCAATAGTCACGAACGCAGCACCTGTAGATATCCTCTAGATTTAACAGTCATGAATGTCTATTAGTAGACAATCCTAGTCATGACACATCATTGTCACGTACCTACCTATTTTTTTTTTTTGTTTCTTGTTTTGTTGAGGATATACAAAGCAGCACACGTGTGTATTATTTCAACGAAGTTCTGAAATGTATGTTTAAGATGATTTTGACAAATCTTCTTGTTTTCTTTACCGTCAAAATAATTTTTTGGGAATTAAAGTCCCAAAAAAAAAAAAATACTACAAAAATTCAGACGAGACGTAGATTGCCCTTGTTTGATTGTGCACACATGTTGCTGATTTTGAATAATTTATACTTAAATTTAACACACAGATAGATATTAATGTACATTGTACATACACATATATAGTCGATTCCGCTTAGCTGAAATTGGAAAAATCAAAAAGAAATTACTTAATAAATTGTGCCCCCAAAATTTGACAAACAAGTGAAGAGAAGTGTCAAGTTTAATGGGCGCTTTTAGTTCAAGAAAAAATCACTTATATTATTGAAAGAAAACTATAAGTCATTTTTAAGAAATTAAAATTTTTATTTGCTCTAAAGGAAGGGAAAGAATTGGTTTCGTATAAAAAATGAAATTCGAGTAATCCAGTCAATAAAGCACTTGATTCGGAAAAAATAGCCGGAAAGCTGGATTTTGGTATATATAGCTTCCCTATCGATATGATAATTATTTATTTTCTATTTTAGAATTATTTTTTTTTAATTTGCCCCTCCCACCTAAAGGGGTGGGCAAATAGAGTGGGCCGATATCTTAAAATCATGTCTATAGAAAAGTAAAAACCCTTAACTCTTCTGATTTATTTATTTCAAAAACCGTTATTTGTATGAAAAAAAGTATGTTAATCTTTTTTATAGGAAATATTTCAAGCTACAAATTAGTTTTCGACACTTTTTTTGTAAAACTTACCATTTGGGAGTTATTCTTAAAAAAACATTTTGGGGAGCTTTCAACCCCTCGTAAAATTGTTAGCGGCTGCACTCATATCGATAGGGACTTTTGACAGTTTCTTAAGAACACCATGAGGAAGCTATATACCAAAATCCAGCTTCCCGGCGATTATTTCCGAATTTGGCTGTTTTTTTTTGCTTCATTGACTGGACTAGAGGTTGTAAGCAAAATCAATACTACGTTGATGGAGAAGTCCGAAAAAGTAAGATTCGTCATACCATCCCTTGGTCTGTGCGTCCATGCGACCGTGCATCCGAACGTCCGTGCGTTTGTGCGTCCGTGCATTCGTGCGTTCATGTGTTCGTATGTTCGTGGGTTCATGCGTTAGTGCATCCGTTCGTCCACTGAAATTTGAGCTAGAGCCTAAACGGATGGACTGATTTGCTTAAAATTTTGTACAAAATATTTTTGTCTGATTCTTGTTGGGGAAATTCAAATTTTTATTTTTTGCTGATCTCAAATGGGTAGCTCCCATACAAAGATTTCGGGTGTTTCCATTTTTTTTAAACATCTTGAATGGTTTTAATTAAACTTTGCACATGGAATGCATATCATATAATTGCATATCAGGTTTTCGCTCAACAAAAATTTGCATTACTAAATAGATTTCTGAGTTTTTTTTTTTTTGAGAAAATTCACTTATTTTTAAGTTATTCACGTATAACGATTAAGTCAATAAATTTTCAATATGATGTATTTCAATATATCAAATAATATTGCATATTTCATTTAAAAATTTTGAAAATAAATAAAAAAATTACACAAAAATTCCAATTTTGTAAGTATTTTTGTTTTTTTTTTTTTCTCGTTAAAATGTATCTTCATTATACTTGTTTACCAGATGACCAAGTTTATGCTATCCAGCCATGAATATTTTTTTTAAAGTTCTATGAACTTTCAGGTGCAACCTGAATTGTATCAATCCCGGATTTATTATTAAAGTTTTGAATGCAAGAATAATACAAGTTCAATTTTTCAACAATCCTCGTGAGACATCAACTTCATTTTGAGTACGCACCTTAAGATCCTAGATAGCTAATTAAACTTTTATGTTGTGATCAAATTGTATAATCTTACATCCATCTATACATGGAAAACATAAAGGTACACCTATTAAAAAACTTTAAGCAGAAAATCGATTTTTCACTTAACAATGAAATTTTACTATAGTAAAACTAAAGACAAAGGATTATATATGAAAGTTTATAACATTGTATTAACTCCCATATGAGTCACTTTTCTATAGATTTTTAAAGCATCACAACAACATTCGAATCGAATAAAACGCACATAAATTATTTTATGAGTCTTATAAAAAAAAAAAAACAGTCAAGTTTTCTGTAAACATAGGGTTATGGGTATCGGTTATGTAGGTACCTTTACTACTATAGTTTTAATGCGGAAGACGTTAAACTTATTTGAAAATTGCGATAGCAAAATATTATTGTATACTATAAGGGATGTACATACATATGTAGTAGGGTGGAGCGTCGATGTATGGAGAAAAATAAAAGTTGTTGTATCAATTTCGAATACCTCCATTTTTTTGCGTTTCGATGAGTTGAATAATTTGACATTAAAAAAAAAAGATTGGATTAAGTCTTTAGCCCTCTACCTTAGCTCAAAGTTTCGACTTTTTGGAACAAAAATTTTTTTTTTCGGAAACGTTAAAATTATTTCACAATTTCGAAATAAATTATATGATAATTCATGAAAAAAGAAAACACAAATTATAATATATTAACTTTATTTAGACAAATAAATTAACACAAACTTGAAAATAAAAACTTAAAAATTCAAAATACGCCATTCAGAAACTAACCCAATTAAACTTTTTATTTTGTCAAGTTGTAATTTTTTTTTTGTGTAGAAAAATGGCAATATATTTTGAGAATATATCTTATTTTTTATTAGCTCGTCTCTGGCCTTTTCACCAGCTGCTGTTATTGAAGCTTCGGTCACCATCTTCACACAGCGCTCAACAGCTTGAGTGTGACAAAGGAAGTCAGAAAATGACATGCCAATAAGATTTTTTTTTTTAGAAATTCTTCCAAATCCTGGTCGCTAGTTCTATCCAACAAAGGGGTTGATGTAACTTGTGACTCGCTCCAGCTAAAAAAGATTTCCATAGCGCAAATATATGAAAAATTTGAATTTATGTAGCGCCTTTTAACATATATTTCGAGAACGGCTAATCATAAAATATAAGTTGTTGTGCATTTTTTATAGGAAATTTAATTATCTTTCTTTTTATTATACAAATATTATTTTGTAGGATTTATACTTTCGAAAATACAGAATAAAACAAAAAAAATTACGACTTTTTTTCCAATTTTGCAAAACTTTGACCTGTGGTAGAGGGCTAAGAAAAACAATTCTTATTTTTTTTTTTTTTTTAACGGGTAGCTTACGTAACTACGCAACTTTTTAGTGCTATTCGAATAGCTAAATCGAAAAAAATATTTGACGCTCCACCCTAATATGTAGTAGGTAACGAAGCCTGGCGGGAAGTATACATGAATTGTGTGTTACAAAGTTCTCTGCTTATCTGAACAAGAAGTAAAGTACGTAAAAGTGGATTTATTTTTGTTCAAAGTAAAAGTCTTTAAGGCTTGCTGTGTTATGATATAGGTATACCTATTCAAACACACATAGTTTGAAACTGTTAAACTTAATGTAATCAAATAACTTTAATGCAGAATTTGAAAGTTTTAAATAATTTTAATTTTGAAGTTAGTATAGGTGGCTTTTGATGGTCAGTGAAAATATGAGCTTAAATGTTAATTTAATTTTTTAAATGGTAGTCGCATTTTAAAAGTGGAAACCCTTTATTTTTGTTTTCAATACAATTTTATAGTCTAAGATCCCAGCATAGGACGACCTACCCTCAACGATGGTACTTCTTATCTGAGTATACAGTTTTTTAGGTAGTGCCTAAACTGACATTTTTCGCATGGGTGGCCTGGCAAAATATGGTCAAGGCATAGGGTTGCCACTCAGCATATTATGTGAAAGAAAACTTTATTTCAAAATTTTAAGAACGTGATTTTTTTTTTAATCGGAATTTGAGTAGGGTAAATTAGGGTAAAAAAAGCCTGGATTTTATTTTCTAAACGAAAAGCGATACAGAGTTTTTTGTTTCTTTAATCGATAGATCTTATAAAAAAAGGAAAGTCATACATATAAAAGAAAATTCTAGAAAATCTAGAACTCGAGATAAAAACAGTCAGATAAAAAAATCACATAAAATTAGGATGATGTTATCTAGAAATAAGTTTTATAGTTTCGAGAAAGAAATTAAAAGACCCGTGTTTGCAAAAATTTCGAATTAAGCTTCTACTATTATCTTTCAATTGGCACCAATTTCAACATTGAACAACATGAGCTATAAGTGTAAGCAACGCCACCTAAAAAAAATTGTCTTCCATATCTACCCTCTTGCGAGGAATTGTAAAATCCTGCCTCCTGGGTTAGTAGACTTTTGGTATTTTTGGTTTGTGGGAAGACCAGATGTTTTGAAATTTCTCAATGTAGGCGATAGCCTGGTCACAATCTGCATTAAACCCAAATTTTAAAACTTATTCATTCGTCGGAGTCCAGGCTATCATGGAAGAATAAGATGACTCAATCAAGGAAGTATTTTAAATTCCATCTTTCCAAAAACAAGAAGTATGATAAATGCCCAAAGTACAATGACCAGATTATTTTTCATGGCGACGTCAACATATACATATTGGAGACAGTATAAAATAATAATAAAATAAATTACCGAGTCACATTTTTTGAAAAACCCTGCCATTTAAAATTCGAATTCTTTCACGAGGTGTAATTGTCAAAAAATTGAGATTTTACACCATTTCGAAAATGGTCATCATATTTCGTAAAAATTTGTTTTACATATTATTTATTAATTAATTTTTTTTGTGACACGAGGAAATGTTCATATCTAAAAACCACGATCGTGCCACATCGGCAACGCTGATCGAAAACCAATCTTGTCGGAAGATATAGCTTGAACGAAAAATACTTCCGGTATTGGTCTTGTCAATTTTAAATTTGCAAATTTGTTTGGAATCTTCTCGTGAGGGGCTAAGGGGTCACCAGATCAATGAACCGTCAACCAAATTGATCAAATTGCGTTTGACTTCAGTCATGCTACTCATATCTTGGATATCTTAACGTTCCCAGGGTCCGACAAAGACTCGGTAGCTAGAGTAAAAAAAATCGGAAATTCATGATGTCATAACTCCGAGCGAATGTTGTGAAAATAGTTGACTGCTATCGAGAAAAGGTGCTTAACTCCGGCAAAATGTCACTTCGAAGTATAGTTAAAGACTTTTATCTACCAGGGTTTTATCTCCAGGGTTGACAAAATCAATCAAAGAATCGTTCGAACCAATCGCTGTTTCTTCGAGATATTATAGGAAATAATTATTGGAGACATCTCCTAAAAAAACAATGGGACCCTTCATAGCCCCTTTTTTTTCTAAGACCTGCTGTATGATGCAGAAGCATAGACCTTGTCAAGAGAGAATGATTATAATTTGGTTAGTTGTTTTGAGAGCAAGATCTTTCAAGTGATATTTGGTCCCGTATTTTCCAATGTCGTGTGAAGCAAATTCAACGCCGAGCTTTACGGACGTTGAACCGTTCTAGAAGCTGAAAATTAAACGATTTAGATGACAGTGACAGACAAGTCAGACAAGTCTTCGTGTTTTGTTTGTAATAGATAGACCTGATAGACTAAGGGCCAGTTCACAGTTTACAAAATAAGTGGCACTTACTTTTCCCATTTTGGTAATTTAGGTGCAGTTTTACTGTCGGAGTAAGTGGCACTTAAGTGGCTAATATGGGAGACTTAATCCGATAAGTTTACATTGTGAAATTGGGCATTAGTTTTATGTGAGTGAAGTTAACACCGCCATTTTGGATTTTTGAAAAAAAAAAAATGGTTTTGCTGCGATGTGCCATATTTAAAAAAAAATCGTACTAAGCGTATGGTTTTTAGAGGCTAGCTATTTTTTTAGCGTGAAGTTAGCACCGCCATTTTCGATTTAAAAAAAAAAAGTTATGCTGTATTGTGCCGGCATTTGCCGTAAATATATTCTTTTAATTCGCAAAGTTGCAAATTTGCAAATTTTACGAATAAATTTTTTTGCAAAATTGCGATTTTCAAAAAAAAACTAAGTTGTACTTTATAATGCTCAAAAAATGATACTAAGAACCTAAGATATAAAAAAAATCGCATATTTGAAGCTTTTACGATCGAACGCAAATGTTGCGAAGCTCCTCAGCCTTACTACCGCCATATTCGATTTAAAAAAAAAAGTTGTGTTGTATTGTGCTCAACTTGTGCTGGCATGTGCCGTTTTTTTTTTTTTTCTAATTCGCAAATTTTACAGATGAAATTTTTTGCAAAATTGCGATTTTCAAAAAAATCAAAAATGTGCTTGGTATTATTCATTGAGCATAACACAGCACATTTTTTTGAAAATCGCAATTTTGCAAAAAAAAAATTCATCCGTAAAATTTGCAAATTTGCGAATTAAAAAAAAATATTTACGGCACATGCCGGCCCAAGTTGAGCACACTAGAGCACAATTTTTTTTTTGAAAATCCAAAATGGCGGTGCTAACTTAAAGCACATATTAATTTTCCATTATTTGGCACTTAAGTGATACTTCCTTCAATTGTGAAACTGGTCCTAAACATCAGAGGAATCAATCTACATATTATGTGGTGCCTCAGCTAATTTGGAGTTATAGCTGCTACATACAGACCGGATTTGTTGTTTGAGACCGTGTTGAGCATCCTGGACTGTAAGTGCCATAGAAAATAAAGTAAGCACAAGAAATATCAGAAAATAATTAATTCGATTAAAAATTATCTTCAATTATAAAATAAAAATTATGTGCAACAAATTTAACAATGAAAAAAAAAAAAAAACTACACAGCAATTCTTAGCTGAACATTTCATTTTAACTTTTTTAATTAAATTTGTTTCCAATAAATTAAACAATTCTGGCAAATGTTTTAAAATGTTCCTTCGAATTTTTCTTTAACTGTTGGAAAATTTTGTTTCCTTCCAGCAATCGTGCTGAAATAATTTGGTGGTCTGTGCGTCGAGTCGCGTTGCTTCGCCCACCAATCATTTATAAAATATATAAAAGGTGGAATTGGTTATACTCGCATAGTGATGGTATTAAGTTGCAATATAACGAAAAGTTGCATCCTCTAGTGAGTCATAAATAATATGGAAAAATGAGCCAAGGTGCGGAAGAATAAAAGAATGTTTTCTGTAAAACTTTCAAAAATACTGCCACACTTACGCAAACATTTACCATCACTACCATCTACGAATATTATGTATATGTATATATGTAGGTACGTCCGTGAAGTATAAGCTTCTACTTTTGGTTTGTCGATTTTTATTTCCTTTTTTCTCCTTCTCCTTTCTTTTTATTGAATTAATGAATATTTATTGATAAAATTCTTTTAAACATGTTTTCAATTTAAAAAATTCAATTAAAGTTTCGTATCTTTTAGTGAAAAAAAGGACTTGCTATGTATAAATTGTACAAGACGAAGACGATGACGATGTAGATGAATAAAGAGTACAACACAAACGAGTAGCATAAATTTAAAAGATGGTGAATTTTATTAGTGTTCTTTTTAGTCAGGGCCACTCCTTCTCTATTTATATGCAAATTGTGTGTATATATAGATTTTGAGCTGCTCCTATGGCTGCTGCCAGCTTAGACTTCTTAACCTCTTAATGCATGTTGCATTTCATACATATACATATGTATATGCATGTGTATAAACATGAGTTCCGGTGTTTGGTTTCTTTTTAATCTTTGTTCGTTTCGTGTTGTGGTAATTCAATATAATACAAAAAGTTTTAAAAGTTCTAAATTTCTAAAGAAAACCTTATAAAAGCATAATACAAATCTTTGATGTTGCAATAAGAAACCAGGAAGTTCTGATTCTTATAAACTTTTAGGCATTTAGAGTAGGTTTAAATTTTGTTGGGCTGCGCTATACGAGGAAATAAAATGCGATGGAATTAATTATCAACTTGGAGGAAAGATAGAAAATAAGATTATTTTTTTTAAACTCCATATATGCATACATAGTTCACATTTCGTTCAATTGAAAATTTTTCAAGAAATCCTTAGTAATTTCTTACTGAATATAAATGTAATAGTTACACTATTCATTCTTGTTGTATCACAAAGGAATAGCTAATGGTCTTATTGTGTCAAGCGTTTTTTTGCTGAAATCCACGTCAACATAACTTAATCTAACCTTGATTGAGTAGCAATCAAACACAGTGTTTTTTTCCTATATAATCTGGATCTCAGACTATACTTTTTGAAGGTGTTTGATGCCTGGAATTCGGTCATAGTAACATTATGTCTGGTTTTTGGGTTATATATACAAAAGGGCAATCGCTTCGTCCCGACAAAATCTAGTGCCGATATTTTTTAGTTTTTTTTTTTAAAGAAAAAAGTTATAGCGAAAAGATTCAAAAATGCGGCGAAAATTACAGTGGTGACTGATGGCCAGTTTTTTTTAGTTAATTTTTTGGTGTTTTTTTGTATCTTTTGGCCATAAATATTTTGTAAGGCAAATAAAAAAAAAGCAAAAAAATACCGGCACTAGATTTTGCCGAGACAAAGCGATTGCCGTAATTTTTATGAAAATGCGGCGAAAATTACAGTGGTGACTGAAGGCCAAAGTTTTTTTTAGTTAATTTTTAAGTGATTTTTGAATCTTTTGGCCATATCTTTTTTTTAAGGCAAATAAAAAAAACTAAAAAATATCGGCGCTAGATTTTGCCGAGACGAAGCGATTGCCTTTTAGTTTTTTAAAATCGAACAAGTATAACGACTTTGGTGGTTGTTCAAACTTCAGCGAACGCATTGTCTGCAAAGTTCAGGATCATTATTTTATTATCACATTAAAACAATAAAAAAACATATACATACCACAGTAATGATAGCTTAGGGGAACTAAAATTAGAAATGCCTACATGAAATACAACTTGTTACTGATATTTTTTTGGGTCTCTGGAATTTATTGATGTGATCTCCGCAAATTATTCTGCAACCGTAAATTAAATTTTTTTAAGGATTTTTTTTTTTGTTCCGGAAATGACAACTTTGCAGGGGATAGTCACTTGTAATGCCTCTAAAAATAAGCTGGCTATAGGCATAATAGTGACCATTAACTTATTTTGTCTGGGTTGTGGTTATTATTCTAAGTGTCAAAATTCAGTTTCCAAAATTCTGTAATTTAAAATTCTGTAAAACTAAAATTCTGTATTTCAAAATTCTGAAAATCTAAAATTCTGTTTTTAAAAATTCTGTAAAACCAATATTCTGTATTTCAAAATTCTGTAAATTATAAAAGAAAAATTATTTTGATAATGATAAAAAGTGTGCACTTTTTTCATTATCAAATTTTCAATATTTCTTGTATAATTTACAGAATTTTTGAAATTCAGCATTTTGGAGTTCAGAATATACAGTATTTATAATTTTCCAGAATTTTTTATTTACAGAATTTTGATATACAGAATTCTAGATTTGCAGAATTTTGATATACAGAATTCTGGATTTACAGAATTTTTGAATTCATAATAAAATATTTACAGAATAATGAAATACAGAATTATGATCATACAGAATTTTCAATTCATTTACAGAATTTTGGTCTTACAGAATTTTCTAATACAGAATAACGACCTGTTCCCATTTTTTCTAAGCTATACATAAATTAATTTTTCAAAACTTAAAAATAATATGAATTCGATGAGGGTAGGTACAAATTGAGACTTGCCACGGTGGTGGTAATGACATTTTTAGTGTTTGAGTTAATATTCCGGAATAAATATAATTTTTTTATTTGTATACAGTCGACTCCACCTAAGTCGAATTTTCACGGGATACATAAGATTTGTTCGAGTTAGAGAGAGTTTTGGAAAAATTTGAGTTATAGAGAGAAACATTTTTTTTTGTATTAAAAGGTTTATTTAATGGGTTGGGGTCATTATTCTGTAAGTGCCAAAATTCAGTTTCCAAATTTCTGTATTTCAAAATTCTGTTATTTAAAATTCTATAAATCTAAAATTCTGTATTTAAAAATTCTGAAAATATAAAATTCTGTTTTTCAAAATTCTGTAAAACCATTATTCCGTTTTTCAAAATTCTGTATTCCAAAATTTTGTATTTCAAAAATTCTGTAGGTACATTATAAAAGAAAAATTGTTTTGATAATGAGAAAAGTGCGCACTTTTTTTCATTATGAAAACAACTTTCCTTTTGTATTATACAGAATTTTTGAAATTCAGAATTTTGAAGTTCAGAATATACATTATTTATAATTTTCCAGAATTTTGTATCTACAGAATTTTGATATATAGAATTCTAGATCTTACAGAATTTTGATATACAGAATTCTGGATTTGTAGAATTTTGGAATACAGAATAAAAGATTTACACAATAATGAAATAAAGAATTATAATCGTACAGAATTTTGGCCATACAGAATTTTGTAATACAGAATAACGACCCGTTTCCTTATATTTTAATAAATAAAGTTAAATAATAAGTAATAAAGCAACTTACAACACAAAGACACTGTTTTTTTTTTTTGTTGTTTTTGCGTTGCCATTTTTTTTTAAACTGTAGCTTTTTATAGAAGTACCAGGGATATGAAAAGAAAGAAACACGAAGATGTGACGATGATGGTGCAAGCTATGCTTCAAATATCGATGGCCCCGTGCAAAACTATACTAAGTGCACATAGTATAGTTTTGAGTTATCGATATACTATTGAATATAGAATCGATATATTATTTGAATAGTTTTCCTGCTAATCTAACAAGAATGCCTTGAAAACAGATGTCAAATAAGGCTCAGTATAATGCCTTATTTCTACAATTATCACCAACAAAATCAAACTTTAAACTCTCCTGAAAAATAAATAAATACACTTAGTATTGTTTTGCACGGGGCCATCGATATATATATTCCGAAAGGGAAATGTTTTTTATTTTGTTTTGTGCTAAACAAAATTCGACTTAAGGGGTGAAAAAAGATGCCAAGAATCCAGAGAATGTGTTCGAGTTAGAGAGAGTTCGACTTAGAGAGTACGACTTAGGGAGAGTCGACTGTATTTAAAAAAAAAAAAAAACAGAATATTGTTTTTAAGCTTTAAACATCTCAACGCATAATATAAATATTGTATCACCAACTGCGAAAACATAATAAGATATTTTGTGAATTTTCACGGAATCTGAGATAATATTATTGGTGAGTTTGCATTTTTTGAATTTTTAAATCATTGAAAAATATGGAAAAATAATATTTTCACAATTTTGGGTAAGAATATTTCGAAAATCAGACATATTTTGGAAGTTATAAGTATATATCAGAATTAACTTTTATTTTTCACCTTGTATAATAAACTCTGTAAACTGTTTAGTGCTTCCTTG
This sequence comes from Epistrophe grossulariae, assembly GCA_929447395.1. NCBI lineage: Eukaryota > Metazoa > Arthropoda > Insecta > Diptera > Syrphidae > Epistrophe > Epistrophe grossulariae. Next base: position 15,354,790 of record OV839567.1, on the reverse strand, counting down.
ACGGAGAACCCTTGAGGCAAAAAGCGCGCAGTGTCATCTGCAAACATGGCCACTTCGGCGTTCTCTTCAAAATAAGATATACATAGATGTAAAATAAAAATATTAAAAAAAAAAATAGGTTCGAGCACAGAGCCTTGTGGAACTTCATAACAAATATCATGCATGGAAGGCATCACAGTTCCCGTGTATAGAAAAAATCGTCGGTTTGTTGCAAAAAGTCATTAAGTAACATTTTATTAAAATTGAGATAGTCGAATTTCAAATGTGTTATAAAAAATACTAAATTAACAAATTTATTATTTTATTTTTGACATTAGTTTAGAAGATTTGTGTTATTCGTATCCCTTTTATGAGTTATTGCATCAATAAATATTATCAAAATGCGAAAGTTGCATTTTTAGATTTAAATCCATCAAAATTGTACTTATTGACTTTTTGCAATAAATCGACGAAATTTTCTATTTTTCAAGAAATTCCATACAATTTTGATAAGTTAGTCAAGAAAATTAAACAGAATTTGTTTGTTGACAAGTCCATTATGCCATACTTTGTGGAAGGTTTTTTCAATACCTAAATGGTTAAGTCGATTGTAATTGCATTAAAACTGTTTTTAAATTTTTATTCTAAGTATTTGATGATTATATTAATGGAGTGACCTGCTCTAAGACTGAATTATTAAAGGCATCAAAACCTTCGGAAAATTATAACTTGGTATTTGGTTTTAGATAACTGTAGATAATAAATTTAAATTTTATGGGTAACTATACTATAATAAAATCCAGATTTTTGAAACCATTTATCTGAAAACTGAGATATAATACCCATTTAGATGATTTAATAATAGTTAAAAGTATTAAAAAGATGCGTTTTTTATTTTATTTTATTTTTGTAATGCGAATTTTCGGAAAACGAAATTTTCCCAAAAATTTTCCCCACAACCACTTTGGTAATTACAGGTACGAAGTTCAATTAAAATCTTTGAAGAAGTTTTCGAGGAAATTTGAAAAAAAAAAACTGGAATTGGTGTATAGGGCCCTACACACCATCAATGTTATTCGTCAGGTAATATTGACATTTTTTTCGCCAGGTAAAATTGATGAAAAAAAGCCTACACACGTATCAATGAACATTGACAATTTTGTTAGGGAATTTGTTAGTGTAATTCAGTAAATCAAACATTTTTTCAATGAAAATTGAAGAAAATTAAAATAATTTTGTGTTTCATCAATGTATCAATTTTACTTGTGACGAACTTTGAAGTGCCTACTAACAATCAATTTTACCTGAATCGAGCCTCGTTCAAGTAATATTGTCAGGTAACATTGATCGTGTGTAGGGCCCTTATGGCAGAATCGGAAAGAATATCATATGCTGAGATACAAATTATATAATAAAATGGTATCTTTTAAATTCCATCTTTACAGCACCTTCATACAATATATTAAATATACATAAGTTATATTTTTTCAAATATAAAAACCTTTCCAACATCCTATGTACGTCCATTGACAGCGCACAATCTTTACATAAACAAAAACTTTTTTTTATTCCTATACAATATAGTATATAGGTATAGTTTCTTCTTCAGAGACTTTCGAAGGTAAATTGCATTCTAAGCTATAAAATAGGGAACTAGGTATAAGCATCTCTGGCATCAGAGTCAGAGAGGCAGGTGTGATAAGTATTAATTTTATACCAAGTTGCAAGTTGTTACAGTGATGCGTTTGTTTTGAAAGTCCTCGAAAAGTTTGTCTTTTATGCCCTTATAGATAGATAGCTATCTATATACAGTGAACACCCATCGGAAGGTTATACGTATATAGATCGAGAACCTTCCTCTCACTGTATACGGTTCAGCTGTTTCCAATCAAACCTCCATGGGTATAACCCTTCTGGCTACTTTATAATATAAATTTTACCTTCTGTTTCGTCTACAACGACAACCTATATAGTTTTTCTATTTTCTGTGTAGTGGAGAAAGTATGCAAAAGTATAGGTAGGATGGTATAGGTCTATGTATATGTAGTTTTATGTACGAGTATAGTTCCAATGTTCACCCAAAGCTTCCTGAATTACACTCTCTTCTTGGTCCAGTCAATATTTTCAAAAGAGGATGAAAGTTTTGATACAGAAAAGTTATTACAAGAGAACAGGTGCGGCTGAAAGGTAACCAGTACAATCCAAGGCCCACCAAAAAAGAGGGCCTCATTTGAATGTTTGACTTATGGAGTGCATTTTCTATATTGACTTGTTGTATCACAGTTCACACCAAAGAATTATGAGTTTCAGTTTAAAAGAAGGTTCTTTTTTTTTCTATAATGCAAAAAAGTGTGAGGCCTGCTGTTTAAAAGGGCGCTTCAGGCCTGTGAAGAAGACTGCCCGACTTTACATCAGGATTGAGAAAATTATTGGATGGAAAAGGTTTTGTTAGTTTGTAACTTAAATAGTATAGACCCTGATCAAAAAGGCCCCAATGTAGGCTTGTGGAGAATATAGTCCACCACTGTCATCTATAGTTTGAGAAAAAGAATAGATGGAAAGTGTTTTATGAGGGTTTTGTTAGTTTGTAACTTTAATAATTCAAGTCAAGTGAAACATTTTAATAGTTGCAAGAGGATTTTTCGAAGGCGCATGAAGCAGAACAAACCTTAAACCAATGTTTCCACGAAACACACAACCAAAACCAAACCAAAAACCATCAAGAATGAAGAAGCACATTGAAATAGTTACAAACAAGAGAGGTTTTTTGGTTGAGGAATATTCATATACATATACATACATATATCTAACCTACCATACTCGTAGATATAGATAGAGAAAGTTTAGTTTTTCTATATGCTGGATGCTGATGCTGATGCTGACCATGTTCTTTTGAAAATTTAGAACGAACAGCATTAAACTACGATATTGATGCTAATAACTGTGATTTAAGACTATAGTCTGGATTAAATAAGCTCCCAAGGGTATTAACTAGAAGGCAAATTGAAGTTACCTTAGTATATATTAGAAATTGCATGAATAATGGTGTTTGCTCTTATATTATTATGGTCTTCTTTTCGCTAAGAGAGAGAGGAAAAACCAACAAAAGCTTAAGCTTTATAATAATAATAATGACGAACGAAGGGAATTTACTCGTATAGATAACTTTGTTGTTAGGAGATTTGTTTGAAAACTTTAAGTGCATTATAATCACTTTCCATTCTGTTTGGATTAATTTGCGATTATTGACTAAAGGAAAATGAATTTTAGTAGAAATGGAAATTGATTTTCTTTAAAAATTGATTCGAACGTTTTTTGTAGATAATCATACTGACAAAAAAAATAATAGACTTAAAGAAATATCCAGAACAATTGAAAATATCCCAAATGCATTTACAAAATTTACAAATGCGCATGTAGAGTTTACTATCGACACACAAATATATATACATAAATTTCCATTATATTTTCTTAAAAGAATTCTAATTGTAAACATTTTTTAAAAGCGTTAGGTTCAATAACCCGCTTTTTATAGATACGTTTTTTTGAATCCCGCTTTTAAAATTCCTGTCTCCTAAAATCCCACATTTTTAAAATCCCGCTTTTTACAGTCCCGTCTCTTATAATATAGTTTTTTATAATCCCGTTCCTTATGTTCCCGCTTTTGCAAGCAGAATAATTGTTTTATTTAAAAAAAATTGGGAAATCGGGATTTTTAAAAAAGCGGGATTATAAAAAACAGGATTATAAAAGTCGAGATTTAAAAAAAAACCGGGCTGTAAAAAGTTGGATATCGAAAACAACCCTTTAGCTTCACTTATAGCCTGGTCGGGTTCGATATCCCGACCCATTGTTCTTCAAATCCCATTTTTTAAATCTCACTTTTGATAATCCCACTTTTTTAAAAAACCCGTTTTTATATTCTCAGCTGTTATAATCACGTTTTTTAAATTAAGCTATTTATAATCTCTTCTATTATAATCCCGGTTTTGCAATCATAACTAGTTGTTTTATTTGAATTTAAATAAGGAATTTTAGAAGACTGGATTAAAAAAACACACTATTTTAGTAGAATAGATATTAAAACTAGTTTTTCGGTTTTTTTTAATAGGATCTGGTATAACAATGCGTTTTCCTTAGCTATCTTTCAGGTTTAAAAACATAAAACTTATTTCTCAAGACTAATCTTAAAATTTTGCATACTTATAATATCCGGATAGTTCAATTAGCAATCAAGAAGTGATTTTTCAGGTTTCTATTGTACCTAGACAAGATCTCCAGTGCTCTGTACGCCTCAGAAATCATAGATTTTATTCATTCACCTTCACACCATCATATTCGATAGAGGAAACTTAAACTGTTGAAAAGCAATGGTCCCGATTTCTTGCACGTTCTCCCTTGCTTATACAAAATTTCTGTAGGCATGCAAAAATCGTCTACCACAGATTTCCCTTCCAAGAAAACTCGATATGGTGAATGCATTCAGCCATAAATAAAAAGTTTTCAAATGAAAAACAAAAGTTTTTGGAAACCAACATGAAACTTAATCTTATCCAAACTCCTATTTTTTTCCCTACGAATAATTAAATAACCCTAATCAAATAAAAAAAAAATCCATGAAGGAACCAAACCAGTCATAATGTCATCAACAAAGTACCCACATATAAACAGAATTTTCGATTGACAAAAAAAATTGATAACTAACAAAATTTTTGAAGACAATTGACAATTTATCAAATAAAACTTGATATAAAATATTAATAACTATTCAGTAATTTGTTGATTTTTTATTGTAAATTCTGTCCCAAAATTAACGCAAGATTTTAATTTTACGCTGTGTGTGGTAAAGTGGCAACCCTAAAAAAAATTTGCAGCTGACAGTTTTGGTTTACTAAAAATGGGGCATTAAACGAGAAAACAGCGTGTTTTTATTGTTGAACAATATTTAAAAAAATTAAAGTTTGGCGGCCACTGAACTGAACTTTCGTTCATAGTATGGTCGGAATCAGGCTAGTAAAAATTTCAATTTTCAAGGCATTTTGAATTAAAAAAAAAAATTTAATGCCAGTTGAAAATTGTTTGCATTAAAGAAAAATGTTATGCAAGTTGCATTAAATGCAATTATTTGCATTAAAAAAAGAATTTTTAATGTAAGTTAAAAATTTATTGCATAAAAAAAATTTGAATGCAAGTCGAAAATATTTTGCCTTAAACAAATTTTGATCCAAGTTGAAAATCTGTTATATTAAAAAAAATTTTAACTCAAGTTGAAAATATTTTGCATACAAAAAATGGAAATTTTGTTCAAAAATTATTTTCATAAAAAAAATGCAAATTTGTTTGGAAAATTTTTTGCATTAAAAAAAATGTAAATTTTGTTGGAATATTTTTTGCATAAGAAAAATGCAAATTTTGTTCGACCATTTCTTGCATTACAAAAAATACAAAATTTGTTCTAAGTTTCTTACATTAAAAAAATGCAAATGTTGTTTGAAAATTTCTAGCATTAAAAAAAATGCAAATTTTATTCAAGCGCTAAAAAAATTGCAAATTTTATTCAAACATTTTTTGCAAATTTTGTTTGCAAAAAAAAAATTTAATTCGCAACTGGGTGGTTAGAACTTGCTGTTATGTACGATAACATCGTGGTTTTATTTTCTGAATATTTGTAAACCTATTGATTTGATTTTAAAAGAACAAAATTAGTTGTGGAAGCCTATATTTTATGCCACCTGCTAAAAACATAGTTTAGTTTAATGTAGTATTATGTGACATTAGCCGTTAGATTAGGCCGTTAGAGTAGGTGTTAAAAAAATCATATTGGATGGCTCTAAATAAGCCCCAAATGAAGAAAAAATAATCCCCTAAACTTTTTAGATTATTATTTTTATCCCCTACTGGTGATGTAAGCGTTCAATTAATTAAACTGTATTAAAATGAATACAAGGTGATTCCAGCAGAATCTCACAAATAGTTATAGGGCATGGTATAGGTTGAAACCAGACAAGAACAAAATTGTATGGGAGGGGGTAGTATTTTCACCCGTTTAGACTAAACAAATTTCTTAAAATGGAAAACAATTTATTTGAATTCAAACAAAAAAAATTACAATAATTAGGTTGTAGGTTTTTAAATGCCAAAAATTCATTTTAATATTTTCTTCTTAAATTAAGTAATTTTGATGAATAGTTTTTGGAAAAAACTTTTAAAAAGCTTCAACTTTTAATGAAAGAAATGTTCGAATAAAATTTGTATTTTTTTTAATGCAAAAAATATTCCAACAAAATTTGCATTTTTTTTTAATGCAAAAAATTTTGCAAATTTTGTTCGAAAATTTCTTGCATTAAAAAAATGCAAATTTTTTTCGAAAATTTCTTGGATTAAAAATTGCAAATTTTATTCAAACATATTTTGTATTAAAAAATGAAAAAATGAAAAAAACGTTCCCGCAAAATTTGCATTTTTTTTAATTCAAATAATTTTTGAACCATATTTGCATTGTTTTAAAATTTTTTTAAGTGTAGACAATTTTCAACTCGCATTAAATTTTTTTTTAATGCAAATTATTTTCACATTGCAAAGTAGGTACTTGAAAAATTCAGAGAGACTGGATCAATTGAATTTGTTTTTATGGTTTTTTTTTTAAGTTTTAAGGGTAAGTTATGGGGCACCTTTTATATTCAATTTTTCAAGTTTTATGAAAGTTGTGGACAGAAATCAATTTCAGAAACAATTGTAAAGTATTGCGAAATATTAAAAATCTCAGAAGTCAAATTTTGTTTAACTTTTTCGCTTAACATTTTCACCGGTGAATTTATTATTTGATTATTTTACTTGAATATTGAAAGTTTTACTAGATCACAATCACCTTAAGCCAAGAACAACTCATTATTCTTTATTTTCTCAATTAAATTATTTACAATTTTTTTTATATACATATACTTAAGAATAAGGACTTGGCAATCGTGCCGTCTGCCTGATTTGACATTCCATAATGAAAAAAAAAATTTACAAAGTAAAATGAAAATAAATAATTAATTTATAATAAACAAAAATTTTGTAATTAACAAAGTTATTGAAAAAAAAAAAAATAAAAAATACCAATTGAAACATAACATAAAAAAGAAAAAGTTTTAACCTACCGTAACTGGCCCAGTGCATTAAATTAAGAAACTATTTCGGAAATTTAAGGCGTGTTTACAAAAATTATAAAGGGTAGACCATCATACCACGCCATTTAGTATTTCGTGAAGTTTGTTTACAGTGAGAAAGCTTTCATTAAAATGTAGACAACGGATTTCCTGTAGTATTGGACATATCGCAATGAAGTGATGTACATCTTCTGTTTCTCTTCTATTACATAAAGTGCAGGTTTGTGGTAGATCACAATCAGCTCGATGAGGGATAAAGTTAAGATTCAAGATTTCAACTCGTGCTCTAAAGATAAAGCTTATAGCTTCGGACGACATCTCATTACTAAAGTAGTTTGCTTCTGAAGGCAACTGGTGATTGAGGTACCTATAAGTATTCCGGGATGTTGTTGATGTTGCTCTGGAGAGATGCTGGTTGAAATTTCTCTCGTCAATTTTAGCACTAACATTGGCAAACATAAGATGCCAATCATTTACGTTTGACTCCATTAAGTTAAGGTTAGTATCATGGGAGATAGCTAACTGATTCCATTCCTTGAAAGGAGAGGCATTAGATTGCAGTAACCTTAGCATGAACGATTTGTGAAGACTTCTTTCATCTCTTTTCATCACTCTTATTATGTAGTCGTAGTTCATTTTAAGGTTGTGAGTATATATCGGCGTTATACCAGACTCCACGTAGATAGCATAATTCGGGGTTGAGCTTGGTAATCTAAATAGGTGTTTGAAGAAATGCTTTTGAAATGCTTCAAACTCCTCCAGAGGCAAGTATCCGAAAATCTGAGCTCCATAGCACAAGCATGTGTTGACAGTTGCTTGAAATACGCGATATTTGGACACTAGATCAATTTCTCTCATTATTTCCATACTATATTTCTGACAACTTTAGTGCTGTGCAACCCAGTTGGTATTTTTTGAAAGATGACAGGTCTTACAGGAATTTGGATAAAATGTCTCAAAAAATTATTTTTACTTTTACAATATTTCTACCATATAACATTAATCTACTAAAAATCACAATTTTTCCCCACTTTTTTAATTTCAGGTCTAGTTAGTGCCCTACGTGACGTCAGTGTAAGCATTCCCAACGCAGTTCGTCGCAGTGAAAGAGCAATCTTAAAGTGTCTGTATGACATGGAAGGTGATAGTTTATATTCAGTTAAATGGTATAAAGGACGAAGAGAATTCTATCGATATACACCAAAAGAGAATCCAGCAATGAAAACATTTCACATTCCAGGAATAAAAATCGATGTAAGTCATAAAAATTAATTTTTACAACTAAATATAAGACACCTTCACTTCATTTCAACAAAAACACTATTAAAAAAAAAATATTCCTACCTACTATTTTTCCCCCTTTTTTCATTAAAAATAAACTATATAAACTTCAACTCTCCTACTCTCAAACAAAGTGCCAATTCACTTCCATCATCATTCATTGCGCGAGCATAGGAATGAAAATTTCTAACCTCAACTCAAGTTGAAAACTACGCCAAGTTAAACAAAAAAAAAAAAAACTGAAAAGATCCTTTTTCTTCAACAAAAAGGTAAACAATAATGCTATACTCGTATAACGTGCCTTAGCCATTATGATGCCTTTTGTTTTAAGAGCTAAACTTTTCACCTAAAATACACATTTTCATAGCCAATTGTGTAACAGGCGGCTTTTCATATCCCTTTCTATCTTAATTAGAAGAAAAATAGAAAGGGATCTATTATACTCTCTCTCTCTCTCTCTTTCTCTATCTCAATTTCTCTCTCACTCTGACATTAATTCCATTTTGTTGGATTTCTAATTCATCGCGGGGTTCTAGAGGCCTTGAAGAAGTGTTCCAAATTTAAATATATTTCGGGACATTTTACAAGGCAATAAAATTGAACTGAAAATTCCATTTCGCTCTGTCATCTCATCATGATGGTGTGATGTGGGTGATGATGATGATGACGATGACGATGGTTTCAGTAAGTGGTGCTCGTTTTCCTAGAAAGTTCAAGGACTCTTTTTCTTCTTCGAACTACTACTAAAGTCCTTATTTGGGTAGGGGTGGGGGCGCGGTTCTATATTCATAAGCAAACATTTGAATAAGGATTTTTTCAGTGTGTTTGTGTGTGTATGTGTGTGAGTTTGGGAACATTGTTCACGGTGCTGAATGTCTTTCGTTATATCCCTACCTAGTTTTGAAAATGGAAAACGATTTAAGTTTTTGGGTATAAGAGTCACAAGGCGGAGTAAATAGTAAATGGTGGTTTTCCAAAAAGTTTGCATAGTGTTGAGTGCGATATCCTAGAGATGAGGTTTAATATATTGGCATTAGGTAAAGTAGTTGCTTGGGTGCTGGGTCTGAATTGATATTTATTACTACTAAGTATACTAGTTGTAATTAGCGCTAAAAGCAATAAGGACTCTCGTCTGATTTTATAGGATGATTTTTTGGTTAGTTTATTGAGACTTGTTATTTTTAGGGATGATGATGATAATGATGATGGGAATAAACCGCGAAGTAATAGAACCAAAATAGCTCTAGTTTAATTATTGAGGGATAACCTGCGTATAACTACATACATTATATATAGAAATGGAATGGGGCTTTGGACTAATTTAATGTAGTAGATTAAGGAAGTAGGTACTTAAATAATATATTTGAAATACTAACTGTGTTTAAGTCCTTATATACGAAAGGTACCTATGTGTATTGTTTGAAATAAAACTAGGAAGTAGTTCTTGGATGGTTATTTGTTGAGTTGAGGATGATTTTTCATTTGAAGCTTTGTTTAATAGTACAAATAAAATTCTAGAGGTTTTAAGGTTTATAGGAGAAAGGCCGAATTTTGATTCATTAAAATCATTGCTTAAAAGATTAAACTTTATTAATTTTTTTTAAGAGATATTTGCCTGAGAGAAACCATACGTATTCAATTTGTCAATACCAAATTTCAGTCTTAAGAAGCCACTTTTATTATTTTTTCCGCCTTTGGTTAACCTTACGAGAATAAGGCCAATACTATTTCTAAAATTATGAAGTTCGTTGGATAATAACAAAATATTATAGAAAGTGATTCGAAGAAGATTTTATAAAAATTGGCTCGCAGTTGTATAATGTTTTTCTGTTTAGTCAAGGTAAGAAAAAATTTATTTGAGATGAGATCTTTTTCCAGAATCAGGGTTCTCATTGCTTAGCAATATTGACACCCCAAATTTTTTCTTCTCGCATTTCGTAAAAGAGGAATAATATGGACATTACGCTGCTCTAGTACAACATTCGTATTCCCACGCTTTTTTGGGAATTGGGAGCAGGAGCAACAAAAGAAATTTTCGACTCTTGTTGCAAGAACCAGCTAACTTGATTTTTTTAATTTTCGAGGTGCTTGGGTTTTTGGTACCTTGAATTGATTCGCATCGTAATTTTTACACTTTACTACAACCAGTAGTGCAGACAAAATATGGTGTTATTATTTTACCAGTAGATACTATCATGCAAAAAATGGAGCCTGACAAAGAGGCCAGACGTTTTTTGCGACTTTCTCAAAAATTTGAAAATAATTTTCGCTAGTTCTTGCAATCAGGTGACGATATATTATATGATTATAAAATAATAATTTTTACAACTATAACTAATATGATAATATTGTTTAAAAATTTATTTTTACAACTTAAAGTTCTAAGCCAAATTTAAATTGAAAAATCAAAATTATACCCCCGCAAAAGTTTTAAAACAAATTTTAAGATTTTTTTTTAAATTTATATTTCCACCGCTATTTCGCGCAACGCAGAATAAAAACTTAAGGTTTCTTGATTTTGCTGTGTTTCTAATTTTTGTTCAGTGTCCACAGCTTTTAAATCTAAATTCATAGTAGCATTTTTGGTGCAACGCGCTTCCTTATAGTTTTATTATTTACGCCTTTATTTCTTAAATTTAATTTTTTTTTTTATTTGAAGTTGACCGTCCATATAAATTCAAATTGGGATATTACGAGTGTTTTTTGCGCAAGTCCATAAGAATTTGTCTAAAAAAAATGACATCGGGACTTACCAAAGTCATCACAGCAAACAAGCCTATCACTGTTACAAAATGTCATCACTACCATTTCAGCTTTATGGTGAGCATACAAAATGAAAACTTATCAGCCATCGCTACATTAAAATGAAAAGAAAACTCATATAGAAAACTATTCTCCTTCATTAAATAAAATTAAATAAAATCATAGATCTTAATTTCAAGTCATTTATAGGAAAACAAAATAAATTCAATGACAATGATCGCCATTTTTTTTTTTTTTCATACAAAAATTTCATTCAATGACTCAGATAATTTCACGTTTCCATACAAATTATCGATAGCAAAATGACAATCACGCGCCCGTAATACAGTTTTTATCGGGATTTAAGTTAAGTCCCGAAAAATATCTGGGCTTATTACTAAGTTCATATGGACTTAATTTGTTGTTTTATTTAAGTGTAAATCGCTTAGTTCCGATGTCGTTTTTTTCGTCAAATTCTGATATGGACTGGGAAAAGAAAACACACCTATTGTCATCCAAAACGACAATAACAAATCAAATTTACTGTCAAGTTACCCATGCTACAATCAAGGTGTAGAAAGGGCAGTCAAAATTGGTCACCGAGGCTTTCCAAACTGCAGTTTTCGGATTTACCAACAGAGACGGGTTGATAAAAATTCACAAAATTCGTTTCAAAAAAATTCAATTACCCGTTTTCTTACTATAGCGATTTTAAAAAAAGTTGTAACATGTCATTCGCCTCGAATGCGAATGACTTCGGATTGACTTTATTCTACACATTATGACGTAATGAAGAATTTGAAAGAATTAAAAAAATAATCACCAGATAGTTTTTTTTATAAAAAAAAAAAAAACACAAAAAAAATACTAAAAATTATTGGAAAACGTTTTTTGGCTCTAATATCTTGTGAAAAAATATTGATTCTGGACTAATTTTAATCTACACACAATAACGTAGGCAATAACTGATAAAGTTTGTAGAAACATTCAATTGACAGTTTTTTTTTAAAGCGACAAAATTGCAGGCAAAACTACTAAAATTGTTCAAAGATGTGTTTCGACTCAAATATCGTCGCCCGAGAATTGTTTTGTCGTATAAACCATTTGAGCAATTTTGGGAAATCGCATTTTAAGTTTCGCGTTTAAATAAAAAATAAACTGACCGATGAAGTTTTCTACAATTTTAATAAAATTTTGTGTGAAAAATCTTCTTTTGATTAAGGTATTCCAGATTGTTGAGTCGGTTTTAGTTTTTAATCTATAGAGGTTTATCTCTAAAATCATTTTGTCGTATACGCCACGAAAATCAGTACTTTGTTAGAACCTCATACACATACGACAAGTACACACAAATGCGATAGTTCAATTCAATACCGAATGGAGCGACATTTTCGATTTTCTCAAAAACTAAAAGACATTTCAACATCTGGTTTTCAGTGTTTGAATACAAATTGATACGAGAATTGAATATTAAAACCAAAATTACTAGTTAATAACGTAAATTTTTGAACAAAATGAGTTTGAAAAAAACTTTCTTAATTTTTTTAAATTTGAGTTTAAAAATTATTTTTTTCCAAAACTATTGTATAAAAAAAATAAACTTAAAAACGGAATTAAGGGATGGATTTTTGGGTTTAAAAAAAGGCATGACATGATATTGTAAGTGTTGCGGTTGATTTTTAATAATTCTTTTTCTAACTAAAAAAATCCTAGATACGTACGACAAAACAATATTAAAAAAAAATATCGGGAAAATATATGGATATTTTGCCGTATATGCCAAGATCTGGCGTTTACGACAAAACAAAACTAAGGGATGAGTTATTTTGTGCGGATATACGACAAATGCATACTGATTTTCTCAGTAACGGTAAATGATAGGTCAAATCTGATTTCATAAATGGAAAGAGGACCTTTGAAAACATGGAACTGCATTACCACTTTAAAAAAGTGCAATTTGGCGTTTACGACAAAACAATTCTCGGGCGACGATATCTCGAAAACAAACCATGTTATCGACTCTGGGATAATTAACTGTAACTGAGAATTGATGAGGTTTACAAAAAAAATCAATTAACAGTTTTTTTTAAACAAACAAAATAAACTACAAAAAAATACTAAAAAATTCTTGGTAAACATTTTTCGTCTCGAATATCTCGACAATGAAAACTGATTTTGACGCCAGGTTAATTTAATATTAAACAAAATGAAGTTGTCAACAACAGATAAAGTTTGTAAAAACATTCGATTTACAATTTTGTTTTAGAACAAAAAAAAATGCAAAGAAAAAACTAATAAACATTATTAAAATGTTTTCCGTCTCGAATATCTCGAGAACAAACGGCCCTTTTCTGGCCTTTATTTAATTGCATAATTAACATCTTGATAAGGTCTTCGAAGATCTTGAATTGCGAATTTTCTTATTAAAAAATAATGTTGGGTCACTACTCTCTAGTTTCTAAGGTCACCAATTTTAATTTAATTTCGTTTCAAGCTAAATGAATTTTTAATGAGTTGGTTAAATGTTAATTTATTTTGTTCAGTTTCTTTTATATTTATTTCGCATTGAATTAATTTTACTTTTTTTTGCAAAACCAGAAATAAAATTTTTCGAAAAGCAGAAATAATTTTTTTAATAAATATTTTTTGTGCTTAAACAAGTTTTCCAATTTTGTTCCACTTTTCTTTTAAATCAGTCTTACGTTCCGCCATTATATATACTCGTTCCCTAAAAAAAAGAAGACCATAAATACAATGACATTCTAACGAAACAAAAAAATAAAATAAATAAAATAACCAGAAGAAGTATCCAACGTTATACAACACTACATACATAATTTAATGGCTTAACTTTAGTTCTGCCTTTGCAGTGTTTCTTCTCGTTATTATTATTATTTTCGAAATGAACGATAATTGCTCTGCAGAAAACAACACAATAATATGAGAATAAAAAAAAAAAAACACAAAAACGAAAACAAAAAACAAAAGACCAAAAACTTAAGTCTTCCATATTTATACCCAAGAATTTCTTCGGCGAGAGGACACATTTCTTCCATATAACATTAATTACCCAAGTGTGGCCAAATTATCCTTATTCGGCTTTCTTAATAGTTTCAAAAATTATTACCTTACTTCATGTTATGGAACATTATATGTACATACGTTGTGCACATATACGAGTATATTGTGTGGATATACTATTTAGCATCTTTTTTTTAACCAACAAAAGGATACAGACAAAAAACAAAAAACTTAATAAAAACTGTACCTAGCGTATAATGAAAATAATTTCTTGTAGTTTCCGCCGCTTAACCACCACTAGCCGCCACCGCCACTTACCACTCGTCGTCGCCACCACTGTAGTATATAAAAAGATGGAGTGCCATAGCGAAAACAATAACATTTTGTCCAAGACACAAAAAAATATAAAACAAAACAAAAGAAAAACAAAAAAATTAGCTTAAAGTGGATTTGTTATGTTCCACTGTAGTATAAAAACAAACTTCAATAAACCAAGTGATGAGGTTTCTGATGTCCTTTTTTTTTTGTGCAGAGGCGAAGAGCAAGCTTGCCGGCCGGCATGGTGACGGGTCAGCAGTGGAAATGCTGGTAGGTACTTGTACAATTTCACAATCTGTGTGTAATTGCTTAAGTTTGAGTTTCTCTGGCATCCGACCAAACAGCCTTAAGTGTATATACGGACGGAGGTATACATTCACTTATTTTTATTTATTTATTTTTTTTTTTTTTTTGGTAAAAAGACTTTTCTCAAAGCAGCATGGTATATGACTTTTGATGTACCTACCTATACTCAAATGATCCCATGGGGTAAGGTGGTGCAAAAACTGCCCATGGTAATTAGTATAGTGGGTGTGTTGTGTTATGTATATAACTGTTGTGAGTGCATAACATGGGAATTTACCTACCAACTTATACCAACAACGGTGCGGTGTGAAGTTGAAGGAGGAAATGTTTTGTTTACTTTCAAGTATACTTCGTCGGTCGTCCTGTGTGATGGTGGTTAAGGAGTATAGCAGGTAGAAAGCTGCCTGGCTGGAAGAATGAATGACGTGACAACAAATATAGCGTGTGAAAAAGAAACCGCTCGTGCGGGTGCATGAGTATACATAAAAGCAGAGCATATTTTTGTTGGAAGGCTCATGTTCATGTTCATGTACCTACATTGTACAATGTACATGTGCATTATTTCTTATTTTTATCTGAAAGCGTTTTTTTTTTTTTTTTTTTTTGAGTAGAAAGATGTTCGCGTTTAACTGATTTAGATCGTTGACCTTTGGTATAACAAAGTTGACTTTAAGAAATTAATTTGTATATGGCTAATGAAGACTTGAGGAAAATAAATAAAACGTTATGCACACCTACCAGTAGGGAAAAATGACACAGGCACATTACTCCTTTCATAAAAAAATTACGTCGGAAAATTTAAAAAAGTGGATTGTGTATATAATTCGAGTATATACATATGAATAAGTCGAGGTAAAATGTAGTTTTAGGCTAAATGTGCCCATGCAACTTGTTTCGAAACAGTTTCAGTTCTAAAGGATTTAGGATTATATGAGAGTATTTTGGAAAATATTGAATCTATAGATACGATTTAGGCTCAAATTGAAAAAAACGTCGCAACATTGAAATCCTAGGGCTGAGTAATAATCTAAAACTAGTCCACAAGGGTTAAAATTATTACTAAGTGAACAAATCGCGAATATTCCGAGTTTTTTTTTGTATTTTTACAATATCGCGTTTGGTACTTGAGGTCAAAAACTTAGGTTATTCGTTAGGCTAACAGTAGCAAAAAATCAGAACTACCGGATGTGACGCAAAGTTTCCCCTCATATATACGAGGTGAAGGACGAAGTTACTCGATTAATTTTGCTAAAGCAAATTCTTTTGCTTTGAATCACTTAGGTTATTACTGTCAAAATGGCTAAAGCCGCGTTTGCAAGAAAATTTGAGAAATAAACCAAAATTGTTGTATGGCAGCTATCCATTCTAGTTGAACTTAAACAAAAAATTCGAATTTTCCCGAGATGGCTGTTGCTGTTTTTTTCTTGCGATATTTTGGAGACAAAATGTATTCTTTCGTATGCATCGAAATAATCATAGGAATTTAAGCTTTCGATAGTGGCACTAACCAAGAATAGACTTAAAGCATTCAACAAATTAAGTATATATTAATTAAATAAAATAAAATAAAATAAAATAAAATAAAATAAAATAAAAGAAAATTTTGTACTCTTAATTTTGTTTAACTTTTAAATTTTTTAAATAATTTTCACAAATTTATAATACAAATATGTTATTACATATTATAAGTTTGTATAAATTGTTTAAAAAATTTTAAAGTTTAATAAAATTAAAAACAAAAAATTGTGTTTTCTTTTATTTTATGTATTTAATTCTCGACTTGAAAAGGAAAAGTATCTTAAGTCGACTTAAGATGATTTGCTTTTGACGATAGCGTTTCGACGATTATCGACTTACGTGAAGCCAATAAAGACATCACTATCGCTCAAACGATATATATCGTCTGACGATAATCGAGTTACAGAATGACCTCCAGGTTATCAAATTCTTTAAAAAATATTTTTAAAAAATGCATTTTGACGCACTATGTAAAATACGATATGAGTTTCAATGTTATAGTGTTTTTTTTTAAATATTGTTAAAACAAGTTTAAGCAAGAAAAGAACTATGAGGGAGGGTTCTTGGTCATTGAAATAGGTTTTCGTTTGAACTAGACGTAATTTGAAGTCAACACTAAGTCCCAGATCCCTTCGGTTTTTTTTTAAGGCCGATGATACCCGGGTACCCGAGTAGTTCGGGTAATTCCCGGGTACCTAACTACCCGATTACAGTAAAATAAAGAAAAAATAGGAACTGGGTGCGAACCACAGCCATTTTAAAATAAGTAAGATGGAACTAATTTATTTTATGTCTCATCAAGATGCTGGAGACATTGATTTATAGGGCTGATGATTCCACTCGGGTTATCATCTACCCGGGTAATTTTAATTACAGGTGGAATAATCGACCCTATATTTTTTTTTCTGTAGACATTTTCTTTTTATTTATAAACAACAAAACTATAAAACAAGTATTTCAAAAATTTATTTTCTAACTGAATATTGAGAAATCATATAAAATTACTGAAAATTTAGCACCAAAACTCGAAAAGTTATGCAACTTTTAACATTTGAGAAAAATGCGACCGGTACTTCTTTTAAGTCTATAGCAGATGGCGCTTTTTAAAAAAAATACATATAAAAACTAACGCACTCGAATACAATACTGTGTCAAAATTTCAAATTAATCGGTTGCAGTTAAAGACCTTAGGTCTTACAGGCATATAGCTAAAATTATCATTAATCAATATAATAAAACGACAAACACGAATTTTGGGGTACCATTTACGCGGTCTACAAAAGCCGAAAGTATATAAATTATATATCGATGGAAAAGGTTTTTTTGCACAGAAGTGCACAAAGCAAAAATTTATTAAATAATTTTACCATAAAGACTAAAAAACAATAAAGTAAAATTGCATTATAAGTGCGAGGAGAGCGAGAACCATAGCAAGAGCCAGAGCGAGACCGAGTATTTGTTCACAACACTTATTATATTTTCGTTAAATGCAATAGTTCGTGCATTTAATATATTCGTTAAGATGGTTAGTGAATTCGAGTGAGGGATTTTTGTGGGAAGAATTTTATTTCTGAAGATTTTTATCTGTTGTGTTGGATTTTCGGCCATTGGTCGATTTAATGCGAGGAAGCATAAATTATGTATAGTTGTAGGTATATTGGTTTTGCATGGAAATATTCTGCAATCTATTGTGTCTCTCGCTCATTGGGTGTTGTTTTTTAAATTGAAATAAAATGTGAGCAAAAAAGGAAGAATGCTTTCAATTTGTAGATGTAGTGTGAGGGATGTTTAAGCTGAGGAGTGGAACAATAACTAATTTTATTTATATTCTTCGCTCCAATTCACTAACCATCTTAACGAATAGATATATTAAATACACGGATCAATGTATTCGACGAGTTTTATTTTCGATATAAATTTAATTGGTCTTTATGACTACTTCCGGGATGGTCTTGGGACCAGTGGTTCTGGGATCGGCTAAACCCAACCCGGCAGCGTTCAGTGCTACAGGAAATAATAATAAGTAGCTCATATAAAATAACTATCTCAGTTTTTCTCCACGCTCAAGACTGCTTTTAAACGATGGAATTATTCTTGCGATTTTTTACTTAATGTTGGAGTATCCACATCCAAAAATCGTATGCATCGAAAAATAAAGTTTTCTAGAATTTCATGTGAATTGCAATATATTTTCTAGAAGTTGTTTTTCAATTAGACGATAATGTTATTAGCACTCGAGTTTCGGGGGCTGGACGTACTAGTTATTATTATTAAGAACTTTCGGAGATTTGCGATTAGAAACAAACCAACATTTACATTTGTATTTATATAAATTTAAAAACTCGCGTAGTAATTCAACCGCGTAATTTGTTACGTAATATACAACTCAAAGTTCTTTACTATTTATACTCGTATTTGTCGTAAAGTCTTTAAAATCACTCATGTAGGAGTTTAAGTTCATTGTTTTATTTTTTGTATCTTCATAAACATCATAGATAGATCTTTTTCTATTAAAATATCTCCTCGTATATTTGCATTATTTCAATCCATCTCATAGTCAAACTCCAAACATCAAATAAATAAGAAGTCTGAAATTTATTGTCATAACCCTCTCAACATATTTTATTTACTCCTGCTACAATATTTTCTGCAGAATGAATTCTGACGAATGTATGTTGTACTACAACATCATTATTATTTTTATTATCCTTGTATTTATGTCCTTAGACTTTGTATATATGATGTGCATCAGGAGGATTCAGGAGGATATAAACGGTCTGATGCATGTTGTGCATTGTACCAATTTCTTTTGCTTTTTTTTCAAACATTTTCAGTTCGTCTAGTAATTTTTTCACACTCCAAATGCAGAAATTCTATAGTATATATAGAAATTCTTAAAGGAAGTCCGCCCAGTTTTACACAAACAGACAGACAAACCAGGATGTGACACAAACTTTTCGGCCATTGACTGGATGGTTGGGTGCGCGGTGTGTTATATATGGTGTGTCGGGTATAGCGTCAAGTTTTCTGGGAATTTTGCCAGTAAAATATTTTTACACTCAAAGTTATATTTTGAGGTATAAGCTGTTTTTGTTGGACACCACAAGCGTCGCCACACAAGGCAGACATAAGACCCAAAACGGGGTGGTTTACAAAATGGATAAATTTAACGCATCCAAGCATCCCATCCAGGATAAAGGTTTCGTTTATTTTCTGCAGTAAGAATGAACCAACAATGGTGATACAAAAATAAAGATGAGTGGAAATGGAGACTTTGGCAAGAATTCTTAAAGAAGTTTACATTTTTGGCAGTCCTTATACCTATACAAAGCGAAATAGATATTTGTTTTTATCTTAAAGGAGACGAGTTGCAATTTATATATAACTCTATGTGCACGTTTTAAGATGGCATATTGACATTTTTGGCTTAAGAACTAAGAACGTACAAGATGCCCATGATAATAGGGTGTATATAGTATTATAGAGAAGATTGAAGACGTGCTTGGTATAGGTATACATCCTTTCTCCGAGTCAAGGGGTTGGTGCACTCAAAGTTATAGAATAAGGTGTCATGGATTTTTTGTTTTTGCATTTTTTGGTAAAACCTTATAGAGTAAGTTCAACCTCAGTTGTTTACATGTTATGACTTAAATGTTCATCATCAAAGAGGTCAGCAAAATGTCTAAAGATGGGGAAGGACAATCCTTAGAGAAAATATCCGATTTTATTAAAAACTCTTCACGAATTATATAAAAAATCTTCAATATTCCTCCAAAGCATATTCGACACATGCGAAATTCTGAACTATTTTAAAGAATCCACGTGAGATCATATTTATTTGAAGAGTTTTCTCTGATAGAGTTTTAGTGAATTTTTGAACAAATTTTGATGAAACTCTCCAAGAATTTAAATGAAACTCCAAGAATTTTTTATGAATTTCTTCGAGAGTTTAAATAAAAATGTTTGTGAAACTCTTCGAACGAATTCGCGGAAAAACATATTCATCTGTAAAACTCTAGACGAGTTTTAATGAGACTCTGAATGAATTTTAACAAAACACTCTAAGCGTTTTTAAAATTCGTCTATAATCCCCCACAAAAACTACACAATCCCGAAATTCAGAACGATTTTTACGAATTCTCGTGAAACCCTATTCTGAATGAGTTTTAATTAAATTCTGAACTCATTTAATTTTTATTTTTTGTTAAATTTTGGAAAATTTTAGTGAATCAGCGTATCATCCTATTTATTTGTTTAACTCTGAATGAGTTTAAAATAAATTCTGAACGAATTTAATAAAAAAAAACCTTCGACTTTTATTGAAATTCTTTTTTATGTCATATTATATTCCCCAAGAGGTATTGGTTGGTATTTTTTCTTATAAGTATGTGCCTATTTTTAATAAATTAAAAAATAACTTACCATTTTCGCAATTTTATTTAAACCTTCAGCCAAGCTGCAAATGGCCTACTATTATTATTTCCCTCGTTGGTACTGTGATTTTATCACGTACAAAATAATAATTTCTAAAAAGTAAAAGAAACAAATCGAAATGAAAATAATATTAGAACAGTTTTTTGTAAAAATTTAGAAACAAATATTTTTTTTTTGACAAATGAAATAATTTAATTTAACTGATTTTATTCTCAGTAA
This sequence comes from Epistrophe grossulariae, assembly GCA_929447395.1. Classification (NCBI taxonomy): domain Eukaryota; kingdom Metazoa; phylum Arthropoda; class Insecta; order Diptera; family Syrphidae; genus Epistrophe; species Epistrophe grossulariae. Next base: position 15,333,821 of record OV839567.1, on the reverse strand, counting down.
AATTTGTAATTTTTATTCAATAAACAACAAAGTAAAATATTCCGATAATCCTATCTCAAAACCGTAACGCACTGCCTTACCGCCAAAAAGCGAGAGAGAGAGAGAATAAATTAAAATTAAAATTGATTTAACAAAATAATTACTTTTCCATTAAACGCGTTAGATTTAGGTTAAGTGCACGACTGGGTCGCAAGATCTTGCTCTTATGTGCGATCACACGGTGTTTTGAAAAAAAATTTGAAAATCATTAATTTATTTTTTTTTAAATTTTCGTATGCAATATTATTAGAACTTATTTGAAGTTTTGTGCAAAAAAATTCATTAAAATCAGTTCAACTGATAATGAGATAGTCGAAAATCAAAAAAATTGTTCTATGAGAGATACCATTTTTGTACCATAGAATTTTTTTTTTTATTAATATAAAATATAAATAAATCAAATAAATAAAAAATGTAAATATTAGATCACACAAAATTTTTAATCAAAATCGTAGGAGAAATATGAGATTTTCAATACCGGTTTTTAAACATTTGTATGGGAGGTACCGTTATTTTTGGTTATAAGAATAATTTCAATAAAAAAGCTGCTAGACAATGCTAAAAAACTGCTGGGTGCCAAGTTTAATAAATATTGACGGAGTCGTTTTAAAATTATGAAGTTCTCAAAAAAAAAAAATTTGAAACTTTTTTTAAAAATCAAAAAAAAAAAAATTGGTATCAAATCTTTTAAAACTTTTTCAAACATTCTCAAAAAAAAATGTGAATATCAGTCAACTGTTTTTGAGAAAATCGAAAATTAAAAAAATGTTTCTATGGTAGGTACCATTCCTAACCATTTTTCGGATTTTTTTTTTTACAAAATGGTTGCATTTTTTAAAAAAAATTACTGATTTTTTTTTTTAAAGTTGTGGGTGCGTTCTTGAGAAATATAAGATTTTCATTTTTTGGTTAAAAAAATTTGTATGGCAGATACCGTTGTTGTTGGCCTTAAAAAAAAATAAAAAAAAAACGGAAAAATGCCCAAAAAATGCTAAGGTACCAACTTTGAAGAAAATCGACCGACCCGTTTAGGCTGCAGCCAAAGGGACAGGCAGCAGACAGACACACGGACAGAATTGCGAGATCCACTTTTTTCGACTTCGCTATCATCGTAATGTCAACTTTGATCTAAATCCCGAATTCGGTTTTTTTTACGAATCCATAACTTGCGACTTCCTTTATATCGCAAGTAAAAATTATTTCCTTTCTCACTTAAATATCGCGGACCAAACTACAATAAATAGAAACGCACTAACTCCGCTATCCTCGGCATCGACTACAGAGGCCCATAGACACCATACTTGTGTGCACACCGGTGTGCACACACTGGTGTGGCCTTCCGCCACACACGCCACACCAAATCGTACAGACTACAGACACCGACACCAAAAATCAAAAACTTTTGATTTTACTCGCACCGTGTCTGACACCGAAAATCGGTATGCGCACCAGCCCACACACAGCACACATTTCCGCACACCGACACCAGTGTGCACACAAGTGTGGTGTCAGACACGGTGCGAGTAAAATCAAATGTTTTTGATTTTTGGTGTCGGTGTCTGTAGTCTGTACGATTTGGTGTGGCGTGTGTGGCGGAAGGCCACACCAGAGTGTGCACACCGGTGTGCACACAAGTGTGGTGTCTATGGGCCTCTTTAATATCTGAATTCATCTGACACTAGCTCAGTCTCCGTCTTCGTCTCTTTGTATTTCTGCTGCACAAAACACACATTGCCCATTACTGAAATGATCGTGTGAGTTAAGAGAGGACTGAGAAGTGATAATGTTAGTTTTGTGGTGCGAGTGCTTTGCAGATTGCAGTTGCAGGGGCTTAGAAGTTAGAACAAAATGTAAGAATTGAGAGAAATGATTTCTTGTGATTGACAAAAAAGAAATTATTATATTGCAGCCTGCAGGATACATTTTAAGTTTAAAACGAGAGAAATATGGATGGGTGGCGAGAGAACTACTTCTTTCGCTATTCCGAGCTGCAAGGATGTGATTATTGTTGTTGTATCTGTTTCTTTTTAAGAGCCAAGTCGAACAGGGTGACATATAATGTAGAAATATAAATCAAAATTGAGAAATATCTTTGCTTCTTTCATATGAATTAAATAATACTAAAGTAAAAGGTTTTTTTTTACAATGTTTATAGAAAAGTAAGTCTTCTTAATGGGATTTTAGTACATTTTTGTAGAGAAATTATCCCTCTAGCATAAAAAATAGGAAAACTATTCTCGCCCTCACAAAATTTGTTTTTATTAGAAAACGCCCGAGAATAATCTCCCTAAATAGATAAGGAAAACATACATTACTTTAAAACACTCTTTTTTTAAAAGAATTTTTTTGGATTTTTCAAGCTGAGCTTTTTTTTCGTTAAATAACACTTTGGTAGGGATATTAACTACTGACTAAGTTACTCTAACTTTTCTATTGAAATAGCTAAATCTTTTATGTAAAACAAAACAAACGTTTCACATTTTACAAAACACTGGAATTAACACATTTACTAGAAAAAAAAAATAAACATAAAAACTTAACGCTGTACGCTGTACGCACCATGAGATAGATCACTTTTAAAAGTATTCCCTCTTCTCTTTTTAATAACCAAGGACAATATTGACTCGAATTCGCTATTTATGATCAATTTGTTTAAACCAAGTTCTAATTTTTTATTTAATTTACATTTTTTTCAACGAGTTTTGTTTCACTAAGCTAACGGCAGCGGTATTAGTAAACCGACGCACGCAATTGAATTGAAGAACGAATTGAATGGAATTGCACTCGTTGAACACAGCAATATTTTTGAAGACAGTTTTCGAAATTCAAAATAAAAATCGAATATCTTATAAATTTCATAGATATTAGACACAGGACACTTAAAAACAAAATTAATATTTTTTCACGAAGCGACCGAAAAACAATCCGAACACGAAAATTAACTTGACGTACTGAACAAAAAAAAAAAAAACAAACGTATTACATTAAAGGTAGAACCGCACTAGGTGGAACTACACTTCAGTGACACCGTGCGCACTTTCGCACGAAACTCAACGAAACTTCACGACGCGACACAGTTGGTCAGATTACCAACTTTGTCGCTTAGTGTCGCGCCGTGAAGTGCAGTTGTCGCTTAGTGCGATATAGCTCATACAATTTCATACAAATAATAAGTCGTGAACTTCAGTTCCGCTGAAGTGCAGTTCCGCCGAGTGCGGTCCTAGCTTAATTATGTGGACGGCTGCAGCCTGCAGGTATGCAATGATCATTGTTTGTATTGGCGCTGTTTTTCGTTGCAGCTTGATTTAAATTTGAATTGTAGGCTCTGTTTTCACTGTAATTATTTTTATAAACTATTTAAAAAAAAATATTTAACGTTAAAATTATTTGGTATACCTTGAAACCAATTCACTTGGTCAACGGTCGGTTGCGCAGAGAGAGGATTTAAGAGAACAAAAATGGTGCGCAAGATATTTAATGAGTAAAGTGAGCGAAGCTATAAGCAAAACTCAGTGATTTTCGTATTTTTTTGTGTGTATCTCCAGAGAAATTAAAAGAGAGCTGCGCAGTTAAATGCCCAAGTTATTTGGTTCAAGCTTTAACTTTTATTGACCATAGGACGACCTATACCCTCATCAAGTTACTAAAAGAGGAGTATACATTTTTTAGGTAGTGTCTAAACAAATAATTTTCGAATGCGGGTTGCCTGGCGAATATGGTCAAAGCATTGGGTTGCTACGCTCTAAAGGTTGATTTTTGGGTTTTTTCAATTATCTGAGCCAGCTCATGTGGTAGGTTTAGTGATATAAAAAAATATTATGTGGAAGGAAACTTTTTTTAATTGAACAAAAATTGAGCTTTAATTTAAAGCTTGGAAACCGTATGCCTTAACCACATTTTGCTAGGTAACCCATGCGGCATGCGCAAATTTCTTGTTTGAACACTATTTAAAAAAGTGCATATCTCTTATCTGGGAACTCGATGAGGTTAGGTCGTCCAAAATGGGGGGATCAAATTTTTGATTCGTAAGAAAAAAATTTACTCGAGAAAAGGAAAAAGAGTGTTGCCAAAGAAATATCTGTCATCCATGTTTGGCATTTCAAATAAATTCGCATTTCAATTTCACATAAATTGAAATTCCATGTTTTACAATTCGTTCGTTTTCGAAAATTTCGCAATTAGTTCGAACTGTCAAAATTCAAGGTGGCTCCATTTTTAATTGTGTTTTAAAGTGAAATTACACTGAGATGTAAATGGATTCACTATTATTGGCATTTATAAGGGAAAAAAGTAATCGGAACTTCTAATTTTCCAAAAAAATCTAATAAATTAGTCTTGCCTGACTGCGACGCGCGTGAGTATACCTACATAAATATGAATGGTTCAGATGAATTTTGTTTTCTTTTATTCGTATGTTCTTATATTTCCTACGAAAATAACATTAGATAAATATTAAAAGAAACATAAACAAAAAGTTTGCTTACATTTTGTACCAAGAAATACAAAACTATCTGCAAATGCACAAATTTCACAATGCATACAAAAGTGGATTGAAAAGGTTTAAAAAACGGAATGAACCAAAATGCTGAACATCAATTTCCATTTTCGAAATTCCAATTCACTATGAACATTTTGAACGAATTGTGAAAGACCCAAGTTCAATTTCGTCATGTGAATTCACAATAAATGGAATGCAGAACATGGGCGTGTGTATCTCTCTGAAGCAATTTTGTTCACGTTTGGAAATTGGTAAAATTGATTTTTTAGGCTCCAAAAATAACGGTATACCTGCCATACAATCGAAGAGAGGAAATGACTTTAACGATATTAATGACAAAATTTGTGTATTATTGAAGGTTTTTTCTGCATTTTGGTGAACAAAAAATTTACCAAGAACCTCCCATAGAAGTGTTTTTTTTTTTTTTAGTTTCAACTTTCTAGCTAACGGCTTTACTGATTTCGATCTAATTTCTTATACAAGAGGTCATTTTAAGTTAAATTAGAATTCGTTTCAGATCTGCCTCCTCCAGCTTCTCTCGTAGCTACTCCAGGGTCCCTCAAGGCAGCCACAATAGGTCCTCTTCATTCTTACCAAATTAACGATATTGATATGGTCATCGAACATTCCCATATCTCAAACTATAAACTACGGACGATGCTAAGTTGTTCAAGACCAAGCATTCGACAAAATTATTTTGACAGTTTCTTAGTTTAGTGCCTCGAAAATTGCCTCTGCCGAAGCATTTGTCTTTTCTCCTTTTTTGTAACAATTTCGCATTCGAAAAATCTGTGTTTTGCTTCCTCTACCTGCAAGACCTGTGGGTTCATAATATCTGGGCTCTAATTTTTTATTGCTTAAGGACTCTTTCATCATCAACTATATATTTTCTCCAAACTGGATTTCGAATAGCCGCAATAAGCATTAACTTAATACTAAATGACTTTTCCCAAATAAAGTCACTGCCCAAAAATACAATCTATACACCTAATATCTTTATCGAAAATTGGCTCCAAAAACATAACCCCTAAGTGTATTGCCACTTAAACCTTTTTTATTCGTCTGACAAAAAAAAATTATCAAAACCCCTTTCTACTACTGAATGGAAAGTACTTCATTTCATCTTGGCAAAAAGTCAAGTATCGATAATTACACAACGATTTAACGCCCAATCGACCACAGTTCCAAGACATGAATCCTTTTATCCCAAAAAAAAAAATAAAAACCCGTGTAGTTAGAGATTATCACATTATCAGAAAGAGAGAGAAAGAGAGAGAGAGAGAGTGATAAAAAAAACAGATGAGCGAGCTCTTTGCATATACCACATCCAAACCCAATCATCATCGGACTTAACCAGAGCAAAACAACAGCCAGAAAATTCATGCCTCCCTAGAGTCCTGCCAAAATGAATAAATTTAATCGTGCATAAGTTAAACAAGATGATTAATCAAATTTACTCCTGGTACGTTTTTTTTTTTTTCTATTCTTCCCTTCTTTCAAGCGTTTACATGCTAATCAGGAGAAACTTTAGCTAAAGAAAAAAAATCGATACCCAAAAAAAGTTTCTTGGCCTTTTATAGAAGGTATAGGTAGGTTACACAATGAGAAGGATATAAGCAAGTCTAAACTTAACTTGCCCAGGTTTGTTGTATTATATAGGATGCTGCTGAATTTAGAGCCTCCAGCTGGTGACTTTTATTGCTTTCATGGCATTGTTTCACGTATGGTTGTTTTTCCTTTCAAAAAAAAAAAAAAACTGAAAGGTTATGGTTCAACACAAGACACAATTTGTCCTACGTTTTCTACTTCTCAGGATTATAAGGACATCGTCGTTGTCGTCGTGGTCGTTTTCACTAGGGAGAAGGAGGAAAGTATAAATAAGCAGGGAGTAGGTATAATAACACAATGAAGTGTGCACATCAGTGTTGGAAGTTTAGTTGGATGCCACGACTTTCCTAATTACATAATAAACAAGAAACGACTCCCACAGGAACAACAGTATAGAGCAGACTAAAAGAACGATGCTTTGCCTCTATTTCAGTTTATTTTGTTAGACAATAGTTTTCACTGTTTGCTTTAGAATTAATGGAGTAAACTATAAACAACTGAGAGGAAGAGGGATTTTTTGTCGGTTGGGTTGGGTGAGAAAGGGCTAGTTAAGTCGTGAAATTTAAGATACCAAATATCTAGTTATGTTGCAGGTGATTCTAAAAAGCCATAACAAATTTAAATGTTTTGAGACTGGGCAAAGTTTAAGGAAAACCCGGAAGTGTGGTTCCGGAAGTTATATTATATACCAAGAGAATAAATAAAAGATTAGCACATACCTACCTACACTTTCAGATGCCGGAACCAGTTTTTTGTGGTGCTCTTTGGCAAGTTATATCTGAAAAACCAAAGGATGATGAATATAGGGCTGGTCATGAACCAAGAAAAGGCTCGGTCTCGTCTCAGATAACTGAAAAAAAATTTGCGAAACCCGAAAGAGATTTAGTTTTAGGAGACTGAGACCGATTTCGAGACGGACCGAGTTTCAATTACATGAGACTCAGATGAGAATTACCAAATTCTTTTACCAAACTTTGTAAGAAAGAGTTCTTTGAATTTTAAAATTTTTTGAACAAAAAAAAAACATGAAAAGTAACATATTGATCTCGAAAACTTAAACACATAATCAATTACTAAAAAATATCGTTTCAAATGTTTTTTTTTGTCAAACCGATAATTCAGGAGATAGTTAAAAAAAAAGGTAAAATTCCAAAAATTTTGCGGAGTTTTCAAGATAGCGGTGCCCGTGGTGGTGGGGGAAATTGAAAAACTTCAATTTATTCAACACTTTAGCAACCCAAACAACAAATCAAAAAATACTAACTACTTTAATTTTTGTAACCATGCCTAACCATTTTTTTAGCCTTGAACAATAAAACCAAATTCGTGCAAAGGTGCACTTTATTTGACTTGTTTTGTTAACATCTTATGCAATTAGTATGTTCTTATCTCCATAGCAATAATTAGTAAGAACTTGGAATAATAAGTGTTATATTAAAAAAACTTTTAATTCATTTCTCAAAAATATTTCAAATTGGACACTCTGGCGTATACGCACCTTTTTTAATATGTGTTTATATCAATTTTTCGATTTATAATATTTTGTATCATAAAAAAAATTAAATGCACGACTGCAACGCTTGAAGTTTATCTTGTGGTTCCAGACTATAACGTAGTAAAATACTAAAATACCTTTAGTTGTTTCATACATTTAATAATATTGTTAAAGGAAAAGTATGAACAAAGTCAAAAGTACGAAAAAAAATTTTTTTTTTGTACTATGTACTTTAGAGAACCTGTTTGGGGAAAATCGGAACAAAATTGATTTAGCCTTCTTCGAGATGTATAGAAGTACCTACCCCAAAAATAATACAATTTCCTAAAAAAAGGTCAAAATTCGATTTTCGTTGTATGTGATTTTTTCGCGAAGACTCTGAAAGTTTTATTAAAATTTTCCTAAGGCAAGTTGTACACATGTCGTTCATCATCGAATCAAGATCCTTAACTCAATGGTATCTTAGTTTAATTAAGGTTCAACCATGGGTTCAAATATAGGTACGTATGTGATTGGCTGTTAATTAATTTTGGATGCGAAATGGTTTTTTTGTGTACATGTTTTTTTGTACCGCTTGACCTTAGAAACACAAATTACGAAATCAAAATCATTTAAGATGTTTTCGAGAAAATATTAAAAAACAGAGATCTCTTAGTAATGGAGATACCTGGTTACTGATAACGAAAATTCTAATTTTGTCTCCAATTGAATCACATACTAACGCTCTTTACCAAATAAGAATCAGGTTCATCCACATATTTAGTCTTAAGCTTATGTAATTTAATTCGGGACACACGTGAAAAAATGTGAAATTAAATCGGTGGAGAGATTTTTTTTTAATTTATTTTTTATATAAAACTGTGAGAATTTTTCCGAAAAAAATGCATAAGCCACTTTTTAGAATTTAATGTAGATTTTAAAAATTTAATTTCAAAAAAATCATCTTCCCATTTTTAATTTTTGATTTTTTTTTTACAAATTATGATATACATATACATATAAATTATGATAGATCGCACTTACAGTGCTGCCAAAAACATTCCGGATTTTTTTGCCTGTGCAAAACTAACCGGATTTCAAGAAGATTGCGAGTCTCGATGTTAAAGTAACGGTTTTTTTGAGTCCTTTGACTCAAGCCGTAGATTAAAACGTTTTTACAAGCTGAGAGCTGTGTAAGTTGAAATTATATAGTGCATAAAATGGCTAAAACACGTTATAGCAACGCGATTCGATACGAAATAATAGAAAAGTTCCAAGCCGGTATAAAACAAAAAGTAATCGCTGAAATCTTAAAAATTCCAACGTCAACGGTTTTCGACATCATTAAAAAATTGAAAAGTGGAAAATCAGTAGAAGCAGATCATTTTGGTGGACGCCTTCGCAAAATAACAATTAAAACTGATAGGCGCATAAAGAATTTCGTGCTTAAAGACCCTTTTGCGACTTCAACGACAATTTGTGATGAACTTAATCTACCCATAGGGCCAAGTACGGTCAGGAAGCGTTTAAGAGATTTCGGTCTTTTTGCATTTCGACCAGCTAAAAAACCTCTTCTTACTGTTAAACATCGTAAAAAAGGTAATCCGTAAAAGGTATTTGGGAAAGACTTAAAATTCCTAATCAAAACATTTACCCCAGGGTTGAATTTGCAGAAACTCATCTTAACCGGTCTTTAAGCAAATGGAGGAGTGTGCTTTTCAGTGATGAAAGCAAATTCAACTTATTTTACTCCGTGAGACGCTCAAAAGGTACGCGATTAAAGCCTGCAAATGTACTCCCTACAGTTAACCACGGTGGAGCCTCGCTGATGGTTTTGGGATGTTTTTCAGGAGCAGGCTGCAGTCCTATACACCAAATCACAGGAATTATGCACCGTTTCCAATATAGGGACATTTTGGAGTCAGTGATGCTTCCATATACGCAGAGGAAGAAATGCCTCTGCGTTGGGTTTTTCAGCAGGATAATGACCCCAAACATTCTTCAAAGCTGCTAAAAGAGTGGTTTGCAACTAAAAATATTCGTGTCTTAGAATGACCATCTCAATCACCCGATTTAAACCCAATAGAAAACTTGTGGGCCAAAAAAAGCACACGTCAACAACTTCTCTTTTTGCAGCTTGGAAAAATGAATGGGAGAATATTCCTGCTTCTGTTTTCGAGAATTTAATTTAGTCAATGCCTCGTCGATGCCAAGCTGTGATAAAAAACAGGAGTTACTGGACAAAATATTAAATAAATAATAAAAGTTAATTGCAAAAAAATAAAATCCGGTTAGTTTGTCAAATTAAAATTTTGAATTAACTTTAATTTTTTTTTTTGTTTTGATGGATAAAGTTCCATAGTTTTTGTTTCACATAATAAAATTGTTCAGTAAGAATGGGAAAAAATTGTAAACATTTGATTTTTTTCATTTTTATATCACAAACCAACAATCAATGCAGTTTACCAAAAAAATCCGGAATGTTTTTCATACACTGTATATTAGGTCAAATAAATTTTTTAACTAAAATCGAAATCGTAGGAGTCGCTTAACCCTCCTTTTCAAATGGATCCCAGAACAAGTTTAAACACTCATCACTTTATTGGTTTTCACTTTTTCGCCTTGGAATTAATAATCAGTAAACAATATTCAATTTCTATTCATTTTTTATGTTTTAATGATCACTAAAATTTTTCAGAATTTTCCGCGATTTTTTTTCTGGAAAAAGTCCATTAATCTGACCTGGGGTCTATTTGGACCCCACTACTGAAATTCAAATAAAAATCATATTTTTTCTAATGATAAGGTATTTTATTTCAATACGAATATAGTTAAAATAATTAAGTTTGAAGTTGTCGGCAGTTCCGGGCGACATTTGACGCATGCCTTATTTTTGTGGCTAAGACATATCTACCCACGATAATCTCAGGTGGTTCTGCTTTTCTTGTCTTCTGCTCTTGGACAAAGGTGACAACTGGGCCTTTAACAAGGAAGCCTCTCAGGAATTGTTCGTAAAACCAGCTGAACTCTCCCCATATAATGTGGATGGCATCCGAAGTAGTTTTTCCTACTGTGTTTTTTTGTAGTGCAGTTTTTCATTCAATTCCGACTAAATCAGCGCCTCCGCCAGTTCGATAAGCTTTCTGAACAAATTTTTGTTACTTCTAGGTGGATTGAAGTGTCGAAAAAGGATGACGGTTGCCAGGGCTGCCACGTCTAGTAAGTTGTAAAATACAACCGTCGGGGACTGTTTTGTTTGACGTGTGCAAGAAAAAATTAAGACCATTTAGTCGAATACATCTTCGTAGGTTACTAGCTTTGTTTATCTTTTGTGTATAACCAGTTTGACTACTTTTTCACGTAGGCAAGGAAAATGTACGTTTGTGGTTGCAAAGGTAGTTTTTGCTAATCTTCGGCTAAATACGTAAAGCTGTTAAGTCCACTTTTGGCCGAAATTGAGATTTTGATGCCATTTTCTTAAGAAACACATTCTGCACAAAATGGTTTCACTTCTGTCCAATATGTATCTTAGCATCTTAATTGTTGCGGAATCCTAAAGAGAAAATCAGATTTTATGTGGAGCCTTATGTAATTTTTGTTGTTTGTTTTTTCGCTCTCCTATAAATTTTATATAAGTGGACTTAGCAGTTTTACGTATTTAGCCGACGATATACATACCTGTTGTGATCGACTGGTTTGGAATGGTTTTTCATTCAGTTTATGTAAAACCGGTTAAAACAACTAAAAAGGGGTGAATGGAAATCCCTATCGAAGAAGATCTGTGAGCGGTTGTGGAAATTTTCATTGATTTTGAAGTCAACAAAATTTTTGCTATTAATAAGTATTTTTCCAATTTTTATTTACAAAAAGTTAGTCTGTAGATCTGTGTCAAAAATTACTGAATTATTTTAAAGAAAAGTTGTGACCAATTTTTTAAGAAAAGTAGCACTATCAAATTCAAATACTGTTATTTTTAGTCCTAAATAAAAAGCCAAAAATGTGTCGGGGAAATGTCCAAAAAATTCATACAGTATGACGCAATTAAGTCGATTTTGTGGATCATAATGTTAGATTTGTTTAAAACTTGGAAGCTTATAAATTTCCTGGAGGCTAAGACCAATCCAAAAACTTAAAAACAAAATTTCAATAAAAAAAAAAAATAAAATAAAAAACATCACATCAGTATTTTAAGCCATTCTTCTATTTTATTTTATTCATACAATATTTTTTGTGAGGGGATCCTTACCAAAAAAAAATTGTATTACATTCAACACTTTTTGATGAAAAAAAAATTACACAACACAATACAAAAAAAAACATCACATTTAGAAAAATTCAGCTCCAGCACAAAGGTTTTTGAATTTTTGAAAAATCTGTTCAATATAAATTGATAAAAAAGTCAATAAAAACGCCTTATAGTCTTGTTTTTTTAATTTTAATTTATTTTAATGACGCGTTTCGGCTAGTTTGCCATCATCGGATCACAATCGACTTACATTTGAATTTACATTTAAAAAAAGCTCTAAAATCAACAAACTTTATTAAATACAAAGAATAAAAAAGTTTTTACATAACATATTGTCAAATTAAATGAAAAAACAACAAAAATTGAAAAAATGCTTGAAAGCTTAAAAACATTCAATTGCCTAAAACCCTGCATTTCTTTTAATAGGGATATATTGTCTGTCATCACTCCGTGTTGTTTTTGGTTTCTCCTCCCTCTTCCCATTGCACTATTCTCCTGGTGTACATGTTTTGCGAAAGCTGTTTTTTCTGTTTTGTTTTGAACATCCAGCTGATGGTCTCTAAATCTTTTCTTCAGTGAACGAGAGGTTTGACCTATGTATACCGCATTACACCCGCTGCAGTCTAACTTATATATCCCCGATTTATCAAGTGGGTCCGTTTTTTGTTTGGTGCTTTCAAGTAAGCTTTTTATTGTAAGGCCAGACTTATAGGCTAGTTTTATGTTGTTGTGGCTGAGAACGTTGCAAATTTTGTTGGTAAGAGTGGGATAATAGGTCGTTTTTGCCCATTTAACTATTGAAAGATCCGATTCCTGTTGATGTTCATTTGATAATGTAATATTTTGTTCTATAAATTGTTGTACTTTCTTTCTTGTTGTATTTTGTATTATTTTTTCATTTAAACCATTTAGTTTCGCACAGTCCAAAATATAATTAAATTCAACCTTATAATCTTCTTCTGACAAAGGCGTGTTTATCATTCTGTGGATCATTGTGTTCATTGCAGCATATTTGTGTGCAAAGCAATGAAATGAGTCACTTATTATGTACCTTTTTGTTTGTGTAGGTTTTCAATATATCAGCAAATCCTCTCCTTAACAATTTTTTTCTTTCGATACAGCGATGTTCAGCTTCGTCTCTTAGACGCTATTACTGTAGGTACCTACTAATATTTGACAACTGAAATCGTTCCCATAACATAGCATCAGTGATTAAAAGAATGTTAAAGCAGAACAGAACAGCAAAAGATTTATGTCAGAAAATTCATAAAAATGCAATTATTGGAAAATGTATTGTTTTTAAATCACAAAAAGCTGAATTTCCAAAAAAAAAAAAAAAAAAAACAAAAAAAAACAAACAACAAAGAAAAAAGAAAAAAATACTAGAATTTTCTGCAAATACTCAGCAACTAATCTTTATAACTTAAGATATAAAAAACAACTTTTATCCTTTTCAATGTGTCGGGACAATTTTGTTTGCTTTAAATTTTTAACTCACATGCAAAACTTGTTAGAAAACAAAAATTGTTCAAAAGATTATACATATGCATATGGTATCAGGATAAACCTTCCGTCATATTCTTTATCCTATATAGCATATAATCGTATATCCCTTGCGAAGCAAAAAGAGGTTTATTTAAAACATTTATTCAAGGACCCTTTCATTTTCTTATCATTCCTTTCTCATGAAGATACCTACACCTAAACCCAACCTTACCATTTTGTGTTCTTTCTTCCTTACGATAAAAAAAAAATAATTCACATACTCATTCTTTATATAATAATAATTTAACTTTTATCCTTTATATATTTTTTATTTTTTTTTATGTTTTTAAACCTTAGGTACATTATTCCAACGAAAGTCAACTAACCCTTCTCAATGTTCAACTTGTCACGTCTGGAAAATACAGCTGTGAAGTATCTGCCGATGCGCCATCTTTTCACACATTGATTGCTGCTGGAGAACTAGATGTTGTTGGTAAGTTGGTTATTTGTTTTTTTTTTTTTTTAATAATATCGAAGATTGTTTTTGTTTTTTTTTTATATTTTTTTTTTAAGGCAACCACAATGTGGAATTGATATAAAAAAAAAGAACTTGACCTGCACCATATGTAACTCCTTGTATTGGACAGAACAAAAACAAATCAAAACTGCTTTGCATCTTGGGAGCAGCAATGTAGTTTTTACTTCCTCGAAATATTTGATATCCCTTATGCTGCTATTTTTTTTATTTTTTTTTTTAAGAAAAACCGCTTTTTCCACTCAAAAGACTTCTGGTGTTTTTTTTCCAACTTCTTCTGTACTTTGAAAAATAATTTGACATGTATAAAGTATAAACCACCAAAGAGGAATTACAAATTGTTTTTTCCCGAATGTTGAGGAATAAAAATCAAGTGCACTTTTCATTTGACTTTTTCCCTTTGTTTATGCTTCCTCTGCGAAAAAAAAGGATCAAGATACTACTATACTCCTCCTTTTTCTAGTCATATTGAAGATTTGTTACTTTTTTGTGTGTCTTCTCTTTTTCTACTACCGTAACCGTAAAAAAAAAAAAAAAAAAAACAGTAATAAAAATATTAATATCAGTATCTGTTCCATGTCCGGGTGACAAAAGCACACAAACCATATTCGAAACTAATTATCCTTGTGGTTCTGGTTCCGGTTGAGCGGTGCGGAGCGAAGTGGAATAAAGTGAAATCAGTTAATCCATTTCTATATGTGTACTCTGCTCGCTCTTCTTGGTCTGTGTTACTCTCTCTGTGACAGTTGACAGTGATAACATGTGGTAAAATTATAGTTCATCTCTTGGTTATTTTGTTTTCTGTGAATGATAATAACACCACACACAGAGATAAAAGTAACACAGGATAACCTCAAGGATATATCTACAACAAAAATGGACAGTTATACTCGTTTTTGTCATTTCATTTTGTTATCGTTTTCTGCTGTCGCCCGGAAAAAAAATAGAAGAAAGAGGTAAATGAGATACCTAATATTCCTTCTATATAGGATAGGACAGAAGGACCCTATACGACCGGACATAGAACAGAGTCCTGAGAATAGATTGAAAATGGTCCCTGTCCAGTTCAGGTAAATATTGTTATTACACCTGGAAGCTGTGTTTGTCTGTGTCGTTTTTATTTCTCTTGTGACTTTCTGTTTTGTGTGGTTGTTTTTTTCTTGTGTCCTTTTTGTATCGCATCAGGACAATATTCCAATTCCGGTCAACATTAAGTGTGCTTTCACCTATCCATATACCTATTACTACAGTTAGAAACAAAAAAAATATATGGTAAAGAAGTTGTTTATTTCCATGAAGACCTAACCACCGCACATATGGATAATTGGGTGATTTATTACTCACATAAGGAATAAGCTTTATGTGATGAGAGTCTTGTTTGTTGTTGTTGTTGTTTTTTTTTTGACAAAATAAAGCAGGCAAAGGTTTTTACCTACTTAAGTCCATTAAGGGAAAAAAGGACGATATGGTTATGAATTGTAATAGGTTTCCATAAATAATTCATTGAGTATAATATTAACTTCAAGAGTAGATATATATGTACCTATTGTCCTTTTTTTTTTTTTTTGCTTTCGGTCTGCCTTTTCTTTGGGTTATGACCTTTAAGAGATAACTTTTATACTATATATAGATATATCTTTCTATATTATGAGCTTAAGCTAAATAGGAGAGTATTAAAAGTTGATTATTTTATATTCCAAGTGATTTTATGGAAATTTATCATTTTTTTTTATTTAAGTTTTTTTTGCCTTTATGATTTTTTTATTCATACTTTTTTTTTTAAATTTAATACTATATTTCTCATAAGCTAAAAAATCCTTTATTATTGTTTAACCAAAACAATTTTGGTAGGTTAGAAAAAAAAAATAAGAAATTTAGGTACGGTTTTTGATTTATGAAAATTGCCTAAATAAGTGGATATAAATCTCTTATAGAAGTTAAAGAGCTTTGAAACAAAAAAACGGCTTTATAATAACATAAATCAGAAATAAGTCTGTGACGAGATTTAGTTTTTTTTAGCGAGTGAAGTAAGATATTCCCTCACTCAATTCAATTCATTTGTAAAACTGATTAAGATTTGTTACTTTCAGTGTTGCTTTTGTTAGTTCTGAGAGGAATTTATGCTGCCACCCGATCTTCTAAAAGGTGGCGCAAAATTCGTCACTGGTGGAAAATTGCTTCAATTTTTTTGGAAAATTATTTTGAGAAATTATAGTTCATCTTTCGATATAGGGTGACAACTTTTGCACCACCTTTTATATTTTGGTAAGGCGAAACTTATAGCCCCACATAGTGTCAAATAAAATGTTAAAGGGTCTTATTTATTTATTCATCATGCATCAGAAGTTAAAGGGTCTATAATGTTCAAAAAGATTCTAAACGAAAAGGATTTTTAGAGAACAGCATCTGTTGGTCCACCATTTTTTAAAATCGTTTTTTTCGTTAGCTGATTTGGATCATGGATGGTCGAAAATGTTTATTTAATTGGTCATCCTTTACAATAAAAACTCAGCACAGGTAAAGCCGATGCTCTAGCCAAATTTCCGAAAGTTTTTTTTGAATACTTTTTCTGAATATTTTCAATTCTATTGGGAAAAATACTCCACCATGAATTCCATATTACGAAAAAATACTCAAAATAAAGATTTTACGCAGACGCTATTCAGTATTCTGCGATTTATAATCATACGTCCTCCGTGAAATCATTTGAATTTTGTTTAGTGAAACCTAGCATAGAATTAGCTTAAGCTGCAAATGTACCTACTCAACAATATTTGATAAAGTTGAGTTTAGCATCAAACACATCGCCTAGTTTTTTGTTTATAAATTTTTTCGAGAACATCATTATTGCCAATTTTAAAGCATAGTACGCAGTTGAAGCGAAATGAAAATTTCCATACAAAAATTGAAACAACGAAATCATAATCAAAAAATTTTGTTTTCATTTTTTTCTGCAGTACCCTGTTTAACGAGCGAAATTGATAACTGTAGCAAATTATTTGGAGAAGTCTCCACTCCTTTTTCGGAATAAATAATTTGTACGAAGGCGACGAATTTCGGTAGACAAAAAAATGTTTTGATATATTTGGAGACTTTAAAAAAAACTCATTAGTCTTACACCATTCTTTTAGTACCGAGGTCAACTTGCAAAAGATTTTAATCGTTTACAGATTTAATACGTCTCCTAAGGAATTTAAGATCGTCTGCAGAACATGCGACAAAGGGAATATAAGTAAAACATCGAACAAATCGTTGAGAAAAATAACTTAAGAAAAGGAAAGGTCCGAAGTGGCTTCCTTGAGGAATACCTGATGGTACAGAAATTGGACATGAAAGAAAATTATCAATTGTTAAAAATAATGGCGCAAAATTTTACACGATTTAATAAAATGTAAATTACTAAGTTAAAAAAGAAGATTTTCCTAATTTTAAACGATTTTACCAACTGCCTATCTCTTAACATTTTAATAAAGTTAAAATCACAAAATGGCCACTTTAACTTTTAGTAAGTTGCTAAATCTATATGAGTTCTGTCGTTTTCCTCGAAAAAAATTTCTTGGCAATTTTATTTGAAAGAGTTAAGTTGTGTAAAAATTGAAATAATATTTTATAAAATACAAAAATAAAATAACAAAATAAATTGTAGTATCACTTTGACTTCTGACATTTCAAATTATTAGGTCGGTTCCCTAGATTTAGGTTTGTTTGCTTTATTTTTCTTTTTACGAACTGTCATTGTTTGAACATGTTCAGATGCACCGTTTTTAATAAAAGGGAATTAGTATTTTACTAGTTAGTAAAACGAAAAAATTAAAGCTCTAAATGTTTAGCAAATTGCTAACTAGTAATATGCTAAGTCCAATAAATTCACAATAAATTTATAAGATTTTTTAAAATGCACAGGAACAAACATAATTACCCTTATATCTGATAAATCAACATAAAGTTTATCGGATTTTCTCGATTGCCCCTTATTCATTATAATATCTTATTTATTTATTTATTAAAAGCATTAAAAATGAAGCCTTCAGCCTAATATGTTATTATTTATATCAAACATTTGAACTAACTCATAAAATTCAATTTAATAATTTCACATAATGACAAAGATTAGCACTTAATTTGAAATTCCATTTGGTCAATACATTTTCACCGAAGCTATATATTTACAGCTATATGTGTACATAGGTGAGCTGTATCAGGAACTCTCACAACTTAACTTGACTGACTATTTCTGTCTGTCCATCTCTTGCTCTCACTTTGATACAAATGATGAACTGAGGACAGTAGTAATAATTATAATTCACCAATGTTAACATTTTCATTACGAAAATGTTACTGTAATCCATGTGATGTGCCGCATTGAATAGATTTAAACTACAATGCTGCTGCTGCATAAAAGCACAATAATAAAATACATCAAATACAGTTGAATGAATGAGAATATATAGGTAGCCAAACTATCACTTCAGCCATTAATCAGCAATAATTTCACCACATGTGAATATTGCGCACACACAGGAATTTCAATGTTGCCATTTAGCCAACCAACAACCCAACACCATAGCACTCTATGGTAGATATACTAGATACATATGTATGCATACAAATCGCTTTCAAGGATGTTCTCCATTAAGCTGGAAATTCAAGTGGAAATGCAAACTAAGAGCAACGCTTTTCCACTTCGATACCTTTTGAGAATTCAACTGACTATAGGTACATATATAAGTGGTATGTAGGTAGGTATAGGTATAAAAATATGAGAAAAAGGATACCGACTAACCACAAAAACTGCGCTCAACTATATACTGCTGTGGAATTATAATCATGAAAGATTTGATTATATAGCGTTTTAATCTCACATTGCAATATTTTATTTATCTGACAGAAATATTCCCGCAAGGACATTAAAAAAATAAAAAAAAAAAACAGACAAAAAGGATTTCTACTGCTTTCTTGTATACTGAGGTTTTTTTCTTTATTGTTTTTTTTTTTATATTTTTGGAGAATGCATCAACAAATAAATTACCAGCACGTAATATAAATTGCAACACAAAGTAGGTCGGGGATTCCTATTATCCTTGCAACTTTCTTCTGCGAAGGAATATATCTCTGTATTTTTTTATTGTTGTTGTTGTTTTTGTTTTAATTTTGTACACATTTCATGTAGAAAAATCCCAGGTAAACTTAAGGGTACCCCTATAGCCAATTGTAAGGTTTTATTGCTTCAAAACCTAGGTACGCAGAGAAAAGATAGTTTTAATTACCGTTAATTCATTGTACAAGTCGTTGTTTTTTTTTCTCAATGTTTTATATCATTTTCTGTAAAAAAAAAAAAATAAAAAAAAATCCGAACAAGACTAAAGGAAGATAAAATTGTCATTATTTCAACACAGAAACGAATGAACATAACTTTTGTATAAATGTTCGTCCTTTAGGGCAGAACACTGAGTCAGAGAGACAAAAGTTACATTGCTAGTGGGTAATGCAATTTATATCTGAGCTCTATCTCTTACTTCCCGTTAGCCTTCCATGTTTTTTTCTTTTTTTTTCATTACTAACTAGGTACGTACATATATATTGGGATGATGGCGTTGGTCATTTTCTGCGCTGATATCCTGTTAAAGTTTCACTTTTGCACAGTTCATGTTTTTAATTTTTTTTTTCTAGGTATAATATCCGTATATTTTTTTTTTCCAGTTATCCTTAACTTGGTGCCAGCCATGATTCAGTTAACACGAACAGTTTGAGAAGTAAAGAAATATACACAGAGAATATAGTTTTGTAATTACCGTTATACCAATAGAGACAGAGGAGTTACAATTACAGATAGACATAAAGACAGACAGAGAATATTAAAAAAAAAAAAATCGTGGAAATTATTTTTTCTTTTTTTTTTGTATATTCATTTAATGACTTTTGTAATTAAATAAAGTTGTTCTTTGCTTTTTTTTTGGTTGTAATTAAATGATTTAGTTATTATATTTTTTTGTCTGCTTTAAATTTTTGCAGATCCTCCAAATCATAATCCTGTTATATCGGGAATGAAGCCGAGATATAAAATTGGAGATATTGTAAGAGGGAATTGCACATCAAGGCATTCAAAACCAGCAGCAAATTTAACATGGACTATTAATAATCAAGAGGTAAATATAGTAATTTTAATAGTCCTTCGTCCTATTCGTTTTCAGAGTCACATTCTGTTAAGCTGGAGCATATTCAAATCAGTCACATTCATAGGCATTCAGTATCAGTATTCTGTCCATCTACGAAGTAATCGATCAATAAAATAGGAAACCAGGGTTGTTTAAAAAGCAAGTTAAGACTTTAATTGTATTTACATATTTACTAACTTGAAGGTTATTGATTTGAAATTTAAGAAGCTTATTGATTTGAAATTAAGGCACTGGGTGGCACAAATTTGCTAGAGTGAGCTTTAAAAATTGGGGGAACTAAAATGTTAATTTTTGTGAGAAAAAAAAAATTGAATTGTGTTTTTTTTTTCTAAAGGTGACAAGATCGGAACAGGGACATAAGGCCCAGGGACATAAAGCATTTTATTAATTAATTTGGGCCTTAAGTCCCACTCAAGTGGG
This sequence comes from Epistrophe grossulariae, assembly GCA_929447395.1. Classification (NCBI taxonomy): domain Eukaryota; kingdom Metazoa; phylum Arthropoda; class Insecta; order Diptera; family Syrphidae; genus Epistrophe; species Epistrophe grossulariae. Next base: position 15,313,340 of record OV839567.1, on the reverse strand, counting down.
GGTTATGTCTCACTAAATAAAAACCATACCAAACGATAAAAGAAAAAGAAAGAAAAATTTGGGACTTATGTCCCATTGTTAACAAAAAATATTTGGGGCACTTGGGTGGGACTTAAGGCCCAAATTAAATTTGGGCTTTATGGCCCACTTAAGTGGGACTTTAACCCCAAAAATAAAATTTGTGCTTTATGTCCCTGGGCCTTATGTCCCTGCACCAACAAATTCTATATGTTAAATTTCTGTAAATCAGGATGGTTTATATGTTAAAGTGGCTAGTATAGAATTACTAGTCAAAATGAACCTATAGTTGATATTCTTGGATTTTAACAGCTCTATCTCATCCATATATACCTCTTGAGCCTTAAAACTATGCCAATTCATTTCTCTCTTAAATTAATTACATAGCACCTTGATTTAATAATCTTTCTCCATCTGTTTAGTCCTCTTTCGCGCATACTAAGCCAAATATGGCTTTCTACAATTATGTCCCTTTTTCTACTGACTTCAGTAAAAAAAAAATGATCAAAACTCAACATGATCCTCTTCTGTGCATTTCTGAGAACAAATAGCTGTGCCTTTGCACACGTGCACCAAACAAGAAGGAAGATATTCTTGTTTGCAGATCAGTCGATTACTTGTTGTCATTGAAAATGGAAGTGTGAAAAATTTTCTTATTTCAAATAATAATAACTTTTGTGTTAGGTGAGTTAAGTGGTCATACAAATATATTCCTGATTGTGTGTCTAATTCTCTTTGAAATGAACACATTTTTTATAAAAAAAAAAATAATTATTATCTTGTTCGTTTGAGAGGTAAAAGTGTAAAAGCCATATTTGGCTTCATATGCAGTAAAGGGGTTGAAAATTTACATATCTGGTTGAGTGTTTTAATAAAAAAAAAATGTTTGGTTTTTAATAAAAAATGTCAACAACCTAAAGATACAAATTGTCATCTATTTTCCAAAATTAGCATTTTTAAACTTTGTTTTTCCATATAACAACCCTGTTGTCCATCGATTGAAAAATAACAGATCCCATGGCATTTTGCTCGCAACTAAACGTTTTACAACGATATACATTTACAAAACTCCCTTAGCGGTGCCGACAATAGCAGAGTATGTGTCCCAGATAGTCATTACATAGTCGCAAAATGCCTGTCTTTTTCCATATATACCATACCTACCTACCAAATATACCTAGTATAGCTAAATGCGACGACAAACCCAACCATTTGTATGTTAGTGTACAAATGAGCTGAGCATTCTCAAAATTGGATGAACACACAATTTCGCAGTTGGATACTTAAGAGTTAATTAGAAAATTGCACAAATAATTTACAGTTTTTGGAACAAAATCGAATCACAAGGACGCAACCACCCCCCCAACTTACATATAATAGAATTGTGTGTGTATGTCCTGAAAAAGTCGCTTGATATCAATACGTACCTATATATACACGAACAAAAAGCTCTAATTGGATTTCACACGAATTCTGTAGGAGAAAGTATGGTGTGTTGTGTTGTTTGACTTCGAGAATATTACTTTGGAGAAAATAGATGAAATGAAACAATCGATGCGGCCAACCACCAATAAAATAATAATCTTTTTTTGGCTGGACCAAAAAAGGATGTGAATTTCATTTCAATTCATTTCATTTCATGTTCACAGATCGTGGGTGTCCTTTTAAATAAAACACAAGTTTGGTTTTTAATGGCAAAATGTACATCTATGTACGAGTACACAAGGCAGGGATTTTTTTCTGTGGACAGGACACAGGACACACAATGATGGTATTGCAAAGGATACGTGCCAATGCCCAATGCACGACGACAACATACAATAAATGAATTCACCCAACAATTCCATGCATTTTTGAAAAGTCTCCAAAATTCTAATAGAACCATACATAATAAGAATAACAGCGGACGCTCCACAAAAAAAAGGACCAAAAGACATTAGTGTCGTTTTAATAAAAGAAATTCACAGCTATATGTTTGGTCTGGTTATATGTACATATAAAGATATAGATATATCACATGAATAATGTCCTTGCACGAAAGAGAAGGAGAGAATGAAATTATGTGACTTTTAATTTTCCACTCTTTGTGTGTTGCATATGTCTGATGCGGGTAAACTTTTTAGTATCCTTCTTGCATACACAAATAATCTCTCCACTTTTGCTTCTCTGGATGACATAGAAAGGGCTTAACCTGATTTTAGGTTTAAATATCCTTATAAGTGGTCAAGAGAGGGGATCTGACAACAACATTGGTCTTTCAATATAAAGAGCATGGGCATAGCAAGGACCAACGACGACGACAACGGCCACCACATATACAAACAAAAATCTTTTTCTCTGAGTACCAGCTGAAAGCCAAATAATTTAGTAATAGTTTTGAGCTAGGAAAAGGTCCTTCTTCTTAGTATCCTTTCAAACATTATTTTGTTTCTTTTTTTATTCTGGATGCGATATTTTTTTTTTTTATTTTTTTTTTTTTTTGTAGAGATGAGGAACGAAAAAGTTTTAGTCCTGCAAGCCAAGGGGGAGTGATACATAAAGTTGGAACTTTAATAACAAAAGGCGGTGTGAATTTTTCTGGATACCAGGTGTTTTACGTGTAACGAAATTATGTGGAATATTTCCTTTCCTTCAAGGTTGCAAAGTTGTATGGGGGGGAAGTTGTTTTTTCCTTATGGTGTTGAAATTCCGGAAATTGTTAGGAAAAAGTAGCAGGTACCTCTACCTATAAATAAAAAAAACCAACAATTTAGTTCTATGAAAATGTGGGAAAAATGAATTTTGTACTTTAGTGTTGAGCTGTTATAAGGATTAATATAAACAAAAGCCCATTTCCTTTATGGAACAGAGAAACTTTTTGGGACATACCTATCAATGGGTATTTAAGGTTATTGGGTTAGTGTTTTGAATTGAAATTTGGAAATGACAGAACAAAATTGATTTCATATTTTCGTTAAAGATCAGAAATGTTCACAACCTTCGCCAGAATATTTTGGGATTTTTAAGTTTTTTTTTTCCAATCATTTTGTCAACTTGAAATGTTTGAAATTAAATATCTCGGTAAAGGTTTGGTTCGATTAAGATAATTAGGATGAAAGTACAGGCGTCTGCCAGGCAATTATTATTTGTTGGAAATTATTTCTATTAGATTTTTTTTGTATATTAGAAATTAATAATTCTTTTTTCGTGATCTTTTAAATTTATAATATATCTTTGGATCCTAATCCGAATATATGAGAAATTTATCATGAAATTGTTACCTAATTGGGAATGCTTCCACATAAAACCAATACTTTTTAAGCGAAATCCACAAAAATTTCCCAGCATCAATTGGGCGCCAGGTTAGCTTTAGCATTTAAAGATTTAATAAATGGATCCTTAATATGAAAGAATATAAATAATCAAATTTATTTAAGGCTTAATCTTAATGAACTTCTTTTGCAAAAGAAATTGGTTTCTGGGAAGTATTCGGATAACTGGTTTTGCTATAGTATTATTGTAAGCTGAAAAGGGACAGAAATTAAAAGTTCAAATAATCCAACTTATAGCGGAAAGAACGTATAGGTACCTAAACAAAATCTGTGCTTTTTTTTTTCTATTTTAAGCCTGCTTATTGAATTAAAGAGTCTAGACAAGGTATGAATATTAAATTTAGGACCCTCGCTAAACCTGTCATTGAAGAGATTGTCATGGAAGGTATAGTAATTATAATGAGATGTCTGTATAACCTTATCTTCGATATTCAATGGAATTTTTCTGCGCACAAAGGATGCTATTTTAGGAAAACGAAAAGAATAAGAAGTACATTTGCATTATGTCTCAATCATATAATACCTAAATATAGTTTCAAGGCAACCGATAAAATAGCATTCTTGGAGGACTGAAAAAAATACATAGAATATAGTAAGGGAGGAGATATTGTATAATGTGCCATGTGCTTCAATGAACAGCAAAAGCTAAGAAGTTAAATAAAATAAAAAGTTTAAAAATCCATAAAAAAGCATTCAGTGTGAATATGGGCCGATTGACATCCGCATACCACTAAGTAAGAAGTGGCAGTGGAATGGTCATATTTTAAGGCATAAACTTAATTCCATTTTAAGGAAAGCCATTCAATGGAACCAACCATGCAATGAAAATGCAACCCGCCATCCAATCGAATCCTATTACCAAATCAGAAAGAAAACAAATCGTCCTAAGCAAATGTAGACGCAAAACAATTGAAGAATCAAAACGAGCATATAGTTCATAAGCCAAAATATGATTATCAGCCCAATTCTGCTATACGATCCGATCAAATTTTTCGATTCACTTGAATTGTTCACTCAATTTGTACGAAATTATTCTTTAAACTCTTCAATCTTTCGTTTTCAAAGCTCTACCAATAAATATTTTTCAAGATCTTGAGAGAATCAAATTACTAAAGTTTTATTTTTATGGTAATTTATATGCTTTTTGGAACATTCAGAATAAGAAAATTCACACAAACTTTTAACAGAATAGGACTGTATCTCTTGGGAAAAAATTTCTTCATTAAAAATGCACTGTAAAGTCTCCATAAATTCGACATCTGACAAAAAAGTTATTCAAGGTTAAATGTCGAAACTATCGATTTTTCGTATGTATGTACATAAATTTAACTCTTATGGTGAAATTCTAGGTTATGTGATTTTCTACAAAAATTTTTTAACCATTTTTTTCTCACGAGCAATCACTTGGCAGATATCGCGATTTTAAAAAAAATGTCAATTATCGAAAATAACGTTGGGTGCTTTCTAAAAGTGGTTTGTTAAAAATTTTTAGCTTAAGTGGCACTTTACAAATTAGTTTAAATTTTATTTTTGTCTTAAAGCTTTCATTAATATTAATTAATTAATTAATTAAGTCATCAAGTTGATAACCATAGGGCATAGACAATACGGTTTGTTCGCTAACTAGGCTTTGGAGCGTTTAGAAAAGGTCCCAGTTATGGTACACTGGGGCGTATACGTACTTTTCTAATTATATAGTTTTTTTTTAGTCTTCCTCCAATTTTTTTGTTCATTGTTACGTAAGTTTATGTCAATTGAAAATTTATTATTTTAAGAAACAGATTTAAAAGTTAACTTAAATACAATTTCTTTTAATTGTTCAAACTATTTCACGACAGAAACCGAATTTACAACAAACAACTTGTGTGTGGGTATTAAAAATGTTGGTTGATTCACATACAGTTGTCAAACAAAAAACACCTAAATTGGGATGGACCTCATCTTGTAGCCTCGGTAGTGCCATGCGTAGTGCATAGTAGGGTGATTCAAAAAAATACCTTTCCCGAAAATAAACCGGGACCGGGCGAAATTATGAAGCTTAGATTGAAACCAAAATAATTAAGACCAAACAATTTAAAATCGAACACCATTTAGGGGTCGCTACCAGCGTTTTTTTTTCAACAATTTCGCTTGAAAATCTTTGAAAATCGGAATTTCGCACAAATGTTAAAAGCTGCATAACTTTTCGAGTTTTGAAGCTAAAAGCCTGAAATTTTCAGGGATTTTTCGTCATTTTATGTTACTTCTGAAGATTAAGTTAGAAAATTAACTTTTGAAATACTTTTTATATTTTTTTTGTTTATACATACAAAGAAAATGTCTACAGAAAAAATTGCAAACATGATGTTTGTAATTCAAAATTTTTCGCATCTTATATTTGATACGAAAAATTTGTTCGATTCACAAAATTTCATTAATTGAACGAAAAAAAGATTTACGAAAATATTTTGTAGTTATGAATTAACTCATTAATTAATTATGCATGTACGACAAAAATTGTTGATGTTAAAAAAACCAAGAAAAGTAACATATCGAAGATTTTATACATAAATTTTGTATTAATTAAAAGTTTAACATTATGTATTTACTACACAACGTTATAATAATTTTTGTAGAATACATATTCGCTTAACATAATTTTTCAATTCATTTACAGAATTTTAATCGTACAGGATTTTGAAATACAAAATAACAACCCGGTCCCATTTATAAATGATTCGATTATAACATTTCCTATCGGGTCCCAAATGCAATTTTATTGTTTGACACTAAAATAACATATTTTGTGAAAGTGAATCATTTTATGATTTTATTTCTTTATATTCTATAAAAATATAGAATTTATTGGTCATAAGTCGTTAATGACTTAAAAAAAGCCGGTTATGTTTTGAAAAAATGATTATATGATAAAAAGAAAGTAACTTCTGAATTATAAGTTACTTAAAATAATTATATTTCAATTGACATAAGCTAACATAAAGACGCAGAAAAATAAAAATGTCAAATTTGTTAAAAATTTGATAAAATTAAAAAAGTGCGTATACGCCCAAGTGTACTACTCTGTTTTATCGTTGTTTTTATAAAAAAAATAAAATTACATAACGTAATTTAAAGCTGATCATAAGTATTCAAATTTACTTGAAGTTACAAATCTTCACCATTTTTGAAAAATTGAAATTGCAGCAAATGTTAACTGATTTTCTCTTTCATTGATTTATTTTTTTTTTTTACACTTAAAAATAAATTTTGAATAGAGTAATTTTGCATCATAAAAAAATATAGAACTAAACCACAGCACCAACTATCGGTGGTATGATTTTATTGTGTGCTAAACATTTTTGATTTCTAAATATAGAATTTTTGTATTCACTTGACTCCAGCCTCACTTACTCTTTTATTTTGAGAAGATACGTGTTCAATGAATTTTTGTGATTGAGAAGTGAAAATTTCTTTAATAGCCGTGTTTTTTTAAAGTGAATAACCAGCTCTTCAATTTTTTTACACGTAAACAATAAAAAAATAAAAGTGAGTATATTGAATTAATAATAATTTGACCAATTATTTGAACTATGTATATGTTTCTGTTAAATCGGGCTTTTTTGGTCACTTCCTTTTATATGCAAATAAAACTTTATTTCATACTTGTTCCCTACGTTTCGTCGTAATTTCTCGACTTCATCAGGGGTAGTTTATTAAATAAGTGAAAGTGAATACATATAAATAATTGTTTGTAAAAAAAAAAACAAACAAAAAAATGAATTGTTTTTATTTTCGGGTAACTAAAAATTGCTGAGTTGCTATACATTTTCATCAAAACACGTCTTAAATCTTTTTAAAAACTTAAAATAAAAATATGCTAACATTTTTGAGACCAGATGAATTTTATTCCAAGAGAAACCCCAAACTTGAACAAATAAAAGAAATCATAGACTATAGACTAATGTATGTCTCCTTTGCAAACATAACTCTTTATTTTTTTTTTAGTCTTCTTGTTGAAATATTTCTTTATATCCTACAAAACATAATGTAGATTTGTAATATTCTGTTGCCCTTTGGCAGTCAGTATCCTTAATTTAAATTAAATTTTTATTTTTAATTCAACCTTAATGCGTTGCCTTGAAAACATCAACACAACATCAGAAGTGATGTTTTGTGTTCGTCATTCAAGGCCTTTTCCAGTCTAGTAACTTACCAGCCAATTATTTCATATTTTTCATCGTCAATTCATTTATTTAATCAACAATATTATGTTTTTTTTTTTGCTTATTTTCATTCCGTCTCTTTTGGCCACTTAAATATTTAACAAGAAACACATTTAAAAAAAAAATATTTTCTGTGTCACCGCATCCCATTCATAAATAAGCTTCCTTTTGATATTCTTTTAACACTACCTACACGACTATTATATTATGTACAAAATCTGTTTCAATTTTTTTCAATACAGTGTGACTCGGGTCTGGATTCATGTTTACATTTTGTCCTTAAGCTTTGCTTTGACAGACTCAGCATACTGTTTCCCTGGTGATCAAGTCAAATTCTGCCTTTCATTCATTCAAACAACATGCTTTGTCATAACAAGCCTGATCATTTATAAATTCCCACAGAAAAATAATGGTTATCCGGCTCTGGACAGCTCCACTTTAGAGACAACGAAATTCTAGTTAAGAAGCTCCCAATAATTGACCTTTATAACGTACGAATCATATGAAAAAAAATCCAACGAAGGCTATTGGCAGCTTCTTCCATGACTCATCTTACTGTAAAATATACCATCAAATTACAAATACAATGTTTAAGCTTAAATCACCCTGTAATGAGTCTACAAGAGTGTATAAAATATACCCTACATCATTTCATATAGCCATTAAATAAAATCCTTAAAAGAAAATTCACACTCACAGCACTTTGAAAACAAAAATTAAAGAGACGAATACATTTTTTAAGTCGAAGGATTATTATTATTATTATTATATAGAGAAAAAGCTGTTCAGAAAATGTGAAAAAACAATAAATAAATCCCATTTAATCCTCTTTTCCAGGCAAATCCTTCACATGTCCGACATCATCGTCCATTAAGAGATACCCGTACCGATATGGAGACTTCGATATCTGGAATTCATTTTGTCGTTACATCGCAACATTTTATGTATGGAAAATTGAAGGTAATTGACGTTTGTTGTTTGGACATTTTTTTTTATTTAATTTTTTTTTACATTTATTTTTTAAATTCTTTTTTGAAAGGCATAATAATTTGTAAGGTTTTAAACTTACAAAAAAATATAAAACTCTTCAAAAACACAAATAAATGGCGGGATTATAATAGTGAACAACTATTATCTCAAAAATGTCTCCACATATGTACGTATGTAGAAAAATCCATTTCATTGTGTTGAGCTCCACAATGAACCAAAAAAAATGTCCTTAATGAATGGATGACAGGACAATTGAAATATTTTGCGGGCAAATGAATGAAATAAAAATAAAAACAAAAATCATTGTTTTGGTTATTTGTTATTTGAGTTTTTGAAATATAATTTGTTTCTGAAACTGATTTTTTTTTCTCCGCTCAGAGCATGCCCGACTATATGCTCAAAAAAATCTATCACACTTTTACATCTTTTTTCCTCTTCTAGTATAAAAATGTATTTTTTTAAGGTACCCATTAAACCTGCTATAGCTACTAGACGACAAATTGGTTTTAAACACCACTTCTTTTTTTTTTTTTTTGTATTTGATTGCCAACATTTCGAAGGCAAACAATTTTATTGAATTTTGAAGTTTCTAACTCTAATATTGATAGTGGATTTTGTTTTTTTTTTTTGATAAAATTTTTTATCGAAAATATGTATGAACATATACATACATACCTTTTGATGCATGGCTAAAAATAAAAAGAGTAATAAAACCTTCATATACCAATAACAAAAGCATAAAATAAATTCTGAATAAAAATGATTGCAATTATTAATGAAAGGCTTTTATTTTTGAGCTCTTTCTAAAATTGTTTAGAATTTGCTTTTGTCATAGAATTGAATATATTTTTTTTAATTAATTTCGATATAATTTACGTTTTAAAATAGCAAAACTATTTTTACGTAAAGTTCAAGATGACCGGGTTATCTGCTGTTGACAATTTCAAAGAGCGATAGACAAGTCAACAAATTCTCTGTACACATAAATGCTACAATACTCAATATTTAGTATAATTTCTTAGTCAAAAACCGGGAAAACCGGGGAGGGGAGTTTAAAAAGTCGTTTAGTTGGAGCCTTGTTTTACGTGTCAGCATTAACAAATACATTGACAAATACGCTGTATTGTATTGTATTGTACTGTATTGTACTGTATTGTACTGTATTGTATTGCATTGTATTCTATTGTATTGTTTTTGAATAGTAAATATTTTAGCTTTATTCTTTAATTCCTATGGTGCACCAAATACCATAGGAATTAAAGAATAAAATAATTAGTTAAAATAAAACAAACAAATCATTTTTTCTTCTTTTTTTATTTAAGGTTCGTTGCACAGCATTGATCCATGATGTTTACTTAAAATCAACAGAAAAGAGCATTGAAGAAGATCGACATAAACACACCAGCAATGGTGGTAGTGGAAATAGTATAAATTTAGTTCAAACTCTTCCCTATGATCAATTTGCTCTACAAGATGGTGATTTAATTGACAAAAAGGACACTTACTTTACAAACATAAAAGGTGAGTTAAAAATAATTTTTCCTTTTTTTTTATTTTATCGCAACACATGGGATGATTTATAAAATTTACAACAAAAAAAGTCAAAGTTCAAAGTCTCAAAAGCCAGCTTCGCTATATTATATAGATACCTATAGATTTATTTGAAAATAGAAAATGCATTTGGTTTGTTAACCTTTTCCCTTTGACGATGATGGCGACGTCGACACCGACGACGATGGGTTGTTGTCGACTTCTCCAAGTATTACATAGATTTTTTTTCCCAATAGTCTTTCGCTAATGATGGATTTTATTAAAAAAAAAAAGAATTCGAACATCATTTTTTGTTGTACCTATACATCCAAACCTTATTTATGTGATTTTTCTATTCCTACAAAACGAAAAAACCAAACAAACCATACTGTGATTCAAGGACTCTTTTCTTCCGTTGAATGATTCGAATAATACACTTTAGTTCAATCAAATAGAAACAACAATAATTTTTGGAAGGCCGCATATAATGAGAAGTCGATTTATAAACATTAATCAAAATATTTTAAATTCTTTCGAAAAAAAAATTTTCTAATGGGTATTACCAACATTATATTGTTTTTTCCTGAATTTAAAATGGGATTTGCGTTGAATTTAATTCAGAAGTGAACAATTTATATAGAAGTAAATTATTTCAAAAACTTGCTTCTTATGTTTACCTATACTGAAAGAGAGTTAGATGTTTTTAATCAGTTGGGTCAGAATCCAGAAAACCAAAATCCCGAAAATCCAAAATCCCGAAAATACAAAATGCCGAAAACACAAAATCCCGAAAACCCAAAACGCCGAAAACCCAAAATCCACAAAACTCAAAGTCCCGAAAACCCACGTTCAAGAAAACCTAAATTCCCAGAGGCTCAAATTTACAAACACTCACTATGACCAAAGAAAAAATTTTCCCGGAAATCGATATCCCAAAAAATGTGTGCAGATTTTACATTTTATATAAAAAAATTTTTGCGACTTCGATTTCGAAAAAAACGAATTTTAAATAAAATAAAAAAGTTTCACACAGATGACGATTTAAAAGACTTATTTAAAAAGGACCATGGGTATTTTTGGCCCATTATTCAACATCGCTCAGCAGTAATTTTTTCGAAAACTATTTATACAAATAAGCTGACTTAAAAATAAAATGAAAGAACAGACTTAGGCTTTCAGAAAAGGTGAAACACTTTTTAGTAATTGTTGCCATTTTTTTTAAATATTTTTGTTTGCATTTTAAATAATTTTTTTATAAAATGTGCCAAAACAAAACTTTTGCGCTCGATTTCAATTTAGCTACCATATAATGAAATAAAGTACTCTCCACACGCTTTCATATGACATAAGTTTCATCACTGTTGAGCAATGTTAAAAGTGGGCCCAAACTCCATACAAAGTTGCCCAAGGTCCATTCAATCGGTATTTAAGAATTTTGGTTTTTTGGGATTTTTATTTTCCTGCATTTTGGATTTTCTGGATTAGTACCCTAGAGGCTTTCTGGATTTAAGGTTTTCGGGATTTTGGAATTAGGATTTTTTTGGATTAAGGATTTGGCAATTCTGTTCAACTCTCGTTTTTATTTAAAAATAAACCTATTCAAATTACCTGGAGTGTATATTATAATCAATGTAAAAGGAATATGCAATAAAATTGTATCTTAGAAATCTTTCTCCATAAATACTATATTCATTGATGGTGCATTTTAAGCACTCGTCAACAATTTTGTTACTCTCCAAAGACACATCCTTGTTTGGTGGTTTGATAAAAGCCATGTGCGTTTTACAACGTTATCTGATTGATATTTTGTGTTTTACGAGTTTTCTAATATAAGAAATATAAAACACTTGTCTTGTTGCACTTCTTTCTTATTGGGAATAAACAAATTTTTCTTTGAAGGGTTAAATGTATATATGTAGTGTATTTCAAGATGTTCTCTTCGAGATCCTTGCTCAGGCTATTAGGTTAAGCGAATATAGTTTCGGGTAGAATAAAGCCGAAGAAAATTGGAATAAATTTAAACAAATGGCTATATGAAACTGTTACGGTCAGATTGGATTAATCGTATTTTTACATGATCAACAAATTGAGTTATAACACAACAATGTCTCAAGGCTAGTAAAAATGATCCGTCATTTCCGTCCATTAACATGATGGACTTAGCATATTTCCACTCTAAATCGAGGATATTTTAAAAATGACATATTAAAATCGATGTAGTTTTTCACACTGAAATTGTGCCTTATAAAACAATAAAAATTAATAATCTTGCCCGTCGGTATTCGATTCAGTATAAATTTTAAAGTTCCAGATAAGTCAAGCGTTTCGAAATAGTACGTTGCGGCAGTTATTTGCGTACAAAAGTGCGCGTGGTCCGTTTGTTCAATTTGGAAAAAAAAATCATTTTTCACGTCCGTCAAATTTTTGACGAAAATTAATGAAATTTTGTACCTAACTTAATAATTTGGAGACACTGCTGGGAGGATAAAAATAAATACACATACCTATTAGATATTTTCAACTGTATACTTAATAATGCTAGTTAAACTTTCAACTGTCAAAATTCGTATTCTGACGACACTTCCAAATACACCAACCATACAAAATTTGCAAATGATTTAAAATTAGTATTTTAGATTATGTTGGGATTTGACCTAAAATTTGGATATAAAATTTTAACTACCAAAATTGTCAAATTTTCTATCAAGTTTGATTAAATTTGGTCTAAAAATTATTCTCATACAAAAATATTAAAGTTATATCACATAAAATATTTATAATCCCTTGGGAACATAGTCCATCATTTTGGACTTGCTTTTTTTGGTACATTATATTATGTTCCTATCCATAATATAATGTACCAAATTGTATGTATTTTCTTATAAAAGTAGAAATTTAAGCCATTTTATCAATTTGACTAAATTCCTAATTTTGACAATGTTTTTTTTTTATTAATTTTGAATTTTCGTACTATCTATACATTTGGCCTAAATTGTCAAATTTCTATCAATTCTGATCAAATTTAGTCCTTAAGATAACTTTCGTACAAAAATATCAAAGCAATATCACAAAAAAATAGTTATAATCCGCTGTGAATATTGTCCAACATTTTGGACGGTCCACTGTTTTTTTTATTATTTGGTACATTATATGAATTTAAATCATTTACTTTTAAAAGTAGAAATTTAAGCCATTTCATTACAATTTGACTAAAATTCCATACCTAGAAAATATTTTTTAATGATTTTTGAAATTTCGTACTATATTTTGACCTAAATTGTATCAAAATTTTCAAATTTTTATCAAATTTCATTAAATTTGGTCTAAAAATACAAAAATCTCAAAGAAATATGAAACAAATTAGTTCTAATCTTTTTGGAACATTGTCAAACAAAATTTGGTACATTATATCTATTGAAATAAATTTTGTCTTCTAAAAGTAGATATTTAAGCCATTTCATTATAATTTGAATATAAATTAATTATTTTGACAATGCTTTATTTAATTTTAAATTTTCATACCAACATTTGATCGAAATTATGATCTTAATTTAAAATAAAATAGAAAATAGGCATCAGTATCACCGAACTAAGCGCCCTCAAATCATTAAGTGTACCGAATTACCTTCATTTTGATCAAAAAAATTGGCGGGGGAAATGAACATTATTGCCAAAATTCAACAAACGGACCACTTTGACTACATGTTCGCTGTTGTTGTGGGCAACCCCATGTACCACTCCCCCCTCCACGATGCACAGGTGTTGTAAAAAATAATATTGTGATCTAAAATTATAAAAAGAAAAAAATTGAATTAAAAATCTATACTGAGTCAGAATTTGTAGTTTAAAGTTTGTGTCACAGAAGTAACCAGTTGGTATTTAAAATAATTAAACTTTTCTAATTTTTAGGTTCTTTTGAGCATTGTTATATCTACACATGCGGAATTTATAGTATATCAATATAATTCAACGGAAATCCTGTCATAGGTATGCGGGAGTTAAATCAACTCTCGGTGGGTATCTTCCCCACTTCACATCTAAAAGGACAATTTTTTTACCAGCTTTCAATATTCTGTGAATAATTTATAAAATCATGAGCATTATGTGTCACTCCCGTAACAATGAAAACACCCATTTATTATTAAACAAAAGTCAATCAATCAATTTTGTTGTTTTTTTTTTGTTATCTCGGGCTTAACAAATCCTCACATTTCTATTTAAATCAAGTTTCAAAATCATATACATAATCGTTATCCAACTTCGTGCCAAAAACCTTTTAACCCATATTAAACCTCATCATATTTTCAGAAGAAAAAAAAATAAAAAAAACAAAAAGCACTCCTTCATAAATCCCAATTCTTCCTCATCCAGTACAAACATCACCTCGAGTAACACCTAATTGCCGTGAATTCTCTATACATCTACCTTCTCTCTATCCATTTTACTATATCTTTCTCTCGCATATCCGCACAGAGTTCATCATTGTTCTCAATTTCGACTCGGAAGAAGAAGTACTGCATCCCTGTGCTGCTATATGAATCGTCGTCGCTTGATACCTTAGGCCACTGATTAATTATATAAATATTTTATTATCGAATTCAGATTCCACATACTATATGAATGTATGTGTACTACTGCATCCCATGTCAGCGAGCTACTCATCCAAAAGGATAACCCAATTTTTTAAGGAGTTTATTCTTCTCTTTTATTTTTTTTTTTTTTTTGTAGATATACATATGTATATAATTTTTTTTTTTTTTGATTCGCTACAACGAAACAGATTTTCTCTTTCAATTCATCCCTACAGGTGATGTGTCCTCATTGAATGCTGGCGGCAGTGGATCGACAGCACTTATTTCTTCAGCACCCACTGTCACATCCGTAGTCCTTCTGTTGGCAATCGTCCTGCAACTATCACACTTTTATATTCATCACCTATGCTCAGGTGGAAGCCAAAACAGCACCAAAAGCAGCAGAAGGTTCAGCAGTAAAACCCGATGGAGCGATGGGCTTACACAACGAAGGACACTCACAAAAAAAACAGCAGGTGTATCTTTAACGATGCAGCAATCATCAACAGAAACAACAACAAAATCGTTGTCCTTGCCAACACTTTTTGTGAATCCAAGCGTTAGTAGCATTGGGCAACAAAATTCAAAGTTAAAGGACTCATGACTTGAATCTTGTATGACGACAATAGACGAACAACAATAAGGATTTAAATGAAAACAAAAACAAAATAAAACCAAATAAAAAATATTCATATAATATGTCCTTTTTTCCATTATGTTTAAGTAGATGTACAAAAAAAAATATATAAATAAAATAAAAGTGACAAAAATAAAACTATTTCCATATATGTATGTACTAAACAATGAACGAAACAAAACTGCTTGGTTTCTGCAAAGGAGGTGAAGAGTAAAGAATCCTTATGATTTTTTTTGTTTTTTGTTGTAAAAAGAAATAAATATTAAAAAAAAATGTATATTTACAAAAAATAAG
Source organism: Epistrophe grossulariae (assembly GCA_929447395.1). Lineage (NCBI taxonomy): Eukaryota > Metazoa > Arthropoda > Insecta > Diptera > Syrphidae > Epistrophe > Epistrophe grossulariae. Next base: position 15,297,787 of record OV839567.1, on the reverse strand, counting down.
AATTCATATATTAAAAATGTAGAAGTGAATATAAGGAAAGAATATTATAAGATATAATGTGTTTGTTTTCACAAAAACTCCAAATTGGCCTCGTTACTATGGAGCATATAGCCGGAAGTTATCTTCAAATTTCAAAAAGATTTCCTGAGGCTTTAAGAAATTTTTTTTTATGTAAACCAAGAAAAAGAATGTCTTAACCCATTTTTATGTAAGGAAATGGTGTAAATATTTGTTTTCATTTATTTTACTTTATAGTTTTTTTTAAATACATCAATAATCATATTCCAGTGTTGGTTGATGTCATTTTATTTATGAAATTAAAAAAATAAAATTTTTACTGAAAATAGTAACATTTTTAATGAAAATCTTAACATTTTTACTGAATATCCCAACATTTTAAATGAAAATCCAAACAATTTTAGTTAAAATCCCAACATTTTTAATGAAAATCCCAAATTTTTTTGGTGAAAATCCCAATATTTTCTATGAAAATCCCAAATATTTTACTGGAAATTCCCAATTTTTTTTTTAAATCCCTAAAAAACCGGAACTAAAAGAGAAAATTGAAAATTAAAAAAAAAATACATGCAAAATTCAAAACATAAATTTTGTTGAATAAAAAAAATGTTAATAGTTGCATAAGCCCTGTAAGATATTAAACTTTTATATTTTAGTAAAAAATTGATGAAAGTAATTTCGTTTTGCCGAATTAAGAAATCGCATTTTTTTTCGAAAGAATTTTAATTAATCTTTAGGAAAATACAGAAAGTCCATGTTGCCTAAGAAAATTCGTGTAAAGCTAAATTTTTGTGTAATTCAAAGGCTCCTCCTCAAAAATGCTTTTAGGTAAAATATTTTGCTAAGGGTAATTTGACAGAAAAAGCATTTATGACCAAAAGTGGTGCTTCTTAAAATTCTTATAAGAAATGTGACTTTTGCTCTTAAATACAAACAAATTAAAACTTCTACTAAGAAATCTCTTCCCCACGGTGTTATGATTAGTGCTTTGAACTGTTACGCAAAAAAGTTTGGGGATTATATCCCAACCTAATCCACCTAAAATCAAAGAATTTTTTTCGGGAGAAACTATTGCCTCTTACGTGAAAGTGTCAAATCCTCCAAAATCCAAAATACTTCTTAATTTAGGCTTTCGGATTCGACAAATGATTGTAGGTACCTCCCATTTGTATCAAGTAGGTTGGATCTCAATAGATAAATTAGGCTCCGCCGGATATATGTACATAGAATCTTTTGCGTAATTTCATTAAAATCGGTTCAACAGATAATGAGATTGTATGTTATTGATAGGTACTAAGAGAGGGATAGAGTAAATGAGAAACCATGAGAAACCATCCTTAATTCAATATGATTTTAAGGATGTTCTTCAATGACTTTTTCGAGATATTGCCAATTTATCGAAAAGGTATTCTCCGACGGCTGTTTTCCTTGTCTGTGCTAGACAAAAGAAGTGAGATTAGACTTCTTCTTAAGCCTTTCAGTTCTGACACTCTGTATAATTAGACGTACTTGATGCGCATTTTTCCTTCGTGTTGCGAACTGTTGGAATTCTAACCAAGGAAGATAGTTAAGGTCTTTTTATTCGAAGTAAGAGGCAGATTTAAGAAATATCCAGTCATAAATTCCTTTGTTTGGAAGTAGACAGGACGTGTGAAGTAGGGCTAATGATACTCGAGTACCCGGGTAATATTCGGGTACCCTAGTGATTCGGGTAATCCCCGGGTACCCAGGTATTACTCGGATACCCGATTATCCGACTACCCAATTACCCGACTACCTGATTACCTGGGTACAGGAAAAAACAAAAAAAGAAAGCAAAAATAGGAACTGGGTGCGAACCACAGCCATTTCTAAAATAAGTAAGATGGAACTAATTAAATGTATGTCTCATCAAGATGTTGGAGATATTAAATTAGGGCTGATGATTCCACTCGGGTAATCATCTGCCCGGTTACTCATGTAATACCTATTATACCCGAATACCCAGTTACACGGGTAATTTACTACCCGGGTACCGGGGTAATTTACTACCCGGGTACAAGCAACCCGGGTAACCGGATACCAGGGTAGATGATTACCCGGGTGGAATCATCGGCAATAGTGTTAAGACGTTTGGGGCGTTAAGAAAACTATGGTGAATTCTACTCTTTTTTTATTAAAGCAAAACTGCGACACTGATGGTCATATTTATCTTAATAGAAATGTCCAGTAATTATCGGAATTAATTTTTCAATGTATAAAAGAATTATTAAATTAAAAAAAAAAAAAAATAAAATGAGTTACCATACAATGTACCAACTCAAATGAGTTGCATATTATATACATTATATTGAATGTCAAAAACATAGGTGAGTCGAGATCACGTTTTTTTGTAGTATGACGATTTATTAGCTTAGCAAAGCCGCGGAGTTCTTTCATAAAAATTTCATTCCGTCATTTTCATGTCAAGCAGAGTAAAATTAAAAGCTTTGTTAACATAATTTAAGATAAAAGAAATGACTTCAATACATAATCGCTCTGTTTTTTGTCCCAACCTTGCAGAACTCATCCTAAATGCTCGATAAATCTAATTAAATTGTCCAAATTAAACCCCCTATCGCACATATAACTACTGGTTTTGTGACATTTTATTGGTAAATGCTTGAGGTAATGAGAGAAATATAATTCAAAAACTCATTACTGAATTCCTTCACCAACCAACTCATATAAATGAGTTACAAATCCTCCAACTGATACATTGTTATCTGTTGAATAATTTTAAACGAATGCAAGCCAAACAAAAACAAACCATATTTGATATTCTTATAACCAAGCTACACTCATAAATTTTTGGTACATAACTGAAAGTACATGAAAGTCGATATGTCAGAAAAGTCTATTTTTCACTTTTGTTTCCAGATCTAGATAGATAAAATTCTTTATTTTCGTCATAAATTTTAACAATTTGTATACTTAAGAATAAGGACATGGAAATACTGCCGTCTGCCTTTCCAGAGTTATGAGGATGAATTTTGAATTTGGCAAAATGGATGATTGGATGTGTTCCAAAAAGTCTAATGGGTATGTCTTTTTTTTATATTAAAAATCTTGCCTATGATGAAATTCTATTAACGGCTATAACAAAATCAACAAAATTTAAATAAAATTTACATGTCGGGGTTTGGTTAATCATTAGTACCACTGAGGTACAACTATTTCTATTGGAACATTTCGTAATTGTTGAAGGAAAAAAGTAAATACTATCTACGTATCATAACTTCCTTGAACCATCTTTGAGTTACATTATTTTGTAAAATTGTAGTACTCACAAATCTCTGTGTATTGAATTGAGACATTTTTGTAGTAACTCGCATATACATGTTTTTAAAAAATTTCGAAAAATTCTATTAAAGTTCATACATTGTCCTATAACAACATTGTTCTAGAATTACATTGTCCTATGACAACATTGTCCTATAACTACAAAAAAGAGTTTATGAGTTATGCACTACTAATTTACTTAATACATAATATTTTGTTTTTAAAAATATGTACATTGTCCTATAACTCTTTATTCAAATTATTTCCAAAATAGTTTGTCGTACAAACAAAAAAAAATTGAATAACTTTAGTCGGAAATGTCCTTAACAAAAAATTTTATAATTAAACCTTTTTTTGATATCTTTAACAAATATTCTCCTATAAGCATTTTTGTCAAATTTTTTGACTCTGACTTGTACCTATAAAATGTGTAGCTAACAACTTTCAGAAACCTTTCGGGGACCTATCATTTTGTTGATTACAAATGCGCTAATTCTAAACAGATTTCGAATAAAAATTGCGTTTTCCTTATTTTGGCAGTGAAATATAACTACCTACGGCATCAAGTATATATATCGCACCAGTAGAATGAAAGTGACCTAACTCAAAATTTTCGAAGCTTCTTATTTTTCAATAAAATGACCTTAAAAAGCGTAATGAACTCTAAAATCAGGTGGTAAAAAATATGCCGATTTTTTTAGTTAGGTCACTTTTATTCTAAGAGTGCGATATATATAATATCCTACGCTTTGTGTTAAAACCTCCTTAGTCGAAAATTGACACAAAATTGATTAAAAAAAAAATTAAATTTAATTTTTAAAACTTAGAAGCACTTAAAATTGGTTGATAGGGGAAAAGAATTTCTAATTTAAAGCTACAAGGCATTAATATTTGAATTGAGTATTTTTTTCGATGTAAAATACTTTGAAATGTCGTTTTTGGATTAAAACGAGGTTTTGATAAAAACCCGGCGATATATGTTATATTTTTTTTTTTTATTATTTTTTTTTTATAAATGTCTTCTGTAATTTCATAAGTTTCCTTCAAAATTATTAAGCTAGTTATTAGCTTAAAAATTGTTAATATAAGCTTAATAGTTAAATAATATAATATAGTTAACTATTATTATGTAAATAAAAAATAAAATTAAACTCGATTAAAAATAATTAAAAAAAAAATTTTAACTTAAAAAAAAAACTCATTAAATAAATTTGCTAATTTTTAAAGCAAAACCCTAAATATTTCATTCATTAAATAAAGCAACAATATGAAAAATCATTAATTTTATATTAAATGATTATTATAAATATATATTCCCATCATGTATAAAATTAATCTATTTAAATTTAAACAAATGTGTTTATTCTTGTATACAAAAAAAAAATAAAAAAAAACATATGATACTGAGCACATGTACGAATTGAAAACTACGTAAAGAAAAAAGAAATCATTTTTTATACAACTTTGTTTGCAAAAAAAGAAAAAGTGAAAACTATTATTTAATCCAATAACAACCTATTTCCCTTCATATTATAATTATATATTTAAACAAAAAAAAAATGAATAAATAAAACAAATAAAAATATACCTACCAGCAGAAAATGATAATGAAATGTGAAAAGTTTTAAACTACAACTACATACCTATTCCATTAATATGACAAAAAAAAGACAAATTAAATTGATGTGTGTTATTTAAATGCAAATTAATCCATAATAATCCCAAAATGAAATGAAGAAAGAACAAAAAAAAAAAAAAACAATATATGTTGCAATTTGTATATTTAAGCACTTAAATTTAAAATTTACATTAAAATATTATAATACCACATAAAATAAAATAAAAAGAATGAACTAAAAAATATTGTTAGTTGCAGTGTTATTTGGGAGTAATATTATTATAAATTATTATTATGTATAGAAAATAAATAGGATTCAAAATTGTATATGTATAAAATGTATATTACTATAATTATTAAGCGAGAAAAAAAAATATTTAAAAAAGCTGAGAAATATATTATTACCTATAAATATAAATTAAGGAAAAAGTTTTGTGTTTTATTTGAAAAGAGGCTTCCAGGAATGCTAAATTGTGATATTTTAATCTGTTGGAGGTTATTTTAGGTCACTTTAATTTCTTGCAAAATTAAAGTGATGACCAATTTATAATTGAAATTGAATTTCCCTCCATTTCTGCCAATAACAGTCGCACCACTCAATTTTATTTATGAATGTCCCTCAATGTTAGATATGCTTCAGTTGCTATTCCGAGAAAGGCGTTGCAGTTGGCTAAAAAGTGACTTATCGTCAAAAAATTTAGGAACATATTTTTTCTTGGAAATTTAATGGAGTTTCTTTTTTGTAGAAATAAGAAAAAATTTAAGCCCAGGAAAAATTGAAATTTAGTTTCTTGTGTAAATTGCTCTAAAAACTAAATATGTTTTTTTGTCGAGGCTTACCTATAATTTCTAACTACAGTAGAATCTCGGAAAAATGAACGGTCCTATAAGATGAAGGCAACTCGAAAAGATAAACGAAATATTTCCACTTTTCAATGTTCAAAAAAATTAACGGGTTGAAATTTTTTACTCGAAAAGATTAACACTTTATTCCCAACACAATCAGCCTTGAATCTCGGAAAAATGAACGGTCCTATAAGATGAAGGCAACTCGAAAAGATAAACGAAATATTTCCACTTTTCAATGTTCAAAAAAATTAACGGGTTGAAATTTTTTACTCGAAAAGATTAACACTTTATTCCCAACACAATCAGCCTTATCGCCAACTAAATGGGAACTTTTTTTCCCCGGAAAACCAAAAACTACCGGGGAAAGAATATTTGCAATCGCAAATCTCCTACGAAATAATTTTTCCCCAAGAACTTACTTCGTTTAGGTTTTTGAAGAGTTGACTTTTTTTTGAGTTTATAGCTTTTAAGAACATCTTTCAATTGTATTTTTGACGCAAATGACATTTTTGAGAACGGCTAACAAACAAAATCGCTTTGACGTTTTTCAAAAAAAAAATTTATAAGTTTCTAGAAATATACACAAAAAAATCAGCGAAAAAAACTGTAGGTATTTTTTCGAAATCAAATTATAGGATTGTTGGATTACACCTAACCTAAAGAATAAGTTGGTGTTGTTTTTTTTTTATGAAATTTCAACGTGGAGTAGGCTTACTTTAGAAACCACAAAAATACAACTATCAATAGGTGATTGACAATCGCACAGAGGAAACAAGACAATACGAAGCTTCATACCAAGGACTGTTATTACGAGCATCTCCACGAAACTTATTAGCCATGTTCTATAAAGAAAAGCTACTCGTAATTATTCAAAACAAACTGCTTCAATCAATATCGATGATGAAGAAAATTACTTCTGTTTAGTTGAAGTGATTGAAAGTTGTACTTTTAGATTTAGATTCATAAAATATATACTGTCATCTAGTGTGATTTCTTGAAAACCTTCGTAAAAGAATCAGTGTGTTTTTGGGCCATAAAATTGTTCTCAATCGATCAGATTTTCAAACTCTAGTAGCTTCTGGAGAAAATCCAAGAAGAACAAATCCCGACCCACTGTTCTTATCGGTTCTTAGGAAGCCTATGAGGGCAAAATCGGGTAAACACGAAGAAGTGGTATCCAAGTTAAAAATTCTCGTTCTGTTTGAAAAATAATATTAAGAGCATCACTTTAGGGTAAAATTTGTTCAATATTAACATTTGTATAGGGTGAAATGGGGTAAAAACAAAAAAGTAATATTGGCTTTACAAAAATTATTTTTATGTTTGAAACTTCATATTAAGAGGTCAATTTAATGGTAAAACATGTTTGTATATTCAACTACATGTATGTAAATATGTAGGTACCTAAGTATGTATAGGATAAAATAGGGTAAAAACAAAAATCTTCAATCTAAAAAAAAAAAATTATAGTGTTTGAATAATATTCTTCGAGAATTACTCAGTGGGAAGAATTTTTTTCCCAAATTTAGATATTAATAGGTTAAAATGGGGTAAATAAAAAATGTTGCGTAGAAACAAAAATTACACAAATTAATAAAAAATGATTTGTGTTTGAATAATACTATTTAGAGGTTGGACTTCGAAAACCCCTCAGTGGGTAGATTTTTTATTTATTGATATTTATAGAAAGAAATAGGGTAAAAACAATAAAATGGCAATCGATTTAAAGAAATTCTTAAAAAAATTAAAATTCATATTAAGAGATTCACTTTAGGGTTAAACATATTTTCATATTCAGCTATGTATGTATAGGGTAAAATAGGGAAAAAATAAAAATTGCATGAAACTTAAAAAAAAAATATTCACGTTTGAGAATCACTCAATGGGTAGTTTTTTTCAAAACTTGTATATTTATAGGGTGAAATGGAGTAAGATTTGTTAAACGATTTAAAAAAAAATCTATTTATGTCAGAAAATTCATATAAAGAGGTGCACTTAACACATTTTTGCATATTCAGCTATGTATGTATATTGTATAGGGTGAAATAGGGTAAAAATAAAAATTGCATGATATTTAAAAAAAAAAACCAAACATTTATGTTTGAGAATCACTCAGTGGGTAGTTTTTTTCAAAACTTGTATATTTGAATGTGTGTTTGAATAATAAATTTAGAGGTTGGACTTCAAGAATCACTCAATACATCGATTAAAAACCTCTTTATGTCAAAAATTAGATTTTTGAAAAAATATCATGTTGATATTGAAATTTATTTATTGATTAAAAAGGAAAAAATGCAACAAAAAAACATCTTATATCCAAATAGCATACATTTCGTAAGTAATTGAATACAAGAATTCACTGTCCTACACAATTTACAAAAATGAAGTTACGATGTTTGCATCTTAAGCCGACAAATAGGTAGATTTTTTTTTTATTTAGATATTTGAACGGTGAAATAGAATAAATAAAAAAATTTCGTGTCGATGATTTTCTTTTTAAGTTTAAAAAAATTCAAGAGAAGGATATTACTTAGGGGTAAAATTTTTTGAATTATCAGTCGACGATGTTTTTTTTTTGTAGTTTAAAAAGTTAAAATAAGAGAAGGATATTAATTTAGGGTGAAAGTTTAAAGGTGAAATGGGGTAAAAAAAATAGCATCCTATTGGATATAAACGTCAAGGATCACACAAGGGTAGATATCATTAAATTGCCTAGTGTCCAACAAATATATTTATTTATATTTATGTATATTTTCTTTTTTTTAATATTTAACGAAATTTATATTTGTCTATACCCATGGGAAGACAAGGTGGGTTAGTTTAGATTTATAAATGTTTTTACGGGGTAATACAATCTTGCCCGTGTAGTAGCCCTAGACGTAATATGGTTAAATCGTAAAACTGCCGAAGGTATTGGGTTCGATTTCCAGCCTATGCCACCTAAAAACAGAAATATTTTTCACGGGCTACTTCCTCTTGTGAGGAATTGACAAATCCTCCAAGAAATGTGAAAAAGTGCTTCCCACTTTAGCTGTTCGGAATCGACAGAAAATTGTAGGTCCCCTCCATTCCTGTCAATAATACGCACACAGGAATGGTTTTAAGAGTTGTGAATGGTTGTCATTAGGTCAAGGTTCTACACGTGCTTTCGAGCAACCCAATTTATTTATTTATTTATAATACGATTTTGCAAGGAAGTGACAAATTATCTTGTCAAGATGGTGCGTCATTGCCGCTCGGATTTTATCAAAATGAATAATTGAAAATATAAGCCACATAGACTATCATTTTCCAAAGCTATATCGACTGTCGTCTATACTCTTAATTTATTATTTTTTATGTAAGACATTCGAAAATTCATACCTAATTTTAATAACCTTTTTTATTAAATAAAATAATCTACTCCGTCTGTCTTCATCAACCGAAAACACAATAAAACCCGCTAAAAATGTACCAATACAACTTCCAAAATAAATAATAATATTTTTTCAAATAAAATAGTTAGTCATATTTCGAGAACTTCAAAAACAACAAATTTTATGTCACATAACCGATAAATGTTTTCCAAATATATAAAACAGTAAAACGTCATGCGGAGGATTTAGGTTCCGCATAAGACAAATCAATATATCTTTAATACCTTTTCTTCTTCAGACATAAGATACATAAAAAAGATTTTCAATTTAATAGCAAATGGATGAGGATAAAAAAAAAAAAAAAACAAACAAACAAACAAAAAAATAATGTTGTTCATTATCCTTCCATGGCGCCAGTATCATAATTCATTTTGCTTTAATATACACAAAGTCAAAGTCTTACAGCTAGAGTTACCTTCAGCTAACCTAAATAGATAGATAATATCCTTTTATTGATTAAGACAAAGAATAAAAGATGATGCTTCAAATATTTCTATAGGTATACGAGTCGAGTAGGTATAAATAGAGAAAGTGGTTCAATCGAAAGAATGTTAACGCTTTAACCCACAGGACTGCCATCCCCGGATCACCATCACAATATTTTCTATTGCTGCATAAGATGATATTAGATGATAATATGGTCCAGGATTATTGGCGCCAATGGCTTGCTTCTGTGTGTGTCTTTAGATGATTTAACAAAATATTTTTGGCCTTTAATAATTATTATTATTAGGTATCCTTTTTGTGTTTGCTATTTCCTTGTTGTGTCTATATAGACATACATACATACATGATGGGAATATTTTATACTCCATTATATAAACCCAAGTTTCTTAATGGGATTTTAATTACTATGACAATGTATAATTTTGTGTCTGTCTATTTATGACAAAAAGGATAACGCATCCTTTAATAATAACTTTTATCCAAGGATGTATTTATATGTATATGGAAATAGCTTTGAATGGCTATAGATATTATAGGAAGATGAAATTAATATTCAACCGTTTAATGTATTCAAATAGTATTTACCAACCTCTAGCATGTGACCTGGGCCACTGATTTAATGATAGAATAATTTTGGCAAACCCATAACGTTATCCTTTGGATATAGTATTAAATTTAAGACATGAATGTCCTTGTGTCAATAAATTTAAGGAAAACAAAACAAAGACAGCTGTGTATTCTGTATGGGTAAGATGGTGAGTCTTGACAAATATATAGAGCTTTATAATCAGATTCAAGACATTCGACAATTTAAGAAGCCACCAAGACTGCATCCTCTAATAATTTAGTTGATCCACTGTTGTATCGAAAGGATTTCAATATGTTTTAGTTAAAGAGTTTGAATATCCTGTTTATTGTTTTAACGAATGGTTATATAAAGAGAACCCAAATACACTCGACTGTAATCCGGTTGTCTGCGATGTGAAAAGATTTTCAAGTACAAAATATGCTAATATCTCCAGCTGAAACCTCTTTAGTTGCTCCCCAATAATCAAACATACATACAGACTATGTATAGTATATTATAGGGACTATCATCGTGTCCTACCCAAACAAAAATGATTCCATCAATATCTAACAAAGTCTATAAAACATATAGCGAGCCCAAATAATAAGAGGGGGGAAGGGGTGTGGGGGTGGAGTGTTTGTTGTTTAGAAAGACTCAAAGTTTTGTTTACCGAGTGCTCAGCAGGGTGTTAATGGATTTTGTGGAAATTTTGTTTTAGAGTCTGGATTATACCTATAAATATATTTAGCTACGTATCTTCAGTATACATATATACTATGGATAATATTCCATATCTAGATATGTATACCTACTTTCCTCCTCCAGTGCTTGATGATGTGCGTATAAGTAGTATATTACGTATGGTATAGGTACTTTTGGCAGTCTAGCCTTATTCAAGGATTCGAATTAATGAATCAACATTCAAGTTCTGTATTATGTGCATTAGGCCATTAGAGGGTTTATTTTTGTTTTAACCATTTATTTATGTTTATGTACCTTAGGGTGATATGATGAGGGTGTGTAGTGTGTAAAGGTTTTTCGAGTGATATTGCATATAGCTTAGCTTGCTGGTGGAAGATATGCTCAATCGTATAAATTAACGGAAAATAATAATCATTCCATGATGATTATCATCGGTGGCAACGGGAATTTAAATACCCCTTTTGGTATATTTTCATGGGAATTTCGAATTATTATTTGAATTTGGCTACACTGAAGATATCCTTTTTTGAAGAGTCACTTTTTGGCAACAGGATTTTAATAGGAAATGTACCAATATTACTCGAAAAATGAGTGGTGACATTAAGTAGGTTTAATGAGTGTTTAGGTTTCAAAACCGATACAATTGTTCATGGCAACATGACGTAAAGAAATAAAGGGTTATTGCGATATTTAAGCATATCAACTGTTAATCTGTAGAACCTCGTAAGTCAAACATTAAACAACAAAATATTATTAATGCGAAAAAATCAGCAGATTAAGAGCAACCTTTTGGCAATTTCAGCTCGTAACAATGTTGTTCTGAACATTTTACAAACAAAGACAGAATTTAAAAAACCGCTAATAGAACCTTTTCTTTGATTTTAAATTATGTACCTCAGTATCTGTTAAACTGATTTTTATTAAATTTTGTTAGTAAAAAAAAATGTCTAATAAGTTTAAATTAAATTTTTTTCAAAAATATCAAGTTTTGGATTTGAAAAAAAAAAAATTCAAAATAATTTTTTGAAAATTCGAAATTTCAAAAACTGTGAGATAATTCTTTTCGAAATTAAATTTTTTACTCAACACAAATAAAATTACTAAAAAATGGCGTACCATTTTTTTTTCTTAAAAACATTAAAAAAATTTTCTTAAATTAACTTTTTAAAAACCCTTTTTTTAATTCCATACCAAAATAAAAAAATATTAAGAAGAAAAAATACAGCAAATCAAATGTTAATCAAGTTAACATTACCAATTTGAAATCTTAAGGTTCTAATAATTGGATTGTCGTGAGTTTTTCGTAAATTTGTGAAGTCTTATTATATCGGGAACCACTTACGTTAAAGGGTTGAAATTTGGTGAGGCGCCTGTTTATCAAATATTCCGAATTTGAAGTTTCTGACATTATTGGTACTTTAGTTAGAGGGAGGTCGAAAATCACCTGAGTTTGTGCCTGTAAAATGGGTGTATTGCCAGAACTTGGCTGGGTACTACCGTGCCCTTTGATTTTACTTAGCTTAACTTGTCAGAAGGTAAATTGTTTTTAGAGGTTGCCCAGACTACTACAAGACAAATGGTACCAAATTTAAGTCTTGCGTAGATTTTGGGACACCCTCTATATTTGGGCTTACTTTCAGTTCAAAAAATATAGGAGAGATATTAATGGCAATTCGCATTAAATCACTTTTTTTATTTGTTTACTTTTCAATTGAAAAAAGGCCGAAAAATGGTTATCAAGACCCAATTTTCATAGAACCATTTTTTTTATTTTTCTCGGTTCATCTGATTTTGATAAAATTTTATATGAAGAATATTTTTAAAAGTTTAAATACAATACCATACCATACCAATATTTCAAAAAAATATATTTTGATTTTTAAAAAAGTGTTTAAATATTTTTTTTTAAACTCAAATCATAATATTTTGAAAACGATTCTATTGATTTTTATTATAACTGGGAACTTAGCGGTTTTTTAGCATTATCTAGCTGATTTTAAAAGGAGCCAAATGACCGCACCACAGAAAAAGGAATTTGTAAATAAATGACGTAGAATTATCGTGAAAGAAAAAAAAATGTCGTGAGGGTCGTTCGAAGTCCTTTGTTCCAGGAAATAATTTTTCGCCCCTTTTTTGTCAAAAAAAACAGGACTCGAGATAAAATTAAAGTATGATTCGTTCTCTCGCAAAAAATCCAAAACTGAATTCTATTTTTGATTCAATCGCAAATCTTATTTTTCGGTTACATTAATATAAAATTCATTTTCCCGATCAAATGTGTTGGTTTGTTCCCGAATTTATCATGTTGCACCTATTGACGATCAATTCACGAACCGCTAAATAACAAAAAAAAGTTATTAATATTATGTTTAAAAAAATTTCAATCTTTAAAAATTTTTAACTTTTTTTTTTTTAATTTTCGATTTTTTCAAAATTTTTGACTTTATTTGAAAATTTTTAAATTTTTTAATTTTTTTTCAAAATTTTTGAATTTTTTCAAATTTATTTACGTACATACTTTTTTCCAAATTTTTGACTTTTCCAAAATTTGACTTTTTTCAAACTTTTACTTATTTTTCAAAACTATTGACGATCACGAACCATTAAATAACAAAAAAAAATAATTTTTTTCAAAATGTTTGCATTTTTTTTAAGTTTACATATTTACATACTTTTTTCAAAATTTTGACTTTTTTCAAAATTTTACTTATTTTTCAAAACTATTGACGATCCATTCACGAACCGTTAAATAAGAAAAAAAAATGTTAATGTGATGTTTACAAAAATTGCTAAAAATATTTCACTTTTTCCAAAATTTTTAAATTTTTATTTTTAATTTTTTTTTTTTAATTTTTGAATTTTTTTTCAAATTTATTTAATTTTTTCAAAATTTTTGACTTTTCCAAAATTTTACTTTTTTTAAAATTTTACAATTTCAAATTTTGGACTCTTGCATTTTTCAAAATTGTTTTTACTTTTCTCAAAATGTTTGACTTTTTCCAAAATTTGACTTTTTTCAAAATATTTCCCTTCTTCAAAATTGTTCTTTTATTTCGATTTTTTATTTGAAATTATTCAATTTTTTAAAAATTTTGATTTTTTTTTTCAAAATTTCCGATCTCACGAACGAGAGATACAGAAAAAAAAGTGAATTTAATTTTGTTCGTAAGAGAAATATAAATTAGATCGAAAATTTTATCGTTCGCGAATTGATCGTTCTTAAGATGATAAAGATCCGTGAAAAATAACCTGATTATGACAAAATACTATTGACTATTAAAAAATTGTATTTAACGACAGTTATTTACACATTTCTTTTCCTTTTTTCTGTTTTGAGTTCACTTTACCATTTTTTGAGGGGTGGGGAAGCTTACTTGACTGTCAAATTAACATTAACCAATGCGACATGTCTTTTCTTTACGACAAATTCACGATAGTAATTAGTAAATCCATATTGTTAGACTCTTCAAATTTTGAAGTGGTAACGCTGATTTGACGGATATGCATCCTTGTGGACTCACATAATACTACATACTTAAAAAAAAAAAAAAAAGGTTTTTGATAGGACAGGAGGATAGTAAGGGCTTTCATAGCTTAATTATTTCTTTTAAAATCAGATGAATAGGTTTATAAAATTCAGACTTTAAAATCACAGTATGATCGTAAATGTTAAAATCAAGAATGAGTTTCACTATATAGAACTAACAAATCAAAAATTTGTATTCGATGAGGAAAATTCAACTCGAAAGGGTGCATGATAAAAAATGCGGGTCTCAAAATGAGAACTTTTTAAAACAACAAATTCGTCAAAGGAATCTAAAAAATATAAAAAATAAAAATAAAGTCATGAGGAAGTTTTCTATATTAGTACCGTAGCAGAGCTATAATCCAAGGGGTCAGCTAGTTAATAAAAAAAAGACATTCATTTTTTTTGTGGTAAGACAGTTACTGTTGCGGAAACATCGTAAATTTTGTTGTTTTTTTTTTTTGTTTAAACAACGCTGCTGTTTACTGAGTTTAAACGACTTTATAATGTGTTTATATTGTTTGGTCCTTGTCCTTAAAGTGATGTACATACTACATAGGTACCTACATTTTTAAAGCTCATAAAAAGTTTGACGATTAAACAATGAGTTGATCCCAAGTAATATCTGTAAATACCTATTTGGGGAAGACAAAAAAAAAAAACAATAAAGTTGAAGTCTATTATGCAATAAAAGCAGTTTAAGATTTGCGGCCAGTAAAAAGTTTGATTTTAATGTTTTGAACCCATCTATTTTTTGTTTGAACTTTTTTATTTTTTTTTTTTTTTTTTATTTATTCTGTTTATTTCCTGAAGGAAAGTCTTTAATATTTTGATTATGACTGGCAGTGGTACTCAAGCAAAACCCGATATGTCAAAAAAAAAGAACACATTTTTCGAGTTTTTCTGCTAAATTCTACAACAGTAATTCCTTTTTCCCACAAAAGTAGGATTCAATTATATTTTAATCTACAACTTTGCAAAACCCTTTTTTTTTGTAAATATTTTGTGCTCATTAAAATGAGTTTTTCATCTCATATCGATTAAGATTTTTAATGAGTTTTTTCTGTTAAGAATGTCTTTCGAAAAACCAGCTTCTTTATCTTAAAATTAAACTGTTAAATCTTCTTGTTTATTTAAAACTCTAGCTACTTCAGAGTAAAATTGCAATATTTACGTAACCAATTGCAAACCAATAAATCTAACCATCAGAACACTATTCTTTTAAACCACACCAAAATTTTCCTCAGCTGCTGAATGTTTCAGATTTTTAATTTAGCAACCAGATCACGTGCATTTGATATGTTTGTGTGTGTGTGTGTTTTTTCTTCTTTGCAGCACCTCCTAAGAGTCACCAAGGGATTTGTGCATCCACACAGGATGGATAGGATATCCCGAAGTCCTTTACACTCTCTCTAGTCTCATAAAACTTAAAAAAAAATAAATAAAAAAGTGTTAACTCTCGAAATGAAATCACGAAATCTTTGTGGCACAAAAAAAAACACTAAACAATTTAAAGCAGTTTTTCAAGCTGCTGCTTCAACAAACTCCCACTTCTTCTTTTTTTTCTGACCATTTGTCCATTTTTCTATATAAATTCAACTATATTCTAACAATGTTCGTGTTTTGTATAGAAACAATTTAACGGCATGTTTCAGGCAAAGCAATGTGTCTTAATTATTGTCCTTCGTTAAGTTGCCTTTTGACTTCTTAATTAGCCAGTTAAGTAGAAAGAATAAGAAATAAAAGTGAAAAATTAATCTAGAACACTCTGTTTGTGTTGATTATTATTTTTTGTTTTGTTGAATTATAAGCTGTTGCATGCAACAGAAATGAGAAACAAGCAAAAAGGATAAGTAGGTAATTATTTTCTTTGAATTGAGTATAGAGAGTCAGTACAGTTATATACCTATATTTTTTTGTTGGCTTGATTAGTTTTGCTTGTTGTCAAAGAAGTTTTTCAAAATAAAAAAAAAATAAAATCTATTTTCACACTCAACTGAAATTAACAAATTGAAAATCAATTTTTTTTCATTCACACTGAACTGAAATTAACAAATATAAAATCAATTAATATCTCAGGACTTCACGACATCTCATACTCTTTTTTTTTTTGTCCATTTAATGCAACATTTAACCCGAATATCTATCCTATTTATTCACTTTCCACCAAAGTTTAAATAAATATTCGATTTTATGCTAAATTCATTTTCCAATTATAAAGAGATATTCAATTAAGAATTTCTTTCCAGTCATTGCCAGGACGACAAGCTAGCTCTTCCTTTGTTTTCTGTTTGACTTTGAAAAATATTAAAAAAAAAACTCAATAGAACAAAACGGTAAAACTTTCCAATATTTGCTCAACTTTTGTATTTTATATTTTTTTTTAAATCACTGCAGGCATTTATACCTATTGCAGGATGCTTTTTTCATCCTGTATAAGCAGCCGTATCTCCATACACCTGCCAGCTGCACTGCATTGGTCCTTTCTTTTTTTTTTGTGCTGATGAAAAAAAAAAATTAATTGTTTTTCTTCGATTGGAATTTATAATTACAGTTGCGAATTGTGATAGAAATGAGAGAAATAGATACAAAGAGATGAATTCAAGAGATGAAGAAGAACTGTAGGTATAAGTACTGGTGGAATTGAATAAATTAACTAACTCAACAGGAAATGAGTGACAGACAATCTATAAAGAATGCTTGAGGGATTTGCTTAGGAAAATAAATCAATATAGCATCATGTTCAATAAACATTTTAGAAAAAAAATTAAATTTTTTATTTGTATGTATAATTATTTAAACAATTTAAAATGTTTAAACCTTAAATTTTTTCGTGTCCTAAAATACAGATTGTGAAACATCTTTTAAGGAAATAAATTACCCCTTGTTTATACATATACCAACTTAGTTTCAACATTGAAGTAAATTTCCTTAGTCATTAAGGGTCCATTGTTAAAAGGGATGCAGGGGCGGGCTGAGAGTCAAAAAGCCTCTCGGACCTTATAAAAAAGGACCACAGAAGAGTAAAACGAGTAGAAGGAGTGACAATAAAGTAAACGAAGCTTGTGATTGTGAAACCTGAATTATTTTTACATGCGATATAAAGGTACTATATGGCAATTTATGGATTCGTAAAAAAAATCTAAATCGGGATTTTGATCAAATTTGACGTTACGAAAATAGTGGGTCTCGCAATTCTGTGCGTCCGTCTGTCCTTTCGGCTGCAGCCTAAACGGGTCGGTCGATTTTCTTCAAAATTGGTACCTACCTAGTGTTTTTGGGCAATCCCCCACACGTTTTTTTCATTTTTTTTTAAGACCAAAAATAACGGTACATGCCGCAGGTACAATTTTTGTTAGCAAAAGCTAAAAATCTTTTTTTTCTCAAGAACGTTTCCACAACTTAAAAAAAAAAATTCAGTTATTTTTTTACAAAAAGGCAACCATTTTATTAAAAAAAAAATCCGACAAATGGTACCTCCAACATAATCATTTTTTTTTATTTTCGATTTTCTCAAAAACAGTTCAACTGATATTTTTCAATTTTTTTTGGAGAATGTTTGAAAAAGTTTTAGATGTTTTGTGTACCAAAATTTTCAAAAATATTTTTTTTTTGATTTTTAAAAAAGTTTCAAAAAATTTTTTTTGAGAACTTAATAATTCGAAAACAACTTGGTCAATTTTTATTAAACTTAGCACCCAGTATTTTTTTAACATCATCATAGCTGATTTTAAATGAAAATTATTCTTATAACCAAAAATAACGGTACCTCCCATACAAATGTTTAGAAACCGGTATTGAAAATCTCATTTTTATCAAAAACGGCTTCTACGATTTTGATTAAAATTTTTGTGTGAACTAATATTTGTACGATCTACCATTTTATTGAAAAGAAAATGATCTATGGTTTAAGAATGGTATCTCTCATATAACAATTTTTTTGATTTTCGACTATATCATTATTAGTTGAACTGATAATAATTAATTTTTTTGCACAAAAGCTTCAAATAAGTTCTAATAATACTGCATACTAAAATTTTCAAAAGAATAAATTATTGATTTAAAAAAAAAAAATTTTAAATTATTTTTTTGAAAATTCCATATTTCGAAAATGGGTAGATAATATTTTTTTAATTATTTTTTTAACTCCGCATTATAATAAAGGCTAAACAATTTTTTTCAAATTTTAAATTTAAAAAAAAATAATTTTTTTAAAAAACCGCTCCAACGATTTTCAATTTTTTTTCTCATAAATTGGGTTTTCCTTAAGAAATCGGATGATTTACATCGCATTGGTGTCAAAACAATTTCAGAGGTCGTTTAATAAATTTCTATTTAATTATATATTTTTTTTTCAATCTTTCAACCTAAACTGTAAGTTCCATGCATATTTGCAACACGATGCTATACTTTATGAATATAAAAATTCAAATTGTGTACTTATGTTTAAGTCGAAACGTTCGTTTTTGATATATCAATAATAATAACAATAATCAATAATAAATAAGAAAGACCAATAAGCATCACCTACTTATTTGAAAAAAAAAGTCACTCAAATAGACATAATAGGTATTTATTGTGTAAAAAAATGTTGAAACAACTCACCAAAATTTTATTTTTTAGGCAGAGTATAAATTTGGAAGAACTTCGCTTACCTAGAACAAGAAAAAATATAATTTAAATAATTTATAAAATATGTATTCCAAATGATAATTATTAACAATCCTAGATATTTTAGTGAGAAAGTTATCATACAATGAATTAAAATTTGAAAGGGCATCACATAACTTGTAATATTGATAAATTCGATGCTACATCTTCATTGAAATTCATAGCCGAAGCCTCAATCACGTAAAACAAAAACGATCGGAAGATATCATTTACACCACCGCTATTTCTATCATATCTGTAGAGAAAAATAAGATGGCTATATCTTCAAGACGATATCGTTCGATCGTTTTCGTGTTACGTGATGAGGCCCCAGGTCCTTTTTTTTTTAAATAAAGTCATATTTTCAAATATGAGAATAGCATAAATATCTATCCACACACAATAATACAATTATTAATAAATTACCTTTTCTTGAACTCTTAAAAGATTTTTGTTTTAATTTTACAACCAAATATTTGGTAAATGTTTTATCACTACGGACGAAAACCGAAACTCAGTAAGAAATTTTACTTAAAATATTTTTAAAATAAAAACTAAATCACAAAAAAAAAACACTTTTTAATCAATTTATTGAAATTCAATAAAGAAAAACACTTGATCACTTTTTACACAAAGAAAATAAAAATAATTTAAAAACTACCAACTTATTATTATTAAAAAATTAATATTTGAAATATTTTTTCTTTTTATCACGAACCGATCGCGGAGTAATCACTTGATGAACTAAACTCGTTTTGGTCTTAACTAAATTTAATCTTCTCCTATTTTGCACACGGTCATTTGTCAAGGTCATCGACAAAGAGAAGGACATTTCTTCATAGACAACAACCTAACATGTACACTACTACTACTGCCATGCAGATGGAGATGCTGAACTAATTGTTGTCGTTGTGTGAGTTTAAATTGTGTTTCATTTAAATGTGAATAAAATAAAACTGTGGAATGTATTTAAATGAGTGCTTTTTACGAGAGGATCGATTTGGAATTATATATTAAAAGTGGATCGTTTTATCCTACATACACAGGGTTATTCAGATGAATTAAATTATTTGTATTGTATTATTTTAGTCTTGATAGTTTTTGAGAAAATTGAAAATAATAAAATTTACTAGTTACTAAGTGGTAAAAGGAGCTTTGGAAAAACTTAATGTCGAATTTCAAAGTAATAGAAATGTATTTTTTTTTATTTTCAAAAACCTAGAAGACAGATAATTTAAGCATCCGTTTTTAATATTTTATTAAAAATTGATTAAAGGTAATAAGAATAATTTGCTATTCTTCATAAAAAATCAAAAAAAAAAAAAAACCCATCGATATTTCCATCATTTTTAGCATAATCATATTTGAGGAGGATGCATTTTCTAGAGTTGAATTTGTGTTTAGACTTAATTTTAAAAATGTAAAAATTTATTATTAGAATAAAAGAGCAAAAGTGCACACTAGTTTTTAAAAAAAGTGAGAATTGCTTATAACCCCTATTAAAAAAATTTCTTCAGTTAACAAAAATTAAAGAACTTACCCTCTATAATTCAAATTTTACCGCCAAATTACATGTTAAAAATTCAAATTGGCACTTCTCACTCGACACTACCGACCGCGACGCTACCGACACATTGAAAATGAGAAATAAATAAAAAAAAAAATGATTCAAAATAGAAATTGAAATTTGGAAAAAAAAACACATTAAAATCGATAGAATTTACTTATATTTTTTTATAAATTAAAGCTCTATCACTGAATAAACATTTAAGTTATATTTTTAATGCCGCGCATAGAAGAATAAAATATTAAAGAATTATTTCGTACGAACCGATTTTGCTTCCTGATCACGAACTCCATACCAGAGATTATACTTTATGAATAAGGCTTGGCATCAAATTTAATATTGATAATACGTACTAACACTTCTACATGCAAATGTTAGTGGAAGTGCAGATTGCATTGGTGTACTTTGAGTTTTTTCTTATTGTGAAGTAAAAATTATTCTTTGAGAAAATCAACCTTTCTCTCTGTTAATTAAAGCACAGGTACAAGAACGAGACAGGACATAGGAGATGATAGATTCAGAAGAAGAAATTAGGAAGAAAAACTGAAAAACACTTGTTTAGCTGTGGGAGTGGAAATGAAAGCTTATAAAATTCTCAATTTGGATTGTGTTGTATGGTGATGAAAATGGATAGGGTAGGTTTACATGGTGATTCCTATAAACAACGATGGGATGGCAGGTGTAAATATAAATTGATCGGCTGGATCGGACGAGCTTATGGTTAAAGAATTTAATTGGTTAAGTATTGAATATGCAAATTATTTATTTAATTGAATTGATAAATTAATTTAATTAAGCGTTTAAGCAAAAGTATGAATAAACTTAAAACTACCTACAAAACTGATTTAATTTCAATTGTTTTATAATACGCTTTTGTTGGAGCCGATTTAGGTAATTTCGTAAACAAAAAAGATGTTTTCATTTCAAATTTGATAATTTCATTTGACATCTAATTTCACTTGGAATTGGATTTGACAGTCAATAGCTTCTGTTTCTTGTGTTCTCTTTCTGTTTCTGTTTTCTATACATCAAAATTTGACATACCTCATTTCGAAATGTGGATTTGTATGGGAAATGAGATAATTTGGAATCAAATTTGGAAATTTTCAACGAAATTATCTCAGAGTGTAGAGTGCAGGATGCAAGTGAAGAGTGCGGAGTGCAGAATCCACTCTGCACTCCGCACTCCAAACTCCGCACTCTACAAATCTCCCTATAGCCGATTCCTTTCTTGAGTCAAACCAGAAATTTTAAGATCGAGTTCGAATTCTTGCGTCAATTCTTTCATCCTGTTTGAACACCACCCATTACAACTGATGAGATTTCAAAAATATTTGCCAAATTGTTCATGAACCAAGCTGTATTCACATTTTTACTCTAACATTGATTACAACACAAAAGGCGTTTTTCTTTTGTAGCTTGGAATAGAGTTCTGAACAGAGTCCGAGCATATCGAGCATGCTCTGAACGTCCTCTGAACAAAGCGTGTTCTGAGCGCTCAGAATTATTTTTGAAACACACCTGAACACTTAGCTTTTTTTTTTCAATTTCACCTGTCAAATGCTTGTGTTCAGCTCTCTCGGTCTGCTCAGTTATTTTATTCTGAGCTCATAGAGTGCGCTCTGAACAAGCTCAGAACACGTTCAGAACGAAAAAAGAAACACAAATTTGAAGCTCTGAACGTTCAAATGTAAAAAAGAAACACAATTTTTTGTTTAACAGTTCATTATCTGCTCTGAACTAAAACGAAAAAAAACCCATAAAAATGCGTGCAAAAATATGAATTCACCACCTTCAGCCATTTTATTCATCTTATGGGCAAATTGGAACGATAGCCGATGTGACCCATCCCTACAATTCGTAATCTCTGGCTCAAAGTACCCCACTGCAGTTTGCACTTGCAAATGCATTTGCTTGTAGAAAGTAGGTGTATGTATTAGTTTAGTACCTACATATTAGGTCTGTTTGCGTATACTTGCCCGAGATTTATTTTTTTATATGAACTTTGACAGTCTTTCAGGCTTAAAATGGTAGAAATGGGTAGGTTTGGCAAGTAAACGAACAAGGTTATTATCAAAATTAAACTTTTAACCAATTCATATAAAGTGTGGTCTGTGGTGTCGATTTCGTGATCGTGAAGTAAAATCGTTTCTCAAAAAAAATATTTTAATATTTTATTCTCCAATATGCGGCTTTAAAAATATAATTTAAATGTTTATTCAGTGATAAACATAGAATTTACATAAAAATATTAGTGAATTCGATCGATTTTTTTTCAAATTTAAATTTATTTAAATTCATGAAGTGCGCAGTTCGTAATGGTGGGTTTGGTTTGGAAAAAAAATGTTAAAAAATTTTGTTCTCAAATGCGCGGCATTCAAAGTATATAGTGGTAAAGCTTAAATATATACAAAATATTAGCCAAAGTTGTCGATTTATGTGTTTTTTTTTTCAAATTTAAATTTCTTTTTTGAGTACATTTTGTTTTTATTTTTTTTTTAATCTTCAGTGTGTCGGTTGTGTCGATAGTGTCGGGTGTGCAGTGAAATTATTCAAAATGGATCTTTAATGTGTTACCTGGCGGTAATATTTGAAAAAAGAACAATATTTGAATTGTTAAAGGTAAGTGCTTTAATTTTTGTTAAGTGAGGGGTGACTTTTCAAATCAGGACAGATAATTTTTCACTTTTCATAAACATTGTAAGTATGAAAATTTGTTCTTCATATTCGTAAAATAAAATTTGCATTTTTAAAATGTATCTTAACAGAAATTACTAAAATCGTATGGAAATTCATGATTTTACAATTTGATTTTTTTCGTTTTCCTGAGGAATGACGAAAAGTGCTCTTATCTCCTTTTGAAAAATCACTCTTTCGTTAATATTAGAATGACAATTAAAATATACAAACACAATGAAAAAAGAGACGGATATATACCCTGGCTGTCACTGTGATCCTGTTTGTTTTGGGATCTGATCCAGATCAAATCATGTGGATAATAAAATGCAGCTAATGAGGATATAATCCTTAGTTGTATTTTTTTTTGACAGATTCAAGGTAAATTTTCGTAAAATTGTAGTAGAATAACCTTACACCTGTTTCTTACTAAACAGGGGGCCGATTCTGATTCTGTGAAAAAGTGAATCGAATAAATTGTTTTCACATTCGCTCTCATGCAATGCTTGCACTTTTTCGATTCACTTTGTGCAAATAAGCGATTCTGGTTCAGTGAATAAAATTCTTCGACGAACTTTAGCCGTGTTTTTTTGACAGCCTGGGGGGAATTGGATGAAAAAAACGACGTCGGTGCTAAACAATTAACATGTTAAATGCTACCACAACTAATCCCAGAGAATTCTCGGGGTTTAACTTAAACGCCCAGAAAAACTGTGTTACCGGCATGAATTACATACATGTTATCGATAGTTTGTATGAAAACTCCATGTTTTTTTACTGTCATGGCGTCACTAATCCCCGCTGTCGTTTTTTTCAACCGATTCCCCCTCGGACTTGCAAAAAAACACGCCTATTGTCATGGTAAGGTAGTGTAAACTGCAGTGCAATGAAAAAAAGACACCAAACACATGCAAAATATACAAACGCAATAAAAAAGAGACGGTTATATACCACTGGCTGTCACATGTGATACTGTGTGTTTTATTAATGACGATCTAATTCAGATCAGACCAAGTGCATACTGAAATACAGCTATTGTTTATAAATTTATTAACAAATAGGACTGCACAACAATAACAAAATAATTTCCTGTTTACACAGGCATTTTACTGAAAGGCGCATCCAGTGAGACAGGTAGATTTTATGTGTGTAAAAGCGAGAAGAAAATTCACCGATGCCCCAAATTCAAGTAATATTCTCGAGTGCAACATGAAAGACTTTTTTTGTGTGAGTGAGATATACGTATTGATTTTAAGGGCGTGTAGACGCCCTTTCTAACACTAACAAGACAAAAAGCTGCTTGCAGTTTACCGGTCAGTGTTTTTTTTTTTTTGACAGATTCAAGGGAAATTTTTTGTAAAATTGTAGTAAAATAACCTTAAACCTGTTTCTTACTAAACAGAGCTAAAATATCACTATGAATATGCCCCAACTCACTAACTAACTCTTCCCAGGAATTGACAAATTCTCCAAAGTTTTTCTTCTCATGATAAAATGCTTAACATAAGCCGTTGAGATTTGGCAGAAAATTGTAGGTCGCCTCCATTTCTGCCAATTAAACACACACACACACACACACACACACACACACACACACAGAGGTATGATTGAAAACCACTATATGACCTCTGGGCTCTGGTTCACCACACTCCTTGAGCCAAAAAAATCGGAATCGGTAAAGTGTTCCAAGTATTCTCTTCTTTCACTCAAAGTTAAGTTAATAAATTAAGTCGATAAAAATGAAGATTTTCTCTCCAATCTTATCCCTCTCTGAAAATAAGTAATTTTCTCGTCTTCATGTCTTAAATATTATTGAGGTAGATATCCTTGCGGCGACAATTTTGATAAAAACTTTTAAGGCAAACATACATAATATTTCTATTCTCCCTTGTCATCTTGTGTTATTAAGATGTTTTGTTACTAAATATACAACAGAACATCAACCTGTTACAAAATATATATATCTATCTATAGGTATATCCTCATCTCAGCCCCAGAATCAAGATGTACCTTCTTATATACTTAATCCTTTTCAAAACCTGATAATAATCAAACATTAATTATCCTCAACTCAGCCTCCCTCGCTCATTTAAACAAAGAATTCCTTGTTAAATATACAAAAAATATGGTTGAATTAAGTGTGTTTAGTCTTTTTAATCATTCGCCGCATTTGTTTTGCCAATTTTTAGGCGCCAACCTTAAAGATTTAAGTTAATTCGTGTAATTTTTTAAAAAAATTTTGTGGGTGTGTGAATTCAGCGTTTTTGTATTTTTCCATAAAAATGTGAAGGTCTAGGTACCACGTAACCTACATGCATAGGTTTTAGCGGGTATTGCGATGTTATCCTTGTTTATTTGTTATATGGGTGCGTTTTATGTGTGTTCCTTTGTACATAGTAACGTAACACACATCAGTATAAGCTCATTTTTTTGTCAATGTAAGTAGTATAGGGTAAATCAAACAATAATAGGCAATTTAAGAATAATTCTTTACGAAACGGGTCGAACGCCTTAGTATAGATTCTTGTAATTTCGCACAAAGGAAGGTCTTTTGGTGCATTAAAAGACAAAAAATTCAAGTTTTCCATTTAGAGGGCGTGGCATCCTCCCCATTTATTTACAAATGTTATAATTTATATGGAACTCTTATGGTTGTTGTTGAGTAATGAAAATTGGTAGATAGGCAAGAGGGTAAAAATTGAAAAATTGTGATTTTCAATTCAAGGGGCGTGGCATCCACCCATTTTCTTAGAATTATTACCAACATACATGGACCACTTCTGATTGTTGCAGAATTATGAATTTTGGCAGAGCGGTAAGGCTTGAAGTGTATACAAAGAAAAAAATTTGATATTTTTCCTTCAGAAGGCGTGGCATCCACCTACTTTGACACTATTATTATCATTTATATGGAGCTTTTATGATAGTTGTCGAATGATGAAATTTGGTAGAGCGGCAGCATTTGTAGTTCATACAAAGGAAAAAATTGAAAATTTTGGATTTTGTATACAGGAGGCGGGGTATCCACCCACTTTCTTAGAATTATAACCAACTACATGGATCACTTCCAATTGTTGCAAATTGATGAAATTTGGAAAAGCGATAGGACTTCAATTGCTAACAAAGAAAAAACTATAAAATTGAGATTTTTCTCTCAGGAGGCGTGGCACTCGATCACTTTCATACAATTCTGTTATAATAACATGGAGCTCTTCTGATTGTGGTAAAATGGTGAAATTTGGTAGAGTGGTAGGATTTATAGTGCATACAGGTAAAAATCGAAAATTTTTGTTTTTTTTTATTCAGGAGGCGTGGCATCCACCCACTTTCTCAAATATTATGAATTACATGGACTTTGTCCTTTACCCTTGATAATCTATAAGAACATTTGAGAATAAATATGCCGGTGGCTGCTAAGCACAAAACCTTTAGGAACTTCTTAGCTAGGTGCTCTATATGAGTCATACCCTATATTTGATATTACCTTCTCAATATTCACAATAGCATTTTTTTGTTGATAAAATTAAACGAGAAAAAAAAAAATATTTGTGTATGAATTTGCTTACATTATATTGATTGTTCGTGTATTTATTGCATTGCACGACAATATTTTTATTCAAATCAGGCTTATATACATTATTTGGCCCTAACGATTATTTAATTTCTTTTTTTTTTCGGTTCTTTGTAAGGATTTCTATTGATTACCTTTACATGCGTTGGAAATGTTGTTCAATCAAAATATAGAAATATATAAGTATACATATATTGTTGTTGTTATATTGATGTTATTGGCATATTACTATATAGAATATAGGTACCTATTTATTCTACTGTCTATTTTTGAATTGATTTTACTTATATATTCTGATATTTTTATATTTTTTTTTCTTTTTTGTTACATGAAAGTCGATTAAATCAGAATTTTCTTCTTTTTTTGGGATTGGTGGAGGGGGTTGTTTGGGGGTAGAGTGTAGGGATATGTTAAGCATGAATATTGACAAATGTTTTGATGTCGTGCTTAATTATATATGTTACTGAATATTGAATGATTTTGTTTTGTTTTCTTTTATTTTTTGTATTTTTTTTTTGTCATTCTATATTAATTGGCATTGAAGATTGTGAAATTTTAATATTAAATTGAGCCAGACAAGTAATAATCCAATTTCGAGAACCAATTTAAGCTAGGTATATTATACTGAGTACAATCATAATAGTCTTTTCCTTGATTAGCTACTCATTTATAATATGGTTTTTGTTATAATTTCAATACACGTACGGAATTTAAAAATACCAATTGTTATAAAAATAAAAAGTTTAGCTTAGCGTGAGCACCAATTTTTTTAGTTTAATCTCACGCCATCAACTATAGCATAGGACAGAATATTTTTAAAGGTGCAAACATGGACATGGTCTTATCTATATAATATAAGGTTGATATCTATCTACATAACACGTCTGTTTTATTTAGACATTTAAATAAGGCATTCATAATAATAATGGAGTTTGTCAATTTTTGACTAATTTGGGTATTTTAGGGAATCGAAACTAAAAAAAAAGTGTTTGACTAAAAATTGATAAGATCATTGAATATTAATAGAAAAAATAATTGTTAATAACGTAGAATTAAAAAAAAAATCAGTGTCCACAATTTTTTAATCTAAATATATAAAAATTAATTATTGGTTTGCATGGCAGTTTTTTTTGTTGGATTCGTATTGAATCAGGTAAAGAAAATTGGAAATTTCGACCGAAAAAGTAGTAAAATCGTGAAAACCCAAAATTGCATACTTTCAGGAGATATTGGTTTTTGTTTGTACCCACACAACTTAGCTGAACATCATCCGATTTGCATGGGAATTGTTGAAATTGTATTGAACCAGGTAAAAACAATATGGAGTCAAAAATTTGAATTTTCGGCCGAAAATGTAGGAAAATCGTGAAAACCCGAAATTGCATACTTTCAAGGGATATTGGTTTTTTGTTTGTCGTGCACTACTTGGCTGAACATCATCCGATTTGCATGGTACCGGGTAAAGACAATAATATGGAGAAAAAAAATTTTAATTTTTGGCCGAAAATCTAGGAAAATCGTGAAAACCCGAAATTGCATACTTTCAGGGGATATTGTTTTGTTGTTAATACCGCACGCAAAACTCAGCAGAACATCATCCGATTTGCATGGGAATTTTTTTTGTTGAATTCGTACTGAACCAGGTAAGGACACTATGGAGTCAAAAATTTTAATTTTCGACTGAAAACGTAAGAAAATCGTGAAAACCCGAAACTGCATACTTTCAAGGATTAATGGTGGTATTTTAAAAGTTTAAAAGTTTCATTTTGTATGAGAAGGAGAAAATATTGATTCTAAGGAATGATAAACACTTCTGAATTGATAATCGGAAAATTTTTTACCTCACGAAAATTACATCGCCTTGATTCCATACAACGAGCGACGTTGAGCAGAACAGATACTTACATGCAAGAATGAATTGATTAACGGCTTGTTATGATGCACAGTGCGTGTCCCCCACCACCGACCTATCGATACCGTGTATAAAAATACCAACACCCGTCAACATACTCCCGACACCCCTGACTATACTACTTCAACCATCTCTAGTGAAGAATACTAAAGTATGAATATTATTGGATTTGTCATATAGTTCACACTCAGTTTGACCAAAAATATTACTAAGAGACTGTGAACAAACAGAAGTAAACCGAGCTCTACCATAGTTTGAATATAGTACAAATCGGCAATCACGAGTATCTTGGTGACTACTTTTTTGAAAAGCTTAGGCCTCCAGAAGTGACAGTGGAAGCCCAGGTTAAAGTAGTTAATCAGTGGAGTCTGCTATCTCAGACTGTAAGTTAGTGGTGTCTGCTATCTCAGACTGTAATTTAGTGGCATCTGCTGTCTCAGACTGTAATTTGGTTGCGTCTTCTATCTTAGACTGTAATTTAGTGACGTCTACTTTCTCAGACTGTAATTCAGTGGCATCTACTATCTCAGACTGTAATTTAGTGGCCCATTCTATCTTACACTGTAATTTTGTGATGTCGGCTTTCCCATACTGTTATTTAGTGCCATCTGCTTATTTAAACTATAATTAAGTGGCCTCTGTAATTCAGTGGCATCTGCTTATTTGGACTGTAATTTAGTAGCTTCTGCTATCTCAGACTGTTATTTAGTAGCGTCTGCTATCTCAGACTGTAATTTAGTGGTATCTGCTATCCCAAACTGTAATTTAGTGGCGTCTGCTATCTCAGACTGTTATTTAGTGGCGTCTTCTATCCCAGACTGTAATTTCGTGGCGTCTGCTATCTCAGACTGTAATTTAGTGGCTCTGCTATTTCAGACTGTACCTAAGTGGCATCTGCTATCTACGACTGTAATTTAGTGGCGTTTTCTATCTCAAACTGTAATTTAGTGGCGTCTGCTATCTCAGACTGTAATTTAGTGGCATCTGCTATCTCAGACTGTTATTTAGTGGTGTCTTCTATCCCAGACTGTAATTTCGTGCCGTCTGCTATCTCAGACTGAAATTTAGTATCGTCTTCTATCCCAGACTGTAATTTAGTGGAGTCTACTATCTCAGACAGTAATTTCGTGGCGTCTGCTATCTCAGACTGTAATTTAGTGGAGTCTACTATCTCAGACAGGAATTTAGTGGCGACTGCTCTCTCAGACTGTTATTATGTGGTGTCTTCTATCCCAGACTGTAATTTCGTGGCGTCTGCTATCTCAGACTGTAATTTAGTGGCTCTGCTATTTCAGACTGTAACTAAGTGGCGTTTTCTATCTCAAACTGTAATTTAGTGGCGTCTGCTATCATTTGAACAGTTTTCAAAAATCAAGAAAATGGTTCTGTGGAAGGTCCCATTAACAACCATATGAACCAAAAATTGTGAATATCAATTTTTTTAATTCCAAACTGTTTTTCAAAAATAAAGAACTGAATTCCAATATTTTCTGCGGAATCTTGAATTTGAAATATTGCCATTAAATTTACGTGACTTAGTCTTGCTTATTATAATTAGTTCTCATTATCTCGTGATAAAGCAATATTATTTATCTATTCAAAACTTTATTTCTTCAATTAAAGTAAATCACTCTTCAAAACGTTATTCAATTTTTGTTTATAATAATAATGCTTTTACCAATTCAAACAAATTAGTTTCTTCAAAGATAGATTTATCGAAAACAAGAAACAAAAAAAAAACTTTGTGGCAAATTGTTCACAAATTACTGCCAAACACGAAGCATTATTGCCAATAAAAGTAAGATAGGTATATAGGTCCTATATAAGATACCTTTCCTACTCCTTTATCTTTTCCCTCCCTTGCCTTTCCAATAGAAAATGGCAACAAAAAAAAAAAAAAAAAAAAAAAACAGAAAGAAACCATAAACCAATAAACCAAAACGGAAGAATGACAATTCCTTTTCAATAAGCAAACATGTTTCTTTACTCTCGTTCCGTAAATTTTTGTGTCTGTCTATCAGATCCCAATAAATTCTCATTCTATATCGCCCAGCATCTGTTTGGAAGCACGCACAGCGCACAGCGCACAGCAAAGCACCAGGCTTCTTTTGCTTCATAGCCAGCTTGCTTACTAAACTAAATACATACAATCTCTACCTCTCATCCTTTTGTCCCTACAAGGACTACTACGAGTCGATAGTCTTCTTCCCCTTTCGAAAATAACACCTAGCTGGCTGTTTTTGGATTCAGAAGAAGAAAATGTGAAGTGGCTTTGAGGCATCTTCTTAAATTTTGTGGGCGTAGTTGTTATAAGGGAGGGGGCACAAATTCGCTTGTTGGGGGTATGCCTTCGATTTGCCTGGCATGCACATCACATCACATTCAAAAACAATTGAATCAACTTTCTATCACCAGGAATGATGGTGATTGAAAAGGACGAAAAGGGCACTTCCCTTTTCTACAAAACAAAAAAAGTATTAGAAACACATTTTTGTGTGTTTTTTTTTTTTTTACACCCCACTCACACTCCAATTCATGTCAATAAATTCAAGTTGCCCAAGAATATTGAGGAGGGAATTTGTCTTCTCGAGACGTGTAAAACCAAATAAAAATCGACAAAAAAGCAAACATAAAAAAAAAAAAAAAAAAAAAACCTACCTAAATCGAAAAAGAAAAAATATCGACGGAAAGACAAAACATAAATATTGAAATTAGCTCCAACACATCCTCTGACTACGGAATTTCGATGAAGTGAAAGGAAAAGTTCGAAAGTCTTTCCATATATTTTTTTTTTTCAATTTGTTTTTTTACATCCAAGCCAAAGGCAGAAAAGCAGATCCAACCAAAAGCTGAAATCCACTTTATCGGGTGTTGCCGTGTTGGGTTAGGCCAACTATACACCACCAACAACACTTTATACAGATGAATAATATTCTATCGACGCACAGAAGAAAAAAAAATTTGTCTGTAGTTTGAGGGACTAGGTAGGTATGCATCAGGCAAGGTTTTTACTCATCCAAGTGTCCTTTATGTTCTTATAAAAAATTCATAACACCAGAGAGTCGATAAAGTTTTGTGATGGGCTTACAAAAATGGCAGAGTCAATGTGTTTTTAAATAGCCAAACAAGCTGGTAAAAACTTTGGGCTACATATATATACGTTCGTTGGCTATAAATGATGAGCAAAAGGATATCGATGGATGTGTGTTATTATTTATAGTTATGGACATAGGGATTTATTTGATATTATTTAAGGATCAATCGGTTAACTAATTTATATTCTTTGAAGGAAAAAAGTAGGTAAGTGATTTGTTAAACTGTATGTCAAATGGTACATCGAGGCTTGCGTTAAATTGGAGTAAATTGAAATTTAAAAGGTTGTAAGGGGTATTAGCAGAAGAATCCATTAAAGGAAATCTCATTTTGTCGGAAACGGTTTCTACGACAAAGCGGCAAAACCATCAAATGGCAAAGCCACAAAATTATGAAAAGACAAAGCCACAAAGTGCTAAAGCCACAAATTGCAAAACCACAAAGTCGCAAAGACAGAAAATGGCAAAGCGACAAAGTAGCAAAGTTAAAAAGAGGCAAAGCGACAAAGTGTCAAAGCGACAAAGTAGCAAAGTTACAAAGAGGCAAAGCGACAAAGTGGCAAAGCGAAGAAGTGGCAAAGCAACGAAGTGGCAAAGCAACGAAGTGGCGAAGCAACGAAGTGGCAAAGCAACGAAGTGGCAAAGCAACGAAGTGGCAAAGCAACGAAGTGGCAAAGCAACGAAGTGGCAAAGCAATGAAGTGGCAAAGCAACGAAGTGGCAAAGCGATGAAGTGACAAAGCGATGAAGTGGCAAAGCGACGAAGTGGCAAAGCGACAAAGCGGCAAAGAGTCAAAGTGGCAAGCCACAAAATGGAAAAGTGACAAAGTGGCAAGGCGAAAAAGTATGAAAACGACAAAATGGCAAAGCAAAAAAGTGGCAAAGCGAGAAAGTGAGAAAGTGGCAAAACGACAAAGGGGCAAAGCAAGAAAGTAGATAGCGATAAAGTGACAAAGTTACAAAGTTCCAAAACGACAAAGTGGCAAAGCGACAAAGTAGCACAAAATGGCAAAGCAAAAAAGTGGCAAAGCGATAAAGTGGCAAAGACAACAAGCTGCAATTCGACATACCGGCAAAGCGGAAAAGCAAAATAGCGGCAAAGCGACAAAGAGGCAAGGCGACATAGCGGCAAAGTGACAGAATCTTTAAAAAAGTGAAGTGTAACAAACGATTCCGCGGGCTTCCAAAGCAAGCAAAGCTAATTTACTGCACTCACCAAAATATGTTAAGACAGTCGATTTGCCTTTGAATCTGAAAACACCGTTTGTAAACTTGCCTATCTTGACACCGAACATTCTTCGAGCCTTAAGGTACCGATTGGTGTTCCACAAGGTTCAATTTTTGGTTCATATCTATTTATGATTTTTGGTAGTGACATTTGCAGAAAAATTAATAAATACCACCATATTTACAAGTTCATACTATTTATTCCAGACTTTACCGCACCTACATTTGAACTTAGCGCTAATTATAGTAGTCTATAGAAAATGAACTGAAATTAACAACTCTATTCTGGCAAGCCTCACTGATATTTTTCACAATTTACAACAACCTCACAAGGTGAGGTAAACTTGATTTTATGAGGTTTTCGTATTCTGGTATCACAAAACTATCGAAATTGTAATCTCCTTGACGGTGTTCACATTGGATTTTCTCCTCCGAATTTTTTTGACGTCTCTGTTTACTTATCCCAATCCCACTTCATGGTTAGAAAGAGGTGGCCAAGAAAGGCATCTGTTTTTCTCGATATGATGTGGGAGTAAGAGAAAATACAGAGCCGTCAAAAAAGAGTCGGCGAAATCACTTCAATGTGAACACCGTCCTATTTGAGTTGCTCACAACCTTCGAGGATAATCATGGAGTGCTCTTTTCCATTCCAAATTGAAGCTTTCATAGGGGGCACTGTTCACACTTTCAGTAAAAACTTACAAGTTTTTTGACAGCCGATAATTTATAAAGTGTAATATTCAATGGCACTTTGTCCGTGGGCAGAAGGCCATAACTTTTGTCACAAATATCTTTAAAAATAAAAATTATAAAAAATAAAAAAAAATAATAACAAATTTCAAGAGAATATAAGACTGATAGTAATTGAACTTTAAATATTCACGAAGAAAGTGGTAACAGCGCCCCCTATAACGGCTTAAGACACATCAACGCATTCGATATAGGAACAAGCACTCCATATAATATATATGCTCTAAGCACACAACTCACAAGCTTGTCAAACTTCCATAATTGTGACAAAAAAAAATTATTCCATGGGTCCGTTCAATAAAAATTAAGAAATTAACAATCCAATTACAAATTCACCTTCCTGTGGTGAGTTTTTTGTCAGGGTTGTCTGATTATAGCAAAAACATTATCGAATTACAAAAACCTCACAAAAAATCAATCTCACAAGACCTTGTGACTTTTAAGCCCTAATAAGCGAGGAATAGCCATTTAAATCATTTTAAAAGAAGAGCCGAAAAAAGTACAATTTTCATTAACCTTTCTAGCATCGAGTATGTATCCAAAATTAAAAATCTTAGGTATTCTGCCCACAATATATTTTAAGAAGCCACACATTTGTATACATAATTTGAAACTACCTTAAGAACCTTATATGATATATTATATGGAGTGCTCGTTTCCATTCGAAATTGAAGATATAATAGGGGGCGCTCAAAACACATTCAGTGAATACTTGGAGATTTTTTTACAGGCATCAGCCGACCATTTATCAAGAAATGTAGTATTCAATGGCTTTTTGTCCGTGGGCAGAAGGCCATAACTTTAGTGACAAATATCTTCAAAAACAATTTTAAAAAATAACAATGAATTCAAGAGAAAATATAAGAAAATTGTGACATGGCAGTTGAACCTTAAGTATTCACTGAAGGTAACAGCGCCCCCTATCATGGCTTCAGACACTACAACGCATAAGTTATAGGAACGAGCACTAATATAATATATGCTCTAAGTTAAAGAAGAAGACAGCAAGGCACACATATGAAAGGCATATGGTTCCAATTCCAATTCATGGCATTTTCAATTCAAAGGACTGGCTCTAAACTAAGGAGAGACTGGTGTGATGCTTTGTGAAGCAAAGAGCGTTTATAGGATTTGATTTAATTTGATTTGTTGATGATAATGACTAATTTTATTCAAAATCGTTTATGCGAGCTTATCAAGAGTTTTTCTTAGAAAAGTTAATTTAAGATAAATCCATTCATCAAAAATATCTCCTGCAAAACAAAGTTTAATTTCTTGGAAATTGTTATACCCTGTAGCAGTAGAAATATACATTTCAATGGATGTTTTTGTTGTTTTTTAATCCAATTAGAATACTTACAACTTTTATTCAAAGTTCTTTATTGACATTTCTCAATCGTTAAGTCAAGTAGTCTTTATATAAGAAGAACAAAAAACAGAAACAAAATAAAATAAATACGAACGATATTTTTTGTCAATACCATGGCGGCATTGTGTACCTACCTTTGTTGTAGGATAATGGCGACTGAAAATTCAGATTTCTGATTTTTTTCAAGATTCTGATTGGTCAGCTGTCAGGTGATCCTAAAAACCATTTAACTTTGTATGACAGCTACCCGCTCAGAAGCCAGACAAATTCATAGTTGAATTTTCAGATGTTAAATTTGTTTATTTTTTACCTCAGAGCAGATCACTGAGCTGTCAAAAATAAATTCTATATTTCATCCGAGCTAGCTCCGAGCATGCTATGTATGCTCAGAATAAAATAACCGAGCAAATGGAGCAAAACTCTGAGCGAAGCCAACTTCATACAATTTTTGTGTAATTTGACAGATTATTAACTACTAAGCATGTATGACAGTTCAGTGCTCAAGTGTGTTTCATAATTAAATCTGAGGGCTCTGATCATAATCTCATAAGAGCTTTGCTCTGATTGCTCAGCCTCTGCTCAGAGCTTTGCTCAGTGCCAAAAAAAGAAAAACGCCAATTGTCATACGCAGGAACCCGGTCATTCAAAAAAGAAGTAAAAAACAGTAAGTTGTAACAAATTATGACAAATACCTAATAAAAATTCATACAAAAATCTGACATACCTAATATGTATTTATAAACATTTATGCCTCATTAACAAAAGTTAAAAATTTTCATTATTTCTGTCATTTTATGCCAATACATGAAAATGTCAAACAATTGGTATAAATTGACAGACAAATGTCACTCTTGGATAAAAAAGTGTCATCTTACGTTAAACATGTCAATGACATTCAATAAAAGATTAAATCAAATTTCAACGAAACCAATACTTGACCTGAATAACCTAAAGAACAAAATCAGCTAGAAAAAAAAAGAAAAAGAAAACACTACTTTCTCAAAATTGATTTAAATTGTTCGTAAAAATTATTACCTATAACATCGATAAATAAGAAGAATTTGTGTTTACTTATAAAATTCATTTAATTAAAAGCCACCTACATGTCAAACACTACCTTTCTGAGTTTACCTTGTCAAAAAATAATTCCCAGAAATTTGTATAGGTAGGTACAAATTCTCTGTTTACTTATTTTATTTATTCGAAAGTAAACAAACTAATTTAATTCTATATTCTTCAAGGAAAGTATGTAGGTAGGTACCATGGATATTTATGGGAAAATGGAAAACAACAATGGGTTTTTAACTACCTCTACATTCCTATGTTTCCTGAAACACAAAAATAAACACACTGCACAAATATAATCATAACTTGTTTCGATTTACGTGAAAAAGTGACAATGTTGACAAAAATAATTTTAGTGAATTAAAAATTTACATAGAATCTATGGAAATAACAGCTAAGCTTAAACAAGAAAAAAAAACTATAATATCACATTTGATGTAGTTTTTTTTTGCAAGTTCATTTGCCTTAAATAAAAATACACAAAAACACGGCACTGCTTAAGAAACAAAAAAAAAATAAAAAAAAACTTGGCAGCACTGACATTTGAATGACATTTCAGCTGAATAAATTTTTTGTGTTAATTTGTTTTCTTTTTAATTGGTTTTCTTTGTTTTATATTTTTACAATATTTATCAAATAAGAATGAGTGTTTGAGGTTAAATTCGAACAAATTTTCTATTCGCCGAATTGTGGAATGCGTCTTGATGTTGTGGATTGCGAATTTATTTTTGACAGTTGGCAGAAGAAATGTACCTATAATATGTTCTTAGTCGTTAAAATATGAAAATACAAAAATTGTCCAATATAAACTAATTTTTTTGTATATGACAGTCTTCTTTCGGGCTAAAAATAGTAGTAATAAGTTTGGGAAGTAAACGAACA
This sequence comes from Epistrophe grossulariae, assembly GCA_929447395.1. Taxonomy (NCBI): domain Eukaryota; kingdom Metazoa; phylum Arthropoda; class Insecta; order Diptera; family Syrphidae; genus Epistrophe; species Epistrophe grossulariae. The sequence continues at coordinate 15,260,583 of OV839567.1, read as the reverse complement.
AGGTTTTTGTTGAAACTGAAGCACAGGAAAGTCAAAGGGGGGTTTTTTTTAAGAGAATTATCAACTCATATTAAGAATTTTTAAGTAAAATTTACGTACATTACAAAATAATTTTTGTTTTCACATAAACATACCAATGCTAGTATTTGCTTTATAAAATAGCTTAACACTTGTCAGTTTCAACAAAGTAAAGATTTTGACGTTTGTGAATAAAGAAAGAGAGAGAAGGATATTTTGTTTTAAAGTTCGGAATCAATTTTTTAACACTACGATGATAGAGAAGTCCAAAAATGTGATCGTCGGTCTATGAAGAGCCTAAACGGGTGATTTGCTTTCAAATTGGCACAGAACATTTTTATGTAATTATCCTATAAAAAGGGGAAATTCGAGTTTTTGTTTATGCACATGATTCTATTCGTTTATTATTTATATTTTCGAATTTTCACCAAATGGCGCTAATTTCGATTAAATTTTTTACCTACAATGGCCAAAGCGATTTTAAGTCAAACTGCTTTCAAGTTTTTGCCAACAAATTTGCATTTCGAAAATATGTAGGATTTTGACGTTTTTTTTTGAGAAAATTTGCATTATTTTTGAGTATTCACGTACAGTTCTTTAATTGTTCCACCTATTTTGTTTAAATTTTGAAATTCGGTAATTCTAAATTCCTTCAACAATATTGCTTTAAAAATTTTTTAAAATAAATATCACACAAACACTCGATTTTATTAGTTCTTTTGAACTTTTTAACATTTTTTCGTTAAAATGTAGCTAAACTAAAATTGTTAACCACAAGATATCACATTAAAAATGTTAAGCACAAGCCAAGAATTCATGCACAAGTCAAGAATTCATGCAATGTAGTCGTATATATTTTTTCAAATAATCAATAACATCATTTACCATAAAATTCAAATAAAAATTTAACCGAAAACATTCAAATGGAACAGAACCTAATTGGTAAAAAAACATTGCATATTCGCTAGCGTTATTCGTTCTTTAACTGAGAAAAAATGTCAATTCATCAGTTGATACTCGTTGGTTTGTTGTGTTGTTTGTTTACGTGATCGCTGAGAAAAAATAATTTCTAGTGTTAATTTTTAATTTTCGTAAAAAAAAAATGCGAAATAAATATTTCTTAATGTTTCGAGTTCACAATTAAAACAAATTCCATTCGGTTTCATACAAAATATTTGGTTATTTGTGAAATAAAAAATTAATCTTGTTCGTTCTTGTTTGTGCGGTGCTGCGGTAATGGAATTCGTTATTTTCATGTCGTTGATTTCTAGTTAGTGTTGTGAAAAAATTTTTGGTTGTTTTGAGCAGTAAACTTATTCGAGTGTTTTTTGATGTGTACGCTGTTTTTTTAAATTAAAAACAAATTTATCTATACTGTGTTCTCTATTAAGCTCTATGATTGTGTTTCTTGTTGATATTTTTCTTTAATTCTTGCTTAGTTATTTTTATTTATTTAAATTATATTAGTGATTGTGTTTGAATTATGAGTTGAACCTTAATAAGTTTTTGGCTTTTAAAAAAATAAATTGGTAAGTTCATAAATGTTGTACCTACATATTAATTAACCAAAATAGCGTATGTGGTAAATAAACCTTGTGAAAACTTAATAAAAGTTAGTAAAACACAACTTAAATCAATTTGCTACTTTGTTTTAAAATAATTTAAGCTCAATTTCTATTGTTATTCTCAGTTTCGGTTTTCGTCTTCAGTGAAGTGAGATACCTATACACAAATTTGACCGTAAAATTTAAAAAATCTGTTAAGCGTTAGATTTAAAGGAGAAGGTAAATAATTAATTAATAATTGTGTTTGTACTTATGTGGGAGGATTGATTTATTATTCACATATTTCAAAATGTTAAATTTTCTTTATAAAAAATTTCAGTCAGAGATACCACCGAAAATGAATTGATAGTAATTTTCCAAAATTTTAGGCGATATTTCCAAAGTGAAATTTCAATGATAAGATAATCTTAAAAAAAATCGCGGCGCATAAACAGTGAGGTATATGTATAACAAGCTGGAAGCCACATATATGGGTAGCATGCCCACCCAAACATACGCCGCGCCGCGCTGCGCCGCGCCGTTTTAATTTTCAAAAATCCAAAATGTTTTTATTATTTGGACGTTATTTCCTAAGATTTGGGGGTTATTTTCTTTTTCTGGATTTTTTGGGCGATATTTCGAATTTTGGGCGTTATTTAACTTTTAAAATTTTTATTTTGAGAGTTTTTTCCTTTAAAAAAAAATTCAAAAATTAGAAAAAACGTTCAAATCAAGATAAAAACAACAATTGTTCAAACATTTTTCGGGCGAAATTTCCAAATCGATTTGGGCGTTATTGACTAACGCCAGTAAAGTAGGTATTGCAAGTTTTCACTATTCTCACATTTATTTAATTTTTGTCTTTAGTTAAATAAACTTTTTTCACTATTTTAACGTTTGAAAATCTCGAAACACTTTCCTTATTTTTTTTTTTTTTTTTTTTTTTTTTTTTTGTAAATTTGGTGCCTCACTCGCATGCACCGTATATGTGATATACACTTCCTCCTTATCTTCTTATTCTAAGCCCAAACTAACCTCAAAACAAACCAGAACTGCCAAATCGATTGTCATCGAAAACAGTTCTGCCAATTTAAATTACTCCGTCGGTAATTTTTTTTTTTCTGTTTGTATTTTCATTTTTAAAATGTATAATAGTACAATAAAGATAGACTTTTTCGTGATATGAAATATGGAGATCATAGAAAATGTTTTTAATATAAAACATAATAATTTAGATGATGCGATAACGCAGTCCAAAGTTTTAGGTCTAAAATGTTTCAAAAATGTGTCGAATGGGTTATTTTGGAAAGCTGTGGAGTCCTAGATAACTTTTGGCAATAATTTTCTAAAAAAAGGCATCGCGAAATAAAAATCGGAGTAAAAAATCAAAAAATGTCGTGACGAAAGATTTTCAAAAATCGCCTTGTGTAATTGATAAGTCTTTATTGAGTTATGTTGTTTTGAAACAAATATCTATGTTCTTCCTTGTAAAAAAATAATTACGTATCTACAAATTTAATTAAATTTTTCACGCCTGGGGAAAAATTTTCAATTCGCTTGAATTTATAAACTTTGGTTAAACGATGTCGACTATATTATATGGTTTTTTTTTTTTTATTTAATTTGATTTCCTTTATGATTTTTCAAATTAATTTACTGCTTTCAGTTTACCTTTATGCTTTATATTTGATTTAAATTTGTATTTTCTGATTAAAATTCCTATACCTATAATACCCACATTTAAAGTTTATCCTACATTTTACCATTCAAAACTTTTAATAATCTCCCAAAATAAGCTGCAACAAAAGTTCAAATGTCATAATGTGTTAAAACTATGACATAAATATTTAAGTTCTAAAAAACTAGTAAAGCTGTAGATATTAAAAAAGGTTATATACTTAAATATTCGTCGGTGCATCCAATTTATTATAGAACGATAATAAACTGTTGCCTGATTAGCAACCTGCCATTCATTTGTTTTTGCATATTCAAAAAGTCAAAAACTTAATAAAACTAAATGAAACTAGCAGAGAGGACGAGTGACATTATTGCAGGGATAGTTTGGTCTAACACTGAAACTCCTGTTTCGTTCAGTCGTTCAGCTTATGATGATGATGATGATGGAAATTAATATCCAGGAAGAAAGGTACCTACTTAAAATGCAGATGTTTTGTTTTGTTTTAAAGCTTTTTGATTTATGACATTTATAGTTTGTATGATTGAATTATTAACGGCATCATAGGGTTTGTATTTATTAGACAAAATTCAATGTCAGATGATACTCGTATTATATTATGATTGTTACATATGTGAGTGAAAGGACTTATTTATAGCATTTTATGTCAAAGAGTTGTAAACAGTGGGGCGGACAAGAATAGCCCCTCAGTAAAAGAAATTCAAAAGAGATAGGCTGTGCTCCAAAACACATCAGACGTCTATTTGATTCAATGTTATGAATTCCGAAAGCCAAAAGAAGAAAAATGGTGAAAAAATCATTAGTTTCTTAATGCATCCCAGGTGACATCGATGGACGGTGTTCACATTGGAGCCGACTTTTTTGACGTCTCTGTAATTTATATCACTCCCACTTCTTCTTCTTGGCCACCTCTTTCGTCAAAAAAAGTCAGAGGAGGCAGTCCAATGTGAACAGCGACATGCGCATTAACTGAGCATCAAACGCATGATATTTTCTTTGGATGCTTTCATTTTACCATTTGACGTTTTAACTGAAATTGAAAAAAAAATTATAATATTATTTTTCTATTGTTATAAAATCATAAAATTATTTTGACGAAACAAATAAGTATCAAAACTGACAGACTGTTAAATTGTCTTCAATATTTAAATTAAAATCGTATTCATTTTTTTTTAATTCCCTGGTCAATTTTTGTAGGTATGATAAATTCTTTTCTAAATTATTGTAAGCGATTTTAAACTGTAGCAGATTTTCATTTAAGTTAAATTCCTATTCACTTTAAATTTATTTTAAAATACCGATGTAACTCTACCTGCATAAAATTTAATTCTATTTACCATACATATAACGACTGTTTTTCGAGACAGTACCTTTACCTGTTTGTATATTATATGTACTATATCTTGACCTGACACGTACTAATAACCTTTTTAATGTAATTCAACCTAGTATTCTATTTAAAGTTTTCAGACTTCGAATTACTCATGTCATGCCCATGTTTTCGTTTTATTTATTTTTTTTTTTTCTGACCCATATCCTATACAATAAACATTATACCTATACCTTTCAACTTAAACCAAAGTTTATTCATCTTGGTCATTCATTAAATAAAATGTTGCTTCAACTTCTTCATCCATCATACCTTCCGTATTTCACAAGGAGACAAATTAGTTTTCGAAAAGAAAAGAAATAAAATCTTGCCCTAAAAGGTTCCCAGACAGAATAATTTGGTTGTTAAAAATAAAAAAAAAATAAAAACGAACTGCGTGCAAGCAAAAGCAAAAGCCAAACAAAGAATAAAAGTCTACCCATCACAGGTCTGTAGCTATGATAATGCAGGACTTTTGGAAAGACCCAAAATAAAAAAAAAATCCAACAGAAAGTCCTTTGAACCACTTAATGTACTCAGCAGAGAGACTGAATAGTAAGAAATATGTTGAACTCAAAGGATGATTTGTAGACAAACATAGATATAAATAACTAGTCAATGAAGAAAAGTACTCTCTGTAAAAGGGTTGTTAGCGATTGAGGGTGGACAGAGTAAGATAACTTTGGCGTCACCCTTGTAGAGGGACAAAATAGTAGCATTTTTAATAGGTATTAAGGTATTCTCACCCATTTAGGTGAGAAAAGAAATTTAAAAAAAAAAATACTTTAAATACAAAAAAATATTTAAAAACAACGGCAACACTTTCAATAATAAAGTACTATACCTACATATTTTATAACACAGAATTTGGTATAATCTTTTATTTATTTTTTAAATCAAGTTATTTTTATCTTTAAATGGAAAAAATATTCGAAAACAATGGCAACACTTTCAATAATAAAGTACTTTATCTACCTATTTTGAAAGACCGTAGTTGGTATGTTCTTTTATTTATTATTTAAATCAAATTATTTCCATCTTTAAATGAATACAAAAATATTTGGAAACAATGGCAATACTTTCAATAATATAGTACTTTACCTACCTATTTTGGAAGATATAGGTCGGAATGTTCTTTTATCTTTTCTTCCTTTTTTTTCTGTTATTTATAATATTGAATCAAGTGATTTCTGTCTTTAAATGAAAAAAATATTAAAAAACAATGGCAACACTTTCAATAATAAAGTACTTTACCTACCTATTTTGGAAGACATAAGTTGGTATGTTCTTGTATTTATTATTTAAATCAAATTATTTACATCTTTAAATGAATAAAAAAAATATTTGGAAACAATGGCAACACTTTCAATAATATAGTACTTTACCTACCTATTTTGGAAGATATAGGTCGGAATGTTCTTTTATCTTTTCTTCCTTTTTTTCTGTTATTATAATATTGAATCAAGTTATTTCTGTCTTTAAATGGAAAAAATATTAGAAAACAATGGCAACACTTTCAATAATAAAGTACTTTACCTACCTATTTTGGAAGACATAAGTTGGTATGTTCTTTTATTTTTTTTAATAAAGTTATTTCTATCTTTAAATGAAAAATTTTTTTTTAAAAGAACGGCAACACTTTTAATGACAAAGTACTTTCACTTCCTATTTTTGGTATGTTCTCTTTATTTATTTTTTAAATCAAATTATTTCTATCAAACGATTTTGAAAATAATAAATTTAAAACTCAAAATGTCGTTTGGGACTTGCAGAGGCATAAGTTTTCACAGTTTTCTTAAACAACGGCAACACTTTAGTACTTTATTTCAAAGTTTTAAAAAGAATCAGTATACAATTTAAGTTTTTTTTTCAAAATTTTGTGTATGAATGGGTTTTAATTTGGAAACTATTGATAGAAATACCAACTTACTGTCTGACCACAATGGTTCAGCTGTAGTACAAAGTAGAAATTTGTTTAACTTTATACTATCTGCACTTTGCTTCAAAAAAAGTTTCGTATCAAATCGCCTCACAAAATTTGTGTACCTTTCATCTTTAATTGTATTCTATGGGCCCTAACTAACCATTTTGTTCTATTCAGCCAGTTATAAACTTTCCACTTTTATCTAAATAGCTTTGCTTGGTGATGTGCCTTTGACCATGAAATTTATTCAATTTATTTCTTTTTCTTTGCACTCTTCATCTGTTCTGAGATGTCCTTTCTTCCATTTTACTTCTGAAAAAAAAAGTAAAAAAAAAAACTAGCGCATATTGCAATTTTGATGCGGTCTGATGACATCGACCAAACGAAGGCCATAAAAATACATACAATTTATCAAAAAATTCTTAAGCTCCTTTCAGTATATGCAGTCCTTCTTCCCGGAACGAACCTAAAGAGTGCTGTTGCTGTAGTTTCCCTGACTCATGACACCCAGGGTCGTCTCCTTCATATTTCTGCATCCTTTTGTGTTATTTTCTTCTTTTTTCTTTCTGTCACCAGGGTTAATGCTTTCGTTCTATTCAATAAGTTGATGATTTGTTTCCTACTTTTTCTATTTTATATTTTTTGTCCTTTTTTTCGTTTCGTTTTTTCTTTCCATACAGTTTAACAAAAGATGAAGAAAAAAAAATCATATTGTTATTCAAAAAAAAAAAAAAAATTCACTACACTACACTAAATAAAAGCTAACGGAAAAGATGTTCTTTGCTTTGATTTCATACATTCTTTCTTTGTGAGAGACTTTTATTCTGCTCGTCTTTATTATATTCGTAGCATTATGAAAAATCAAGCGAAATATTATAAAGAGGCAGAAATAAAATGATGATGATTTTTTCTTTAAAAAATCATTTTTACTTTGCAATGACATGTTAGTGTTGAATAGGAATGCAAGTTATGGATTCATAAAAAAATCGAACTTGTGTTTTTAATCAAACAGAAATATGTTTGACTAGATTTAAGATTACCCTCGCCAAGTCTCGCTTAAACATACATACATATTCAATTTAAATGTGATCTAATACAATAATAATTTCAAATTTATTTCGAATCGAGTTAATAAAGCCATAAAAACAGCCTAATTAGGAAATAATCACCGGAAAGCTGGATTTTGGTATTATAGCATCCTCATAGTGTTCTTTAGAAACTTTAAAAAGTCTACATCGATATGAGCGCCACTAACAATTTTACGGAGTGTTGACGACACCTTAAAAAAAAATGGTTTTTCAGGCATGATAAGTTGTACAGAAAAACTGTTCCGTTCTTATTTGTAGTTAAGAAAATTTACTACAAAAAATTTGGGAACATTTGGCAACATTTTGGACTTGTTTCTATAAATTTTGTACAAGTTTCCCACCCAGGTGGTACCCAAGCCCCCAAATATTTTTTGTTAACAATGGGACATAAGTCCCAAATAGAAGATAATAATAATTTGTTGATGTTTTAATTGAAAGAAAATTAGTGCAGTGCTAGTACCCCCGTCGAAAACGGCAGGTAAATAGTGAGGTAGGTATGCTTGGGAACACTATAAGATTTGGGGTAGGTGCGAGGTTGGGTGCATGCATCATTGCTATGCTATCATTTGGAGCTTACGTCCACTTGAGTGGGACTTAAATAAATCTCGATTTATGAGAAAAAAATTAGAAAATCGTTAGAGCGGTTTTTTAAAAAAATAATTTTTGTATATAAAATTTTGTAAACGTTTTAAAGAAAAAAAAATGTGTTCGCAATTTTTTTGAATTTATGACTCCAGAGTAAAAAAATTATATTAAAACAAATCATCTAATAATTTTCGAAATATCGAATTTTCAAAAAATAATTTTGAATTTTTTTTTTTTAAATCCAAAATTACATAGTTTTTTTTTTTGAAAATTTTGATATTGAATATTATTCAAATTTATTAGAAGCTCTCGTGTAAAAATTTGCGTCAAAATTGGCTCATTAAATAATGATATACGTACTTGAAAACCAAAAAAATGGTTCTATGAGAGATACCATTTTTAATCGATAGATAAATCTTTTTTTCCAAAAATATGGTATATGATTCTGTACAAGCTTAAATAAAAAATTTAATCAAAATCGGAGGAGTCGTTTTTGAGAAAAATGAGATTTTCCTTACCGGTTTTTAAACACTTGTCTGGGAGATACCGTTATTTTTGATTAAACGAATATTTTTTATTGAAAATCCGCTAGATAATATTAAAAAAAACTATACTTGGTGCCAAGTTTGATAAAAATCGATCAAGTCATTTTCGAATTATTAAGTACTCAAAGAAAATTTCTGAAAGTATTTTTAAATATCAAAAAAAAAAAAAAAAAATTTGGTATAAAAAACTTTTTAAAACATTTAAGTCATAAAAAAAATTGATCTGTATCGGTTCGTTTTGGAAAAAATTGAAAATCAAAAAATAGAGGTGTTACCATTTTTAATCATTATCCGGAATTTTTTTATAAAATGGTTGCCTTTAAAAAAAAAAAAAATTACTGATTTTTTTTTTTTAAGTTGTGGCACGTTTTTGAGAAAAATAAGATTTTTATTTTATGCTAAAAAAAAATTGAACGATAGCTTCTGTTATTTTTGGTCCTAAAAAAATGTAAAAAAAAAAACGGTTTGGGGGAATGCCCAAAAAAAAGCTAAGTACCATGTTTAATGAAAATCGACCCACCCGTTTAGGCTGCTGTCGAAAGGATAGACAGACAGACAGAATTGCAAGATCCACTTTTTATGACTTCCCTATCATCGTTATGTCAACTTTGATGAAATTCTCATATACAGCTCGATTTTGTTTACGAAAGCATAACTTGCCATACTTATACAGGGTGATCGGTATAAGGTGCACCAAAAAGCTAGAGCTAGTAGGTTGGATTAAGACAAGAAAAAAAAATAGTATGGGAGGGGGGGTTTATTTCCCCCCTTTTGGGCGGGAGGGGCAATTTTCTAAACATATTATTTAAAACAGAAAAAAATTTTAAAACAACGGTAAAACTTACAATTCCATGCTATACCTTCTTGGAAAGCCAGAAATCTTTTCTTTAATTTTCATTTTAAATTAAGTGATGTTAATGAATAGGTTTTGAAAAATTAATTTTCAAACTCAAAATTTTGAAAAAAATAATTAGGTTAGGTACCTAGACAAAAAATTTCAAACTAATTTTTTTCTAAATTTTATGTACCTTATTAAGTATAATGCTCATTATTAATTTTCTATGTATCTTAGTTTTTGAGAAATCAAAAAAATTTTAAAATTTTCAAAATTTATTTGTTTTTATTTTTTAAAAAAGTTTTAAATTTTTTAGTTACTTGACACATAAATACTGGCACAGGGTCATAAGTCCACAGGAGAAAAACTTACAATTGTTTTTTGACGACTTGAATAGGTTATAAATGCAAAAATATTATTTTTTGGGTAACTAATCAGAACTTTACTCAGACATTGTGAAACAAGCCCTTAATCATTTTTATTAAACTTTGCAACTAACAGATTTTTATCATTGTCTTTCAGATTTTATACAAAATTGTTCTTATAACTAAAAATAATGGTACCTACCTACCATATAAGTGTTAAAAAACCGTAAGTGAAAATCTTAATTTCTTCAAAAAAGACTCCTATACAGTCTTAATTAGATATTTTTGTGAGCTTATATTAGTACGATCTACCATATTATTGGAACACATTTTACTTTAAGCTATTATTAAAGGTAAAGAACCATTTTTTTGATTTTCTATATAGATAGATATTTATATTTGCAGAATAAAGCGTTACAATTTACATGATTTAGTGAATGCACATACCTTGTACAGAGATATGATATTTAATTTTAGATCTTACAAAACTGAAAAATAAAAAAATGTGAATGGTAATATCTGTTCAATCGATTTTTTATAATTTTGTATGCAAAAATGTTTAATAATATTATTTCATATAAAAATATAAAAAAAAAATTGTATTTAAAAACTTGAAAATTCGACATTAGATAGATATTTATATTTGCAGAATAAAGCGTTACAATTTACATGATTTAGTAAATGCACATACCTTGTACAGAGATATGATATTTAATTTTAGATCTTACAAAACTGAAAAATAAAAAAATGTGAATGGTAATATCTGTTCAATCGATTTTTTATAATTTTGTATGCAAAAATGTTTAATAATATTATTTCATATAAAAAAAAAATTGTATTTAAAAACTTGAAAATTCGACATTTCAAAAACGGCTTTTCCCTTAAAATTTATCATTTTAGTGTATAAATATACAAATAGACTCATGTTATTTAAAAATAATGTCTGATATAGCTTTGAACTTTAAACCTTAAAATTGTCCAAATTATTATATCTTTATATTCAAATGGGGGTTTCAATAAAAAAAAAGTATGTATTGTCTTTTCCATCGAGCCATATAAAATGCTCCCTTAAATTATACCAGTTCGATAGGCAAATCCTAGCATTAGTTTGAATTATGCATAATGCTCTCAGAATAAATAGATTGACTTATGAACTTGTGATTGTGATATATCGTGTGCGTATATCTTACAGAAATAATAACATATTATTAACATTTATTATGCACTATACTGTCCCACACACACACACACATTTAATCGACGTCATTATATTGAAAATGATATTCTACCTCACAGAAATAATTCTAATAATAATTATTGTGCAACACAATAACAAAAAAATACTATTTCTGTAAAAAAAAAAAAATTATGTGATTTAATAATATTTAAACAAGAATATAATTTAGATTATTTCCGAATAAATTTCCCAAAGATATATGATACTGGCAACTGTAGGTATAGGTATATTTTGAATATAAGGAAGGATTATAAAGCTATATAAGGATATGGTTATTGTGCTTATTTAAAATGCATCATGATGTGGCAACACGTACAAAAGTAAGCAATCATATGCATGGAATTAAGTTACTTACAGCAAAGAGTGGGTGAGAGAAGAGTCTTGCGTCTAATTTTCACCTGGACTTTATGTAAATATTATTGTACCCACTCCTCATCCCCCCAGTCAACTCTTCCTACACAAAGAAGTTATTTAGAAAAACTGGGTTTGGATGAACAATTTTCATATACTAGGTAAGATATACTCCTTTTGCCTAGATCTTTCTTATGTTCTTCATCGTCTTGGAATTTAGAGTTCTCGAGCTCGACAACGACCGACGATACGATGGAGACGATGATATAATTTAATCAACTACTTGAGAATCAAAAAAGAGGTGAAGTGGATGCATTCAACCCCATTTTGGAAGTTTGTCTCCTCCTGTTTCTAACTCTCTTTCTCTGTGTCTAGTAAAGTATCTCGTTTCCTTCATCTGGTTTGCAATTTATGTAAAATACCTTCCCGAAAGCTTCTAAAGGTACACAAAACACGCACACCTTGCATCTGTTTCTGTACCTACTCTATTTCTTCCCCCTATAATCCACCCAGCCTCTCGAGGAGGAGCTGTGTTGGTAGAATAAATTTAACAAAAAAGATGAGCTACCTAGTTCTCAAGAAATTCTATAAATAGATAGATATCTATCTATGCTTTGCTTGCATCGTCGTAATACGCTTAGATATTTGACTCCTTTCTCTCCATCTGCATCTCTTTATGTCTCTCTATTCCAATAAACTAGATTCGTATATAAATGTACCTTTACATCTCTGACATTTTCGGTTATGAATTGTCTGGAATTTTCTGACATAGAAATAATTGAAGGTTTCCCTATAGTTTTTGGACTATTTTACTGCAGATTGCTTGAAGCCCCAACAATCGAAAAGTATATAACTAGCTATATGTAGGTACATATGTATGTATATGTTCATTACTTACAACAAATGAAGAAGTTTAATCTACCGGAAGGATGAATGGAAATAGTTTGACAGGCGTGTTTGTTCAGGTTTTAATAGGTACAAAGTGAGCTATATAATTTTTGGTTCCTGAATCCTGATTGAACTTAAAGTCACGTTTGTCATCAAAATGGAGGAGGGATCTTCTCGAAATGTCTGTTCAACATCATTGAATTGATGGGATATCATACATTAAGAGGGTGTATAAATTCTGATGTGGTTTTCAGACTTTAAAAGACTTAAAATCGATTGTTTGATTGGGTATATGAGAAAGGATGTAATTTTTGTGTTTTTTTATTAAATGGTATAAAAAAAGTTAAGATTCATTTTGTATGATTACATTAATTAGTCCCAAACGAAATGTTAAGAACATATTTGAAGTGATATGAAGAAGGTATAATTGGTATAAACTTACCGGTTTCGTGTATATGTATTTCTTTAGACCAGTTTATACCAATCAGTGGAAAGATAAAAAGAAAATGTGTGTATAATGTTTGTTTTCTATTTTTCAAATAATCAAAGTTTTTACCCAAAAATTTAGATGCATTTCATGGAATTCAACTGACTGGTTATACCAGTATAAAATAAAATTTAAGATAAACAATTTTTGTAAATACCTCCACCTACGTAATTTCTTTGGGTACTCTTAAATATTAAAAAGCATTTTTCACACTTTTTTTATCTGCTGATTGGTATAAACTGATCTGACATTGGTATAAGCATGGTCTTAATTGAAAGCAGATACTGTGGATTGAGGGAAGACTACATTACTAATACAAACCATTTAATTAAATAAGTGGATGTAATGTTTATGTATTTGTTTAGACCGATTTATACCAATCAGTGGAAAGACATTAGACAGATAGAAATTGCGGGTATATAATGTTTTTTTTTCTATTTTTCACTGGAGAGTACCCATTAACATATCAAATAATACAAAATTTTTCACCGACAAACTAAGACAATTTTTTTGGAATTCAACTGACTGGTAAAAAATAAAATAAAGTGATGAAATAAACAATTTTTGTAAAGCCTTATACATAATTGCTTTATTCCCAAATATTTAAAAACATTCCACGCACCTTTGTTCATTTATTTGCTAATTGGTATAAACTGGTATTAATTGAAAATAGATACAGATAATTCGAGGAAAGACTACAATACTAATATAAATCAACTATTAAATAAATTAATTAGGTACATGTATTTTTTTAGAACGGTTTATACCATTTAGCGGAAAGATGAATAGAAAAGTGTGTAACTAATCTTGTTTGCCTATATTTTACTGGGGAATGCCGATTAAAATTAGAAAAAAATCAACATTTTGTACTCACAAGTTTAGACAAATTTTTCGGAATTCAACTGACTGGTAGAAACAAAATAAAATTATGAAATAAACTTTTTTTCTCAAATATTAAGTATTCGAAAGCATTCCATGCATTTTTGTTCATTTATCTGCTGATCGGTATAAACTGGTCTAACATTGGTATAATCAAGTCTTATTTGAAAGCAGATACAGATAACTCGAGAAAAGACAAATTTTACTAATAAAAACCATCAAATTAAATAAATGAATGTTATTTATATGTATTTGTTTAGACTGGTTTACACCATTCCACAGAAAGATAATTATAGAAAATGTGGGTACATGTCTTTTTGCTTTTTTCTCACTGGTGAACACCGATTTAAATTAAAAAAATATAAACAAAATTTTCTTCCTTCAAGTTTAGATGAATTTTTCGGGATTCAACTAACTGTTAAAACAAAATAAAATTTTGAGACAAACAATTTTTGGAAAAACCTACACGCATTGCTAGGACTCTCAAATATTCGAAAATATTCCTAGCACTTTTGTTTGTTTATATACTTATTGGTATAAACTTGTGTAACTGGTATAAACTGGTCTTAATTGAAAACAAATACTGATGGGTAAAAGAAAAACTACATTACTATTATAAAACATTTATTTAAAAAAAATCAGTCTGATTTATAAGATTTCTTTAGACCGGTTTATACCATTCAGCGAAAAAATGAGTAGAAAATGAATGTACCTAATGTATTGTGACTTTTTTTTTTAAATTGTCCACCCATAATATATACAAGTTATACAAATTTTTCAGTATTCAACTGACTGGTATAAAGAAAACAAAATTCTTCGATAAACAATTTTTGTAAAAATCTACAAGCATTTCTATACTCTCAAATATCATATGTATACAAAAAGTATCATTTGCACTTTTGTTCCTTTATCTGCTGATTGGTATAAACTGGTGGAAATTGGAAATATATACTGATGTATCAAAAAGACCACATTACTAATAGAAATCATTTAATTAAATAAATTAATCAAATTTATATGTATCTCTAAACCGGTTTATACCATTCAGCGGAAATATGAGTAAAAACTTAAAAACTGTTTGTACCTAATGTACATATTTTGCGTATTTTTCGCTGAAAAGTGTCACTTAACACAGAAAATAATCAAAATTTAGACTAATTTGGAATAATTCAAATTTAGTTTAGACAAATTTTGCAGGATTCAACTGACTGGTATAAACAAAATAAAATTCTAAAACAATCAATTTTTTATAAAAAAAAAACACGCATCAAATATAAAATATTCAAAAGTATACTTTTCTTCATTTAACTGGTGATTGGTGTAAAATGGTCTAGATTGAAAAAAGATACTGATGGGTCGAGGAAAGACTGTATTATTTAATTAAACCATTTGATTTAAAGCTGTAAGATCTAGAAAGTACAATTTTTGTTGGCAAGGTTCCTAAACAATACCTATACTCTGTGCGTTTTAATACAAAACTATCATCCACACATACATTAATTCCAAAAAAGCAATACCTCTTCCAGAATCGACAGATAACTAAGATGAACACTTTCCACACATTATAGTCTCGTTATTATACCATGTTACATCAGCAGCTTAATTCTTACAAAACCACACCACACCACTCGTTATATCCTATAATACAAGCCCAAAGCACTACACTAATATCGTATCCTACCTAGTTTCTAACAAAATAACAGGATATTCGAATTACAATCAGTAAATTCCAAAAGCAGCAAGAAAACCAGCACCATAGTCACAGCTACCTTTATGGTGGTACCTACATACGTAAATGGAAAAGGAACGTCCGTCCAGGTAAATCTCCTCTAGCAAAACCCGGAACCGCAATTAGATGAAATATAATTCCCTCCGACACGTAATAGCACTCTGTTTCCCATGTGGCTATACACCTATACAGATCACACACCCTTCCCTTATACCACATACCTCTGTGTATATTTGAAGCAAACAAAACACACACCGTTCAATGAGGAAATTTCCCTGAGCGTGAATCCTGGATTTTCTTTGGTACACCTAGAGGAATATAGGAATCCGTTCTTTCATTCACTCGATGTACCTTTTTCTCTTTGCTTACAATGCGACACACGGGTATAACCAACAACCAACAACCAATACACCTTACCGGACGGATAAGCTCGATTTCTGCACCCAAGCGTGTCTCATCGCCAATACCTATGCCGACGCCATCGCCCACCAACCCACGCTGGTTGCCATCATCAGGCCAAGAATACAAAAGCTAACGTTCTTGCATGGTTGTTCCTAATTGATTTATTGGCATTCCTGGGGTATTTCACTTATCCTTTGACTCCCTGGCTCCCCACCATGGACACTCGATTGGTGTATATTGTATGTTATGGATTTGGTTTCATTATTTGTCGTCCTATTTCATTTTTCAAGTATACGACTCCTTTCCGCACCACCGCGGCCGGGAAACCACCAATGGTTTCTTTTTTATACTCTCAAAAAACCTTAAAGGAACCGGTAACAGCCTCACGTATACCTATTAAAAGGACGAAATACCTTCCCAACCTGAAATGGAACGCAAAAAAAACGCAACGTTCCTATACATATGTACGTTGCGGATTGCAGGTATTTTTTTTTTCTCCATCCCAAGGGAAAATTGCGATTTAACAATGTTGATAGTTACCCCTGGTTATGTTTCTTTTTTATACTTTGCTTCTTGTGGCTTAAAAAAAAAGAGTCATTGGACTGGGTTACGGTTTAGAGATTTATGTATAAGTCTAGGTACCTGTGATGGTTCACCTGAAAGCCATGGGCTTTTTTGTGTGAATGAGCTAATGGCTATAGAATGTGCAATGTGCTAGATAATAGACTTTATAGTTCTATGAGTCTATTTTTTTACCTTGATCCTATATGGCGTGAAAGAATGTCGCCTATTGATGAAATCATCTAAAATGAAAGAATTTAAATTGACCCTAAGGTGAAGGAATTCAATAAGAAAAGGAATTCTATGATTCAATTCAAGCAGTCTTTATCAAACAAGAAACACACACAGGAAAAGAATTTAAACATTTTCGAAGATAAATAAAAACAAAATTGTGGGTCAGGTGAATGGGAGTATACTTATGTACTACTCCAGACAAAATGTTTAACGGATCATGCAACTAGTTGAAGAAGTCTTTATTAAACTTATTAAGTGCACAAGAAGGAATTTAAAAATTTGCTAAGAAAAAAGAACAACATTTTAGGTCAGGTGACCAGGAGAACCTACTACCTCCTCATTCAACTAGTCGAAAAAGTTTTTATTAAGCTAATTAAGGCTACAGAAACTCACACATGAAAAAATTTAAACATTTTCAACGTTAAAAAGACCAAATTGTACGTCAGGTCAACGAGAGTACTTACTACTCCCGTAGACAAAATGTTAAGGGATTTTTCAAAAAAATGAAGAATCCTTTATTAAAATTATTTAGAACGAAATTGAAACGAAATTGGTTATATGAAAGAGATGACCTAGTACTTCCCCATTCAACTAGTTGAAAAAGTCTTTAATAAACTTAATTAGGGTCACAGAAACGCACACAGGAAGGAATTTCAATATTTTCGAAGATAAAAGAACAAAAATGTAGGTCAGGTAAACGGGAGTACCTACTTTAAAGGATCATTTAACTAGATGAAGAAGTCTTTATTCAAAGCCTTTATTAAGGACACATAAACTAACACAGAAAGGAATTTAAGCATTTTTGAAGATAAAAGAATGGATTTTGGATCAGATGAACGGGAATACCCAGTTCAACTAGTTGAAAAACTCTTTATTAAAGGAATTTAAACATTTTCGAAGATAACTGAAGGGTCAGGTGCACGGGAGTACCTACTACTCCCGTAGATTTTTTTAAATGGATCATTCAAATATTTTATTTAAGCCTCAGACTTACACGGAAAGGATTTTCGCCAGTAGAAGAACAAAATTATGGTTCAGGTGAACGAGAGTGCCTTCTACTCCCGTAGAAATAAGTTTAAAGTATTATTTAACTTTTTTGAAGAAGTTTTGTACTAAACTTATTGAAGCCACACAATCTCACAAAAAAAGTTATTTAAACTTTTTCAAAGAAAAAAGGACGGAATTCTAGGTCAGATGAACGAGAGTACCTACTACTCCCGTAAAAATAAGTTTGTGGTATCAGATATCTTTATAGATTTAGTCTATCAGTCTCTTTACCATTAAGAATTATGATATATGTATGCTGAAATAACTAAAGAGGCAAAGAATAATGTCAAAAATGTGTGGTCGAAATTTGACCCTCAGGACAAATTGTTTTCCATCTCATCTTTCGAACTCATCTTCGAAAAAGGTCATGGATATTTTATGCAAGACATCTCTCTCTTTCATCTTTCATTTGTTATATTCAAAAAAAAATTCATGACTTAAAGCGTCTTCGTGAAATATCTGTTAAACCTAACGAAAAATTATGATTTTCGATAACTTTTGTTCTTCGGCGAGAACTTATGGACTTTCGAGTCATTTTTGTGTTCGATACTAAATCCCACTTTGTATATATTTATTTTTTAAATTAAAAGCGAACACTTCAAGTGATAAAGCGGGAGTAATATCTATGCTTATTTTTTTATAAAAAGTCAAATTCGCCATTGAATTCGATAACTATAGCCCCCCCCTCTTGTATTATGAATAAAGGTTAAATTTGAAAATCAAAATAAATATCCTTATTGAATTAACAGTAACGCTTCAACCAATAAATTGACAAATTCTGCTTTTTCATCTTATCTCACAATGTCAATCAATCACTTGTCCATAAAACATTTTTCTTCTTTTTTTTCTTTTTTGGAATTCTACTGTCCAAAGTTCCTTTCTATCCTTATATACCACGTAGCGTCGGTCGCGTTGGTTGGTTGGTCATCGTGCTTTTGATCTTCCATCTATATAGAATAAATACCTTATGTGTTTCCCACCACAACTTTATCTATACTCGAACTCCTCGACTCGTAGGTACCTACATATATACATCCATTTATCCATTATACTCACTCTGATTCCTTGTGCTGATATAGTTTATCTTGATAAATGTAGGCTAATTAATTGGCAGGATTATGTGGAGGGTAATTTGCATTAATTACTACTTTTATATTGCATTCACTTCACATAATATACAATTTTACCAACACATCCAAGGTATATACTACACTCAAAGGATGGTTTATATGTATGTATGTAGCAACATAAAGTAAGCCACGTGATGCATGGAGAAGACTCGCTTGTGAAAATGAATTTAACCCCAGAGACAGAGAGAAGATTGATTAATGGAAAATGGTAAAGGTATAATATTATATAAGTAAGTTTCCACATTTTGCATTATCTTGCGTTTTAAACTCTTGGAGTTATTCTTCACTGATGGTGCTGGAATTTCTGAAACTCAGCATTTGCATATTCATCAACATTTTGAGGTGGAAATATATGTGGATAGGATGTATAAAGTGTTTTAAAGGTTTTTTTTTTTTTCTTGTTGCCATAATGGCAATTCTATGAGAACTGATGTTGTGACACTTAATTTAATATCAAAAGTTGTCACATGGAAAATCATAAATCATGTCTGGGACAGAATTAATTCAAGATAACCATAAAAATATTTAATGTTTAAAAATTTTATATCATAAGTCCAACAATTGTTAAAAAAAAAACATTTTACTTCAATTAATCTGATAATGTCACAGATAATTTAACGTGCCGAAAATTTTTCTGAACGTTATTAAATGCCTTCAAGGAGAATTCTCCAGTCAGATAATTTTATGATGGGTCCAGAAATTCGCCGAAATAACTTAAAAGTTCATAATCAACTCGAAGACGAAAACTTATCGAAATTAGTAATTTTTCACTTAATTTAACTGCTTTTTAACGAAGACGCTTTTAATCATGTTTTTTTTTCGAATACAACAAGTTCGAAGGAAAAAGCTGTCTTGGGTAAAATAACATTTTTTTTCGAAAATGAAAAATTTTAAAGAGAAGAAATATGAACTCATATGGAAAGCTAAATGCTCTGGTGTGCCAAATTTCAACAACTCATTTTTGAAATTATTCTTTTCCCTTTTTTTCTATAAAGATATGTGATCCTTTGTCTACGGGAGTACCTACTACTCCCGTTCACCTGAACCAAAAGTCACTCTTTTTATCTTTGAAAATGTTTAAATTCCTTTGTCCCGTTTCACAGTTGGTTACTGAGTTTCCAGCAACTTTCAGTTTTTTGGTGAGAAGAGCACGAAGTAAGATGAGTAAAGAAAGTCTCGTCGGTCGATTTGAGGACTAAAAGGAATCTCTAAAAAATTTCTACGATTTTGTTTCTTCAAAAGGTTTCAAAAGGAGATTTTTAAAGAAAACATCAAACAAAACTTCGGCAACACTTGTTTCCTCGTGTGAAAGGAGACATTCTAACAATATTCAAGGAATATTATCTATACCAACAATTTTCTTGATTTTTTGCCCTTTATTTAATTAAATTTAATTTTTAAACCTCCGATGAAGGTTCTCTAAATGCAGGGACGGACTGGGAGGCAAAGAGCCTCCCGGTATTTTATGAAAAAGGGCCACAAAAAAGTAAAATGAGTAAAAGGAGTGAAAAATAATTCATCCCGAACATGACTATATAAAAAAAATACTCACAGCAATCGAAATATCTTCGTTGTTCTTTTCTATTCTATTTTCCGGCCCTAAAATTTTGTGTGAAAGCTTTTCTTTAAATGAACAGAAAGAAAGTACTTTAAAAACCTATAGAATATAAATTTACAAAGAGTAATTTGGGAGCCTCCTAACGTTACCAATGAGGCCACACTAGCTCAGAATTTAGTGTTGGAGCCTCAAGTATAGTTTCGTTTAAAGTATCTGAGAGTACTGTGTGAACCCTCTTGGGGCTCAAGAATTTTTAGTGGCCACATCAGCTAAACTATAGTTCTCGTTAAAATAATCTTCTCTAGGGTCCCAACAGGTTTATCCATATATGTGGGGAATGGGGGTCCCTAACAGATAGCTAGGTATAGGCTTCCTGGGATTCTTTTGGGGCCACAAAGCTGTATATTTACTGTAAGTCTCTTAGAAATCAAATTTTATGAGAAAGTTTTCTTTTAAAAGAACAATTAGTATACTGGATTGGCTTTCATGCACTTTTTGTTCTCCCAGGGGCAAACGGGCAAAATCCAGTCCACCCCTGGCTATACGGGTATAAGCAGTACTATCTGTGCTAATTCGCCATTTTCGTGTTTTTTTCAGAGGTGTAGTACAATTTTAAAAATAAAATAAAAAACAATTTTAATGGTTATGATATTGATTAATTTGGCCTTATGGGTCAATCCCAATTTTTGACAACTTTATCGATCAACTGGGGCTGTATTTATCGGGAAATAATTTAATTGATGGTAAAATGGCAATTTTAGCACAAATCATCTGTCACTGTCAGCTGTCAAATTGAATGTCACTAGAAACAGTATTGTCAATTTAAAAACCAAAACACACTTTTATAATAACAAAAATAGACTAAACACATCAACTTAAAGGATTTGCTTATATAGTAAATATTATCCATAAACTATAAATACAACTGACTATATACATAACCCAAATATATTGAAAAACAAATTAAAATGTCTGCCATATGATTTTTATTAGCCATCTTGCTCGTGACTGTTATTTCCTCCATTCCTCTACCTAACCCTTCCCCATCAAAGGCTGTTTGGCTGGCAATGGCTATGGCGTTGGTGTTTACAAACTAAAAATTTCTCGCCCCCGCTTCAGAGTATTTTTTTTTTGTTTTTTAAATGCTAAATAAAAATTTGCATTTCGCAACTATTATTTCTCTTTTTCCTTTCCTTATAGTCCAAGCCCAAGTTCAGCCAGCAGCTGATGTGAGTGATGGTTTATCCTGATGGATGAGGATGATGATGATGATGATGTTGATGATGATGATAATGATGATGACGGTGCGGTGGTTACTTTGCTTTTCATCTAAATATCAGGACATATACTATTGAAAGCAAGCGAGAGCTGCTGCTGGTCTTGGTCCTAGTGGCATGGTTATGGTGGTTGCTTTGCAAACGTTGTCATCGTTCGTTGAAATTGAATTACTTTGCACAATAGTTCGTTGGCTTGGTCTCTCGTATATACCTACAACATCGTGCTATGGATGTGAGAAAAACAGGACATCATCATAGTCGTATAAGAATGAAAGACATCACGAGGAGATATATATGGAGTGAGAGGGTATTTATTTTGACAGGACGACGGACGTGAACGATTTAACCAATCGAACTCTGCTCACAAATTCATCCGACCGTTAGGAACTGCATTTAGCTGGCTGGATTGTGGATTGAATTGGGTTTTGAGTGTGTGTGTGTTTGTGTTTGTGTGACGTATCGGGACTCGGGAGTCAGGACTCAGGAGTTGCTATACAGGATTCAAGTGTCTTTGATTCTGATGCCGCCGCTGACTGTATACACGTTGCTTGTGCTGTCTGTTGCTCCCTCTCTTGAGCGTTTATGGTCGGTCCTGTCAGCTTCCGGGCATATACCCGTTAGCAGTCTGTTCCATTGAAGATAACGTTATTGAATATTAATTTATCCAATCCACAAACACAAAACACTTTGCAATCTGAATGCTGAATTCCAATACAATCCAATACAACCAGAGGAGTTGACCTCTCTCTAGCTATACTTCCTCTCTTCCTGCTGCAAATGTTCTACTCCAAAAGTTTGCAGCATCACGGGAGGAAATAATATATAAAGAGGGCAATAAAGGGGGTTGAAATGTGATGTGGCTGTTCTGTTGTTCGTCCTTCCGAACAGGTGGTTTTATGTTGCAATTATTATTGTAGTTCTGCTTGCAATTCCGAACAACCAACGTTTTTTTTTTTTATTTTTCTTGATGGCAAACCATTTGAATTGTTTTTTTATGAAAAGGCTGATTTCCTTGTCAAAATATCAGATCGATCCTTTTGAAATAAATTTTACTGTGAAGGGAACTAATTACTCAACTTTACTCAACAACGTAGTAATTTCAAGGATTTGTCATGAAATAGCAAAATCAATTAAATTGTTTGTTTTAAGTGAAAATAATAAAAAAAAATAACGGAACATTTTTGATGATTTTTGGATGGAGATTAGAATCAATAATAATTATGGAATACCACACAAATTCAATGATGCTGATTACAATAAAAGAATGCTCATTGTATAGGAAATATGCACTCATTGTACCATTATATAGTGTGATGTAATTAGTCATACATTCTTGTGAAATCAAGTGTGAACTGTGAATGAAGGTACATTGTTTAGATGTCTAGATAGTCCACCGTTATTATCGTCAAGGGATTTGTTTCGTTTTATTGATTTGTTGACAATAGAAGAGTGTTTTGGTTAAGTGAAAGGGGATTTTTTATAATTTTATTAAAGAAATAAATTAAATTATTGACTTTTCAGCGAAGAATTTAATACGTAATTGCATGATAATTCATAGCAAGTAAATGCCGAAAGAACCAAATTTACAATTGCAGTGATTTTATTAAAAAAATACAAAAATAGATGCAATTCAGCTATAAAAAATTACGAAAATGCAAAATTGTTATAAAAATCTAACTCAGCTATTAAAATTAATAAAACAAAATTAATGTACCTATACTTATAGGTCTGTTCATAATGTGGGCTTCATCTGTTATTTACATAAATATCACAGATTCTTCATAATTCATTCATAATTACGAATCTGTGATAAGCAAAGAGTATTTATTCATATACATTCTTAGTTTCATTACTAAATCTAAGCTTTTCAACATTTTAATTCCATTTTCCACTGGTACCTAGTCTGTTAATTCAAATGTCAAACGTGATCTGATCTCTATTTTTTTTTAACTATGATCTGATGAATCAAACAATTTCATGTTTTATACAAAACATATTATGCGAAACATGCATTTATTAATTCTTTAATATGACTGTATCTAAGTGATGTTTTTTTGTGGCCATGGTCATGGTCTGATTTTCGACTACAGCCTAAACGGATGGGTTGGTTTTCTAGGTTTTATTGGACATTTGGACACGTTTTTTTTTTTCATTTTTTTAGGTCAAATACATATAACGGTATCTGCCATGTATTTTTTTTTTGCATTTTTGAATAAATTTATTTTTTTTTTTATTTTCTCGAAAACGGTTCAAATGATCTGAATTTTTTTTATGAACAAAAATTAAAAAAAAAAATGTTTCAAATTTTTTATTTTTTGAAACTTAATACATATTTGAAAACGTCTTTTCGGCTTTTATTTTTAAAAGCTTTTTCTATAATATTTTTAACCAAAATAGTCAAAATTAATGGTACCTTCTATACAACTTTTTAAGAACCACTTAAAAAAAATTTATTTTTCTCGAAAACGTATTCTACGATTTTAATTAAAATTTTTATTGTGTGCTTATATATTAGTACGCATATACCATTTTACAGAAACAATTTTTTTATTAAACCGATTTTTAACAGTAGGTACCTCTCATCTATAGAACCATTTTTTTCGACTATCTAATTACCTACATATCTGTTGAACTGATTTTAATAAAATTTTGTTCACAATAGCTTCTTATATGTTTAAATAATATTTCGTATCAAAATAAAAAAAAAAAACTTTAGATTTAAAAAAAAATTTCAAAATTATTTTTATTTCAAAATTATTTTTATTTAAAAATTCGATATTAATTCAATAACTTATAAATGATTTTTTTTAAATCATATTTTTAAACTCTGCATTAATAGGAACTTAAAACCAATTTTACCAATTTTTTTTTCTTAAAAATATTAATAAAAGTTTATACCTATATGTACATATACAGTCAAACTTTGATAACTCGAACTACTATTATCCACAATAAAAGTTCGACTTATCAAGACTTCGAGTTATCCAAATTATTTATCAAAATTAAAACAATTAAGCAATTCAATATTTGAAATACATACATATGCATAATGCACAACACTTTTTGCTTAATTAAGTCTTATACGTTTTATATTAATGTACATAAGTTGTTACACCATACACAAAATTATTGCATGCATTTAGTTATTTGGGTCTGAGAGTAATTTTTTTTATTGTTTTTTTTTTTCAAGAAAAAAGGATTCTAATTTATTTAAAGCTGCATAAATTTCATCTGTTGTATTGTCACACGTTTGCAAATATAAATTCAAATTGTCAAATGAGCTACAACATGCTTCGAAGGCTGTTGAATGAATTCCTCTACCGAAGTCTTGTCTTCACTTTCTATATCAATTGAAGTTGGAAATTGTACATATAATCTTTTACAAAAAACAACCAAGCAATAACTATGTAGATAAATTAAAAAATAATGCAAAAATATTGAAATGTTCACCGCATTAAATAAAAATTTTCTGTAGGTACCTACTTACAACTTCAAAATTTCTTAAACCTACTAATATCATGTGTGTACGTAGGTATCTCGTTTTCAAATGAAAATTCCCTTCAAAAATTCGAATTTCAAAAATGCATTTTTTCTCACTAAATGGGAATTCCCCTAAAATGTTCGACTAAGTTGATGCATATGCCATATTTTTTGTTCGAGTTATAAAGAAAATCGAGTTATAAAAGTTCGAGTTTTTGAGAAAAATGAGATTTTCAATACCGGTTTTTAAACATTTGTACCTATGGGAGGTACCGTTAGTTTTGTTTATAAGAATAACTTTCATTTAAAATCTGCTAGATAATTTTAAAAAACCAAAGGGTGCCAAGTTTACTGAAAAGTTACGGAGTCCTTTTCGAATTATTAAATTCTCAAACAAAATTTTGAAACTTTTTTTAAAAATCAAAAAAAAAAATGTTTCAAAATTTTGATTACAAAACTTTTAAAACTTTTTCAAGCATTCTCCATAAAAAAATTGATCAATATCCGTTTAACTGTTTTTGAGAAAACCGAAAATCAAAAAATGGTTCTATGGGAGGTAGGTACAATTTTTAACCATTTTTTGGACTTTTTTTTTACAAAATTGTTGCCTTTTTTTGTAAAAAAGATAAGTGAATTTTTGTTTTTTTTAGTTGTGGGCACGTTTTTGAGAAAAATCAAATTTTCATTTTTTGGTAGAAAAAAAATTGTATGGCAGGTACCATTATTTTTGGTCTTAAAAAAAATGAAAAATCGGGTTGGGGGAATGCCCAAAAAACGCGAGGTACCAACTTTGAGGAAAATCGACCCGTTTAGGCTGTAGCCAGAAGGACAGGCAAACAGACAGACAGACGGACAGAATTGCGAGACCCACTTTTTTCGACTTCGCTATCATCGTAATGTCAACTTTGATCAAAATCCCAAGTTCGATTTTTTTTACGAATCCTTAACTTGCTATATAGTACCTACATTATATCGCAAGAAACAATAAACTGGATTAACTAGATTTCACCTTTACCAACTACTTTTCATTTTTTTATAATTTCTCAAAAACTAAGAAACATTTTAGCATCAGGTTTTCTATTTTCTATTGAAAATTAATAAGAGCATTGAATTTTGTAAGCAAAAATTATACTTAGGGCCAGTTTCACAGTGAAGTAAGTGTCACTTAAGTGCCAAATATGGAAAACTAATTCCCAATTTCACGGTGTAAACTTATCGGCCACTTAAGTTCCCCTAACTTAGGTAGTAAAACTGCGGCTAAAGTGCCAAAATGGGAAAATTAAGTGCCACTTATTTTGTTAAGTGTGCACTGTGAAACTGGCCCTTAATTACATAAAATTTTGAAAAAAATTACTTTGAAATTTTTTTTTCTTCAAAATTTCGAGTTTGAAAATTAATTTTTCAAAAACTTTGCACTAACACAACTAAATTTAAAATGAATATTAAAAAAGAGATTTCTGGCTTTCCAAAAAAGGTATAGCATTAGCACTTACATTGCCAAGTTTTACCGTTGTTATTTATTTTTTGTATTAACCCAACCTACTAGCTCTAGCTTTTTGGTGCACCTTATACCGATCACCCTGTAGATGATGCTTTGGACCAAACCTCATTATATTCGTTTGCTTTGTTTTCTAAACCATCTGAATTGGAATTGGAATTCATGACTGCACATCGAGCTTCAAAATCACATATGTATATGGATAATTGAAAATATAATACAAAGACACGCTTTGCCTAAAATTCGTTTCATTAGATTTATCAGTCCTTTTATTATCTATTTGAATTTATATAGAAAAAATGTTGCTCTCAATTTAATTTTGAAGAACTCTATTTATATCAAGCCAAGTCACCTAAATAAAACTTCATAATATGTTAAGTTCCTTGTTGGAGGAAACAAAAAATATGTCCTCCCATAAAAATGCTCGAGGGTTTATAAAAATATAAAAAAAAAATGCTTACACATTTTTTCTTATATGTTTCAATGAAAAAATAAAAAAAAATAATGGAAAAGGTAATATAAAACCAGAAGATATAAAAACAAAAACGTCTCCCTTTCCCTTTAAAATCAATAAACTCCCAATTGTTTACAGACAACGTGTCGCCACAACGCATTTTGTCGTCCTCCCTCATCTCTACCATATATACACATCAAGTGCGGATATACGTATATTCCCTACCTAACCTAACCTTATAAATATATTGAAGGGAAGAAATATCCTGATTCTGACAAAACTGTACACAAATCCGTTGAGTATAAAATCAATTCGTAAAAATTCAAAAAAATGATATCGTCGTCGCCACTTCTGGGTTTCCTGGTGCTGCTCTTATATGGGCAGCAGCAACAACAGGACTTTACAGGAAGTCTGTGAATAAAAGTTTATATCTCTTTATATAGCTCCTACACTGTATAGGTACTGTAGGTTAAGACATTATCCCTGTGCATTGGCAAGAGTATAAGATGAAAACAAAAAAAATTGGATGACAATTTAGGGTAAAGAAGACTCTGCTTCCTATAAAAAGAGTTAAAAGAGGTCTTCATTTTCATCTGACTGACTGCAGAAAAGGTCCTTTCCTTTTTCACATTAACCTCCTGCTGTCTTTGCTTCTACGAGAATGATGCTCTGCGCTGTGGTTAGATATGTATATATAAACTGCAAGAAAAGGATCTCATTGCAATCTCCTTGGCAACAACAAACAGAAAATTGATAAGGATATAAAAAATTCATAGCGCACATTTAAGAAGTCATACCCCATAGCTACCTATATTAAAGTTCTTCGTCATCGTTGTTGTAGTCAACGTCGTTGTCGCTCTCATCGCGTGGCTTATGTCCTTGTCGTCATTTTCTTCGAATTTCCTTGGACATTCGAGAACGAACATCACCATCAAGGAATATCCTTCTCTCTGCAGCATCTCAATCAAGAGGATGCTGCTGTCCTGGCTCCTGTGCATCATGCACACTTGTGTGTGCACAAAGTTTCGAATATAAATATTTGAGAGATAATTTTCAAGTCAAAGTCACAAAACAACGAGCTGAAAATTCCATCGTTCTGAATTGTTTGTTATTGATTGTGTAATAAGTCCTGTAAAAGCGAGAAAGGACGACGAGTATATTTTGTTTCACTTCAATTTCAACCCAATCGAAGAGAAAAATCACAATCGAAAACTATTTATAAAAGAAGAGGGAGAGATTTTCTACCGACCGACTGACTATTCCCCGCTGTCTAGACATTTTATAGATTTTTCTCAGGGAAGTTTTAAGGACTTGGTTGGTGGTTATATTATATAGTTGGTGACAAACAAGCAAAAATAGCAATATCCTTCATAGTACTTTGACCTGGTGTTACCGCGCCACTTATACACTACACACACACACACTCTCACATCATCACAGAGAGATGTAAACACATTTTAACGTCATCAGTGCTAACTTTTATGAGTGTTTTCTGTTCAGTTTCAGTTCTGAAGGGTGGCAGAGTGGGGTTATTGAAAAATGAATGCAGGCTCAGGATGTTTACCCCAAAACAAAACCAGGCGGCAGAGTAAACGAAATATCATTTTATGTATATGTGTGTGTGTGTGTAAAAATGGATGCAGGATACGGTATATACGGTATTTTAGTATTGCCGCCAAAGTGGCGCCCAATGACGAATGGAAAAATGACAGAAGCCAAGCGAAAGAATTGGGGGCGACAAACAACAACAAAAATCATTTGGGGTGGAAAGAAAAATTTGAACAAAAAGAACACATTAAGGAAGAAAAAATAAAAATATTAAAGAAAATGTGTTCCAGGAAAAAGAAGATACATTTTGGATAGTTGTCAAGAAAATGGAAAGAAAATACCGCACAAGCAAAGAACATCATTATGATGATGTAAATAATCCTGGCAAACTGTATACGAATAGGACAGTGTGGATAGAAGATGAGGGCATATAAACCATTAAAGACATATCCTAGTTTTCCTGCGCTAGAATGAATGAATGAATATACTTATACATACGAGAGTGTATATAAGTTCCTTCACTCTGCAGGATCAACCAAAATTTTGAGATTCATTTATTGCTTTGACAAATGTTTACAGGGTTATTATGGGGGATATATTTATATATGAGTCTCAATATTATGCTTCGTCTCCTTGGGGCTGGCCCGAACGACTTCAATATGCATATAGTATTATTTTGTAATTTATAGATTCTGTTATTTCTATATGTGCTAAATTTGAAACGATATAGTAGAGTAGTAGTAAGTTATCTAGGACATTTAAGCTATATCGATATAAGGGAAGAGTTCAAATTATATGTCAAAGACTGTGGTTGAATTTAATTTTAGAGAAGAAGTTTACTGCTGTGGAAAAATCAACAACATGATTTTCTTAGAGAGAATTTGAGTAATTTAAACTCAATGGAGAAGAAGAATTATAGGCAAAGATATTAGAACCTATAATGTTAACCTATAGAAGAATTTTTGAAAGTGACAGGAGGATTTTTATTTTTTGAAACACAAATATTTAACCGAATTTTACAAAAGAAATCGAAATCTGATGTTGGAATGTAAATTGATTGTCTAAATGCAGGTATAATTTTTACCCAAAAACGTAGGTATAATTAAGTTTAAGTTGGTATTAGGTGAGTACACAAAAATGAGCAATAAGTATATACCACCATTATGCATATACATGGAACTTACAATTAAGATTGAAAAATTGTTATAAATTAATTTAATTATAAAAATTAAAAATTTTCGAATACTTTTAACAAATGTTAATTTATGAAAAAAAAATAAATAAAAATCCTTGGAACAATTTATTTAAAAATAATTTTGTATATTTATAAAATTTTGTAAAATTTTTTCGCATTTATATAGTCATTGGGCGCCATTTTGGTGGCAGTTCTGAAATAGCGTATTTAGCATTATGCAGATTAAAAAAAAACTATTTTGGAAAAAATCATCCATTTATTTTTGAGATATCGAATTTTGAAAAAAAAAATACTTTTTTGAAAAATTTTTTTTTTTTTTCAAAATCTTGATGTATATGCAATATTATTTAAGCTTTTTAGAAACTCTTGTATACAAACATTAATTGATATAGGTTTAAAAGATAATGGAAGTAAAAACTAAAATCTATTTTTTTCGAATTAACTTTTAGGAAATTTTAAAACTTTTTCCTTAAAAAATTAATCAACATATTCTGTCGAACAGTTTTCGAGAAAATCGAAAAAATGCACCTGTGGAAGGTGCCATTAATAACCATTTTTAAGGAATTTTTTTTTATCAAAAGTTAGTTAGTCTTAACTTTTTTTAAATGAATCGAATTTTTTTTAGAAAAATCTGTAAAGCCATTTTTGAGCAAAATAATATAAAAATGCAAACAAACTAGGTACAAAGTTTGAAGAAAATCGATTTATCCGTTTAGGCTGGTATAGTCGAACAGACAGACTCTTTTAAAGGAAATTGAATGTTCTTTTGGTCCTCATATCTTATCTAATTAATGTATTCCTTAGATTTTCAGAATAGGTGTCCTGACACGCGGTTGTTGGTAGGCACGCACGCACGACACGCACGCCCTCATGACCTAACCCGCGACCTTAACGCACTCACGATATTGACGCCCGACCTTCAAGCCGAACCTTGGCGACCGACCTTAACGCCCGACCTTGAATCCTTTTTGACACAACTTATTTAAAAACTTCGAGCGACAATTATTGTCTAAACGAATTCCGAATTAAAAACTATTTGGGTAAAAAATACAGCAATTCAAACTGGTGGCAATGCTGAATTATTGAAAAATGGAATTTTGGGGTATTTCGTCGTATTGAGGTAATTTTTTTTTGACAAAACAAGGCACAACAAATTTTTTTGACTTCGAGCGACTAATTGTTTAAATAAATTCCCAATAAATTCTCAAATCTTGAAGGAAAAACAATATAGCCATCAAAGCTTTGGTAATGCTGTATATTCATTGATACAATGCAATGTTACAGATTTTTTGGTATTAAAAAAAATGTTTTCTTTCACGACAAATTTAAGACAAATTCACCACATTTATTGACATACCCCTTTTTTTAAATTTTTTTTGAGGAGTGGTATTAACTTGAACGACCGTCAAGTTAGCATTACCAGCCACTATATAAATGTTTCACCGCTCAATGGCACTGGTACGGCTAAATATCTGGGTTTGACAATTGATCGTAAACTAAACTGGAAAGAAAGTATCTTTGGTAAAAGATGGGGTTCTAGACCCAGAACCATTCATTGGATGTGATAATAAGGCCAATTTTAACATACACATGTTTGGTTTGGTGGCCAGCCTTAGATAAGGCACCCAATCTGAAAACCATGACCAGAATTCAAAGACTGACCTGCATTGGTACAACCAGTGCCATCAAAACTGTAGCCCTGGAAACGTTTCTTGCATCTTGCCCCATTCGATATTTTTACGAAAGAACTGGCAACCAATAGTAACTTACGGCTAAAACAATTTAAAAGCTGGAATAGGGGCCTTTTTGGTCACAGAAATATTATGAATTTTATAGACACAGACATAGAATCTGACTATACGGTACCACACATTGATTTTAACACAGTGGCCCTAACGGATATTCCCACAAGGGAATCCTGGACAGAAAACCGGGTCATAAAAAAAAATTACATATCGGTCTTTACAGATGGCTCCAAGTCACTTTATGGGGTAGGGTCGGGCATCTTTTCAGATAACCCACCCCTAAATATATCACTTAAATTACCAAATTACTGTAGTGTTTCTCAAGCGGAAGTGCTTGCAGTTTGTGAGGCTGCAAAGAACCTCACTGCACCAAACGAACTAGTAAATAGTGATATGGATATCAAATCCAAGCGGCAGTTAAAGCTATCTCCTCGTTCGTCACAAAAGTCTAAACTAGTTGACAGATGTCGCAGTGAGCTGAAATTACTGAGCGAAACAAACACAGTTACCCTTCGTTGGGTTCCTGGCCCCGTGATATTCGAGGGAATGAAAAGGCAGATGAGTTGGCCAAAATCGGGTCTTCTCTTGATCCGAGCCAAAACAGAATTTTCGGTACTCATACCACTAGAAAATGAAAAGAATAGAATTCGCCAGGGCTTCCTCAAAGCCGCAAACGACAGATGGTCATCAATTGACACTTATCGGGTCTCGAGGAACGTTACTCACCCAAATTGAAGCAATCCTCAATTCGAGACCCCTTCATCCTTTGAGTGACGATCCGATGGATGTTCAGGCATTGACGCTGGGACACTTTCTGGTAGGTGAACCGTTAATTTTACCTCTGCCTTTCAGATTGGATGAAAGACCAGAAAAAGCAGGAGCTAAACAATGGAAGGAGAGACAGCAAATGGTTAAACATTTCTGGAATCGATGGCAAGCAGAATATCTAACAACTCTGCAGGAGCGAAAGAAATGGAGAAATGGCCGGATCTTTCAAGGAAAAAACAGACTACTTATACTAAAGCTAAGCTGGCCTCAATTGTCCCTCTTGGTTGGAATCCTAACGGGTCACAACTCAATATGGGAACCCACATGAGCAGAATGGGCATTAGCATAACTGACTTATGCAGAGGTTTTCAGGATGAAGAGGGCTCATATCACGTTCTTTGTGAATGCGCCAGCTTTTCAAGAACCAGGAAAATAGTCCTCGCAGAATACTTTTCGAAGATCTGTGCGATATCTCGTTTTTGCCATTCTGAAATTCATTCAGATTTCAGGATGGTTCAGGGAGGCAACCCAATCCTAAGTCTCCACTATACTCCTTTCCCTACCTCTCCTTATTCCTACCTGGCACACACCTTTTGGGGAGCACAATGGGTCCATTATCACCGCGTCTAATCTAACCTAACCTAGCATTACCAGGGGTTATTTTTTTAATAATCACGACAAATTTACGAGAAATTCATGACAATCAATCCAATTATTACAATCTTAAGATTTTGAAATGGTAATGCTAACATGACGGACATAATTACCTAACTGCAGCCGACAAGACTGGAGTCGTTACAACTCTGTTACGCGCACTGTGAAACGGAATTTTTTCTTCAGTTTTTACTGCCTTAGGTGTCCGGCATACTTCTTATAACTTCACTAAAGGTCATTCGGTTAACTTCCAACCCAGATCGGTATTTTGTTTTATTCAGAGAGTGGTTGGATTTTTAAGCTTATCATATTATTTTTGTCATTGATAGTCGATAGATAAGAAAGTATTGAAAAAGTACGTATTTCGTAGTTTTTTTTTTTTCTTAAAGTAACGGATTTTTTTTTAAATTGCTTGCCAATTTGGGCCTTGGATCAATTTTCTGATCTATATAAAAATATCCGTCCTTGCTTCTAATAAGCCTTTATTTTGTCAATTTCTGTAGCAGTTTTTTGATTTCCTTCAACTCAAACTTCAACCGCAATAATCGCCACCAGTATACCTACTACTTAATGCAAGCATTTGTACCAAATACCAATTCATTCCCAAAAAAAAAATCTATAAATGAATATAAAACTCAATTAAAATGTTGCTTTTCCTCCCCCGAAGACATAATTTACACAACCATCTGAAATAAATTTTCTTCCAAAGTATATAACGAATATTCATTCTCAAGGCTATAGGTATAATAATATGTATCACAAAGTCGTCATTGTTTACTTTTTTTTTTTTTTTTTTTATATAAAATTCTTTTTGAAGAGTAAAATAATTCAGCAAAGAAAGTTCATAGAAAGTTCATAATCGGCTCATTGTTAATGTAGTTAAAAAGAAGAAGAAAAAAAAACCACCTACGCATCGAATAAAATACCCTCTGGCGTTTTGAAGAAAACCCGTATTTTGATGGACTTTCTTTTTTTACTCACGAGCACAAAGAACTTTGTTTGAGTAAAAAAAGAAAAAAAAAAGAAAAAATAAATAAGAAATCCTATTTTGCTATGAATAAACATTAATAATCAAATTTAAACGCCCATTATGTCATCAAAGTAAAAAAGACAAAGGCACACAACGAACAAACCAATATAACAAGGAAATACAACAAATAAAAAAAACCTCAAAAAATATGAAAAAGAAAAAAATAATTCCCAACGTGTCGTCAAAAAAAAATAAATAAATAAGTTAGGAAAAAAAAAAGTCAAAACACTCGCTGCTTCAATGCAGGAAGCCGAAATCACGTTTATAGGATACAAAAAAAAGAAGAAAACTCTGGGTTTGTTTATCGGGAGATGTGGCAGAGATCCTGCCATTGCCGCATTTCAAAAAAAAAAAAAAACCCACTTTGCAATAAAGTAGGTACACGAGTTTCAATAGCAAGAGCAAGCCGCACCCCCACTTCCCGCAACCCTCACTGCCTCACCCTCACCTCACTTACCATCAGAGTGAGAGAAATTCATGGCTATGACATGACGACGCAATTGTTGTTGTTGTTGTTGTTCCATATGGAAGGATCCATATTCTTTAGGCAAAATATACTACATTACATACCTACATATATATTTAAACACTTTATCAGGACCCCCGGATACGTTTACTTATCGAAACTGTTTTTCGCATTAGGAGAGGTATTATGCCAGAGTATATGGCTGGCTTAAGGTAAGTGAATTTAATTTAACGTGTGTTCTCGCATAGCCTCAAGCCTCAAGGCAGGAGTTAAGTTATAAGGTATTTTGGTTGAAAATGGCTTCTGCTCCAGACATTCTGAACTAGATTCACACGAACGCAACGAAAAAAAAAATAAAAAAAAACTTAAAGTATATGTTTTTTGGGAATTTAGGAGTATTTTTTTTATTTTTTTGAAAGAGGATATTTACTCAGCTCATAAGTCTTTTATTGTTAGTCCTTTGGGGTAATGTTGTCGTCGTCATGTTCGATATATTATTGTTGTATTCAGTTGTTGTTGTTTTTTCATACAAAATAAATTCCCTTAAGGTGCCAAGTCATTTGGCACAATGCGTGGGTGTGTGGGTTGGTTTGACTTTGTTTATGGATTTTTTATTCAAGATTTCTTAAAAATGTGGTTTCAAGATGACATCAAAAAGTAAAGGTGAAATGGATTATTTTTTTTTTCATTCAACTTTACCTATATATGTAGATTATTTTGTTTAAATGTTTCAAGTCAAAAGAGCCTTATTTTGGAAAGTTTTATTTTTTGAATAGAAACTTGATCTTAACTTGATCCTTGAATCTATATACGAGTAGAAACGTATAAACTACAAAATTTTATCGGACCTTGGTCTTATTGTACTTAGTAAATGAATTAAAGCATAGAGGCTAAATTTTAAAGCTGTTGTGTTTTCGACCCAACATAATATTTCGTCACGTCTTGAGTTACATCTTGTTCAACAAATAGTTTTTGGCCTTAACTGGCCTACATTGATGAAATTTGAAAATTTTTAATTATAATTTTTTTTAAGCTTCTGCTGTTTTAAGCTTAGCCTTGTTTAAATTCATGTTTTTTCTGCGAAATTTCAAGCCCAGCAATTATTTTTTTGCGCTGGCATCAAACAATTGGGAACCATCCTTTTTCTAACTAATAATAATAAAATTAGATTAACAGATGATAGGAAAGTGGATAATTCTATCCGTCTTCTGTTCTTCTGCAACCCAAAAGGATGGGTCGATTTTCGTTAAACTTATACAGTTTTATTTATTAGATTTTTGTCTACTTAGACACTGTCTAACTATTTTCAAATTGGTGGAAATATGCTTTATTTAATAAAAATAAATATCACATTATTCACGGTTAAGAAAATCTAATCTTGTGTCTAAGTTAGGCAGCCATAAGACAACAATAAATAAGGTTTTTAAACACATTTTCAAAAGTTGGACAGTTGTCTAAAGTTAGACAAAGCATATAAATAAGTCCAATAGTATTTTGGGAATTCCACTGGCTCGTTTTTTTTTTTTTGTTTTTACTTTTTTAAGGACCAAAAATAAGGGTAGGTACCTGTATGTGTCGTACAAATTCTCGACTGAAAAGGTATAACATCTGAAGTCGACTTAAGATGATTTGCTGTTTTTTTTAATTAACCCTGTTACCAATAAAGAGGTGCACATATATGTTCTGTATTTTCCGAATTCTTCTATATCACTCCTTTGCCTTTATATTAAGGAAATTTTAATAAGAAGAATTTCGTATTTTTGCTCTACTGAAAATAGACTTAGATATAATTTACCTTTTCAGTCGAGAATTATTTTAGCAATTAATAAAAATCTTATTTTGATATTTCTAACAAAAATACCATCATTTAAATAAATACAATTTTGAAAAAAAATTAGTTTGAATTTTTTTTCTTCAAAATTTCGAGTTTGAAATTAAATTTTTCAAAAACTATTCACTAATACAACTTAATTTAAACTGGCTTTCTGGCTTTCCAAAAAGTTATAGCATGGCATTAGGCGTTTTTCTTTTTTGGCCCCGAGCGTGGCAACAGAGCTATCAAAAAGAAAACTATGTTACTTTTTAACTCGGAGCGCTCCGAGCTCTCAACTTGCATTTCTTTTTTAGCTCAGAGCTTGACCGGGGCTCGCTCGATGAGCTCGGAAAAAAATGACCGAGCACATCGAGCACAAAGCTGAGCGCGGCTAACTTCATACAATTTTCATGTAATTTGACAGATATGAGAGTTCAGTGCTCAATTGAGTTTCTTAAATAGATCGGTGCGCTCAGGTCACGCTCTGTTCGGAGTGAGCTCTATTCGCTCAGAGCCCGCTCTGTGCCCCGCTCGGGGCTAAAAAAGAAAAACGCCTATTGTAAGTTTAACCGTTGTTTTTAAATAATTTTTTTCCATTTTAAGTCAATTT
Organism: Epistrophe grossulariae; assembly: GCA_929447395.1. NCBI lineage: Eukaryota > Metazoa > Arthropoda > Insecta > Diptera > Syrphidae > Epistrophe > Epistrophe grossulariae. The sequence continues at coordinate 15,223,573 of OV839567.1, read as the reverse complement.
TTTTTAGAAAATTGCCCCCCTCGCACTCTGCACTCTGCACTCTGCACTCTGCACTCTGCACTCTGCACTCCGCACTCTGCACTCGGCACTCTGCACAAAAATTGGATTACTTAAAAACACAAATTGACAACAAAACGAAAATTCAAAATGAACTGCAAACTTCAACACTTAATGGCATAATGCTTTGCAAAGATTATATTAAAATAAAGAGCTAAAACTGTACAGATTTATTATACTATGTACAAAAATTATTTAGAAACAATGTGATTTAAATTTGTAGATACTACATCAGTAAGATATTTATTATTTATTTATTTACTTATGTATAAAAATATTTATGAAGTACCTAAATTGTGTGCCTTAAAAATCTGCAATGCAGACATTTTTTTCATCGGATTTGCAGATTTTTATAAAATGTTCATGGCGACACTGGTTAAAAAGGGTTGACTTTGACAGTGAATTAAATAATTTATAATAACTTATATAGTGCAATAATATGAAAGATCAATTTGAGCAAATTTGAGCAATTATTTGATTTTCTTCAACATCAACCGTCAAATTGATCAAATAAGCTGACTGTAGAACGGTTTCTAAGACAGTTTCAGAAGTTTTGATGCAACTATAGGATACAAATTAGAAATCACAAAGATTAATCACGTTTATATTTTATCGAGCTAACACAAGTCATTTTCAATTTCCCCATAGTAAAATCAGTAAATTTTTCTAGAGATGGGGTCAGAACAGTCGCAAGATTTTTAAAAAAGGGACAAAATAGCCCCTCAAAAGGTCGTATCATGGTCGCATGTGGCGAAAAGTCGCATAGCAGCAACACTGCAACGCATTCTTATTGAAGCTGTTAATGTCAATGTGACTTTTTAAAAACGTCAGTTTTTAAATGTCATCCTAAATTTTAAAGTCTTATTTCATTTTGTCAACCCAACTCTAAAGTGTCAGCTGTAATTTTTGTATTTAGGGTTCGCAACACATTACTAAACAAAATGGCAACAAATTAAAATCTTGAGTTCATTTTGGGACACTCTTTATAAGAAATATGAACGTTGTGCGTATACATTTTTCCGTCAGTCTTTTTATATTGTTCATGCATCTAACTACCTGTGTATGTATTTTAATTTATAGTTACATCTGAAATGTAGAATGTATCGAATGTTTTTCCTTACAACACTCCATGAAAACAGTCTTATAGGACTTTGGTAGAAAATGTTGTTTAGTCTTATCGATCCCTCATTTTGTTGTATAAGCAATCTCTTTTGACAATCTATAGATATAATATTCTGTTGAACAAATCACCAATTCTATTTTAGGAACAAGCCAATAAATTATCAAAACTAAACACATGACACACCTCGTTGAATTTAGTTTTAATTAATTATTTTAATTTTCACACACTTTCAATCACTCGTCCATATATACAGTATATACACCAACACACCATAGAGCACAATATAATAGACAATTTATAAGCAAATGTTAATTTATCTAGTCTTATGCATCGCAGTAGGTTAGGTAGGTTAGGTATATCGTTCTATATTTTATTTAAATACATACACACAACACACGCTATCCAAATACACAAAATACTAATTAGATTATTAATCTGGGTGTTATGTAATTTAATTAATAGATAATAGTCTCTAACAACTGATTCTGCAGGGGTTATATTATAGTTATACGAGAAATTATATAATAGTTTGTATTTTGCCATGTACATTCGTCATCAATTTGCAAAAGACACATTAAACCTATTAAATATGACGTTTTAATAAATTGTCTGAGATAAAAGAAGATTAGAATTTTAGAACATTTTAGACACATATTATATTAATCTGCAAGTAAATATTTATTGTTAAAGACTTTTTGGAGAAAAATCTGAATTATTCACAAAAATTATTCGCGTTTTTTAACTTCAACAAGTTTTTATTCGAAACGAAATTGACTAAAAATTATGTCTATTTCCATACTGTGTAAAACTGCGAATTTCTATGAATTTTGATCAAAAGTCAGTCAAATTTCATATAAAAAAAATAACTTTCGCAGTTTTGGAGAGAAAATCACAGAGTTTCAAATGAAAGGAACGGACTTATTATATTTGAACAAAAGAGTACAAACAAATATTTACCATTGACGTTAAGTTAACGTCAAAATGTTTTGTCTGAAATCAATTTGAAAAACCATATTTTCTCACTTTTTTCCCTTTCGTCCATATTATTCAATCTGAATTTAAATTGAATTAAATGCAACTATTAGTCCCATATTATTCACTCGATAAACCCAGATTAAAACTTAAATCCGGGTGTATTTACATTGAATTTGAATAATTTACAACCGCGGATTTAGGTTTTAATCGAGTTAATAATAGGGCGGTTAAATTCAGATTAATTAAATCCAAAAATTCAAATCTATGTCCATATTATTTTACATTCATGCATGTTTTGCAGTAAATAATATAATCCATTTGATTTAAATTGTTTTAAATTCTCTGGCCTCTGGAGATCAGTTTAATATTAAATCGGATTTATTAATATATGAATTTAAAAAATTAGTTTGAAGTTTGGATTTATTTTTTTTATGTTCGATTAAGAATTAATATGAGCATTGACCACAAAATTTAGTTTTCCATTTCACAGTTTTGAGAAAAATTAATTTTGAGAAAAATTGATCCAAACATTTTGTTTGCTTTTTTTTATAAAAATTTTGAGTTTGAATGCAAATTTAAAATATAATTTCAATGTAGGATTTAAGAACAGACTTCTGGCGCTTTATTGTTTTGCATTTTAAGTATTGCTGTTGTTTTTAATATTTGTTTTTCCATTTAAGCCATTTTTTTCGAAAATCACCCCTACCTCCTAAACGGAGTTCTATGGTACAAAAAAGTTTGTATTTGACCCCCCTACAAAAATCCATTATCAATTTTCGGCACCCAAGTTATCGTACTCGTGCCAAAAAATCACAACAAAAATAACTGTTTTATCACTTCCTTGATAACTTTTCGAGAACTACCTACGCTGCCAATTATTATAGCTTACAATGTGGAATAAAATCAATTGAGGCTATTCATAATGTTCCAAAAAAATATTTGTTTTAGTGACTGCAAACAAATAAGCACAGAAAATTTAATTAAATAAATTTTTTATAATAATTGAAACACCTTCTTGACTTTGCTTTTTTAATATTCACATTTAAATTACAAATGAATTTGGTTTGGATGCATTTCGACTTTTTTTGTCATCCTCAGCGAGTAATTTTAAACTAATCTCAAAAAGTGACATATTATTTAATAAGAAAATTAAATGTAAACAAAAAATATGTAAATAAAAAGAAAGTATAAGACAAAAAGAAATGCTATTTAATGACATCCAGAGCTTTGAATAAAGGTGACCTTATAGGTGCTTCCAAGGTGTTCATTGCGATGTGCTTGTTGAGGTACATATAGATGCTCTCGTACGCGTCTAGTTTGTACGATTCCAGTACTTGTTATGTTATGTTGCGTTTTTTATGATCGATTCGATCATTTCTTCTGTGTAACCGTACAAAGGGCTGCTTGTTTAATGTATTTTAATTCTTCTATAAAATATTTCACATTTAGTGGTAGTCTACCTACATAAGCGAAAAATCATGCTGTGAAACGCTGCTTTTTTATGTGTCACAGAGAACTCGATGTTTCCATTACATTTCATATTAAGACAAACATCTAGAAAAGGTAACATTGAATTCTTTTCTATTTCTATTGTAAAGTTTATTGTTTCCCATTGTTGGGGTGTTGTAATAAATTATTTATTTTCACTGTTTCTGCTACTGCTGCTATATCATCTACATATCTTTCAAATTCTTGGTAAGGAATTGTTTTCTTTCATCTTCATTTCAAAATGTGACATGAACATATTAGCTAGGAAAGGTGAAAGTGCGTTTCCCATACAAGTGCCTTCAGTGATTTTGTAGAATTTGTTATCAAACTGACGTTCATACCCATACAAACTTTGGTCAGTTCAAAAAATAGTTTCCTCGTCTTTTCACAAAACTTCATGTTCAAATACCCATTCTCGTAGAATATTCAACGTTTCTGAAATTGGTATACTGGGAAACAATGATTCCACATCAAAAGATATGTACTAAAAGCTCATGATCATTTATTTTAGTTTCTTTCATATTATCGCAAAAATAATAGCAATTTTCTACGTAAAGCCCTTTTGGTTTAGGGTACTTGTTCAAATTTTCTACTAACCATTTGGATATTTTTTCGGTTGGTGAATTTTGATTTCACTAAAGTAAAAATTCAATCGAATCAGATTTATTTTAGCCATCTAAAAATAATTATATCTATACTTATTTATTTTTTCTGTTTCTTCTTTTTTTGCTTTTATAAATATCACCATTTCAAAAAACGTAAACGGTAAGTGTTCATACATTATGCCACCCTCTACAAGAAAACAATAACATTTTTTTCCAAATTTATTAAAAAAAATATAAATTCCGGTTTTTTTTACTGTTTAGCTCTTGGTGAAATTTAAGAAAGATACCTAGCTTAGGCTCACTTCATAAATAATATGCAAAAAAAATTGTTGCATTTGTACCTATACCTACGAGCCATCAGTAACAAAAGATGTCTTGTCGTTTAACAGCCCAAAACTGCCAGTTTTTACCAATTTAATTTTTTTTTTATATGAACTAAGACAGTCTTTGGACTAAAAATAATAGAAATGGACAGTTTTGGGAAGTAAACGAACAAGGTTAATTTATATTGCTACTTCAGAACAGCAAAGTGTCAAAAATATAGGTTGTCTGTCTTATAGATCACAAAATTGATCAAAAATCTCGATTCAAAAACCTTCATTAATGAAAAAACAAAAATAATAGACCATTCCTATAAACAAAACGAATAAAGAATATTTATTATAAAGATAGAAAGAATGGGTTGGGTAGTGGGTAGGTACCTACATAACCTAGTAACAATGATTTTGTATAAATAATCTTATTTATAAATAAACTGTTTTTTGCTTTCACTTTTAAAAAAGTTTAACAAGAGTACAAAACTAATCAAATCTTATTGCCAGTCTCAGCGGTTGACAAATAGACTATACTTCTTTAACATGTCAGGATGGCCGAGCGGTCTAAGGCGCCAGACTCAAGAGCAATTCTTGCCTATTCAAATAGGTAACTGAGCGTTCTGGTCCTCTCTGAGGGCGTGGGTTCGAATCCCACTTCTGACAAAGTATTTTTTTTTAATTTTATTTTTTTTTTTATTGAAGAAATACCTTGTTGAAAATTTATTGTAATTTTTTGTTTTACTTTCTCAAGTGAGACATGTACAATGTGTACATACAAATGTGAATCAAAGATAAAGTAGGTATAAAAAAAACCTTCATAAATAATTATTCCCACTCACTTAAAAACAAAGAAAAAACAAAAAACATATTAAAAGGGGAAGAATATAAAGGAATTTAAGAAATAACTTTTCTTAAAAATTCTTTACATATTTTCTGTGTTGAGTAAAATGAAAAATTTAAATTATTCCAAAGCATCGTCATAAAGAAAATTAAAACAATGAACTCTAAATAATATAACCTAACTAATGTCTTTATTGTTTCGTCGTCTTTGATGCAAGGGATGACTCATTACGCATCTTAAATTTTTTTCATTGTGAATGTGATAAATATTAAGGAATTTCAAATAAAAGAATTCTATAAAAAAAAAAACATGCGAATCTTCTCCCCCACTTGAAAAAAAAAAAACTTGAAAAGAAGTTTGATATTAATCGGCAATCGCGTTTATCTCTTGTTTAAGCGAGGGTAGAGTTTAGGGTGGCTTTCTTTTATCCAACCTCTTGATTTTATAATATCAGCAGAATACAGGGTAATATATTGACAGCTAACTTGCGATATATGTATGTAACTGTGCCTACAAACCAAATCCCCTTAACCGAGTTAAGTTAGCCGAATTTGAGATTTTTATGTCGTTAGATTCAACGTGTCCGAATATATTTTGTAAATGTTTGTTATCTTTATATCATTATTCAAAATGGAGTCACAATTTTCTTTTAATTCTACTTCAGTTTTTTTTTCAGATTTTCCAATAATATTCTAGAGCATTTTGTAATTTTTAACCTTTTATAAAAAAAACTCCAAACGTGTCTCTTAAAAAATGTTAAAAATATTAATAATAGACTTTGGCTGTTTTTCCTTGTGGCCACAGAAATATACATTAGGTAATTTATGGCAAGCTAAGGACTCGTAAAAAAAATCGAACTCGAGATTTTGATCAGAGGTGACATTACGATGAAAGCGAAGTCAAAAAAATTGTTTTTTGCAATTCTGTCTGTCTGTCCTTTCGGCTGCAGCTTAAACGGGAAGTTAATTTTCTTTATAAACTTGGTAAAAGCGTTTTTTAGGCATTCTTCGGGTCACGGATGACCTGTTTTTCATTTTTTTTTTTACAGTAGCTGCCGCACAAATTTTTTGAGAAAAAAATGAAAATCTTGTTTTTCTCAAAAACTTGGCATCAACTTAAAAAAAAGAAATCAGTAATTTTTTTTAAAAAAGGCTACCATTCAATAAAAATATTCCCAAAAATAGTTATAATAGAACCATTTTTTTTTATTTTCAATTTTTTTTTTAAAACTGTTCAAATGATTTCGATTAATTTTTTTTTGTGAAGAATGTTTCAAAAAGTTTTAAAAGTATTGTATACCAAAATTTTCATTTTTCTTTATTTTGTATTTTTAAAAAAAGGTTAAATTTTTTTTTTGAGCTCTTAATAATTCGAAAACGACTTGTTTGATTTTTATTGAACTTAGCACCCAAAAGTTTTTTAATATTTTCTAACTGATTTTAAATAAAAATTATTCTTGTAACCAAAAATAACGGTATATGTACCTCCCATACAAGTGTTTAAGATCTTATTTTTCTCAAAAACGACTCGTACGATTTTGATTAAAAATTTTATATGACGTACTACATCAGTACGATATTTACCATATTATTGAAAAAAAAATGTATATCGTTTAAAAATATGGTATCTCTCATAGAACCATGTTTTTTGATTTTCGACTATCTCATTATCTGTTTAACCGATTTTAATGAAATTTTTCACACAAGGGTCTCTATTAAGTTTGATTAATATTGCATATCAAAATTTTCAACAGAAAAAAATGTTGGATTTTTAAATTATTATTTTTTGAAAATTCGATATTTCGAAAATGGTTAGATGATTTTTTGTTATTTATTTTTTAACACCGCATTAATAAATGCAAACCAATGGCGTACTAATTTGTTTTTGTTAAAAATGTTTTAAAAATGTTATACCTATAAAAAAATTATTTTTTTTTAAATCGCTCCTAACGATGGTGTACATAGAATTGGTGTCAAAACAATTTTAGATTTTGTTTAATTAATTTGTTTCTGATTATTTATTAATTTTTCACCAAATTTTCAGTTTAAACTGTAAGTTTCATGCATGCATATATGAGCACCGCGATGCTGTATTGTTAATTTTTGTATTCTCACATAATACTACTTTAAACAAAAATACGTTTTTAGCAGGTGGCATAAAATATAGGCTTATCCATATAACTCATGTATTTCTTTTAAAATTAGACTAATATAGATCTTAATTATTCAGACTTAAAAACCACAGTGTGATCGCACATAAGAGCAAGTTCGTGCGACCCAATCGTGTATTTTATTTTTTGTTGTATCCACAACTTTTCAGTACATACATATTTGCCAATTCAATCGATTACAAAAACATTTCTCTAAAAAACTTATTAACGAAACAAAAAAAAAAAAAAAAAAAAAATTCAAGAAAATTTGAGTATTTGAATCAAATTGATTTGATATTGAAGATTTTCAACGTGTTTTTTCATGAAATAAATTAAATATATTATTTTAAATAACTTAAAAACACTTATTTTATTTATTTATTTATATAAAACTTACTGACGATGGAAGCATAGCTTCCGAAATGCATTTAAGTAAATAAATAAATAAAATAAGTGTTTTTAAGTTATTTAAAATAATAGGTATCTTTTATTTATTTGAATCAATTTTTTTGTAACGTTTTCTCAACGGTTTTACTAACTTTTTGCTCTTAACACTCAATAGACCTAGTTTTTTATTTTTGAAGTAAAACTTCTTTTGCGGCATGGGGGTAAAAAATGTTTCTATGGAGCTGTCAGTGACATGTCAAACCGACATACAAATTCCCGTCACGAATTACAAAATTCAGCGTCACGATTTTGCAACGGTTCTGAGTTTCAAATCGGGTGCTCTGAGTGGTAGGACTTGAAAAATACTTGCCCTGTTGTCGTGAAAGAAGTTTTACTTCTAGCGCGTGTACATAAGTACGCACACTCTTTTTTTTATTTAGTCTTGCATTAACTGTGATCTTAAAAATTTGGTAAAAATAAACTAAATCTGCAGAAAATTCATATTGCCAATGAATATATTACCCTGTATTATTTTATATTTTTGTATAATCATGTTGTAGCCCTATTTACGAATTTATCTGTTCTCTTAACATCAAGCAATTTTGATTTATGTGATTTGTTCAAGTTTTTGGCCATTAAAGTAGCAAAGGACAGTTTTGTCTCAAAAGAATATACTTTTTAAGATATAAAATAAATGGGTTCATCGTCGTCGTAGGTCGATCGAAGAATTTGGGGCGCGACAAAAACGGACATTTTGACTTTACCACACCAAAAAATAAAAAAAATAAAAAAAATAATAGAAAATGATACCCGAATTCCGAAAACAAAACCGATGACAGACGAACGGCAACCGACCCCGACTAAGACGTCGACACACGGACGTAGGAAAAAGAATAAATAAATAAATAAATAAATAAATAAATTATATACGGTTTCCCTCCTTCTTATAAATACTTTGTGTGTGTGGGAGTTGGTTTCGTTTTCTGTTTGGTTGGTTGTTAAAAAAAAAAAAAATTAAACACAGGGTTGGACCATTTAAGTGCATTTGAAAGCGTAAAACCATTTAAAGGACAACACAACAAAAACAACAACAACAACACAAAAAACTTTGTCTTGACAAGGGATATTCTCCATTTGGATGGACATTATTCCCACACCGCATTTATGTTGTGTGTACAAAATCCTTGTGATAAAATATTTGTGTTTATTGTTAAACGGTTTATGTCCGATTGAATGTGTTTTTGTCGTTTAAACAAAAACAAAAAAAAATAGAAATGGGGTGAGAAGGATTTCAGTTAAAAGGATAATTCTTATTTGAATTTCGTCCTCTGGGTGAGGGGGATATATACTCGTTATATTGCATCTAAACTTTAGGGTTGCAACGAATTTTATTATCGCTTCTTAGATTCGAATGACATGTTGGACGCATTTTAATTGGAAATTATGTGGAGTTTGTGAGGGAAGTTATTTATAGGTACGTTGACATTTTGTATAATTTTATTATAGACAAGTCGCTTGGGAGTTTTTAATGTTAGGTAAATCTAAGGATACCTTACAACTATTGCTTGAGGGTTTATTTGGTTTTAATAGAGGTGTCTGGGGTTAAGTTCATATAAATGTTGAGAAGTAGGTAATTAAGTTGGGTTCTTTTATGATAGTGCAAAATTTTAATAGATATGATGTAATAGATATCAATTTCAATATGTGTATATAATGCTTAAGCCTTATCCGAGACAGTTATTGCCATATTGTCTGGAGAACGAAGGACTTTTGCTTCACCCACTCTCCTCAGCCTCTTTATACCTAGGTAAATAATAAAGAAACCATTTTGCCCTTTGACTTAAACCATACCTCCATTTATAAAAATCTTTCTCTCTTTTTTTAAAAACAAAACTGATTTCATACTCTGCGATTATCTTTATTTCCACTCTATCACTTGGTCAATTATTTAGGATATCGATTGTCAACCTTTAAATATAAAAAAAAAAAATTAAAAAAAAAACTTGTCAGAAGTGGGATTCGAACCCACGCCCTCAGAGAGGACCAGAACGCTCAATTACCTATTTGAATAGGCAAGAATTGCTCTTGAGTCTGGCGCCTTAGACCGCTCGGCCATCCTGACATGTAATATTAGTGAACACCATTGATGTTCGGATTAGTTAAGCAATTGCGGCACATTTTAAAAATAGAAAATTTTTCCTCCAGACGCGACGTTTTAAATTAAATTTCGCTCTTTGTAAAAATTATTTATTTTGATAGAATACACCTACATATGTACATAGATTTTATTATATCTATGAATTAAAAAGTAAACAAGTACCTGCAGAACATTTTGTGTTGTTTTTTTATCTCTCTTTCTTCTGAAATTTCACTTAAATTATTCTTCAAAAAAAAAAAAAACATGGCGGTTAACTATGAGTTCTGTCTGGAGCGCCAGTATGCGTTTTGTTTGACTAGGGCCTTTATAGAAACAAATGTTAAAGTTAACCCTTCTAACTTTGTAGAAAAAATTAATTTATACTAATTGATCAGTGATCTTTAAGGGAAGTAGGTAGGTATCGGTTTTGTGTAACAAACAAATTTCGAGGTTTTAATTAAGACTTACACTACGATGGCTTAGAAGTCAGAAAAAGTGGGTTTGTTTTGTCATACCGTCCGTCGCGGTCTGTGCGTTCACTGTAATCTGAGTTAGAGCCTAAATATGTTGACCGATTTTATTAAAATTTAGTACTGCTAATTTCCCTAAGAACGGAAATTTGAATGTTTGTTTTAGCTCATCATAGAACGAATAGCTAGCATACAAAGATTTAGGTTTTCTCAAAATTTCTCGAAAACGACTTCAACGATTTTGATAAAACTTCGTACCGTACTTCGTAAGAAAATTCCATATCACGGTCTTGTTGAAAAAATTCCCTTTACAAAAACAGGGTTTGACATTTTCTTGAAAGTTGACTTATTTTTGAGTTATTCAAGTATAACTTTTGAATGGCTTGACCGTTTTGGTAGTAATTTGCAATCTGTGCTTCTTATGTCATTTTCCATTGGTTTCACTCAGGGATTAACTCATTCTGAAATCCAATGGAACAAAGTTAGCATTCTTCTACTCAACTTAGAAATTTTTTAATTGTATTGGTGAATCATCGTGAACATTTCATGTATCGAACAGGCATACAATCAAACAGAGTCCGATGTTTACTTTTGACATATGAGTGAATTTGTTTTGAAGTTATAGCTTAAATGTATTAGTGCTTCTTGAGTATCCTATTGTAATCCATGTTTTGAGTATTTTTGTCTTTTTTAAATATATTTTTTCGATTTATATTAAAACATCTATTAATAAAAAATGGTTACTTATCTTCTAATTCACGAATTAACTTAGACATTGATCAAATTTTTATTCACATATTAAAATATTTATCAATAAAGAAAAAACTGCTAATTCACGTTAAAGCATAGTTTTAAAATTTAGAACTTAAAAAAGCTTTGTCAGAAGTGGGATTCGAACCCACGCCCTCAGAGAGGACCAGAATGCTCAGTTACCTATTTTGATAGGCAAGAATTGCTCTTGAGTCTGGCGCCTTAGACCGCTCGGCCATCCTGACATGTTAAATAAAATATGAAGAGCATTGATGTTCGGATCAGTTAAACAATTGTGTAGCACATTTAAAAATACAAACATTTGTAAATAGATAGTATGTAGATAATTTCGAGATTCGGACTTTTTAGTTCAGTATTATTTATGTTGGTAAAATGAATGAATTAAAAAGTAAACGTTTCCTAAATAAACGTGTTTTTTTATCTTCATTTCTTCTGGATCACTATAGATTTTTTTTCAATTTTTCGGGGAAACTTTACTTCTTATTATGTACAGAAGTTGAGGTTTAACCTTCTTAACCTTTTAGCCAGAATTGATTTAATTCGTTTATTTTTTCTTGTTTGGTCAGATTTAAAATTTGTAACACAAAAAAAGCTTTGTCAGAAGTGGGATTCGAACCCACGCCCTCAGAGAGGACCAGAACGCTCAGTAGCCTATTTTTAATTATTAGGCAAGATTTCTCTTGAGTCTGGCGCCTTAGACCGCTCGGCCATCCTGACATATGAAAGAATAAATTGATAAAATCTAGCATTTGCTCAAAGTAAATTTTTACTAGATATAGCATTATTAAAGTTTTGAGCAATTACTAAAATTCATTAAATATTTATTAAAGTTTACCTTACCTTAAACTAAGTTTGAAAATTCGAAATTCGCATTTAATATAAAAATATGACAAAACCTGATCTATCATTTAAGTATATGTATCTTAATGCTCGGATATTTAAGATCTTTGTGAAAGTTCTCAGGAAAAATTTCCAAATTATGGTTTCAAAAATCTGAGAGAGATAAATTTACGTTCTAAATTTTGGTGCATCGCATAAAATCAATTGCAAAATCAATAAAAAGAAGAAAAGGTTTCACAAAAATATCTGTCTTGAAATTCGTTCATACATACCTATACGTATATCCACTCAGTCAATCCCTAGCTATTCTTAAATCCTAACAATTCTAATTGACTTGAGATATAAAAAGAAGAACGTTCATATGAAATAGGAGACTGTAGTTCTTTAAAATTGTTTTTCTTTTTTCAAACTCAAGTCTTACAAAATAAAAAAAAATTCTTGCATGGCAGCAAAAGCAGTCAAAAAATTCTTGTCAGAAGTGGGATTCGAACCCACGCCCTCAGAGAGGACCAGAACGCTCAGAAGCCCCATGTTTATTATTTGCATTGGGCAAGATTTCTCTTGAGTCTGGCGCCTTAGACCGCTCGGCCATCCTGACATATAGACAAAAGTAATCAGTGTCTTAGAGTCTAGACTAAATGGGGATGAACAAATTAAAGATACAATATACCTAAACCGTTGAACTTACTAATGGCAGACGACGCACGAGACTATTGTGGGTGTTTTGGTTTGTTGTTTGTAATTAACTTAAATTTCAAAGATTATACATATAAAAGTAAATGATAATTCTTTTCTAATGAATTTTATTGAATTGCACCAATGTGAGTGGACATCTTCGTAGTGGTTGTTTGTCTGAAGAGTTTTGTACTTGAGACAAAAATCTTATTAATAAAACTTATATACCTACATACCTATAGGTTGGTACTTGAAAAAGAAATCAAAGTTGTTTACTTAATATTATAATAGATACTCTTGTGTGGTGTAGAATTTTAGACACGTCATTATGTTGTATGACATGATTGAATTAATAAAAATAACAAATTCCATGATTTTGATAAAATTCCTTAACAAAGTTCTAAGGGTTTATACCTATATACATTTCTCCAATCATATTGACAAATCTTTTAACTTCCGGAGAGTTGAGGGCTTTTCACATTTGTTTTAAGATCACACTTGAGTTCTTGAGTATCAAACTAGTGTATAAATAACATAAATACTTATTATTTTCGATACATAACGGATATGAATGGAAAATATTTATATTTCACCGCCTATATCGTCTGGGGACTTACAGATACGATAATCGTGAGTATTTCCAAAAATAAGTAATCATGGTGATTAATTTAGGGTAACATATTATATAGATATTCAGGGGTGAACTGGGAGTTAAAAGGGCCTTCCGCAACTTTTAGAAAAAGCGGCCACAAAGCGGTAAAATTAGTAGAAGGAGTGAAATAAAGTCATAAACAGTCTACTCCGAATTTTTTATTATGCTTTTGAGTTAACGAAAACTTTTTCGAAAACATTTCTACAGTAATGTAAATTTCATAATTGATTTTTTATCGTTTTTTTCTATTCCGTTTCTGCAACCCTGATATTTTCTGTGAAAGCTTTCCTCTAAATTAACTGAAACTACAGGGTCATTCATTTTTCGGTTTCGAAAGTAAAACTAAACAAAACACACACAGCGATACATTTTTGATGAAAATTTTATTTCATTGTAAAGTTTGGAATTTGCAATTAAGTGTGAAAAACAATATCATTCAAATGGCCGCCTGGGGAAGATTCGCAGCATGCGATTCTTTTGAGATAATTTTTAAACACATTTTCGCACATTTTGGGCGATATCCCGGCCGTAACTTGAGTAATGTTGATTTTAAATGCGTCTTGAGTTCGGGGATTATTTGCGTAAACACGGTCTTGTGCTAGCCCTACAGAAAAAAATATGACGGTGTCAAATCGCATGATTTTGGTGGCCAATTGACTTCGCCAAATTACGCGACCAAGTCATAATTGATCGTGTTGTGTGCAGCTTGTTGCCCCGTCTTGTTGGAACCACATATCATCTAAGTCATAACCTTCAATCGCCGGCCAAAAAAAAATCGGTTATCATTCGGCTATTGCTGCAAACGCCGGGAAATCTTACGTTTATAAGCTTACGTTTATTAGCTTCTATTTACTCCGGTTAGACGGGATCTGTATATTGGAAATCGATTAATTCGGATCATCAGCAACACTTGCACTTGCAGCAGCAATATTTTCGACTGAGCGTGCATTACGATGATTCACAGGCCTTATGGAATCAGTAACGCTTCTACTTTCTTCAAATTTCTTGACAATTTTACCGTTGATTATGACGACCATAATCACGCTACGTTTGAATCACCACTTTAGTAATTAGTTTTAATAATTTTAACTTGTTGTTCGATTGTTAAGCGATCCATTATCGTAAATGGCAAATATTCAACTAATATTATGACACTTCAAATGACAGGTGAGTTTGACAGGTGTCAAATGGCAGCGCTACCAACTTGAAACCACGAAATGAATGACCCTGTACCTATACAAAACATAGAGCACATATTGTTTACAAAGAATTTCCTTTTAAATTATCTAACAGTACTGATGGGGGCTTCGTACGAACTCTTTGTACCTTTGTATGGGGTCCCCATCAGGTTCGTTTTCGTCAAAATATTCTTATGGGAGCCCAACAGTTGTATCCTCATTGTAGGGGCCCGGTTGTCTGGTGGCTCAGTCAGCCCCTGTATATATTCAACGACCGTTTTCCCGAATTCATTTGAAAATAAATTTTAAAAGAGCTAACGCGTATTTCAATATTTGCACTAACGCTGGCTCATCTATTTCATATTTCTTCGATCTCGTTTTTTTGTTTTCGGTCGTTCGATAGAGCAAATTAATATTTACGTTTACAACTTTTCACATATGCAGCTTTTCACATGAAACTTTTCACGCATTCAACTTTTCGCGTATGCAACTTTTCACGTATGCAACTTTTCACGTTTGCCTTTTTACGTATGTAGATTTTCAAGTATTCGTTTTCACGAATGCCTTTTTACGTATGCAACTTTTCAAGTGTATGGCCTTTCACTTAAGCAAATTTTCACGTATTCCTTTTCACGTATGTAATTTTCACGTATTCCTTTTCAAGTAAACCTTTTCATTATGGGGGTGGCCCCGGCGCAGTGGAAGTAGTGCTTGACTGCTAACCTGGATGTGTGGGTTCGATCCCCAGTCTAGGCAGCATTCTTTTCTACATTCCCTCTACTGAACGCCACCCCTGGGATTTAATGGGATAGTCAAAACCTAATTTCTCAATCCACTGTGCCAACAAAAATCTATCCTATCCTCCTATTCCTTCTAACATTTGTCTAATTTATAAGACCCTAGGTCTTACTGGCATTTATATGTTTGTGTTGTTGTTTAAAAAAAAAAAAAAAAAAAAAAAAATGTTTAGAGTATAATAAAAAATTTCAAACCTCTATAACTAGCCTTTTAAAAGATAAAAACCAAAAACACACAAAATTCAAATGACCATTAAATAAATTATTTATTTCGTGTACAAATATGTAATGTATGTCCCTCCACTTATTTATATAAATCAAAAAATGATGATATATCTACATACAAATTATTATAATATAGAATATACCAAATCGTTTATTTGTCTATAATCTAAATAGACAGGTTAGGTAAGGTACCTACTTAAACAAAATATTCACAAATGAACTACTCAATAAATTGCGTTATATATCTTCAAGCAACTTTAACATATTTACAAAGTTCTATTTTTAGAAAAAAAAAAAAGAAAAAAAAAAATATACCTAACTATAAATCAAAAAAAAAAAATTAGCTTAGATTGCAACTGACAGAATAATCAATCTTGACCAATAGAAAATAAAGTTATATACATAATATAGGGTAGGTACATATTTATATTTATTTCCGACTTTATATCACCAGGATGATGTTCCGAAAATACATTTGAAAAAATAACAAACTTAAATTCTATTCTAAATTTTTATTCAACTTTCTAGGAAAAAAAAACAAATTGATAAGGAATTTTTTATTTTTCTTTAAAAAATATGTAAATAAATAAAAAAAAACAATTATTCATTTTAAACTTATGTATACAAATCTTAAAATATACCTTCATATTATATGCGGACAAGGAATCAACTTTTTGTGGCAGACACAAAAAATAAAAATATTGAGACAGCAAAAAAAAAAAGATTTTATTTTGGCAATCATTTTTGTCTAACATGAATTTTGTGTGTTGATTTTTATCATATCTATGTACCTAGGTTCATGGTTCATATACCTATTCTTGATTTTGAGACAAATTATGATCTCTTAAAAGGGAGAACACAAAATAAGAACAATGAGTTCCTTTTTGGTTTTTTGTTCTCCCGCCCACATAAAAACTTTCGCGATGGTCTAATAAAACCTTATTGTCATGATTATCTACTAAACAAATGAGTTCAACCCACAAAATAACAAACTTCAACAAAAAAGTATATCCAACATGCTAAAGTAGAACCCAGTTAAATGCATTCGTCCAGTATTTCCTTCAATAAGTTGATTTTTTCGTTTGCTGTACCTGTATATGACTGATTTTTGACTGAAATTTGTGCTTTATTGTGCTCAACCTGTGCCGGCAAGTGCAAATTTTACGAATAAATTTTTTTGCAAAATTGCGATTTTCAAAAAAATCCAAGTTGTGTTGTATAATGCACAAAAAATAATACTGAGAACCGAAGAGATAAAAAAAAACATTCGCATATTTGCAGCTTTTACGATCGAACGCAAATGTTGCGAAGCGCCTCAGCGTGAAGTTAGCACCGCCATTTTCGATTTTCAAAAAAAAAAGTTGTGCTATATTGTGCTCAACTTGTGCCGGCATGTGCCGTAAATATTTTTTTTAATTCGCAAATTTGCAAATTTTACGAATAAATTTTTTTGCAAAATTGCGATTTTCAAAAAAATCTAATCTAATAATAATAATAATAATTGTCAAAAAATAATACTAAGAACCGAAGAGATAAAAAAAAATTCGAATATTTGCAGCTTTTACGATCAAACGCAAATGTTGCGAAGCGCCTCAGCGTGAAGTAAGCACCACCATTTTCAATAGTAAAAAAAAAAAGTTGTCCTATATTGTGCTCAACCTGTGCCGGCATGTGGCGTAAATATTTTTTTTAAATTCGCAAGTTTGCAAATTTGCGAATTTATATAGCTATAGTTGAATAACTCAGAGGCAATTTTCTCAAAAACGTCAAATCCATATTTCTGTAATAATTGTTTTTTGTTTTAAACCTAAAACGCATTTTTCTTACAACCAATTTGGTCATAAAATGTAGGAAGTTTAATCAAAATCATTGAAGCCGTTTTCGAGAAAATTTGAAAAAAAACGAAATCGTTTTATGGCAGTTACTCGTTTAATAGATGAGCTAAAACAAAAATTCGAATTCCCCCTCTAATGTCACATAAAAATGCTTTGTAGTTTGAAACAAATCTGTCAACACAACAGACGAACAGTATCGGAATCGGAAGACGCATTCATGCAGCATGGCTGGCATTTAGGCTAAAAAAAAATGTAACCATCAAGTTATAAAAAATGCATTGTTTTTAATGCAATTTTGGTTTCATTCCTCACTAAAAATAAAATTTTAATGCAAGTTGAAAATATTTTGCATTAAAAAAAAATTTTTTATGCAAGCTCAAAATATTTTGCATTAAAAAAATGCAAATTTAATTAAAAATTATTTGCATTAAAAAAATGCAAATTTTGTTCGAAAATTTGTTGCTTTAAAAAAAAATGCAAATTTTGTTCAAAAATTTTTTGCATTAAAAAAAATGCTAATTTCGTTGGAACATTTTTTTGCATAAAAAAAATGCAAATTTAATTCGACAACTGTTTGCAGTAAAAAAAATGAAAATTCTATTCGATAACTTTTGCATTAAAAAAAATGCAAATTTTGTTCGAAATTTTTTTGCATTTTTTTGAGTAAAATTAAAAAACGATGTAAAAGTACATAATAGCAAGTTCGTACCTCCCAGTCGTAAATTTAATTTATTTTTTAATTAAAAAAGTTTTCGAAAAAAATTCGCAATTTTTTAATGCAAAAAATTGTCGAATTAAACTTTTTATTTAATGCAAAAAAAAAATTTAAACAAATTTGCATTTTTTAATGCAAAAAATTGTCGAAATAAATTTCCATTCTTTTTTTTTAATACAAAAAATGTTGGAACGAAATTTGCATTTTTCTTTAATGCAAAAAATGTTCGAATGAAATTTGCATTTGTTTTTAATGCAACTTGTTTTCGAATATTTTTTTAGTGCAAATAAATTTTGACTTAAATTTGCATTTTTTTTAAATGCAAAATATTTTCAACTTGCATTAAATTTTTTTTTTCAATTAAAGCCGTGATTTTTGCAAGCCCGGGGGGAATTTTATGAAAAAAACGACGTCGCGTCGGTGCTACACAATTAACATGTTAAATGCAACAACAACTAATTCCGGAGAATTAAGCGCACCGAAAAACTGTGTTACCGGCATGAATTGCATACATGTTATCGATAGTTTGTATGATAACTCCATGTTTTTTTACTGTCATGGCGTCGCTAATCCCCGCTGTCGTTTTTTCCAACTAATTCCCCCCGGGCTAGCAAAAAAACACGCCTTAATTAAATCGAGTGAAAAATAATATGGCGGTAAGGGTTAAAGATTAAAACGCATCGATTTCAGCGGATTAACTGATGTTCCATCAGATTTCTGGCACGTAATTGGCTATTATCATCATACTTTAACGCTTAAACCTCGCTTAAACCTCGCTTAAACTTCATTTAATCCGCTGTTATGTATACATGGTTCAAATTTAAGTACAACTGGTTCTTAGGTTCAAGGTTTGTTTAACTTGAGGTAGACTAGACCTACATATATGATTAAGTGGGAAACGCAGTTAAACGGAGAATAATATTTAACCGAGTTCTACTTTAATCACTATTATGTAGTCTGTTTGTTGTTTTTCATCTGTCTATGTTTAAGATTAAACGATTCACTTCATTTTGATGAAAAAACTTTTATTTGACTCATTTAAAATGGGTGATGGTGATATATACCTACATCCTACATCCCCAGTGTCCTTCATAATAATCTTCAACTACAAAACAAGAACAGAGCTAAACATCGACAAAAAAAAAAAACACAAATTCATCTCTCCCTGCATTCTCCAGTCCCCAGGCCAATTAAATAAATTTCATTTTACGCCTTGTGTTTATAGAGTGTCCTTCATTTGCTTGGTTCTACTTCTTTATTCATAGTAAAGTAATAATAATCAACAGGATGCAAGCATCACTGAACGACTGAACTCGCCAATTTTTCATGTGATTCCACCCTTAAGGGCGTCTGTCTGTTCTATGCACACACAAAATGTCAGTACAAACGGCAAACTCTCTGCCATGGAAGATGAATCATTGGAAAATAACAACAATTTAATTGATAGCAAGGGATGGTAAGGGAAGGGAAGGGACAGGAAAGGAAAGAAAAAGTAGAGTTTTTGAAGAGATAGAAGAAGAAGGATGCAATTTTGGTGTTTCATTTGGAACACTCTTGCTTTTGATGCACGTTTCGTCATTGAATTGGTACGTATCTATACCCCTACGTTTACACACTCGAACATTTCATCCATGGAGCTGCAGATGGAGTGGAGAAATACGACCCCCTATTTCTCTAGAAATCTATAAAACCCATGCACATTCCTTGGGTTTTTCCAATCTGGTGCACATAATGGGTGTACGTACGATATACGACTTTATGGTGCCATTTCGTATGTCAATTGCGAATTGTCGTCGACTATACGACAACGTACATACGTAGACAACGTCTATACTTTCAATTAATGGCGCACGTGACCCATGCACTTAACAGTACAATATTCTTGTTGTAGGTAACTAGAAGAACTACAACAGAAATCAAAGTGTTACTTTTTGAATGTTGGCGTTGAATTGGTTGTTTTGTGAATATATCGGCGACGACAATTCGACTATAATAACGTTCGTTCAGATGTAGGTAGATGAATGTCAGTGGTTTAAGTTACTCTTTGCTGCAATGAACGTAGGTTAATGTATATGAACATTTGATATACCTACACTGTACACAATGCTTTTATAGTGACGAGACAAGAGTGTTTTTGGTTGCTTGGCAACAGAAAGAACATGTTGCAATATAGAAAACAAAGAATACAAGAAATCTGGTGTTGCAGTAGGTGGGTATACGCCATTTTAGCAGACTCCTTTTGAAACTATAGATTTTAATTGTCCTGAAGTCGTATCTTATCTTGGAGAGGGGATATATGGGGAGTTCGAATTTGATCATATCTATAACGGAAGTTTAATTTCAAAATTGGAAAACCACCCGAATCTTTCTTTATGTACACGAAGCATTTTTAAAAGTGTCAAAGAGGGTTCTGACAAGCTGCCCAACATGAGGGGTGATTTACGAGACCACGTATTATTTTCAACATGAATCAACGAATTTTAATGAAATCCAACGTATAGATGGATGACAATTGTCTCCTCTTCAATTTGATGATGGAGAAAGTAATTTGAGATTTAGAGCAACTACCGTAGACGACATCATCTAGTAAAGGGTCGCGATGCGTCGCGCCAACTGAACCATTTTTTTTGGTAATAAATTTGCACGATTTGGAAACGTTGTTCAGGAGTAAGTCTATTCATTATGAAATGGCAAACCAAACTGAGCATAAATCAAATGACAGCTGTCAAAAAGACCAATTCCGAAAAAAGTATTGCCAGATTGAAAACCACACGTCTAAAAAAAACACTCTTTATATCAACATCATCGGAAAATCTTTTACACAAATGATTCATCATAGATTGAGTGGGTCAGGCTGATGGCAGAAATGATGCTGCACATCAATGAAGAAAAGAATCCTAAATGAAGGTATTGTCTGCAAGAAAAAGTGTTCTTAAAACCGCGAAGTTGGTGAAGTGATAATTCTTAGAACTTCATTGTTTTATTTATTTTTAATAAAGCCTTGTACTCAGTTCGAGTGAAAATGAAATTTTCATATAAAAGTGACACCTAGTTCATTGATATGAAATTCACAACACAAAGTGAGTACCAAAATATGAAAGTGGAATATGAACCGGTTCTTCAATCAGTTTCACGCAAAATTTTCATTTCCCAACGTACGACCACTAGGAAAAAACTGAGGTAGTGTGGAAAATTGTGACATTTGTCAATCAATTTGTTTTGCTCAAAATATAAATTACGAAATTAAAAAAATTATTTCGGATTGAACGATTGTCTTTTCCAGTGTTTTTATTCTTATCAACGAGGAAAAAGGAACAGAATACAGAATATTAAAACCCCTTTTTGGAACTTTTTCAAGATTCAAATGACAGTCATTCAAATAAAAAAATTTTTTCATTCAAAGTGAGAAGTGAGTACTAAGAAATTTAAAACTGTATCAAAAATTCATGTGAAGAATTAATTATGGGTTCGTATTGAATTTTTGTTTTGAAACGTTTTTGTTTTTCATTTCACGTGAGGTGAGTAGGTACTAGGCTTAATATCCAAATGTGCCTTATTCGTGAAATTCGAAAAATTCAAATTTTAAAAATCATTTATTCAAAAACTATCCACTAAAATAACTTTAAAAACATAATTGAAGAATAAATTACTGGCTTTAAAAAAAGTTATAAAATGATATTGTAGGTGTTGCCATTGTGTTTTTGTATTAATTTTGGGAACAGGTCGTTATTCTATATTACAAAATTCTGTATGACCAAAATTCTGGAAATGAATTGAAAATTCTGTATGATCAAAATTCTGTATTTCATTATTCTGTAAATGACCAAAATTCTGGAAATGAATTGAAAATTCTGTATGATCAAAATTCTGTATTTCATTATTCTGTAAATCTTTAATTCTGTATTCCAAAATTCTGTAAATCCAGAATTCTGTATATCAAAATTCTGTAAATCTAGAATTCTGTATATCAAAATTCTGTAAATACAAAATTCTGGAAAATTATAAATACTGTATATTCTGAACTCTAAAATGCTGAATTTTAAAAATTCTGTAAATTATAAAAGAAAAATTGTTTTGATAATGAAATTTTTCAATTTTTCTTTTATAATTTACAGAATTTTTAAATACAGAATTTTGGGATACAGAATTTTAAAATACGGAATAATGGTTTTACAGAATTTTGAAAAACAGAATTTTAGATTTCCAGAATTTTGAAATACAGAATTTTAGATTTACAGAATTTTAAAATACAGAATTTTGGAAACTGAATTTTGGCACTTACAGAATAATGACATTAAATTTCTATTTTCAATATTTTTTTTTTTTTTATTTGTCCCTCCCTCCTAAAGGGGTGGACAAATACAGTGGGCCGATATCTTAAAATCATGTTCATAATATAGTGCACCGAAAACAACAAAAAATTGATGCATTTATCACAAAACAATTTTTTAACTAAGCCGCCCAACTATATAGAAAAGTAAGACCATTTACTCTTCCAATTGGTTTATTTTGGAAACGGTTATTTTTATGAAAAAAAGTATGTTGTTATTTTTTGTAGGAAATTTTCCAAGCTACAAATTAGTTTTTGACATTTTTTTTTGTATAACTTACCATTTGGGAGTTATTCCTGAAAAACCATTTTGGGGGCCTTCAACCCCCCGTAAAATTGTCAAACTTGACTGACGTTGTGATATTGACAGACTATGAAAAAAAGTTTTTATGGATGCGTTTCTATATTATAAACTTACAAAATTGTTTTCCCATTCATATGGAAATTTTTGAAACATGATGTTTTTTTCATATACAGGGTGTCCCGAAATCACCGCCTCAGAAGAAAACCATGAGTTCCTGAAGTCATTTCAAGTCGAAAAACTTAAGATGTAATTTTCTCTTTTTCGCTTCGTTTTCGACTTATAACGGTTTTTATGATATTTATTATTTATTCCTTTGCCTCGCTCTAACTTTGCCAAACTACAACCGATTTTTGAAATTTTTTTTATTTGAACAAGAACAGTTAGAAATTTGTATCTACTATACAACTTTTTTCTGTGTGGGTAACGGTTTTCCCGCAAATTATTTTCAAGCAGATTGGTTAAGCTTTTTTAGGTTGTTTTTTTTTTTTACTTCGATATGATTTTTTTCACAAAAACACGTTATTAAGTATAATTTTTTTTTCATTATTATGAAAGCCCAATATGTGTTCTTAAAAATACTTAACATTTTTCACCTAAAAATACATTTAAAATTATTAAAAAAAATAAAAACCAAAAAATAAAGGAAAATAAAAAAAGTGTGATATTTGATGAAAACGAATTAAAAGAAAGAAAAGAAAGAGTAAAGTAAGAGTAAGACCGTTAGAAGTTTTTTATTCGTTTTTATTCAAATATTCATATTTACTTGTTTTTCTTTAATTTTTTTTTTATTTTTTTAATAATTTTATATATCTATTTTTAGGTAAAAATGTTAAGTATTTTAACTGATCTTGTTTAAATTAAAAAAAACTTCAAACATCGGTTGTAGTTTGGCAAAGTTAGAGCCATTCAAAAGAAAAAAGAATAAAATTCATAAAAACCGTTATAAGTCGAAAACGAAGAAAAAAGAAGAAGAAAATTGCCTCTTATTCTCAGGAACTCATGGTTTTCTTCTGAGGCGGTGATTTCGGGACACCTTGTATTTGGAATATTTAACGAGCAGGGTTCGAACCTTGCTCCAATTGGACTAAATTTACTTCAATTTTAAATCTAATCAGCTTCTCCGCTTTTTTTAAATCTACTCCCTTTTTTTTCAACACTAAAAAATTATTTAGCCAAACCACATGGAAGTAAATGCGACAGCACTGTGTTATTGAATTTTCCAACCAACTCTGAAACTAAAATTCTGTTCACGTTATTTTCATTTCACATTATTTTCATTTTTTAAAGACCAAAAATAACAAATTTTTTTTAACAAATAATGAAAATCTTATTTTTCTCAAAAACGTGCTCACAACTTTTTTTTTTTTTAATTCAGTAATTTTTTTTCACAAAAAGGCTACCATTTTATGAGAAAAAAATTTCCGAAAAATGGTACCTTCTATAGAACCATTTTTTTTATTTTCGTCTCTCTCAAAAACAGTTCAACTGGTATCGATAAATTTTTTTACGGAGAATGTTTGAAAAAGTTACAAAAGTTTTGTATACCAAAATTTTCGAAACATTTTTTTTTGGATTTAAAAAAAAATGAAAAAATTTTTTTTTGAGAACTTAATGATTCGAAAACGAGTCGGTCAATTTTTATTAAACTTGGCACCTAGCAGTTTTTTAACATTGTCTAGCAGATTTTAAATGAAAATTATTCTTATAACCAAAAATAACGGTACCTCCCATACAAATGTTTAAAAACCGGTATTGAAAATCTCATTTTTATCAAAAACAGCTCCTACGATTTTGATTAGTAAACTAAAATTCTTTTTTTTTTTTCATTAGGTATCAAAAACTCTTCAAAATTAATCGTTATACCTATATAAAAAACAATTTTAAATTAAATAATATTAAAATCGTGTTAAATTGTATTCAAAGTTAAAATTTTTGACACTATAATGAGGTGAAATTGTGAGTACTTGGAAACGTCAAAATCTAATCTCGTATAAAATTTAATCGAAATTTTAATTCATTCACACATGGTTTTAATCAAACTTTCATAATCTATACGTCCAGACAATCCACAATCTCTCTATAGGTCTCTTGAAAAGTTCATATTTTTAACCCCATTGTTAATATTGTTTTTTTTTCCAATAACCCTATCCAATTTTTCTTATGACTCAATTTATTTACCAAGCACAGAGACAAACATTATTTAAAATTCACCTAAATGTGATTTGTCATTTTTAATAACGATCTATGAGAAATGACACAAGCCGCATATCTAACTATAACCATTAATTTGATTTAATGGTTATATTTTAATCAAATATTCCAACAACAAAAAACAGACGAAAACAACTCAAGTCAACAAATACAAGTACATTACAATATCGTACGTCATAGAAAGAAGAAATCATATTAACCTTACCTAAGTTTTTTTTTTAATCAGTCAAAAGGGGTTCAAGTTCTGGATAAACGAGTATAAATTCAATTGAGGGGAAATTTTTGACATCATCAAAAGTAGCTCAGTTTTTTTTTTCTTGTTATAAATAGTTCACCACTGATGTGTATGAAAGTTTGAATAGAAGTGGTGAGTTTGCGTATAACAAGAGAGTGGTGACAATTTAATATAAGAATAGTTTTTGGCGCCAAAACTCTTTTCAAATAGAAATGTTTACAAAAAAAAAACTAACAACTTACACACAGACTCTAGTTAATGGTGGAGGAGGGGTATTAAGTAAGTTTGATTTGTTTACGTCAAACTGATTTGAAATCATGATTATTCTGTAAAACTAGACATTTTATCAAAAGAAAAAACAAAAATAATTGTGTGTGTGTGTGTGTGTATGTGTTGTTTTCAACTTAAAAGTTTCAAAAAACAAACTGTCACTGTTTGCCTTCCAATTCCGGACTCCCAAAGTGTCTTGAACATCTTTTGTCTAAGATTAAGCAACCAGAAGGGGTTTTTTGTCAAAACTTTCTATTTTCTTGAAAATTTTAATACTTTTTCATATGCATAATAATAATAAACATACATAACCTAAAACGATATATGTATGTAAGTCTTGTGTAGGTATAACAAAACAAATTAAAAATAAAGAAGAGAAACCCTTTGATGGAGGTCTTGGGAATTCAGACGTAAAGTAAAATATAAAATCTTTTACTGGCACACATCATTGTCTAAAAAAAAAAAAAAATAAATAATAAAATGGTACAAAATGACAAACTTTCTTCAGACTTTTTTTTTTTTTTCTTCAAAAAGAAAAAATGAAAGCCTAGGGAGTTGTTGTATGATATATATACTTATGCAATATAATCGTATATCCTTACTTGCTGAAGCTTAAATCCTTATAATATACTTATTTTTCCGGCAAAAAATTTTGTATGGGAATGCACTCTCGGAAACTTTCTGGTTCCGTTTGTGTGTGTGTGTTTTTTGTTTTTGTTTCCTTCTTATATTTTTTGTCTTTTTTTTGATGCTGTCAAAAATTTTTTAACTTTACTCTGAGGATTCATGAAAAGACGAATGAACAAACTTTCTTCTTTTTTTAATATTTCGTATATGTGTGTATTTGTTTTGTCACATCAGAAGTTATATTTGAATGAGTACAAAAGGTTTGGAATATACATATAATTAAAAATAGGGCCTTCTGTTTAAGGACCGGCCGGTAGCACTGATATGGTTGGTAGTTGTTGTCAAAGCGTTTGCAAGTTAAATCTTCAAGCTTTGTATTTTTATCAGAAAATCTTCAGCTTTGTATTTTTATCTGATAGAAGCTTATTTTATAGAAATATCACAGCTTTCTATAGGAAAGTCTCTTCAGTCTCCACGCCTCAGTCGACTGTTTTGTTTTTTCTTAAAGCAATTAATTAACGAAAATTAATTCTTGAAAATTAAAGACAAATATTTAAAAAAAATTGCTTTGTTAAGGGTGTTTCCGACTTCAATTGTCATTCCGAAGGTCATGGGGCGAAATCCAGCCTAGCAAAAAAGCACCAGCACCTACAAAAAATATACAGAAATTTGTTTTTTTTTTTTTTCACGGGTACTGCCTCTTGAGAAGAATTGACAAATCCTCTTGGAGTAACTCTTGCCATTAAAAGGTGCTTCTTACCTTAGCTGATCGAATTTGGCAAAAAATTGTTAGTCAAATCCCCTCAATTCGTCGGCGTAAAAACGCACAAAGGAATGGCTGATGGTAAATAAGTCACTATAGGCCATAAAGTCACACCACAAAATCTAATCTAATCTTCCGACCAGCAACGTTGCCAAAGTGTCACGATCGTGCTTTTTTGATATAAAAATTTCATCGTGGTACGGTGGTGGCATGAAAAAATTCAATATGGCACGTTCTTCTTATTTCCATTTTTACTTCAAATAAAGCGAATTTTGAAGAAATTTTAGGAAAATTGCCCCAAATGCAGTAAAAACTGGCAAAAACTCTTAATTTTTGACAATATACACAAATAGAGCCAATTATTTCTTAAATTTTTTTTGTATTTCATCCAATAGTTGAATTTTATTTTTTTGTTATATAAGAATTTCCGTTTTTTCAATATGGCACGAGAATGGCACGGTTTTTTTTCAGAAAAGGTGGCATCGAAATTGTTTGTTAAGCGGCAACGCTGCTTCCGACTTTAGGTAGGTAGGTAGAAATTGCGGCCACCAGAACAAGGCCTAGCTCAGTGACCCAAGTAGCGTTAAGATTACGCCGTTTTGATACCATAACTCGCTTGACCTTTGGGTGAGAAACGAATTGTTTGGGTTATGGTCGCGGTGATTAGCTGCAGGTATTCGTCCTAGAGCCACCTCGTCGCGTTAAGGAAAGAGAACAAATCTTTGATCTTAACCCCAGAAAGTTCATCGAGGTCGTTAAAAAAAGCCATACCGAATAATTGCGCTCTCATTGTGGCTAGAGCGGGGCATTTACAGAGGAAATGAACGACTGTTTCCCTTTCCTGCTGGTCCCACAGGTAAGACAGTGGGTATTGTGAGGGAGCTTCCGACTTTAATAGTTTAACTTTAAAAAATGATTCTTGGACATTTAGTTAGGGTATATCTCCAATTTTGTTTACCTAATTTATCGAAGATTTAAGAAATGCATTATTTACTGAAAAACAGCGCCATCTGTTGGACGTAAAAGCAACATATGGTAGGTATAATGAGATTCCACTTAAATATCATCAGAAACCAGTATTCATTAGGTTTTTTTTTGTTAAAATACTGAGGACAACAAAATTTTAATAGCTGGTTCAAAATATAACTATTTTATAGGGTAAAATGGGAAAAAACGACAATTAGTATTCACTTTTGAAAATTCTATTTGTGTTATACTTATTAATTATATTTACTTAAGGTGGCGCTATTGTCCTGGGTGGACCAGTCACCAGGGCCTAAACCAAAAAACTTCTTCAAGCCAGCTCGCTCCCGAGCTAGCTGTCTCCAGTTTCGCACACAAAGTTGGTTTAAGTCTCTTCCACTTGTGTCATCTGAATCGCCGCACAGTGGACCCTTTTGACTTTTTTGGTTGCTAAAATCACAATACAATTTTTTTTTAACTTAAAGAAAATTTGTAAGGCTTCAAGCTGGTGAGTTTCACAAAAATATCTGTACAGGGTGTAAAGAACTGAATTGTCTGTTAAAAAAAATAATTTTTACTTAAAGCGACAGACATACATAGTTTTTACAAAAGTCTTTGGGAAGAGGGGGGTCTAATTCCCCCCGCTTAGGCGGGAAGGGCAATTTATAAAAAAATTACTTAAATAAGAAAACAAAATCTTAAAAATCAACAGCAACATTAACAATGGCATGTTATACCTTTTTTTAAACCCAAAAATTAGAGATGCCGCGAATATTCGGCCACTATTCGGCATTCGGCCTATATTTTTGATATTCGGTATTCGGCCGAATAGTTCACAACATTCGGCCGAATACCGAATAACAAATGGAGAATAAAAAAGGCTTATTATCTTACAATAAATGTTTTCTTTTATTCAAAAATTTGTATTTTAGTATTGAAAATCTACTAATGGTAAGTTGTGGTGAATAAAAACTACTTTTTCGGCATTCGTTGGTAGGAAACGATTACGTCTATTTTCGTCGTAAACAATTCTAGCTTCTTAAAATATGTCAAAAATCAAAAGTCACGTAGGAGATAGATACACATCGTTGACCGAATGTTCGGCTGCCGAATATTCGGTATTCGGCCGACGAGTGTAGCCGAATATTCGGTATTCGGTATTCGGCTGAGTCACTATTCGCGGCATCTCTACAAAAAATCCATACATTAATTATTATTTTAAATAAATTTTTTTTTTTGTTAACAGTTTTGGATAAATAAATTTTCTGACTCAGAATTTTTTTTAAAAATATGGACTGTCTACTTCAAATCAAATTTCTCTACCATCAGCTCTATGCAACTTTATGCAACTGAATTTTTGGGATTAGGTATGATGAACAAATTTTAAAGGATTTATTTTCACGTTAATTTGAAAGCGAGAATTTGCGGCGTTTTTTTGAAACTCAATTTAAAGTTGAAAAATTGTGCCCAAAGTGGTGTTTTTAGAATTCAAAAGTTTTTAAATAAAAATAAAAATTAAAAAAATCAAATCAAAAAAAAAAACAAATAATCAAGTAAACAAAATTTTTAAACTTCAAAAAAAAAAAATTAAAAAAATTATATTTTTTTCCACCATACAAATTTGTTTGATTTGACACACTACAAGCTAAATTATTTATCCAAATGATTTTTTTTGTTTTTATTTTTAATGGTTTTTTAATTCAATAAACTTAAGAATTTTGCATTATTCACCCACCTAAAAATTGTTATTGCCATTAGATTTGCATAAAAGGGCCACTGTGCGTCGCTGGCGGTCTTCCTCTACTGCGCCGACCCTCGGTGTTAGATTCAAAGACTCTTTGTGCTTCAAAATAATTTTAATAATAAAGTGATAACTTTATTGTTTAACATTTGTCAAAATTTAGACATTTATAGGGTGAAATAGGGTCTAAATTCTAGCTGGTAGCCTCTTAATTCCAGCGGCTAGATGTAAGCGTTCTCTTGTGTTTATATTCTACCGTCATAGAATCTAGGGTTTAGATTCCAGCGTCTAGATTCTAGCGTCTTGATTCAAATGTCTTTATTGTAGCATCTTAACTCTAGTGGCTAGATGGCAGCGTCTATAATCTAGTGTCTGAATTCTAGAGTCTAAATTCTAGCGTCTATAAATTCTAGAATCTAGATTCTAGCGTCTAGATTCCAGCGTCTAAATTCTAGCGTCTAAATTCTACAGCATCTTAATTCTACTGTCTAAACTCTATTGACTAGATTCTAGTGGCTAGAAGATGCTAGCTTCTAGATTCTAGGGTCTATATTCTAGCGTATATAAATTCTAGCGTATAGAAAAAAAAAATTCATATAAAAATATTAGTGGCCGACCAATTACTGAAATAAGTTCAACTTTTTAGACCATTTAATGACCTTTCATTTGGTTTTATTAAATGTTATTTAAAATAAATTGCTCATATAAGATCCTTAATAACTTAAGAACTTAAACATTCCTTAACCTGAGCTTGAAAAAACAACAAAACTTTTAGAATAAAAACAAAAGTCTTGACCTTGCCAATTTTACACAAACTAACTCTCACCTTTTATGTGCAATTAGTGACCTTTAAGGTAAGTATTTTATTTATTTTTTTTTAAATCTCACATAAATGAGAATCGTTCTAAGATCCCGGAACTGAAAATGATCAAGTTATTCATATAACACAAGTATGAATGAGGTTATTGTCTGTCCCTTTTACGTCCAATATTACAAACAAAGAAAAACGCTTATAACTTTTAAAGCATCCTTAAGCCCTCTGTAATGTCGAAATTAGTTTTTGAAATTTTGTTGCATAGCATATTCTGTAAACGTTCAAAATATTCTCCATTATTATATTTCTAACATTTCAAGAAGGTTAACGCAAAAACAAACAAAAAAAAAACAAAAACATTAAACACTCTATGCTCGTGAAACATCAAAATTCAAATAACCTTCTGTGGTCAATTAGATATAATACCATGCTCCCCACACATCCCGCGCATCACCAACCGCATCAAAATTAAATTGTTGTTATCCTTGCCCAAAGGACCATCATCATCATATGAAAATTCACTTTTAATAAAATCGTTTGCAATTTTTTTTTTTTTAATTTTTTTCTTGTTCATATCACACAGCTTTATACCAAAATTGCTGCGGTGCTAGCGAATGAAATTGTATTTTACGAGTTAGTTTAGCTTGAATACTTAAGTCTGCATTTTAACTTTTTTTTGTCTTTTTTTTTTTTTTTGATTATTTTCAAACTTCCTCTCAAATTTCAACTAAAAATAGTCTCGTGCTGGGTGTGTGTGTATATTTTGCTGTGTGGTGTTATTTACTCAATTTTTTAATGAAACACTTCAATCCTGCATTGAAGAAGTTTTTTTTTTTTGTCGAGAGGATTTTTCTCTATAAAATTGCTGTTATTTTGACCCTTAAAAACTGACGAGATTCTTTCATTATTTATATACGATTCTGGACTTTTACCTTCTTCTTTTTATTTTTCTAGTTTTTTTCAGTTTTTTTTTTTTGCATTTTAACTGAGAGTATATTCAAGATTTGAAGTCATTTAAAAATGGCAAAATATTAGCAAATATTTATCCAGCACTGAAATTATTTTCAAGGGGAAAAATATCTTTGGGTGGATTTTTTGTTTTTTTTTTTTTTTTTCGGGTAAAGCTGAAAAGATTAATGGTGTGCCGATGGGGTTTATATTTAAGTACTTTTATGTGTTCTTAAGGAGAGAAAAAGATTTATTAGTTTTATATACGAGCAAATATTTTGTTGTGTGGATTTCGAGAAGTTAACCTTGGATTTGGTGAGTAAGTAGTATTTATTATATGACTTTGGGAATTATTTGATTGTCAATGAAAAATATTTAAAACATTTATGAAAATTCAATAAGATTAAATTGTGGTTAGAAATGAAACTCTTGACAAAAATTAGCACTGATTTTTGAAACGCTCTTTACTTTGTGAAAAATGGAAAAAGTAAAAAAAAAAAATAAAGAATTACATATTGTAAAGTTTTTAAAAAGAATCAATTTCAAACATTTTGAAATTTTCTGAAAATTTAAATTGATTTTGGATTCGATTGTTCATTTTGAGCAAAATCTTTTAGATCTCATTTTTCTGATAAACAGCACTCTTTCTTCTCCCGCTGTTTCTGCCTGCTTGTGAGCAACTTTTTTGTAAATTATTTTTTTTTGTATTTGATTTTTTTTTTTTATGAAAAAATTAACTAGCTGAACCAACCACGCTTTGCAGTCCCACCTATTTAAAATTTGTCAATCAACAAAATTTCAGCTTCCAAAGAAAACCTTATAAACGTAAATAGAAAACACTGAAATACAAAAAAGTGGGTGTGGCAGTAGATGGACTTTAAAATTACTACATGTTGTGCTTTAAGTACAAGAGATTTTAAGTACAAATTTCATCTTTCTTAGGGATGTTAAATAATGAGGAACGTCAGATACAGCAAGAGTGGGCGAGGTGGACTTTTAAAAAATCTACACATATGATGCATTTCACGTGAAGCGGACAGTGACAAAAGTGGTGGGTCTTGAAATCATCTTTGTGTTATTTATACTTCTTTTGACTCTTAACATAAATACTGAAGGATTTTGAATTTTAAGGTTTGGTCCAGGGGCGGACTGGGCCACCGGGCAACTGGGATTTTGCCCGGTGGACCCCTATGCGAGCAAAAGGTACATGAAAGAAAAATTTCTAGTAAAATTGGTTTTCCATTGACATTATAGTAAATATACAGCTTTTGTGGCCCCAAAGGAATCTCAGCAAACCCACACAGCTCAGTAAGGGGTACCTACAATGAGGATAAATCTACTGGGTTCCTACAAGAATATTTTAACGAAAACTATAGTTTATCTGATTGGGCTCCCACACTTATTATTGTTGTGCTGTTGTAGGCTCAAGGTGATCGTAGAAAGGCCCCCACAGTACTGATAGATAATTTAAAAGGAAATTCTCAGTAAACAATAGATACTCTAAGTTTTTTATACTATAGGTAGTTTTAGTTAATTTAGAGGAAAACTATTTTCTGAATTGAACTTTCGAGAGGCCTCAACTGGTAAAACTGGGCTTTTGTAGGCTAAAAGCGGTCAAAAAAACACCCGTAACATATTATTGATGACTCTTAGAATAAATATTGAGCTATACTCTCAGACATTTTAAACGAAACTATATAGTTGAGGTTCCCACACTAAATATAGAGCTATTATCATCCCATTGGTAACCTCAGGAGGCCCCCAAATTACTCTAAGTAAACTTTATATTCTATATAGGTTTTTGAAATATCGTCGGCTGAGAATTTTTCTGGGCAAAAGTTAATTTTAAGTGCAGTAACTCTTTTAAATTTGGCCATTGAAAAAAATTGTATTCTTAGTTCTTAAGGTTTTTGAACACTTTAAGTCCACACCTTTGAAAGATTTTTCAAGGTAGGAAGTCTTAAAAAAAAAACACCTGGGTAAGGTTCTGTGTAAGTTGAAGTCGTACAACTTTCGAAAACTGTATTAATTTAAAATTTAAAATCTTACAATACTCGGAAACATTTTTAAAATCTAACGGAATTGCATTTGCATGGAAAAGAGCTTATATAGCTTTTGATCAAAATAGAAGTTAGTTCTGTTTTAGGGAATCCGATGCGATTTATGAGGTTCTTAGGACAAACTTAAGGAATACAAGGATATATGTCAATAAGAAGATGAGTAATTTTTTTATTGGTCAAAGAGAGAATTACAAAGTTCTATCTGCCAATTTTGCTACATAGAACCTTGTACTCTTAAAATAACCACATTTTGGTCAATAGAACCTTAGTTTCTTTGTGTTTTACGCTTTAT
The DNA here is from genome assembly GCA_929447395.1 of Epistrophe grossulariae. Classification (NCBI taxonomy): domain Eukaryota; kingdom Metazoa; phylum Arthropoda; class Insecta; order Diptera; family Syrphidae; genus Epistrophe; species Epistrophe grossulariae. The sequence goes on along the minus strand of OV839567.1, from coordinate 15,189,781 downwards.
AGGGTGAATTAAGGTGCATGCCCATGAACTTATTCGAAAGCGCTTAAAAATATGAATCCAATGATACCTATAATTCATTTTTCGTAAAAATGGCGGTTAGAACCTTGTAATTCTTAGCCGACGATATGCATTTTCAGTTCAATTAAACAAAGCTTCCGCACTTTTTCACTCCTATTAATTTTACTGTTTTGTGGGCCCTTTTTCTAAAAGTCCCGGGAGGCCCTTTGATTCCCAGTACGCCCCTGGTTTGGTGCTCTAGTTATGGGCTTATAAAGTTTAAGCAAGCAATATATGGGTCATGGTCTTAAAGAAAAATGTTGATAAATTAAATGAATCGATAGAAAAGTTATTTAAATGGAAGAATATACTATAGAAAATAAGATGTTCTTTTCATTTATGAAATTTAAACCGGAAATTGATTTTTTTTTTTGTTAGAAAACTGGAAGTTAAGATTTCAAATCATATTTTAGCTAACTCTGCCGATTCTAATTTTTTTTTATTAAGTTTCAAAATTATGATCATACATTAGAACAGCGGTTCCCAATCTTTTTTAGTCCCGGAGCATTTTTCAGACGAGAAATTTCTCGCGGAGCACTTAATTGCGCGTATGCCATTTTTCGCAGTTAGATATAAATGTAGATATGTAGATATGTAGAAAATGCAAAAACTGTTTTTCAATTTTTTTTTTATATTTTATTTAATTGAAGAAAGAAATTACATCAACGAAAAAGAATAACAAAGTGAATTAAAAAAAAATTTGGTATTTTAATAATTTTGCCGCCGTAGGTAAATTGTTATTTTTCCACCTCAAATAAAAAAAAGAACATAACGACAACATTAACATTTAAATCGGATTTTATTTAATAACAATCAAAGGCTTTATTTACAAAATTTTAATTTTTTGCGATTTTTTCTTCTTCAATGCGATTAAGCAATTTTATGAAATAGCTGCAAGACCAGTTAATCGCTCTTGGGTCATTGTTGAGCGAAAATAGATTTTTATAAGCTTAATCTTCGAGAAACTAGCTTAGCAACATTTTTAGGAAACGTTTATAATTTAAAAATGCCGTTAATAAATTCTGATACAATTCAAGTAAGAAGTGTGAAGCTATATAGTTTAAAGTTGACAATTAAGTTTGAAATTTTGTGTTATTCTTTTTTACCTCAGAGCAGATCACTGAGCTATCAAAAATAAATTCTATGTTTCTTTTTTACCTCAGATAAATCAGAGCACATAAGTCGTGTTTCTTTTTTCCATCGGAGCTAGCTCGGAGCATGCTCTGTATGCTCAGAATAAAATGACCGAGCAAATGGAGCAAAACGCTGAGCGAAGCCAACTTCATACAATTTTTATGTAATTTGACAGATTACTAAGCATATGACAGTTCAATGCTCAAGTGTGTTTCATAATTAAATCTGAGGGATCTGATCATAATCTCCTCAGAGCTTTGCTCTGATCGCTCAGCCTCTGCTAAGAGCTTTGCTTAGAGCTAAAAAAGAAAAACGCCAATAAACAATAGCAGAAGTTTGGTAAATATATTAAATTCATTCAAGAGATCTTTAGCTATAATATCCTTTTTCAAGTTCTTTGTTAATTGTTGCTGTTAATATTGATTTAAGTTGTTAGCAGTCTTTTAACTCCATACCTAAATACTGCGCAAAGCGCTCATCGAGAGAAGGTAGGTTATTTTACTCTAATGTCATTTCGTTTAAGATTCGGTGTGGCAGATGGTGATGCAAAAAACAAATTTCCTCTAAAATTCCGGTTCGTTCGTTTGTTTGTTTGTTTGTTTTCTCTAAATTTTCGTTTTTCTTCTATTTTGTTACGTTAACCCTAGAAATGTCTGAATTTTTTGTACGATTTATTTTGTATACTATGAATTCTCGTCTACGAATGTTTCTATTTAAAAAAAAAAACAATTTTACATCATGTTAACAATTTCAACCTCCTCTGGTTTTTTTTTTTTTAATAACTCGTCTTATAATGAGCTTGTATATATGTGTTGTATACTTCCATCATAGGCTTATATAGTCCTATTTGATGCATAGCAACACTCAAGCCATCACCAACCATCGTCGCGTCGTCGTCCTCGTTGTTGGCATCATCGAAAGGCATCACCCTTGACGGCAACCGACGCGACGACGTTTCTATGACCACCGCCAAAATCTTGTAAAAGTTTTCAATTAAAAAACTTTTCCTCTCTGCAATCCGCGTAAATTGTTCTTCGTCACCTTTGTTTTTTCTGTAAGAGATTTTTCAACGAGTTACCACATTATTTTCCCAACCACAGACCATCAGACTTCATCCCTTGAAAATATATCGTATACACAAAATTCTACCTCGTGAAACCTTTTTTTATATGTTCTCAGAAAATAAGTAGGTATGTACATCTACATACCTAGTTTGAGGTAAGAAGGTGCTTCTGTTGTCGTCCTGATGCATGAATTTTGGTTTACCTACCTTATAACATAACCATAGCCATATTTTTCTGTCTAACCCTTGTGTAGCCAAAAGCTACTATACACTTGACTCAATAAAATATGACGCCTCCTCCTCCACCCTCATCCCACCACCATTACTTCATGCTGAGCGAATAAAAAAAAAATGTTACAAAAAAATACTCTTAAATTTATTACATAAAGTTTAGGGACGTTATTGTTGATTTTAACTTTATTTATTTTTCGTTGTTTTTACCTTTTTTTTCTTTTTTTTTTTTTTTTTTTTTTTTTTCTTTATCCACCACGGCTTTTTGCTGACCGAATGTCTTTTCTTTTCTTAACATAACAAAGTTTGCATTCTCTCTTGGCCTTTATTAATGAAGTTAAAAGTATAAAATCCAAAAGTGCCAGAGCAGTGTGATGGTGGGGAAGAGCAATTTCGAGCCATTAAGTCCTATAGAAAGAGAGAGAGACAGATAAAGGTGGTTTGGCTATATAGATAGCTACAATATAATTTGACCTACGATGCGGTCGTTTAAGGGGTGGTGGCATTGGCAAAATGGATGGAAGAATTTTAAGTGATGATGGTTTTATGAAGAGGTTTGGGATCAACGGTTCAACAATTCAATGAAGAGTCGACTTATAATATAGTCTTATACCTACCTGTGCCTATTAAAGGTGCAAACAGAGGAAATTGATGAATGAAGGTTGTATCTTATATTTAAAAGAAAAAATGTGGTTAAATTAAATTTTACCACCACAAAAAAAGAAGAAGGTTTTATTGGGTAAATCGAGAATGCTATGATGACACTGAAATTATTATCAATTAAATATTTAATATACCTTTAATAGGCTGATGAGGATATAAAGAGGTTAAGGTTTGAAGATGAAATTAATGAGAAAATTGAGGGACTTTGCAAATTATTATAAATATGTTGATTAAGATTTACAATAAAAATGATTTAAATTTGAAAAGATGCTTAGAATGTCAACAATAAAAATAATAATAAACATAAAATTTAATATTGCCTCAAAATCAGAAATTTAAACCAAAAGATGATTCCAAAGAATACACGCATCAGATGAGCGAGTTTGATTTTGATGAATATCCCGCAAAAAGAATGAATATATATACAGGGTGTCCGATAAAATTATAGGTCCAAACTGACCAGACCATAATCTCTCAGAATTTGGTTACTTGTCTATCCCGAATCATAACGGTTTTCGATTAACGGCTATTTTTCTGAAATTTCGAAAAACCCCTACTTAAAGAAGCTTTATCTTGGCTTAAAGAAAACGTGATATCAACAACGGATATCCGCACCTTCACAGATAGCCAAGCTGCGATCAAATCGCTGGACTCTGTTTCTACAAACTCTATAACGGCCAAAAACTGTCGATCATCTCTCGTTGAGATGGCGAAACAGTTCAATATTCACCTTTGCTGGATGTCGGGCCATAGAGACATTCGCAGGAAATTGTAAAGCTGATGATCTAGCCAAAAGTGGAACATCATTACCACTCTTGACTGATAAGGAAAGTATTGATATACCAATAGCTACATGTAAATTTATGCTAAAGCAAGATGCTATAAAGAAAACAAAACAGAGAAACACCTGTTTGGCGACATAACAAATCTGGCCAAAGCTGGATCTGAAGCGCTCCAAACATTTGATATCTTTAAGCAGATTACAAATTAGCTCCGTTATAAGTGTCATTACCGGATACTGTTTAATAGGTAGACATGCCAGGATTATGATCAAATGATTTCTGCAGAAGCTGCATGGATGAAGAGGAGGAGGAAACAATTCCTCACCTTCTATATACTTGTCCTGCTCTACTACAGAGACGAAGACTCTTATACTTGGGAGAGTTCATACTACGATGATCCGAGTGATCACACGCTTCGCATGAAGTTCAAACTGGTTTAATGAGTAGTGAAAAGCTTTCCTAGATCCATGTGATATCACAATGGGCCATCAATTGGCCTAAGTGTGTCGGTCTCTTCGCCGCCAACAACTTCTACCTAACCTAAACTAACCTACTTGGAATCAGGTTTTTAGTCACCCTGTCCATAATTATTTTTTTTTTATTTTTTTTCCAATTAAATATTGTATGATATAGTAAGACTAATTTTCTGCATTAAAATATTTTTGATGTCTTGCACCATTTTTCTCAAAATTAAAAGATATTATGACATTTTGATCAAATCTGTTTTTTCATTCAATTTTGAAAAGAGCATCCTGAAAAAAAATTTTATGACTGAGTATTGGTTTTTATCATTAAAAACTTGACATGTTATTGAGTTTTCTTAACAGGCATAATATTTACCAAAGCTAGTCTTAGATCGATAGTTATAATAATTTGAACTCAATCAGACGGGGTACCAAAAATAATAAAAATAAATTTTTTAAATAAGATCTGTTTTACTACCTAATTTTATTTATACTATTGGATCAAATTATGGTTAACTTAATTTAGGTACAAAAATTGTTCAAAACAATATTCTACTGCACTTATTGAAAACCGACAACGTCTTAAAAACTATCCCTTCAAGTGATTTGTACTTCCCGAATTTTGAATCTCTTGATCAGCCATTTGTATCTGTTGCTGGAGTGCTACTTGTTGACTTTGCATACACTCTGCTTAAGGCAGCCCAAGTAAACAAAATTTTTACGGATTTAACTTCCGGTGAACGAGATTTCCACAAAATTGGTCCACCAGGTCCATTTTTCAGGATAAATATTGCTCGATGAGGAGCGTTGTGCTGGGCTGCAGCTGTCGTGTTGAAACCACATTGACTGGACAACGACGAGGGGCATATCAAAAGAAAGATCTGTAATAGAAAAAAAATGTTATTTTTCAAGAAAATTTATATTAGTGGTAGGAACTGTTTAAAGTTCCTGATGGTTCAAAGAGTCTTATACCTATAATTTGGCCATTCAGAGAATATCAATCCATAAATTGATTTTGAATTGTTATTGTTCCTTCACGTATCAAATGTAAATGATATGCGGACATTGACGTATCCGTGAACCTTTTTTTACAAAGACTGAACATTTCATAAAGTTTTGTTGAAAAAGCCTTTGAATTTCAAGTATAATTCGACACAATTCTAGTTTTTGTCGTCGATAATCTTATGGTCCAGATGCTATGTAGATGAAAATGATGGAAGCAAGTTAATTTTGGTATTCCAGTTCACATTTCAATAGTAGATACAAAATTCGATAAACAGAATACACGAGAGTTTTTTTAGACTGTCTCTTTCCTGCGTACAAGTGAATAAGAGGGGCCATTTTGATGAACTTTTGTAAATCAAGTAACAAAAATTTGATCCATTTGATTTCCAAAAAATTAAACAAAAAAAAAAACATGTATAGTGACAACAAAACGCTATACAATTTAGTTTAAAAAAAATCGACCCGTAGCGGAACATACAGAAAGAATTTCCCACAGCTCGCCTCACTGCTCAGTTACCGTTCACACGCCATTAGATTTCACACATACATATATACAACTCAACAGAGTATAAGCTTGCGCAAACGTTATGTGACCATATTGTTTAATAACTTTCGCCTTAGGTTAGGTTAGTATGGGTCTTGTTACCGTCAGACTTAGAACAATTTAGATGCATTGTATTACCCTAGAGAAAAACCTATGATAAAAGTCCTATGACAGAGCCTGTTAAGGGCGTGGGTGTAGTTTCAGCGAGCTGTAGCCCGAAGTTGCTAAAGAAGTGTCAGACGGCATAATCACCTGGATGAAGAGAGGTTAACGCGCCAATGTTTATTCCTGGGCGTGTTCCCCTTCTTTACCCCCACAGGGTAGGATCATCCCTCCGCAGGGACCTGTAGGAGCAGTGGCTCCATGCAACGTCTGGTGGATGGGCTTGATAGGCCGGTGGTTGATGTATGCACACGTTAAGTATAGTCGAGTTGGAAAATTAATGCTGTTATACAACGCAGAGGCGGCAACAGTTTGGTTAAGGGAGCGATTTCCTGCCTGTTGGTCGGCTGGATTGATAGGGATTAAGCATTTTCAAGAAATGTTTTCCGAGGAACCTGTTTCTCAGATGACAAATAGCGCAGGGCAGTGACATAGATAATGAGTAGTATCTTCTTGTATGTCTTCGTCACCACAAGCTCTGCATAAGTCGTCCATACTGAGTTTCAACTTTTTCTTGTGGTAAACTAATTGGTTATGTCCAGTGGTAACGAGAAGAGAGAGAGATTTTTTTCTCAGTTGGATAATGTTTTCGGTTTTATATTTATTGCAGTTTTGGCCATAATTTTCTGGTTGTAACACAGGTATCAAGCGAGTTCCATCTCTTATTTGCTAAATCAAGAATTTTACTCTCGATTACCTATTTTAGGTTACAGGGTGGGATCTGAACGCCTGATTTAGGTCAAGTGTTGATCCTATTCTTGCCAATTCATCAGCACTTTCGTTTCCTGCTGGACACCATTATGACCAGGAACCCATGAACAGAGTCTTAAGTTGTGCTGTGTACCAAGAACCCTTAGGTCTTCGCGATAGCGAGTCACAGGCTTCGTTTTGAAAATGCCATGGCAGTTTAGGGCGGCAAGTATACGCGAACAGACCTAATTTTTTTGTATTTTGGGCGAGTTTGAAATAATATCGCCCAAATTCATATAAAAAGTAAAAAAATGTCAGATCACCCCAAAAATCCAAATGTCAAGAAAGTGTCACAAAGTTAAATCATATGCGGTGAGCGCGGCACGAAAAACACGATATCTCCAACGAGCCGTGAAAAACATGGTTTCGACAATACGCCATGCACGTGCTCCGTGCTTTCAGTTCATTAAATTCACTTTCTTGTTCTACGTTATTTGAATGTGCAGAATTTGTGGATTTTTTACATAAACCAACATTTCAAAATTATGCAGAAAATGTCATAACGACCAACATAAATGTTATAAAGCCCAAATTTAACAAAGAAGAAATTCTCTACATTTCCAAATTTGAAAGTTGATTTGGGTGACATGACATTCTATTTGGGCTTTGCGACGCTTTTTTCGTGACATTCTGGAAGATGCATTTTGTTTTATGAAGTTGGGTAATGAGATTTAAGAACGATAGAAATCAAATTAATGCCAGAAATACCAAGGCCTATGTTATAACGCCCAATTAAAAATTTAAAAAACCTTTTGGGTGAAATGACAATTAACGATTTGTCCGTTGTTTCATTTGAAAACTGTAATATGGGGGTTGTAGCATTCTTCTTGAGTTTTTTGGTATTTTTTTGTTGATTTATTGTGCTATATGACCAATTTTGGACCTTATGACATTTTTCAATTTAGGCGAAAAGACATACCACCCAATTCTGAAATTTTATTCGAAACAAACAATCAATAACCTTAAAAAAGTTAAGTTTGGAAGCTTATTTGCCAAGAATTTGAAGATGATTGAAAGAGCTTTAATAAAATTCGTCTTCTGAACAAAACGGGGATAATTACCTTGAAACAACACGAGAGTCAAAATATTAAAAATAATAATAATACACGGTGTGCCTAAAGTGGCATATAACAGGGGCTTCATGATTAGAAAATTATTACAACAAGCTTAAAGTTCCGTGTATGTGTAAATATGAAAACCCTCAACTGTGCTGCAAATTATATTTATATACAAACGCTGAATATGTCCCCTTGACATGCAAATATGTAAACACAAATTTCTATTGCTCTCAATGAAGTTATACCTCCCCTTGACACTTATGCTGCCAGTTTGGGGTTACAAATTTAATTCTAAATAATTTTAATAGAAAACATACATAAGGACGTACCGACCTATACTCCCCCGTAAAATCTATATAATTTTAAACAAAATGCAATTGCAATTCAACAATTAAAATAATTTAAATACATTTTTGAAATTATTCATTCCTGACGTCAATATATATGTAAAATTCAATTCAGGGCTACAAGGAATTCCTATCAAAATATTTTACCACTGGCACAGATTTGTGTTATTATAATTGTGGATTTTATATATTGTTTGTGTTTGTGTTTGTGTGTGTGAATGTATATATTTTGTTTATAATTTGAATGCCCTCAAGAATGCTGACAATTTCACAATGACGATCCGTACAGACATACCTACTTACACTGAAGAGTGCAGCCAGGCAGCTCGGCGGCGGTGGGGAGTAATATTGCAATTAAAATGCGTTTCTTAGGACAATAGATTGAAGAGGGACGAAGAGGTGAATGTCCAGAGAAACAATGAGAAGCGTCAGCTATTTTACATTATTCCACAAGTAAATTATGGTTATATGTTGCTGCCGCAGGACCATGGAGCATCGAAAAGGTGATTAAAGGGGTTGAAGTGAATAAACACAATTAATCCACACTATGCAATAAATTACAATTTAATTATAGCTTTGATTATTGTTATAATGCATCGATATATACCAAAGCATACATATATGAGTATATGTAAATATCTTTACATATATATCTTGATATTCAAACCTATGATGCCTATAAGTAGAGGTATACATAAGTCATGCAATCAGGTTGGTCAAGTGAGGGGAAAATGAGGTGGAACAAGGCCGCTGATTACTTCGGTTGTATAGGTATAGTAACTGTCGATGGCTAATTGAAGGTTATGGTGTTAGATAATTACTAGTTAATGCTTATACAAATGAAAATCAATGGTTTTGGTTTATATATTTATTTTTTTTTGAAGGAACTATAATTGAGGTGAAGACAATTTTTAAATTGGAGTCATAATTCATACTAGACATAATTTATATGGAAGGAAGCAATATTCTTTTTGTTTCTTACGACTTTCAGTTTTTTAGAAAAAATGTGCAAGAAGAAAAGGATATTCCTATTCTTTCGTGCTCATTTTTGCTAAAAATAAAAGTGGCAACAAGCTCAATTTCTTTGTCTCTGAAAGGTGCCAAGTGCAACCATATACCCCCATTTAGAACTGGAATTTACACTCTCTCTGTTTTTCTGTCAAAACTTTAAACCTAATTCTAAAACGAAAAATTGTTCAGGATTTACAAAAAAAAAAAAAAAAAAAACGATTTAAAAAATAATAAAATATAGAATTTCTAAAAGGTAATAGAGGAAAAGAGAATTATACCTCTATACATAATACGGTAGCTATAATTATCAAACATAAAAACAAAAACACTTTATTGATCACACAACGAGTCGGTTTCAATATTAATTTTAACTTATCTTTTATTTACATTTTAATTCAGTGATTTTTATTGACTCTGAATACCTACTATGGCCAGGGCTGGACCAACCATATCTGCAAGATGTGCAAATGCACAGGGCGCATTATCAGGAGCAAGAATTTTTAATCTGATCTTGCGCAAACAAATATGTACTGCCATTTGCAGTTTAACCACAAAACTTGTTCAATGAATCACCGAAACATGGCTACATACGGGTATCAATGATTCTGAATTGTTTGACAACACATTTAATGTAAATAGACGTGACAGATACTCTGATACAAATATCGATACTGTTGGAGGCGGGATTCTAATAGCTGTAAAGTCTTCTTTCATAACTTCACTGATTAATGTTCCTGTTGCACTTGACAATGAAATTCTCTGCGTAAAAGTATCATTTAAAGACAAAAACCTGTATGTTATAACAATATATATAGTTCCTGGAAGCCCACAAGAGGCTTATTCCAAAGCTTTCGAATACTTCAGCTTTATCTGCGATTTATTAGAGTATCAGGATCATTTGCCTTGGTGATTTCAACCTTGCAAATGTCGCTTGGTTGCGCTGTCGTGACACAAATTGTATGTTACCAACTGGTAACCTCAGATCTAACGACTCAAAACTAATTGATGATTTAACATCACTTGGATTTCTTCAATTAAATGATATTTTAAATATTAATGGAAAACTGCTGGATCTAGTGTTTACCACCAGTGACAACGATATTACGATACAAAAATCCACTGAACCTTTAGTGCCTGAAGATAACCATCACCCGTCACTGATCTGTTCACTTTTTAAAAACTTTAACAATTTTGATAATGAAATGTGTGATAACTTTTACTCTTTTAATTTTAAAAAGACTGATTTTTCAAAACTTAATTCTTTGTTGTCACAAGTTGATTGGTCTTGTTTAAATAATTGTTTAAATGTTAACTTAATGGTATTTAAATTTAATAATATTTTGTTTGATTGCTTTCTTAAATCAGTTCCTATGGCAATTGTAAAATCGAGATCTTTTGTGCCAGATTGGTACGATAGTGAAATCAAAAAGCTAAAAAACCGAAGAAACAGGTTATGGTCTACTTTTAAACTGTATCCAACAGAAACCAATTTAAAAAATTTTCGTGAATCAAGGGATATTTTTAATAGAATATCTAGTTTAAAGTATCTTAATTACATTCAGAAGGTGCAAAGAGATCTGAAAATGAATCCAAAGTGTTTTTGGAATTTTATTAATAGCAAAAGAAAATCTTGCCCCTACCCGTCTGTTCTCAAGATAAATGACATTTCAAGGCATGACCCACGGGTTGTAACGCAACTTTTTTCTGACTTCTTTCAAAGTGCCTTCAACTGTGATACTTCAAACTGTGATACTTTAGACTGTGATACCTTAACCTGTGATTCTTTAATCTGTGATAAATCTGACGAAATGGCTCAAAATTTTGACCATTTGAAATCTTTTACTTACTTGACTGATATGAACTTTAACATTAATACTGACAACATTGTAAAATTCATATCTAACCTTGACGATAGTTGTATGCCAGGTCCTGATGGTATACCCTCTACTATTTTGAAAAACTGTGTACGTCACTTGTCATTACCACTGTCTATTCTGTTTAAATTTTCAATGTCTTCATGTGTATTCCCATCTATTTGGAAAAATTCTTTCATAATTTCTATACATAAAAAAGAAAAGAAAGACGAAATTAAAAACTACAGGCCTATTGCCAAATTATCTGTGATTCCTAAACTTCTTGAGGCTATTCAGCCCTATCACAAATTCCATCGTAATCGAAAATTTGATACGAATCACGAAAAATGTATTGTGCAGAATCCATTCGTAGTGGAAAATCTATTAAGAATTTCGAAATTCGGGGAATTTGCTATCACAAATTCCGAATGAAACGGAAATATGACTTCTTTTTCTACGACAACTGATTCTTGTCGTAGCCAAGTGGTAAACGATTGTGTTTCATTAAAAAAATAGTTTTTTTTAGAAATTCTAAAATTTGCAATGGTTGCAAACGCAAACTATTCAATTTTTATTTTGTTAAAAGTTTTTAAACTCTTAAATAATTGAATGCCACGCCAGTGAGAAACATTGCAAAGAAGTCGAAACAAAACAATTGCGCTAAAAAAAAACAAAGGAAGTAAAAGAACACATCACTTTTAAAACAAGCCGGATTAAAATTTGTTCCTCAGTACATTTGAAACCACTTTATTTTTTTAACTTCAATTTATTTTAATGCTGAATATATTATTTTCTTGGGAAAAAATGCTAAAACATTGAATAAATAAACAAATATCAACAACACAATTTTTTCACGATCAATAACTTGTCAGCTGTAATAGTGCTCTGAGATTATGGGATTTTTTTTGCGATATTTATTAAAACAAAGAGCCTAGCTATACTTAACACAAATGTTCAGCTTTTTGTGTAAAATAAAAAGGGAAAAAAGATGGGACTTTTTAAAAAGTTTAAGGGATTTTTGTTTTTAAAAGCTCCAAGTATTGCTGTGACATAGGACAGCTGATTTCGAAATTCAGAATTATTTCTTTTAATGAGGCATTGCTTTTTTCGATTCCATTCGTATTTGGTGAATCCTTTTTTTCGGGGTTCGTAGTGGAATAATCCATTCGGAGATTTTCCACGATGGATTCTGTGATAGGCCTGATTATTTGTGAATCTTTGTGTTTTTCAGTAAAGCCTTTGACAAGCTGTCACATCGAGTTTTGCTTTTTAAATTAAGAAAATTGGGATTTAGCGAATACTTTGTAAGATGGATTCAATCTTATCTATTCGATAGATCTTACTCGGTGCTATTTAACAGTCACGAATCGAATAAGTTTAAAATGAACTCTGGAATCCCACAGGGTAGTCATTTAGGCCCTATTCTTTATATTAGATTTATAAACGACTTACCATCTGTGTTAAAATACTCTAAGTGTCTCATTTACGCCGATGATGTGACAATTTTCAAAGCAATTTCAAATACTCGGGATTGCGAAGAATTACAATGTGACCTTAATTCGTTTTTCGACTGGTGTACTCGTAACTGTTTGTTTCTCAATATCGATAAATGTAAAACTATGTGTTTTACCAGAAAATTTTCTTTTACTTCGTTCAACTATTTGTTTAATGATATATCAATATCTCGTGAAATCAATGTATCTATTCTTGGTGTCACATTCGATCGCAAACTCGAATTTATTGAACATATTAACTGCATTTCTAATAAAGCCAATTCAATTCTTGGTTGGATAAAAAGAGAGTCGAAACAATTTTCTGACCTTTTCGTGACAAAGCAGCTTTTTATATCTTTTGTACGACCCATTTTAGAATACGCTTGTCAGGTTTGGTCACCTACTACGAATGCCATAAAAATAGACTGGAACAGGTGCAAAAAAGATTTCTTAGATTTGCTCTCAGAGGACTGGGATGGGTAAATCCTTATGATCTCCCACCTTATAAAAACAGACTAAGACTTATTGATTTACCCAGTCTCGAGGACAGACGTTCCTATTTATGTTTTGTTTTCATTGTAAAATTAATCAACGGTAACATAGACTCTTTGCACCTTCTGTCTCGTATTAACTTTAAAATTCCACAAAGAAACTTGAGGAACATACCGGATAGTATACTTATTCAAAACTATTGTACCAATTCCGAAAAATGTTTTCCTTTAAATAATATTTTTAAACTATTTAATAACAATAGTAAATATAACAATCTGTTTGATAAAACAATAATTAATTCATGTAAATTAAAATCAACATTTTTTTTTTTTTTGCAATTAATTAAAATCTTAATATAAACTTTGGTAAGAATTTTATAAAAATTTTTTTGTAAACTAGCAATTTAGTTATGTTAAATAAATAAATCACTTTCATTGTTTCATTCAAGGAGAATTTAAATCAAAATATCGTAAAATTAAAGATCCCACTAGACCTAGGCAAGTTGAATCTTACCTACCTAATCTCAAAACATTTCACCCTGTTCGTACAAAAGAAAAAAAAATTAAAAAATCTCAACAAAAAAAAGTTCCACGGTCCACGCCACCTCATATGTGCAACTTTTATTTCATACACACTGAGTCCCAAAATTAACATGGGAAAATATGACAAAGAAAACAACTTATGTATACTGAATCATGTGGGCTAGAACTTGTAGGTTTTGAATTATACACCGTACCTGTATATGAGACTTCTCATCTACGAAACAAAAAAAAAAACAACAAAAAAATGTCTACGAACAGGCCCATTGGGAAATTTATAAAAATTCAATGGTGAATAACTTTCACCCGCTTCTTTTGTGTGGAATACATTGAGGAATTTAACATGGGCATGTCATTGGCGGGGTGCACATGCCACTTTCTCGATTTAAATTTCACAACTAAATCACTATTTCCTTGGAAGTTTCTTATTCAGTAGTTGGACTGAGGACTCCGATAAAAAATATGATGAATATTCAACAAAGAATTGAGTGTTACTTGGTTATTCATCAGCTTAATATTTTCGATGAAAATTATGATAGATATTTAGTAGTGAAATGACTAGAGAATTGAGGGCTGCTTCTGCTTTGTTGGAGCGATTGAAAATAATTCAATTAAAAGTTCAAGTGACCTCAACTCCAAAATGCGTCTCTAAGACGCAAACTGTGGTCAATGTTTACCGACTCATATAAAAACCGCAGCATGAATATACTGGGGCGCTTTCTACAAATCTTGCACAGGGCGCAAGTTTGGCTGAGGCCGGTCCTGGGTGCGAGTTTTGGATTCATACAAAAATTAAACTCGAGATTTAAAATTTTAAATAACGATAACAGAGAACATAAATAAAAGGTGGTCCCAAAAAATATTTGCCTGTCTGTCTATCTAAATCTCGACCTACAGCCTTAACCACTGAAGCTGTGAATTTAAAATAAAACCTCATCAACACTTTGCAACTCAAAGAAATTTCTGAAAAAGTTCATAATTAAGAAAAATGTGAAATAGAATAACAAATTTTATTTTTAAGTTTACAATGTCTTTTTGAAATTCATTTCAATTTTATTAATTTTGCAATGTCAATGAATGAATGAATTCAATTGCAATGAATTTCAAGTTGAAAATTTGTATACCACTTTTTTTTTAGACCTTCAACTAAAAGGAATTGAGGTAAGGATATTGCAACTGGGTATTTGAGACTTTAAAAACAAGCTAATGAAATCGTCAATATCGAAGTTATATTACGTTTTCATTGGGCCAAATGAGGTAATTTCGTTGAAAATTTCCAAATTCGATTCCAAATTATCTCATTTCCCATACAAATTCACATTTCGAAATGAGGTAATTTCAACCAAATTTGCATGAAATTAGGTTGGAAATTACGTAAAAACCTTATGAACACACCCAAGTGGAATGCATCCGCAGTGGAAACCCAGTAGAAACATTGAAAATGTCAAAATTTTATGTATAAGAAACAGAAACAGAATGAGAACACAAGAAAAAGAAGCTATTAACTGCCAAATCAAATTCAAAATGAAGTTATCTGTCAAACGAAATTAGCAAATTTGCAATGAAAACACATTTTCTGTAATTTACGAAATTAGCTCATTTCAGCTCCAATGAAAACGTTGTATTAGAGTGTTGGTAAAATTCCAGAATAACAATTCGGTTGCAAGAACTTTAGATACTTCACAAATTGTAACAAATTCAAATCTTATCAACGGATTTTAATAAAGTTCTTGTTTTAGTTCGTTAAAACTAGCAAATTATAACATATTTTTTTATATAAGAGATGACGTTTTTTTTTACAATTTTTCCAACTTCGAAATCTACCCCTGGACACTCTGTATAACTATAGTAAAAGCTACACACAAAGTTAAAAAAAAAAAATACAAAAAACAAAAATTCTTCCTGCAAAAATGGCTGAACGAGTTTCGGATATGGCCAATAATTCTTTCTTGATCTTAAAAATCGAGGTATCAAATACCAAAGAAAATTTGGAAATATTTTAGTTTTTTAATAAGATTAAAATGAAAGAGATGCAATACTTAAGAAAAACATTTGACACAAATTACAAGTCATTATTTGTACTAAAATCATCTAACATAAACTATACAGTTTTTTTTGTAAGAAATTCAACATTTGCAAAGCCCCAAAAATGTGAGAAATACTTTGAAATACTTTATCTCTTATATACGTTTTAACCTTGCATTGAAAATATTTTCAATTTTACAAAATTCCAAACCAGATATTATGATATATAAAAAATAGCTGTGTGATGTTCACAAGCATTGCAAGGTCAAGGTCAAATATAAGAATTTAAATGGATTACTAATAATAATTGTTTTACAGTAAATGCAAGAAAAATAAGCTGTTCAGTGGCAAAAGATCGGTTATAAGTCGATGTTTAAAGATTAAGTGTTTATAGAAAAATTAATTTTTAACAAAAATAAAATAATAATGCAAATCATTTAGGTACACATGGGTACGGTATGTTTCGCAAGAATTGTCTGGCAAACTAACGTTTCGCGGCGGTTCATTTCGCCGTTTTTCGTTCCGCATTTTGTTTGTTTGGCATTTTATTATTTCGCATTTTACGTTTTGCAAATCGCGTTTCGTTTTTTAAATGATGTAACAAATTATCATTTCGCATTTTTCATTTCACAATTTTCATTTAGATTTTAGTTCGATTGGATTTTTGAATTTCCGCAATTTTTTATTTGGCATTTTGTTGTTTTGCTTTTTTTTATTTAGCAATTTATTATTTCGGTTCTTTTTATTTGGCATTCAATTGTTTTGCAATTTTTTGACATGTATAAACAGTGAGGTATGAAGGGGGAGGGGGGGCTTGCTGCCCCCCCCCCCCCCCCCTGCAACTCCCCTGTAACCCCCCTGCTTGGGAACACTATAAGATTTGGGGTAGGTGCGAGGTTGGGTATAGTTAAAGTGTTGGAAAAAGACATTTGGCTCTATTTCAAAGTCAAATTTGGCCTTATTTCGATTTCGAAATGAAATAAAGCCAATTTGGCCTTATTTCCATTTTCAAAACGAAATAAGGATGCATTTGAGATTTGGTCTTCTTTCGTTGGGCCTTATTCCACGTCACCGAAAAATACTCAAAAATGAACGATTTTCCATATAAAAAAATCAATTAGATCAATTAGCAAAAAAATAAAACGGCGAAGCAATATTTTGCGAAATAATGAAACGGCGAAACGTTATTTCGCAAAAAAAACAATTGGCCAAATATCAAACAACGTATGTTTTTGAAAAAAAGCGAAATAAAAAACGCCGAATGTTATAATTGCGTAATGATTGAAAAACGTAATGAATAAAAAACCAAACGTAAATTGCCAATAAGTGCACATAGTATAGTTTTGAGTTATCGATATACTATATTGAATATAGAATTGATATTTTATTTGGATAGTTTTCCTGCAAATCTAACAAGAATGCCTTGAAAACAGAGGTCAAATAGGGCTCAGTATAATGCCTTATTTATACAATTATCCCAAACAAAATCAAACTTTAAAGTCTCTCCTGAAAAATAAATAAATACACTTAGTATTGTTTTGCACGGGGCCATCGAATTGTGGATTGCGAATTAAACGACATATTTAAAGATTAAAGCGAAACAAAGAAATGCCAAATAAATTTTGCCAAACAATGGTGACCCCATTTACATCATACAATTATTTAGACTCATAGGGGCTTGTTTTTGACAAAATGACGCTATTATTTATATTTTCCAACAATATTTCAAAATTCGTATTTTTATTATAATCTTGGCCAATAAACGATGATTTTGACATTTGACTAAGTTAACCCCAAGTCTTAATATATTTTTTTTTTTTTTTTCAATATTCTTCAATTCAAAATCGAGCAGTGTATGTATTTATTGGTCCGTCAGATTCGTTTGAAAATCATGGTTAAAATGGCCAAATGGCAACTCTTTCTAAATCTAAATTAAAGAGGATTTTTTTTTAATTTGATATCAAAAACTGAACGTAAAAATAAAACAAAAAATGCATCCATACATATATGGCATTTCATAACGGTCCTCCAACCAAGTATTGACAGTAGTTTTTATGCTTGATATATGGTAATGGGCCCTAATGCTGCATTTTTAGTTTTTAACTAAAAAATTAACTAACATTATTTTCTTTTCATTTCAGGTAAGAGCTTTGGTTTTTCTGAATAATAACTTTTATGGTATGTATGTATTATAAACATTTTTGTTGTTCTTATGCCATAATCAACACGTATACCCATACTTACTTTCGTCCCCATTTGTTGGTAGGTACATGATGATTTTCATACTCAAGTCATAGACCGCGGGTTAGCATGATCGATTTCTAGCTTGCTGCCTTAAATTTTGTATCTTAAGGGCCAGTTTGTGCACAGTGGGTTAAATCTGAACGATGGCTTTCACAGCTTCTAAGTTAATGGCGCTAATCAACCAAAATTGGCTGATTACTGATTTCCATATGATTAAAAACTTAAATTATGGATTCCTTGAAAAAAAATTGATTACCATGCACATTCAATGATTTAACAGTTGCAATAATCCTGGATTAAAGATGATCAGCTGTAAACAAACTGGCCCTAAGTCGATCAAGATATTTATATAAATTATTATCATTGACTACATCATTCATCATAAGGGATGAGGTATGCCTAAAAATGATCACGGACTGAAGCATCTTAAACACATTCCCTATAGCCATATTAATTGCTATAGAACTAGACGAAATTTAACCCTCTGCTGCACGGACTATGATCCAATGAAAAAAATTTTTTTGGTTTTCATTTTTGTTTTTCATTTTGTACAATTTTTTGAACAAATTTGATTTGATGAGTCCAAGTGAGATTGATGGGGCGAAACGCCAAATTTTTGTAGGACTTAAGGCCGTTAAAAGCAAATTTTATTTTTATTTTTTTTGGGATTTCACAAAAAAAAAAAACAAATAACATAAAAACACATAAACAAAGAACTTATCTAAATGATCAAAACGGTACTTTTCCAATAGCAGTTGCCAAATCCCAATATTCAGCGTTAAAAAAATCAAAAGCCATATATGGCTTCTTGTGCAGTAGAGGGTTAAACAAGTATTGTATGGCCTCGTGTCTAGTTTACATCATCAGCCCTAGATGCCCCATCTGAACATGGAACTGGGTATTTATCTTGGGTTTTCTCAATAAAGATAAATGTATAAGATGCTTGACTTCCCAAGTCAAGGTGTGACAATGAAGTGGACTTAGGTTAATATGAACAGGAATACCAACTCGGCTGTCTTTACATCTACACCTTCTAAGCTGAATATGAAGATTTGATCTTTGGCAAATTCATCTCCTTGTAAATATTCTTGAATACAATAATGTCCCTGAACCCATTTTTAGGTACTTTTCCAAATTGCGAAAACTTCAAAGCAAATTATTGTACCTATCTAGAAGACGTGCTGAATGAACAGCTTTTTGGTACCTACTTTGGATGTCTAAGTTATCGCTTATGCATTTAATTAGACCCTTCCTAAATAATTTGTATGCTGCTGGGATTACTATTAATTATGTCTTAAATAATCTTGTAAAGTTGAGTGGCAAAGTCTATAGGCACTTTTAACATTTCAAAAAATATACTGCTTACCAATTCATCATTGGTAAATATAAATAGGTTCGTTGAAGTCTCTCGTATTGTGATGTTTTTTCCCAATCCATCCCGAAGGAAATCTAAATGTAAAATTCTTTTCAAGGTTGAGAGCATAGAAAGATCCCATAGATTTAATAGAAATGTTTACCAATGAGTTGACATTGAAATTATTTTTCCTTTTTTTATTTCTTGTAAGTGAAAAAAAAATATTTTCCTATTTTGTGTACCAGCTGGCTGAATGTAGCATAAAAATAATTAAATAGAATTAAATTTTTCTTGTGGAAAAATAACAAACAAAACCTTGACATACTTTTATGGAAACTCCAATGAATAGTCTAGCTAAGTATATATAGGTAAACCCAAAAAAAACTAGTTTATCCTAAAAATTTTATACAAACGTTTCGTCTTATTTTCAAAAAAAAAAATAAAATGAAACCTTATAAATCTAAAATGGATGTACCTACATACAGGGATGTGCAAAAAGATTTTGTTACTATTTTTTCTTGCCATCTGAAACTCACTTAAAACTATTTCTGTTCCTAAGCTTTAACTATAGAAAGCATTCAATATGAAAACTAATCATTTGAGAGCATTATTCTTTTGTCTACCAATTTTTTGCGACACTTTTTAAGAAGAATTTTTAAATTCCAATAGTCTTTTCAAAAATCATTACACGACTCATCAATCTTTCCAAAACATTTGTTAAGTATTTATAATTCTAATTTTGCTACATATGCTGTTGCTATAAACATTTTTGCCCATATGCTGCACCACTAGTTTAGTTAAATATAGGGTAATTGCGGGAGAGATGCCGCGCTTTTATAAAACTCAATTTTTTGTTGTGTTATTAACAAAAAACAATTTATTTTTTTGACAAAACTTAAAAATGGATTTGTATTCTACCGTAAAAAAAGACTTAACAGAAAAAAACTTATTGTTTAAATAATAAATAATTAAAAATAAATTATATTGAATTCTGGTCTCTCTCAACAAGTGAGGGAGAGATGCCGCAGTGTAAGATAATTAACAAAAAAAAATGTATTTCATCTAAAATTTATGTTTTTATGTTCTTCTTGATCAACAGTCAGTACAAACGTAAAAATTTGTCAATTTTTTAAATTGTATACAATTTTCATGCAGCCATTTCTAGAAATTGGTGCATTTTACCCAATCTTCTTTTTTTTATTGAAAAATAGTTTTTCTAGAATTCTGCACTGAAATTTCGATCAACAACCGACTCCTCAACCTTCCTCTAATCAACTTTTTTTTTTTAAGTTACAGTTTCTGCGTATCTGCGAACTGTTTTTTCTAGTTTTAAAGGGCACCGGAATTTTGGTTAACGGGAAATTTCAATATGTGGCATCTTACCTTGCAAAAAGTTCGGCTTCTCTCCCCGAAGTAAGGGAGAGATGCCGCACAGTAGCAGACAAATTAAAAATAAAAGAAAAAGTAAAAAAAGTCACTTGAGCATCTTCAACAACAAAACGGGTTTTAACGTCCATATGCAACGACTGCTGGCGTCGAACTGAAAAACTTCCAGGCTACGAACGAGAATGAAAACCAAAACAGATCGCAATAATTCCCGTTAACTTTAATAAGCAACCTTTTTTATTTCTCTCGTTTATGTTTTGAAACAAAATGAACAAAAACTAAAATACATTTTTGGCAGGGTCGACTACAAATCTGACTTTTGGGCTATGCGGCATCTCTCCCGCAATTACCCTAACTTAAAACCGTGTTTTTTACTCCTAAGCGAAAAAAATTCAAACTCGTGCATTTTTCTAAAGATTAAGATATTTTTAGATTTGCACTAAATTTCACTGCGCGTTTAACCTATCAAAGTCTTATTACTCTCAGTAGAAAAAATTAAAAATTCTCATATTGATGTGGGTTACTGTGGCGTATGTGGAACATTTTTTTGGTGTGAATTTTTATTTAGAAGCAAATTTTAACAAAAAATATTTAATCTGTCTCTTGTACTGCTGTTAGTACACATAGAAATTTTGATCAAAATCGTAGGAAACTCTTTTGGGAAAAATAAGAAAAACATAGAAATTTTAAACAAAATCGTAGGAAAAATAAGAATTTTTAAATATTTTTTTAAAAATGTTGTATGAAAGGTATTGTTAATATTTTAATAAAAAAAATTATTTTTGTTAAAAATATTATAGATTATGTTAAAAACCCACTTGATACCAATTTTAATAAAAACTCACCGAGTTGTTTTTGAAATATTTAGTTTAAAAAAAGTTGTGTTAAAAAATCCCAAAAATATTTTTCGAAAATTTTGGTACTAAGACTTTGAAAATTTTTCTATACAAAAATTGATTTAAATCAGTGGAACCGTTTTCGATGTAAAATAGAAAATTAAAAATATGTTTCTATGGGAAGTACCATTAATAACCAATTTATGGAACAAAATTTTACACCAAAAGGTAGCATTTACCTATTAAAATTAACAATTTTTTTTTAACCATTTTTTGAGAAAAATAAGATTATTCAAAAATTCTAAAAAAATTAAAAAAAATATGTCGGGGGTACGTAAGGTAACAAGTTGCAAGAAAATTCACCTATCCGTTAGGCTTTTTTGTTTTTCGTGGAGAATTTTTGGAACATACACATTTTTTGAAATTAATTTGCAGTAGATTTTTAATTTTGATATTATATGGTGATGGGTTTAGGAAAATGAAATTTTAAGAAATAATAAAAATTATAGGTTATTAAGTGTTTCGATCCTGTTTAGCGCAGAAAATCCATATTAAATTGTTATCACGTATCTCCTCATATAAGTCTTTATGTAAGTGGGGTATAGAAATGGTGACCCCGAGCAAACTACCTCACCAAATTCGTCGATTTAACTTTGGATTTACTGAACAGATACTTTTGATGTTTTATTCTCGAATTTTTTTTCGGTCGATCTGCATGAAATCTCTAGTCAAAAACTTCTTCTTATATTAACTGTAAATTTATGTCCAAAGTGACGTGGGGTTTAATTTACTCCTGAAAAACTGCGCCTTAATATTTTTGCACAGCACAGTATCAGTATGTAGACTATGTAAATTTCTTTTTAAAAACCAAAAAATAAACTCTCGGTTTTGTTTTGAATGGAATAAAAGCTGTAGACTCATGATTTTATTCCATTCAAAAAGAAAAAAAAAATATAATTTTCCATAAAATAGTTCAGCATCTTGTCGTTTTAAAAATAGCTCATCACTATTATATACGTACGTACAATCCCTTCTATTCACATCCCACAAAAACAACACAAAATACTTGTGTCTATATAAATATCTGGAGAATCCAATTTAATCGAATAAAGAACATTTTAAGGATAAAATCTGAAGACAACAACAATAGCAGCAACAGAAGGAGCTAAAGGAGTAGAAGGAATAGAAGGAGCATCATCATCATCAGAACCCAAAGCGTGCTGCTGCAACGACATAATGTTTCCTATCCTTTTCTCTATCAATGTAAATTATTTAAAGTTTCCACTTTCAAGAGAAAAACAAGAGTGAAGATGATCGTTTTATTGGAGTTTATGCGTAAGACTATCCCTTTTTGCTCATATTTATGCAAACAATCACTTGCTTATCATATCAGTTTATATATATGAAAGTTTGGATGCCTCTCATCATAGTAGTTCTTATATATCCGCATATGAAACCAAACAGATCTCTCAAAACCCTTATTATATGGATGTTAATAATATAAGTTTTCAATTCGACGTATAGATATAAAGTATCTTCAACACTCTACTATACTCTCCTTGTTCGTGTGTCCTTCGAATATCCATCCATCCATGAATTGCAATTTGAGTTATTCACTTGAATATTACATGAAAAGTTGTGCTGCTCCTGCCACCACTGTTGCCTTCCACTTGATATGTAAAAATAACACAAAATATACGAAAAAAAAAAAAAAAAAAACCAATCCAGCCCAGGATCAGGATATACAAAATCATTTGTGTTCAATATATCCATCCATATCCTGCGAAAGTGTGGTTTTCAAGCTTATGCTTACGATATAGATACATACATATACCGAGATACGGATATTCCCAATAACAAAATGAAACTTTTGCTGCTGCGAAAATATACATATAAATTCGAAGAGAAAATCCGAACGTGACCAGAAGACAAAATTCAGTTTTGAAGGATGGTCGGCTTTGGCATATTGAACTTGTATCCTAAATATTATAACTCGTACCCTCTGAGAGCTCTGGAGAAACAATTTATATCTATATGTTGCTTTTGCTGTTGCTATATTTCCTGCACCTCTCTTGTGGATTGAAAACTATTGTTAGTTTGTTGAATTTTTATATGCGTATATTTTTCGTATTCGTATCTACAATAAAGTATATGCATAGATTTAGATTTTGTTGGATATGTTGTTGCGGGCTATAAAAGGAGGCGGAGTATGTAGTTTTTGTGGGTGGGTGGGTTTCATTTGAATATAATACAAAGTTTTGTTTGATTTGTTTGTTTTATTCCACACAGCACATCGACCGACGAGAAGTAAGGAAATTGTTTAATATGTTATGTTGAAATTTGTGCGGTTATTTCCGAAGAAGAGTTTTTGATAGATTTTCGATAGGAAATCAAAATTTTGCGGTGAGAAGAATTTTTACTGTGCAGTCTTATTGGGAAAGAGAAATAACTATAATTTATCGGTGGATTCCAAATTTAACTTTACCGACACTGACTGTTTGTTGGAAGTTCTCATAAAAACTAAAAGCTCAAATTCATTTTTACTTGCTGTAAGGGAACTATAGGTATATAGGGCAAGATTTGGACTGCAATTGGACCTGCTTTACACGATGATTGAAAACACGACAAAAGAGGATCCAGAAATGTTGTCTATTTGACAGTTGTTTTATCTGTACTGTAATCTTGCACAAGGAATAGAGGTTTACAAGGAAAGAAAGTGGATATGGTTGTATAGGGTGAGAAGACAAAGTTAACATGAAGTGACTTATACAAGGTGTCCCGAAATCACCGCCTAAGAAGAAAACCATGAGTTCTTGGGGTCATTTCAAGTCAAAAAACTTAATTTAATTTTAATTTTCTCGTTTTCGTGTCGTTTTCGACTTATAACGGTGATTTGTATTCTTTTTTACTTTGACTGGCTCTAACTTTGCCAAACTTCTACCGATTTTTGAAATTTTTTTTATTTAAACAAGAACAGTTAGAAATTTTTATCTACCATACAACTTTTTTCTGTGTGGATTACGGTTTTCCCGAAAATAATTTTCAAGCACATTTCTTGAGCATTTTTAGGTTGTTTTTTTGACTTCGATATGATTTTTTTCACAAAAACACGTTATTAAGTACAATTTTTTTTTATTATTATGAAAGTCCAACATATTGTGTTCTTAAATGTACTTAATATTTTTACCTGAAAATAGATATAAAATTATTAAAAAAATAAAAAACAAAAAATAAAGGAAAATCACGAAAATATGAATATTTGAATAAAAACGAATAAAAACTTCTAACGGTCTTATTCTTACTGTAATCTTTTAAACATTCAACACTAAATGCTCAGCGTAGTTTTTAATGGTTTTAATTCGTTTTCATCAAATATCATACTTTTTTATTTTACTTTATTTTTTGTTTTTTTATTTTTTTAACAATTTTAAATGTATTTTCAGGCACAAAAATGTTAAGTGTTTTTAAGAACACATATTGGGCTTTCATAATAATGAAAAAAAAATATACTTAATAAAGTGTTTTTGTGAAAAAAATCATATCGAAGTCAAAAACAACCTAAAGATGCTCAAAAAATGTGCTTGAAAATAATTTCCGGGAAAACCGTAATACACACAGAAAAAAGTTGTATACTAGATAAAAGTTTCTAACTGTTCTTGTTTAAATAAAAAAAAAATAAAAAATCGGTAGAAGTTTGGCAAAGTTAGAGCCAGTCAAAGGAAAAAGAATAAAAATCATAAAAACCGTTATAAGTCGAAAACGAAGCGAAAACGAGAAAATTATACCTCTTAAGGTTTTCGACTTGAAATGACCTTAGGAACTTATGGTTTTCTTCTGAGGCGGTTAATTCGGGACACCCTGTATATCATGAGAATTTCTTTAGGCCATGGATTCAAGAGTAGAATAAGTTCTTTTAATAATTATATCAACAGGCGTGTTTTTTGCAAGCCCGGGGGTTATTGGTTGAAAAAAACGAAAACTGGGATTAGCGACCCCATCACAGAAAAAAACATGGAGTTTTCGTACAAACTATCGATAACATGTAGGTATGCAATTCATGCCGGTAACACAGTTTTTCTGTGCGCTTAAGTTAAGCCCCGAGAATTCTCTGGGATTAGCTAAGGCCGCAGGGGATTAGTTGTTGTTGCATTTTACATGTACATTTTTTAGCATCGACGTCGTTTTTTGATCCAATTCCCCCCGGGCTTGCAAAAACACACGCCTAACATCATTAGAAAATTCAGCTAATCACATAATATATCTGCATATCGCCTGTCACAGTCTTTTTTCTAAAGGACGATCATTTGAGACATCTGTGTTTTTCAAAATGCTCTTCTTTCATAATTCGAAAAAAATATTTTTTGAGAAAGAAAAAATAAAAAAAAAATTATCGAATTCTGTTTTTTCAGAAATAAAAAAAAAATATTTTCAGTGGTGGTCAAAAAAAGTTAAAGGGTGGTAAATAATGTTCAAAAATATACAAATCGAATATATACATCAAATTGGAAAAAACGATTTTAGGGGGGGGGGGGGTGTTCTTTTGGCCACCCATTTTACAAAATCGATTTATTCAATAACTGTGAGTGGTCAACAAAAATAATGGGTGGTCAAAAATGGTCATTTAATTGGTCACCTTTTACAAAACAATCGGACACATTTTGGAGCCAAGTTAACACACTTAAAAAAAAATCAAATATTTAATCAATTGGATTAGAAAGTGCGTTCGATTTAATGACTTGTTTAAATTTTAACATTAGAAACAGAGATTAACTTGTGAAAATTTTAACGCAGTTACACACGCCACAATACAATAAAAGAAACATTTTACCTCACTCTATAGTCTCTCCATTTAAGGTTTAATAAATAAAATTGACTCAGGTAACTGCCATGCAGTGTTGCCGCTATGCGAATTTAGTCGCATTTTGACCCCTTTTTTGATCCATGCGACTATGATACGACCTTTTAAAAAAGTGGCTATTTTGACCCTTTTTTAAAATTTTGCGACTTTTCTGACCCCATCTCTAGAAAATTGCATGGAAAAGATTATTTGTTGATCTGTTAGATTTTTATGCGATTAAACTAATCCATTTTTTAAATATGCCCGACGTTTCGTTGGGTACTTTCCAACATTTTCAAAGGATTTTCTTAATTGGACTATTAAGTTACATTTTTTTGTAAAAAGTCATCAAAAAATTGGAAATTTACATATATATTGCACTATTTTATAATTTGAGACGAAAAAAAAAATAAATAAATATAAAGCACAGATTAGTTCTGATGACGATCCCATTGATAGGCCTGACCTTTGAGTGTAAAACGTCTCATTAATTAAGACATTGTTTTAATTGAACTTTTAGCCTATAGTACGTAGTTCGGGAAAATTTTATTCCTCATAAAAATTTTTTCCCGCAGGGAAAATTTTTTCTCGGATTTTTCTTGAGCAGTACGCAGTTCAAACGCAAAATCCAAACTTTTTTTCAAACTGTACAGTGTACATGCACATAATTTTTCCAAGACATGTACAATACATTATTTTCCTGGTTTTTATCAACCATGTGGATGATGACCAAAAAACATAAAATAAAACATGAAAAAAAGTTACGGTAATAGATTATATAAAACAGCTGTTTTCACTCAGTCAGTGGCGAGGAATGGGTTCAAGAGGGCCAAATATTAGAGCGGTGACATTTTTTAAAGCATGAAAATATGCGAAATTATCACAGAAATGATTTTTCTATGACAAAATATACTCGCAGTAAAGGCTGCAAACCCTTTTTTGTACTGATTTGTTTGGTTTTTTAATATTGCAGTGTATATTTTCAAAACCCTTAAAAATATTTTCAGCTACGTTACTGTCCTGATTTGAATTTTAATTTTATCTCAACACCTTCAAAATTTGATTTAAGAAAAAAAAATGTATATATAAAAATTTAGTTTTGCTCGTTTTGCGTACTAGGCTTAAGAATTTAAAAAATATTTTTGATACTGAAATGCAATAAATCATACTAAGTATACAAATATATGTAATTCAATAAAATAATTATCTGAATAAAAATGTATTTTACTTTTAGTATCAACTGAAAACTGATTTGTTTTGCTTGGTTAATTTTTTTAATATAAAACTAAAATTGTTTTAGTTTATACGGATTTCATTTCATTTTGCTATCTATTAAAAAAATTTCAAAATGCGACTTTTTTTTATCTCGTGACCCCTTTTTATGCGACCTTTTCAAATTTCTCAGCGGCAACACTGCTGCCATGTGTTCAAGCGCTTAAAATCGGAAATTGTTCGTTAAATTAAAAGTTATTTAACACTTCAGATTCTTTGTTGTAGTGACCTTAGATCAAGCTGCAAACTACAATCAGAACCTCATCATAAGTGCATGTGTTAGTGGTTAGTAAATAAGTTAGTAAAAAGTTTACTGATAAATGGCACTGAACTCAAAAATATAAAAATTTAAGCCTAGTATTCAGTTCGAATGAAATTAAAATTTTCAAATTTTCTTATAGTTCACAACCAGGTGCCTATAACGTTCTGTAACTCAGGCATCGATAAAATTGGTCGAGAAACGGAACAAAACTCATTTGATTTGTTTCAATTTTCATCGTTTCTCGACTGCTTTTGCCGATGCGAAAGTTACAGAACGTAGGCACAGAAGTGAGTACCAAAATTATGAAAGTGAAATACGAAGCGGTTCTTCAGTCGATTTCACGTAATAATTTTTATTTCCGACTTACGAAGACTAAAATCAAATTTAAGGTGTTTTGGAAAAGTGTGGTATTTTTCAGTCAATCTGTTTTGCACAAATAAAAAATTCTGAAGGCAAAAAAAATACTTCGGATTAAACAATTCTATCTAGTATTTTTATTCTTAGGGGCCAGTTATAGCTTTCATTGAAACTCATCATTGAAAATTTAAAGTTTTGAGGCACTTAAAAAGTGATATCAGTGATTATTTTGATGCCTCTGATGACTCGATTATTATTTCTAGTCAAAAAAATATTTCATTTTGGCCCTACCTTTCACATAAAATGATTTCTATGATTTCAATGATCAATGATAAGGTAGTTAAATCATTGAAATAAAGAAATTCATTTCCTGCGATAGGCTGGGCCAAAATGAAATATTTTTTTGACTAGAAATAATAATTGAGTTATCAGCTTTTTATTTGCATTAAAATAATCACTGATTTCACTTTTTAAGTGCCTCAAAATTAATAATTAAAATGTTGAATGATGAGTTTCAATGAAAGCTATAACTTTTGCCTAACCAAGCAGAAGAAAGCAACACAACAAGGAATATAAACAATCTTTTAAGAACTTTTTCTAGATTCCAAAGACTGTTTTACAAATTTATATTTTTTTTTTTGAAATTTAAAATCAATGGAATTCCAAACTTTTCGAAATGATTTTTCACGTGTTTTTTTAACTTTCTTATTTGTCATTTCACGGGAAGTGAGGTTTAAATAAAAAATAAAAAAAAAACAACAATATTTTTTTAAAAATATGGCCTGCTCACAAGTTGCCAAACCAGTAAATTTATTCGCTCACCCGGCGGTCAGAATAGATAAGTTTTGATTTATTCTATATTCTATAAAAAAAAATATTTAAAAAAAAAATCAAAAAAAAATTGACAAAAATATTTTAAAAATTAATAAAATTCACAAACCCTGTACTGCATCACATAGAACTTAAAATTTAAAAATGTACTAAAGCTGTCATACCTACACAAATTTTTGTCACGAATTTAGGGGCCAGTTATAGCTTTCATTGAAACTCATCATTGAAAATTTCAATTGTTAATTTTGAGGCACTTAAAAAGTGAAATCAGTGATTATTTTAATGCAAATAAAAAGCTGATTATTTCTAGTCAAAAAAATATTTCATTTTGGCCCAGCCTATCGCAGGAAATGAATTTCTTTATTTCAATGATTTACCTACCTTATCATTGATCATTGAAATCATAGAAATCATTTTATGTGAAAGGTAGGGCCAAAATGAAATATTTTTTTGACTAGAAATAATAATCGAGTCATCAGCTTTTTATTGGCATCAAAATAATCACTTATATCGCTTTTTTAGGGCCTCACAACTGAAAATTAAAATTTTCAATGATGAGTTTCAATGAAAGCTTTAACTGGCCCCTTAATCTGCAAAACCTTTTTTGAGAAAAATAATCACAAAACGCTTTAAAAATTAAGTTATAACAAAATCGACATATCCGCTTGGGCTGTAAAGACAGGCAGGCAGAATTGAAACACCCACTAGTTTCTTCTTCTTTTTAATTTTTATGTCAGGTTTGATTGAATTTGACACATTACCAAATATTCTTATATGTAGGTACATACATTCTCGTACATAGTATATATGTATATCCACAAACAAACCATATAATTTATTGGATATCTAATGTGTCTGAAATCATAATTGCTATTCATAAAAGATAATCATCCAATAATCTCTTATGATGTTAAATAAACATTAAAGCATTGTTTTCCACGACTGCATTATCTCCTAATCAAGTCCTTCTATATACACACACATAAATGTCACTGATTATTTGAAATTAAATAATAACTGTTTGCTCTCATCGTTTTCAAGTGTTGTCGTCGCCAACTCATATCGTAAAAGCATCCATGTTCCAGTTCCATATAGTATAGTGATTGTTGAGTTGAGACCAAAAATTGTGCAAAAACATGTTTACGTTCAGATCAGACATTACTAATGATTCACCAGATTATATTGGCAAATTGCGTAAAACAATTTATACATTCCGAATCCAATAAACGCCCGGCAGGCCGGCCGGCGCACGATATACGGTATATAGCAGAGATGGTTGGTATGGTACATCTATAGGGTAGGTTATTCCCAGTCCTATCATCAAGATATTTTGTCCCTATATAACAATCCCTCCATTTACCCATCAGCGCAATGTGAAGGAAACAAAAGCGGGACATTTTAACGGTGTGGATGTGGATTTTGTTATTTATTGCAAAATATTTGCCATTTGGTGGTTCAAGGCGTATATCAAGCCAACTTTGGAAGCGCGTTGGGATATTGGTTTGTTTGGTATAAAGCAATACCTATACCTATCAATATATACAGTGGGATGACATTCTTCGTTTTTATACACAAAAAAAAACCCTGGCGAAACCTCGAGAAATGATTAATCGTTGTTGTGTTTTGGGAATTGTGTCCAAACAACAACAGAAGCCAGGATATGTTGTGATTCGATGTATGTGAGTAGGTGTGTGTGTGTGTATCGTGTCCCATACAATTCGTTAACAATAATTTGCGACACAGATTCAGCACCGCAATTGGATGTGAAAGATTCGACAGGAATTTAAAAAGGGTATTTTACAAGCTATATGTGGAGAAGGAAGCATTTTGCGGTTTTCAATGAGAAGCTGCACAAGCACATCAGCGGTATAATAACAATCAATAACTGCCAAAAATACGGGAAATATGAAAACAATGGGATAGTTTTGAGGGTTTCTGGGGACTTTTTGTAAACTTTGAGGGATTTCTTTTTTTGGGCTGTATATACACTGATTATATGGACAGAAATTATAAAGTTGTCTTTAATTATATTGTAAGTTCATCATCATGTACCTTCACTGATTTTCGTCAATTTTTCTAAGAAGTTGTTTTTTGTATTGACAGATATATCTTAATTTCCGTTTATTTAAGACACCGTTTAACTAATATACTCAATAGTAAAAACTTATTATAGTACATATAGCCTGTCTGCAAGAATTTAACCTTTTGACCGAATTCAAGCACATTTATACGACTTCTATTATTTTTTTTTCCACAAAATTCATCACCGTATCGGAAGATGCTTTAATTTTTGCAAATTATTTCTCAACAAAATTGAAACAATTGTTCCGCGTCCTTTAGGAATACACTCATACCTCGCTATACGGCCGCGTTATAAAATCCTTTTTTAATTATAACCTATTGTCTATTTGCGACCAAAATGTACCGAAAAATATCGTCATTCAATAAAAAAGGTTCGAAAGGCATTAAAATATGATTCCGTTCTCTCGAGAAAAATTTCAAAAGAAAATTTTATTTTTTATTCGATCGCGAATCTTATTTTTCTGGTTTCTTTAAAATAAAATTCGTTTTCACCATCGAATCCAATCTGTTGAGATCTGTAAAATATGGTTCGTTCCCGAATTTATAATCATGTGGGAACTATTGAAGATCCGTACACGAACCGTTCAGATAATAATAAAAAATGTTAATCGGACTTTCATCAAAATTTTTCACTTTTTTCAAAATTTTTTATTTTTTCCAAAATTTTTCTTTTTTCTCAAAATTGTTTAAATTTTTAAAATTTTTCATGTTTTTAAAAATGTGACTTTTTAATTTATTTTTACTTTTTTAAAAAAATTTCCTTTTTTTCGAAATATGTATTCGACTTTTTTTTTTAATTTTCGACTTTTGTTAAAATTTTTAACGTTTTTCATTTTGTTTCCTTTTTCAAAATGTTTGGCTTTATTCAGAATTTTTGGCTTTGCAAAATTTTCGACTTTTTTCAAAATTTTTGAATTTTCTCAAAACTGTTTGAATTTTTTAAAATTTTTCATAATTTTAAAAATGTTTGACTTTTTTAATTTATTTTTACTTTTTTAAGAAATTTTCATTTTTTTTCAAAATATTCGACTTTTTTTTCAAAATTTTTGACTTTTCTTAATTGTATCGTGTCCCATACAATTCGTTAACAATAATTTGCGACACAGATTCAGCACCGCAATTGGATGTGAAAGATTCGACAGGAATTTAAAAAGGGTATTTTACAAGCTATATGTGGAGAAGGAAGCATTTTGCGGTTTTCAATGAGAAGCTGCACAAGCACATCAGCGGTATAATAACAATCAATAACTGCCAAAAATACGGGAAATATGAAAACAATGGGATAGTTTTGAGGGTTTCTGGGGACTTTTTGTAAACTTTGAGGGATTTCTTTTTTTGGGCTGTATATACACTGATTATATGGACAGAAATTATAAAGTTGTCTTTAATTATATTGTAAGTTCATCATCATGTACCTTCACTGATTTTCGTCAATTTTTCTAAGAAGTTGTTTTTTGTATTGACAGATATATCTTAATTTCCGTTTATTTAAGACACCGTTTAACTAATATACTCAATAGTAAAAACTTATTATAGTACATATAGCCTGTCTGCAAGAATTTAACCTTTTGACCGAATTCAAGCACATTTATACGACTTCTATTATTTTTTTTTCCACAAAATTCATCACCGTATCGGAAGATGCTTTAATTTTTGCAAATTATTTCTCAACAAAATTGAAACAATTGTTCCGCGTCCTTTAGGAATACACTCATACCTCGCTATACGGCCGCGTTATAAAATCCTTTTTTAATTATAACCTATTGTCTATTTGCGACCAAAATGTACCGAAAAATATCGTCATTCAATAAAAAAGGTTCGAAAGGCATTAAAATATGATTCCGTTCTCTCGAGAAAAATTTCAAAAGAAAATTTTATTTTTTATTCGATCGCGAATCTTATTTTTCTGGTTTCTTTAAAATAAAATTCGTTTTCACCATCGAATCCAATCTGTTGAGATCTGTAAAATATGGTTCGTTCCCGAATTTATAATCATGTGGGAACTATTGAAGATCCGTACACGAACCGTTCAGATAATAATAAAAAATGTTAATCGGACTTTCATCAAAATTTTTCACTTTTTTCAAAATTTTTTATTTTTTCCAAAATTTTTCTTTTTTCTCAAAATTGTTTAAATTTTTAAAATTTTTCATGTTTTTAAAAATGTGACTTTTTAATTTATTTTTACTTTTTTAAAAAAATTTCCTTTTTTTCGAAATATGTATTCGACTTTTTTTTTTAATTTTCGACTTTTGTTAAAATTTTTAACGTTTTTCATTTTGTTTCCTTTTTCAAAATGTTTGGCTTTATTCAGAATTTTTGGCTTTGCAAAATTTTCGACTTTTTTCAAAATTTTTGAATTTTCTCAAAACTGTTTGAATTTTTTAAAATTTTTCATAATTTTAAAAATGTTTGACTTTTTTAATTTATTTTTACTTTTTTAAGAAATTTTCATTTTTTTTCAAAATATTCGACTTTTTTTTCAAAATTTTTGACTTTTCTTAAAATTTTTAACCGTTTTCATTTTGTTTCCTTTTTTCAAAATGTTTGTCTTTATTCAGAATTTTTTACTTTTTCCAAAATTTTTGACTTTTTTCAAAATTTTTGACTTTTATAAAAAAATTTTTCTTATATTTCAAAATTTTACATATTTTTCAAACATTTCTGAAATTTTGACAGTTATACTATAACCAGATCAAATTACTTATTATTTTTTCAAAACGTCAAAAATTGGTATTATCGTTCTTTCTCTTTCTAAGTGAATTTTAGAGTATAAAAGGAAGTCAGAACTCTTTGCCTCTGTTCATTTACTTCCCAAAACTGCAAATTTCTACCAATTTAGTAGTATTTAATTGGTATTTGGAGTAAGTATGAAAATAAAAAGATAAAATAAGCATTCGAGGATTTTAATTTTAATAAAATATTAAAAAAGGTAGTACCTACCTACGATGAATAACTACATAGTTTAAAATTTAGAAAATCCTGTTCTGAATCTATAGTATCACTTAAAATGATTTAAAAACGTACTAAATCGTTTAAAATTCAGCGCCAGTGTTTTTATAATTTGTGGTCGAAAACTTTATCAATCAATGAACTGCAAATACAAGGTTTTAGTCTTGAAACGAAATAATTTTGTATACGACAGGTAACCTGCCCCGCCTCTTCATCGCACACAATCTTTTACTATATCCCTTCCGCAAAGTCGAGAATTTTACAATTAATGTTTGTTTTGTATAAACCCCTTATTTTTCCTTAGTTTTCCCTACTTGTAAACAAATGGGCCTTTGAGAAGTAACTACTGCTTCGCTCCATTTAATTAATTCCACCCTAATACCAGCCGATTTTGGACTTATATTCCCAATTCTATACATTAGGCATGTACAGGAAAATGAGATCTCGAAGACCTCAGTATAATCTCAATTACCTGAACAGGATCCCTCAGCAAAATTTCTCAGCCTTCCTGTCAAAATTCTGAGGATTAAAAATTTTGCTTGGATTCTCGTGTTCAGTTTTTGAGTGAGAAAAATCTCGTGAGATCTAATTTTTCTGAATGTGAAAATTGTTCTATTTTTCCCTCACATTTTAATATTTTAATGTCAAATGTCAAAATTTTGTACTGTCACATTGTTTCAAATTAATTTTGTTAAGCAAGTTTCATTTAACAAACATTTTAATGATATCTGTGCAACTCAGCAAATTAATAAATAACTAGTTGTTTTATTATAGAAAAATAAAGATTGGCCATGGATAAAGGTTTATTTTGAAGTCCCACATTCTTTGTAAGTCAAAATAATGGTTTCATGAAGGGCCACCATTTTACCTAGCAGCTGTCAACAAGGTTGTTGTCACA
Source organism: Epistrophe grossulariae (assembly GCA_929447395.1). Taxonomy (NCBI): domain Eukaryota; kingdom Metazoa; phylum Arthropoda; class Insecta; order Diptera; family Syrphidae; genus Epistrophe; species Epistrophe grossulariae. Next base: position 15,154,797 of record OV839567.1, on the reverse strand, counting down.
CACATAACCTTAATCACTTAAACAAACATCAAAACAAACCTTCTAAGTCATCTGTCCCAATATATATCCATCCATTCCATATAGATATACCATGATGGATTTCATTTACCGGTTGAATGATATTTGCATTTCATCGCTTCATCTTTTTTTTTGTTTCCTTTCTTCATATTTAATTTAGTGAAACATGGATTGTCAATGTCAAATGATATACTATATTCTACTAAAGTGATGTTAAAATGCTTTTCCATTTATCAAAATGTAAACATTTTTTTTCGCATTTTTTTACACTTTACGGAAAATTAAAAAAAAATAACCAAACAACCAGAGGGATTCAAGTTTAAAGTTTTATGAAGAAGTATAAAATGAAGAATAGCGTCCTTCATTTTTTGACACGAAATATATATACGAAAAGTGGAAAGTTGAGGTGTTTAAAGGTGGGTTAGGGTCATTTAAAAAAAAAAAACAACTTTTTTCTACTTCACAGCCATACTTTTAACGTTGGAACGCACGATAAAACAAAAATAACACCTCAAAACCAGCGCCACGACCTGCTGCTGTTATAAGGGGGTTTATTTTCATGCGGTACGAATTCGGTGAATAATTTACGAAGACTTTTTTTGTGGATGAATATGTTAAGGAAATATATTTTATGAGTCTTTTGTGGTAAAAACAAACAAAAATGGAAGAACTGAAAATGTTGTAAAAAAGAAGCTTATATTTTGTTACAAAATATTGTTTCTATGCAAATGTACAGAAAATTATAATGAAGAAAATATTTTTCAAAGCTACTTTAAGCTCTATCTATATATAAAGGGCAGATAAGTTTCTTTAGAACTTTGTGATACAAAAAAAATAAGTTCATAATTTTCATAGTTATTAAAAAAAAGGAAATTTTGAAGAGAATTCATTTAAAGTAGTAGATTTTTTTTACTATGTTTTAAAAAATGTTTAAGATGATTTTGCCAATGTTTTATATTTAACATTGAAAATGCAAAGCGACGACAAAGCATCGCTGGTACGAAACGCCAATTTTCGTAGGACTAAAGGCCGTTAAAAGCTATTTTTAATCAATAATTCAACAAGTCCAATTACTATATAGTACTAAGTCTTCTAATGCGCTGCTGTATTTCAGTTGTACATACATTAAAATGAAAATGAACTAACTCAAAATTCCTGTAACTTCTGATTTTGCAATAAACTGACCTTAAAAGCTTTTTAAAAGCAAAATCAGAAGTTACAGAAATTTGAGTTCATGCTAAGGGTACGATATATACAATTTGTATTATTAAAATCGAAATGAACTTCTGTTGGTAAAGAAGGTCAGCAATACAAGCCTAAGTAAGTAAGTTTAATTCCCAAAACTGTTAATTTCTACCAAATTTACTCCACTTTTATTTTTTTTATATGAAATATGAAAGAATTTTGTACAATAATTACTACTAATACAATTAAAAATTTGAAAACGGCATGTTTTCTTACTGTTTTGCATGAACTGTCACTATTTTAGGCGCGTTCAGCTGAAATTTATAATGGAAATAGGTTTAGTATGATAATTTTTAGAAAATATTTAGTATAATATAACATTTTAATAAAGAGCTTAAAAGTTAGAAAATTGTTAAGCAATTGTGACGCGAAAAAATTCAAAATGACACCTTTTTCTTATTTCCTTTTTACTTGCGATATACAGGGTGTCCCGAAATCACCGCCTCAGAAGAAAACCCTGAGTTCCTGAGGTCATTTCAAGTCGAAAAAATTATGGGGTAATTTTCTCGTTTTCGTTTCCTTTTCGACTTATAACGGTTTTTATGATTTTATTCTTTTTTCCTTTGACTGGCTCTAACTTTGCCAAACTACAACCGATTTTTGATGTGTTTTTTCTGTGTGGATAACGGTTTTCCCGCAATTTTTAAGCATTTTTAGGTTGTTTTTTTTAACTTCGATATAATTTTTTTCACAAAAAAACGTTATTAAGTATAATTTTTTTTTTATTATTATGAAAGATCAACGTCCTTAAAAATAATTAACAATTTTTTACCTAAAACTACATTAAAAATTATTTAAAAAATAAAAACAAAAAATAAAGAAAATATGAATATTTGAATAAAAACGAATTAAAACGAATAAAAATTTTTTAACGGTCTTACTCTTACTTTACTCTTCCTAACATTACTCAACGCTTAGTGTAGTTTTTAATCGTTTTCATCAAATATTCATATTTTCTCTCAATTCTGTCTGTCCTGCATGTCGACTGCATCCTAAACGGGTGGATCGATTTCCTTTAAACTTGGTACCAAGCCTTTTTTGAGCATTCCCCCGACACTTTTTTTTAATTTTTTTAGCAAAAAATGAAAATCTTATTTATCTTAAAAAAGTGCCATTTTATAAAAAAAATAATTCCGAAAAATGGTTATAAATGGTTTTTTATAACGAATGTTTTAAAAGTTTTGTATACCTACCAAAATTTTCAAAATTTTGGATTTTTAAAAATAGTTAAAAAAATTTTTTTTTGAGAACTTAATAATTTTTTTGTATTAAACTTGGTACCCAGCAGTTTTTTAACACTATCTAGCATATCTTAAATAAAAATCATTATTTTAACCAAAAATAACTATACATCCCATACAAGTGATTAAAAACCGGTAAGGAAAATCTCATTTCTGTCAAAAACGACTTCTAAGATTTTGATTAAAATGTTTGTTTCTTATCAGTACCATCTACCATATTTTGGAAACAAAAATTATTTATCGACTAAAAGTGGTAAATATAGAACCATTTTTTTTTTGGTTTTCGACTATGTATCATTATCTGTTGAACCGATTGTAATGAAATTTTTTACAGCTTCTAATAAGCTTGAATAATATTGCATATCAAAATTTTCAAAAAGCTAATTTTGGATTTAAAAAAAAATATTTTTTTGAAAATTTGATATTTCGAAAATGGGTTCTAAAAAAATTTGAAAATACAAAGTTTTATGTATGTAGGTATAATAAATTATTTTTTTTTTAAACCGCTCCAACGATTTTCAATTTTTTTTTATCATAAATTGAGGTTTAATTAAGAAAGCAGATGGTGTGCATAACGTTGGTGTCAAAATAATTTCAGAGGTTGTTTGATCAATTTATTTCCATTTTATTGATTTTTTTATAATTTTCAGTCTGAACTGTAATTTCCATATAAAGACATAGTAGCTTATGGTAAAAAAAGAGTTTTCTAGAAAAACGCATTTTTGTCTCCAATCTGTAATAGTACTTAATTAATGTAATTTTTTTTTTAGGAATTATAAAATACAGCTTTTGAAATGGTAATGATTTCAAAATGGGGATTTGACAGAAAAATGGCTCTCAAACTATGAACCACTAACAGTCGAAAAACCGAAAAATCGCTTATGTCAAAATAAGCTACTCTGTCTTATTGCCACAGATGTATATGTTCATATAAATATGTACTCACCAAGTGCTACCTTAAACTTGACTACGCTTTGAATAGGTATACTAAAATATCCCATAGCTAATATAAATTAACTTCTTTTAAAATCAGATGAATAGATCTAAACTATTCAAACTTTAAAACCAGAATGTGATCGCACATAAGAGCAAGTTTTTATTTTATTACGAATAAAGCGAATTAAAAAAAATTATAAAAATTGCGTAAATTTTTTTTTTTAGTTAATTTTTTGGTGGTTTTTTGTATCTTTTGGCCATAACATTTTTTTAAGGCAAATAAAAAAAACTAAAAAATATCGGCACTAGATTTTGCCAAGAAGCGATTGCTCTTTAGTTTTTTTTTTAAATCGAACAAGTATTACGACTTTGGTGGTTGTTCAAACTTCAGCGAACGCATTGTCTGCAAAGTTCAGGATCATATAAAATAATAGTTAAATTTTTAACAACCTTCAAAATTGAATTATTTAGATGTTTTTATTATATTTAAATCTCTCTCTGCAAAGGAAATAGTTCATAAGAATTTTTTTTATTATGGAAAGTGAAAAATAACAAAGATGTGATTTTTCTGTCACAAAATTTTCATAAAAAATCACATTTTATTCCTTTTTTTATTATATTGCATTTTGAACTTGACAACTACATATAATAATAGTCAAATGTCATAGCAGTGCATCTAAAAGGCACACTGGAGCTACTATATTCAATCATTGAGCATAAAAAAAAACTACAAACCATACCTAGTGAAATGAAATACCTATACATACAACAATGATGACGTTCAAAGAATCAACAGACAGACACACACATTAAACCGGGCGTTTTGTTCTCGTCATTTGTGTCCTTGAAATACAAAAAACATTACGTAATAGAATCACGTCTAAATTGAATTGCAAAAGAAAAGCATCCCGGAAGAAGGACATCAGCAGATTGACTTAGTTTCGTTACGAGACAGGATTTACCGAAATGAAATAAAGAAAAGTTAACTTGACATTATTTTATTTCACTTTGAAAAGCCGTTGTTGTTATGTTGTCCTTGTATTGTTAGTTGCATATACGAGTATAGCATAGCGGGGAGGGTAATAATGTTTTGAAGTAATGGTCCTTTTGTATATGGCATTGGGTTTTTTTTTCAGAGTATAAGCTACCTTGTTGTTGTTTTTTTTTTTTTTTTTTTTTACAAAAATGAGAGGTTCTTTTTATGTATTTCTGATTGGTTCTTTCGCATATATGCCATTGATAATAATTGGTTTTGGTATTTTATGTATATGAATAATAAATTTAAGGAGTATTAAAAAAGCTGTTTTTGTCATAAAATATAGGGGTCATTATGTTATTTATTAGATAGATTAATATAAAGATAAGGTGGTTCAGTTGAGGCCGAAATATTGATTTCTTTAGCTTATGTGAGGTTATACCCAGTTTTTTTTTTTTACTTTAAGGAATTTTGTTATGATTTATTTTTATAACAAAACAACCGAAACAAATTTAAAATCTTCAGCCAATTATATAGAATTATTATTATATAGGATCCTTTTCGAGAACTTTAACTGCATATTTGTTATAACATAATGATTTATTATTGAACTGTTGAGCTCCTACAAGGGCACTTGAAAAAATATTATTTATTCTTAAAATGTGTAAGATCTTTTCTGACCTTCCAAGAAATATAAGAAGAATTATTTACATATACATATATATCTTATATCAATACATACGCACGAGTAAATTATTTTACTGAACTTTCATAATGTACCTACCTATCCCTAAATATAAGGTATGTATATAGAAAACCCTCTTGTAATAAAAAGGAAAATGCCTACGAAAAACCTTTAAAATATTATAACTCAAATGTTAGTATTACTGAATTTGCAAAGTGTTTAGGCAGGATTAAGGTTTGTTATTTGTACCTTCTTCCATTTTAATTGAAATCAATAAAACAAAAATAAAATAATTCAAAGAAAATTCTATTGTATGTTGCCGAGATGAGTATCAATTAGCACTTGTTTATTTTCGTAACTATAGCTACAAGTGTATCTCAAGCACATAGGCGCCCGCAGGGGAGGGTAAGAGGGGGCACCCCCCCTGGCTCCTAGCTACGACTTTTTTCTACCAATATTTTATCAATTTTTAACAGGCCCGGCAGGTAATATGGGTAGTGTGGGTAGTAAAACCCACTCGAGATTTTTCGAGTGGGTAAATTACCCACTCGAAATTTCAATTATTTTCAGAAAAGTTTATAGAAATGTTCACACCTCCGGAAAATTATTTCAACGTACGGTTGAAAAGAGAAAAATTAAGGTGATATTTCTTATATTTCTAATATTTCTTAAAATTCGGAGTAAATTCCGTTCCGATCAGATACTATGATAGGGCTATTGACCTTTGACTATTTGTATTCTGTTATTAAATTTAAAGTTTATTTGCTCATTGAATTTTGAAAGAATTTTGGAAATTCAAAAAGTAGAAGCTGTTATTGATGTGCTGGGCGCTTCCCATGATTCCAAATTTGAGGTAATTTGGAAAAACTCCATAACAGCGGTTGTTAATCTTGAAATTTAAGAACCCCAAATTCCCTGTCAATGAAAAGCACCAAAACGTATCGATGAAGGTACCTCAGAAAATCATTTTTTGAAGTATTTGACAAATTATTATCATCACTAAATGCAAGATTTATAGATGATTATTCTCGTTTCTTCAAACTTCTGGAACTATTCGCCAAAAAGTAGATGTCAATGGTGTAGTTAAGTTGTTCAAAGATGACTTTGACAAACAAAGACTTATTATCGATAGGGACGTATTCCGATAGCTTTTTAAAAGACAGAATGAGCAAGCAAAAAATTTGAGAGAAGTAACAATGTCTATAAACAACCGCGAAAGCCTAAAAAGTTATATCAAATATTATAATAAAACGACAAACACGAATTTTGGGGTACCATTCACGCGGACTACAAAAGCCGAAAGTATATAAATTATATATCGATGGAAAGGTTTTTTTGCACAGAAGTGCACAAAGCAAAAATTTATTAAATAATTTTACCACAAAGACTAAAAAACAATAAAGTAAAATTGCATTATAAGTGCGAGGAGAGCGAGAACCATAGCAAGAGCCAGAGCGAGACCGAGTATTCGTTCACAACACTTATTAGATTTTCGGCCATTGGTCGATTTAATGCGAGGAAGCATAAATTATTTATAGTTGTAGGTATATTGGTTTTGCATGGAAATATTCTGCAATCTATTGTGTCTCTCGCTCATTGGGTGTTGTTTTTTAAATTGAAATAAAATGTGAGCAAAAAAGGAAGAATGCTTTCAATTTGTAGATGTAGTGTGAGGGATGTTTAAGCTGAGGCGTGGAACAATAACTTTTTATTTATATTCCTCGCTCCAATTCACTAACCATCTTAACGAATAGATATATTAAATACACGAATCAATGTATTTGACGAGTTTTATTTTCGATATAAATTTAATTGGTCTTTATGACTACTTCCGGGATGGTCTTGGGACCAGTGGTTCTGGGATCGGCTAAACCCAACCCGGCAGCGTTCAGTGCTGCAAGAAATAATAATAAGTAGCTCATATAAAATAACTAGCTCAGTTTTTCTCCACGCTCAAGACTGCTTTTAAACGATGGAATTATTCTTGCGATTTTTTACTTAATGTTGGAGTATCCACATCCAAGGTTAGGTTAGGTTAGGTTAGGAGGGGCGTGCCCAGCCCTGAGGCTGTGCGTACACGGGGGCCTGTTGGTCCATTGTGATCCCCTATAACAGAGATAAACACTAAACTAATGGTTCACATAGACTGGGTCATTTACGAACCAGCCCGTACTATCAATATATTTCCTCATGTTTGCCATTGAGACCTGCGCTAGATCGTCCAGTTCTCCAACAAATCTGCTCCCAAGGTAACGGAGGCGATTTGTTTGGAGGTTGGGGCAGTCACAGAGCAGGTGCTTAATGGTTTCTATTTCCTCAACATCCTGACAGCTCCTACAGAAATCGGGTGCGTATACACCAAATCTAGTGGCCATTGTGCCAATGGCACAGTGTCCCGTTAGTACACCTATCAGGGTTCTAATATTCTTTTTACTCAGCGATAGAATATACTGAGTTTCTTTTTCGTTGATTAGAGGCCATAAACTTCTAGAGATGTCACAATCGTTCCTGGATATCCAGGAGTTGTTGATTTTCTCTTTCGTTATTAGGTCTATCTTCCTTTTGATCACGCCAATCGGAACATCCGGTCTCGTGTCTGATTGGCTACGACTGTCTCTATTTGACATTGACCCTTCCCTTGCCAGTGCATCTGCTTTGTCGTTCCCTTCTATATTGCTATGTCCAGGGACCCAGCAGAGTTTGACTTGGTTGGAGTAACAAATATTGTTCAGTGTATTTCGACATTTTGCAACTGCCTTGGATCTTATAGTCTCACTGGCTATCGCTTTGATAGCAGCTTGGCTGTCCACGAAGAATGTGATCTCTGAAGAGCTCAGTTTCTTCCTGTGAACTATTTCGGCTGCCTTTTCAATAGCATAAATCTCAGCCTGAAAGACACTACATTCATCTGGTAGTTTATATGATTCTCTAATATTAAGAGCTTCACTAAACACTCCAGCTCCTGTTCCTTCTTCCATTTTTGACCCATCAGTGTAGAGAGGTATACCCTGTTCACCGAGTAGTGAGTTGGGTTCCCAACCATGCCTTTCGGGTATTAAAGTGGAGAAGTTTTTCCTAAAATCTATAACGGGTGGTACGTAGTCAGTAGTCACATCAAGATCGTCATATCTTTTCAAGATAGACCCATGACCATAAGTGCTGTGCTTCCAAGAGTCCATTTCTTTAAGTCGAAATGCACTTTTGGCTGCTGTCCCCTTAATGTATTCGTCCAGGACTGGAAGGTTGAGAATGATCTCCAGTCCTGCTTGTGGTGTAGACTTCCGTGCCCCTGTTATTCCTATACAGGCTAATCTCTGTACCTTGTTAAGGTTATTGAGATAGCTAATCTTTTCTACGGCCTTCCACCATACAATCGAACCATAGGTGAGGATGGGTCGAACGATCGCCGTGTACATCCAATGGATGACTTGCGGTCGCATTCCCCACCGTGTACCGAATGTTTTTTTGCATGTATAGAAAGCACAAATTGCCTTCTTCATTCTTTCCTCTGTATTCCGTTTCCAGGTTAGCTTCGAATCAAGGATTACGCCAAGATATTTAGCTTCCTTGGAAAGTTTCAGAGGAATTCCGTTAAGTTTGGGAGGAGTGAAGTCCTCTAATTTCCTTTTCTTCGTGAACAGAACTAGCTCGGTCTTTGCAGGGTTAACCCCGAGACCGTGTTGTGCTGCCCAAAAGGATAGTTCCTTAAGCGCAGATTCCATAATATCTTTGATGGTGGTAAGATATTTACCTGATATCAAGATTACTATGTCGTCTGCATAGGCCACAGTTTTAATGCCCTTATTCCTAAATTTTGTAAGAATTTTGTTAACAACGAGGACCCAGAGCAGAGGTGAGATTACTCCTCCCTGTGGTGTGCCTCTTGCAACTGTTTTCTCGACAATAGTGTTCCCAAGTTGCGAGTTTAAGATTCTACCATTGAGCATGGAATAAATCCAGTCCACGATGGCAGATTCAACTCCAACCTCTTCCAGAGCAGATTTAATGGACTCCGTTTTAACGTTATTAAACGCCCCTTCGATGTCCAAAAATGCTGCCAGGGTGTATTCTTTGTGCTCGAGACTTTTCTCAATTTGTGAAACAACCTCGTGCAACGCGGTCTCCACTGACTTACCTTTAAGGTAAGCGTGTTGGGAGTTGCACAAGTTGTTTGGATTGAGGAGGTCCCTTACATGCAGATCAATGATCCTCTCCAGTGTCTTGAGGAGGAACGAAGAGAGACTAATCGGTCTGTAGTCTTTTGCAGTCGAGTGTGTCGGTTTGCCGGCTTTCGGAATAAAGACTACTCTGACTTTTCTCCAGCTGATAGGGACGTATCTTAGTTTAATACAACTTTTGAAGATAACCCTAAGCCATGGGGTGATTATCTGTAGAGCATGTTGAAGAAATGCCGGAATAATCTCGTCTGGTCCAGCTGATTTAAAGGGTTTGAACGAGTTTATTGCCCACATAATCTTCTGATCTGTGATAACCTGTTCCAAGTCTGGTACTGGTTGATCAGCGTATAGAGAGTCTGGTTGTGTATGCCCTGAGTCATCAGGACTTATACATCCAGGGAAATGTGTTTCCATGAAGAGTTCAAGTGTTTCTTGGCTCGAGTTCGACCACGATCCATCGGGATGTTTAATGTATCCCGGAGTCGTGGGGTTGGATGCGAGGATCCTTCGAAGTCTAGCCGCTTCACTTGTGTTCTCAATGGATTCACAATGCCTAGCCCATGAATCTCTCTTGGCCTTTCTTAATTCTTTGGTATATGAATTAAGTTCGGCTCTATATAGATTCCAGTCTATTTCTAATTTGCTCAGTCTGGCTTTATTGAAGAGTTTTCTGACCCCTGTTCTTCGTTTCTTAAGCTCACTGCTCCACCATGGTGGGTTAGTGGGTTTAATATTACGAGATATAGGGCAGTGTTTTTCAAAGGCCGTTTTCATTTTACTAGTAAGGATGTGGACAGCTGTGTCAATGGTTGAAGTTGTCGAGATCGAGTCCTCCTTTGGTGGATCGATACATTCGTTCAACCATTTTGTATATTCTGTCCACTTTGTTCTAGTTGGGTTTCTAAAAATTTTCTCCTCATTTGTGTTTCTGTCTAAAGTAAAGAGTATCCTAAAGTGATCCGAAAAGGATTCCTGAGGTGAGACTCTCCAATTTCCTACAGAGATTTTATCAGTATTACTCGTAAGAGTGAGATCTAGAATTTCTTCCCTATTCTTATTGCGAAATGTTGGATGATCGCCCTCATTACGTAAAATAAGGTTAGAACAGAGAATGTATTCAAAAAGTAACTCACCCCTTTTATTGATGTCCTTACTCCCCCATTGAGTGTGATGGGCGTTGGCGTCACATCCCATCACAAAAGGTGTCCGTCGTGTCGTGGTGTAATCCACAAGGTCGCGGACTATCTTTGCTGGAGGGTTTTCTTCATCGTACGGCATGTACGTTGATGCCAAGACGAAGTTTCCTTCCTTGGATTCAACGCTGATTGCCACATTATCCTCGTTGCTGTACCTAGATAAAAAGAAAGCATTAATTGACTTTTTCACTAGAATACAACTTCTTATAATACCATCTGACGTGGAGCAGAAAAGGTTGTAGTTCTTTGACCTCAATCCCCGGACCTGACTCTTTCGGAGCCATGGTTCTTGGACTAAGGCCACATCCACGTTTTCTTGAGACATGTAGAGCATTAGGTCGTGCGTTGCTGCTTTGGCGTGATGCAAATTAATTTGCACCACCAGCAGCTTTTGACTCCCCTTTGCCCCCATGCCTCCTAACCCTTACGGTACCAAGACCGTACCTCAACACGTCTTTTTTGCTTTTTAGAAGAAGGTCAGATTTCTTGTCAATAATGAACAAGAGGTCCTTTCCTTCCCCACTAGGACTCTTCCTAGAAGACTGGAGCTTCCAGTCTAGCACGGAGAGCTCTTTGTTCTGGTTAGCCAGCAGTTTAATTATGGATGTGTCCTCATGCGTAGCAGGAGGAGGAATCCATATATTAATTTGCTGGCGAAGGGGTAGTTCCGTGACGGGAAGAATCTCTAGAGAAGCTCCCTCCCACAGTTCACCAATGTTGGTGATGATGTGAGTGAGGAACTCCAGAGATTTCCGGTCCCCACAGCAAACCACTTTCACACCTTTTCGCCATCCAGCTCCATCGAAAGTATAGTCATCAAAACTATCGTTTTCAGATGTAGCCATCATGGCTTTGAGGATTTCGTTCTCAACAAGTAGCCAGTTATTTGCCGTGATTTTCCCATCCGGGTTGTCTCGACTAATGATAGCTATCTGCAGATCAATCGGGGTGGTGTCAAAACTGTTGGTCTTGCGTTTTTTAGCACCTTCAGTCTTGGCTGCCTCCTCCGATCTAGCTCTTTTAGACGTACTTGGCTTCGTCCCATAAGAGTTGCCGACTTGTGCTGCCTCGTTCCCTTTCGGGTTCGATTTAGTTTTTGTCTGCTGCCTCTTATTAGGCGTCGCCTGTGTCGTTTTCGAGCCGGGACGAGCAGCAGAGTTGATTACAGCCTGTTCTTGGTTTATCTTTTTAGGGATAGAACCAGGTGTGGATGCAATTGCTCTGTCGCTGTCCGGCTTTTTGGTGATCGATTGTTGTGAAGGGACAATGGATTCAGGGGCAGCTGCTGCCGACTGACGCTCAAAGTTCCTCACCAACTTCTTATGTTTTTTCAAGAGAGCCTTGTCTCTTGAACTGAGGGTGGTCGGGTCTTTTCCGTTCATAGCACTCACGAATCTTTTAGAGGATCTGTAGTTACTGCGTTTCCTCGAAGCTTTGAGATCTTTGAGGGGTGCAGTAGGCTTCAGCGTGGTCTCTTCGGGATTCGAGCCTTCTAGCAGCTCGTCCTCGGTTTGACTTCCTATAGAGGGAGGTCCGTCCGAGGTCTCCATACCGTCGATAGCCATGCTATCTAGAGCAGGGAGAAGAGCAGCTGTGAGGTCCAGCGCTTTTGTTTGTCTTGTTAAGTTATGTCGTTTTTGTTCGTTTGCGTTAGTGTTTGTCAGTTTTTGTTCGTCGTTTGCGTTAAAGTTTGTCACTGGCGACTTAGACTCTCGCGAGTCCAAGCCCTCGCCGACAGCCGTGACCTCTGTCGACACTTGAGCGTATATCCCCACTCTGATTTGTTCGTTCGTTTGTATATTGTCCATATTTGTCTTAGATGTACATCTCTGTTTTATCCACATCCAAAAATCGTATGCATCGAAAAATAAAGTTTTCTAGAATTTCATGTGAATTGCAATATATTTTCAAGAAGTTGTTTTTCAATTAGACGATAATGTTATTAGCACTCGAGTTTCGGGGGCTGGACGTACTAGTTGAGAGAAGTAGTTGATTTTTTGCGAAAATACGCCTGGAGTCAAGGGATTGTTCCCGAGTTTGTACGGTTCGTCCGGTTGCTAATCATAACCCCAGAATCATCTTGCTCAAATGAATGAAGTTTCTCCGTTCGTCGTTTAAAATCTTACCTTAGGTCAACAATGCTGCAGGATCGGTTCAACAATATTGCTATATTGCATGTTTATTCCGACCACAAGAAAATCTTAATTTCGATGAATTATTAAATAAATTTATTTCAAAACACTCCAAACGAAGTGCGGTTTTCCCATTAAAAAACTAGTGTTTCATCAAAAGAATAAATAAAAAATTTAAAATGAAAAAATGAAAAAATGTGAATAAATAAAAAACTTAAAATGAAAAAATGTTATGACTTTTTTTTTATTGGTGAATTTAAGCTTTTACATCTTACACCAACTACCCACTCGGGCTGAAGCTGTTCTGCCGGGCCTGGTTCTTAATAGGGAATTTCGACTAATAGGTCATTTTTTCGCTTTTTTCATTAAAATCCATAGGTTGTCCCATCTGACTCTGGACCTTGGCCAACTAAATCCCTAAGTTCTATCGTTTTGCTATCCCCCCCCCCCCCCCTTGTCTATAATGAAAATCTCTTACTGATCATAAATATCTACCGTCAGTTTTTAAAATACTCAAATTCTCTTACCTATGCTGATGATTTTGATGTTAAACTAAAGCTGTTGACTAATTTTGGTACGATTTTCAACAGCCAAATTAATAAATGTGGAAAAGCGACGGGTTATAGGTCTTCTTCCGTGGACTAAGTGCAAAATCTTATGAATAAAAGAAGATTTCTAAAAAGTGACGTGTACTAAGTTAAACCACCGGAGAAGGTGGTTTGACGAAGGAATACGAACCAAATGTGTCAAATTTATTCTGAAATAAGGAGAAGGTGGTTTGACGAAGGAATAAGAACCAGATGTGTCAAATTTATTGTGAAATAAAAACAAAAATACCTAAGTGAAAATTGATAATTTAACTTTCAATAAAAGTAATAATGATTAGATGTATTTGACCAATTATTTTCTGAAATTTATAATTTTGTTGTTCATAGGCTGTTTTGGTCTATTTTAGTCTGCACGCAAATAAAAGACTTTATTCCATTCTTCTACCCCAACGTTTCGTAATTATTCTTTACTTCTTCAGGGGCTTTTTTATTTATTCAATCTGTTAGTAAATAAGTGCACAGTTAAATATTTTTTCTTATATAGGTACTGCGTTAAACATTTTGTTCCTTACTTTTTGAATATAACATGATAATTTTGTAATCTACTTCTATTTTGTTGCACTGTCCCGACGACACTGAAATGAAATAAATTAACACAAAAAAACCACGAATCAAAACAGAAAAAACAATCAAATTAAACAAAGAATGACACTTATAATGTCTGCTAGATTTATTGAGTTTTTAAACTATTGATTCTAATTATTGGACTATCAGCCATCAACCACCATAAAAAGAAAACTATACAAAAATACATGTTTATGATCTAATGGAAGTGCTAAGTGAAGAGGATTTCAGGAAGAAATATATTAAGTAGATTTTCCAAGGATATTTTCACTCATTGCGGTTGTTGACGATGACCTAAATGGGGACCCAAGAGGTGGAAATATTTATGTCGGTTTGCAAGTTATGGCTTCCATCAGATAAGGGGCGCGTTCACATTCAACGACATGTTCATCAACACGTGTCGTGTCGTTAGATTTTTGTAATGTGAACACCAGTCGAACGACTGTCGATCAAGCAAGCTCTGTAGTTCAAATTTTTTGATAATTTGCCCTGTCGAACGACCGGTGTAGTAAATGTGAACTCCAGTCGGACGACCGAAAATTTAATTTTATATCTTATTTCTATTTTTTTCGTAAAATAAAAAGAGAATAGGTTGAAATGAAAGTAAAGTAATAAAACAAAAGTCGAAACAAATAAAATTAATGCTCTAGTATTGGTGCGAATAATGAAATTCTCACCATGTTTGCTCTTTGAAAAATTATTTTCAAATGATGTCGTTACGGAAATAGTTAAATGTGAACGCTAGCAAAACGCCTTGGGTCGGACGACACATCGTTGAATGTAAACCCCCTATACATTCCATTTAAATAAATAGAAACAAAACAGAAAACCGAAAACAAAAAACAGAAAACAGACACAACACAAACAATTGAAAAATGATAATAATTTTGACAGAAATACATATATTAAGAAGAGAATTCTTAGGTGTGTTTGGTAACTTGATCTTTTTTTTTAACAAATTATCACAATTTTCTGTCAGAACCCATACGAAAAATACCCAAATTTATTAAACTTGGGGAAAATTTCAAGTTACCAAACAGGGATCTTATTTATTGTAGTAGATTTTGTTAAGGAATTTCTGCAGTAAACGTCAATTTACTATTCCACGAACATTTAGGATTTATTCATGGAAATTTTTAACACATAGCTTAACTCTTATTCCCTGCTTTAGTTAATTATCATGGAATAAAGGTGGAATAAGCGTTTTTTATTAATTTGGCTGTAAGAGTTATACTCTGATTTATGAAATGAACAATACAATAAAAAATACAATATTAAGGTCTGGAAACTATGTACCAGTACATACAAATTATTTATAGTTTTGGAACGTCATCGACTGGGAAACAAGATCAATTCATGCAATTAAATGCGCGTTTGGATTTTCTTGTGGTATTTTGTGTTATTCACCCCAAAATCGAAACTGAAACGTTTGAGCACATAAAAACGAACACCACTTAAGGTATATTCAAGAAAATATAATCGAAAATTACGTTATAATGACATCAAATTGTTTTTTTTTGTCGAAATTTTGTTTTCTTACGTCGAAAATTGACTAAAGTCAAATTAAACTCATATTTTATTCTCAATATTTACATCAAATTTCTTTGATTTCGTCACAAAAAAACATAGAAATGTTCATAATTTACGTTTAATTTTCACCTTTAGGTATTACGATTGTCAATTATCAAATTGATAAATTATTGATAAATTTTAAATTCGATATTTAAAAACCCAATTGATTTTTGATCACTGCGAATGATATGCAGACCGTTGCAAATCACAACAAAATTTAGAATTACAAAAGAAAAAATGATCAGTTTTTTTAATAAATTGAGTTTAAAATAACAAATTTCAATGTTTATCACCTATTAATTTGATAATTGACAATCGTAATAGGGGTGTTTATTAAAACATAGAAAATCTTCAAGATATATATGTAACTTCATCGCATACTTCGATAAATATTTTTAACTGGTCTTATACATTTTTGCACATTCCAACCAGAAGTCCAACGGACAATCTTCTAAGCTTTTACCCATCATCGTCACAGCATATAGTAGTCCTTTGAGAAATCTTCTTTGGTTGTGTTCAACGATGGTTGGGTATATTTTTTACTAAAAGATAAAGATACTCAATACTCGTAAGGTTAAAATATGGATTCATTAAAAAAAATAATTCAAACTCATGATTTTAATCACGGGTATGGTATGTTTCCCAAGAATTGTCTGGCAAACTAACGTTTCGCGCGGTTTACGCATTTTACGTTTTGCACATCACGTTTCAGTTTTTAAATGATTTGCCAAATTATCCTTTCGCAATTTTCATTTACTTTTAAATTCGATTGGATTTTTGGGTTTCCACAGTTTTTTGTTTGACATTTTGTTGTTTTGCTTCTTTTTTTTTATTTGGCAATTTATTATTTCGCTTTTTTTTATTTGGCATTTTGTTGTTTCGCTTTTTTTCACAATTTTTTGTTTGGCATTTTGTTGTTTTGTTTTTTTTTTATTTGGCAATTTATTATTTCGCTTTTTTTTATTTGGCATTTTGTTGTTTCGCTTTTTTTATAAGGCATTCAGTTGTTTTGCATTTTTGGCATCCTCTCTGTCTGCGGCGATAAGTTTGATTGTTGGACTGATTGAAAAATATTTTTACAATTTTATAATACGTCTAAGCTCTTCAAAAAATTGTCAAATTTTTACCGTACCCCTGAAAAAATTATTTTTGTTTTTTAGTAAAAATAGGCTGAGATTTGATCCCCAAACTTCTCCGGCGTGAAAGTACAACGCGCTTACCATTACGCCGCATAATAATACAGTGGATCATAAGAAGCAGAACCACAATAAAATTTGAAAAATATTTATCCCGCCTACTTTTTTTATTTAACTTTTTTCAATTAAACACAGTGAAAAAAGGCAAAGGACTAAAACTTTTAGGTAGAAAGCTTAGTTTTGGTAGAACAAAATTACAAACAACATGGAGCCTCTTAACACCATCAACTTTTTTTCAAACCCTTCAAATGTTTTTAAACAAAATTTTCTAAAAAAAAGTGGAAATGTTATTTTTCAGTGAAATCAAGAGACATGTCGAAAGATAAGAAAAGTATTTTGAAGGGGAAAATAGGTAGGTTAAACCATGTATCATATATTGAAATATATCAATTTTTATAAAAGTTCAGTGTTTTTGTCCGTTTACCTTTTGGTCTCTAGTACAAGCGAATTCAAGCGACGCAGTCACCCATTTTGTTCTTGTTTTTTACTTGGTATTTACTTAACTTATGGTGTGCTACAAAATTCTAGAAGAATACACAGTAACAACAAAACTCTTCGCCCACTCTTTATTCTTAACTTTTTTGTCAATAGTTTTCATTTAACCATTGGTCTTGGTCTTGGTTTTATGTGTGTGTAAAATCGCTGTGGTGCGGTGTTTTTTTTTTTCATTGAAACATTTTTCTATAGCAGCTATGGAGCTACCATTATTTATCCTGGTGGCTCCTTGTATCCTTTGTTCCCAGCTATATACCTATGATCTATACCTAAGGGAAATACTTGAAAGGAAGCAAGAACATGTTGCACACAGGAAAGTTGCATTTATGTGGAATTTTATACTTGATTTTTTGTTTGTTTATTTGTTTGTTTGTACCTTTTAGTATATTTGAGTATGCCCAAGAGATCGTCTCGATGGAATCTTCTCTAGGATGATGGAAAATAAAAAAAAAACTCAGTTTTGTCTCTTTCCTATGTCCTCCGGTTATTTGCTATCTTACGCATTTTAAGCTTATTGGGTTCTCTGTAGGACTTTTTTCAAAAGAAAGGAAAGGAAATATCCTTACTTCTTGAAATCTTGAGGGATTTATAATATAATGTCATTCTCATTAGGCGATTGGACACTCCACTCTGTGTCTGAGTGGGTTGTGTGTGTGTGTGTTTTTTTTTTTTTGTTAGTTAGGTTTATCAAAGACCAAGAAATAGAAAATAGAAAATAGAAAATTCTGTGTAAAAGGACTTTAGAAAAATAAAATCATTCAAACAACAGATTTACTGATTTTTTTTTTAATAGCAGGTCAATAGAACAATATTCATCTGTTTCCATGGCATGTGTATTATATAAAGACATTTTTATACCATCAGCCAGAGTGCCCGAGTCGTTGATCTCTTTGGGCTTTTAAAGTAGATTCTTTTAAAATATTTGCATATAAATTCGCAATAATGACTTAAAATCCTGGGAAATTAATTCACATTGACGATATTATGTAATGAATTTGTATTATTTTCTACGAAACGAAATTTTTCTCAGCAGGTAAGGTTTACAAGAACTATTATAGAACTTTGAGAGGTGTAGGCGGTGCAACTAGATATATAAAGATATCTTTGAAATTGTAAGGAATTATTTGATTCCGATTCCTGGTCAATTCTTTTGAATTCAATATGTCACCTTTGATTCAAAATTCTTCTCCTTTTCGTTCCAAATTCAATTATTTAAGTTAATTTATCAAAAATTCTGTATGGGTGTATTTATTTTGTAAACCTTTGACAAACAATTCTCTAAGCCCTACAGTTCGTATGAGTTTCGAAATTCTGTAAAATGCCTTATAAAATTATTAACTATAACCAAGTACAAGTATTCTTTTTGTAAAGGGGTGAGAGTATATTGTACCATCCAATCAACAAAAAACCAAATTATTAAAAAAAAAAAAAGTACGTATACGCCTGAGTGTCCTATTATTTTACTACAAATTATCCATATTGATAATTGCTTTCGAGTTTTAATAAAAAAAAAGAATTAATTAGAATTATAGGAAATAAATAAATTATTAAACTAATTATTAAAACTCATTCAGTTCCAACGTAATTTAATTTTCTACGCAATTATTATGAAGAAAAAGAAATTAAACAAAACAACACCATCACAAAAATAGTAATGAACGATGATAGCAAAGGCAAAATCATAAGGCCAAAAAAAATTAAACAATATTGCAAGATCTTCAAAGTCTTACAGCATAAAGGCCTCGTTTTGTTAACTACGTAATCTGGACAGGGGTCAGTGTTTTTTTTCTAAAAAAAAATATTTTTTTTTGTACTTTACTTTAGTTAATAATGTTGGATATTATTGGGGATTTTCGGAGATTTTTGGAGAATTTAGCAAAAGAAAATATTTACTGGGGATTTTGCACATATGGACGACTTTCCATCTGGGGATTTTGTCTTGTTGGATTGCATTTTTTTTTGAGATTTCATCCGATTGAGAGTTTTTGGGGAATACGTACCTATGTTTTCCGGAAATAATAACAAATTTATCCTTTCAAAAATTTACTTTAAAAAAAAGTTATACAGTTTTTACACATCTAACTTGTGACGCATTACGTGTACTATTACGTGTTTTGGTTTTTCGATTTGGAGTTCTTGGATTTTTGGAATTTCTGTATTTTGAATTTAGAGGTTTTGGGTTTTCTCAATTTTTTGTTCTTGGATTTTCGGGATTAGGTACGTGTTTTCTGGATTTTGGGTTATCTTAATTTTATGTTTTCAGTATATTGTGTTTTCGGGTTATTTGATTTTCGGGACTATGTAAAAAATACCGGTCCACCGATTTAAACATTTGTTTTTCTCATAAATTTAGATTTGTTAATGAAAAAGCAGATTGTGTGGTTATGGAAATCTAAGTTTCAATATTTATAAATTTAACAGTTATTTTTTATTCGATAATCGTAAATATGCCAAAAGTAAGTATTACTCCCAGCAACAGATTTGGTAATCGAGGAAATTTACTCCGACAAAATAGTAGATATGTTTTCAGAAACTTAAAATCACAAACCAAAAAAAAATTAAATATCGTTTTCAACCTAATTCACCTTATGAGCTGATAAAATTTTAAAAAGATCAAAAATATTTAAAGTGATCTTTGAAATCCATCCTCTAAATATTAAATAAATTAATAAAATTAGGTGGCGCGACAGCTCTACAAGGGCCTATAGTGACTCAACCATTCCAAGGGATACTCTTGGAGAATTCGTCAATATTAAATAAATATAACTCTTCAAAAAGTAAAGAATTTTTTTTAAATCGAATACCATTTTCTTATGTTTGCCCCTTTCGCCTTACACCTACATATATAAATATGTGTGTACATATGTATGAAAAATATTCAGTGCTAAAGTGATCCTTATATAATTACCTACCAAACACAGAAAGATTTTTTTAAAGTCGGATATACCTACCATTTATTGTTTGCACACCCATTTTTGACATATTGTAAGTACCTAATATTGAAAACCAATTTTTTTCTCGATGTTTTGACAAATCAAAACTGATAAATTTTTCTTAGGAGTCGTGTTCAGGTAACTGAATTCTAATTCTCTGTTTTTTTGTTTTATTTCACCATATAAATATTTAAATTTTAAAAATATTTTCAAAATCCATCCTCTAAATATAAATTTTCAAAAACAATAAGAATGTCTAAAAGACGTTTTTTTTTTTGTTTCACCCCACAAATGAATTCAAAAAAATATATCGTCGTCGTTCTATGAAAACTCCCCAAGTCCATTTTGGTTTTTTTATGGAAACATTTGTATAAGTTATGGATCTTTTACTGACAACAACTCGAACATTTGTGTGTTTGAGTAATTTTGAATTAAGAATTAAAACAACATTAAAGTTGAGACTTACATAATCTTAACTCTTGATATTTTATTAACTATGGCGAATTTAAGAAGCGGTATCGCAGTTTTAAAAAATTGGACTTCGGGAGTTTTCATAGAACGACGACGATATTAAGTTAAGCCATTAAGTTAAACCATTTAAACGCAAAACAGAAGTTTTAAAATGGTTTAGAATCTCATAGACCATATAGTACATGGACTGCTCTTTTGTCTGACAATATTGTCATAAACGTCGTTGTCGATAATCTGACAAAAAATTGTCAGGTCGATTAGGACATTGTCAGACTCATTGGTCGTTGTCAGTGATGTTTTCATTGAAAACATCTTACAATTGCTGGCAATTTCTTCACTGTCCAAAATGTCAATGAGTTGGTTAAAGAGATATAAAAAAAGAGCTGACAGTCAAATTGTCAGACTTCTGGAAGAGATCTACTAACCGTGTGAACGGACAATTTTCCATTGTAAGAAATATGTCAATTGTCAGCTAATTGTTAGCTATTGTCAGACCATTGATAGTTCTGACAATATTGTAAGGTCTGATAATCGCCTGTACTTAGCTTTAGATTGAAACCAAAAAATGAAGACCAAAAAATTCAAAATCGAACACTACCGGCGCTTTTTCAATAATTTAGCTTGAAAGTCTTTGAAAATCGTAATTTTTCTCAAAATTTTAAACTTGTTGAATTTTGGTGCTAAAATCATAAAATTGTCAGGGTATTTCGCAATTTCGAGAAAGGTGTTATTTTGAATCACCCTGTTGTGCAAGATATGACACTTCCATTTTACGACGTATTTTTTGTGTGCTTTTATTTGTTTCTGCTGCAGATTGCAGTTGCAATCTATTTATCATTTCGTCGTCTTCGTGCATCCAAATCAAGGTAAGTTATCTATGAATATTTTTTTTTATTTTTTTTTTTTTATAAATATGAAGTTTCAAAAACGAAAAAAAATGTTTTTTTTATTTGTCAGGCTTTTTTCTCAAAAATCAGGCTTTTCTTTCTCTACTGTCAGCCTTTGCTGATTTTAGAGCTGGTAACCCTAAACATGGCGGCCTCCTATGTTGAGACCCTCTTCAGTTGTACGAAAGGATAGGGAAAGCGCAGTCCATGCACTATATGGTCTTAGTTTAGAATACACCTTTTTGATTTTCCCCATTTTACCCTATAAATGTAAAATTTTGAACACGCTCTTTAAATATTTTTTTTTGTCTCAGTATATTGACACAACAAAACTAAAGAATCCTGTTTGGAGATTACTGAGATAAACAATTCTCAGTAATCTCCGAACCGTGTTGCTTTAACATTTAATAGTTGTTGTTTTTTTGGAAAGAATATAAAAATACTTGCGTCATCGAATACAAAATTTCATTTAACAAAATAAGTTGCACTTAATTTTCCCCTATTGGCTATTTAGGCGCAGTTTCAATGTCTGCGTATGTAAGTCACTTATTCAGGTGAGTTTACATTATGAATTTGAATATTCCATATTACCCACTTAAATACTACCTACTTACTTGACTGTGAAACTAGGCCCTAAATTATTAGTATTAAGAATATTATTTAAACTACCTTTAAAAATTTAAGGGCCTTTTGATATTTTTCATCGTGGTTTTGTGCCAAGTTTTAGTTTTCGCTTGTTAGAAATTGTGACAGATCCCCACAAATTTGAATTTATCTAATTTTTTTCCAGGGTTGCAAAGGCTTAAGCTCTTTTTTAGCTTAAGTCCTCATTCAATTCACAAGTCAGTAATGGACTCGTGAATTGAAAAAAATTTAATTCATATGCTAGTTGGGATTTGTAAATTGAAAAAAATTCAATTCATAAGCTAGTTGGGATTTGTGAATTGAAAAAATTAAATTCGATTCAAAAATCAAAAACAGCTTATGGCTTAATGTTTTTTAATTCATAAACTCACAACCCTGTTTTATTCTAATTTTTCATCACTGACAGTTTACCTAAAATGTTCTGCTTCATTAAGCAACTTGAATCCTCTAATTTAAATGATTTTGTTTTTTTTTTTTATCCTCTATTTTACACTAAATTTATTTAAAAAAAATAATTACAAAAATCTTCGGAGAGTCGATAGAATGGTTGGATAGGAAAAATAAACGATTGGGAAGATACATATATGCTTTAAATAAAGTATCGGGAAACAAATGTCAGATCAAATTGAAGACTGAAAGTTGAAAATTAAAATTATTAAAAAAAAATAATCATATATAGAAACTTCCTTGTTTTGAAAACTTTACCCGTATATCCACTTGTCAAATCACTTTCTATGTCACTTATATGGTGTTTCTATCCTTGACATCCATTACAAAACTCACTATCACTTGCAGCTGATGCCCTCCTTGTAATTAGACATCAAAAGTGTTATCCTACTCTTCTCTTCTCTTGTATAGTATTTTTTGCCCCTATATAAAATATAGAAATAGGAATAGAAATATACTGGATGTGAATTGTAGATGCAACATTTTGCTTAATTATGTTAGATGAATCTATATAGAAGTTGTATATATGTATTTTTACATCTTTCTGTGACTGTGTGTGTGTGTGTGTTTTGTAAAATTTCCTCTTTTTCTCCTAATTAAATGTCACTAGTGAAAATAAATGTTCACTTTTATCGTTATCCTGGAAGCACCTGTGTACATATGCAACTGGATGGGTTGGTAGGTACTTCATCTGATGGTGAGGATGCTATACATACATACATAGTTGCTGGTTGCTGGTTGACGTTGACAATAATGATGATGATGATGATGAATTCTAAGAGTCCGTTTGCAACGCCCCCTGTGGGTACATATGAATGAACACAAAGTGGCAAACGCAGCTAACTTAGTTATATTTCTACTATTCATTTCTATATAGCCTATAGATGCTGGATAGATGTGAATGTTTGCTTTTATAGACATTTTGCAAGGACTATACAAATACATACATATAATATACACCTGGGTCTTGTTTAGACTATTGGGAACATGTTCAAGTAGGTAGATATAGCTTAGAGTGTTGTGGTTAGGATTATGTAGTAATTTAACTTCAAGCTTTAGTGACATGAGTGACACTTAGGCACATGAAAAGGTATTTAAGGTGGCAAGTAAATTAATGTTGTCTACTTGGCAAAATTGGATATAAATATCAGGTGATAAAAACATCCTGTACCTAACTATATGGTCTCTATAACTAGGTCAATTGGTGATGATTTTCGATTATGGGTTTTAGTTTACAACTTGTTTGATTATATTAAATGTGGAAGATCATATACGGGTTATTCGGTTTGAATCTACATAATATAGAAACTCAAGGATGCTTATTTTGGTGTTATAATACAAATCTTTATATTTGTGCATAATGTACCTAGGGATATACATACCCGGAGTATTTTTTTTTTTTTCAAAGAGAAACAGTGTTTTCATAACTTAAACTTGAAGATCCATTGAGTATTTTTTTAAAGCAACAGTTTTATCAGTGCATTCATGTAAATTGTTAATTTTATTTTAAATCATTTTTTTTAATAAAAAAAAAACTTATATTGAATATTGCAAATTTATGATTTCTGATGTCTTTCACAAATCTTAATATATAAAAACATTTTTAAATATTTATTTAAATAAATTTTAAAACATTTATTTAAATAAAAATATTGTGAGAATTTGAAAGAAAATAAATCGTTACTTAATTGTATAGTATTTATGCAGAGTTGAAAATTTGATTTCGTTAAAAATCATTCACCAAAATTTTCAAAAAATTATTTTGAAACATTTTTTAAATTCAAATCTTGTTTCTTTTATTGAAATTTAAAATTTATTTTATTTAAAATTATTAGAATTTAGATCCGGTAATAAGCATCTGTTTCTAATCATTTGATTAAAGATTGATTAGATCATGAAATACTACTTAATAATGAAAAAAAATTTAAAAAATTAGTTTCCAATTTTTTTTAAATTTTTTTTTTTTTTAATTTTTGAGTTTGAAAAATAATTTTCCAAAAAGTATTCACTTAAATAATTTGATTTAAAAAAGAATTAAAGAATGGAAACATAACATAAATGTTGCCGTTTTTTTTCAAACATTGTTTTTTGCTATTATTATTATTTATTGTATTATTCATACTTGAATGTCAGTCTATCAGACTTGACCATTTTTCTGTTTTATGTCTTTTTTTTTTTTGTGAAAATCCTAGATGGCGGCATAAGCTCCACCTCGATTTTTCCGAATCACAAATATGCTTCTAATAGCCCCCTCTAACAAATTGTGTAAGAAAACTGTAAATACGTTTCTATTAATTTGATTTCAATATACTTGGTTTAAATTGCTATACAAATCCTATTTCCTCGAAAACGTTTTTTAAGAAAAAATCAAAGAATGGATTTCTGGCTTTAAAAAAAGATACAACATGACACTTTAACGCTATCATTACTGCTTAATTCAAGCATTTGTAACATTACATTTCTTTTCTCTTCGGGTTTTTTCACCTTCAGATACTGGGAAATATCAACTTGTTACAGTCATCATTAAGCATGGTGTTAGTTGTTAGTAAATTATTAAAAGCCTGACACACTACTAAAGACAACAAAATGGTATATATACATAAATTAATATCAAGCTACAAAAATAACTACATGTCAAAATATTACACATTAAACTACATTAATTAAACAACAGGTAAACAAAAAGTGGCAACACTGTTACAATAAAAAGGGAAACATTAAATACGATGATAGGTGACAAACAATTAGAAATACTAAGAACGTCCATACAACTTGTTCCTTAGTGTAAGCATTGAGTAACTTTAGAGTTCCGAGAACTGTGACTTCTAACTATTAAATGAATTTGGTCCAAAAGTATCAATGGATCTAATCAGTAGTTGGTGTAAAAACAAAACATCCGTTACTTTCCGACGTTTTTCCAGAGTAGTCATGTTTAAAAGAAGAAGGCGATTGGTATATGGAGTCAGTTGATTTGGGTCACTCCATTTTTTTTCTAAAAAAGGACATCGAGTGACATTTTGACACATCGCCGGCTGAATGCTTAAATGCCCCACAGACCACTTTTTCGGGAAACTGAGTTAAAGATGCAGTTATACTAATTCGTATGTTCTCTTTCGTTTGGTGCTATTCCCGTTGCTCTATCTCTATTATTAATAAAGTTACAGAAACCAGTTTTGCTCCATAGACCACATATTTTCGGTTCTGTTCGTGCTTATTTGCCGCATATCCAAAATTTGTACGAGGTGGGGCAGTTTTTCTATTAAAGTTTTAAAAACAGACGCTTAATGCTTAAATTCCTCATTGCAATGGGCAATGGATATAGATCAAACATCACTCAAATATATTTTCAATGCTTAATTGCCCCATATCCACATAAGATGGCATATAGAGCATGTAACCTCTCACAATCTATTGAAACCAAGTGACATTTTTCCTGCTTATGTGCCCTATATCCATGGACAAAAGTGCAATCAGCTGGAAAAGTATAAATAGAAGTAAATGCTGTCTATAATTAATTAAATATTTATTGATTATTTTTCGACGCTTCAATTCTGGTTTTGATAGTTTTCAGGGCTGATTAAGTAATATCTGCTGTGTTTATAAGGATAATATCTCAAAAAAGGCCATAATATTTTTTTTTTTTTAATATTTAAAAAAAAATAAAAACGAGGTAAAAATAAGGGGAACAAAATATTTTTAATAAGACTATTTCTATATCTTCAGGTTCACAAACTATATAAATGCATTTAGAGTATTCTTAATAAGGTTTTTATCGATAATATTCACGCATTTTTTTTTTGTTTTTACTAAAATGGATAAAAACAAAAAAGGTAAAAACCAAAAATAATTAATTTGAAAAACTGTGAAAAAATACTAAAACTTAATCCTATGAATGCTGAAGTATTTTTTAAACCAATTCCGAATAAAATTGAATGTATTTTTCTAGGAAATTTTAAGAACCAAAGTTCAAGTTGGGTATTTTTAATTGTAAAGTGTGAAAATACTTTGTCATTTTTCATACTTTTTTTATCGACTTAAAATTAAGCCAATGTAATATAGGGAAGGGCTAAGCCATTATATTAATATTCCTTTTTATTTTATATTTTTATCACTACAAATAGATTTTAATAAATTAGAAGTGCTAAAAATTTTATATTTTGTTATTATTTTTGCTATCGTTGAATTCCCAATGTTAAAAGCATAAAGGTTCTATATCCATAGGAAATTTGCAGTTTGGTTTTCATAGATTTAACATTCGTATGGAAAGGGTTCTATATCCATTTTTGACTTTTTCTAAACTTTCATTTTTTTTTAAATAACCATAAATGTTTTTAACCCTAGGACTTCAAATTTAAAAAAAGAAATATTCCATTCATGTATATAAAAATTCAAAGGTCGAAATTTTCAAATGCAAAATTACGAAATTATGTTTCAAACCTTAAAATTCGTTTTCTGAGGAATAATTTGTTTGTATATGGGGCATTTAAGCATTCAGCCGGCGACATTTAAAAAAGGATTGTTGTGTGTAAACCAATCAGAAAAAATATTTAGGTCATTTTGAAGAGATTCAGAATCGGACTGGTTTCTGATTATTTATAATAACTTTATATCATCAGCATATATAAACACACTATAAGTATTGTCGTTGTTTTTCAAACATTTTTTTTTCTATTTTATTCCAAATTTTTAGAAAATCCAAGATGGTGGCTTAAGCTCCAGCAAAAATTGTACATATTTTGCTCCTAGAAAACCAATTGTGAAAGAAAAGTGTACAAATAATTTTTTCCCGGTCAGGGCTTTTTTTGTACGACTGGGCTATTTTGCTTAAATAGCAGTTGCAAAATAAATAAAAAAAAAAACCTAGCAAGGGAATATCTAAAAACCGGTGGTTATCAAGTTAAAAGAAAATCGACCTATCCGTTTAGGTTGTAGCTGAAAACAGAGATAGAAAATAATATCAAGTTTGATCCAAATCTCGAGTTCGATTTTTTTACGAATCCAGTAGGTACATGTTATACACATATATGTACATATAAAGTAGGTAGTAGCTACCTACACACAAATTAAAAAAATCAAACATTCAAATATAATATAATTTATTTTTGGCCCTAAAACCTGTAAATATGCGAATCATTTTTTAAGCAAAATAAAGCAGTTTTTGAAAATCTTAATTTGGCAAAAAAAAATTCATCCCTAAAATGTCCAAATTTGCGAATATAAAAAAATATTTGCGGCACATGGAGGCACAAGTTGAGCACAACACAACTTTTTTTTTTTTGAAAATCGAAAATGATGGTGCTTATTTCACGCTGTTCGTTCAAACAATTTTGCTAAAAATCTTCTTATTTTTTTTAATTAAGAATGGTACAAATACTTCGGACAAAACATGTAAAACCAAATCCGTGCAATAAATGTTGAGATTTAACCTAGCATAAAAATAAAGACTCGAACGCCAAAAACCAGATTTCAAAAACTAAAAAACAAAACAAGTTGAAAACGTCAAAAAGTAAGAGAGAATTTAGAAACTCACCAAAAATATTGTCAAAAAGAGTTAGAACGTTCAAAAATAAAAAATAAAAAATCAGTGTCTGAGATTTAAAACTTTTTACGATATTTTTTGTTTCTTTAAAGTTGTAGTAAAATGCTCTTACAGATTTAATACCATGTCTATTTAAAGACAAATAAAATAAAACAAAATAATTTTCAATGATTTTTAATTTTAGCAACATTTTGATTTAAAAACCACAGTTGGCAGAGAATCAATCAAACATATGGACAGTTTATCCACTCCCTATGGGGACAAGCCTTCACTTGGTGATTCACTGCCACCAACATTTTGTATTTCATTCATAAGCGAAAATAACTCATTCTTTAATGACTTTTCATATAATTATAAAATACTTCAGCTATTGGAACTTTTTACATGCCTGAACTAAATTGACATGTTGCCAAAAAAAAAAATATAAACATCGCATATTCACAGCACATTCAATAATAGTTTGTTCGCTAAACTCTAATTTCTCTATATATATATTTATCCCCCAAAAATCGACCACAAATTTCTATCCCTCTTGGCAAACTTTTCCTAATCAGCTACATGATTAATTCTATCAAAGGACCAATTAATCTAATTATCCAAAACTGCCTAAATAGACATATCGTTTAGGGCTCTTTTTCAGTTTTATATATACGTTGAATTCTTCCCTTCTATCGTTTTCACATCTCGTTCTCTTAATAAATTTGGCTCTGAATCTGATGTCGGAAACAGAGAAATTCATATACAAAATACTCGCGGGCTATATTTTTGTACCTCAACAATATATAACAACAACAATAAGGCTAGAAAAGCGAAACCCTTCCGCCATGTTATGAGTAAGTACAACTAGAAGGTTCATACATATATGTATGTACGAGTATATAGCTTTTGAAAAGAAAATCTTAACTGCTGTAAAAGTGAAATATGTATATATTAAAGAGTTTAGTTGATTCTAAAACAACAAGGTCATAGGATCAACAAACGTTGAAAATATACATAAACCCATACCAGCATTCTTCCTGTGAATCTTGTTGTATGTATGTATATATATGGTGTATCATACCTTCTACCTTCTAAAAGGATAACTCTGGCTAGAGGCGTTTTTGAAAGTCCTTGATTCGGATGTTTATATTCCCCAGACGGTAATCCTTGTATAGCAGCATTTTATATGAGTGACTGTGTGTAACAAACTCTCATACTAATTGCATATTTCTCTCGAAAGTAATCAGCGGATATAAAGCAAGCAAGGGCATGGACGAAAAGGATGAGGTTGGGATTTGGATTGGGATTGTGGTACCAGATGATGTGTGTTGCTTGCAAAAACACCAGGCTGTTGCTTATGATGCTTTACTCATAGCTCATAGTATCGCATAGTCTCTCTCATGTTTTGCTTTGATTTTTGTTGTTGTTGTTGTTTTATTTATATCGCTTTGATATCCTGAATCCTGATACTCTAGTACATATATATATAACCAATCTACCCTACCTACACGGTATACGGATATAGAATTGGTGATTATTTGTGAATTTCTGCTATAGGCTTCTTCTTCCGTTTGGTGTTATTAGTGATGTGGTTTCATTAAGTGAGTTGATCCTTGGAGAGTTTTTTTGGAATCTCTCATAGCGAATGACACTTCATTTGGCATACATAAATTTGTGTGTATGATATCATGTTTCTGCACTGTTGCTGGATGGAAACATATAGAAGTGGTATGAATGCGGAAGCACTTTTGGGAAAACTCCATATGAGTAATTAAAAGTTTATCCTGCATGAACATTGCCAACACCTATACAATTCTACAAAACATTAGAGTTTAATTTATTTGATATATTTCCTAAACACAAAATACACATATGCACTACATGTGTATGTATGTTGTATATGTAGGTGGATGTCTTGTATCTACATATACTGTGAATTTCCGGATAAATTGTATCAATCAAATTGATGTCAAAGCAATTCTGTCATCGAAGGTTTTTTTTTTTTTGTTTTTGATCGGGTATTATGTGGTTCTTTGATCTTTATTTTAAATGATGAGTCTTGTGAAGACATCGCAGTGAGGCACCAAAGAAACTTCATACTTTTGGCTAGGAGGGGAAATTATGGGCTATTATTAAACATATGAAAGGACTATGGGCAACTTTGTATGGAGTTTGGGCCCTCTTTCAACATTGCTCAACAGTGATGAAACTTATGTCATACGAAAGCGTATAAAGACCACTTTATTTCATTATATAGCAGCTAAATTAAAATCGAGCGTAAAATTTGTGTTTTGGCACATTTTATGAAAAAAGTATTTAAAATGCAAAAAAAAATATTTAAAAAAATGGCAACACTTACTAAAAAGTGTTTCACCATTTCTGAAAGCCTGAAGTCTGTTCTTTCATTTTATTTTTAAATCAACTTATTTGTATAAATAGTACACTTTTTAGTAAGTGTTGCCATTTGTTTTAAATATTTTTTTTTTGCATTTTAAATACTTTTTTTTATAAAATGTGCCAAAACACCACTTTTGCGCTCGATTTCAATTTAGCTGCCATTTATTTAAATAAGGTGCTCTCCACACGCTTTCATATGACATAAGTTTCATCACTGTTGACTGTTGAGCAATGTTGGATAGTGGGCCCAAAATGACCATGGTCATTTGGCTCTTCTATAAATTTAATAATATTGAATTTTTCATCTAGTAATAAAAATAAAATTCATGACTGAGTTGCATGTACTTGAACTTATAACTTTTAACTGATATAAGTTTAAAAAAAAAATGTTTAATCAAAATCGTACGAATCGTTTTTTGAGAAAAATAAGAGAGAAAAATAAGATTTTTATACACTTATGATTATTACAAGTACATCCTTTTAGTTAATGTTAGAAATCTGCAGGGTGCCTATAGTTTAATAAAAATCGACGGAGTCGTTTTCGAATTATATACATATGTATTAAGTTTTCAAATAAAAAGTGTTACAATTTTCTTAAATTTCAAAACAATAAAAATTTTAAAATTTTTGTTTGTAATACTTTTAAAACTTTTTAAAACATTTTCAATATAGAAAAAACGGAAATCAAAAAAATGGTTCTATATACCGTGCCATTAATAACCTTTTTTTCTATTTTTTTTTTTTTTAAAGTTGACTATACATTAGGTTGAGACAAAATAAAACCTTTCTTGAAATTCAATCGGAACCGGGCGAAATTATGATTTATGAAGTTTATAGATCGAAACCAAACAAAATTAAAAATAGAACACCATTTAGAGGTCGCTATACCACCTTTTTTTCTTTCAATAATTTTGCTTGAAAATCGGCATTATTCTCAAAAGTTCTCAAAATGTTAAAAAGCTGGATAACTTTTCGAGGTTTGGCGGTGATAAAAATAAGGTTCGAAAAGCGATAAAATATGATTTGTTATCTCTCGAAAAAAATTCAAAAGGTAATTTTATTTTTTATTCGATCGAGAATCTTATTTTTTGGTTCCTTAAAAATAAAATCCGGTTTAAAGATTGAATCAAATCTATTGGAATCTGTTAAAATATGGTTCGTTCCCGAATGTATCACGTTTTTGAGTTACCATATTTTGTTTTAATTTAGAAAAACCTCTACTTTGATTTAAATTGTGGCTCACCCTTTTAATTCGATCAAATTCTGTATACAGGATGTGCAAGTCGAAATAAAATTTTCAAAAAAACATTATGGATGTAAAAAAAAAAACAAAATAGTTTTCAATATTTAAACAGTTAGTGATAAAATTAGGGTTTTTGGTGTATATTAATGAATTATTATTTTTTTTTCAATGTTAAAAAAGAATTATATACCTATACATAGTACATATCGCACCCTTAGAATGAAAGTTACCTAACTAAAAAAATCGGCGTCTTTTTTACCACCTAGAGTTCATTTCGCTGTTTAAGGTCAGCTTATTGAAAAATAAGAAGTTACGAAAATTTTGAGTTAGGTCACTTTCACTCTAAGGGTGTGAATGTATATGAATAGGTACAATTATTTTTTTAATTATTTTTTTAAGAAAACCACTGCAATGATTTTTTAATTTTTTTTGAAAAACAATTCATATTTTTTTCTTCTTTTCTATTTTTACTTGCGATGTACATATGTATATGCATGTAGGTACTATATGGCAAGTTATGGATTCGTAAAAAAAATCGAACTCCAGATTTTGATCAAACTTGACATTATGATGATAGCGAAGTCGAAAAAAGTGGGTCTCGCAATTCTGTCTGTCTGTCCTTTCGGCTGCAGCCTAAACGGGTTGATCGATTTTCTTTAAACTTGGTACATCCCGTTTTTTGGGCATTGTCCCAACCTGTTTTTTTTTTTCATTTTATTTTTAGGACCAAAAATAACAGTAGCTGCCGTAAAAATTTTTTTTTACAAAAAATGAAAATCTTATTGTTCAAAAACTTAAAAAAAAAATCCTTAATTCGTTTTTACAAAACAAAAAAAAGAGTTTTAGAAAAATTGTTATAAATGGTACCTCGCCAAAATTCAACAAGCAGACCACATTGTGCCGCCGCACTTTGGTCCAAAATGACTTTTTTGGTTACAAAAATCATAACTTTTGAACGCATAAAGATATCGTTATAATTTGTATTTCTTTTTAAAGGAAATTTCCAAAGCTATAAAAAACTATTTTTAAGAAAATTTCTTTACAGGGTATTTCTAAATTTCAGACTGAAGTAAGATTTTCTTTGAAAAAGGAATTAACAAAGAAGGAAATTAAAGAAAAACTTTAAAAACTGTAAAATTTTTACGAATTTTGTAAAAAAAAAGTTTGCGGCTGTATATTTTTTCACAGGGTGTTCGAAAATAATTTTTTTTACAACAGTGGATGCATAAAATTAACGAACCAATTTTTTTTTGCTTTTAGCAAGTTTTTAACAGTAATTTTTTCATTTTGTAGCTCATCGACATATCTTATAAACTGTTTAAGTGACTTATTTTATGTGGGACAGTGTAGGAAAAAAGTAAACGGACCAAAATTTTAATAAATATTTTTGTTGTTTTTTTTTATAAAATAAAATAAAAAAAATAGAATAAGTACATAATATGTCTTTTTTTTAGCAACCGTTGATGGTGGACATACTTCGTGGTCCTACATACACATTTTTAAGCCGTATGAAGTAAGTTAATATTTCACACTTTTAATGGCGAAAAACTTTTATAAATTGTCATGTCTCTATAGCCTCCCTTAAAACTAAAAAGTACTTTCACTTTTAACTTGCTTCTTAAATAAAAATGTTGAATTAACACTCAAATCCCAAGTAGATATAGGTACTTTTAAAATGGAAAGTACGATTTCGACATGAAAAGAACTACCTTCAATTACTATTTTTTATCGTTTTAAGTATGCGGTATAATAATAACATTCGTCTTTTTACATCAACTTCTGAAAAATGTCCATTTAGTTCTTTTGATGTTCACCTGTTTTCTTTTTTTTTTTCATTAATTGCAAAACCTCGATTCTTGTGTTGTTATGTACTTCTACCTGCATCACGCATCCTAAACCCCTATATATACCGCCGATGACTTAACATATACAGTTGTCTTTCAATTGTCCTTTCAAAAAAAAAAAAAAACACTGTGTCGAAAACGACGACGATGACGACAACGAGAAACAATGACTATAGAACATTTTTATGCGCCTTTCAATGAAAGAGAGAGAAAGAGAGGGAGAGAGAGCTAATGGCTTTTAGTATCAAAAAGTTTTTAATTAAAACTTCACGCACGTTTTCACAAAGTAAATTCGAAAACATTGCCTCTCAGCGTGTCCTACAACTGCAACAGCAGCAACAGCAACAAAACTGATGTTTAGTTCACAAGCAACAACTGTGAAATAGGATCCCTGCAAGAGATATATAACCTATCTACACAGAAACTCTCATGGCTTACAAGTTACAACTATACGGTTAGTAATGGTAAAAGGACCCATAGGCAAAATGGCAAAAAGCCACGGGTCCATCCATGCATGGTGGAGCAAAATGTTGTTTTATTTTTGTTGTATATCTCTTCTATTTTTTTTTTTAAGGTTTTTTTTTCTATAGGAACTCGGAACTGCTTTTTGGGTAATAGGGGACTATTCTGACAGGAAAGCACTGGTGAATCAAAGTTTTTCTTGTGAAAACAAGAGGATGTGTATATACAGGAGACAATTTTAGTATTCGGTTGCAGTAGCAACACGCATGTATAAACTGAATGGGGGCGCCTTTGCCTCGAGAGTATGCTTTGGTTTCTCGTTTTATAGCCCATATAGAATATATTTATATTTTGCTAGCTATAAGTAAGCAGACCTGGGGGCAAAAAGAACCATGTTAGCATGTAACCATGGTCCATCATCATCATCATCATCATCATGGTGGTATACAAAAGTGTGTTGCAATTCTGATCAGGTAAAGGTCTATCTAGTTAATCGTTCAAATTAAATTCGCCTTTGAAAGGTGTCAGTGGGTATAGGCAGATATATGGTACCTACATAGGTAAGATTGTTGATGAATAATGATGAACAAAATTAAAGTGATTTTTTTTGTATTTATGTAAAGGGCTAATTGTTAATTCTTTACTCATTCATCATAATAATTCTTGAAACGACGCACGTTTTTTAAGTTATTTCTATATTCACTGCAAAGATTGTATTGATTTCGCAACTTTGTTGAATCCTTTTTTAGCATCGAAGATATGGGTGAGGTTTTTACGTTCTTCAATTTCATCCAACAGCTGCGCCACCTTGATCTCAAACGCTGTTTCACAAGTTCATGGAAGTCTTTGTATATCTAGTTAATTCTTTCAAAATAAATCGACCTTAAAGGACGAGATCAAATTTCGGCTTAAAGAGAACACAATTTCGGCAATGAACACGTCTTAAATTATTAAAATAGGAAATGAATGAATATAAGTCGTTATAATACACGAAGTCCATCTGTGTCATTTTTAAAGTCTTACGATTTTGGTGGAATCCACGGTCAATCTCAATTGGCCTTCAAATTTTGAATTATATTGTAATTTTTAATTTTTTATCTTTATATTTATTTTAAATATTGGATTAGTATTCGCTTGTAATAAGCTAAATAAATAAATTCACTGTTCGCCGACAAAGATGTCTATTGCCTTCGGCTGGTTTGAATTTTCATTGTTCATCGACGTATAGATGTACATAGATGCCTTCGACTGTTTTGGCTTTTGAACTTCTACGAGTCGCAGTGGTTTAAAGAAATTTTATGTGTCCATTTTAATGTTGATTAAAAAAAGGTTTCAAAAATTAAAGAATATGAATATTATTTAAACTGAAAATGATTTTCAGATAGGCAAGATAGTATAACGTTTTTATACCGATTGTGTCGTAGCAGCAGCCATCTGTAAATCGTGTACATGCATCGGAGTGCGGTGGTGTCTGAGGCTCTACTTAAAATACTTAGTAGTTTTCCTGTTTTGATATTAATGTCAATTAATTATTATTATTATTATTCGTTAAATGAAGCTGATAAGTTCATAAAATTATGATGAAATCCTTAAGAACAAAAGGTAAATGGTTAAAGACGCTTTTACTGTCCATATTTTCTCTCTATTAGCTGAACTATCGACACCGATCGAAGTAGAACTCCTATTGGTATTAAGAAAAGTGACTTTAAGTAGTATTCAAAGATACTTTTTAACTTATATCTCGAGAACGACTGTAGGAAATTGAATTATGCTTCCTTTTTGTAAAAAATATTTTTTCGTATGACTTATACGTTTAAAGTTCAAGAGTTATGTGAACAATTTTTTTAACATGAAATGAAAAATAAAATCCATTTTTAGGATCAGTAAACGATTTTGTCTACAAGGGGAGCAAAACGATAGAACTTATAGGGATTTATTTAATCAAGGTCCAGAGTCAGATGGGGTTAACCAATGGAATTTGACTTAAAAAGTTAAAAAAATAAACTTAGTAAAAAACTCCCTACTATAAGAACTGATAAAATGTTGGTAAAAAAAAGTCGTAGCTCAGAGCCAGGGGGGAGGGTGCAAGTGCTATCTAGCTTTCCCTTAACTGCGGGCGCAGGGACTTGTAGTGAAAAAAGATTCCTTTTACTTGTTGGTAAAACTTTCAATTCCGGCGATATAATATCCTGTATTTCCTCAATCTGTCTTTTTTTTATAATCCTTCGTTTCCTTTCTAAAAGAAAGGAACTTTTAATTCGGTGGGTCACAGTGATCCGTTTTTGTAAAAAAAGCCAAATTTATGCCAGAATGTTGTTCTTTATTCCCAAAATAAAAAAAACCTTTTTCATATTTAAAAAATTAGTTCAAATTTATGTTTCCTAAAATTCAATTAAGATATACATATATGCACTATATTTAGGTAATCAAGTCCAAAATGTTGATAATAACTAAAAATCAACATTTTGGACTTGATTTTCTAAACAGTCTATTAAACAATAGAAGTGTTTTGGTGAAAGTTTAAAGCAATTCAACAAAATTTTTACACTCAAACGGTAACAACTCCTATATTACAGTTTTGAACTGATGGCTTTATTGTTTTAAATGCGGCTTATGGCTGTCATCATCATTATCATTATCATTACATCATCATCATTACAATTATATAAAGACAAAACGATTATTTAGTTTGTCACGCGAAATCTCAGAAACTATTTACCTGATTAACTTGAATTTTTAACAGGTCTGTTTGATAACGTTTTTTTTAGTGTGAATTTCCACAAATTTTCACTATTTGCTGTCAAAACCCACACAGAAAAAAATCAATTTTTGGAAATTTGTTGAAAAAAAGTGGTGCAGTGCAATAAAACCCGCAGAAATAAAGCCCACGGGTTATATTTCCCAAAAAATGTAAATTAACCCGCGGGTTTTTGTTTTCCTTTTTCAAGTGGCAATAAGACCCACCATCAAAAAGCATTAAAACCCGCGTTAGTTTTTGCCTTTCTGAATTGGTATTAAGATCCACACTTACAGCCTTAATTATTAGATTTCACTAATACTCGTTTCAACCTCGGAATAGTTAAACCGAGTCGAAGCACTTACTCCGTCATAACGCCACGTCAAACGGTTTTAGCTACACCCTCCTTATGTCAAATATATTATCAAAAAAAACCAATCTCTTTCTTTATTATAATATGGGATTAAACGAGTTTTGTACTGCAACTAAAGCGTTTAAAGAATTTAAATCATTTATAAATCCAAAATAACTATCCATTTTACCTTACAATAATTAGTAACAAACGGATAAAAAAAACTTCTTCTGCACTCCTTTTTAGTTACTAAATGTCATGTCATTTAGATACTAAAACGGCTTTACTACGGCTTTAATCCTACTATTTACTAGTTTTAGCTTACTCCGCCTCTAATCATCGTTTATTTTTTTATAAATAAGTTTTTCAGGATTAGAGGCGAAGTAAAGTCGGAGTAAATTTACTCCGTCGCTAAAACGACTTAATAAATAAGAATTTGTTTGACGCGGCGTAAAGACGGAGTAAGTGCTTCGACTCGGTTTAACTATTCCGAGGTTGAAACGAGTATTAGTGAAATCTAATAAATAAGGCTGTTAAAGTATCCATACTTTGTTTTAAAATATTTTCCAATTGATGCTTTTAAAAGGAACAAATTTAGGACTTTGTCAATAGTTTTATAGATAATGGGTGGCCCGCTTCGCGGGTTCCAAGGATTTTAACTCCCTTCTTGGGAGGCTTCGTACCGCTCACGCAACTCCATTGCTCCGCTTAGGGTATATGTTCAGTCGTCAGGCAGGCGCCTGTGTCAACAGTTTTCTTGCACAACAGTTACTTGTTCTTTTTATTTTTTTATTCTTTGAATTGAAACCCATAAGAAAGAGGAATTAAAACACAAGTTTTTGTTTCCATTTCTAAAAGGAAAAAAGAGCAACTGGTGATATTTCCCTTTATTTTGGGAAATAAGACCCATGGGCTTTATTTCCGCGAGTCTTATTGCACTGCACCAACAAAATTTACCAAACAGGCATAATGAAACAGGCATTTGGTTCCAGTAGTTTCTTCCGATATGTTTCCTTCTGCACATTTCCGCCTGAAAAGTGCTTGCTGATCGACCCATTAGGACAGAAAGTTTAGTTATGTAGTCCAAAGATTTGTTCTGCACTGCACCAATCTCTTCTCTCGTTATTAATTCATCAGTATATCATTTTATGTCATTATTGCCATTGAGAGTATCGTTCATCAATTCACCTAACCAATCTTTCTTGCTATGCTTAACTCCATTTGAAAATAATTTTCCTCGAAGTAATACTTTTTTTATCATGCCATCTGTTGGAATGTGAAGAAGGTTTTTTTTTACTTACGAACTGGAGATGGATTCTCTTTTTCTGATACCTATTTTTCTACTTCCAATTCTTTCTATGGAGAATATCATGACACCATCCTGAGTGCAGCACTTTCAAGCAATTCTCATTGCTCCAGTAATTCATTAGTCATAGTAAAAGCCTTTGATCGTTTTTATAGCGTCTTTCGAATTGCTTGCCATTCGGTTTTCTTGTACCGATGCAAATCCCCCAGGAGTATATGTTACGCTGTTTTAATTTGTTTAGTTTTTGAGGTCTATGCAAATACAAATGATACAAAATCAACTCATTTTCAAAAACGAACTCTCCCTCAAAATTATTTCTTAGCTGTTTCCTTTTTCCAGCACTGCTGGTTAAAGTTCATGGGCATCATTTGATTATTAAATGGATAAAGTTTAGAAAAAAAATCCATAGAAATAAATTTTTTTGAAAGAAATTGCGTGAATTTCAACAGTTTTGGTGGCTAATATTTAGTTTGGTGATGAGATTTTCTGTACAAGAAATAATTTTAGGAATTTTGTCTGTATAGAATTTTATGTTAGAAAAATATGCAGACGGGTTTTTTGAGCTTTTTTAATATAAATGAAATATAGGTTTAAGGAAAAAAAGCTTAATTATTATAGGTACCATTCTAAAACTTGTTTTAACTATTTAACTGTTACAGTTTGTCAATGAAAAACCTCTTTCAGCTCTAAAGTATATTAAAACTTGACTTGTTTAATTTTTACCCTAAAATAAGTATCGATTCCATTATCAAACTTTCCAAAAATAAACAATATCAGTGGAAACAGAGTCCATTTCACATGACTTGACATGATGTTTATAAATTAAAATTTCCTGTGTTATCGCACACTATATACATAAGTGTAGAGGTACTTCATTCATTATAGATTATACATACATAGTTATTCAAATTTCAATGAGCTTCATATATAATGGTCATAATATAATAATTTATATCTGTGGCGTATCCACGGGGAGGGGGGTTTCGGGTCTGGACCCCCCATGAGCATTTAAACTAAATATTTGTATATTAATTTATTAAATATTTATTTCCCTTCGACCTAAATTTGATCTAAATTTGACCTACTTAATTCCAGAAAAAATTTCGACTTAAAATTTCTTCAAGTGTAATGAATACATATACCTACCTCCAAAACTTCAAATGCATCGTATAGTGGAAAAAGGAGTATACCTATAACTTACATTAGATTGCGTAAAAGTTTTATGTGGGAAACTTAGTTCAAGAGCTTAAGGTACGTTAAATTTTGAAGACTTAGCTAAACTCATACTGGAGCTGCGAGCAGAGCGGAGATGCGAGAGGTGAACAGAGCGTCGATGAAAGAAGGAGTTGATCAAAGAATAGGTATCACATACTGAAGCGTTGACAGTCGATTATGAGATTTAAGACTGAAATGATGTATTCCTATTTTTTTAAAGTTCTTCGCTTAAAAATGGGTACTTATTGAAAAAAAAAACAGAATATGCAGTGTCCACCGTCCTTGCCTTGAATAAAAGTAGGCACGAACACGGAAAATTTCGCCATATACATGCAGAACTTCGACTGGATCCGGGAAGATTTTATGCATATAATCGAATGACCGTTTAAAATGGAAGATGTAGTACATCCACAGACCACAGTACACAAATCTAAGGTAATATATTGCGCAGGTTGTCAAAGCTGAAAATGTCAAAAAATAAAAAATGACTATTCGAGTGCCCACAGAAACAACAATATATTGAAATTAGTCAATGAAATGGGCGCTGGATCCAACATTTTACCATCATAATAACTTGATTTTGACAGATGTGCAGAACTGAACAAAAATGAAGACGCTTATGAGATTTTGGATAATTGTATATTCAATTTCTTCATGAAACTTTACTTCGATAAGAACGAAGAAAACAAATTTGTTTGAACGCGCCGCTCTGCTCGTTTATAGCAGCGCTGCTACCTCGTTGCTAGACTCCTCAGTATGAGAGCTTTCATAAGAAAACATTTTTTTGTTTTCGACACTCTGCTTACCTCTCGCATCTCCGCTCTGCTCGCAGCTCCAGTATGTGTTCAGCCTTAGGGCCAGTTTCACAGTGCACACTTAAAAAAATAAGTGCCACTTAATTTTACCATTTTGGCACTTAAGCCGCAGTTTTACTACCTGAGTAAGTGGAACTTAAGTGGCCAACATGGGAGACTTAAGTGTCACTTATTCCGATAAGTTTACACTGTGATATTGGGAATAAGTTTTCCATATTTGGCACTTAAGTGACACTTACTTCACTGTTTCACAATGTCTGAGTAAAGTTGTGATTAGTTACTCGACACATTAATATTGGAACAGGGTCATAAGTCCACAAGAGAAAACTTACAACTGTCTTTTCACGACTTGAATAGGTTATAAATGCAAAAATATTATTATTCGGTTTGTGGACTTGACCCTGTTCCAATGTTTATATGTCAGTAACTAATCAGAACTTTACTCAGACAATGCGAAACAATTGCCCTTAATCAATTTACCATACCTCTCAACATATTAAAATAATATTAAATGTTGTAAGAAGTTAGCACCGCCATTTTTGATTTTCGTAAACAAAACGGTTGTGCTGCGATTTGCCCAACTTATGCTGCCCTAGTGCCGTAAAAAAAATCGTGCCAAGCACATGGTTTTTAGAGACAAGCCATATTTTTAGCTTAGCGTGAAGTTAGCGACGCCATATTCGAATTTGAAAAAAAAGAGCTGTATTGTGCTGTAAATATTTTTGAAAATTTCGCAAATTTTCAAATTTTTAGAATGGAATTTTTTCCAAAATTAAGTTCTTCTAAAAACTTAAGAAAAGTTGTGCTGTTTTGGGCTCAAAAACTAATACAAAAAAAGAGATGAAAAAAATCGCATATATTTGCAACTTTTAG
Source organism: Epistrophe grossulariae (assembly GCA_929447395.1). NCBI lineage: Eukaryota > Metazoa > Arthropoda > Insecta > Diptera > Syrphidae > Epistrophe > Epistrophe grossulariae. Next base: position 15,113,610 of record OV839567.1, on the reverse strand, counting down.
GACCGAATGCAAACGTTGCAAGATCAAATTAAAAAAAAAAGGTAGTATTGTGCTCAACTTGTGCCTCCATGTGCCGTAAATTTTTTTTTTAATTCGCAAATTTGGAAATTTAAGGGATGAATTTTTTTTTTTTGCAATATGAAGATTGTGCTTCATTTTGCTCAAAAAATGATTCGCATATTTATTAGTTTTAGGGCCAAAAATAAATTTAGGAATGCGTGAAGTTATAATACTGCCATTTTCGATTTTCAAAAAAAAAAAATAAATTTGCGCCGTATTAGTGCTCAACTTATGCTGCCATTGTGTCGTAAATATTTTTTTAAATTCGCAAATTTGAATTTGAAAATGGCGGTACTAACTTCACGCACATAAATAATGAAGCACAAAGCCCACGCAACTTTTATTTATCTTTAAGTTTTCTATTTGTAGCTGGACCCCCCCCTGCCATGACCAATTCCTGGATCCGCCACTGATTTATATATAAACAATAATCATCAATAGTCATCAATCAATACAATTTCCGAAATTAAAGAGCAAATATTAGCTAAATGTGGTATAAACAAGAGTCGAGTAGTTATACATATATGTACATTGTACATTTACGTTTCTATCGGCTCGATGTTTAGTTCAATATGAAGGCACCTTTACTATATCTACCTACCTTAACTATATACAGATGGCCAAAACATATATATTCCCTTAAAATTATAAATAATAAATCTATTCAAGTTGAAGCTTTGATAGGTAGCATATTAGCTATCCCAATCGCGTTTACCCATATCTATCGTATAATTTGATGATTTCACATTGAAATCTGTACACATCCGCTTGATAATTTTCCTATATATTGAGGTTTGTCCTAATGCTTTACCTTTATACCACCACTAAATATAGAGCTAGCTCGACTCTCTCTACTTTCCGATGAGGATGAATATGGATATAGATGCGTGTATTTAGCCAAACAAACCATCTTTCTATCTTCGATTAATGGCCGTTTAAGCGGAATAAATAAACATATACTCAATCTTGTTGTTTCTACATAAGGTAGCTTTCGATATGAACCTCAAACTCCATATCAACAGCCTCTGGGTCTGGGCAATGAGTTGCCCACACCCACACCATACTATTTCCACATATTTAGGATTTAAGGATTCAAATCATCATCCTCATCGCATAATGATAGTGTGTTTGTAGATTACAGAGCATCATCAGACTTATATAACCAAACAAACATTAATTATCCTCAGTAACGATAGTAATTAAATTAAACAAAATTCGTTTGCAAAAAGTTAAACTATTATGTAAGAGGGAGATGAGAGATACAGAGAGGGAGTAGAGAGTATATATTATCGTATTATCCGCCGGTAGGTTTTATGGCCGCCCATCATCAGCTAAATAGGTAGGTAGGTAGGTAAAGAAGTACTACATCCTGATGGGTTTATAGCAATATATGGAGAGTTTTCTCTGTGTGGCTTTGGGGATAAGTTTTACCCGGAATAAGACGTAATGATATTTTATTCTTTTTTTTTTTTTACAAACATTATATCCATCAGCATTACCGTAAATGTTCGTTCGAGCGATGCTAATTTCAAAGCCTTGTTTGAGGTGGAATTAACAATGTACTTGCTCCGACAGGCATCACTAGGGCGTATACGCAACCTTTTTTATGCGTTTTTTTTCCATTCATTTTATTTGTTGTTCGTCTATGAAGAGTTAAAATATGCTTAGGTGAGGTATAGAAAAATGGCATGCGGTTATAGAGTAATTGTGAAGTAGGTACCTACATAAAGCAAAGAAAAATGGTTAGTTAGATCCTTTTTGATGCAGAAAAATATACTCTATTAATTAATGTTTATACGCGCATATGCATCACTGATTTGTAACAGGTCGCTTATTTCAATAATTTTTTTTCCTTTCGTAAACATTTGAAATATTTCCTAAAAAAATTAAATCTTTTTTTATCACAAAGGTCTTAAATCTCAATAAAACCCTAGCTTTATTTTGTTTTTAATTTTATTTTGTACGAAATACAAACAAAATACCTTAAACCTTAAAATATTTAAACTAAGTGCTAGGCATGTAGGGAAATTTAATAGGAGTTGAAAGTAGATACCAATTATGCACAATGGTTTGGAATATAAGTCTGAATATATACATGGTACTCTTAAGATTTCAATGATCAATGGAAAGGATCCCCGCCAAGAAGTTTGCAATGATTAACGAACGAACACATCTGACTCAATAGCTTTAATCCTTTTTACTTGCGATATTAATGTAAGCCAGCTATGGAATTATAAAACAAATCATTTAAAATTCAGCAAATTTTAATAGGAATAGGTTACCTTTTCCTGAAATATATATTTCTGAAAAATGGTTATTATTGATACCTCCCATATAGAACCATTTTTTTTTTTTAATTAATTCGCTTTTCTCAAAAACATTTCAACTGATTTTAATAATTTTCTTATGGAGAATGTTTTGAAAATTAAAAAAAATATATTTTTTTAAACTCAATAGGAGAACCTGGGGGCAGGGGGCACTTGACCCACTAGGAGACTTGATCTTTACGTATGCACTTCGCAGTATTGATTCATTTCATTTTCACTTTAAAGAAATCAGAGCCCATTTATTTTAGCAAGTTTCGTCTATTTCATTCAAAAATCAGCCTTATTGTGAGTTTCGCCCGAACAACATTCCAAACGGAAAATTTGATATTTCACTTTTCGCCTATTGTGAGTTTCACCCGAAATTTTGGGTTAAAAAAATTCCCCTTATTGTGAACATTCATATCGGGCGGAATGTTAATGTTATTGACAATTCCTAAATGTTCACTTATTTTTAGTAGGCGATCGAAATTTCGTTCGGGTGAAACTCACAATAGCTTTTAAAATTCCAGGGGAATAAAATATTTTAAGGTGAAATATTTTTCGGGTCAAACTCACAATAAAGCTGAATATTACTTACTTTTCATAAAAATAAAAAAAAAAATTAAATAATACCGGAGGGAAGATTTAATCTCAATGATGAAGTGGAGACTTGTTCCGCCGTTTTAATATGAAAATAAATAACCTCCCAAGTAACATTTTTAGTTCTTTAAAGGCTTTAGCAACGCTTCTAGAGCTAATCTTAAAGCTCCTTTTTTTAATAATGAGCTCTAGAAACACATTTAGAACTTAAGTCGAGCGCATTTGCAGCTAATTCTTTGAGTTTGAGAGCACTTTTTTTCTCTTAAGAAGCACGTTATTAGTGGCAAGTGACTCTGAAGGTCTATGTCATACACCTTTAAAGAGCATCTTTTGAAAGATGTTTGTTCGTATTGGTTTGAGTAATAAATATAAAACTAAACATAAATGCAGGCACGCTTTAATACTTATATAGAATAAGTGAATCGTTTGATAGTATAAATAATATATAATTTTGTATGATATGCCAATTTATAATTTCCTACCAAAATAAATAATAAAAGAATTTAGTATTTTTCGGTAAAATGTTAGCTTAATTTAAGTGCGAATTAAATTTTTTCTCAAACGTTATGCGGGTACTTTGTTAAATTACAACGCGCCTTCGAAATTTTGTATTTTAAGCTGTCAAATAAAAATAAATAATAACTAAAAAAATTTAAAATTCTAAAAAAAAAAATTTTCAAATTCGAAATAAATTTATTTTGGTTAAAAATACAATTTAGTTTGATTTTGAGTGAGAGCGCGGGGATAGATATTTCTTTTTTTTAGTGAATAAAAGAAAATATTGCATTACTTTTTTTTCTCGCCGCCATGTTTTCATAAGGGAAGAAGGTTTCTTCAATACAGCTGTAAAATCATTTTGAGCTATATTTTTTATTGTTATAGAGCTGCAATATTGATTACTGTTGATATCTAGCTCTTATATCACTTAAAGATTTGCTTTCTGTACTTTTGGAGCTAGTGTTAACAAGATGGCATTTTTCTGGTTTTTATATTTTTTTAATGAAATAAAAAGGGTGTTTCAGAAATTGAAAGTTTCGGCAAGTGGATAATAAATAAAAAAGAATTATTTCTATGAACGAAGATTTTATTCCAAAAATGTATTTTAGGTCCTCGGTATATTTTTATATGTACGTAATAAAATTTTCAAAGCGTATTTTTAGAAACGAAATTGTCATCAAATAAAGATAATTCACCCGCCATTTGGAAAAAACAACCAATATGACGAGAACGACACATCATACAGAATGAAATTAATTAATTTATTTTATACTGGTTTAATTTTTTCTTTTGAAATAATTATTTTCTTCGTATTCTAGTATGGAACACCCTATAACATGAGTGCTATAGAATTTTATTTAAAGAGGTTTCATATACAGCTGTTATAGAATTTTTTTTAAACTTGAAAATGCGCATGCGCTTCCCAAAGTATTTGTGTGCAAATATTAGTAATTCGGCTCTACAGCCGCTTTTTGTACAGCTCTGTAAATGCTAAATTTTTACATTTCAGAAGATAATGCGTTAGTATTTTGGGGATGTGTTGCTAGCAGCTGTATAACGTCTCTAAATTGTCTGATATTGACAGGTTGCACGATAGTAGATGTGTAAAGTTTGTTATGGAGCATATTTTTAAATCTTGATGCGTTATAAAGTTAATAGAGCTAAAAGTGTTCTCAAACTTCAATTATAGAACATAATTTTGAAATAAAATGAAAGGAGCTGTTAAATAATCTTTTACAGAGCAATAGCTTTCAATTTTGCTAGCTAAGAGCTGTAAAAGAACAGTTTTGCATCTAATAGCTCCAACGATGTTACTTGGGCTCAAATTTGAATGGCCAATTTTGATGCTGACATAAAGCTTTTAACCCGAATTATGGTTTAAGTAAAAAAAAAATAATTTTGGGATAACATTCACATTATATATATTTTAATGAAATTTAATAATAATTATTGAAAAAATATTACTTGCCATTATGATTTATTTTAATTTGTTTTTGGACTGTGAGATTGATGCAAGTGGCTCACTTCCATCCATGTTAAAACATCACTGGTCGACACTATATAAATTTTGAGAGTATGCAATAATTTAGAGCTGATCCCCTTATGACCAAGTCTACCCTTTATCTGGATCAAGCCTCCCTGAATAGTGGACACTTAATTACTTCGGATACTTTTAGAAAAATGCCAAAAAAATGGATTTTATCTTACATTTTATTATATTATTTACTTAACTAAATTATGCACTATGCAGTACTATAATAATTTAAACGATTATTATATCGTTTTATAAAAAAGGAAAACTATCTTTCACTTTATGAGATAATTGAAAATTTATAAAGTGTGGATCAGAATCCCCGGGTTCCCCTACATTTTTCAAAACCGACTCAGTGGAATTTTATGAAACTTGGCACCAAGCTCTTTTTTTAATATTCATGCCTGTTATGGAATTCGTAATACTGGATCCACCGTGTCTCGAAGTAGCTAGCGAATTAAAAAAAAATATTTACGGCACAATGGTGGCACAATGGCGGCACAAGTTGAGCACAATACAGCGCAACCTTATTTTTTTTGAAAATCGAAAATGGCGGTGCTAACTTCACGCTTTCCAAAATTTATTTTTGTCCCTAAAAGCTATAAATTTATGAAATCATTTTTTGAGCAAAATATAGCACAAATTTGATGTTTTTGAATATCGTGATTTTGCAAACAAAATTCATCTCTAAAATTTCCAAATTTGCGAATTTGAACAAAATATGTATTTACGGCACATAGTGGCACAAGTTGAGCACAAATCCGTAATTTTTTTTTTCAAAATCGAATATGGCGTCGCTAATTTCACGCTAAAAACCATAATATGCTTAGTATGATTTTTTTTACGGCACATGGCATCATAAGTTGGGCACATCCCAGCCCAACCGTTTTTTTTACTAATAAAAAATGGCGTTGCTAGCTTCTTTTTGTCCTTAAATTATTGAATAGTATTTAATTCACCCCCCCCCCCCCGTGAATCCACCACTTTCTAGGAGATAACTAAAATTATTCTTATAGCCGAAATAAACGGCACATTCCATACAACTGTTTAAAACACGTTATTTTTCTCTAAAATTCTACGATTTTAATCAAAACTCGTCTGTTGACTTATTTAAAGTACGATCACCATTAAAAAAAAAAAACAAATTTTAAGCCATTCCATCGAATTATTTTTTGAATATCAAATATCTATTTTAATTGATTTAAATTATTTCTCTTATACAAGAGAGAAGAGACGTCCATATAATATGCTTATCAAATTTTCAAAAAAAATTTAGTTTGATATTTCAAAAAAAATTTTAATGCTCTAATTAACTATTACTTAAAATGGCTTACCATTTTTTTTTAAATCTTTAAACAATTTTATAGCAATACATCCAACCAACGGCTTAATTTTTTTTCATGTAAATTCAGATTTGGTAAAGAAATTAGATAGTGCAGTGTACAACGCGTTGGTGTCAAAATAATTTCAGAAGTTGTTTAATCAATTTATTTCTAATTATTTTGTTTTTAACAATTTTTCAGATTAAACTGTAAGTTCTATGCATGCAACAAAATGTTATATGTACACAAAAACGTGTACTCACATAATACTACCTTAAACTATATCAGCCTTATTTATTAGATTTCACTAATACTCGTTTCAACCTCGGAATAGTCAAACCGAGTCGAAGCACTTACTCCGTCTTTACGCCACGTCAAACAAATTCTTATTTATTAAGTCGTTTTAGCGACGGAGTAAATTTACTGCGACTTTACTTTGCCTCTAATCCTGAAAAACTTATCTATAAAAAAAATAAACGAGGATTAGAGGCGGAGTAAGCTAAAACTGGTACATAGTAGGATCAAAGCCGTAGTAAAGCCGTTTTAGTATCTAAATGACATGACATTAAGTAACTAAAAAGGAGTGTAGAAGAAGTTTTTTTTATCCGTTTGTTACTAATTGTAAGGCAAAATGGATAGTTATTTTGCATTTATAAATGATTTAAATTCTCTAAACCATTTAGTTGCAGTACAAAACTCGTTTAATCCCATATTATAATAACCAGAGAGATCGGTTTTTTTTGATAATATATTTGACATAAGGAGGGTGTAGCTAAAACCGTTTGACGTGGCGTTAAGACGGAGTAAGTGCTTCGACTCGGTTTAACTATTCCGAGGTTGAAACGAGTATTAGTGAAATCTAATAAATAAGGCTGTATGTACTTAGTTTTTAGTAAAAAGCATAAAATATAACTACTTTCTTTTAAAATCATATAGATAGGTAATTTCAAATTTTCACAATTATCTCGAGTAAGACTTTGCCTTTTAAACCTTTAAAAAATACGTAAACTCGGAATATTTTATTTCCTCGAAAATTTGTCTACGTCCCCTTTCACACAAGGAAACAAGTTGTTGGAAATTTTTTGACGTTTTCTTTTAATTTCCAATTCCCATCGATCGTAGACCGTTGATTCCTCTTACTTGGTGCCCTTCTCTCATAAAAACTGAAAGTTACTGGAAACTGAGTTTCTTTGTGTGGAAGGGGACTAATATCGTGAATCACCCCCGAAATTAATTTCTCTCAAAAAAATTTGAATGTAGTGACATGGCGGCCAAATTCCCCAGTAAAATTTATTTTCAATAGCAACTGATTCCGAGCGAAACTTGCGAGCTTCATTCCCGTTTCAAATTTTCAGAGGAAAAAACATACCCAGAGAAATGTTTTATGTGATAACCAATAATAATTATCTAGAATGCCTTCTTCTTCTTATCATACGACAAAATAAAAATGTATTAATTTTTTGTTTATTTAATCGAAATTAACTTTTATTGTTCTTTATTTTTATTATTTAAATTTTTATTGATATTAAAAAGAAAATAATCCTACATTATCATATAAAAATATGTTTGCACATCAATCTCCTTTTTTATCATTAGACAACCAAACCGGCGATTCAAAATGTGCACTATGCGCCCACAAATCCTAACTAATGGATTAAGTTAGGAGTTGAGGTTAATCTTCAAACCACAACTTTGGGTGGTACTATTGGAATGATGGATTGTGTAAATGCCACTTTTATCTTCTCGAGTTAGAATTCAAATTGTTTGCCTAAAGCACAATCACAACTTCATTTGTCTATTCGAAATCGTGACAAACGCTGTAAGAAAAAAAAAGAGATTCATCATGAGAAATTGATCAACAACAGCTAAAGAAATTCAAAGATAAGGAAAATAATAATTTTTAACATCAGAGTAACTATGACAAGCAAAATCATATCCACCAGACTAGAGCTTCACCCAAAACGAGATAGGCTCTATAAAATTGATGGTCGCTTTAAGAGATTTATCATCATTTGAAGCGAAATTAAAAATTGAAAACTAAAAAGTTTTCCTTACCTATAATCAAAACCGGAACGATCAACTTCCTTTGTAATCGTCGGCGTCCACTTTTTCTCCTCATTCGGTTATTGTTCATTTTCTTGAGAACTATTCTGCTTCCTTAAGATTTTATATAAATTTCAAGCTAACAATTCCACTTAGAAACTTCTTGTTGCCTAATTTGTTGCTGCTCTTAAATTAAAAACCTATTTCTAAGTCAATAAGTTGCCATAATCCTCTCGACTTTTTCAAATGCAAGTAAAAAAATGCAAACAAAAAAGGCGGTAAAACTCGCCAAACTAACTGAAATATTCAGGTTTTAGTTGGAACTTCTTGAAATAAAGTAAACAAGAATTCCTCAAACACTTGTGTGACACACCTGAGATTTAGATAAATGTGTTTCATTATAAAAATTTAAGCAAACCAAAAAAACATTTATGTAATTTTTTAAGCGTAACAAACTTTTTTATTGCTTATTTTGTTACTCGTCTTTTTTCATGTAATAGTAATAAAAAACGCTCAATTTCATATAAAACTATGTTTGCATAGCGCTTCCTTTTTATTTCTTAATCTTCTTAAGGTAAAATTCAAGTTCTTTGCCTTCAAGAATGTAACCATCAGCACGACCACATTGTCCTGGGCGGGATGAGACACAAGCTGTTTAGAAAGAAACAAAAATTCATCATTAGAAAATTATCAATAATCAATTGATTAAATGGTAAGGGAATATTTAAAATCAGAGTAACTATGACAAGCAAAATCATATCCACCAGGCTAGTGCTTCTCTCAGAACGAGATCGGCCCTATAATTTGATGGTCGCTTAAGAATCAAGATTATCATCATTTGAGGAAACTGGGGGGGGAACATTGAAAAAATTTGTGAGTTTGCTTACCAAGAATACGTCCAGAAATGAACTGGTCCTCCAAAGCCTGCTCAACCTTAGCGTACTTTTGGCGGTCCAAGTATTTCTTCATCACTCGGTCGCTGCGCTTCTTGTTGAGAACGTCGTTCTCATCATCTTTGACTGCGTGCTTGGGGTCACGTTTGCGTCCCAAGGGCAGAATGTAGTGGGATTCGTACCACTGCCTGAATGGAGTGGCATCGATCACGATGATGGCGTTCTTTACCAGCGTACTGGTACGCACCAGCTCGTTGTTGGAGGCATTGTAGACGACATCGATGATACGAGTCTTGCGGGCAACACCCTCAGAGGCCCAGGCGAAATTGCCGGTGTCCAAACGGAGAGCACGGTATTTGACATTACCGCCACGGGTGCGGACCTGGTGGATGCGAGAACCGCCAAGCTAGAAAAGAAAGATAGACAAAGAACATAGAATTAGTTAACTGGAAACATGGATTTCTGGGATTTTATGAATGAGGATTCAATCAGTGGTCCGAACATAATGCTTTATTCATCAATGGTGTACAGGTGACACGCGTTATCATCATTGAAAGAAATATCTATGAGAATGATAATTAAGGAAAAGAACTCACTTTAGTATTTGCAGCTGGACGTCCTAACTCGAACTTCCTCTTCTTACGGAGGGACTTGCGTTTGCCACCAGTGGCCCTTCGCTTATGAGCGCTATCACGACTGATACCTGAATGAATTCACAAAAAAACATCACTTTAGTCACAAGATCTAAATTTTTGAAACAGGATCTACAAGCATCATTCAAGAAAAAAGAAAAAAACTTTCACAAATCTTTGTAACCAAGTCGAGAAAAAATTTGGTTTTAACGTTTTTATACAAAAATCTATCAAAATTTTTCAAAATAATTTCACAGATTGAAAGTTAATTAAATTTTCTATTGAATTGTCGAATATTTAATTTGAATTTTATTTAATTTTTATACGATGCTGATAGATTTAGTTTGGACGAAGCCGAAAAAACAAGCACTCACCCATCTTGGAGTAAAAATAGAGAAGGAAAGGAAGTAAAAACACATGAATTTTCAGCTCGTGTCAAACATGGTGATGGTAGTAGATTTTTTGTTTAAAATGTGACATTTTGTGCTGAATAAAAAAATGGCGAAGTTTTGTGATCTAGGTAGTTTTTTCTTGGAGGGTATTAGGCAGTGAGGTGGAAAAAAATTTGTTCAATTGTTTTTTTTCTATAATAGGATTTTTGCATGGTGAGCATTATTTCATAGAGTACGTGTGTCTAATGGGCCTAGCTAAACCCAGATAATTTTCGAGACTTAAGGCTTAACTACATAAGCCAAAAAAGTGAAAAAGTAAAAAAGTGAAAATTTTCAAACGCATTTTAGGATAGTGTTTCTGACTGGAAAACTTATAAAAATAATGCAGAAAGCTTAAATTTTGGTTTAAAAACAAATTTGTGTATATACAACGGCGCTAGCGGTAAAAAAAATATTTTTACTTTTGTACTTCAGTACTTTTTGGCTTATGTAGTTAAGCCTTCAGTACTGAATTTTTTTTAGAACAGCTGATTGAAAAAAGATTTTAGTTCTATTTGTTTGCATATTTCGTTTTCGAAGTTTCATAACAAAATTTTATAAAAGATCGAACTTCTGAATACTAATTATAAAAAATCTTTTATGGTGAAAATCTTTTATAATTCATAGCAGAAAATCATAGCAGAATAAAGCCTCAACTACATAAGCCAAAAAAGTGAAAAAGTACAAAAGTGAAAATTTTTAAATTGATTTTGTGATAGTTTTTCTGACTAGAAAACTTATAAAAATGATGCAGAAAGCTTAAATTTTGGTTTAAAAACAAATTTGTGTATTCTTTTTCACAAAACAACGGCGCTAGCGGTAAAAAAAATATTTTTACTTTTGTACTTCAGTACTTTTTGGCTTATGTAGTTAAGCCTTAACAGATGTGGCAGCATAGGCCTAATTACCTTATTTCGGCTCCAATGAAAACGTAGCATAAAAATATTTTTGTTCCCGCTAGCGTAGTTGTTTTGTGATAAAGAGCTTCTCTAAAAGAAACTACAGAAAATTTCCAACGTGTTAAAGCTAGGACTGCACCCGGCGGAAAATTTGAGCAGGAAATTGAATTCAGCAAATTTTTGGAAGCCATAAATGTTCATTTGTTTGAACGATAATCTAGTACATTCCAAGGTTTTAAAATTATAATTTTATGAATAAACTCAAAAACAACAAATATTTTGTATGTTCAATTTAATATTTCTTCAAAAATCAAACATTTTTTAAAGTTCGTGTAAAAACAAATTGTAAAAACAGTTTTAAAGGCTTAACTACATAAGCCAAAAAGTACTGAAGTACAAAAGTAAAAATATTTTTTTTACCGCTAGCGCCGTTGTTTTGTGAAAAAGAATACACAAATTTGTTTTTAAACCAAAATTTAAGCTTTCTGCATCATTTTTATAAGTTTTCCAGTCAGAAACACTATCCTAAAATGAGTTTGAAAATGTTCACTTTTTTACTTTTTCACTTTTTTGGCTTATGTAGTTAAGCCTTTAGAGAATACGAGACATTTTTGTATAATTTGAAATTGAAACTTTTGTTTTCCAATAATTCATCGTTCATTCTTACACTACCTTACCCTACTTACCTACCTTACCATTTCATCTTCCTTTTCAAATGGAAAAACACTACTTTCTCTTTCTTTCACAGAAATGTCAAAACAAAACGTCAAGAAGAAAAAAATGTTCAGTTTCGCAAAGTGCAAAAATATCCAATAAATCGAATTAAAAAAATATAAAGAAAATCAAATTCCACTGGAAAATGTCTGCCCGAGCAGACTATTTCTCCTTTAAATCGATGTGCCAAAGTCTCGCTCGAGTTTTGGCCAAAATCGATCCAACACCCTGGGAAAAGGTAACAAAAAAAAAAAGATTACAAAGTAGTGATTTGTCATACAATTTTTTTTTTCGTCTACCAAGGTACAATCCCTTTTTCGATATTGCCCACAAGAAAACGCTGTAGGTGTCTTCTGTCTCGACGCCAAGGCCCAAGATGCCGTACTTGCTCTAGGGCTCTACTTTCTCGAGAGTAAATGCCAACACGAAGAACAAATTGTTCCCTATTTGCTTAGACTTGCCAAATGTCTGCCCAAGGCCGTTTGGATTGATGACTCAAAGTCGACAAAAATCGATCGTAAGTTCATGACCATTACGTCAACTCAACTGGTGAAGGTTTCTTTATCAATGGCATTTACATGTTAATTTTTCGCAGGTATTCCCTCGGCAGAAAAGTTCAGTTTTTGTTTGAATACACTTTTGTCGGATATTGCTGCGAGATGTCCAGATCTCAGAGATGAAATTATAATCAATCAGGTAGAGACTCTATCTGCTTTGACAAATATCATCAAGTCCAGCAAAGAAGGAAGCAATGCTCCTCCTCCGATCATTCTCTGCAAAGCCACAGTTCCTTTGCTGTTTGGCTTGGCCAGGTCGATGGGACGTTATGCAGCCGCTGACCCTCCTCTGTTGTGTCGGATTTTTCCGCTTGAAGAGATGCCAGTGGTAAAAAGCAAGGAAACGGCCATCTTTAGTTCGAATGAACGCCTTGGCAGTTTCAGCCACTTTCGTTCGATCATCCCCCGATCGATGTCTGGCAGTCTGAGTCAAGATTCCACTGATTCTCGTTTCACTCGTAATGTAACTGCGATTTGCCACGCCAGCACAGTCAAGAAACCAAATTTCCAAACGTACTTCTCGGTGCCGTACGATCCGAAGACACATTTCTTTACAAAATGCGGTTCGAGCTTCAATCAGTTTCCCAACATGCGAGTCTGTGACTCTCCGACCAAACAGTCGAATGCAATCCACAATCCCATGGTCTTTCCAATACAACATCTGCAGACGATTTTCTCGATTGCAAAGAAACTGCTCACCAAGGAGAACCTGGAACATCTGGACGAACAAGCCAGTGATATCTTTTCCTTGCATCAAATAAAGGGTTACTGCTACAAGAGCTTCTCTGAGACTCTAAATCTGGTGATGGTGACTTTGCTAAGGGAACTCCTGCAGAATCAGAATGATCTTCCCACTCCGTTTACAAAGGACGTACAAGAATTCGTCAAACGATTGTTCCTCAATGGACAAACAGAACTGCAAAATAAACAGCAAGATCACGAGAAGGAGAAGAAAGAGGACAATGGAGGAATCCCGGTTGTGAATAAATACAAAATTAACGTAATGGCAAATGCGGCTTGTGTTGATTTGCTAGTTTGGGCGATTCGCGATGAAACAGGTGGGTTTGGGTTGACTTAAGTAAGTTTATCTTCTGGAAGCTAAATTTTCTAGATCTTTCACAGTCGACGAAGAGTACAATGTTCCTTCTTTGCAGAATGGTTTAAATTATTTACTCACCAAAGGTTAAAACGGGTGTTCCCTGTTTTTTTTTTTTTTTGTTAATTTCAATTTTCCTTGAGTTTGTTTTTTTCTTTTTGGGTTTATTTGTTCTGCCTTCCGCCCTGAATCCTAAGTTTGAGATTGTTTTTGTTTGATCAGAGAACATACCAATCATTAACTTCACTAATTTTTGTTTTTTTTTTTTGCTCTTCACAGAAGCCGATAAGCTTTGTGGTCGTTTGTCTCAGAAGCTGAACTCGATTTTAAGCCATAAAATCGTCATGGATCACATGCCACTACTGATGGTGTGTCTTGAAGGGCTCGGCAAGCTTGCCCAAAAATTTCCCAATATCGCTGGAACATCAATATCGTATTTGAGAGATTTCCTAGTAGACCCAAGTCCAATTTTGGCCAAACTCCATGTCTATTCGACCGTGCAAAATGCACAGCAGATTCAAAAGAAAGATAGCAAAGAAGTGACTCCATTTAAGATAATTGTCCAGAGTAGCAATGAATTGAGAGCAATTGATGTATTCGGAAATAGTGGCAAAGGCGGGCTTACTAAGTCGGGACAGGCTGCATTCGAAGCTCTGAGAGATGCAGCAATTGAGAATTTAAGTATTGCTCTGAGATCGGCGCATAGTTTGGATCAATATTGTGTTCCGGCCCTAGTAGCGAATGTATCTAATCGACTTTTTACAGCTGAGAAACATGAATCGTAAGTATGAAGAAAGCAATTAACTCCAAATGGAATTATGTCTTTTCGAATTTTTTTCCGATAAGTCGCTTGATTTTTAAATATCATAATACCTATTGTTTTTCTTTTACAGAGAATCAAGTCTAGTTAGTTTGAATATTATTGTGATGCTGGGCCATGTCGCCGTAGCTCTTAAAGACACCTCTAAGACAACACAAAATATCCTACAGTTCTTCATTCAACGCTTTTGCAAAGTTCCCTCCGAACAGAATGTTCTCATCGTCGATCAGCTTGGCTGTATGATAATCTCTCAATGTGAACCACATGTTTTCGATGAAATCATGAAGATGTTCTCTAGAGTAACAGTTCAAGCTGCCTCTTTGGCTTACACATCCAATCCAGATCATCGGAAGCAATTTTGTAATGTATCAGATGCAGTAGTCAATGCACTGGGAAATATTGCAGCTAACATTCAAGGTGATGCAGAGATGCTTGAGCTTTTGGGAAAACTCTTAGAACTCTTTGTTCAGATTGGTTTGGAAGGTGAACGTTCCTATGATAACACTCCGGGTGCACAGAAAGCCAGTTCAAGTGCTGGTAATTTGGGAATGCTTATACCAGTGATTGCAGTTTTAGTGAGACGTCTGCCTCCCATCAAAAATCCAAAAATGCGTCTGCATAAGTTGTTCAAGGACTTTTGGGTATACTGTGTGGTGATGGGATTCACCAATTCACGACTATGGCCGGCGGATTGGTATCAGGGAGTGCAGCAGATTGCGGCCAAATCACCTCTTCTCATATCCCAGACAACACATAAGTCGGATATGAGAGAGTTGAATTACACAACAGCGATAAAAAGTGATTCGGTCAGTTTGAATGAACTGAGAAGTCAAATTCTTCTCCTCCTGGATCATCCTCCAGCTGAGGTAACAGCTTGTATCAATAAATTGACATTTGCCCAGTGCACTTTCCTACTGAGTGTGTATTGGCTAGAGACTCTCCGAGTGGAGAATGCAGAGGAACCAAGTTTGGAACCAATTCTGAGTTATATGTGCGATACGGCGTTGCAGAAGGACAAGTCTGGAATCTGGCAATGTGTGAAATGGTAAGCTAAACTAGGAATTTATGGAATTCTTACAATTTGTATTTTTTTATTTTTTAGCATTGCTGATCAGGTGTTTGAAAAGTTCCGCAATGTTCTTTTCATTCACGACGATGTCCGCGAGAAGGTTCTGGAATCGCAGGCAACTCTTCTGCTCGTCTATTTCAATCACATTCACAAACAAATCCAACTTGTGGCCGATCAGTATCTCTCGCAATTGGTAGATAAGTTTCCACATTTACTCTGGAATCGCCGAGTTCTCTGGTGTATGCTGGACATACTTCAACTCTTGGCCTTTTCATTGTCCTTAGATCCTAATGAAGAAACTCCAACTTTACGAGTTGTCTCAACTCCTTATACTCTGCATCTGATGGATTCCCTTCCAGCACGAGAAGGACGACTTAAAGATTTCGCTGACCGTTGCCAAGGCATTGTAAACGAGGCCATGAAGTGGGCTCCTCGATCGACACGATCACATCTCCAAGAGTATCCCAATCAGATTCCCACTCCTGTCCTGGCTCATCATAGTGGACTGGCGCTGGCATTTGATTCGGTTGTCGCAAGTAGTAAATTATATCCGAATGCCCTGCCGTCCATCAATAAAAGACCACATTGTGTGAATAGTGATACTCCAAGATTTGTATCTGTTCTATGCCTAAGGGCAAAATATGCCGGAGAGATTTCGGGAATGCTCTCGGCTATGAATGAGAAGGATAAGGCTGGAATTGCTGATCGCCTAGTAAAGGATGTATGGGATGCTTGCAAGGAGAAAAGTGACGCCAAACATCGAGGAGCCCTCTGGAGGGCCACAGCCTATTTGGTTTTATGTTCGGGAATCAATCGGAAACTGCTTCATGCTGTTTGTAAGTTTTCTCTCATCAATAAATCAAACGAAATTAAATTGAAATTTCTCTTTTTACAGCGACATCTCAGGTGGAACTTTTTACTGAATCCGCCATGGAGACTGCTGTCGAATGTTGGCAATGGGTGCTCACGGCCAGACAAGATTTAGAACTCTGCTTCATTCAGGATATGGTAAGTGCATGGCAAATAACTTTCGAGAAGAAACTCGGATTGTTTTCCGACGAAGTCCAGATAACCAATCCTCTGGCTGCATATGACGGTTGTAAATTGGTCTCAAAGCCAATTCAGATAGCTCCTCATCTCATTTGGTTGCAATTACTTTCGGAAATGGTCGACACAGCAAAATACTGCAATCGAGATAAAGTAGAAATGTTTTGTATGCTCCTCAACCGCTGTTTGCCAATTTCTAAAAATAACAAGCAGAACCGGCAGGTGTCAACAGTTGGGTGTAGATTTAAGCTACTTCAATGCGGATTGTCATTGCTGCAAGGAAACACCATAGCCAAGTCGATAGCCAGAAATATTCTCCGAGAGAGGATATACAACAATGCCTTGGATTATTTCTGTGGACCGCCAACTTGTCCAAATCAATCGAAGGAGCAGCTATTGGATGACATTCAAATACTTTTAAAATTCTGGCAGACAATGAGGAGTGAAAAGAAGCATCTTATGACCACAGAGGTTGGTGATAACGACACAGTCAGTGTCTTGGGCACAACATCTTCAAGTCAAATGCTTTCGGTAAAGCAAAATCCCGAAACAGCTTCCTTGATTAGCGGAAGTGATGTAGCAAGATCCATGTCGGGAACTGGTGGGTGGTACAATACAATCCCCCATTCGACTTCGACGCTATCGAAGCGATCAACACGATCAAAACGACTTCCTTATCAAAAGGATGCATACGATAAAGATTATATGAAAAAGAGGAACCTAATTCTTGAGCTTTTGGCAGTTGAATTGGAATTCATGATCATTTGGTACAATCCGAATTGTTTGCCAGATCTGGCAATACCTGGCGAGGAGCAAATAAATGAATGGCGAGCAAGGCCATATAAGATGAATATTTGGAGGGAATATACTCGCTTGGCGTGGTCATACAATCCAGCCCTGGCTGTGTTCCTTCCCTGCAGGATCAAAATCTCAGAAACTATCGAGGACGAAGTGACTAGATTAGTGTGTGCTGATCCAATTGCTGTTGCTCATATTCCTGAGGCTCTGAAGTACCTCGTAACAACAAAAAATCTTCTTCAAGAGAGCCCAGATTTGGTGTATATTTTAGCTTGGTCGGCGGTGAATCCCATTCAGGCTCTTTCCTACTTCTCCAGGCAATATCCATCCCATCCCCTAACCGCTCAGTATGCAGTGAAAACTCTTTCGTCATACCCAGCTGAATCAGTGCTTCCATACATTCCACAACTTGTCCAAGCCCTTCGACATGACACCATGGGCTATGTGACTGAATTCATCAAAAACATCTCCAAGAGATCCCAGATTGTGGCACACCAATTGATTTGGAATATGCAAACAAATATGTTCATGGATGAAGATCAACTCCACAAGGATCCGAATCTGTATGAGGCTTTAGAATTGCTTAGTCAGAATATCATTGCGTCATTCTCTGGCTCAGCGAAGAGATTCTATGAGAGGGAATTTGATTTCTTTGGAAAAATTACAGCGGTTTCGGGAGAGATTCGATCGTTTCCCAAGGGAATCGAGCGAAAGAATGCCTGTCTGGCTGCTTTGAGTCGAATTAAGGTGCAATCAGGATGCTATTTACCATCGAATCCAGAGGCTATGGTGCTAGATATTGATTATAATAGCGGAACTCCAATGCAGAGTGCAGCAAAGGCTCCGTATTTGGCTAGATTTAGAGTCTATAGATGTGGAATCAATGAGCTGGAGACAAGAGCGATGGAGGTTTCCAATAATCCAGTGAGTCTTGTTTGCATTCTTTCGTAGATAAAAAACTTAATGTGTTTTTTTTTATAGAATTCCCAAGAGGATGCTCATGCCACACATGGGGTTGAGTCATGGCAAGCTGCAATTTTCAAAGTTGGAGATGATGTGCGCCAGGATATGTTGGCCCTACAGGTCATAACGATTTTCAAAAATATATTCCAGCAAGTTGGACTGGATTTGTTCCTTTTTCCTTACAGAGTTGTGGCCACAGCTCCTGGGGTGAGTTAAAAATTTTATACATAACAAGATGACCTAATAAGATAAATTAATCCTTCCAGTGCGGTGTGATTGAATGTGTGCCAAATGCCAAATCACGAGATCAACTTGGTCGACAAACAGATTCCGGACTCTATGAGTACTTCATTCATCAGTATGGCGATGAGAGTTCAAAGGAATTCCAAGCAGCTAGAGCTAATTTTGTTAAATCCATGGCTGCCTATTCATTGATTGGATACCTCTTGCAAATCAAAGATCGTCACAATGGCAATATCATGATTGACAAAGACGGGCACATCATCCACATCGATTTTGGTTTCATGTTCGAATCATCACCTGGCGGCAACATTGGTTTCGAACCAGACATGAAACTCACCGATGAGATGGTTATGATTATGGGTGGAAAAATGGAGGCCCCCGCCTTCAAATGGTTCTGTGAACTTTGTGTGCAGGCATTCCTCGCAGTACGTCCTTATCAGGATGCAATTGTGTCATTAGTCTCTCTCATGCTGGACACTGGATTGCCATGCTTCCGTGGACAGACCATTAATTTACTGAAACAGCGATTTGTTGCAACGAAAAATAATCGAGAAGCTGCTGCTCATATGTTGGCTGTCATAAGAAATTCCTATCAAAACTTTAGGACACGAACCTACGATATGATACAATACTATCAAAACCAGATTCCATATTAGTGTTTGTTCTTGTTTTCTTTTTTTCCAATCTAAACTCTTGTTATTACTTGTTATTTATTAATCATATAATTTTAAATTCTAAAATACCTATATTGTAAAGAGAATTTATTATGTTAATGTGTTTTATGTGTGATTTTAAAAAACTATACCTAACTTATTATAAGGTCATAAAGGTAAATCATCTTCTATCTACATGTACTGTATTATTCTGTTAATTTCTTAAAATGTTATTCCTTGTAGGTCCTATTTGGGAATTATAAGTTAAAAAAATAAAAATGCAATATTAATAAATGTATAAGCTTTATTTAGGTAATAACTTTTATTTGGCTGGGTGAAATTTGCCCCAAAAATAAAAAAGGATTAAATTTTGTGAGTAGTTTTGAGGACCAATTAATTTTTTTGGGTAAAATTTCCCAAAACAATAAAAAAGAACCCCAAAACAAATTTTGAATTAAAAATTAATCTAAAAATTTTTCATTAGGTATGAAGAAAGTTTTGGGGTCATTTTTATTTGAGCCAAAATTAATTTAGCCTATTTATTTATCTTGGGGAAGAATTTTTAAAAGTGCCTGAGAGATTTTACGGAAAATGTTTTGGAAAAGATATTCAAAACCAAACTGTGAGTGAAGCAAACTTTTACATAATACCTGTATATTTTACAAAATTCTTTTCTCACAATTAAATACTGTTTTTTTTTTGTAACGAATTGTATATGTAATTTATTTATTAGTTTTTTAAAAACTCTTCATTCTATTTTTAATTCAGTCTTAAATTCAGTTGTTTTTTAGAAGCATGATCATTTTTGATTGAAATACCTTTATTCAAAATAGATAAATCTTTCACATCTCGTTTATTAAAATTAAGCAAGCAATTGAAATTAGGAAATAGAAAGTTGTTGTAAATAATTAATGCACAACTTCGAGAAATGTTTTTTTCTAATTTTGGTCAAGAAACCGATTTTTTAAAAATTTTATTAAAAAGTTTAGTTTTTGTGTAAAATGTTTGATTGTGTACACAATTCTCATGTGGACAGAAAAAAGCTGCTAAAAAAAATATTCAGTAATAAAGTAATACTTGTTTTGATAACAACACCATATTTAAATAAAAAATAAATTAATTCAAAAGAAAATTAATTTTTAAAGTTGAATTTCACAAAATTTCGTAAACACCACAATCAATTCTTCCCTGAACGCTTTCATTCTATCAAACTACCTTGCCGACTTTGCAAAGAAACATCTGTCTTCTTTCCACACACTGGAAAACAGAACAAAAAAAATTCGGTATATATTTTTTTTTCTTCCATCATCCAACATCATCCATTTTTTTAATTTGTATAAAAGTGTTGAACTGTGAAATATCAAATTCTTATCGCGATTAAAAAACTACTTATTTTCCAAATATTTTGCATTAAAAATACATAAAAACAATTGAAAAATCTTGAACAATGTCTAAAGATTGAAAGGAACCCAATAATCAATTGGAAAAGTAAATAAAATCGAAAAGAATCGAAACAACGCAGCAGCATTGTGTGCAGCTGAATTTCGTACAATGGAAATCGAGTTCACGTCTCTTGACTCATAATTCCATCATTTTCACAGAAAATAAAGAAAAAGCAGAAGGAATAAAAACCAAAAGAATTGTTTAAAAACGAAAACGTGTGTGTTAAAACAAAAAATTCACAATTTTTTTAATCCCAAAAGGAACTTGATTAAATAAAAAAACTAATTTACATATCTGAAAAAAGAAAGAAAGAGAGTTGATTGCAGAATCAGAAATTTGGTCTTATAATAATTGGTATTTATTTATTTATTTTGTTTTATTATTTAAAGCGCATTTTTATCAAAATTAAAATATTTCAGCATGAACGACAAAGAAACTGGACTGTTCCGTGGATTAGCTGCTATGGAAATTTCTGGTGGCCGTGACCCCAAGGAGACTTATCGGTAAGAGTTCTTTATGAATTTGGTTGCAATCAGCAAATTCTATTATTTAGTTTTATTTTTAGTTGTATTTCTTTGCAACAGAAATAAAAATTTAATTAATCAAATGTGATTTGTTGTGTTAAAAATAAACTCATACGTTGTATGTGTATCCGTTTGTGCATCAACCCCGTCTGATAGCTCCCTTGGCGGCCCACCCCTTCTCCATTTATCAAAGTCTCGTTTTTTTATTTTGTTGTTTATTCAGAGAAGTACCAAGCTTCTATTTTTTTCTGATTATTATTTTTTAATCCTCCTCATCCCTTGCTGACTCATTTGTCCAGATTCTAAAATAACAAAGAAGAATATTGGAGTGATAGTTTACTGTTGTAATATTGTAACCATATTGAGGTAGGTCTAGTAGCCATTATTCTTATTATTTCTATTTCGTCATAAAAGAAAAAGCTGAATCGTGTTTAGATTTAATAATAATGTGATTCATCGCAAGTTGTAGGTATTTTAAATAATTGTTGTAATCGTTGTATCGTCTAATTTTGTTATTTAACTTCGTCAAGGTGACGTCAATAATTAAGCAATTGCAGCAAAAAACAAGATATTACCTATTTACGAAAGCTATTTTATTTATTGCAGCAGACAGTGTCAATGTTTAAAATTCAAGTGCGGTGAAATACGAAAAGAACGAACTTGTATTTATTGAAAACAAAAATCTTAAAACTTGTTTGTTCCGGTTTTTTATTATTCTAATTGGATAACTTCCAATGTCTTCATTCAGGGCTGTCGTCCGCAAATTCTGGGGGCTGATTGTAGAATTGGAAACAAGTCGTATTATAGTATTGGATTTGACTTTTGGTTCTATGAATTTCTCTCTTTATCGGACTTCACATTCAACCACATATTATACTGGGGGTTTAGCACGTAATAACTTTGATACAATCGAGTTCGATGGTACAATCGAAGATAGGCAGTTCCTATTTTAACTCGGTTGACTGTTTTCGATTCGATTGAACAAAATTAGGAACTTCCGCCTATGCTCGATTGTATCAAGTTACATATTAGGTCTGTTTCTTTACTTTTTGGGAAAAGTTTGGGAAAAAGTTTGTGCTCGAGCTTTTGATGTTGTTGTTGTAATTTTTGACCAGAAATGAAAAGTAAGGAAACGCATTTGGGATGTTTCTGATTTACTTCTGGGTAAACGTCACATTTGAAAACAGAAATTATCAGAAGAAAACAATTTTTTTGAAAAAGAGCCATTTGGAAGACGTGAAAACGAAAATCAAGGGATTAATAATTCTAATGAATGAAGAAAAAGATAGCAGTGATGACGATAATTAGTACGAGTACGAGGACTACAATGATATGAAGCTCTATCAAAAGAACCAGGAGAAATATTTATTGTTATATTTGCTGCCATGCTTCGTATAATTTATTTATTTATCTTTTAGTTTAGTTTCTTTCTTTAGTTTTTAATTCTTTTAATTTTCAATGACCGTTTTAATTCACACTTATTTGAAAAACTAAAATTGAAATTTTTCGATCAGCTGATTTCTTTTTTGACAAGCAAGAAAAGGCAGTAAGTAAAATGTTCGGGTAGATTCTTGCTGGAGGGGAAATTAAATAAATTAAAAAAAAATCAAAAGCTCTGGCATTTTCGTGCCAGAAAAAAGTAAAGAAACACATTTTGGGTAGATTTGGGATCCCGTGGGATCCCGCGGGCGAGTAAAGAAACAGACCTATTGACACAGCTGGTATGATCACAAGACTTTTTCCATTCTGTAGATATAAAAGCTATCCCAAACCAGGGTTGTCAGGTTTGAAAGAGCGGAATCGCCAAATGTAAAAGTTAAACCGCCAAAAAATCGCCTAATTTAAAAATTGTTCACCCAATAAATCACCAAATTCAAAAATGAAATAAAATTTTGCAACTTGTAGTTCTTACATCAAAAAACTTTTCATTAAAAAAAACCAAAACAAAACAATTGAAAAACTTAAAAAAGAAAGAAAACAATACGCTTTTGTCTATCTAGTCCTCTTCAATAATATCAATTTGTTGTCAATTGGATCTTTTTCTTATCAAAATTTAAATCGCCAAAAACTAAAAATAAATAGGTATGCCTTTTTGGTGGTACATCGTCAATCCGATTTTCGTGTCGCCAAACGAAATTCCAAACTGCCTGTTTGGCGATAAATCGCACAATCTGGCAAGCCTGTCCCCAACTTCAATAATTTTAATATTTTCCTATGAAATCAATTACATATTTATGTTCCCTTATCTGACTTAAACGTATTTTTTTTTCAATTAATAAGTTCAAGTGACCTTAACTCCAAAGATTGCGTTTCGCCCAGGTACGACAGTAAAACAGAAGTAGTTTTCTAAATTTCTTCACCTTCGTATTTTTTTCAAAAGGGAGGGATAGAAATCGTAGACAAATAAAAAACTGAGGAAAAAATGAACTTTTCTGCTACGCTGATATTCATAAAAATATTTGAATAAACTTTGCTCTGGTATAATTTTGTATGTATGTAGGTATTCTAATTTATAATTTGTTGCGCTTGAATGATAATTTATTGAATGTAAAATTTGCTTTTTGTTTCAAATCGCAAGCCGTTTCTCTGCGACATTCAGTTCTTTGACGTGACCTAACCAGGCTAGAAATATTTGTATGGTCATTGTTACGAATTTCATTTTCTTGATCTAAATAGATTCCGCGCGGTTCAATTTTAAATAACTTGCAAATTTTTTTATTTACGAAATATATATGGCAAAAATGTTGTATTTGTTATGTTTTGAGAGAGATTAAACAAAATTCCTAGAAAGTCTGTTCGTGAATTTCTACGAATTTTACAATATTTTTATTTTGTTATAATATAAACCCTTTGAGAACTCGAATAATTTTTAACTAAAATTCGTAGAAAATCGCGGCTTTTGGATAATACACGAACAAGCAAAATATATAAATAATTTTTTTTTATGTTCAACTTAAGGTTTAATAATCAAGAATTGACGATTTAATTATACCTTTTTTTCTTAATATTTAAATTCAACTTTAAGGCCATTTTTTGAAACGAATCTTAAATAAATATTTAAGTACCTACGACATAAGAGCTAATGTGACAGTTTACGATGTCATGAGGAAAAATTAGTATCTAAGCGTTTAAGTTGAACATAAAATCCAAAACTAGATCTTAAATTCCGTTATATGTACCTATTAAACTCTTGGAGTTTTCAATTGCTAAACAGAATAATTTTGTAGATTTATGTAGATGTTTAATGTTTATACGAGTTTGCAATTTATTGTTTTTTGATTTTTTAAATTTTTGTCTACCGTAAGTATTGTATTTTAAATAATTTTTATTAAAAAATGGAAGCAGTTTTAAATGATGAATTAAAGTAAACTCATCTTCTTCTTCTGAAAGTGGGTGAAGTGATGAACATTTTTTTGAATAATGTCATTTTGTCGTAATTTTGTTTGTTAAAACCGTGAATGACGATTGGAAAACAAAACAATTTCTTGAATTTTTTGATTTAAAATTAACAAATGAATCACATTTTTTAGAAAATTAAATAGCCACCAGCTCAAAAAATTTTTACACGCAAACAATAACAAAGGAATGGGGTGACATTCTGTATGGGGAAAGACTTGCAAGCAAATAATAATAATAATAATAATAATGTCACCCCTGATTATGCAGTACTTCGTTATTGATAATAAACAAAAAAATTAAAATTTATTTCTTATTTCTTGCTGGGTTGCTGGCTAGCTATTCACTTTTTCAAGAAATATGGCTACATTATAGTTGTTTTGCACATTAGATGTAAAAAACTAGCAATTTTAAAAATTAAGTACACGGAAGGAAGGCCACTAAAAACATTAATAACTTTATAATTAGGTATTAGTATAATTTAACTACGATTAGTTTTTCTTAAAATGTTCAATTTTTTTGAGTAATAAAGCTTTTAAATTTCTATTGGAGGTGTTTTTGCGTAAACTCTCAATAATCTCACTTTTTTTTCATTTTTTTTTTAAATAAAATAAAAAAATTCGGTAATTTTAAAAGGCAACCATTTTATAAAAAAAGTTCCACAAAATGGCTATAAATGGTAACTCCTGGTTCAACTGGTTTTGATTAATTTTTTTATGAAGAATGTTTAAAAAGTTTTAAAGCTTTTGTATACCAAAATTTTTGATTTTTATAAAAAGTTTCAAAATTTGTTTTGAGAACTTAATAATTCGAAAACGACTTGATCGATTTTTATCAAATTTGCCACTAAGTAGTCTTTTTTTAACATTAAATAAATAATTTTAAATAAAAGTTATTCTTTTAATCAAAAATAACGGTACCTCCCATAAAAGTTTTTAAAACCGGACAAGGAAAATCTATTTTTTTTCTCAAAAACGGCTGCTTTGATTTTAATAAAATTTTTTGTGTCAGCTTATATCAATACCATCTACCATATTTTTGGAAAAAATGATGTTATCTGTCGATTAAAAATGGTATCTCTCATAGAACCATTTTTTGGGTATTTTTACTGATCAAAATATTTAATTATTTTTTTATTTATTTTTGCAGCTCCTTGTATGTGGTCACCAAACAATTGGACGATGAAAAAAAATCCATTGTCTCAATGTCACAACTATTCGATCATGATATCGAAGATAAACGTTCACAGTTGGTGCAACTGTGCAAGGCCATTTTATTTAAAGACTTTCAAGCCGTCGGCAAGAAAGCCCGTGAAATACTCTGGCGCAAAGGTTACTACGAATTTATAGCTTTCGTAAAGAAAAACTGGAACAAAGAACAAAAAGAAGAAAGTGCTGAAGAAAACTTCCTAAAACTAGAGAAGTTTTTATTTAGCGGTATAGCCAACTATAAGCGGATTGCTTCAAAAATGGAAGAAATCTATGATTTGGATTTGAAATTTTTGCTCAATTTCAATGTACTCACTGAGGGAGTTGATGGATGTGATTATAGGAAAATCACAAACAGTGATGGTGAGGAAATGATTGGTGATTTTGTTGTGGACAAGAGTCTTGAGGCAGTCAGTTTTGCCTTGGATACTATTCACTCAGCATTGCTTTCGTTGGGTGATTTACATCGGTATTTTCTTGATTTCAAAATTGATTCTAAGCCAAAGATAACAAAGAAAATGGCGGCTAAGTTCTATTACGAAGCATTTAAGCTGAACCCTGCCATTGGAATGTCACAGAATCAGCTGGGAACTTTATTTTATGGTCAGAATTTTGACCTGGATTCGATCTATCATTATCTGTACTCGTTGGTGTGCATCGTTCCCTTTGAATTAAGCGAGAATAATGTGTGTAAACTATTCCAAGCTCACGCTGACTATCTTGAAAAGTTAGATCCAAATAAGGTTGAGTTCAATCTGAAGGATTTCTATGCACGATTCTATTTAATTGTGGATATATTCTTCTTTGACAAGGAAGTTCCAGACTTTAACAGCCTGTGTCATTGTGTCTTGGTAGATCTTAGAAAAATTCTATGTTCGAAGAGCATCAATATAACCGAAGCAAGTGTCTTCAAGGTTGTCAACATCCTCTTCTTCTGTTTGTCCAAATTGAAGATGATCAATTCACAGAAGGTGTATTCTTTAAATGCCTTCTTGGTAGCTGTTTGTTCTGATCTCATGGATGCATGTATAGTTAATCTGGAGCAAGTAGTTTTGTCTAAATCTAAAGAAAACGAAGAATTCCACGAGATGTATGCGAAGAAATTTGAAGAATTTGATATGTCAGTACGAAAGAGCCGCAATGAGTTCAAGAATTGGATGGCAACAATGGGTGAGACAGAGAAGAAGATAAAACCTCCATCAGACACCGATGATCATGAGGAAATCAATGGAAAGCGAGAAATCAAAGCATCAGTTGTTGTTTCGAAGAAGGACAATGACGAGAAGAACCCACAGAATTCGACTCGCAGTAGTGACGAGGCCAAGGAATCCGACTTAAAGACACCATTGTCCAGTAAGAGCAAGAAAAAGGGTATGAAATTGCGACGTCGTCGCAGGAAGATCGCCCAAAGTGACGATAGCAGTTGCTATGACACAGAATCCGACATGGATACCGATTTCTCCTCTGAAGAAGATGAATACTCTGACTTGAGTTCGAATTTCGAGAGTGATTTCAGTGATATCGAGGATGGCGGGGCACTACCCAATGGCAAGGAAATTAAACAGAAAACCGAAGAATCGGAAGACGACGAGTTAGAGAATAGAAATTATCCAACCTTTTCTGATAACGAAGATATTGTTATCGAAGAAGAGAAGATTATATATCCTGGAGCTGATTTGTCTCAAGAAGTTGACAGTGAGGAGCTCCTAAAGGGCTTTGAGATCCTTAACTTGAATAGTGCTTCATTGGGCGCAATCAATTTCAAATCTGACATCGAAGAAGAGGTAAAGGTTGGTGATCCACCAAAAAAATTGGTCTATCGTAATAAGTACACCAAAATTGATCCGAATATCATAGTTGATTTTGTCCAGACAGAACCAACAATGCGTGCTCTTAAAATTCTCTTTGATTGGTTGAAGATAAATCAAGAGATATTGTTTGGGTGTTATCACTCCAATCCTGAGTTCATCCATAAAATCATGAAACTCTTAAATTATTGCAACATTGACATATTCACTAGGAAGGTTTACTTTGAGAGGGAATTCTTGTTGACTTCAAATGTCCGTGAGCCTCTCAGTGAACTCTTCGATGTCCGCTCGGCGGTTCCTCTATCCGAAGATTTTGTCCTGAAGAACTTTGATTTGTTCCAGAGTACACAGATGCAGCTGGATTGGGAGACAACAATTCGCGAGAAAATCACTCCCAACGAAGAGAATATATTGAGAATCTTCAAAATGGTCGATTTTGGATTCTTTATTTGCAAACAGAAGAAGTTCAACTATAGATTCTGTGTAAAGTCGAGGAAATTTACAGAAAATGTCAAGAAAAAGAGGGAAGAGAAAAAAGTTTCTTCGTCTCGTCGAAGGGAGCGCAGATCAGCTAAGAATTCGAGGAAGCGTGTCGAAGGACGTACTCGTCGCTATAGTGATCGTAAGAATGGAATAGTAAGGAAGAGCTATACCAGCAATGAGGAAAAGGACACCGTCGAGGAGTGCAAACGAATGCCCAGAAAGGGTTATTTGAGAAATCGAAATGCTGGAGAGAAAATCGAGAAACTACAATCGAGCAGTGGTGCTGATGAGGAACGCAGTGAAGCCCAGAAAAATGAAGTCAATAAGAAATGCGAGATAATGGGAAAATTGTGGTTGAAGAATGAAGTTGAGACTTTGGAAGAAGAGGTATTTATTTCCCATACAATATTTTTGAATTAATTTTAAGTAATTGTGTTTTTTATTTTAAAGCTCCGCAAGAATCCATTAAATATGATTATGACACCATTTGTTGTTGTCGATGCAAAGGCACTCACTGAATACACAGGGATTGTCAAGAATTTGGTCAAAAGCAAGAAGTTTATTGTTTTGATTCCAAATGCAGGTAAATTTATTAATTTTTAATTTGATTTCTTTTGTCGGATTGACATTTATTTTTGTATGTGTTTTTGTTTTAAGTTTTTAATGAATTGGACGATTTGAAGAAGCGCAGCGAAAATGCCAGGAATGTTATTCGTTGGCTAGAGCAGGAATTCACCCATGGAAACCGACATATGCGTGCCCAGAGGGATAACGAGAATATGACATTCTCGTTGGTTAAAATTCCAAGGAAGCTCGGTAAGTTAACATTGACATTCAAATATTTGGTAATTCTTCTTGATCGATAATCAAGAACTAGTTGTTGCTTTGAACAATACATACCTATTGTGAATGTATTATATTTGTGTTGCTGTGGAATGTTTTGTGCATTTAATATTCCAAAAGCGTTTAATACAGTTTGATATTATCCAAAAATACGTGCTGATATTGATCAATCTCATCCTAATTTGAATAGAAATTTGTTTTTGGAACCCTCAAATTTAAATCGGTTCTGAAATTCACAAAATAGGTAAAGGTTGGTTGAAAGTAGATTGTGCACTTGGAAACCCCAGATCATGGAACAATTTAATTTCGAATTCGAATAAAGCGCGTTGGGGGAGAGTACGATAACTATGGCGCCAAATATTGATAACGGTTTTTTGTAGAAGGGTCAAAAACAAGCATTTTTTACTATGGGAGGGGGGGGTCTACCCCGCTCCGTTTAGGAGGTAGGGGCAATTTTAGAAAAAAAATGACTTAAAATGAAAAAAAAAAATATTAAAAAACAACGGCAACACTTAAAAAAAAAGTACTATACCGTTTTTGAAAGCCAAAAGTCTGTTCTATAGTCCTAAATTTAAATTAAATTATTTATGTCAATAGTTTTTGAAAAATTCGCATGCAAACTCAAAATTTTGATAAAAAAATATGAAAAAAAAAGTTTAGACCAATTTTTTTCAGAATTGTGAAATGAAGTGCTAAATTGATTTATTTTGGTCAATGCTACTATTAATTTTGAATCGAAAACAAAAAACCAAATGGTTTTATGTCTTCTAGTTTTTGAGAAAATTGAAAATTACTAAAACTACTTTTTATGAGATTTTTTTGTTTTGCTTGCTTACATAAATACATCAGTGCTTGCACCCAGCATTAAGGCGTATAAACAGTGAAATATGTATGGGGGGGCATGCTGCCCCCCTGCAACCCCCCTGCTTGGGCACACTATAGGATTTGGGGTAGGTGCGAGGTTGGGTGTATGCAAAGTTTTTTTTTGCATTTACAGAATCTGGATTTAAAGAAACTTTGAATTTACCCTTTATATAATCAACTAAATAAATGTACATACGTAGCCCAAAGTTGTCATTGGATGGGTTGATTGTATTCCTACAATTTTTGTCACCTTTTTTCTTAGAGCTTTTTTCGGAGCACCGCCATATCCAACCGAACTTAAAATTTTTACATTTTTCTACCTTCATCGGTAAGTTGCAACACTGTGGTGGAGTTGACGTTTTAGTTGGAATTAGACCAATTTCTTCTAAAAACGCGATGCTTTTTTCGTTGGTCGACACCAAATCCCCGAACGAACAAAATATTGAAAAATTATTTAATTTAGGATGAAGTAGTGGATGCTTAGTCGCCATTCTTTATTCACAGAAAAAATACTTCACTCTTACAATAAAGTTGAATAACGAATGACCTTGGTACACAATAACTTGCACCACATTTGCATGAAAAAAAAACAACGGTACAAAATCGAATGTTTGTTTTTTTTTTTTGTGATCTAAGTAGGTATACTTTGCACATTACAGTTGCATTATATAGGTATGTTAGACACAAACAGTAAACATACTAGGTACATATTAATTAAAAAATTATATAAATTTGCTGCATTCGTACCACCTAGGTAATTTGAATTTTTCATAACGCATTACATTTTCATGTCTGAAAATTTTAAATGTGCTACGTATGTACATTTATTTAGTTGATTATATAAAGGGTAAATTCAAAGTTTCTTTAAATCCAGATTATGTAAATGCAAAAAAAAACTTTGCATACACCCAACCTCGCACCTACCCCAAATCCTATAGTGTGCCCAAGCAGGGGGGTTGCAGGGGGGCAGCATGCCCCCCCCATACATATTTCACTGTTTATACGCCTTAATGCTGGGTGCTAGCACTGATTTATTTATGTAAGCAAGCAAAACAAAAAATTCTCATAAAAAGTAGTTTTAGTAATTTTCAATTTTCTCAAAAACTAGAAGACATAAAACCATTTGGTTTTTTGTTTTCGATTCAAAATTAATAGTAGCACTGACCAAAATAAATCAATTTAGCACTTCATTTCACAATTCTGAAAAAAATTGGTCTAAACTTTTTTTTTCATATTTTTTTATCAAAATTTTGAGTTTGCATGCGAATTTTTCAAAAACTATTGACATAAATAATTTAATTTAAATTTAGGACTATAGAACAGACTTTTGGCTTTCAAAAACGGTATAGTACTTTATTTTAAGTGTTGCCGTTGTTTTTTAATAATTTTTTTTTCATTTTAATAATTTTTTTCTAAAATTGCCCCTACCTCCTAAACGGGGCGGGGTAGACCCCCCCCCTCCCATAGTAAAAAATGCTTGTTTTTGACCCTTCTACAAAAAACCGTTATCAAATTTTGGCGCCATAGTTATCGTACTCGTGCCGCGCGTTGATAACCAACAATTGTGTCGACCATAATTATTGCTCTTTTGGAATAATTTTTCCTAACCCTATTTCTGCTACTTACATATCTTGAAATATCAAAATAAATTTTATAAAAAAATGAAATAAATTAGCATTAAATTCTTTGTTTTTCTGTTTTATTTTAGATCGCGAGGCAACAGTCTTCGTACAAATTGCTCAATTTTGCAATCATCTTGTTGCCAATCACACCGATCCCAATTCAACTGAATTCCAATCGAATGTGGTTACTTATCTTTCGGGTGATAATTTGCATGAGAAACGTCATACAAATCTCAGTTTCACTGGCATCTTAGACTCCATACCAGTGCGTCACGATCAAATTGCTAATTTCTATGCCAAATTCAAAATGAACAAAAAATGAAGAATGCCACCAACGGAGGAACAAGAAATAAAACAACAACGAAATCAATCCATCAATGACGAAGAACATAAGAAGAGAGAAGATTTCACCAGAATTTTTAAGGCGAAAGGTTTTGAAGAAAAAATTAATACCGAATTGCGCATGCGTGTTCATTTCAAAACAATCAAACAAAAAATACACCACCACAAACAACAACAACAACAACATCAGAAACAAAAACAACATGCAGAGGGCAAGCGTATACATTTACTCGTACATATATAAAAAAACTTTAAAAAATCTAAATCAACAAAACAATTCAGCATACAGACAGACATTTTTATGTGTACACAAAAAAAAAAACAAACTAATTTTTGTTTTATAAGAAAAATATGAAAGAGGAAGAATAGGTAGAGAAGCAGATTAAGTGGAATCGTGTGTTGGCGAGTGGTGGTGCTGCTCCCCCTCCCATACGTTTCGCGGTTGTAAAACAAAAATTTTTACCACAAAACGAACTTTTAAAAATAACAGTCTAAGCCATTTAGCAAAGAAGTCATAAAAATTGTTCTTGTTAAGATCGAAGAACAAAACTTTAACAAAACCCGATTGAAACATTAAAAATATTCATTAAAGAAAAATAAAAACCGAACCTATAGCAACATTTCAAAACACGAGCAGACGAAAAGATTAGAGGAATACAAAACCCAAAAGCTCTTAAAGAGCAGCGCGCAATTCGATGTGGAAAATGGCGAAATCGTGTCCAAAATTGTTCTTTAAATTGTGGTTTTATCGTGTATTCGCGTCTTCCCCGAGCTTGAGTTTGTTCTTTCGCTAACCTGTTTGCTTAAAAAATAAGAATTTTCAGCGAAAACTGTTTAAAATGAAAAGCAAATTAAATACAAAAAAAAAATTAAAACCAACAACACAACAAACATAAAACTTCATGGGTCTTGATGTCTTGTAAGGAAAAAGGAGTAGAAAAGGAAGAAGAAGACTTAAAACAAACTTCTGCGCGCAGAAAAAAAACAATATAATAATTAATATCCTGCAATTAATAGCTTAGTAGATGTTTCATTAATTCAAATTTATTTGTTATCTTAGTTTTCATTAAAATCATGTTTTTTTTCAATTTCAAAAACATTCGGCGGAAGTGGGAAGTAATTCAACAGCTAAAGAATAGTTAGATAAATCTGCAGTGATAAAGCTTTTTTATTGCTTTTAGGTATATCGCGATTTTAGTTTTCACCAAGCTTAGAAATAATTTTTATTTAACAAATTCCATTTCAAGTTAAACAATTCTTTTTTTTCATTCTTTCTCCTTTTTCCTTTTTTTTTACAATCCTATTAATTAAAAATAACTAAGTTTATTTTGTGTTTTTGTGTATATTTTTTTTAATTAAATTAATATATGTATGTATTCATCGAAAGAAGAAAATTTTATTCAATTTCAAAATATGAAAATCCTTATAACAAAACAATACGTGTCAAATAAAAAAATGCATTGCAAATAAATTTAAATTTATTGTTTTTCTTGAACTATATACTTATGTACTAATTGGATGAAGTTTTCAGTTTTCAATGGTAAGTAGAAATCAGGAGCAGAGAAACCCTTGGAAAAGAAAGAGTGGTACATAACTTTTAAGAAAATTTCACCTCCCGCTTGAAGGGGGGGAAATAGACACCCCCGCTCATACAATTTTTTTCTTCTTTTGAATCAACCTACACGCTCCGGCTTTTTCCCGCATTTTTAGCAAATCGACCTGATGTAATTTTTCAAGGTAAATGTAAGAAAAATTTTTAAAATTACCGGTTCAGCTGCACAAAATCCGTTATAACTTGAAAAGTAGTGGTTCGATTTTAAAAATTGAGATGTCAAAAGAAAGCTTATACCCTCACCTATTTTCCAATACCAAATTTTCATATGTGCTTTTACATTTTCAATGGTTAAAAGGCTTGCAAAGATAAAAAAGCAGGTTTTGATGAAAATTTGTAACTGTACTTCTATTTTCCAATCAATTTTCAAAATTTTTATTTCACTATAAACTTGGCCAATTAACGGTCACTTTGGTGTATAAATTTTTTTTCTACCTCAACCACAA
Source organism: Epistrophe grossulariae (assembly GCA_929447395.1). Taxonomy (NCBI): domain Eukaryota; kingdom Metazoa; phylum Arthropoda; class Insecta; order Diptera; family Syrphidae; genus Epistrophe; species Epistrophe grossulariae. The sequence goes on along the minus strand of OV839567.1, from coordinate 15,079,844 downwards.
GCTTCACAAAGTCTCTTCAAACATTCTTGAACGGAAAATTTTTCAAATATCTAGTCTATTGGTCGTTTAAATTTTTCATACCGAAATCATGTTTAACATACCAAGAAATGAGGTATAATTTAACGGTAAAACTTAGGAAAAATGACTTAGGTACTGTGGTGGTGTACATTTTATTTTTGTGATGGCGGAGGGGCTCAAACAAATCAAATGCGACAACTGTAAGATACGCGCTCATTTTTTGTTCAATTTTTTAAGAAAATTTCCCCTCCCGCCTGAAGGGGGGGGGGGGAATAGACACCCCCGCCTATGCAATTTTTTTCTTCTCTTGAATCAACCTACACGCCCCGGCTTTTTCCCGCATATTTAGCAAATCGACCTGATGTAATTTTTTCAAGGTAAATGTAAGAAAAATTTTAAAAATTACCGGTTCAGCTGCACAAAATCCGTTATAACTTGAAAAGTAGTGGTTCGATTTTAAAAATTGAAATGTCAAAAGAAAGCTTATACCCTCACCTATTTTCCAATACCAAATTTTCATATGTGCTTTTACATTTTCAATGGTTAAAAGGCTTGCAAAGATAAAAAAGCAGGTTTTGATGAAAATTTGTAACTGTACTTCTATTTTCCAATCAATTTTCAAAATTTTTATTTCACTATAAACTTGGCCAATTAACGGTCACTTTGGTGTATAAATTTTTTTTCTACCTCAACCACAAGCTTCACAAAGTCTCTTCAAACATTCTTGAACGGAAAATTTTTCAAAAATCTAGTCTATTGGTCGTTTAAATTTTTCATACCGAAATCATGTTTAAAATACCAAGAAATGAGGTATAACTTAACGGTAAAACTTAGGAAAAATGACTTAGGTACTGTGGTGGTGTACATTTTATTTTTGTGATGGCGGAGGGGCTCAAACAAATCAAATGCGAAAACTGTAAGACGCGCTCATTTTTTGTTCAATTTTTTAAGAAACTTTCCCCTCCCGCCTGAAGGGGGGGAAATAGACACCCCCGCCCATACAATTTTTTTCTTCTCTTGAATCAACCTACACGCTCCGGCTTTTTCTGCATTTTTAGCAAATTGACCTGATGTAATTTTTCCAAGGTAAATATAAGAAACTTTTAAAAATTAGCGGTTCAGCTGCACAAAATCCGTTATAACTTGAAAAGTAATGGTTCGATTTTCAAAATTGAGACGTCAAAAGAAAGCTTATACCCTCACCTATTTTCCAATACCAAATTTTCGTATGTGGTTTTACATTTTCAATGGTTAAAGTGCTTGCAAAGATAAAAAGGCGGGTTTTGGGGAAAATTTGTAACTGTACTTCTATTTTCCAACCAATTTTCAAAATTTTTATTTCACTATAAACTTGGCCAATTAACGGTCATTTTGATGTATAGATTTTTTTTCTACCTCAACCACAAGCTTCACAAAGTCTCTTCAAACATTCTTGAACGGAAAATTTTTCAAAAATCTAGTCTATTGGTCGTTTAAATTTTTCATACCGAAATCATGTATAAGATACCTCGAAATGAGGTATAACTTATCGGTAAAAAAGAAAAAATGACTTAGGTACTGTGACTCAGGTACATTTTATTTTTGTGATGGGGGAGGGGCTCAAACAAATCAAATGCGACAGCTGTAAGATACGCGCTCATTTTTTGTTCAATTTTTTAAGAAAATTTCCCCTCCCGCCTAAAGGGGGGGAAATAGACACCCTCGCCCATACAATTTTTTTCTTCTCTTGAATCAACCTACACGCTCCGGCTTTTTCCCGCATTTTTAGCAAATCTACCTGATGTAATTTTTCAAGGTAAATGTAAGAAAAATTTTTAAAATTACCGGTTTAGCTGTACAAAATCCGTTATAACTTGAAAAGTAGTGGTTCGATTTTAAAAATTGAGATGTCAAAAGAAAGCTTTTACCCTCACCTATTTTCCAATACCAAATTTTCATATGTGCTTTTACATTTTCAATGGTTAAAAGGCTTGCAAAGATAAAAAAGCAGGTTTTGAGGAAAATTTGTAACTGTACTTCTATTTTCCAATCAATTTTCAAAATTTTTATTTCACTATAAACTTGGCCAATTAACGGTCATTTTGGTGTATAATTTTTTTTTCTACCTCAACCACAAGCTTCACAAAGTCTCTTCAAACATTCTTGAACGGAAAACTTTTCAAAAATCTAGTCTATTGGTCGTTCAAATTATTTGATCGCGAAATCAGGTGTAAGATGCCCCGAAATGGAGTATAACTTCTGTAATTCTTTGTTTATCTTCAAAAATGGGTTTGTTACACTACATTCTACCTAAATTAAAAAAGCTGAGACACATGCAACCTGGAAGAACAAATAAAAACTCATTTCTTTTTTTTGCATTATTGTGATTTATTTTCTTTCGTTTTTTTGTTGGTAATGATTTAAAACATTTTATGTAAATTTTTGTGTATAATTTGCAATTTTATTGTTGTGGTATTTATCTATTTATATATTTATATAATCATTTCATACAAGATTTAGAAAAAAACGTGTTCATTAAATTTTCCGCTTTGTGGATCGCAAAAATTTTATTATTCTGTGCTTCGAATTGCATTAAATTTGCATTTGACTTGCTATTTATTTTATTGCTATTTTTATTATTGATTTGTGAATTTAATTCAGCAATGTGTAAATGTTTTCTTTTTGTATCAGCTTTATTGTATGTAATTCCACTATAGCGAGCGATTGTATTTTTTTTAATTTTATACTATATGTGAGTCGATTTGCCTTTCTAATGCTATCGATTTTTTAATGTTTTTTTTTTTTTTTTATTTTCTTTTACTTTTTTTCTAATAACTTAATTTCTTAATATCTAGATTTTTATTTTGTTTTGTTAATTTATTTTGTTTTGTTATTTATATATATTTTATTAATTTACTGTTTTTTTTTAGGATGTTCCTTATGAAATCCTCTGTCAATACATTTATATTTTATAATAATAATAATATGTTACATTACAAAAATTTTGAACAAAAAAGAGGTGAATCACATTCAATAAAATAATATTTATAAAAAAAAAAAACATTAAACTAAGGAATAAATTTTTTTTGTTTTCTCTACACATATATAATTATTTGAATTTTTACCTTCTTCCAAGGATCATAGAAACAAAGTACATACATACATACAATATAAAAGAATTAAATAAAAAAACAAACAATGAGGATATATCGTTGGAAACAAATACATAGTTTTAACAAAGTTTATAATATATGTATATAGAGAAGGTAGAATGTGTGTATGTTTTGGGTCCATCAAGGAGCATCACTGGCCGCAACAAATAGGATTCAATATTTTTTTTTTTTAAAGGTAAATATTTTATAAACAAAGAAAAAAAGGACTACAATTAAATAAAAAAAAATAAAACAAAAATCAACGACATCTTATCCTAGGTTAACATATACATATAAAATACATATTTAGCCCCAAATAAATTATATTACGGTTGCTTTATGAGATTATTTTTCGTCATCTTTTTCTTTTTGTTTAAAACAGATTTTTTTTTAAATTTTATATAACACCAGAAACAGCTTTCTCATAGGGTGTACCAAGAGTATCCCTTCGTCGAGGTAGTGTTCCACTAGCGGTTAAAGGCGCCGATTCAGGACATCCCAGACTTGTAAGCAGCTCAACTAAGGCGGTTGTTTCTTCGACGCTGTAATGAGGTGTTGGAATTCCACCACCATTCGATATCGCCGCTGAGGAGGAATTCGTGGAGGATGTTGAGGATGTGGTGCTGGTATTGCTAGAATTTGTTTGAGCTGCTTTAAGTGATTTGGCCGTAGCTAGAGATTGGGCAGCACGTGCATAAGCTAAGCAGGTACGTCCTTCGTGATCGGTGTGCTTAATATTGGCATGATTCTAGAAGAATAAAAACAAAAATAGGAAATATTTAAGATATGTAGATAAATTTATGTTAGAAAAGTTTAAAATTAATAAATAAAATTTTTCATAGAAAATGAAGTTTCAAAAAAACCTCAGGTTCATAATGAGAAAAAGGGACAAGAAATTGGTAATTTTGTTTGGAAATATTCATTCCTGCATTTTCGAAAAATTTAAATTGAATTTTAAGACAGTCAAAGTTAACATTGCGAGGAAATCTCACATTGGGCGCCATTTTGATGAGGAATAATCGTTATTTTGGGCAAACTTATAGTAGTCTGTAAGAATTGTACTCTCTGTTTGATGAAAATAAACTAAAGGTACATAATACATAATACAAAATATTCAGTTCAATTAAAAGAAAGACCTCGATTAAAAAAATATATCTATGTACAGACTGGTCGTATAGAACCTGGGTCTAGTGAGTTACGCTCTCAACAATTCCTGTATGTCAACTGTAAGGATTGGAAAGTGCTTACAACCTTCTACGGAATCCGAACGACTTAGATGATAGGTACTTTATCATGACGAGAAATACTCTTGTAGGATCTCCTCTTCCCCAGAAGAGTAAGTACCCCTGAATCTGGAATAGACTGGTATTCGAGATTCCCTATCTCCAGCGTGATAGTCCGGGGCACTAACCATTAAGACAAGGGGTTCAACAAAGTAATTAAAAACTAACGTTGGGCGCCATTTTGTAAAAGAAAATACATATATTTTGAAAAAATGTTGCTGTATGGTTTTCTTTTGATAATAACTAACCTTACTTAAGTTGCCGAGTTGCTTACCACTTCTCCTGCTGGTATATTTTTTGTTTGTTTTTTGTCTATAATTCCCATAATTCGTATTTTTTTCTCTTAAAATATTTTTGTAATTATCATATAAGTTAACAAAACATATGAAGAGTTCTTATTTCTACAAAGGTACAAATCTGAACTGAAAAACTCACCATCAGAATACAAAAGTTAATTTTAACAAAAAAATGGCGCCCAACATAGGTATATCAAACTTTCGAAAATACGAATAAAAATGGACTAAGAGGCTTTCTATTTTATAACTAAGTAATATTTCTTTAAAACTCACCCATATCAGTAATTGAGCAATGGCCAAATTTCCAATAGCACAAGCAAGCAGCAAAGGCGTTCGAACATCCCTTGGACTAACAGTTGAGTTAGTTACTTCATTGGTTGCATTAGCAAGAATTAGAATTATTGATTTCATATCAGATCTATAAAGAAAAAGAAACAAAAAAAAAATATTAAAATCCAATCGAATTGTAAGCAAAAACAAAATAATAACAAGTTAGAAGTAAAATTTTAAATTTCAAATAAAAAAACGTCTTCCTTACCTTATCACTGCTTCAATAAGCTGCTGTCCAGCAGTTGCATTCGTATTTTGATTGCACATTGGTAAAAAATCTTTAGCCTCGTATTTATTTCGAATCCATGATTCTTTTTCTTCCCGGCTTGAATTTGGTCGTGGTTTGGGCCTATTTCGTGTGCATGCTTCCCATACTGAATTCGCTAGACTATTACCAATAGCTAACATTACACTTAAATGACCAGCTCTGGTTAAAAGAAAAATCGATGAGTTTATGTGGGACACAAAGAAAATTATCAAAAAATACTTACGGCCAATCATCTAAATCCAAAGATCTAATTTTGGAAATATGAGATCCAAGGTTTCTGTGAATGCCAGAGCATTCTATACACATTAGAATTCCCAAATTTAAACTCGCCCATTCAGGATCTGAAAAATGACAAAAAAAGGAACGTTTAGCTCTGTTTGTTCATTGAATAAAGGTTAAATTTCGAAACTTACTTGGAGCATCACAATCAACACAATGTCCATTGCCTGGAACTCGCGTCCTTATCGATGTCATACTCGCCATTTCACTCGATGTCGCTGGCTTCATTTTACTCGATTCGATTCCTTGTAGAGATTTGAATATTTCCTGCTCAATTGCTGCAACCCAATCGTCCCGCTCCTCACTATTGGCAGCCTCAAAGTGCCACTGTTTACTGTCCAAGGACACAATGTAGAATTCATATCCATCAGAATCATCGACTTCCTGATTTTTCACACCACTGCTTTTCATTCTTCGATGACGTTTCTTCACATTCGGAGTCTGAGCGTCCAATTTATTCGCACCAACCAGCAACTGTTGGTTGCATGTATCACTTGCAATGAAAGTTTGTGAATTGCTATTGCTCATGGCGATTCCTTCGTCTCCAGATGTTTGTTGGGAGGAATTCGACTTTCCAGGTTCCCACAAAGTATCGAAGGCAGTTAGAAGACCCTTCTCAGAAAGCTTCTTGTTATCTTTGACAATCGACAGACAGCCGATTCCTTCACTTAGACCATTTTGGTTCGATTTGCCATTCGAAAGCATCGATGATGTTAGAGCACTATTGGTTATGATTGACTTTGATCCACGAGGTTTTTGTCCTGGGACCTTAACGGTTACATATTGCAGAGGAATTTCCTTTCCATGAACATCATCCATGTAATCATGCAGTGATGGATGGTAAGTCAGTCGACCATCATCACATAAAGTCACATACTTTTTCTTCCATTCTTTGTTTAGCGACTTGCTGGACCGTTTATACAGATAGCCCTGTTTCAGAGGTATTGATCTTCCACTACCAAGTTCACCATTTTTAGACTTATCCTCTCCTTTCTTCGAAGAGGGGATAAAGAGATTCGATCGTCGTCGTGACTTACGACTTGTTGTTGGTGTAGAAGTTGGTGTTGGGAGATCTTTACCACCACCACCGCTGCTATTGTCTTTTCCCGAATCCTTGCTCTGCGGAACCAACGATAGAGGAGCTAGATTTTCTGCCGAAGGAATTGCAGCAGAATGATGTACTGTTACCGCTCCAGGTGTAAATTTTGTTGTCACATTATTATTTTCATTTGTCACAGTAGTAAAATGTTGTTGCTGAGAATGTGACTGATGATGAGATTGATGTGATGATGGATGACCTGAGATGGCTGCCCATTTTTGTTGTTGCTGTTGTTCGTTATGCACAAAATCTGCACTCATTCGCATTGGGATGTGATGACTTGACGTCGATAGAACATGATGTCGATGCGGTAATGTTGCACCCGATGATTGAACAACCGATGGTGTTGAGGCAGAAAAGCCATTTGCTGCAACAGCAGCATTGGAATGATGAAAACTAGCTATGCCAAGACGTGTTCCTTGTGGTGTTGTTGGTCGAGAATTAACTGGCGGGACACATGTTGTGATTCGTTGCTGAAGGATTTTTTGACAAGCTATATTGATGAGAAGAAAACAAACATTTGAAATTTAAGAAATTTATAATATACAGGGAAAATTAATTTCAAGAGAAAAATAAAATTTAAATTCCACAGCTGATATTTTGGAATAAAATTAATTGATTGGAGAAAATTTAAAACTTTTCTACAATTTCACATTCTTTTTCTCCTTGAAATGTGGAATGTGAAGTGCAAAATTGAGAATATGACCTGAATAAGATTGTGGAACATAATCATTTTTCATTATAATGGAGGGAAATTTTTCCTGGAAATGTGGAATGTAAAGTTCCAAATAGAGAATATGACCCAAATAAGATTGTGGAGCGTAATCAATTTTCGTTTCACTGGAGGAAAATTTCAACGTGAAAATTTACATTCCACAGCTGAAAAATTATTTGTTGACGAAATATCAAACTTTTCTACAATTTCAGTCTTTTTTTTCCTTGAAATATGAAATAAAAAGTGCGAAATTGAATATGAATAAGATTGTGGAACGTAATAATTTTTAATTTCACTGAAGGAAAGTGTCAATCAGACTTTTGTTAAAATAAGCGAATTTTTGTCATCAAGCTTTCAGTTTAATAGGAATTCAGTATAACACAGATATACACACCAAAATTTCTCAGCGATGTTTATAATTTTACGTTCCACACCTTAAATTTGAAAATAAAACACTGATTACCTGAAAAATTCATTCCACAATCTTTCGTGTTTTTTTTTTTGAATAGAGAAAATATTGATAAGAGAAAATACTAACATAGTGAAAAAGATTTCACATAAACTTTTAAACTTTTTTTCACTCGAATAAAATAAATTTGGAATGTAAAGTTGTGAATTTCATGCCAATTATTTTGTATGGAAAATTAAATTTTATTCGAATTCAGCGCGTTGAAGCTCCAATTAACCGCAGGGAATTCATTCAACTTGTTTTCACTTGAAAAAATTAATGTGGACTGTAAAGTTGTGAATTTCACGCCAATAATTTTGTACGGATAATTTAAATTTCAGTCGAATTCAGCGCTTTCAAGCCAACTAATTTCAATTTTAATTTTTTTTCACTCGAAAAATTAAATGTGAAATGTAAGGTTGTGAATTTCATGCTAATAATTTTGGATGAATGATTTAATTTTAATCGAATTCAAGCCAATTAACCCCAGGGAATTCATTCAACTTGTTTTCACTCGAAATAATTAAATGTTAAATGTATAGTTGTGAATTTCATGCCAATAATTTTGTATGGGTAATTTAAATTTTAGTCGAATTCAGAATATTCAAGCCAATGCAAAAGGGAATTTAAGTCAGTGTTTTGTCAAAATATGTACGATAAAGAAAACTCACCATCTTGAAACACACGTTCCACATTAAGGCCATAAGTGGCACAGGTTTCATAATACGAGCACCGTTTTAAATCATTCGCAAGTTTTCTAGCCCTTGAATCATCTATCACACGGGGATTTCTTTCACTAATGGCATCTAGAATTAAAAAAAATTAAACAATAATTAAATAAAGGAAATTAAAAAAAAAACAAGTTCCACAAAAGAAAGAATGAAAATTAACAAATTAAAAAAAACTTACCTTGTGTTCCAACTAAAATAATTGGAATTTCTTGACTATTGCGAAAATGCGCCATTTTGGTATAATAACTGTATACAGCGTTAAAACTAGCCTCGTTTTCCAAACTAAATACAAAGATAACAGCATCAACCCAAGCAGCAAACTGTAAAGAATAAAAAAAAAAATTAGTTAAGAGTTTAATGATTAAAAGCCCTTGACAGTGAAATTTATTTTCTTTAATTTATTGTACTTGGCTTTTTTCAAATACATATAAGTATAAAGCCACCAACTGAGACGCTCAAGAGGAGTATAGTCCTTGAAAGGAACATGATTTTTTTTATTTAATTTTAAATTAAAAACCTACCTTTATACACTTTTTTTAAATGCGTTTTAAATATAAGCAAATATATGAACAATAGGATAATTGTTTTAACCTTTGCTATATATGAAATAAAATCAGTGTTTACCTTTAAAATGCACCCCTTTCACTGACTACAGCATGCTCTTGCTATGTACATAGGTAAGGATAATGAACTCACGACTCAAGTTCTTCTCAAGTCAATGCGCAGACAGTTTTTCTACCAAAACACCATCACACTAAAATCACATATCGTCGTTATCGTCGTCGTCATGTCGCGTCGCGTTGGGTCGCTCTACCATGTCCTGTATAACAACACACCACACCAATGAACCCCTAAAATGTTGTTTTTGTTTTAAATTTTGAAAGGAACACAAAAACTTTGTTTGGTGTTACTGAAAAGTCACTTGAAATTATTTCAAAGGATATGTACCCCTTATAGTCCGTGTGTTTTTTATTTAAAAAATAAGACTTCATCCGCACAAAGAGAAAATGTTTATCGATTTTATTTAAATAACATTAAAAAAAAAACTGAAGATAGAAATTCGTCAGAACCCAGAAAATCCACGAATGTCCTTTGCAGGATGAAAACCAACGATGAACTGAAATTTTTGTGTTTGATAATTCAAAGCCGGGCCTCTCGGTTTGGTTGTCATGGATATTCAGTGTTGGTGGTGCTATATACTGCTACTGCTGTTGATGATGATGATGATGGCTGACTGTGCTTTGTGCGGCGGGACAGGTTTTTGTTGTTGTTGCTAAAATTGCATGCACCCTTGTCGATCAAATGACGAATGAGTCCTTATATACATATATTTGCCTGCCACCCACAAGCATTGCTTCTCATTTGCCTTGCGGCATAGAGTCTGCAATCAAAAACAGAAGGACATCACATAGAAACACACTTGCAGTAGAGTAGAGTAGCTGCTTGTGGTTGATGGTAGAGTTGCCGTTTCATCATTATAAACAATCTTTGGTAAAAAAAACACGAATTTTGAAATTTCACATTTGGTAAAACGAACAGAGCTGAGATTTCATTTTAATTCCATAACTTCTTTAAAAAAATACTTCCTTAAAAATTATGAGGAGATTTTCTAACACCAAATTCTTAAAGTGAAATGAAATTCTCACATATTCCACGAGTATTTTTCAAATTTTATAAATATTTTAGAAAACAAAACAGAAAATCATAATTTTTACCTTCTGTTTGTATTTTCCATGACTCAGTCTTCAACCCTAAAGCTTATTAGGTACTTCCTTTTCTCGTGAAGTGAAAAATGAACACTATCTTCTAATGACAATATTTTAAATGTTTGAGAATTGGATGCAGTTCAGGCGACTTTTAACTTAAAAAAAATATACATACAGCCTTATTGTGAGTTTCACCCGAACAACATTCCACCCGGAAAAAATGACATTTCACTTTTATTTTAATGTAAGTTTCACCCGAAATTTTCTGTGCGAAAAATTCCCTTTATTTATTTGTGCTCAAATGTTCATTTATTTTTAGTAGGCGAACAAAATTTCGTTCGGGCGAAACTCACAATAGCTTTTAAAATTCCAGGCGAACAAAAAATGTTGAGGTGAAATATTATTTTTCGGGTGAAACTCGATTTCAAACAGAACCTGTGGAAGGTAAAGATTAAAAATTTCACGTTGATGATTTTGTATGAAAAATTCATTTTCACTCGAACATGTTCACTAGGCTTAAGCACGTATTTCACTTAATTTTGTTTTTGATTATAGGCTGGCCTGTAGAATGTAAAGTTTTGAATTTCACATCGTCAATTTTTTTTAATGCAACTTTATTTTCACTCGAACCGTATTTAAACAAAATTTATGAAATTTTTGTGTACGTTTCACAGTCGTTTTTCAATTTCAATTTCCAATCACAAGAAACTGAAGCAGCGTGGATAAGTTAAAAATAAAATTTTCATTCAAAATAAAAATCTGTGGAATGTGAACTTTTTAATTTCACATCTCTTTTTTTTTATGAAAAATTAATTTTTACTTAAAATGTGTATTAGATTTTCTAAAATCTTTCACACGTTACATAATTTCTATTTCGCAGATTGAATAACATGAAAAAAATCTGAAGAAATGTGAACAAGTTTGATATTTTGCTATGGAATGTAAAGATGTGAATTTCACCCCGAAATTTTTGGAAACTTTTATCTATCTCAAAATGTGAATTAGAGGTTCTCAAGTTATCTTTTCCACTTCGCAGCTTTCGTAACATGAAAATAATCGGAAGAAGTGTAAAAAGTTTGAAATTTTGCTAATTTTCACTCGAATTTAAGAATTTTTTCATAATTAAGAAAGTTCTGCTATACGAGCCGATCGAATTTTTCAATTCAACTGAATTAAAAAAATTATTCTTTAAACTCGTCAATTATTCGAGTTCAAAGTTCTTTCATTAATTATATTTCTGAAGTTCTTGAGTGAATCTAATTGTTTAAAATTTTATTTTTATCGCAATTTTTATGAAAATTGACGCGAAAGTTTAGCAGAATAAGGCTGAAAATTTGAGAGGAGTACTAAAATTCGCGTGAAATGCAAATTGAATATAAGTTCCACAATATTTCACATGTGGGATTTTAAATTTCACATTATGTAACTCAATGGGAAAAAGCTCTATTAGTAATCAACAATTTTTTGTAAGGAAATAAAAGTTTTCGATATAGAATGTCTGTAATTTTCACGTTGAACCTTTTTTATGGAATTTCATTTTACTAGGCTTATAAAATTGAAGTTTTCATGTGAATTTGAATGCTATTTTTGAGTATGAATAAAAAATAAAGTTCAAGTGAATTTAATATGCAAACCAGAAGGAATTTTGTATAATTTTCTTTATCTTCGTTATTTAAAAAAAAAATATTAACTTAGTTAAAAAATGTTGGTAATCCTAATATGTTGCTGCTTTTGGAATAAAATTTGGTCGATGTATGTTGCGGAAAGCCGCCATATTTGCATACACAACGGGGGACACTATGCCGGTTGAATGCATGCTGCTGCTGCTGATGAGGTTTTTTTTTATGATGTTGTTGTTATGGGGAGTCTCAAGTACACGTGGTTCTGTTGTACAGAAAAAGCATAAAATTCACCACCTACTCTCTTTTTATACTCATATCTGACATCCTTTTCTGACACAGGTTGCAGTGTTCTGTCATTGGAATTGAGAAACAACCGCATAGTCCTCATCAGGAGTAGGCATAGCCTCATCATCATTAACCATGGCAGACGATAGTCAATGTATGAGCTATCTGCGGCTAACTTCACACAGTAGCAATGTCTATATTTTCTCCAAATCATATTTAATGAAAGGACACACATACAAACAAAATTAAAAAAAAAACACTCCTTGCCGCTCAATCTCTTTGTCAAGCATCGTCGTCATCGTCGACACTGACACTGACTGCCATGTCAGTGAAGCCTTTTTTTATTCTCCCCAAGCCAAGAAGGGAATGATGAAAAGAAGTCTATTTTCTGGGTGTACACTTTACAGTATACTCAGAAGGGGGATTGAGGTATACAGCGCGGCGAAAGATCCTTAAGAGGATGAATTTTTTTTTCTGTGTGCTTGTTGTGCAATATAGTTGAAACTAGAATTATTTCTGATGGTGGTGGCAGCGCGGCGGCGAAATAGTGCAAACGTGAAGGGAAGATAATGACTTCTTGTGATATCCTTTATAGAGCAGAATACCTACAAAAATGCCGGAAAGGAGATTGTTTTTCTCGTTGTTCGCCTTGAATATCTCTATATATCTTTCTAGGAATGCTGCTGAATTTTGAACCTTGAAGAGTGTGACAAATTGTTAGGAAATGAGTGGAAAAGCTAAGGATGACGGAAGGAATAGTGTTTTTCATTTTTTTTTGTTCGTTGGTTTGTAATTTGTTTGCTTGAAGGAATGATTTTTTTTCCTTGAAATGTTTTGTTAAAAAAAAGAAAAAAAAATGTAGATACTGAATGATGGAAGAGAAGGAAATATGTTGTCGTTCACTTCACAAGTGATGAGGAAGGGAAGATTATTTTTTTTTGTTTTGTTTTAAAGTGAAATGGATGTGTGTGTCTTATATTTTTAAATATTAATCACAAATGACTGCAGAAAATATTTAAAAGCTTTTATATATGTATATATATAAAACAAAAAAATGGGAGTCGAATGCATAGACGCGTCGAAAAGAAATATCCATATGCAGAAGAGTAAAAAACAAAACGAAACCTTTTCTAGAATTTTGGGTAGAAATGACGATGCTGTGAGTTAACAGATAATGAACATATTGCATCTAGACAAGTTTGCTTCTGGCTAACATGTTTTATAGCTACATATATAGAATACGTATAGACAGGGACCTTATGTTAATGTTATAGCTTTAGGCAATGCATCAGACTGACAGCATTTAACTTGAAAAGACTTTTGAAGAAACCAAATCTGCTTTTGACTTTTTGAGTAAGTACTGAGTTTCATACAGAAGAGTGTAAAACAAAGAATCAAAGGGATGAGCAAAGTAGAAGATAGAAAGTTGGTTGAAAATTAAAACTTGATGAATGAAAAATGTAAGTAGATGCGTTCCACAATGTTTTTCTTATACGGAATGCAGCTAAAATTTGAATGGAAACATTTGATGTTTTACAGCTTAATAGTTGAATTTTTAAATATACAAGCCATATGATTTAAAACTTCAGAAATCTAGCTGTTAGTGACATATTGAATTGAATGAGACGAATTTTCCCTATGGAACATAATATAAGGAATATTCGCATGTTAAACTTTTTTTGTGAAATTTTTTTAGGCATAAAACTCTTAAGTTCTGTCAAATATTTTTCCCTTCTGAGAACTTTTACATTAATAAAAAATTGTTTTTGGTTTTTTCAAGCACTATACAAGCGCCCTTACTATCTGAAGAAGATTCACTTCAAAAAAGAAATACATTCCACAATTGTTTACACGCAAAATAGTCTATTTTTCATATTGTAATGAACACTTCTACAAGGGTAGGTACTGAAAGAAGTTTCATTTAAAAAAGAAATACATTCCCCAATTTTTTTCACGCGAAATAGTCTATTTTAGAGATTGTAATGAAAACTGTGATGCTTTTTCTTTTCAGCTGAGGTAAACTCACCGGTGTCCAAGATTCTTCCCAAAGAAGCAACAAAACTTGGGCTTGAAGGATCTCACAAATAAAAGATTTAGTTTAAATTTACTTCTTTTTAAATTCCTTTTATCAATTTATTTACTTCTAATTCTAACAAGGTATTTCATATAATTTGCTTTTTGTTATTTCTCTGGTTTTATAATATTTAATTTTCTTATAATAAGATAACACGGTACTTCATATAATACAAAGTTCGGCACTTAGATAACTAACACGGTATTTCATATAATACAATACTCGGCAACTTAAATAATTAACACGGTATTTCATATACTACAGTGTTCGGTAACTTAAATAATTAACACGGTATTTCATATACTACAGTGTTCGGTAACTTAAATAATTAACACGGTATTTCATATATTACAGTGTTCAGTAACTTAAATAATTAACACGGTATTTCATATAAAGTGTCCTCAGCACACAACCTGAGGAATGAAACGGTCGGAAACTCACCGAGGAGCACCTTGTCCAACGGGACCCTTGAAGAAGACCTCGAAGGAACGAAACGGGTTCGAGGATCCTTATCGGAAGCTCTAAACATCCCTAGTACACAACCTGGGGAACTAAACGGTCGGATCTCTCGCGGAGAACCTTGTCCAATGAGTTTCTTGAAGAGGAACCCAAAGGAACTAAACGGTCGAGAATCTCGGTGGAAACTCTTGTCCCTAGCAAGCAACCTAGGGAAATAAACGGATGGAACTCACGTAGAGAACCTTGTCCAGTGAACTTCTTGAAGAGGAGCCCAAAGGAAATAAACGGTCGAGAATCGTAATGGAAACTCTTGTCCCTAGTAAGCAACCTAAGGAAATAAACGGGTGGAACTCTTAAAGAGAACCTGTCCAATGAGCTTCTTGAAGAGGAGCTCAGAGGAAAGAAACGGGTGCGGGGATCCTTATCGGAGGCCCTATGTCCCTAGCACACAACCTAGGGAACCCAAACGGTCGGAACTCTCAGCGGAGACCTTGTCCAGTGAGCTTCTTGAAGAGGAGCACAAAGGAAATAAACGGTCGAGAATCACAATGAATCTCTTGTCCCTAGTAAGCAACCTAGGGAAATAAACGGGTGGAACTCTTAACGAGAACCTGTCCAATGAACTTCTTGAAGAGGAGCTCAGAGGAAAGAAACGGTCGGGGTTCTTAAAGAATGCCCTTGTCCCTAGTACAAAACCTAGGGAAATAAACGGTTGGAACTCTTAGAGAACCTGTCCAATGAGCTTCTTGAAGAGGAGCTCAGAGGAAAGAAACGGTAGGGAATTTCTTAAAGAATATATATATATAATAATAATAATAATAATAAAATAATGATAATAATAAACGCAAATACTAAGAATAATTCTGCTCTACTCTATCTAACGTCTCTAACCAATTTCTACTAAAAGTTAGATTGGCTTCTCAGTCAGAATAAATTCCGCCAAGCAATGCCTATCTGTCGCCGAAAACACCTTAATTGGATTTATGTAACGGCCCGATCTTAAATTCTCTATACTCAAGATTGGTACCCACACTGGACGAGAACAAAAGACAATTTAATTATTTTCTTTACTTCCTCTTCTTATATTTGTGACTAAAAGGCAGTGTGAATTATAAGAAGAGGAAGCGACAAAATCGTATGGAATTCAAATAACTAAATGTGGGTATTGTTTACCACGTATAATAATATAGATCATATATTATATATGATATGTGTATACACTTCGTGGGTGTACCATGGTTGATCGCAATACATTAAGCATAGGTAGAGAGTGGTTATGCACCACATATAAATAAATATATATTATAGTATTTTGTAACGCTTCGTTACATTCCCCCCTTTCTTTAGTAGACGAGAACTTTCTCGTCTCATAGACATAATTTTTTTTTTTTTTTTTTTGATTTTATTTAATTTTTTTTTTTTTTTGATTTTATTATTTAGCATACATACATTATGTTTTTTTTTTTTTTTTTTTTTTTTTTCTTTTCGAATGAAATGAAAATTCTCTTATAAAATAAATATAAACTTAAACCTAAACTTAAACATTTCTTTTTTCTCCCCTTAAACAATTTGAAAATTTTTTTAAAGTTGTGCCACTTCAATGTAGTTCGGTTTCTGTTTTTATTAAGGCTGACGTTGGAAAGGCCAGTGAACTCACGGTGGTCTGTTTTTCCCTTTCGTTCGGGTAACTTTGGTGCGGTCTTGTCAAATGATTTAATCGCAATTTCAGGGAATTTTATGTCCTCCAATATATTTGGTTTTTCGTGGTCGGCACCGATTGAAGGTTTGATGACCATTCCTCGGATAGCGGAAGATTCAACCTTTTCGGTGATTTGGTGCTCTTCTTTGCACATCGGGTCCATGGCAAGTATATGCTGCTCTGACTTTGGGGCCAGTGCTGCCAATTTATCCTCGGCTTCTTTTATAAAGTTCTCGTTTAAATCCTCCTCAATACACGGTGGTGGCGTTGTGCAACGCACTTGTTCATCGTGCACTTTGGTGATAAGTTTTGGTGGTCTTATCTCGAAAATCACCGGTATATCAGGATAATCAATGAAACGCAAATAGGGTACACCTATTTTAGCCTGGATAGGATTGGGTGACTGTTCTCGGGGCAGGTGGGTTGATGCTGAGCATCCGGCGTTCCCTTGATCGTTTTTCGGTAAGTTTCTATGATCATTTTGCAGGGGCGTTGTGTCTTGGGGTGCTCTGCTAGTTGGGGCAGAAAGTGCATACGAAGGACCAGGTATGGGACGGCGGTAATTTTCATTGCTTCTTATTGCTGGGCCGTTATGTTGAGGTGTCCTTTGAAATTGAGCAGAATGATTAAAAGCAGGTGCGGAGCGACTATTTCGTTCGTCACTTCCTATAGCTTCAAATTCTTCTGCCAGGATCATCAGCTCGTCCAGCGTCCTAAAGTCTCCGCGTCGCACATAGTATCGGTATTCTGGTCGGAGGTTTTCGTATATTCGGTCTATTAGGTCGGTGGTGGTTAGACGGGGGTGTTGGCGGATTAGATATTGAGCGGCCATTATAAAATCTTTTGCTCGCTCTCGGGGGCCTTGGCGTTTTCTGTAAATTTCATCTTCAAGGCGAAATACGTATCGCGCTGGTAGGAAGTGCTGTAAGAATATACTACGGAATTCTTCCCAAGATGCAAAGCTATTTCTTTTAATTCTTAACCACTCCAACGCGGTTCCTCGGAATATTTCTGGTAGCGGTCTTAACATGTCGTTCGGCGGTATATTATAGCAGCTTATCAGTTCTTCTATTCTCTCCAAAAATTCTAAGGGGTTTCCAGAGGAATCAAACCTCAAACCCCATTTACGGACCGTGTTCATAACTTCGGCTTCGTAACTCAAAATAAGACGGGTGGGAGGGTTAGGTTCTGATCTGGGCTGTGGTACTGGTTCGTTAATAAGTCCCGACGTGGTCTGGTTGTAGTAGCGGGACGGTTGAGAAAGCTGAGCGTATGATGGAAACGTCGGTGGCGCTGGCATAGGCAATGGCTTTCTAAGGTCGGGAACGCTTAAATATAGCGGGGTTCTTGGTGGCGGCGGTGGAACAGAGATATTGATGTGGCTTTTGAATGGCTGTTTACCGGTCGGTGGCTCTTCATCAGTAGGTTCCGCATTATTTCTATCTTCTATAATGCCTTCCCACTCTTCGCACAAATTCTGGGTAGATTTATGCGTTCTCAGCTCTTTAAAATGCTGACTCAGCCTTTTCCGGAGTGTTTGCATATTGCCACTTGTGTCCAGATTTCTGGCTGTTAATACTTCAATGAGCTCAGGCTTCTTCAAGAAGTATATAAATCCAAGATTTTTATATGGGTTATATTCGCTCATTGGTGATTCCTCGGAGTCGGACATGTTGCGGCTGGTTCTGGTCGGTCAATATTTAAAGTTCGGTGGAACTTTTCGAAGGGTCGCAGGTAATTCGGCGGTCTGAATATGGATGAATCTTTTAAGGACTTATCGAAGAAAACAGGAAACGGTACGGCGGTCGGTTTTGCCTGAAAAGATTCTAGGTCGATCGGTGGTCGGTCGGAGTTCGGTTGATCCTTCAAAAAGTCCCTGCTCGGGCGCCAATTTGTGATGCTTTTTCTTTTCAGCTGAGGTAAACTCACCGGTGTCCAAGATTCTTCCCAAAGAAGCAACAAAACTTGGGCTTGAAGGATCTCACAAATAAAAGATTTAGTTTAAATTTACTTCTTTTTAAATTCCTTTTATCAATTTATTTACTTCTAATTCTAACAAGGTATTTCATATAATTTGCTTTTTGTTATTTCTCTGGTTTTATAATATTTAATTTTCTTATAATAAGATAACACGGTACTTCATATAATACAAAGTTCGGCACTTAGATAACTAACACGGTATTTCATATAATACAATACTCGGCAACTTAAATAATTAACACGGTATTTCATATACTACAGTGTTCGGTAACTTAAATAATTAACACGGTATTTCATATACTACAGTGTTCGGTAACTTAAATAATTAACACGGTATTTCATATATTACAGTGTTCAGTAACTTAAATAATTAACACGGTATTTCATATAAAGTGTCCTCAGCACACAACCTGAGGAATGAAACGGTCGGAAACTCACCGAGGAGCACCTTGTCCAACGGGACCCTTGAAGAAGACCTCGAAGGAACGAAACGGGTTCGAGGATCCTTATCGGAAGCTCTAAATATCCCTAGTACACAACCTGGGGAACTAAACGGTCGGATCTCTCGCGGAGAACCTTGTCCAATGAGTTTCTTGAAGAGGAACCCAAAGGAACTAAACGGTCGAGAATCTCGGTGGAAACTCTTGTCCCTAGCAAGCAACCTAGGGAAATAAACGGATGGAACTCACGTAGAGAACCTTGTCCAGTGAACTTCTTGAAGAGGAGCCCAAAGGAAATAAACGGTCGAGAATCGTAATGGAAACTCTTGTCCCTAGTAAGCAACCTAAGGAAATAAACGGGTGGAACTCTTAAAGAGAACCTGTCCAATGAGCTTCTTGAAGAGGAGCTCAGAGGAAAGAAACGGGTGCGGGGATCCTTATCGGAGGCCCTATGTCCCTAGCACACAACCTAGGGAACCCAAACGGTCGGAACTCTCAGCGGAGACCTTGTCCAGTGAGCTTCTTGAAGAGGAGCACAAAGGAAATAAACGGTCGAGATTCACAATGAATCTCTTGTCCCTAGTAAGCAACCTAGGGAAATAAACGGGTGGAACTCTTAACGAGAACCTGTCCAATGAACTTCTTGAAGAGGAGCTCAGAGGAAAGAAACGGTCGGGGTTCTTAAAGAATGCCCTTGTCCCTAGTACAAAACCTAGGGAAATAAACGGTTGGAACTCTTAGAGAACCTGTCCAATGAGCTTCTTGAAGAGGAGCTCAGAGGAAAGAAACGGTAGGGAATTTCTTAAAGAATATATATATATAATAATAATAATAATAATA
This sequence comes from Epistrophe grossulariae, assembly GCA_929447395.1. Classification (NCBI taxonomy): domain Eukaryota; kingdom Metazoa; phylum Arthropoda; class Insecta; order Diptera; family Syrphidae; genus Epistrophe; species Epistrophe grossulariae. The sequence goes on along the minus strand of OV839567.1, from coordinate 15,060,141 downwards.
AAATAATGATAATAATAAACGCAAATACTAAGAATAATTCTGCTCTACTCTATCTAACGTCTCTAACCAATTTCTACTAAAAGTTAGATTGGCTTCTCAGTCAGAATAAATTCCGCCAAGCAATGCCTATCTGTCGCCGAAAACACCTTAATTGGATTTATGTAACGGCCCGATCTTAAATTCTCTATACTCAAGATTGGTACCCACACTGGACGAGAACAAAAGACAATTTAATTATTTTCTTTACTTCCTCTTCTTATATTTGTGACTAAAAGGCAGTGTGAATTATAAGAAGAGGAAGCGACAAAATCGTATGGAATTCAAATAACTAAATGTGGGTATTGTTTACCACGTATAATAATATAGATCATATATTATATATGATATGTGTATACACTTCGTGGGTGTACCATGGTTGATCGCAATACATTAAGCATAGGTAGAGAGTGGTTATGCACCACATATAAATAAATATATATTATAGTATTTTGTAACGCTTCGTTACAAAACAACAGAAAACACTACCACAAGGGCAGGTACATAGGTACTGAAAGAAATTTCACTTCAAAAAGAAATACGTTCCACAATTTTTCACAAGGTATCAATCAACACATGGATCAGGAGTGGAAATAAAATATTTATTTAAAAAAAAATATTTATACAAAATTATCAGCGTGAAATTTTTAACTTTACATTTCACAGATTCTGTTTGAAATCGAAACTAATTAATTGTTTAAGGTAAAATCTGTCTTTAATATATTAACTTTTTCTTCAACAATTTAAAATATAGGCATTAATATATTGTGGAACGCGTTTAATTTTCATTTTACGAGAGGTTAATTCTAGGCTTTGGTTATGACTTAGGAGGTATTGTAAGACTTCCTGTGAAAATTTGTTCACCAAAATTGTCCAATTTATATTTTAAATTAAGAAAATATAAAAAGAAAAATACTTGAGGCAGAGTAAAAAGCGTGGTATTCAAAAAAATCTAATCAATTTTTTTTTTTTTAGTTTAAAATTCTTATTCGATTTTCGTTTCAACAAAAGATTGAAGAGATTATAATTGCGTTACATATGAATTTTATTTAAACATAAGAACTTTTATCTGAATTGTTAGAAATTAATTCATCGTGTAATTGATTTAATTTATGCTCGAGAAAATAATGGAAGCCTCGTAGGTAAGGTAGTTCCCTGAAATAAAAAATGAATACGTTCCACAATATTTACCACACGAAATATACAATTTCTCGGCGCTTGCTTGTCTTAACGAAAATGTCAAAAACATTGTGAAAAATTTGAACATTTATTAAAAACTTTATTTTGTTTCAAAATAAATGAATAAAATGGAATCTGGGAACAGTTACACATTTCTCACTTTTTTGTTAGGAAATTTTATTTAGCTTAAAACTGGTTTAGACTGTAAAATAATTCTTTTCATAAATTTAATAACCCCTTAATTTTAAAGTTGCAGCAAAATAATTGCACTAAATTGCTAGTTCAAATTTATTTAAGCAAAGCACGCAACGAGCATTACATGGAAAATATTGTATTTATTTTTACTTCAGGTTTGTTATTTTTTAATTTAAATAAATTCGATAAGAGCTGATGGGCGATGGCCTACTTTACCTTTTATATATGACTCACCACAACAATTTTAATTTAATTAAATTCGCTTAAGTTTAGTGTTTTGCATGCACTCACAGAAATTAAATATTCAAATTTGCAACTTGGAAACTAGAATTGTATAAAATTGTACTCCACTATCTAAACATATGTTTAATATTTTAAATTTTAAATTATTTTCAAGACAGAAACGATGTCTGTCTGAATGTTAACAAAACCGAAGAATATGTAAAAAAAAAAAGACAACAACCTAACACTTTCCCATGTCACCAATTAACATGCAATGTCAACAAAAATAAAAAAAGAACCTTCTCTTGGACAAATTGAACAAAAGGTTTTCTATCTAAAGAGTTGGTATAAAATCCTCATATAAACACTATCCCCGACTATATAATAGAAAATGTATGCATGTGCATGTGCAACACACATAACAATCGCCGGAAATTTTATAGAAAAGTTCATTAGGCTCCAGCACTTTACTATAGAACACAAGCTGCACCCTCTTCAAATTTACCCTTATCCACGTAAATTTGCACTATTGCATTTTCATCAGGGCTGGACTAAGCTAAGATTTTTATCACAACTCACAACACACAAGTCCCACTTAATTATTTTTAGCTCCATTTATTAAATAAAGTCTCCATTATAAACTGTTGTTAGAGTGGAAATTAACAGCTGTATATTTATTAAATTTCCGACTTGTTAGACAGTGCCTTAAATGTTCAAAGTAATTGAAAATATGTTTTATTTAATAAAGTAAAATGTCACACTAGACAAGATTTAGACAACCATTTCCGTTGAATACCTAAGTTAATTAACTGTTAGACAACAATTGAACAAGTTTATTTACAACTTAGAAGACTGTCTAAAGTTAACCAACGTTTATAAATACGATTTTAAATGCTCATATAGAAAATCGTCAGCATCAAATATTTAAGTTAAGATTTCACGCTTTCCATTTTGAATCAAAATCAATAACCTGTCAAATACCAAACTATTCAAAACTGAGTTATACCTAGGTGTTATTTACTTTTGTTCAAGTGTCAAACAAATGAAAATTTTAAACACTAATATTGAAGATACGAAGAAGACACTAAAACAATAGAAAATATATTGAAGATATTAATCTTTTTCTTTGTTTTTTTTTAAGCGATCCGGCACTGACTGTAATCCTATAGTTATTTTCCTTCAACCCCAAGAAAATGAAGATGATGGGGTTTTCTACAGAAATGTGCAACAGAAGCATTTTTCCAAGGGATTTTCCATGTTAGCATAGAGCTTTGCCTAAAGGTTTTGACTAAACACTGGTGTTATTTATAGTCAGAGAGGTAGAAGAAATCATATGATAAATTAAAAAAATATGTGAAATATCATTGATCTACAAAAAGTGGTTGGCTAACTATATGATTGGTATAAATTCAAAATTTACTGTCTAAACCAATAATGTCGAAAGTTATTTTTTCAAATACCATTTCATTCTTTTTTCTGGCAAATAGAACCGAATCAGACATCTTATTTTTCTTTTATCCGCCGCGCTGATTGGTATAAACTGGTCTCACGAAAAAATCAAACACAAAGATGGAAATTTGATTTAAAGAGGAATCAGAAGAAAACTCCAAAGGATGTGAAATGTCTCTGTTCTACAATAGGCGGTGTACTAACTTTGTGCTTGTAACTGGTATAAATCAAGAACTGACATCTGCAGCCTATTGTCAAAAGTTTTTGTTCATATTGTGTATTTAATTCTTATTTATCTATAAAAAAGAACCAATAAAGTAAACATAATATGTTCTTTTTCTTTATCCCTTGACTGGTATAACGAACGTATCACACATATAAATAGAAATTTTATGAAAAATCAGATGAATCAGATACTAAATTAAAAATGCTTTGAAATTTTGTCTGTTCCATAAAAGATGGTGTGCTAACAACGTGTCTGTGACTGGTATAAACCAAATACTGACATCTAAAGTACTATTGTAGAAAGTTTTAACTCATATTGTGTATTTGATTCTTATTTATCTATAATAGTGCCGAAAAAGGACACATTTATGTATTTTGTTTTTATCCAATGATTGGTATAAACTCAACTACCGAACATATCAAACACATAAATGGAAATTTGATATGTATACATAAGAAGGAATCAGTGAAAAAAATAGCAATGATGTAAAGTGCATGTGTCTTAAAAATTAGTGGGGTGCTAACGATGTGCCTGTGACTGGTATAAACTAAAAACTGACATCTTCAGCACTAGTGAGGAAGTTTTTGCCCATATTTTGTATTTGATTTTGATTTATCAATCAAATAGAACCAAAAAGTATACACATTTTTATTTTCATTCTATCCGCAGATTGGTATAAAGTGGTATAACCAATATATCAAGAATATGTGTAAGGATAAATTGGATGAAAAAGTTAAAATAATGCAAAATATCTTCGTCATAATAAATAGTGGTGTGCAAAATATGTGACCTGTGACTGGTATAAAACAGGTTATTTTTATAGTAAGTATCTTCTGAAAAAGCATATATAACTATTTTATTTTCAGCCCTCGATTGGTATAAACGTCTAACACAGAGAAAGAAATATGGCTTTCTATCTTATGCAGCTCTCAACACTGACTCTCAGACTATGAGTGATGATGTGCTATGCAGAAAACAAATGTACAAAACTTTTAGTGGAAAACACATGAGACATGAACAGCACATCGAAAAAAAAGTATTATAAATTTTTATACAAAACCACTGCGCTGCAGGACATTTTAACGAGTACCTTAAACTTAACATTTTTTATTCGCACATACATAGATGAACCATCATGATGCAGTCAAAAATGAATTCTTCCACCCCTTTTTTTATGTTTTTGATTGAAGTTCAACACTATGTACCTTCATATCACACACTGAGAAGCGATTAGACAAAAATCAATTGCCTTGCCAGGGCAATATTTTGATTGTCGACGCAACTGCAATAAATCTTTTGTTGCATAACATCAAAAGGACGGAACACGCAGTTGGTAAGCCGAAGCAACGTCAATAACTCATCAGGGATTAAGTACTTTTATACAAATATAATTTTTTTTTTTATTATCATGACTCGAGGGGGTCACTTTAGTTTTTTTTTTTAATTTTTTTTCTTCCTATACAAAATGAATTTCTGCATCCATGCAAATGCCATGGTACCTATTAATATCTACTTTAGTCCTAGGAGAATGTAAATATAAAGGATAATGAACATCATAGTGCTCTGTATATGCGTGGTCTGATGGTATTCATAAAACATAAAATTAAAAAAAAAAAAAAAACATTTTTGATAAAAAGAGGTGGATTCCCTATTGATTTTTTTATTGATATCGCGTGTCAGGAAAAAAAAAGGCGTGTGTGGCTTTGTATTTCTTTTGGAGGGATGATGACACACCACACACATAATGTTGTGTTTCTATATGACGGGGTGTAAATTTATTTGTGTGTCTAGTTTTGTTACAATTATTGTTTGATGAAGAATTTATGAGCTCATTTTATAAGCGAGGTAGTTTGTTTATTTTAAGAACAAATAAAAAAAATTATATTTGAATAGGGAAGGGCTAAGAGTTATTTTTAAAATCTACGAAATAATTTATTTGCAATTAAATAGAGCGATTTGAATTGGTTTAAGCTGTTAAAAGGGGTTTGTAGGTACACATGTGGGATACAAAGTTGTCGCCTTCTCGCAGTAAAAAAAATAAATTCGTTACAAAAATTTACCTTTGTTTACACTATTTATTTTTTTTTTATATTTATTTTAAATTATCGGATTATACTCTTCGTTTTAAGAAAATCGCTAAATATCCTGATTTCTAAAATTCGCAAATTTGTTTGGAAAATTATCACTTGGTCATTACCACTTCGTAATTTTCCATTAATTTATTTTTGACAATTGTGTCGTTTTAATTTTGTATTATGCTATTTCGAATTTATAATTATTTCGAAAAAAAAAGGAAAAGTTAAACTTGTTTAAAAATCGAGTCAAATTTACGAACACATAATTGTCATTACGCAAAAAAAAATTCTTGCAAAAAGTTCGCAGAAAAAATTATAGAAATATAGTGGCAAAATTTTACGGTTGCGAGCTTTAACTATACATTCGCTTTACGCTATTTCGCATTTCATTATTTCCAAAAAAAAATGTAAATTTGTTTAAAGATCAAGGCAAGTTTGCAATAATTGTCATTTCGCAAAAAAGTTCACAGAAAAATTATAGAAAAAATAGAGGCAACATTTTACAGTTGCGAGCTTTAATTATATACAGACTATTCGCTATTTCGCATTTAATTATTTCTCAAATTAAGAACAAGTTTAATTTTTTCAAAGATCGATGCATGTTTTCGAAACGAATATAATTGTCATTTCGCAAAATAAATTCTTACAAAAAGTTCACAGAAAAATCATAGGAAAATAGTTAGCAAAATTATAAAGTTGCGAACTAAATCAAAATTGGAAAGAAATTTGCAAAAAAAATTTAATTTGTTTAAAATTCTATGCATCTTTGCGAAACGAATTATTGTCATTTCGCAAAATAAATTCTCACAAAAAGTTCACAGAAAAATCATAGGAAAATAGTTAGCAAAATTATAAATTTGCGAGCTTAATCAAAATTGGAAAGAAAATTGGCGAAAAGAAAGTTTAATTTGTTTAAAATTCGATGTATGTTTGCGAATCGAATAATTGGCATTTCGCAAAATAAATGCTTACAAAAAATTCACAGAAAAATCATAGGAAAATAGTTAGCAAAATTATAAAGTTGCGAACTTAATAAAAATTGGAATGAAAATTTGCGAAAAAAGTTTAATTTGTTTGAAATTCGATGCATCTTTGCGAAACGAATAATTGTCATTTCGCAAAATAAATTATTCAAAAAGTTCACAGAAAAATCATAGGAAAATAGTTAGTAAAAATTATAAATTTGCGAGCTTAATCAAAATTGGAATGAAAATTTGCGAAAAAAAAGTTTAATTTGTTTAAAATTCGATGTATGTTTGCGAAACGAATAATTGACATTTCGCAAAAAAAATGCTTACAAAAAGTTCACAAAATAATCATAGGAAAATAGTCAGCAAATTTATACAATTGCAAACTCAATCAAAATCGTAATTTAAATTTGCGAAAAAACTTTTATGATAGAAATAAAATTTTGAAGTAACCAAATAGAAATTGCGAAACGTGAAACAAGCATATACCTTGAATATACTGGCAAATTATATTTCAGAATAAGTTTTTATGTTACCTAAAATTTGTTAAGTGTTTATAGCAAAATACTAAAAGAAAAATATTTATTAAGAATTTGAAAAAACGACTTTAAAAAAATTTGCAATTTCAAATTACTACTTCAATGTCCATCTGCTGAGTTTGCATATTTTTCTATAGGTAATGTGAACGCTTCATTATCTTGCAATACGAGTACAATACAATGGTCCATTTTTGCAATTAGCCACACTATTGCATCTTTTGTCTCCAACCAAACCACCCTTCAAATATTTAGCATCTAATTAAAGGATTAGAACATTCAAATAATGCCTTCCCAAAAAAGTAGGTAGGTACCTATACAATATCTGTCATATAAATTCGCTGACACCCGATAAATTTAAATTTATCACATTTGTTTTGCTCTGACACATAGTCGCACAATTCATATACATTTTGTTTTTTTTTTTTAAATTTCATTTCGATTTCATGGCGAATTTAATGCTATAATCGGATATTTGATTATAAAAAATACATATTTGCTAATTTAACCCTTTCAATAAAGGAGGATTTCGTGCAACATAAAACAAAATGTCAAAAAGTGTTGTTCCAGAAATGTCACTTCACTGGAAATGAGAGGACATATACATAAATTATCACTTTAAAGACATCCCTGTACATTTCGGTATTTTGCTGTCATTTTAAAGTGCAAATGGTGGGACATAGCTTTATAGGTATACACTTTTTGCGCCATACCACCCCCTACCTCTATATCCTTACTAACTACAATTCCATGTTTAAACCATTGGGGGTGGATGGATGTATAGAGAGCAAGAGGGTTGTTATTATTATTTTTTTTTATTGCAAGAAGATTGACCTGAATATCGCGCAGGATGAAATCATGAAAATTGCTTTCTTTAGTTCTTTTTTTTTTGTTATTTTTTTTTTTTTAGGTATTATTGTGTGCCATTGTAGGATTATTGTGCCGTGCCATTGTTAAAAACTTAAGAAGTTCATTCAATCGAATTGATTCATTCTTTTTCCACAACTAAACCACGAGGATGGGATGTGGTGTAGGTATACCTATATATACGAAAAGTGCAGTGTTGATGATTGTTGTTTGTGCGGGGTAACTTTATGAATTAAATTTTTATCTTAAAGGGTGAATGGTATTTTGATCGTTTTTTTTTGTGATTATCAGCTTTTTCATTTTGTTTATTTTTATTTTTGGGTGTTTCTTTCTTAAAGACCGACAAAGTAAAAAGATTTGATTTGGAAACGGTAGGAATTTATAGCAGTTCAACCTACTTGTGTTTTTTTTTTTTTTATGTCGAAATGAAAATTGAAGAATGGAGCTGATATGAATATTTAGAGAATTTTGGTGAATTGGGTTTTTTTAATTCATTTTTTTTTTGCTAAGGGATTGAGTGACTATATTCTGGCAATTTACGAGAGGTTAAAGATTAAGACCTATAACTAAAAGCCTTCTGTTATTTTACTGAGAAGATGAAGTTAATCTTGCATTAAAACTCTACAAAATATCTCTCCGGAAATTATTACTGAAGAAATTATCTACAAAACGGTGTTTTTTAATTCTCACCTTGGGCAAGAAATGTAATCATTTTGTCTAGTCGGATAGTGACGGATACAATTTTTGGTCAAAAATTTTAGATGAGTATTGAAACTTTCGGAACCATGAAATTGAAATATTTTTGTTGTTAAATGAGAAGTGCATGTAAATTAACAGTTTTCAAGTTTTTTTTTGATAGATGGCGCTCAAATCGATAAAATAAAAAAACTAACCACTCGATTGAGTTTAATCATTCACAATACACTCATTATAAAATTGTGAAGTGCAAGAAATTATTTTTTTTTTATTTTTTTCGATAGATGGCGCTGATACCTACCAATATATAAATATTATATAAAACTCAAAAACTAACTATCTTATTGAGCTGACACTTGCACAAAATATTCCTTATGAAGTAAGAAGTTAACATCAAAAGTTCTATTTTTTTTTCTGATAGATGGCGTTGAACATCAAATACTCAAAATTTGTTTAAAAATCAAGAACTAAACTTGCGATTGAGCACAATATTGCACAATCTATAGTTGACATGTCATAAAAAGTACAATAAAATCAATAGTTTTTAAGTCTTTCAATAGATGGTGCTGAGCACTATATAATATTTATGTAAAAATTAATTATAATCTCAAAAACTAAAACTATCAGATTGAGCTGAAAATTGCACAGAAATTTAGTACTTTGAGAATTATGGCTTTTTAAAAAAACAAACTAAAAATGTCTAAAATCATCTTCATTTAACATTTTATCACATATATGAATACAATTATAATAAATAAGTGTCACTGATGGGTCTATAAGATCTATAGACAATATGAGGGTTTGAGCTCCATTCCAGGCCGTATTTTTAAGCTTTAACTAAACGCAAAAAAAAAATTTGGAGGTTGTAATCAAATTTAACAATAGATACAATGATAAAGAAGTCGGTAAAAGTCGGTATCATCATACCGTCCGTGTTGGTTTTTCCGTCCGAAAGTCCACTTTAATTTGAAGTCTAAACAGGCGAACAAATTTGCTTCAAATGCAGTAGAGAGCATTTTGTGATTCCGAATGAAATACGAATTTTTGTTTTAGCTCATTTAAAACGAGTATAGCTGCCAAATAGCGATTTCATTTTTTTATTCATTTTTTTTTTCGAAAATGGCTCTAGGACTTTAATTCAACTTCGTATTTGTAATGACAAAAGTAGTTGTAGAAAAAACTGCGATTCAAGTTTTTGCCAAAAAATTCGCATAACGAAAATATGATTTAGACGTTTTTTTTTAGTAAATTGCTTTATTTCTTAGATATTCACGTATAGCTATTCGATGGCTCGTTTAATTTTGTTATAATTGTGCAATCTGTTGCTTTTTAATAGTTAAAAGAATATTACATTTAAATATTTTAAAAATAACTTATTTTTTAAACAAAAAATAAAATGAAACAAAAAATTCACTTTTATTGTACGTTTCACTTTTTTTTACATTTTTTCATTATTATGTAGCTACAGAGTAATTGCATTAAAGCTTTTAACCAAAAGAGCAAGTTCGTGCATATTTGTTTCCCTTTACAATGTTTCGTCATCAAAATTAATAGATATTTATAAATAGTTTATTTCCCTTTTAAATATATGTATAAAAAGTATACCTATAAATTTACATGCAACCTGTCTTTAATATGTCGTCACACAATTTAACCTAAAGAGACTTATTTATTTATACTGGCATTCATGAAATTACCATGTATCACGCATATTATAACGTAACAGCCATATTGTTCCCTTTAACTAAATTATTTTTGTTTTCCTATATCATAAGAACAAAAAAATAAAATCCACCCAAATATCCTCATTCCTTTTAAATTATCGAATTACCCTTTAACCTTGTATTGAACCTAACATGCAAAAAAAAAAAAAAAAAAAAAAAAAAAAAAAAAATATGGAACTTATTTTGTTATGAAATTAATTTCTTTCGCGAGTTCGGGAAAAGTTTAACGAATAAATGTGGGGTGAAATAAATATAAGAATGTGTATGTGTTTTCAAACACCACACAAGCACGATATAAAAGGTTATTTTTAATTTTTTTTTCAAACTCCATAAATGCACGTCAGTAAGGACGAAAAAAAACTCCGACACCCACACCCATATTTTTGTGGTGTAGTAATAAATATAAGGATAAGGAATTCCTTATAGTTTGGCGCCACAATATAACCTACTCTGAGGTATAAAAAGTAAAATAAATGAGTCTGCATAAAAATGTGACTCGCGTTATTTCGAAAAATGAAAAACAAACAAAATATAGGAAGTAAGCTTTAGGTCAATATTTTTTTCATATGAAATAAAATAAAATTAAAATCTCTATTTTATTTCCCTCAAAAAATTCAATTCAATCTCATTTAATATTTTTGTGGAAACTCGAACTCCCACAACATGTCACAATCAAAAATTGAAAACTTTTCAATGTGAAATGAAAAGAACAACCAAAATTACGGGAATATGAAATGACGTTCTTCTACTAAAAAAAATAAAATAAAGAAAAAACTTCAAAGTAAAATTAATACAAACAAAGGAAAAACAAAACGAAAAAAAAAATTAAAAAACATAAACTTTCATATCACGCTCGGATAAAACTTTTGTCATGAAAATATAAAAAAAAAAATAAGAATGTAATTATATCAAAAAAAAAAAAAGTAGAGGAAGAGAAGTTCACTTGCGGTTTTTCTTTTTTTTATCTTCTTAATTTTATACGCTCACCGAATTTATATATACATTCTCATATGCTCTGATTACAATTTAAGCAAGTTGGGATGACTGCTTTTGGAAAAAAGAAGCATGTTTCCGATTCTTTCTTTGTTGTTTTTGTTGGTTTAGAATTTTTTTTTTGTGTGGAGACTTGATAGAAAGAATCCTTTGAAGAAGTGTGAAATGTGTGTTAGGTTGAAAGGACGACAAACATTGCGAAAACACTTTTGTCATTTAAAAAAAATACTAATAAAAAAAAACAAAGAACGTGTCTAGGTGTTAAGGAAACAAAAAATGAAAAAGACAGCTTGAGTCTGTGAAACTTAAGTAGAAATAAATGCACATGACTGAATTGCACGAACACGTTCTTATGTGGTTCAAAACTATGATGTGGCTAGGTTTTAGAAATATAATATGCTGATGTGCATTAACGTTATGATATCTTTAGAGAGAGAAAATGTTAAAAAAGTAAAAAGTTGGTACTAAAAATTTTTTTTTTTATTAATTATTTTTTTTTGTTTATAAAAAAAACCATTTTCCGAATTTTAATATTCAATATGATTTATATTGATTTTAAGCTTAAGCTTTTAATGGACTTAAATCCACAAAAATTAGTAATTCGTCCGGGTAATTTCGCTTGGACTCATCAGATAACTAGTGAGGGTCTTGTTAATACGAAATTTCGGTTAAGTTAAGTTTCTCTTAAAATTATTATTAACTACTTAGAAGTAGGTACCAGATTGCGAAATTTTAACAAAATCAGTCCAGCCCATAACGAGCCATTACGACAATAACCTAAAAATAAGGCGTAATTCGTCGCAAAAATGCAGAACTATAGTCTAAGTCACATTTACAAAATTTTTCAAGAAGAACTTTAGTCCGTAAAATGCTGAATTTCGAAATTATGATTATATTCTATTATTAAAATGCTGAATTTCGACATTATGATTATATTCTATTATTAAAATTCTGAAAGAACTACTGCACGGATGAATATTCGAAAATGCGCGGAACACAACAAGTTTCCTTATGACGCGTAAGAAAAAACTCATTTTAAAATTTTGGACTTAGACTAGTTTTGCATTGTAGCTACTAATTTTCTTAAAGATCGTTAAAACACTATTTCCCGTATATGTGAACATTTTGACAAAAACCGAAAAGCTATAATGGCTTAAACATTACAGGTAAGAAGTTTAATCAAAATCGTTTAAAGTCGTTTTTGAGAAACATGAAAAAACTCAAATCGTTGTATGGGAGCTATTTGTTCTATATGAGAAAAAACAAACAATTGAATTTTTTCACTTAGGGAATCACATAAAAATGTTCTGTACCAAATTTGAAGCAAATTGATGGAGCCGTTTAGGATCTTGCTCGATGTATAGTGGAGAGTACAGGCGTATACTGACGGATGGTATGGTGAAAATTTTTTGTTTGTCACATAAGTAATACTTGACCTTAAGGATGAATAATAAAATATACACGACTGAATCTCATGAACTTGATCTTGTGGTTAACAACAAAAATAAAGCTACGTTTTGAAGAAATCTAATAAAAATATCAAAAATACTAAAGAAAATAATTTTTTGATTGATTTTTTTTTTGTTTAAAAACAAAATTTTTTCAATTTGTTTAAATGCAATATTGTTTGAACTATTATGAAGCGCCAGAATGAAAAATTATAACAAAATTGGTCAAGCTACTAAAAAGCTATACGTGAGTAACTAAGAAATATGACAATTTTTAAAAAAAACTGCGAAATCCTATTTTTTAATGGAACTTAATATATATATAAATTTGTAGGCAAAAGCCTGAAGCGCAGTTCTCTTAAAACCCATTTGGTTATAACAGGTGCGAAGTTTAATCAAAATCGTTTCAGACGTTTTTGATAAAACTTGAAAAAAAACCGAAATTGCTTGAGTTAAAACAAAAATTCGAATTCGCCGTCTAGAGAATCACATACAAATGACCAATACCAAAATTAAATTCCAGACCGATGCGACGGGATGGAAGGTATGTGGGAAACCACAACTTTTTCGAACTTCTAACATCGTAGTGCCGAAACCAATACTTGCCCAATAGAGAAATACAAAATAGGAGAACAGAGTTTAATATTGTCCTAAAGCCAGTGATAAAAGCTAAAAGCTAAGCTTTAACTTTTTTAATAACGTGAACGAAAAGCAGGTTAACTGAAAGACTTTAAAACTTAATAGGTGTCTAGTAGAAGCCGATGATAATCCTTGTGCTGAAATCTCAGCTAAAATTCGTTCAATAACTTAACCGAAATAGCAGACCGACTTGAACTTTTAAAAATTTACAACGTGTCCTAGAAAGTGAAGACAAACCTTGTACTGAAAGTCGAAGTAATATAAAAGTGGCGTGACAGCTCGTGTAGAACCAGAGTCTTTAGAGTCTCAAACTCAGCTTAAACTCTTTCAACAACGTGAAAGATTTTTCCTACTCGAAAACTTGAGAAATTAATTTTGACCAAAAAGCAGAATATTCCTTAAATGGTCACCACAACTTTTTGTTTCGAAGCCATTTTGTCAGCAATTTTTGTGAAAAACAAGTTCTTTGAACTAAAAATATCAAACATACAACCGAAGAATTTCCAAGAAAGCTTAATTGTCAGGTTTAAAAAAAAGGTACTGCGTTGCTTAAAATGCGGCTGTTTTAATAACGTAAACGAAATAGTAGATCAACTAGATATGATTAGTAAAAAATTAGATTTGACCGAAAAGCAGATCATTCACGATAAATTAAATAAATAAATTAAGCAATATTTTTGTGAAAATAAGTTCATTAAAAGGTTTTGATTTGAAAATATCAAAGAAACGTCTGACGAATTCCCAAGAAATCTTTCTTGTCAAGTGTTTAAAAAAAAAACTCCGTTCAGTTATTTGAAATGAGGTTGCAGGAACTAAGAGGTATATAAACATCTATTTTTAAAATTTTCTTCAGTTGGTGACTTTACAAAAAAATAATACATATTTAAAATATAAAATTAAATGAAAAACTCACCTGCATTTCTGGTGCACCACCTTCATCTCGTATTAATAATAAATAACTTTGATTATCGACAAATATTTCTTTTTTAAATCGTCCACCTTCAGGTGATTCTTCTTGCATATAGGAACCAGTTAAATAACGATGCACCAAGGCTGATTTGCCAGAGCTCAATGAACCCACAATGCCAAGTCTTAAATCCGGAACAGATCGTGATATTGTCCATTCTTGACTGTTGACAAAAGAATCTGTAAAAAAAAGAAGAAAAAAACCCACTACGATTAGAACCAAGCAAAACCTTTAAAAAAGTAAAAAAAAAGTATAACCTATCTATATTATTAAAATTTTATCACGTTCAAATTATTATTGACAACCATCATAATAATAAAATAAGCTTCCTTTTCAACCGAAACAAAATATATAAACATTCTAATAAGTATTCATAAAAGTGGTTAGAACCAACTCAATGATAAGAATGTAAAATTGATGAACAAAACAAAAAGACAAAGGTTTCATTTTGATTCACACCTTGTTTTTCGACATGATACTTCTTCATATAACGTACATATGTACTGTAGATTTGTTTTTGATTTATTGTCTTTTTTAAATACATAAATGGTCAAATGGTCACTTATGAAATTATATGGTCATCAAGAAATCAGCACTTTGTGACATTTTCTTCTTTTTTTTTTTTTTTCTTAACTAACAAACCAGATCGAATTCTTAAAAAAGAAAAACTTTAACCCTATGTAACCCTCTTCAAAAAAAAAGTCATCATCATCATCATAAAAATTATTTAAGGATAATTTTCATCAGAATATCCTCAGAAAATTCCAGATAAAAACTGATTGACAGGACTGCCATCGTATAGTCATTCAAAAGTTACAATGACATCTCAAGTACTATGTAGATAACAAGGCTTATAAATGATTTCTACATATGTATAAACTCGTTTTTGATTAACTTTATCATCATCATTGGCATTTATATGAAATGGTTGCCAATGAACTGGACTAACTAACCAAATGTCCCTATTCTCATTGTCACCTATTTTATTTTGCTTTAAGACGAAAAGAAAAAATATTGTAACACATTCAAAGATGGACATATGATTGACAGGATAATAGAAGACATGAAAAAGTCTTGAAAAGGGTGACTAAGTTTGTGTATGATTTTTTAAATATGCGTTACGAAGTGAACATGTGTTTATTTCTTAAGTTAAATTCAATGAGAGAGAATACGAGTTTATGAGTTATAATAGGGTTTAAAAGTTATGACAGGAAAACTTTGATGGGATCAGAAGTGTTAACAGATGAAATTTGAATGCTGAAAGGTGAAATTTGAACTGTCCCAATTTTTGTTTGACAGCAAAAAGTTGAAAATAAGGTCTCAAACATTTAAGTTACACAGTGTTAGAAAAAATAATAATATTGTCCCAAAATAAATAGTGTCCTAATTTTTGGGACAAGCATAAAATCAGTAAATATAAACAATCTAGACACTATTATAGTATATTTCAAAAAAAGGAGACAAAATTCACTGTCCCAAAAACATCAGAAGCCTATAACATCTATTTAAAATTCTTTTTTGTGCTGTGTTTGTACATTTAGTTTAAAACGATTGTCATAGAGACAGAATAAACTAATTTCCCATAAATGGGGATATGGAAAAATATTTGATTATTGTTAATTAAAAACTAGTGAATTTACTGTCCCAAAATTTCCAAATATTCTTTATATACATACATATATGTAAATACATTTTATGTATTTTAGGTATACAAAATATATGATAGGAAATATCGTCAAAATCTCACCGTTGTCAAAATATAGTGTCCCAAAATTAATATAGGGATTTTGTTGTTTTTTGATAGACTTTAAAGAGCAAACATTTTTAATTTGGCAGTCAAAATGGGGATAGAACAATATTTGAACATATATTTGACTGTTCCAAAAATGTACTAGCATGTGCCAAAAATTATTGGGACGTACAAACATATGTACAAGTATGCACACATCTAGATATGAAGGTATCTCTAAGGTGTCATCTTAAATATCACTGTCTTTTCAAAATATAAATTAAATTATGTCCAAAACGTACGTGTCCAAAAGTACAAAATAATTTTTTTTTTTCAAAAAGTTCTATACTAAATTTTTACCAATCTTTCTCCTATATCATTTTCAATATTTTTCATTTCCGGAACACAAATCATTGCATATAGCACCTTCATAACAGTTTCCAGTAGTTGTTCTTTTGAATTTCCACCAAACAATACTTCCTTAATTGTTAGCAAATTCACTTTCTTATTAAATCCTGATTGTTGCTCTAATTTATGAGGTTGATCCTTTGGGCTCGCACAAAAGTCTTTGCAATATAAAATAATTAAAAATAATAATCCATACTCTATAAATATACTACATAAATATGGCACATGTCATCTAGAACATTCTATTCAATGTGAACAATATACCAAGGCGGAGATGCAATCAGAAAAGGAAAAAGGACAAAAAAAAAGAAGAAGATCCTGAAGTTGTTACCCCTACACCTTCAGGCAATAATTGTCAAAATGCAATTTTAAGTCCACCCTCTGTTTGTGTGTGTGTGTCTTGAACAAGTCAAAGGTAAATAAATCAGAAATAGATCTTCTACCTTTTGAAAAAAAGGAAGAAAAGTAGATCAACAAAAAGGCGCGCGCAGATGTTCAATTTTTCTTTTTGCCATCAGGATACCTTCAGCGAATAGGTCAATAAATCGTATATAGTTAAACAGGATTCGGTATAAAAACCCGTGAAATGGGAAATAATTCAAATGGTTTTGATAGGCGAAACAGAGAGCTACTGTTCTGATGATGAAAGAAGTATAGTGGTCTTTTCCTGGAATTTTTATAATTTTCAAAAGAAGAAAAAGAAGCACTTCGAGTCTCGAAAGGACATTTTACACTTAATCAATGAACAATACCATTAAAAATTAGCGCAAAAAAAATTTGATAAGCTGTTGCTTCAATATTCACATATACATATGTACGTAGATATACCTGCTCTCTATACTGACCAAGGAAGAATTTCTACATAAGGATTCACCCAACCCATAGCAACGCAAATAAACAAGAAAATAAAACAAGTTACATATACGTGATTCTAAATTATTATGTGTACAACAACAAGCTTAACAAAAGAATATTTCCAATGATATAAGCAAGTACGACACAATTGACCCTTTTCATGTCCTTACATGCCCATACATTTATATTTTACGATCAGTTAAAGGACTATTCACATATTGCACAAGCAGGAGCAGTGGTCAACCCCTTTTATTTTTTTTTTTTATTTTCTTATTAACAAGACGACACATATATATGTTTGTAATGTAGGTAGATCCTTAGAAGTTTTATCCTTTTTGTGTGTTGTATTTTTCTACCCAACCCATCTCACTCCCATTTTCAATAACTCCTTCGGTTTTTTTTTTTTTTTTTAATAAAACTTAAGGTGAAAATGATCCGTGCTACTTACTCAACAACAACGGCACAAGGTCCTTATAATAAAAATTCACTTTATTACCGTTTTATTATATCATTTTTTTTTCTTTTTGTCTGTTTTATACTTGAAGATTCCAAAAAAAAAATAAAGGACACAATGACCATTTTGGTCAAGATGTAAACGAGACACTAGGTATATCATCACTCGATGAGATAAAAATCCAACCACCAACAGAAGAAAAAGGACATTAAATTAGACGTTTTTATGTTTATACATTCATACGTGTAAATGTCTTTAATATATAAAAGCGGTGGTGGCTGACATTGTCTTTTTTTTTGTCAAAATTTTATGAGCTGTTGATGAGAGAGTTCGGTGTAAGAGTCTTAATATAGTCAAATTTTGTTTTTTTTTTTTTCTTAATAAAGGTATCAGTTATATCGTAAAAATTATTTTTATTATGCGTATAACAGGGCAGTAAGTTTAGGTCCTTTTTTTGTTGTTTTCGTTACGGTTGCATATGTAACATATAGTTCACATTTTGGGGTTTTTGTTTTTATTGAGTCTTTTTTTTCATATTCTCGGAATATGACCTTTATTATTTGATCGTAAAAATTTAATGCGCTTTTTAAGATTATTTTTATTTTATTTGTTTTGGCATAATAGAATATTAAATAAAGCAAATAATAATGAAATAGGAGTTTCGAGAAAATGCAAAAGGATATATTAAAGAAACGGAGAAATTATATTGCATTTTTTATAACTTGAGGTCTTCAAACTGCTTCATAGACCGAGTGCTACAGAAGTTATATTTTCAAGTTAGTTTTTTTACTATAGAATACGATTCCAAGGCTTTTAAGAAAAAGTATAGAAACTTCTTAGCACTTTAATTCTTAAAAGGCTGAAAAAAAACACAAAATATTTTGTTATAAAATTAATTGGAGACTTAAGGATTTAAAGCGTACATGAAATCACTCTTCGGATCAGATAAAATTCTGACTTTTTGCTAAGAAGCATTCGAAACTCTTTTTCACACAGACTGTTAAGAGTTGAGTTGGAAAAATTGTTTTTGGTTTTTTTTTATGTGAAATATTTGGAGACTTGGAGATGAATAGGTATGAATCCTTCAAAATATTTTGCACTTTTCTGATATAAAATATTCGAGTATACTTGCTTGGAAATTCTTTTTTGACTATAAAGTTAGAGTTAGCTTAAAAATTTCTTTAAATAAAAATCTTGGAGACTTAAGATGAATATAAATCTACAAAAAAATCGTGTACCTACATATTTGCAATTTGATAAAGTTTTTATGTTTATTAAGAAATTTTTGAAGGACAGAAGTAATTGAAATTGACAAAATAATTTGTTTTATGTTAAAAATTTGGAGACTTTAGAATTGAAGATGAATATGAATACTTCAAGATATAGGTAATGAACTCTTTTGATACTATATATTGTAACGCTTGTCTTGAAATCCCTTTTGGTTAAAAAGTAAGACTAAGCAAAATAATTTCTTGAAATTAAAATCTTGGAGACTTAACAATGAACATGAATTTTTATGTATGTGTAGATACTTATCTGATTATATACAATAAATTTAAATGTTTTTTAAGAAGCCTTATCCCCACAGAAGTATTAAATTGACAAAATAGTTTTTTAACATTAAAAATTTGGAGACTTACGATTTGGAGATGAATTTGTTGCAGGATATTGTATTTTTCTAATAATACTCATTTTTAGTGTTTTTTTAAAATGTGGTATTCGTCAGAAGTTTGAGTAAGGAAAATAAATAATTTGGAGAAGTAAAGTAAACAAAAATCAAAGCTGGTGGAAGTGTATGAATTTCAATAATTCTAAATGTTTTTATTATAACTAAATATGTATAAATGAATTTTGTACTTCTTGTTACTTGTTTTTTTTTTAAATAGTAATAAATATATCCAAGCATATATACAAATCTTCATTTTAAATGGATTTTACTATATAAAATTCTTTGCAATATTTGGAGACTTTTTTTTTCAAATAAATGTAGAATACAAAATTTATATCTCAAACTTTAAATAGAGTTATTTTAATATTTATTATGTTCCTATTAATACTTATATAATATATGCATTGTAAATTTTTCAATTTGGAGACTTTTTTTAAAAAATCAAAAAAAAAATATATCTTTTGATTGAAAAACGAAATTTCAACAAAATTTTGTACCTATTGTTTTATACAAATTTTATTAAAAAATTTTGAAACATTGCAAAAATATTCAGAAAAAAAAGAAGTTGATGGCGATAAACAATTTAATATAATTGAATCCTACTTTTGTGGGCTTCAGGTCTTTTTTGTTTGAATTTGTTTTTAAATAGACGACGTTTCGTATGTGATTATTGATAAACAATTAATAAATTTTTTTAAAAAAACATTCCTTTTTTGCGAATTTAAAAGAATCAATATTTTGAAGATTTAAGTTTATATAAATTAATGTCTCTTAATTCAACATTTTATGATAAAAAAGATTATTCGTTCACAACAACAAAAAAATCATCTTGTAGACTTAAATCAATTTTATTTCAAATTGAATTTTCAAAGTTAAGATTGGAATATATAGCTTGAATTTGATTTATCAGACATTTCAAACCGAAAGGCTTAAAATGTCACCTGCGGCAATTACACATTTCATTCTTTATTATGTCTTCTAGACAAAAGTAGACAAAAACAATCTATTTTCTTGTAAACTTCCATCGTACATATACAGAACACATCTATGTATGTCTTGTCAGATGACCATACAAAATATGTCCCTGTAAGGTTTATCCTTTCTACAAATTGCCACAACAAATTTGTGAACAAGTCACTGTATATATAATATATATAATGTAGGATACCTACCTCTTGTATTTTATGCAATCAGAAGATTTTGACGTATGGCATATGTGTGCATATAAGATAAACATTACAAGAATAAAAAAAAAAAAAAAAAAACATTTTCTTATATAAATTTCTTATATTGATGTCCATGTAAAAGGATTATTTCCTTAAATACATTCTCAAATCCTAGAGCTCACTCTTTGTTCTTTCTGTCTGTCTGTCTGTATGTCTGATGTGTTGTTTCTATGCCCACAGAATTAGATCACCTCGAGGTTTTTCTTTTGGCACAATCCGGGTTTCGGATGCACACATCATTCACTTTATCTGACATGTTGATGAATTACTTTTTTACTTTTACTTCTATTATACAAAAATATATACACAAGGAACAAAAATAAGGAATATTATGTAAATGATCAAGTATTTAGCCGAAGAATTAAATGACTCAAGAGTAATCATATACCTATACATATAATATATCCTTGGTGGTGGTGTCCTTGGTGTTTGTTTTTCAACTTAATACCTATCTTATATATGATGAGCAAAGGGTTACTTACGGGTCAAGGACTGTTTGTCACTTCTCAGGACTTTTAAAGAAAAACCAGTTTACCTTATGAAAATATTTATCCTGCAAAAGATATGGAGATACCCTTTTTTTTTGTTTTTTTTTTAAGTGTGTGAAAGTTCAACACACAAACTGTCATCAGATTATTGTTTTATCATGATGATAGATTGATATATTTAGTGTCAGACTCACTTAGATACATCATTAGCTCTCACAATATCAAAAAAACAGCCTTTAGTCGTCTTAACGGCAATGAACTGAATACTTAATTAATACAAGAAAAAAAGACTAAAAAAAATTTGAGATCCAGAAATGAAAACGAAATGTTATGAGGAGACGGCTTTAGCGAAATGTACCTATTTATACTATAGACGGACGATGAAGTCGGAGCTTTCTGGCATAAAATGAAAAGAGATGTTTTTCCTTTTATGGAATGACATGGCTTAATTTTTTTGTTTGTACTTACTCGTCGCGAAGTGTTGCCATCACTTTAGAAAAAAGTTTATTACACTTAGGCCCATTTGCTGATACTACACGATTTAAGTTGAACTTAAATTCTTAAGGGGAACTTTTTCCATGTCATAATGTGATACTTAAGAAATAAAGTTCAACTTAAATCGTTATGTGTAGTATCAGCAAACGGGACTTAGTTCACAATTAGCGTGAAAAAAGAGTATTTATAGACAATTTTCAGTATAAAATTTTCAACATAACCAAAGCTTTTATTTGAAGTCTATTTGATTGATGACACATGTCAAATTGCGTCATTGTGATCTCGTGGTGAAAAACTAAAAATGTAGTCATTAGAAATGAAAAGGCTTTACAGAAGAATTGAACCATGAAAAGCTTGATATTAAGGGCCATTTTCATAGTGCACTGCACTTAACAAAATAAGTGGTACTTCATGTTCCCATTTTGGGCGAAATTTTATTGTCTGAGTAAGTGGCACTTAAGTGGCCAATGTGGGAGACTAAAGTGTCACTCATTCCTATAAGTTTACACTGGGAAATCGGGCATTAAGCTTTCCTTTTTTTGGCACCTAAGTGACACTTACTTCGACTGTAAAACTGGGCCTAAGGTACCCTAAGTTCCACCAGTTCGGGTGAAAAAAGTATTTATTTTCAGCGTGAAATTTTATACATACATTTCCAAAGCATATAATGTTTGGAACTAAAGTTTATAGTTGATTTTGACATATGTCAAACTGCGATATTGTTATGCCGTGGTCAAAAATTGAAAATGTGGTCGGTAAGAAATTGTGGAACACATTCATTTTTCATTTCACTCGATAAATGAGAATACTTTAGAGAAGAACTAGGCTTTTAACTAAAAAAGGCTTGAAGCCAAGGTAGCCTAAGCTATTGTCAAAGATGAAAAATTTTAAACTTAAGACATATTAGATAGGTAAGAAAACTGACACTTTCTTAAGATCCATATGTTCCACAATATTTTTCACTACAAATTTGTAATTTCACTGTCTTAAGAACAAGGAAAAAAGCAGTAACAGAGTGAATTTTTTGTTGACAAAGTGGCAATTTGCTTATAGGTACCTATTACTTCAAAATTTAAGTTGTGGAATGTAATGTTTTAGAACTGTTAATTTCCTAATGAAAATTTTAATTCCACTTTACAAATTAAAGTGACATTTTTGACAGAAGTCTATTCTTTAACACAATTTTGGTTTATTAAAAATTAATGTAAAGTTTTTTTTTGCTACAAACTACAATAAAGCGGCAACACTGCTCACTTGCAAAATGTTTTTTTTTTTTTTTTTTTTCTGAGCCATAATGATTCATGCACAACGTCATTAGCTGTTGTATTCAATCGCAAAATATAATCAGAGGCATGAAGTGTGGATCAGCAAACAACTTATAAGTTATAAGCCACAACAAGAAACTACTAGGTATATGTTTGTTTGTAGTTGTTCTTTCTCCTTGGAGTTGTCGTGGGCTGAAAATTGGTCGTTTACACGATTCCTTATAAGGTGAAGTTAAGCTTCAAAATAAAAATAAAAATAAATTTAACAAAAATTGAACCAATCTTCTTTTTTGGAGATTTTGTGTTTTTTTTATGTTTTAATTAACTTTTGAAGTTGAATAGAGTGTTAAATAAATATATAGGTGTACATACTTATATATTTATAGACAGAGATGACCTTCTTCTTTTTTTTTAATTTTTTTTTTATTAAATGAAGTTCATTTTAAGTTGGTTATAAATTTATTATGTTCTGTGTATAGTCTGCGAACCATAAGTATAAAGATTGTGTTGTTTATGAGTGGATGAAATTAAATATTGAATAAGCTTCGGACACTTGAATTCTGTTTATGGAAAGACATGATTTTTACAACAAGCTTTTTTTCTTTAAGATAGGTATTTAATATGTATATTGTATTGTATGTATTTGAGTGGAGATTTCAAGGTGAATTTTTGGTTACAAGTTGTAAATTTTTTTAATCATTTGAGATATTAAAAAAATTGAGCAATGAAAGAGAAACACTCGGGTGTTTTTTGGCTGTAAAACTGGTGCTTCCTTCATTTAAATGAAGACACTTTATGAAAATAGCTTTTGCTGTTTTTTTTGGCAATAAATTTCGATAATTCGATAAGAATCCTCTTCAGTGGAGACAATGAACCAAAGGTCTCTATAAAACCTCTACCGGTTGTGGAGAATGATCCACTTAGAGATAAAAATGATTTCAAAGCTGGAATTTTTCGTTTTAACAGTTTTAATAATCATCTCCACGATTTCAGTAACTTTTTTTTATTATCGCGTCTCCCAAAGACTAAAATCAAGCTTAAGAACTAAGCTGCGACTCTTTCGCTCAAATGTGAAATACATGCTTTGTTCGGATGTATCATTTGGAAAGCCTTTTTAGCTGTTCACAAAGAAGCTCCAAACGGCTCAAATGTCTTCGATTTGAAACAATTTTTTGATCCAAACGGATCTCCAAAGATGAACTTTATACGAAAACGGGAGAAAAGACGCTTTTACACGGAGAAACAAAAGGCAGTAGAGTACAATTCGAAAATGCAATGTGATTGGATTGGGCAAGCCCAGCTATCTAATGGAACACAGGAAAACAGACAAACTGACGAGTTAGCCGACCTAGAAGCTTCCGACATCGAACAGTAGAGAAGAAATCAGGACATTTGCGGAAGAACTGGTGGGGGCTGAAAAAGATACATCATTTTTCAAATATTAAATAGCTGCCAAACGTGTTATGAGTATTATCGTTGTTTTTTGTTTGAATTGATTAATTAAACCTTCAATTTTCTTATTCGGGATTTTGACATTCAGGATTCCATAGATTAAAAACGTTTTCAAGAGGTAGAGGCATCCTATAAATTCGAAAAAATCGAGATATTACGGTAGTTCTACTACGATAGTTCTATACTAAAAATGTTTTAAGTTTTTGCATATTAATACATGGCAGACATTTGCCACTCAGAAACACATGGCAGACATTTTGGCACTCAGAAACATATGGCAGACATTTGGCACTCACAAAAACGTTTTTCGCTACCATTAAGTTATTCATACATATTTTAAAAACTTCTGTCAGACTTCTGACTTCTTTAAAAAGTGCTACTTTTGTAAAACAGTCTGATACTTTGTTTAAGACACAAAATACTATATGACTTACTTGAATCAAAAAGAGCGTTTTATATGCATGGACTGGCAGATATTTGATCTCCTAAATTATGAGTAAATTTGTTTTTTTTTGACTTTGTTTTTGTTTCTATCGAAATCAATATCTAAAAAGCAATTTTAAAAGCATCTGGCAGGCTTTTGAAACCCAACTCTAACCTTCCGCTGAAATATGTGTTTGGTTTAATTGTTTCAGAATCTCATATTTATTTTAAATAATAAAATCAAAATAAAAGCAATTTTGAGCACGTCTGGCAGGCTTTTGTGCCCAACTCCAACCTCCAACTAAATCGTTTGTTTGGTTTTATTATCTCCAAATCACTTATATTTTATTTTAAATAATAAATTTTAATAATTCAATTTAAATCAATACTTTAAATTAGATTTTCTGATGCAATAGAAGCGTCTGGCAGCCATTTGCCTACTGAAAAAGTCTTTTGATCTTTGTTTTCATATTTTAAGAGAATGTCATATAATTTCCTTAAAAAAACAAGAAAACATCTATAGGTACTTCAAATTAATATAAAAAAAATCATAATACTTTTAAAAATTTGCTTATTGCGTCTGGAAGGTTTTTTGCCTCAACTCCCGACTCCATATCTAAAACATACGTTTCCTGTTGAGTTTTACTATCTCTGAAACTACTTATATTTTTTTTAAGTACCTAAATAAATTGAAATACATAATTAAGTTTAAATTAATATACAACGGGAGATTTGTTTATGCAACAAAAGCATCTGGCAGGCATTTCCCCATTTAAAAAAGGACATTTGATCTTTATTTTCACGTTATAAAAGAATGTCAAACTTTATTTCAAAAAACAAAAAAACATCTCTACGTGCAGTTTCGAATTAATATCAAAAAATTGATTCTTATTTTCAAATTTTCTTATTTCTGTCTGGCAGAGATTTGGTACACTGAAAACAGTCTTAATGACTTTGTTTTAATCTGAAGATCTAACACCATGTTAAAAATATAAAATAATGCCCCTTAAATTAATATAAACAAAATCAACTAATTTAAATACCTAATGTTTTGAAAATTTTGTCTGGCAGGCAGTTAGCACTGATACCTTAAAAAAGCTCTTTGCCACTTGCTGTCATTATCAGGATGTTTCATACATTCACTATTGTAAAGGAAACAAAGTTGTCCTCTAATATAAAAGGGATACAAAATATCGACTTTTGTTGTCATATGTATTTTGAAAGCGTCTGGCAGCGATTTACAATTTGGTTGAAGTGAAAATCTTCTGCATAATCTGACTTGTCGAAAAATGCATCTTTGCAGAATATCTATAACGATTAAAAAAATGTCATAATTTTGTCCATTAGTTCCAATTTATGTAGGTTATGTCAATTAATGACGCAAAATAGCACAAAACAAGTCCAACTCATGGCCATAGTCCTGCATATGCATCTTTTTTCAAATTCTTGTTAAATGTATCTCTATTTAAATTTCAAAAGACGAAATATGGTTAACTTTAAAAACTTGGCCTTACATCCACTCTGAGTAGTTTTTCAAGGAACCCATATACCTAACATGACCATTGACATCATGACTTTTGTTTTCGATTTCCAATGCCATCATCAATATATACTTTAAAATCAAATAAAAATAAAATTTATATCACAAATAAAAATTAACGATCAAAACAAGAAAACCGCTCATGTGGAAATAAAAAATTTTATGGTCTCGACACACGCACTATATCTACCTAATGTTGTAGGTTCTATAATGCGTTTAAGACTTTTTAGGGTATTTTTTTTGTATGTAGGTATTTTAGTGTTACGCACCTTATATCTTCGATTTTATGTTTGTTTTACATAAAAACTAAAAAGCTAATATTGATTTTGTTTTGTTTTGGGTAATTAGGTTTTATGATATAACACGCGATTTTTTTTGTATCAACAATGACGAATCGATGACTTTAAAAAAACAATAATTATTGAAAACTGTTACGCTTAATTAAATTCACTAAAACAAGGAAAATTATGCTATGTTGACGCAGCATATTGAACATTATTATTAATATTTTTTTTTGTTGTTAAATAAATGAAATCATTTCCATAATCGTTAATCATTAATTTTCATAATAAAATCAGTCAGCCAACACTCAACAGTCATTAACACAGCGGAACTTTGATAGTGATGGGTTTGTTATTATGTCTCAAACTGCTAACTTGGCAAAACGTCGTCGCTTAGCGTCGTTGGCGGAAGTTGATAACATAAAAAAATGGTTGCAGCAAATTATAATTTTTTCTAATCGATATGATATAGTTGAGGGGAAACCCTATATAAAATATAAAATGCACACATAATTTCTTTTGATTGACAGGAATTAATTTAAAATTGGATTTGGAGAATGTTTTTTATTTCTTGCCTACTGGGTGGCTGGTTGACTGATATAGAAGAACATTTCTTGGCTCTAGTTCTATATAGACGACCTTCAATATCCAGACATAAAGTGTTTCCTGTAGCTTTAAAGTCTCATGGTCAAGCGTGTTTTGTTTTATTATTTTTTTTATTATTATTATTTAATTTCAGATTCTGCTATGGGTTTTTGTTGATAATTTTCAATAAAAGCTACGAGTATACTAGAGCAGTTAATTTTTTAAGTATATCTACCAAAATGCTGCTGACTGATTTTTTTTTTAAATTTACATCTTGTTTGAGTTTGGGAATAATTTATGGGGTTTGTTTACGACAATTCTTCACTTCGCATACATATACATAAATCAGGCTTAAGTTGAAACAAATACAAAAAAATAACGAAAGTTAAAAGTTTTACGATGTTTTAACGATTCTTTTTAAATTGTTTCTTCAGTTTTGTAAACTTACAAGTAGTAGAAATCTTTTTATAACCCATTCTAAGTCAAGAACAAATTGACAAAAAGAAGAACGAAATTAACACAAAATTTGTCTCTTTTTAACTTTATTTAATTACGATTTTTTTGTTAAAAAACAAATGAAAAGCATTAAACAATAGACAGTAAACACTTCTTATGCAAAACCAAACTGCTCCTCCAATTGGACATTTGTTTTATCTTCCTTTAAGTAATATTTGCCAAATATTCTAAAAATATATATTTAAAACAAAACATTATACGTTGAAAAATCCATGATAAAAATCAAAGAAAATTTATCGCAACTGGCGCCCAATGTGGAGCTATCGTGCTTCTTTTTATTAGTAAATTTATTTTTTAAACTAAATGAGATATTAGTGTGTCATACTAAAAGAATT
This sequence comes from Epistrophe grossulariae, assembly GCA_929447395.1. Classification (NCBI taxonomy): domain Eukaryota; kingdom Metazoa; phylum Arthropoda; class Insecta; order Diptera; family Syrphidae; genus Epistrophe; species Epistrophe grossulariae. Next base: position 15,032,200 of record OV839567.1, on the reverse strand, counting down.
ATAAAACACAGGAAATAAATTATCTTATTCACATTTAAATTGCGTCCAAATCAGTGAACAGCATATAGGAGAGCTGTAAAATGAGGGGAAACCAGGTGCATTGTTTTTTTTTTTTTTTTCATTTTGAATTAAAATTTAACGAACAGATAGAATTTATTTCTTAATAATTTAATGCATTATTACAAAACAAAATATTCAAAATATAAAAACGCATATAAAACACTACTTCTCATAACTAACTGGCGCCCAACGTAGAGGTTTTTGAGTTCTTTTGAACCGAAGAATTCGAGTAATAGTTTTGAGATGTTTCTGGTCTTAATTGATTTCATTATTTTGAAAGAAAGGACTCATTTTTCAATGAAAAGCACTCCCTCTCATAACGAACTGGCACCCAACGTTGAAGTTTATTTCAGTTCTTTTTAAATAAACAATTCAACAAATAATTTTAAAATGTATCTAGTCATATAAAATTTGATTATTCTAATACGGAAAATTAATTAACCAATGAAAAAGCACATATAGATATTTTTATCATAACAAAATGGCGCCCAACGTTGATCAATTTTTTTAATATGTTTAAATTAGAATTTGAGCAATATTATTGAGATGTATTTATGATTATTTTAATAAGGAGATTCCATTTCGTAATAAAAAACCACCTACAGCACTTTTTCTAGTAAGGAATAGCTGGCGCCCAACGTTGAGGTTTTTTTTCAGTTCTATTTAATAACCAATTCAACAAATAGTTTGAAAATGTATATTGTAGTCATATTTTATTTGTTTATTTTAACAAGTTAAATTCATTTACCAATGAATGAGCTATTTTTCTCATAAAACAACTGGCGCCCAACGTTGAAATTTTTTTTCAGGTTATTAGATTAACGAAATTGGACAATATTTTTGAGATGTATTTCTGATTAATTTTGTAAGAAGATTTTATTTGTCAATGAAAAACCACGTACAGCACTTTTTCTCGTGAAAGACTGGCGCCCAACGTTGAAGTTTTTGTTTTTTTGTTTTTTTTTTTTTTTTAATATTTTACGATACTCTTAGCTTAAGACCAAATGCAAGGATTGACGGTTTTGAAGATTTATAAATACATATGAAATTTATCGATGAACTTTTATTTACAGCCAGGAAAGTTCTATCTATGAGTATCTAATAAAATAATCATACGTGATGAAATTTAAAAAAATTTTAAATTGCAGTTAGATAGTTCTAAATGAAAAACAATACGAAAGGCTGGCTAAAGGTAAAGGGCTCTATATTTTCTTTTCAAAAAAGTTCACAAGAGAGGAATAGAACCGTGCAAGTGAAAAAATCTGAACTATGTAAGTTCGTTAAAAGAAGAAAAACACAAGATGGCTCCGATTATACTTATTTGAAATCAATTTAAACCTTCAAAAGGTTTATTTTTGTTTTATGATAAAATCACAGAAAAAAGAGATCAATTTCTACATAATTTATTGGAATCATCAATGGGACAGGTAGAAGGAATTTATTTACCAAAAGTACATTTTATGAAATTTTATAGATTTTGTGCCCTCTTATTAGACATAAGGTAAAAATAATTCTAACGAATTTTATAAATTTTATTTGACTTTGGTCAGAAAAAAAAATAAAATCTTCCATCTGTAAAACCAATCCAACCAAAACAAACAATTATTCCCTAATCATCTACCATTGTACATCCTTTCCAAGATTTATGTCCTAAAATACAAAAAAAACAAAAGATCCAAACAATACCAAATGTGCCCTTAAATATTTTCTTAAAAACAACTCATAAGAAACAGGGCAAACATACTCATACTCACTAACATAATTGTAAGCTAATGAGCCAAAAGAAAATTCAAAAATAATACAAAAAAAAGATGAGAAAAATAAAAAAAAAAAATAAATGCAACACAATATAGGCAAAGCATACCGTGACAGTTTTCCCATAAATTCTCAAAAACAAGGGATACATTTTAAGAGGATCCTTGCAGTTCACGCGGATGCAAATATTATCCAGTAATTCAATTTAAATATGTTAGGTATAAATTCATATATACGGGAAATAGGGGTCATTCAATTTAGACCAAAAGCCATAAGGCGTACCAGTGTTTTCTACATATATCGTCCATATAATCGAACTGTTACGCTTGGACAATTTAACTAATAAAAACAAGGACTCTCTATTCACGGTATTAGTTCTCATATCAATGATGTCATGGTATGTATTTAGGGTTTTTTTTCATTATTGAATATTTTTAATGTTTTATTGATATTTAAGGCTAATTAGCAAACACCATAAAAAAATTCTATAAAAAAGAAAAAAACGAGGGAAAAAAAAATTCAATCCTGCTGGACAGATGCAAATGAACATTTTATTTATTTAAATCTAAGAAGATTCCTATATCACTCCCAGAGACATAAATCTACTGAATCTATACGAAACGAATATCCAACAACGAATCCTTGTGTAAGTATTTAACATCCTGAATGTCGTCCTAAAAAGAATCACTCAAGTGTGACTGATTTTTTGCCCGGTTTTTCTACCTAAATTTGTTGCCTATTATCACCAAAAAAAATTTATCATAAATCCCCACCAAAAACAACAACATAAAGAAGAAAAAAAGGACATTCAGACAGACAAACAAATATCCACCATAAATAAAATTCAAATTTGCCCAAAAAATATTTAAAACATATTATATCCTTTGACCAGCAGAATTTCATTGCTCAAAATTATTTTTCTTATTGTTCTGCATAAATATCCTTACAACAGTAAAAAAAAAAAATTGCGAAAACAATAAAAAAAAAATATTCAGATGCGAACTTTTAATGTCTGGCGCGTTTCAAATCTTTTATTTGGTTTGGTATAGTTGTGTGTCTCCTTAAAGGGGTTCTGCCGCAGTAGAAAAAAAGCACGACAGTTAAGTTTTGAAAAAAGGATTCTTTAGAAAAAGTCCTTTGAAAAAAAAAATCAAATCTGATTGTAGAGTCCTTCTCATGTACAATTTCACAACTATTAAATGGTAATAAAAAGGATGGTTTTCTTTTTAAAGAAAAATAATAAAATATTCTTGTTACCCTTACTTCTTATATCCTTGGTTATCCTTTTAACGATTTTTTGAGGTATTTGTGTATGTATTTAAAGGTATAATATTGTGTGTTTCTTTGAAGGAAATTCTTCTTTAACGGCGACGTGCACTTGAAAATGATTTCTAGGTTGGTTTTGTCTCCCTTATTTTCATCAAGGAACATCCTGGCTTATTAACAAATAATAAGCAATAATTCATTCGCTAATAAAAGGATATTTTTTTTTATTTTGTGTGTGCGCGCTTTTAATTTTTTTTTTACGAACTCACGGAGATAGGTATCCTTTTTATTTTATTTGTTGGTTGTTTGTTCATTCTTGTTTTCGTAATTAGATCACTCTTATGGTTTTTCTTTTGATTGTGTTCAAGGATATATACAGTATACATATGATGCGCTATGCACTTGAGAGCGAGAAAAAGAGGTGGATGAGATGATACTATATATAAGATTGGGATGATTTATTATGTGTGTAGAGAAGAGAAGATTTCTATTAGAAGTTAACCCTTCGTTTTCTTTAGTTATTCTTTTTTTTCTTCTTTTTTTTTCTGCATAAAATTTATACACTACGTTGTTGCTCTGTGCTGTGTTCCTAATTTGCAGGAGTGTGTACTTTATAGTTAGTTTAATTTTTTTTTGTTCAAGTTGTTTATTTCCGGTTTTTTAGGTAGGTAAGATAGCGTATGAAGTCAAACGGTGGAAAAAAAACACGCCCATTTTGGTTGGATGAACTTTTAAGAAAATAGTTTTATTGGCTACAAAATGGATGTGGGTTTTTCTAAAAAAAAAAGGAACTAGTGATGCAATGACTTGCATATATGTATACAACCTACCTGACAAGAAAAATGAAGAAAAAAACAACCTCATTAGCTGAAGATTGCACTGCACGTGTCCCAAATTCAGGGCATTTTGAAAGTTGAATGAATTCTTGAAAGATTTGAAGGTTTATATGTTTTAAAGTTTTCAGGTAGAATGAACCCTCAGTTCATCAAGCATTACGCTAGAATATTTTCTATATATTAAAAATATTAAATAATTAAGATCACCATACAAGGGCAGGAGTATTAAAATTTTAACTTGTTGAGAAAGGTAGAAAATTTAATGCGAGATTTTTTTTTACAAAAATTTAAGTTGTCCCAAAATTTTGGGACACAAAAAAATTTATGAAAATTTAACCAATTTTTCTCTAGAATTGTGTAAGGTCAGCAAAAAAGGAAAATCTCTTAAAACGCATTCCATTCCATCGTAAATAGTGTCTCAAAATAATTGAAGCTTTGAAATAAAAGGCAAAATTTCGGAAATAAAAACATAAACAAAATTATTATATAGGTAAAGAAATATTTCCTTTGTTTTGTATATTGATTCAAATTTGTCCCAAAGTCTGCGGATACATTTTCGTTGGAAATACAAAAATATTAATTTAAAATGCTTTTTTTTTTAAATACGCATTTTGTATTCATAATTTTTATAAATATAAATTGTTATTGACAAAAACTCCATCATTTTAAAGATAAACATTTAGTGTTTATAAAGAAAGGATTCGTGAACCAACTTTGGGACATATTTCAATCAATACAAAACTACCTAATTGCTTCTAAAACTACCTACATCTTAACTTCGCAAATGATTTTGTTTTTGTTTTTAACCATTTAACTCAAAGCTTCAACTTTTTTCCCATAATGAGTTTTAATTATGTTGACCATAAAAATTATTTAACCACACTTTACACACAAATCATAACCTCTCATTAAATTGTATTGACCTTAACCACATGAAATCACCTTCACATCTCTACATGATTGAAAATATTTTATTTTTAGTTTTCTGGTCAAAGCTCTTGAAATAAAAAAAAATATTACATCTTCATTTTGTTTGACCTTTGCAATGAGATAAAAATAAAAGAGAATATAATACAATTATATATTGTTTGATCTTTTACCGATACAGGGCAAATTTTAATCAATATTTCCCACCAACTACTTGGACTACGACGACCGACTTGATTACATAACCTTGTCGGGTCGGCACTTGGTATACTAAACCAGCCCTCTCTCTACGAAAGACTCAATTATTATACATTGTACAAAAGAAATGAAAGAATTCGCTAAACTTCTTAATAAAAAACATTTTCGAAGACCATTGAGGTGTAATGAAATGGCACCACAAGGAGGCCAAAGAGGGCATATACCTATACACAACTTATTCTAAATCCAATTACATATTCTGTATCCTGAAGCTTTCTTCGTTATTGGTGTTTTTTTTTTATTTTCTGTATTTATTTTTTTTTTATTTTAAGTGAGATTTTTCTACGTCTTCTTCTTTTTATGTTAAACTTTTTTTTTTTGTTATTTTATTTTTTAATCGACTAAAATACAATTGAAGAAATTCTTGAGACCACAATCAGAATGTTTATCGTAGATTTGTTTTTTTTTTTTAATTTTATTTTGGTGCTGTTTATAATTGATTTGCTTAGCCTTGAACTTTTCAACTTTTGACAAATGAATTCTTATAGCGCGGGTTGATTTTTTTTGTCAGCTGAAAATAGGTATACACAATTTATTCCACCCCGCAACGCTTCCCGTCAAGATCACATGTCAAATAAGTCTTAAATTTTTTGTTGATTCTCAAGTGAACAAGCATAAGTTAAAGATATAAATACAATGACGTCGAAAAAAAGAATTCAAGTGTAGCAAAAAAGTGGATTTATATTACATTAATTGAAAATTCAATGTGGCTTGCAATTTTATTTTATTTTTAAATTTTTCATTGAAAAGAATATTGGTATTATTTTGGTACTTGAAAATGTCTGAATAATGGAATATTTAAATTAACTGATGAATAGAAATTTTTAAAGAGCAAATGTCACAAAAAGAGAGTTCAAGGATAGACATGGCTATATAATTCAAGAACAAATTTTGAATATCATAATAAGAATTCTATGGGGAACTTATGGGGTAAAATAAATTTAAGAACATCTTGTTAAATTTGGTGATAATCTATTCATTGGTTTTAAATATTTAAAGGATTTTTTTTTAAATAAAATGTGAAAAGGATTTTCTTAAATTCAAATGAGATTATTTTCAAATGATAACATACAGAACTTAAGCATTTTACAAACAAATAAATCCAGATTTTTGTTAATTTTTACCAGTGACACAAAATGGGAAAAGAGCTTTACAATTCTTTAAATTTTAAGTATTAAAGTATATATAAGTATTTAAGTATAATTATGTTATTATCATGATAAAATTGCAGTTTTGAGTTTTTGTATGGCAGAATTGGCTTAAAAAAACGGTTTTCTATTCATTTTAAAGACTATATTACATTTTTTTTTCAATAAGTGGGCGTGGTTGTAGGCGGATTTTTTTTGAATTTGACAATAAATCCATCAGAATGTGGCATCTTTCTGCGAGTGGAATTTAAAGGCCTGGTTCTTATCTGGAAACATTTTAGGTGTGTTCCTTGACTCTGAAGCTTTTTGCATTTGTGTCAATTTTTATACAAAAATCTGCCAAAGTTTAAAAACAAAATGTGTAGAAATTCACCCAAATGCGCAGAGTTTTAAAATAAAGGAGCACCCCTATTGTTTGTCTCCTAAATACCACTGTGTGTCTAAACGAACCTACGAACTAACTCTCAAAAGAGTAAACTTCCACTAGCCGAACTCCCACAAACAGAACTTACTTCCACAAAATTTAGTACAGCAGGACCACAGTTTATTATTTATCCTTCAAATAAATACCAACATATATATGTAATTAAAGGTACATGTATTTTGCTGGGTTCAAATTTGTAATTAAATTTTAGGTCTAAATTTTGATCACTTCCTAAAATTTTGGGACAACTAAAGGAAAAAAAAACTTTAAGATTAATTGAATTTAATTTCAAAATAAAGCAAGAGATTAATTATTTTGAGTTTTCTTTTTGAAGTTGAGCTACTTAAAATTAAATTCTTACTGTCCCAATTGTTGATACATTTAAGTTGAATAAATTAAAGCTATTCTATGCTTGTCTCTAAAAATCTAAAATATGAATCTTTTAAAAGCTATATAGCTTAGTGGTGATGCCTATAAGTTATGAGTAAGTAAGTAAATAATCCATTTATTGATTTTATAAAGTAAATACATGAACATAATAAAAAATGAATTATAAGCAATCGCAATGCCGTCAGCTCAGTTGGCAGTTAAAACAATTTAAAATTTTGGTTAAAAAAGTTAACATAACAATTTTGTTTTAATCAAATTCAGTTATCAATAACATTCGATATTTATAAGCTTTTTATGAATAAATAAAGATTATGAGTATTTAACTAAATTTCATCTGTCCCAACATTATTCGAAAACTACAACTTAAAAAAAACTGTAATTGAAATAATTATAACATTTTCTCAACTAAAACTGAAAATAATTCTACAATGTACTATATTTGATTTTGTATAAAATTGCCAATTTTGGGACAGAATAGACGAAGAAGTAACGAGCTAACTCTCAGCTCTGTATTTGATTTTGTATAAACTTGTCAATTTTGGGACTGAATAAGCAAAGAACTAACGAACTCTCAGTTCTATATGTACTTGATTTTGTATAAACTTGTCAATTTTGGGACAGAATAATCGAAGAACTAACGAAATAACTTTCAGCTTCATATTTCATTTTGTATATACTTCATTTTGAAGAAGAACTAACGAACTTACTCTCAAAAGAGTTAACTTCCATTAGCTGAAAAGAACCAACTTCCGCAAAATTTATCAAAGGGACATTTAATTGTCAACTTCAAGCTTAAATACCCCTCCCTAACACCGATTTTGGAAATATTTGGCTGATACATTGAGCTCAATGTCAGCTTTCATTTGGTACCCATTTCATCTATGTACGCACTGCTTCCAAAAGTGGATTATCTCCTTTGGAAGTTATTTCAGTTGGGATTAAGTTCTTAACGAACTAAGCTCATAACGAATTTAGTTCATATCGAACGTAATCGCACTATTAGGACATTTTTATAGTTAATTTCACTTTGGATTTTGTTTCCTAATAGAATGTGAGTAAGTTCATATGAACCAACTTCCAATTTTTGTTGTGCATTGGGATTTACTCTTTTGGGAGTAAGTCCGTAGGGTAATCTGAACTCCCAGTTAAAAAAGTGACCTTCAGGCAATTGCTAAACCAATTTGCAGATTGTGAAAAGTCAAATCATCGAATTTCATTTAACAAGTCTTTATTTGTAAAAATAATAAATTGAACTCTACAATCAAATTGGTTTGTGAATCATTTTCTGATTTAACATATATTTACATTTTTAAGGTTAAAATGAAACCACAATTAATGACGCCTTCAAATTATTGTCTCATCTCTCTTTAAGCTCAAAAGGCGTAATTTGTTTGTTAAAATCATCTTGGCATTTTTTTATTTTTAAACCTAAAAGGCGTTTGTTGTTGTTGTAAATTTATCTTCAGAAAATCGCACCTTATTTTTTACAAAAATGAAAAATTATATTTCTAATTAATACCATTTATAGTCACCGACAAAATATTGAACTTGACACAAAATAACTCGCACCTACTGTCATACACACATTTACTATTATTATTTTACTATTCACACGATTAGGTATAAAAATTTTAAATCTTAAGATAACACAAAGAAGCAATAACTCATTGACCTTTTTTTTATATTTTTAAATTGAATGTACACAAATTGCTTAATTTATATACACCTACATTACAAAAAGCTTAAGGAATTTTATTGCGAAACGTGTTTTTTTCTCAAATTGGAAATAGTTGATAAAATCAAAAAAAATAAATATAGCAATTCGAGAGCAAAGCCCTCTGAATAGAATCACGTCAAAGTCATAAATATATATAGGCGTCAAGTTCAAACAAAGTATAACAAAAACAACAACAAAAAGTTACAAAGAATTCATCGATTTAAGAATCTTGTTATGTACCTATTTAAGCAAAAATTTATTTCAAAAGATTGCCAAATAATTCGAGTAGAAAAAATAAAAGGTTTGGAAAGGATGGAATTTGAAAATAAAATAGCTATCAATCATAATCATGAGTTTTGGTTTCAATAGATTAAATGGTTTAATAAAAGATTTTATTTGGGTTCTGTAAATCAAATCATTGAACCGAATAAACTTAATTTCGGGTGCCTACTTTATTCTATCTAGAAATAAAGTTTCATAAATAAAATCATCTTACAATATTCATGAATCTAATTAAAATTTGAAATTTAAAATTCTGAAAGTTTTCTGTTTAAATTTAAATAAAAATCGATTTTCTTTGCTTTTATATCCTGAGTCCTATTAACTAACTATTGACTAAGTCTTTAAATTTTATGATTAAAAATTGAGTTAATATTTTTATATACCTATAAATTAATATTATTTTACTACGAAGTTTATTCTTTAAAAAAAATATTGTTTAGTAATTTAATGTTTTAATTATTTAAATGAAAATTATTTTAATTATAAATAAATTTATAATTACAGTTAAATTAATTTGATTTAATAAATTAAAAAATTAAAATACTAAGGGCTTGTTTCACAATGTCTGAGTAAAGTTCTGATTAGTTACTCGACACATAAATACTAGCACAGGGTCATAAGTCCACAAACCACACATAAATAGCTTCCCATTTATAAAATATTCAACTCGAATAAAGACAACTGTAAGTTTTTCTACTGTGAACTTTTGAGACTGTGCCAATATTTATGTGTCGAGTACCGAATCAGAACTTAAGTCAGACTTTGTGAAACAGACCCTAAGTAATATTTTTTGGAAATTTAAATTTATTTTAAAATAATTACCTAATTTATTTGTATTTAATTTAAAAAAATTCTAAAAATTGCTTATTACCTTTTTTTAAAATAAAAGTATTTTACTTTACAGACATACAGATTGAGACTAAAAATTAAATAAAACCAAGAAATCTTTTGCTTAAATTTCTACCTAAATTGGCAACCATTAGCGCAATCATGTTAGCATCAGTTATGACTCTTAAAACCTGTTATAATAACTTTTTTTCTTCTAATAAATGTACGTTAAAATTTTTATGTCTGTTTTGAGAAATACCTATGTATGTATGTATATATAGTTCAACCTTGAACTTCAAGTGTTTGTTTAAATTATTTCATATAGAGAATGTATGTATATATGTATGTATGTATGGTAGTTATGGTTTTGAAACACATGTAATCATAATCTATGATAAATAAAGTTGTCATATAAAACCATTTAAATAATTTTAGCAAAAAAAAAAAAAGAAGAAAAGAAAAAAGCATAAAAATGTCAAATTAAGTAACTAAATCAACAAAACATTTAATTTATTATTCCTCATATTTAACACATTGTGAAAATTATACAAATGGACTTTTGAATATGGGAGAATTATGAAATGGGTCATCAAATCTTCATCTTTAATTTAGTCACAAAAAATTGTTTTACTAATGAGAATTAGATACGGTTTTAAGTTAATGATATATTAAGTGTCTCACCAGATTAGCAGAATAAAGACCTTGGGAAAGTTATATGAGAAATGTTTGGAATTTTGAATTGGCATTCTCTAATTAAAACAAAAGGAAATGATTTGAAAAGAAAACAAATTAGGTATGTGAAATAAAAAAAAAAAAATTAGAAATTGTTTTGTATTATTATGTAATTCAATTTTGATATTAAGCTTGTCCTAAATTTTGAGAAATGTAATCTGGAATCGAATTAGAAGCAGAATTTGTGAACATATCCTGTGATTTTTAGGATACAATTTTGCTCTTAAAAAAGGAATTTTTATTTTTGAAGATTCATTTTCTACTTCTAAGTGTCCCAAAATTTGGTACCTACCGACAATTTTAAGAATAAACACAATATATGGTTCTTCTTTTAATAAATATCACACAAAAGTACTGGGTTAAAATTTGTACCTAATTGAAAGATTAGTTAAGATTTTTATCTGTCCTAAATTTTTGGACACTTGAATAAACACTAAAGGAAATCATTTTAAGATCCATTGAATTGTATCGAAATAAAACCGTAAATCGATTTGCATGATATAAAATTTTGTAACTAACCGAAATATTTAAATTATAATTGTCCCAATTATTATTGGGACATTTGAAAATTATTAAATAAAATAAAACACACAAGCGTTTTTATACTTCTATTAAGAAAATCTCTCTAAAATGTGTTTCATTTTTTTACTAGTTATACGTATGTAGTTAGGTACTGGTGGTGCTAATATGCTGTATTTAGTATTGAACTAAATTTCATCTGTACCAAGTTTATTTATTTGAATATGAAATATTTTTGTGTATGAAGTAAACTAAAATGATTGTAAATTTACATGATTTGCAGATTAGTTTTTTGTTTGTCCTAAATCATGTGACACTGTCGTGTTTATTTTAAAAGATTTACTTTTTCATAGAAAAGTCCAAAATTAAAAAAAAATTAATTCTAAATACATGTTAATAAAAAAAAATTAAATATTCGATCTGATTTTTGTCCTAAATTTTGTAAAATATCTGATTTAAGCTAAGTTCTAACAATCAAAGAAGTTATGTAGGAATTTCTACTTCTAAGAAATGTGAATTTCGATCTTTTGATGAATTCTGAAAGCTCTTCCCAAAATTGGGACAGTTAAAAATTTGCATATACATACATACATATGTACATAGATACCTTTTTTATAAATTTAAAATCAGAAAATATTATTAAAAATAAAATTAATCATGCATATAGTTTAATATTTCCTCATTTAAAATTTAAAGTATTTGTACAATGCTGCTTGCTTGATTTAGTATAAAATAGAATTTTGGGACAGAATACTCGTAAAAGAAGAATATGTTTTGATGATCAGCTGTTGAAAACAATTATACAAATACAAATAATTTTTGTTAAGAACTACACAAAATATACCAAATGAGTTTTTTTTTGTTCTGAGCACGCGTTTGATTTTTACATTTCCCCAAGATTTGAGACACAACTTAATATTAAAAAAAACAAAAAGCCACTGAAACATTTAACACAAATTGTACAGAAATTGAAAAATAATGTCAATGGAAGACTGAAAAGAGACTTTTTGGCTTTGTGAACTTTTGATTCTTACATTTTCTCAAAATTTGGGACATAACTTTAGTTCAAGAAACTAAAAGCCACAGAATCATTTCATGAAAAGTATTTAGAAATTAAAAATTGTGACAATTCCAGACTTACACAATGAGACCTTTCGGTTGTGTGCAATTCTGATGTTTAAATTTTTCCAAAATTTGGGACACAACTTACATTTATAAGACAGAAAGCTACTAGACAATTTAATACAAAGTTTTCAGAAAATGAAAATTATGATGGGAGACTGATTTAGTCATTTATATCAATGAATTTAGGTTGTCCTTAATTTTGTGACACAGAATAAGCGTCTCTATTAATTTTTAAAATTCTTTTAGAAATAAATATTTTTAGTAAGCCTACAGATGAATGCAAAAATAGATGTTTTGAAAAAAGAAACAAATTTTATAAATTTTTGTATTAAAATGTTTAGGACAAAAATAAAACTTTAATCTTAAATATTTCTGTTTAAGTGGTTGCACATACATATATAGCAGGTACCCTTTCTAGATTATTTTTATAAAGCAAAGGTTACACAGAAAGCCATTTAGACTGTGTAGCTGCTTATACTTTAATAAAAGCAGTAAGAATTGGGGGACCAACTTTATTTTTCACTGTATCTTATTTATTCATTAATACAAATTTTGGAACATAAATATTGAATTTGTTCATTTTAAACTCTCTTATTATAAATATAAATGTGCTAATGGCTATAAATTTTTTTAAGTTTTTAACATACCAGCTGAGGTGAAACATTAAGAGCTAATTAGCTAGATGTGGCTTTGAAAATGTAAAAGCAAACACCTATTAACGTTCCTTTCACTTTCTAATTAGATACGAACAATAAAAAAAATATTAAAATCTAATAAACAAACTAAGGTAAAATTTTAATGACTTTAACAATAAAAGAAAGAATTTATGAAATCGCTTTCACAAAAAAAAAAATAAAAACGCGCGAAAATCATCCTGAATTCAAATCCTATTGTAATCGTATAAATTTCTTCCTTCCACACATTAAGAAAATCAAATAATCTCCTTACGACAGCTGATCAAATTTTTGATGAAAAAAAAGAAGAAATTCGATAAAATAATATTGTCATAGTCAATAAAATCATCACGAACACACTCACACACATATTGGAAAACCACCACTGTAAAAGGGAGAAATTGAAAGGATGTCATAAATTTGCTTTCCTTTTTTTCTGTTCATTTCACTCGATTTTCAAGGATTTTTCTTTTGATTTCACTTTATTTTTTTTTTTTGTTCGTGTCCTGCTTGAACGTTATAGATTGTATAAATGCTGCTCTTGTCCGTGACTGTGTCGCCTGTCAGTCTAGCCACTTAATATCTTGTCTATCAAAATATATATTTTTTATAGTCATATTGAATTGTATTTAATTATTGATTTACTTTACTTTGTCTTTTGTTGGTTGGTTAGTTGGTGTGTCCTGATGTGTCGTGTCCTTGAGTATATAGATATAGAATCTCTCACGTGTGTAAAATGGTTTTCTTGTTGTTGTCCTAAATATAGAGGTTGTATCTTGGTTCGTTTTATGTTTTCTCAGTATGTATATTTCAATGTGTCTCAATCGATGATCGGTTAAGAATAAAATTGGTATGTGATTGGCATATAATTCCTTGCAAATCAAATTGAAATTTTATTTTTAGATTAAGTCGTCACATATATTATAGCAAGCAGCTCTAAAATGGCTTTAATATTTATTTTTTTTTTATGTCGAATCGAAACAAAGAGAACAAGCTGAAAATGTAAATCGAATATTTTTATTCTCCTAACCCACTCAAGTAAATACATATACACGACTCGTATATGCTAAGGTTGTTGGTATAATAAAATAAACGATATACACCGAGTTGTACCTATACCTATCTATATGCATTGGATTTTAAATTTTGTAATTACAATTTGCAAATTGTGACAGGCACGAACTTCTGCATTTGAATTTAGGCGGTGCATGATTGCATTTGCACAAAATGACGTAATTAGGAAATCAATAAATAAAGTTTATTTGAATAAATTTAAATTAGTCATAGAAGAGCAACATACATAGATAGATCAGTGAAAGACACTCATTCATCAAAATGTAATGAAGTGAAGCATTGTTTTTCTGTGACATTTTGATGAGTGTAAGGTTTATTTCATCTGTCTCAAAATTTGGAAAAACTTTGCTTGATTGTGAAATAAATGTAAATATACAAGAAATTATAACGATTTGGGAATTTTATTAAAGTTACACACAATTTTTTCATTTGTCATAAACTTTGTGACACATTATTTGAAAATATTTATAAATAACCAATAATGAAACTAAGAATAAAAAACATATGCTTCTGAACAGAAATAATAAAAATTGAATATTCGATATTTATATGATAGAGATAAGGAAATCTTGTCCTAAATTTTGAAAACTCTTTGATTTTAGCTAAGTATTAACTAAAAAAATAGACATACCTATTCATTTTCATACCAGAAAGAAATTAGGATCTCATTTTCAACTAATCTAAAAAAATACGATATTATTTGATGTGCAAAAAATTATTGCTCTCTTTGGGACATATCCAAATCACATTTAAGCCATCTTTAATAATAAAATAAATTGATAAATAAAATAATCCTTTCCAGACATTTGACTTACACCCTTTAAAAATTTGAAAGATATGTTTATTTAAAGGTCCTTGTCCTAAATTTTGGAAATTTTTTGATCTAGAATGTAGAGTGATTAGATCAAAGAGGACATCTTCATTTACAAGAAAGTAATAAAGAACTAACTTTCAACTTGAGCAATCAAAAATACATAGTGTAATTTGATGTTCAAAAATTATTGCAATCTTTGGGACATGTCTCAATCATATTTAAACCCCTTTAATAACTAAAAAAAATAAGTTTCCAAATAAACAGTTACATAAAATAAGCTTTTCCAAACGTCTGAATTACACGTTTTTAAAATTTGATAGATATAAAGAAATATTGTCCTAAATTTTGAAAACTTTCTGATTTCAGCTTTTTTTTTAGATTTTTTTAGAAAATTTTTATAAACTCACTTTCAATTTCAGAAATTTAAAGAAATATGATATGATTTGATATTCAAAAAATTATTGCAATCTTTGAGAAATGTCCCAATAACATTTTAATCCTCTTAAATAATAAACAAAAGTTTTAAAAAATATGTAAGTAAAATAAGTTTTCCCGGACGTCTGATCTACAACTGTTAAAAATTTGATAGATATTAGGAAACCTTGTCCTAAATTTCTGAATCTTTCTGATCTCAGCTAAGTATGTATTTAGAAGAATCTTCATTTTTATTGGAAATAGAAAATAATTTAAAACAATTAAGACATCTTCATTTACAAGAAAGTAATCATGGGCTCACTTTTAACTTGAACAGTTTAAAAATATGTATGATATCATCTGATGTTCAATAAATTATTGCAATCTTTGGGACACATCTCAATCACATTTAAAATATCTTAATAATGACACAAACCATTTACAAATAAACGGGTAAATAAAATCAGCTTTACAAATTTGATAGATAACAGGAAATATTGTCCCAAATTTCGGAAACTTATTGACCTTAGTTAAGTATTTCGACAATATTTGAAGTTATATAGAAAGACCTACTTGTAAATGTTAAAGGTTGTGAATTTTGATTTGATGAAGTTTGAAAGCTTTCCTAAAATTTGGGACAGATAAGTATATATTCATCATTTGAACACAGTTTTTCCAAGGGAAGTTTAAACATATATACTTTTTTTCTTTTCTTTTCTTTTTTTAACCTATGCCCCTACTCTCAAGCTCATAAACCATTAATTCAACCTCACTTGTTCTCATGAGTACATTTTTCTTTCATAAATCCAGCATTAAAAATGTTTTCTTGTCTTAATAATTCTACAGTTTAATCTAAAGAATTATTCTCTTGTCCTGTCCTACGATTAAACCAAAAAAAAAAAAATAAAAGTGACAAAATATACAAAACCTGTCGCACGACTTTTATGCATAAAAATATTATTTAACTCAATGTTGTTGTCGCCAATGATTCTATGTAAATTATATTTTTTTTTTTTATATTTTCTGATTCTTTGTAAGTTTGACGACAGAAAAGACATCTTGTAAGTCGCTATATGCGCAAAATATCATCATCATCACCATCATCGTCGTCGTCGTCATCATGTATAACAAACAAACCAAACCAATGCAAACTGCATTAAAGATTATGCGCCAACAGCTGTCGCGTCTGGGGACTTAGTGACAAAAATTTTGTAAAAAAAAACGAAAGAAGTATCGACTTGTAGTCATACTTGTTTAATATATGATGTCTTGAGTTCATATTTGCATTGTGGGTGCAGCTGTGGGCTTCTTCAAATCTTCTCTCTGAATCATCAAGTTTTTTTTAAACACTCACGATTAATGGTTAGGGGCAGGTTCTAGATTCGTAGAAAAATCGATAAATCCAGAATCGGAAGGTTTGTCAGTCAAAATCTTGGAAATCTTAGGTTTTAGGGGTGCCTAAGAAGGGATTTTCGGAAATGGGTTTCTAACTTGGAAAAAATAAACTGTCACAAAAGAGCAAATTGGGACGATCTAGCTAAGCCCTTTAAGTTAATTAAATTTGAGTGAATTATCAAAGCCTAATGCTCTGCTGACTGCACAAAAAAAGGTGCGAAAACGAGACTTTAAACCAACAACAACAGAAAAAAAAAAATACTTCTGAATGATTTGGCGTCCGTTCGTCGGCTGCGGCGTCATCGTCATCGTCTCCCATCGCTATAGCCAAGGCAATTAATAACTTTAGCTTTTACTGCTCTGGTATATTTTTTTTTATTTTTTGTTTAACGAGTAATTGAACAGGTTTGGCTCCTTTTTCATGTTTAACTTGTACGTGATGAATTTTGAGTTTGAAATATCAAATCACTTTATCAGTCAGTGTCGTGCGTCGTCGTCGTGGTAATTGCCGAAAGGCTTTTCACTCATTTGTATATATGACAGTTGATGGAAATTAATTTACCATCGCGGATGAAAAAAGTGATGAAAGTTTTTTGACAGATCCTGTTCAATATAAATTCAAGAACTGTATATAAGATTTAAAAACCCAAAAAAAAAACATAAAAAAAATTTATTCTTGGTCATGCTCGGAGTGTCCCAAATTTGGGTGGTACCTACATTGTGTTTGCAGAGAAACCTTCACAAATTGACAATTATATATGTATACCTTTGTATAGTTGCCCACCATCTGTGGCAAAACCACGGTCAATGGGCATACGATCATATAGATAGGTGCACGTGGTTAGCTTATTTCTTCTATAGGGCCAGCGTTTAAACGGGCTTTCCTCTACAGCTACATATATTTCTATCTATATTCACACATCTATTAATTCATTGGCAATGAGAGAATAAAAACCACAGATAATAATGCTATTGCCCGCCCGAATTCGAATAGGGCGAGAGAGAGTAATAAATATCAAAACCGGAAAATGTTCTAATGGAACGATCACACCAACTACATTTATACAGCGAATAAAAACCCATCGCATATGCAAACAACCGAAGAATGGCTCCCCCACAAAAAAAAATATATAAAGTTGAATCGTTTTCTTCCTGCTTTTCCCTTGGGCATTTGAATTGACTGTGTTAAGTTCCATTTGAGTAGGTGAAGGGGTTCCGTAGTTTTGTGTTGTTTGATCAAATAACTAGCCATCATCCTCTACTGCGCATTCTTTTCATGTCGGCGTCGAGTCGTTGTTGTAGTTGTAGTCGATGGACGATCGTAAAGTAGGTACTTTATGTTAATCCAATAATAAGAATAAAAACAATAAAAAGAAACAAAAATGATCAAAGAGGGATTGCAAACATTTAAAACAATATGCTTTCTTTGGCCTTAACATGATGGTGACCTACAATTGGGCTTATTTGGTGGTTTGGATTAAGAGAAAAGGACGGAAAAATCGTTCTTGTTACTTTTTCGATATATATATCTTTTTCGAATGAGTTATTCAAAGCTTTTTGTGGGGGTTTTATTAGTTTTTTTTTTAAATTTTAATCATCGGCTGAGAAATATTGCATATTCAAAGGAAACACAAAATTGGGACAAGTTTTTAATTTTTAAATAATGTAAATAAAAATTGGAACAGTTCCATAAAATTTGCTTTTTTTTCTTAAAAGAAATAAACGAAAAATAACATTGATAACCTACGTGTAAGAAATGTGTCCCAATATTTGGAATTTAAAAAGGTTATCCCAATATAAGTTGTTTTATTTATTTTCTAAAAAAATATTGTCTACAAACAATTTTAATTCAAAAGCTTAAGAAAGCAAGAAATTTTTTTGGGACACCGTTTCAATCATAAAGTTAAATAGTACAAAAGAAACTACTGCTAAAAAACGACTAAAGGATCTAACTTAGACAATTAGAGAACCTTATTCTATCTTTACGTCATTTTATTTATTTTAAATAAAAATACAAACACATATAATTTAAAAGCTTGAGAAACCAAGAAATTTGAATGATAAATAATTTAAATAAAAATAAAAAACACTGCTAAAAAATTAGTAAAGTCTAACTTAGATGTTTGGAGAACCTTATTTAATTAACCCGTTTATTTGAAACCTTTTTTATTCATAATAAAGAGCCTTTAATTGGATTGGTACATGTCCCAAAGATTTCAATAATTTGTTGAACATCAAATGATAGCATATTTTAAAATTTTTCAAATTGAAAGTGAGTTAATTATTAAAAAACAAACTTGATAAAAATTGAATAAAAATTCTTAAATGAAATAACAAAATAAGGAAACCGTGTGAAAAATTTGTGAAAATTTGTTTACCAAAATTCTCACTTTAGAGCTAAATAAAAATTAAAATAAGTTCTTATGGTTTTTATGTGGTTTCATCTGTTTCAATCTGTTTCATTTAACAATAAAAATATGTCCCAAAAATTATGAAATTTTTTTCTGTGTGCTTACGAAATACGTTTTCATTTAGCTAATTTTTGGGACGTTATCAAAGGTAATACATACACATACACATGTCATAAAAAATTTCAAATACATAAATTCGACTTGTGATGAAACGCCCGTTAAGGATACCTCATTCGTTTAAAAAATTGTAGCACATATTATGTATTTATATACAATTTTAACAGAAATTCAGAAGAAAAAATAAATTTAAAAATGTCCCAAAAACATCAATATAAAATTTCCTATTTTTGTGACATTGAAATGCGAAAAAATCCTACCATTTTATAAGCAATGTTCATCGATCCTTTTTGCTTTGACAATTTTCAAAATTTAAAATACATACATACATGAGCTTTTTTTTTGAAATTATATTTTCTAAGGATTACAAAAGATTGTTTTGCAACAATCGCACTTAAAGAAAATGGCAAAAATGTCGAAACAAGGTATTGGAAATGCACATTTTTTTGTTGAAGCACGTCCCAAATATTGGTAAATTATCGTTTCTAAGACGTAAAAATATTGATTTGTGTCAATATGCAGAAAATGTCGAAACGAGGTTGTTGGACTGAAAATTTAAAAACATATTGAAAATATGTTTTTTTTTTTTTAAACTTGTCCCAAATATTGAGATATTATCTTTTCTTAGAAAAAGAATATTGATTTGTGATAATATTTCGCACTTAAAGAAAATTTTAAACAACCTTGTGTGACTGAAGATATATTTATTTTAAAATATTCCCAAAATTCAAACGAGCAAAGAATATACAGAATTTCTTAAGAGAAAATTTAAAACTTTTTTATGAATTATTTTCGAAGTCACTGGTTATAAAATCTTCTTTTTTTTTAATTCAGAAAAAAGAAAAACAAGAAGCTTAATTTTAAATTAATATTTTTAAAAAGATTCGTTAGAAAAATTGGAAATAGTCTCCAATTGAAATTTGTCCCAAAGATTAGAATAGCATATTCCTGATATAACCAACAACGACGATATTATTCTGTGTTTCCTCTTTTTTTTTGTATTATTTGCTATCTTCTCAATTGTCTTGTTTAAACATTTCATTTAAAAACTAAACCAAACAAAGGGGGTAAACAATATACACTGTCACACAGATAGCATCTTATAGTTTGCACCATAAAAATATAAAATAAAATTGCAATACGAGAGTACCTACTATTTTTTATCTCTCTTACCTAATCAAAAACTAGAAAGGAACAAAAAAACAAGAAAATTAAGAGCAAAGAGACAACAATGCCACACCGAAAACAAAACAAATAAAAGCGCCCAGAAAAAAAATACATACAAATAAAATGTCGTGAGTGGTTGCAGTTGCAGTCCGTATGGATTGGATACCTAGATATACATATGTATATCCTTCCTACACTCTTGTCCTGTTCTCTGGACTGGAAGTTTGTAAAAAAAAAACCAACAAAAAACTACAGTCAAAATGTTACAATATCATCGTACGTAGTTGTCTTTGGTTTATTAAGTGGGCTGGTTTGATACCCAACAACTGACAATACCTTGGGATGGGCTTTAACTGTACCAAGGATTCTACTATTGGATACGAATTTCTTTTTCTTCGAGTCTTTCGAATCGTACACCCTGGGATAACCGTATATCACTAGCATAGATCGGATTTCCATTTGACTTATGATTTCCTATGCATATTTGCAACAAAAAAAAAACTCTCGACCAGTGAACCGGCATTTTTGCATTTTTCATCTACAAGATGAACTTGAATCGAGAGATTCATCGAACAGAATGAAAGAAAGAAAGAAAATAAGAACAAAAGAGGTTACCTCTCTACTTCGTCGACGACCGCAACTTCTGTTGTGTTTGTGTGGTGATTTCCTTCCGCCTTGAATACACAAACAGTTTGCGGGCGGTCGTCGTCGTCGATTGAATTCTGACCGACAATGACCGTATTTGCACAGAAGTACCACAGGGTTGTACGTTTGGCTGCTGTTTTTTTTCCTTTTTTATTTGGTGCAGTTCATTATTTTCTTTTCCATTTCCTTTCTCCATTTTAATCGTATTTTTTTTTGTCTACCTTCATGGTTCTGCTGCTGCTGTGTGTGTTTATATTGTTTTGGGACCTTTCTTTCATTTTTTTTTAAATTATGATGATATCAATGATGATAGTCTGTTTGTCCCCTTTTTAAATACTTTAACTACATATTTTATGTGACATTTTTATGATGACCCGATCTGGTCAGTCCATGTAATTCGTTTGCTATTTTAATGCAATGAAAGAAACATGTGTCTAGGTATGTACTAGATATATGAAAAATATTGAATGAAAGTAAAAATCATAAAGAAAAACAATTCGATTTGCTATGTGAAAGTAATATTTTCTGCATTTTTTTTATGGATTTTTTTTTTGTTCATTGATGTTGCCATAAGTCAGATGTCAGTTGATTTTTACGATTATTAAAACTAATTTAATGTCCAGCTGCCATGTTAGAAGTGTCACATAAACTAGAAGTGATTTTGAGTCAATCGGGATGGGATCATTCATGTAGAAGCGATATTAAGTCATTGTTTGGATTAGCGATGGTTTGGGATTTTTAAGTTATTTGCACTTCTAATTTTGATGGAATTTTTAGGACATTTTTAATATCAGCCTTACGGCAGATGCGAGGTTACACATTAAATCAGTTCAATGGAAAGGAATTTTTGTATTGATTTAAGGATGTTGACCAAGAATTGAGAAACGAAAAGAAAGTGTCCCAACTTTGAGCCAAGTGTTTTTTAATTGGAGATTTGTTTTTTATTTTTCCTTTTTGGGAACTGTTTTTTTTTGCAGTCATTGGCAAATTAACATTTGGGACATATCTGAAAACATAACATTTCTTTGGTATTTAAATCATTTGAGGAGATTTGAAGTCCATTTATCGAGAATGTTAGGATAGACATAATTTTTTTTTTGGGGGAAATAAAATTTTTTTTACATTTTTCTGTCCCAAAACTAATATTTTGTAGAATTTCTAAAAATTTCAGTAATTTAAACACGATTTGTAAAGAACCATCAACAAAATTGAAAAGAACGAGGGTTGAGGTTTAACTCGTTCTTTTCAATTTTGTTATCATTCTTTACAAATCGAGCACGACTGTAAAAATTTTAGAAATTTTGCAACCAAAATTTGGATTTTCGGGACGCATTGTAAATTGAAAATTGTTTTCATACACAAAGATCAAAACCATTAATCCACATAGAGACACAATTTAATTATATAAATTGTAAAATAGTAAGTTCTAGAGAGACAGAAACACATTTAAAAAATTTGGGACATGTTATTTCTTGAGTTTTTCGTCTCTGTAGCTGTCTTTTTGTATACAATTTTAAGATTTTATATCATGAACAGTGAAAAAAGCTGAAAGAATTTAATAATTTTTATTAAAGTTGATTTTGGGACATATAAGAACAGTCTCTTTAAGTTCATTTGAATAGATACCAAGTTAAATTATATAAATTGCTAAAATTGAGTTAAAATTTAAAGGTCTAGACGATAAAGAACACACTTTAAAAATTTGAAACATGTTAATTCTTGAGTTTTTCTTCTCTTTCACATTGAGATTGAAATTTGAATAAATAGTTAGATCCCATATTATGTACAGTGAAATATTATGAAAGAAGTTAGTGATTTTTATTATAGTTGATTTTGGGACACAGTATGACAGACTCTAAGAATACATCTGAATAGATACCCAGTTAAATCATATAAATTTTTAAAATTGAGTTAAAGTATAAAGGTCTAGACAGCAAAGAACAAATTTCTTAACTTTGGGACATATTATTTCTTAAGTTTTTGCTCTCTTTAAAAGTCTATTTGAATTAATATTTAAGACCCGATATTAAGTACTATAAAAAAAAGTGAAAGAAGATTTTGGGACATGTTAGGACAGCTTCCTAAAGTCCATTTTTGAATAGATATGTCTGAAAATTTGAACTATTTTTAATAAAAACAAATGTTTATTGTTTAAATTGTATGCCTGACATCACAGTGACAATACCTTTCAGCCCTTCACATAATGAAAACAAGAAAACGTCGTAATCTTCCCACGCTTTTTTTTCTAAATTGAAACATTTCAAATCGTTGACATTTTCAGTTTATTCTCTAGTGGCCGCATCTAAGTGAATTTTGAAAAAGGGCACATTACAAAACTATACTCATTCGTATCCTCTAACAAAACACGTTTACACCCACAACACACAACATCATGATTAATGATTTGCACCTTAGACATACATATTATATAGAGAGGCAGCAGTTCACATCTAAACTTATAACAATAGAAATGATACTCTTCAAGAATTTTAAAATAATTAATCATCGCATATACCACCGACACCACATTCTATTCTTTTTTTGCTTTCCTTTTTTTTTCTACTTATATTAGACTTTCTAAGCAACAGCGTGATAATAACGATGAGTTTGTATGGTAATAATAATTGTGATTGCCCTTTCTTTTGTATATAAAAGTAGCTATAGATTTGTATCTTTTTGATTAGGTGGTATATAAGAGAGAGATATACATTGAATACCAAACGACCCTGAACGCTATAAAAATAAGTTCAGTTGTTCATTGAATGCGGAAGTTAGGTTGATTTCGTGTTTATATATTGCGATTTATTTTTTTTTTACAATTCTCAACCAGAATTTATGTGTACACTTTTTTTTATTTGGATAAAAAGATAAAGAATAAAAAGATACTCAGACACTCGAGAGATATTTCGAGTGTATTTATTTTGTATATTTGTTTGTTAAGCCGTTAATGGAAATTCCATGATCTCATTAAAATGTGTTGAGATAAATTATTTTGGTTTGAGGGTAAAAACGAAAAAAATCAAACAGATGTTGATTTTTTTTGTGGCGCGAATAACAATAATTTGCAACAATAAATATGCGCATTTTATCAACAATGATGTCATAAACAAATTCCTGAAGCAAATATGTGTTATATTGAAAAATAGTACAATTATTGTGTTAGAACTAGCACATGTCCTTCAAAAATTCTATTCATCACACCTCTTTTATTTTTTTTTTTAAATTTTATATAAAAGGATATTTTCCTAATTGTGTACGAGTACCTACGTATTGAAACAAAAATTCTATTTTAAAATACCTAGTTTAAACTAACCCTCTAGGCTATGATATTAATATAAGAGTTTATACAACTTTAAGCATTTCATCCTTTTCCGCTTCAATATGACTACATATATATAGAGTGTAAATATCTACCTACTTTCTATGAAAAAAAAATAAATCCTTGAATGGGAATTGCTTATTAAAAATTTATTTCCGTTCTACTTGTATTCAATGTGAATATAATGTACCTAGTTAGTTTTGATATTCAAGGAAAAAGAAAAAAAGAAGAACTTTGATAGTATACAGGTGACTGTAAGTGATTTATCTTTTTGGGTTAACAGCAAACGACACATGTACGATGATGGCAACAAAATTTTGGGCAAATATTTGCTTAGTGAAAATGTTTAAGAAACTGGGACAGCGAATTTAGTTTTTTTTTTATAAATGAACTTACATATTATAAAGGTGTGTTAAAATGAATCACGAATATTTGATGACACATACCTGAAAAGAAACAAACACAAAATTAGTGAATTTTTAAGATAGATACCACAAGATGATGCCACAAGAATTGGGACAATCAAAGAATTTTTAAAACAGAGATGAAATAGTACTAGAATAAATATTATATCATTTTAAGAGTTGAAAATATCGTACAATTGTAAATATTAGTGTCCCAAAATTTTCTAAATTGAATTTACACATTTTGAGAAAATACTTTAGGCCACAAAAAAGAATTGTTAGACAAAAACTTTTAAAAGTGTACCCATAGAATAAATAAAAAGTAAGAATTTAAGTAAAAACTAATAAATATTACTGTCCTAAATTTTAAATTCTTGAAATTTAAGATTTTAAAATTATGTTTTTAGCCTCAAAAATAAGACAAAAGTTTCGGAACTTGAATGTGTGCATAATTTAGTGCAATACAAAAAAACAAGAGTTTCAGATGTCCCAAAATATGGCAAATTTTTAAAAAATTTTATATGTATTTAAAAACAATATTTATTATTATTATAAATAAATAAACTTGAGTAGGTACTCTCAGCTAGATATTTTATGTGTTTTAGAGTAATTAAAAACACTTCAAGGTAAAAGTAATTTTTTAAGTGTCTTTTATTTTGGGACATCATTTTCAAAAATTAAATACACAATTTTTCTATACAAAAATCTAGTTAGTTATAATAAATTCTGCATTATTATCAATGACTACAGGATCTTAGCATCTCATATGTGGAAATTGAAAATAAAAGGTAAGGAAATGGTCAAAAAAGTACTTGACTTTTTTGAACATTTTTTAGAATTGTTCAGCCAAGTAATGTTTTTAATAATATTATAAGAGTTTTATAAGATCATACAAGATTAGGTAATATTTCATTTGAAGGTTCAAATAATAAAAAAAAACACCCAGTATAAAAAAGAGCTAAGATACCTGAACTCATACTTGTGTCCCACAATTAAATTGATGATTTTTATTTTAGTTTATAAAAGAAAATGCAGTTAACTAAAAAAATATATAGTCCAGTTGATTGAGAAATGAGTTTTAGAAAATTAAAACTGTCACAGAATTTAGGACATTATCAAAAAAATATTGTAAAATTCAGAAATTTTGGGACATTATGTTAAATGTTCAGGTTAGAACCTCGTTTGTAAGTTTAAATAAAAAAGTATACAAGTGCACGGAGCTCATACTTATGTCTCAAATAGAAGATTTAATATTTAATTTTGCACAAAATTATTGTAAAATTCCGAAACTTTGGGACATTATGGAAAATGTTAAAAAAACTTTATAAATGTGGTTTTCATTCAAAAATTAATGTTTAAAAATATTTGAAATTGGAAAAAACTTCAAATTGAATGTGATAATCTACACAGGTGATAATCTACACAGAAAGCTGCTGAAACTATTCCATTTATTATTATGTTAAAATTCATTTCAATTTGTTATAAAAATTCATCGCAAGTTGAATATGTACCAAAATAGGGAGCACCTAAAAAGGGAGGTTAACAAATGAAAATACTCAAAAACAATAATTGTGTCATGTGTTGTTTTGGTCATGAAAATAACCCTTTCCAAAATTGGAAACTTTAAATTAAAATTTAAAACCCACATAATTTAGGCCTTCCACCTGTAAAGCCAATAAAACTCATAATTATACTACCAAATTTGAAGCCGTCACTGCAGCAGCAATTAAGCTTCCTGAACAAATTATTAACCAAAACAAAAATACATCAACAATAAAAAATAAATAAAAACCGCCTGCAACTTGTTCCCAATAATTTTTCGGGGCTTTCAAGCGAAACAACTATACCTACACAAAAAAAAAAGAAGAAAATTCATGATCAAAATATAAAACTATACCACCCATCACAGAACATACATACAATGACAATATCAAATGTATATCTGAGTATATCTGGCCCATTATCAAGTTTGCACAGATAAATAGATATACTTATATATGCACCTACATGGAACCTATATATCTTTGCTCACTCATAAGCTTTTTGTATCTTATTTGATATGCAGAACGTCACTTCAGGTGACACGTTTCCTTTTCGTATATTTCTACAAAATAAACTTGTTTCACTCTCGGTGCGTGTGCAATTCAATTTTCATCAATCAAACTGAAAAAAAAAAAAAAACATTTATATGGAAAGAAATAATCAAGGGAAAAAAATATCCCACATCGATAGAAATCTCTACTCAATAGATTTTTGTTTGTTATTTAGCGATTTATTGGGAGCATTAAGTAAGTCTTTTATGGGATCATGTCATGTGGGGGAGATAACTTGTTGCAGGATGTAAGGTGACTCTATGGGAGATGGAGATACTTAATCTTAACGATTTGTTCTTGTTACTTAACTTTGGAATACCTGAACTTGGTCATAAGTTCAACTGAAAGTTTGTGTAGAGGTTTCAAAATAAAAACACTTATTTGGACGTGTGTCATTTTGAGAAACAAAAAAAAATGAAGTTCAAAACTTCAAAACTTCTTCAAAACTATCATGATGTTCATTGGCGATCAACCACTTACTGATTGGAGGGAAAAATAAATATAGCTGGAATAATAAATATCTTTATTTGTAATTTGTAATTCTATGTGAATGTTTTATCAATTTTTTCTGAAAATAGAAATTCAATCCAGCAAAAGTAGGTATACGTTTTGCAATAATTAAGCAGACGAGACGTAAAGTATATTTTACTTTTATTTTTTTTCTATATCATGCATGTATGTACTTATCTGAGTTTGATTTGACGTAGACGATGAAGACAATGACTTAAGTATTTTTAGAATAACAGTTTCTATTGGAGAGACTGATGATGACGATGATGTGTGATGCTGATTATAGTGGTTGGAAAGTAGTAATTATTATATATACGCAAGTAAAAAGTTGTTTTTAAGGGAATTTAGAATCATAACTAGGAACGAATGACGTTAAAATTTAAGAATTAGAGAAGATTATTTATTTTCTGAATTATCGCAGGTCATATTTTTGATTTAAAATTTTATGTATTTAAATTGTATTGTCAGCTTATTATTTTAAATTTTTATCTAAACTGTTTTAAAACTGCAGACAAAAATGGTCTTTTAAATATTTTTTATAAATTTTGGGACACACAAATAAAACCTAGATTAATTCAAATTAAATTTTGGTCTATTTATAGTTTTAAATTCTTCTCATAAAAGGTTTACAACTATAGTTGTAGTGTTTAAAATATTTTTCATAGTTTTGGGACAGACAAATTAAAGCTAGGTATATTAATTCAAATTTAATTATGGTCTATTTATTGTTTTAAATACATTTTGTTTGAATTCTTCTTAAAAATTATAAAAACTTAAGTACGAATTAGTATTTTGAAAATTGTTCACTAATTTTGGGACATAATAAAATAATTAAACTTTTTTTTTTAATCCTTCACAGCAAAAATTTCACGACATATTAATTTTAAGGAGTACTTTTTTTCGAGCAATACATTTCATCCTAAGTAACACTTGTCTAAATTCTATAAATTTTGGGACTCATTTACCAAACAATTTTAACTGGACAAAATAAGTTTCTTTTTTGTATAACGTTAAAAATAAGATTATGATTTATAAAGAATAAAAAGAATTTGTCCTAAAGTCAGGACATATAATGTAAATTTTGGACAGACAAATTTTAATTTTAATTGAATTGTGATCTACTTTTGTTCTAAATTCGTATCTAAAATAATTCGAAACTAACGCAAAAACTGGTGTTTTTCCTTAATTTTTGGGACATAATAAAACATTAAAATTTTTCTTTTAAGTTTTTCACAGAATAAAGAATTTTAAGAAATATAATTTTCAACTAAATGAATTATTTTGTATAAGTACCGAGACAAACTTTAAATCATTTATATGTAGGTATCTATTTTGGGACACTCGTATGTTTAAAAATTCTATTTACTCGACATTTAACAAAATACACAAGATTTCTAATTTTATATACTACCTACTTTAATTTATGACTTATTGAGCATACTTAAAATTTGTTTTAGGCTTAGAACACATTAAAAACACAATGGGAATGGGACAGCTGATCTTTATCTTATTAAGTTATTATAATTAAATTAGGTGAGTTGAGTAGTTGCTCGAGGTCGTAGTAAACCCTGAACTGGAAGAGTCATCTAAATTAAAGTCAGTTAAGTTGATATTTGTTTTTAAAATGCCTTAATATTTATGAAACCAAAATCAGATTTTTTTGATGTGACCTTTCTAAGAACACAGAAATATTTTGGGACACTTATTTTTCTTAAATTTTAAATCTTATTATATTATAATGTGACATTGAGTTTATTTTCAGAAATATTCTACGGTTTTTCATATTTTGTTTATAAAAAAATAATAATAAAAAAAAAAATTCATTCAAGTGTGAAAGGCAAGTCATATTAATTCACTTCTCGTCCATCGTTTAAAAATATTTTATCAAAGCTTTTTTTTAAATACAAAAAAATTGACATCAACAACAACAATGAAAAAAGCTGTTCAATATTTTTTTCATATTGACATTGTAACAAAATGCCATAAATTGAATATCGTTCAACTTTGTTTAAATATTGACTGATAAGCTATAGCACTATGCCTTCATTAAGTCTTATCAATACAAAGGTGTGAGAATATTTATATTTTGCGATGTAGAATTACGAACCCTTCATTTTTGTTTTAATTTATTTAATATTTTTTTTTGTTGTTGTTGAACTTGATATTAAACGTAAATTCTATTTTCATACTAGATACGCAATGCGGAATTAATTCATTTAGTTTTTTCTTTTATCAAAAGAACTGACCTTCGACAAATTGATAAGAAACTATGAACAATTATTAAGACTTAACAAAAAATAAAAAATATTCTTTGCGATTGAAATTTTGTATATCACGAAATGTTAAAGAGTATTTTTGTTTCCATACAAAATAAATTTTTTGAATTTATGAATTTCATTGATAAGCAACTCATCCAATTTAAAGTTATGTACCTACTCAATTGTCATGGTTTTGAGAACTTATCTATAATTTTAATATAATCTTTAAATTTAAGATGACTTTTGAAATCAATAACAAACATAGCTGAGTTTAGAAGTTTTTTTTTCTGAGTTGATTTTTTAATTTTATGACATTTATTTAAATGGTCTTAAAATTTGAGATGAATTATGAAATTTATAACAAACGAAATCGCTTTTCAGCTGACTTTGGAAAATTGTTTTTTTTGTTTGTTGATTTGGGACGGGACAATTTTTTTAATCCTGGCACATTTATTATAATGATCTTTAGGTTTGAGAAGAATTTTTGAATCTAAAAAGATCTAAATTCTAGCTCAATTGACCGTATAAATTTAATTTTTGCTTAATTGGGACAAATATTTTAATTTTAGGACACTTAAAATTAACTTTTTTTTAATTTGAGATGCATTTTGAAATCTATAACAATCTGTTGCGATCTAAAATGACCATAGAACTTTTAAATTTTAGAACACTTATCAACAATTATTTCGAAGTTATAGGTAGAAAAATAAGACAATTTAAAAAAAAACTTCAAGAATTTCATATTAGAGAGACTTCCAGAATTTGGAGAATTTTGTTTGTTGATTCGGGAATAATTTCGTATAATCTTAGGACATTTCTTTTAAATAATAATAATTAAGTTCAAATTTTCAATTTATAACAAAATAAGCCACTACTCAACACACCGTGGAAATTTATATTTTGTTCAATTGGGACAGATTTGTTAATTTTAGGACATTTTACATTTTCTTTTTTTTTATTTGATCTGAATTTTGAAATCTATAACAATATAAGCTGCTGCTAAATTGACCTTGGAATTTCTTTTTTTTATTTGGGACCAAAATATTTCTAATTTTAGGACAATTATGTACTTATTTAAAAATTATACCAAATTAAGGTAATTTTTAAAAAAACTTTTAAAATTTCATAAGACAGAGAATTCCATAACAATCTAAGTCGCTGCTAAGCTGACTTTGTAATTTAGGACCAATTTTATAATTTTAGGACACTTATCTATTTATTTAAAAGTTATACAAAATTAAGATAATTTTTGAAATTTTTTAGAATTTTATATGAGAGAGATTCCATAATAATTTAAGCCGCTGCTAAGCTGACTTTGGAATTTAGGACCAATTTTCTAATTTTAGGACACTTATTTGCTTATTTCGATGTAATACAAATATAATATAATTTTTAAAAAATTCATAAAAAACACATACGAATGATTTATTAATAGGTATATGTCCTTATTTTAGGAAACATGAATATTTTTACCAAAATAAGGAAGACACAAGGAGATTTTCTTTTAAGTGAAACTTCAACAACAAATTTTATTAAATATTTCTGTTCATTCGCCATTTAAAGTGATGACTGATTCGAAATAAATTATTTAATGAGTAAGTCCTAATAGAGTTACATCATTATGTTTGAAAAAGTCATAAAATTATTGAAAACAATGTAAAATGTAATCAGTGAGCAAATTATGCGGGTTAAACTTAAAAATTATATTTTTATGAGTTCTTAATTCAATGATATAGATGATTTATGTGTTTTTTGTGTGTGTGTGTGTTACTCTGAGTGGGAACAGGGTGGAAGATGTTAGGTCAAGAATTGTATGGAAAAAAAATTAAAAATTAATTCATGTAATTCGTGGGACAGAATGTGTTTTGTTTACTTTTGAAAGAACGGAACTGAAAAATAAGACAATTTTGGGAACAATTTTAAATTCAGGGTTGAACGTTTTCAACAAAACACACAAAATATTTTTATTTTAAATGAAGAAAAATTTAGGTCGGTAGGTACCAATTTTTTTTATAAAATTTGTCAATTTTACTACCTATCTAAGTTCGATTTTTCAATTAAATTGCAGTTCAAATAAGCGGAATTCAAATTGAAAAATTGACCAAAATTTATCCAAAAGACACTTTAAAATGAAAGATTTTATTTTTTATCCGTTCATAGATCCAACAATTTTGCAGATTTTAACCTTCATCCGATTAAATTCTGACAATCTCAAAACCTTATTCAAAATACAAAGTTTTTGTGTATGCAGCGGTGCCACAAGAAAGTAATCCGAGTTTAAAAATAAATTTAAAAACATTTTCGTTTGTTTTTTTTTTTTTTGTCGCAACACTCTACCTCACCTGATTTCCTTTTTTCCCGATCGGGAACAACTAAACTTTTAGCTCTTTTCACACGTAACGATCTACGACGTATGGAACGTAGAAAAGCTTCAGGCATTCGTGAGAATCTTTGTGGGGTATCCGGTGCTTTCCTTTCGGGAAGGAAGAAATTTTTAACGGCCAACATGATGCTCCTTGATTTTTTATACAAAATTTATATCCTTATTAAAATATGGTAGGTTATCCTTTTTTTGTTTATTATTTTTGGGGGTTAAACTTATTTGTAAACACAATAAATTCTTTCTAGAGGTACATATATTGTAGGTGGCACAAAAACACACAACAAGTTTTATCTTATCTTTTTTATTTTTTATTAAATATGCGAATATTTATCCAAGGGGTAGGCAATTTTTATCTTTCACTATAATCATATTCACTAAGTGGGTAAACATTTTGTCATATCAACATATGGATGGGTTTTGATTTAATTTTGATGTAAGTATCACTTTAAATTATTTAAGCTAATTCAATTATTAAATGTATAACCATAGCGATCCATAATAAAACTGTTAACACTAAATCAGATCTTAACCGTGACATTAATTCACACAAATTGTAAAAAAAAATTAAATTAAATCCGACAATAATGATTCAATTGATAAGCTAACATATTTTTTTTTGTTCACGAATAAAGTATCCTATGTGAGATAGATTTCCCGATGAATCTCTTTTATTTTCTTTTACAAAAATACAAAAAAAAAATAATAGAAACACGGACGGACAATAATCCGACGTTAACGAATCTGCACTCAGATATCAACTGAAGTTGTTCGGTGCAAAACCGGCTAAGTATAGTCGAGTGGTTGCAAATACAAAAGTGTATCTCTGTTGTGGGATACGAACGAGAACGAACCGCATTTACAGACATTCAACAGAGTCTGTTAAGTTAAAATTGCAACAGATTTTTGTTGTCTTTCTCTTTTTCATTCTGTTTCTATTTATTTTGTTTTGCTTGCTATATGTTTGGTTCTTTTTTTTTTTACAACTTGTGAGGAGTTGTGACGCAATAGATATGTAGTATGTATATTTTTGCATCTGTTGGGTGGATTTATGGATTTTTTTTAGCAAGTTTTGTACACGTGTTTTTTTGTAAATTCTTTTTTTTTATTTTTTATTTTTATATAGAGACAAGATACTAGATGGATTTTGGTGGGGTATTTCTTTTTTTTTATCAGCGAACGAATGTGTGTGAGTAGGAACAAAAGTGTGTTGGTTTTTTTTTTTTTTTTAAATAGGTACTCAGTCGGATTGTTTGTGATTGTGATATTTGTAGGATTTAGTGTTATCAGGAAATCATTGACCTTTTATGGGTGTGATTGTGGGGTTTTTGGGATTATTTTTTGAGATAGGTTGGTATAAAAATAAAATTTTTTCAAGGCTTTTATTTAGGGCATCGTGGAGTTGAAAAATGATGTTGTTTTATGGATCAGAGAGACATTGTCAGAAAGGTGCATTCTATTAAAAAAAAAAACATTTTCAAAAAAAGAAAACTTTTTTTTTGTCATTTAGGGGCCATGGTTATAGCTTTCATTGAAAATTTAAATTTTAAGTTTCGAGGCACTTAAAGAGCAAAATCAGTGATAATTTTGATGTCAATATAAAGCCATTGACTTAGGTAATTATTTATTTTTTGCCAAAAAAAATATTTTCATTTTCACCCAAGTTAACACTCAAAATGAATTTATTTATTTCAATGATTGAACTACCTTTCATTGAAATCTTAGAAGTCATTTTATGTGAAAGGTTGGGCCAAAATTAAAAGTTTTTGTGACTAGAAATTATAATTGAGTCATCAGCTTCTTATTGGCATAAAAATATTCACTAATTTTGTTGTCAAAGTGCGTCAAAATAAGAAATTAAATTTTTCAATGATGAATTTCAAGGAAAGCTATAACTGGTCCCTTAATCATAACATATTATATCGATGGTTAAACTTGAAGGACCTCGTAAGTCGAAAAAATAAAAAAAAAAACTTTTACTAATACAAAAAAATCAGCAGCATCAGAGCCACCTTTTGGCAATTTTAGCGTAACAATGTTGTTCTGAACATTTTGCAGAAAAAGACAGAACTCAACACCTATATGTATCTCCATACAAAATTTGGGAAGTTTTGTTTAAACAAATTCCACATTAATAACTCTTTTGGATACAAAAGTACAGCAAATCAAAGTTGTGGTAATATTGAATTTATTTTAAAAATGCAATTTTGGGGTATTTTGTAATATTTATGTGATTTTTATGACAAATCAAGGCGCGACATATTATTTTTTGACACAACTTTTTTAAGGACGTCGAGCGACAATTGTTTAAACAAATTCCACATTAAAAAACTCTTTTGGATAAAAAGTACAAATCAAAGTCTTGGTTACGCTGTATTCAATTGATGGAATGCAATGTTAGAGATTTTTCGAAATTATGTAAAAAAAAATTTCCGAATTTTTTTTTTTTAAGGTAATGCTAACTTGACCGTCAAGTTAGCATTACCAGTGGTTATTTAAAAAAAACACGCGACAAATTTTTTCTTTCACGACAAATTCACGACAGTTAATCCAATTATATTAGAATCTTAAAATTTTGAAATGGTAATGCTTACTTGACAGACTTGTTAATTTAATTTGTGATGTTGGAATCAATAATTTAGTCTTTGTAGGGTATGTGTATTACATATTGGAGCTATCACAGCAAAAATGTTACTGATGTTACTTTTAAACGAATTTGACGTTTATGCCACAAGTATGTGTAGGGTTACAATTTAAACAAAGAAAAACATAAATTTTTGGTCAAAGGACTCCTAAAAAATATAAGATTAAATATTAATAAAAATTAAATCGCAAAGGCTCATTTGATTCTATAATTTCGATGAATTATTGAAAACATTTAAAAATGTTACTTTGGAAATCATGATTTTGACAAATAGTCCCTGGAAAAGCAAAGCTAAGCCGAAATTTTGAGGTTTTGAGTAAAGTCTACAGAAAGAATTGCAAAAAAAAATATACTATTTTTCTATTCTACCGCCATAACTATAGCTCTTAAACTATTGTTGAATGGGCTTCAGGTCAAATGAAACAAATATTTTCTTTTTGTCACAAAAAAATAGTTTATAGTTAAAAAGGTCACTAACATCAAAAGATATAGCTCTTAAAATGGACAGTTTCAGGGCGCAATTGTCGTTTTGGATTTAAAGTAACATCCTTGGTCTTTTTTCCAGCAAAACAACATTTTTTCACTTACTACTCTCATTTCAGGCTTTTTCGAACATTTTTAAAGTATTTTTTTTCTACAGAACGACACTATCATAAATTTTTAAAATTGTTTTTATTAAATAGCTGGATGTCAAAATGACATAAATCGAAGAGTTTTATTTGCTGCTTTTGAATAATTCGAATCTG
Source organism: Epistrophe grossulariae (assembly GCA_929447395.1). NCBI lineage: Eukaryota > Metazoa > Arthropoda > Insecta > Diptera > Syrphidae > Epistrophe > Epistrophe grossulariae. The sequence continues at coordinate 14,996,868 of OV839567.1, read as the reverse complement.
CCACTTGGAAGAAGCAAAAAAAAAGTAGTTAACAATTTCTTACTCCATGACATTTTGATTTTCATTTAAAATTATAAATGAAAATTAATTTTTTAAGTGAACTTCAAATCGATTTTCTGAAAAACTACGTTTTTCGACTTATGACGCTTTGCTCTTCCAGCGACGAAATATTATAGAAAAATGTTCATTGGAATTGAAATTGAGCTAAACCATGTTACGTATAGATGGAAAATTAAGCGAAAATCTCGTGTGACCATCGCCGATTCCAAATGTCTTAAAAAATAGTAAAAGCTGTTTTTGGAAGATAATGAAGCTAGCTATATAGGAGTTAAATCACTCAAATTAGAGGAAAAGCTGGAAAAATAATGTAAGCTATTTCTGTTTTTTATTGAAAACTAATAAGAGCATTGAATTTTGGAAACAAAAATTATACTTAATTACATAAAATTTTGAAAAAATTTAGTTTTTTTTTCTTCAAAATTTCAAGTTTGAAACATAATTTTTCAAAAACTATTCACTAACACAACTTGATTTAAAATGAAAGAAGGGATTTCTGGCTTTCCAAAAAAATATAGCATGGCATTGTAAGTTTAACCGTTGTTTTTAAATAATTTTTTTTCCGTTTTAAGTCAATTTTTATAGAAAATTGCCCCTAACCCATAAACGGGGGGAAATAGACCCCCCCTCTTATACGATTTTTTTCTTGTCTTAACACAACCTACTCACTCTGACTTTTTGGTGCACCTTATACCAATAACCCTGTATACAGAATGCATAGTTTTACCAAATATAGCTTAAGCTTTCTTTTATTCAACTAAAAACCAGCTTTTACTTAAAATTCCAAGTTTTAGCTTATCCTTTTTTTTAGTCACAAGTTTACAATTTTTTTTTTTAAATTCATTTTTTTTCAAAATATTTAGTTTCAAACAAATATTAGACTTCCTGAGAGCTCTAAGGCACTTGAATTATAAGAGCAATTTAGGTGTTCGTGGAAATCAGTTGTGCCTTTTTTTTAAATTATTTAAATAAAATGTATCTATATAAATAGTCAAATATGGATTAAGAAGAACTACGATTCTGTTTAAGGGGAATAGCTAATGAAAGGTGGTAAGTTAAGCCATCTTGAACATTTTTGAATCATTTTAACGACCATTGATGTCTTCTTATAGCGAATGAAAAACTAGCAGGATCTAATAATATTAAAAGTTCCAGACTCAGAGTTCACCAATTCAGGCAATTGTTTGAATTTTATGTAGGTAAATGATAATAACATTAATTCGTAAATTTCTGTTTAAATTTTGTCATAATTTTCCGAAAGCTTGAAAATAATCTAAATTTTTTTTTGTGGTCAAAATGTTTTATCTTGAAAAATGACTCACACAAAAATAAAAATTCCAGTGTTTGCGACTTTCTCAATTGTTCGAAAATTGATGTTAGAATTGGTTCTTGCAATCAGGTGACGATATGGTCTTTGGATATTCGTATTAACTACTTCGGCTGATTTTAATATTCGACTCCAATACCATTTTTGTCATGTTTGGCAAAAGACTAAATTTATTGGAACCATGAGGTTGTACGAATAAAAGCGTGTAGGTGCTCAGAGTAGTTGCTCAATACACGAAGCTGATCATGTGCTTAAAAAAATACAAGAGTTCTAAGATTGTACTCATACCAAATGAAGTACTTACTCCGAAAAGTTGAGTTTTAAGCATGTGTTAAGTTTTATTCAAACCACAAAAAATGGAATAGAATTTTGAATAGAACAACTATACCTACGCAAGTTTGTAAAGAAAAATATTGAGAATTGTGAAGAAAATATTATTCTATGTTCGTCCTGTGAAGTGGGGGTATTATTGACCCAGTTTTCTTCCAATACCACAATGGAAAATTTTTTTTACAGTCAATGGAGAACCCTACCGAGGCACAATCAGTCGTTTTGGTGAAGTTGTTTAGCAGCTAAGGAGCTGCAATTTGACGGTAGCCGAGGCTGCCTGGTGACAATTACACCTCCCAACTGAATGCCTATGTGCATTTTATTGGCAGAAATGAAGGGGACCTACAATTTTCTGCCGAATCCTAATGGCTAAAGTGAGAAGTACTTTTTCATGACAGGAGATACTCTTAGAGGATTTGTCAAATCCTCTCCTCACAAGAGGCAATGACTCTTGAAAAACATTTCTGTTTCTAGGTGGCATATGCTGGGAATCGCACCCTTCGACGTAACAGTCCTTCACACTATCCATTACGCCACGGGCTGCTACGACTAACTAAATACATATTAACATATTCTATGCGCTTCATTTAGAATCGAAATTTCTGTCGAAATAATGCATCAACTGTGCGCAAGTTTGTGGAAGAAATTCGACGATTGATAGCCGAAAATAGGTATTAGGTCCATTTTTCTTCCAAGATGACAAGAAGCGTCCAAATCAATAGAAAGCGCTTCCTAAGGCAGGGAAGCCAATTTTGTACGGCCAGAAATTAAGGAATTGATTAAGTGCTAAGAGCCAAGTCGTCCAACAAATGATTTATTGCACAATAAGTTCAATATTATCTTGTAATCATTTGTTTTGGTTATAAGTTGCTTGGCGTCAATGATCTCCGATTTGAAGCCGTTGGACTTTTTCTGTGAGATGTGATTAAAGATCGATACTATGCGAATAATCCATAGATAATTCAGGCAGTTAAGAAAAATATTGGTGAAATATGGATTCGAAACCATTGAAAATGTATTGAAAAATTCAGTTGAAAAAATGGTCTACTGCCAAGCTATCCGAGGTATTTTTTTTTAATGAAATAATATTAAATTATAATTAGGAAGGATTAGACCCAGTTTCATGTCTAAGTAATTGGCATATAAGTGACCGATGTGGAAGACTTAGGCCCGATTTCGCAGTGAAACTTATGGTCTCCCAAATTGGCGACTTTCTCAGACTGTTATTCGGTCCTAAAGGGTCAATATTGAATTTTTAGAGCCAGTTATTATGCTACGGAACAGTTTCACAGTTTAAACATAATAAGTGGCACTTAATTTTATCATATTGGCACTTAGTCACAGTTTTACTTCTTCAGTAAGAGGGCAATATGGGAGACTTAAGTGTCACTTATTCCGATAAGTGAAATCGGGCACTAGTTTTTCATATTTTGCACTTAAGTGACCGTTACTTCGATTGTGAAACTAGGCCTCAGTATTCACTTTGAAGATTTACCTTATTTATTTCAATTTATTAAAACAAATTTAAGATTTCTCTTATTCGGCTTTTTTTGTCTCAATAATTTACTAATGAAAGATTTTCATTGATTTTTCTGTCGTTTCCACTGAGTTTTAAGTCTTTTTCAGGGGAATTTATTAATCATAAAAAAAATTCAGCAACAATTGTTGCAAAGTATTAAAAATTGTGTTTTTGTATAGAACCGTTTTCAAAAGAATTCAACAGATAGGTTGGATTAGGTTTAAGTGGCTGTCAGATGAGACGCTTGCGGCTTGACACACTTAGACCATAGGTTAGCCCATTGTGATACCACTAAAATCTAAGAAGCTTTCTTCCTACTCATTGAACCATTTAGAGCTACTTACGAAGCACGCGAGACTATTAATGTCGTAATTTGCCAGATCACTAGGATTATTGTAGTAGAATTCTCCTAGGTGGAGCACCTAAACCTTCGAGATAGAGCATAACATTTACAGAGATGGTGAGGAATCGATTCCTCCTTTTCTCCATCCATATAACTTCGGCAGAAATCGTTAGAAAATACTCCCACCGAGATAAAGTCTTTCAAAATGATTACTAAATAACAGAACCAATCTCAGTTGTATCCAATTAGAGATTTAGATTATTAAACCTCAATACCATACGAATTCCTAACAAAACAAATGCTGGAACTTAAAAGAATTTCAACTTAAGGACACGATCTCATCAGTAGATATTAAAATCAACGCAAAAAACTCTACCTTTACAACAATTTTTTATTAAACAATTATTTTCTGCTAGTTCTACGATGCTGAACACGCAAAATAAAAATTCCAACAAGTGAATCTTAATTCCAACAAAAACGACAAAAAAAAACCCACATCAAATAGGTATCAAAATCCAAAAATAAACCCATTTCAACCAACTAGGTAAATTAAATTTAACAAAAGATCAAAGTCTGATGGTACATTAAATAAGATTAATCAAAATAAACACTCCAAAACAGATACCAACCTTACTTACATACCTACTCACTTAATTTAACTTCAATTTAGGTATCTTTTATCTCACTTAACTTGAAGAATGAAATAAATCCAACAAATTTAGCTATCTAGTTAAGAAGGTAGGTATATAGGTCTTAAAACAACTTAGACTTATCTCATTGGAAGCAAAGACCACAAATCTTTCCAAACTCAATCTAACCTAACATAAAATTGGTCTCCCAAAATCCTTCCCCAAAGCAATTAAATCGCACAAAATCCTTTCATTCCATTCCACACAGCTGGTTGAATAAAAAAATAAAGGAACAAAAATAAGAAGAAAGAGAAAAAAAAAAACAAAACAAAATTGCAGCACCTGCGCCCGCTATATTGCTTGCCATACCATACCATCATGCCGCCTCCAACTCAATTAGAATTTCTGCTGCCTCTCTCTCCATTATCATTTTATACCTTTTTCCCTGCACAATGAATGTGAGCAGAACAATGGTTAAAAAAAAGCTGAAAGTCCCGGAAAACTTTTAACAAAAACTGGTTCACACTATAAATATCCAGATACACCTTCACACCTATACAAACAGAATCTGCAACACACGAAATGACTAGGACAGCGACCATGCAACAATATTTTTTTATAGGTCAAATCTGAGGCGCAACTATCGCAATACTGCCACAGCTACTGCGACTTCTACCCTGCTTTCCATTGATTTGCAAATAATTGCAATATGGATGATGCTGATTGTGGCGCAGGTAGGTATTATGATGCAACAACTAAAAACGAAGTAGGTATCTAGATATTATTTTCACCGGCACATGCAAATGAACCAGGTGATTAGCAGCAAACAAAAGAAACAAAAAAAAAACCCAGTCCACCACAGCCACACACAGATAAACCTACTGACTGTCGAAGTAGGTTATAAATTATTGTGACTGTAGATGGAACTGATACAACAACAAAATACAAGCACTTCTGGAGCCCTATAGGAAATATTCCCAGGATATTATATGATTTTGTTCTTACCCAGATTGTCCCCAAAATGTGAATCCTCTTTTTCCAGTGTTCGTTCAGGAGGAGAATAAAGCAAAGCAGAAAAAATTCCTAGTAGATACGTACAACTCCCGGGAGTAAAACGTATAAAATACTTTACTACGTTACTTTACTATTTCTATACAGAGAGAGAGATGTTTCCTGACACACTTCCAGCGGAGGAGCCTTTTTTGCAAACGTTTTTTATGAAATACCAACGTGACACAACTGTGTGAATAGCTTCGAACAAAAGATGGAACAACCCTTGTTTGGAGAATATATAGAAAAAATATTCACTAAAAAAAAAAAATAAAAAAAATGGTGAATGGTGATGCAACAGTAGCTAGTTGCACTAGCCCTATAGCACCGCGCCATACATCACAAAATAACCTTCTCCTTCTTCTACTGCAAAGGAATGTGCATTGTTAGCATATATGTCGATAATGTGGTTTCAAAAACACAACCCTGTTATTAAAATAAGTTGGAACTGTTAAGTAAACTGTGAAAAAGTTGTATCAAACATGTTTGAAGTTTCTAAAAATTTGTTGACACAGTTGGAAGCAATGGAAACGGAAAGAACCTTAAAGAGGTGTTCTGTTCTGTTATCTGACAGTTTGAATCCAGGGTTGTGACTTTACTGCAATTGCAGTAGATCTACTTCATTTTTTTCGAAAAATAAATGTACTGCCTTTAAATAAAATCTACTGCACTTTTGGTTTTACAAAAAAAATCATTCATTAGACGTTTTTCTTTTTTAGTTCAGAGCTGAGCACTGAGCAGAGTCTGAGCGAACAAAATAAGTTTTGAGCAGCGTATGTTCAGAGCTCTCTGATTTAATAATGAAACAACTTGAGCACTGAACTGTCATGATTATAAATTATTTATTTATTATCATTATTTTACCTTCTCCACTAGAACAATCAGCCTCTTCCGCCATTTTTATTGTTTTGACGACGATTTTTTTTAATTTCCCGTCATCTCGTGTGTGTTCAGCATTTTACTCCGTTTACTCTACTATTTTATTCTGAGCTCACAGAGCGTGCCTGATCAGAACTAAAAAAGAAACACAAATTTGAAGCTCTGAACGATCAGAGCTAAAAAAGAATCTGCCCTAGCGAGGTATCCGTCGGACCGGAATCGGAGGATTTTTGCTTGGAGTTATTCTTCCGAACAGCGTTCGGAACGTTTTTCCGACATTATGGAACGCGCAATGTTGTTTTGCGTTGAAGTGCGAGAAAGTGTGTTTTGAAGTGACATTTTTGACATCTCTAATGAACTTTGAACCTCCGACGTCGTATGCGTTTCGGAGAGTTTTCCGCTCCGACGGATACCTCGGTAGGGCAGAATATATATTTTATTATTTTAAATTATTTATGTTTATTTATGTTATTTCTTGTTTATATTTTGAAAATATAAAAATCTACTGCGAAAAAGTTGGATCTACTGCGTTTTTTTTCCAAATCTACTCCGGACATTTTTTCAAAAAGTCCCATCCCTGTTTGAATCTGCAAAGTGACGTAGAGAATGGAAATGGAAGACGAAGCATAACGGTGTGTGTCTGTGCATGTTACCTCTCTACTAAACGACTATCAGTCTGCCTGGTATTGCAGTAGTTCAGTGGATTTAGTTGTTTTTGTTGGTTTTTTGTTTTTGTTTGAGGTATTTGTTGGGTCATTGCAGGATGTGCGAAAATTCAGTGTTGCCCCTGAGGATTTTTTTTGTTTGATAAAATAATCTGAATACAAAATAAAAATATCTCTGATTTAGTTTTTCTTGTTGGAAAATATTGGAATTAATTAAAAACGATAAATATCTTTTTGAATCTCACTACAAATTTATACATTTTAAAAGGAGGTTTTTGTACGATATGAAGTACCTACCGGCTGTGAAGCAAGCACAGGCTTCATAGCCTATTGAAGTCGAGCGATCGCGAAGTGATCAATATGGTTGGAAGTTCCTTGTCTGTCAGTCAACAACCAACTGACTTTGTCTTACGTCTTATGCTCGAACATGGTACCTCCTATAAGAAGGCTATTGGCGTTGCAAAAATCGAAAAATCGTTCACCGTTGTTATGACGGGTGCCAACACCATGTTTTCCCATGACATGCCGAAGTCCAGAGTTGTCATTTCCAACCTTGGCGTTAAAGTCTCCCATTTTTTAATGATATCTAGACATACTCGTGGTGTACTATCATAAGCAGCACTCAGCCGGTTATAAAAGGCCTCCTTCTCCTCGTCAGAAGAGAGTAACGTTGGGGCGTAACACTATAGGTATGATGGTGACGCGACGTACTCTAGTCCGGAAGCTTGGCTTTCAGGATTCTGTCACATGAAGACTCCCAAGCTTATACTTCCCTGAGCCTATCCATCTAACTTCACTAACCCCTAAGATGTACATCTTTTATCGCATGAATTTTTGTTTTCTAGTTGGAGGAATCTGGCATTCTGAGGACCTTCACTTACGTCATCAAGAAGCGTCTTCACATTCCAGAAACCAATCTTTGTCTGGGTACAATAGACAAAAGTCGTCAACGTGTTATCATTTCTTATACGAGGCGTAGTGTCGGTTTCGGTAGCGGTACTATTTTCAGTTACGAAGAATGCTAACCTTCGTAACCTATCCTAGAAAGCTAGGCCTTTTAGCACTTGTTATTTTGGCCTCTTTATATTTGTGTAGGGATACAAAAATACATAGTTGCCCCGGGACCACCACGAGGAAGCAAGACAAGCACTTCATCGTGACTGATTGTTGGGCTAGTGGCTCAGGCCAAGTTCTGAGCAATCAATAGTTTCCCGATCAGGCACGATGCAGGTCGCCTGACTATCTACCTTCCGGCGTGCACCGTAACCGCTTTGTTGTGATTTTTTGCGTGGTTTGATAGTAGGTATTATAAACGTCAAGCCAGCTTTTTCAAATTTACAATTATAAATTTAAGAAAAATAATCTGTTTTATACGAACATTTTTAAATTACTGAAAATGTCATAAAGTATAATTTTAATAAATAAGAAAACCTCTGGACATCTTGACATTTTTACATTGACATTGAAAATATTTTTTGGTGATATCAAATTTAGGCTTTGTGACGCTATCTTCGTGAGATTCTTGACAATATGTACACTCAGAGAAAAAAAGAGTATAATTAAGGAGAAACATACTCAAATTGACAGATTTCAAACATCTTTTCATCGCGATCGTGTTTATACTATAATTAAGTACGTCGGATTTGAATCAATATAACGACCAGCAAACAACTTAAGCACGCATTTTTTTGTTTTGATGGTATAGAAGTCATTTTAACTCCGAGCGTTCTTATATTGAGTACTTTATGCGGAGTTAAATTGAATATGTTATGCCAAGAAGGATCGCGTTCTTAAATTCAATCTAAATATGCTTAAAATTAGACTTCCATTTTTCTCTGGGTGTAAATTTTTTGGCGTTCTGCCATTTTTTTATATGGGTACATGACATTGGGTGGTAAGATTTAAGAATGATAACGCCCCAATTTAAGTAGGTACCGAGTAAAGTAAATAGGTGCCCAGGAAAATTTAAATTAAGATGCAGGCTCTTTGGTAAAATAGGCAAAAGTGAAGTAAATTGAAAATTTCCGAAGTAGAATTTGGGAAAAGAAAGAAAACTCTAGTTTTCAAAAACTGCATTTTTAAGCAAACAAAATTTATTTTAACAAAAATAAATAATAATTTTTTTAAAAATTCTGCCATTTACTGTCAAACGTGATAAAGAATTTTTGAATTTTTCAGTGTGCAAAAAAAAGTGGAGTGGGGGAGTAAATTTAATTTCTTTCTTAAAATTTAAGTAAATCTATTTCGAAAGAAATTCATTTGAAGTCAATTTTCGCTTCGAGAAGTTGTATCGCACGCGCAGGGATCGTCTTCTCCCGAAAAAACACCATTGATTTCTTTAATTAAATATTAAGACTTAGCTACCTCATTCCGAATTCAACACACTAAATAAAATATGTTCAATCAAGAAACTTATCCCCATGCTAGATCCGATCCTCATTAGACGTGCCGAAGCAATTGCTATACGACCAAAGGCGGAATTTTGATTCCAGAAAAATCGCAAGCAAAAACCTTGGAAGGATTGGTTATCGCTGTTGGACCTGGTACCACGAACAATAACGAACAGCATGTCCCAACTGCCATCAAGGAAGGAGACAAAGTTTTACTGCCGGAGTTCGGAGGTACCAACATCGAACTAGAAGACAAAAAGAAGTACCTACATTCTCTTCAGAGAGTCAGACATTATGGCTAAAATAGAATAAGCTATTCAACCATTTAGCTAGTATAAAGATTCTGGCTGCCGTTCCCTGTCGGAATACTATCAACTCCTGCATGTTGATCAATTTGTTATGTTTTAGCTAACAAAAATATAAATAAAATACTTAGTGCATTTAAAAAAAAAAAAATAAATATATAAAATATTTGGTGAGAATTTTTTAGGATTGCTTGAGTTGCAATACTAGCGTATGTATCGTATAGCTAAAAAATTTTTATCAGTTTTATATTTTCTACTTTTTACCTAAAACTTTGATCGAGTTTAGGTCAGAAACTAGCTCACCTTATTTTTATAAGTTTTAAATAAAAAAAAAATAAAAATACTCTTGCATAAAAGAAAATGTCGGAATTTATATAGATTGGCTTAAATGACGAATAAATTTATTTAATTTGGTCGAATTGCCTAATTTATTGATTTTATGTGTAAATTTAGAAAACAAATTTTTGCAGAAATGTTTGTCAAATATTCAAAAAAACATCAAACCATAGCGTTTTTTGTGTATACAACGTGTTTACTATAGTAAACTTGCATCCAGAACCAGAATTATAAAAAAATTTTGATGCGTTCCTTGACAAAGGGAGACGTTTGACATTTGAGAATTTACACTTCACAATAGACTAATGGACATAACAATGCATCCTACACAATACGGGGTCTATCTATAATATAGGATAAATGGTGGAATTTAATATACCTACCATGTCTGGTTACAAAATTTAAAATGCACTTTTTAAATTATCAACCCTTTTATTTTGAAAACCAAAATTAAAACCACAATTGAGCATCATTCCTTTCTTTCCAAATAACTGTGCTGTGAATACCATAGATTCCTTTTCATTTCACTTTCAATTTAAAAGCTTAATCCATCTAGCAAACAAAAGAAAGAAAAAAAAACCCTTTTAGTATATAACTCCTACTTCTCAGAAAATTATTAAAAAGGTACTAAAAATTTATACACTCCCACAGATAAGTGATAAGGTGTGAAATTCAAGTGAGTGAATATATGCGACGACGAACGAAAAAGTCAGACGACATACAACAAGACCGATTTTTGTTTTGTTTTAAATTTTAATAATAATAATCATTATCCACACCTAATGATTTCCTGGTGTGATTTTTCTTTTGTTTCCTCTTGTTTTTTTTAAATGAAGAAGCGAGGCTTTATATATAATTCCGGTTAACAAACTCATTCGAGTGTAAAATTGTGGTGGCTTGTCTGCTCAATGTAGAGCTATGAGCCAGAGTCAGAGTCTGATGGTGAAGATGCGATGATGGTGATGGGTTGATGTTGAATGCTTTTACACAAATTAAATGACAAGTGATCCATTAACTGCGAGCAGCAGTAAGCATCAGTAGATACTTCTTTTTTTATTTTTATTTTTAAACCAATTAAGAAAATATAAAAAAAAATATGTCACACTTTTTTATGACACTTCCTTAATAAAAAAAAAAACAAAAATCTTAAAATATACCCTCACGATAAATTTTGACCAATTAACAAAATGATGAAGATGACGAAACTTCAAACTCAAAATCAATCAGACCGACATGATAAAAAGGGCAAAAATGCCATCATGGTTATTATTGACAACAACAAAACAAAAAAAAAATCCCATGAATTTCATAAAAAAAAAATAAAAATATAAAATGACACAAAATAACCAAAGAGTGAATGGCGAGTGCCAATGACCGCATCGAACTCATAAAGTCCATAAATACATTTGAAGTCACAAAAAAAAAAAATAACTCATAACAAAAACATACACAATAATGTCGGTCCGGTCCATCTTGTCACTCATGATTTGGCATCTTTTTCCTGTCCTCTTATATTGTTAACAAGTCAAGTCATAAAATTCACTTTCATGATACTTAAATATACTTCGATTTCAACTTCGGTTTATAAGATAATCGATTGTATCCGTGAAATTAATTTCCGCGATAGAAATCATTTATATCTATCTATCTTCATACATTTCCATCATATGAAAATCGGAATCTATATCTATATCTATATGAATTTTATGTTAAGACAGGGACGTGGGCAAGGGGGGGTTCTCTTTCCCGCAAATTTTTTTTTTGTGAACATATACATTCTAAATAAAATTTAGATTTGGAGTCCCTGAAGTTTGTACTTAATCTAATTAAACAACGAAAGTACCAAGCCAGGAGATGGCACAGATGAAAAACCATGCGTAAAAAGAAAAGGGCGTAATCAGCGTTCTATAGCTGAAGGAAAACGAAGAGTCCTGGTGACCGAAATAACATTCGGAGGTTTCATAGAAAAAATCTAAGCATTGGATGCTGGTTTTAGGACTAGCAGGTCCAACGAAAAAACAAAACAGAAGCACAGAGACTTCAAACAGGATTCACAGGAGCTGCATAATGGGCAGGCTATAGTTATAGAGGAAGAAGAGATAGATTTACATATAAAGAGCTGAAGAACAGAGGATCTGATGGAATACCAGCGAGCTCTTCAAATACTTACAGACGAGATTTCAGCATCAAATCATCAACTTAAAATGGATGGAAGGAAGCATGGCTAAACTATCAGCTCCATATAAAGCATCTACATATATAAGGAACTAGCTTATATTTTGGAAGAATTATCCCCTATGAACGTTGCAAATAAGATCCTATTCAAAGACCTGTGAGAGCGTCTTAAGCCGCTATGAAACATTTTAATAAAGGATGGTACTTGCTTGGATGCCTTTTGGACCGACAGATCGACCATAGATTAAAAACTTCAAACCTAAGCTAATTCTGTAAAAAAATCAACGACTCTCATCGACTTCAAAGCCGCGTTTATCCTCCGGAGCTCTTTATCGCGTTTTCAAAAATTTGGCTTCCGAGAAAACTGTTCCAGTAGCCAGTGTCACGAGAAATTAAAAAACGTAGCATGCAATATATGTGCAACTACGGCAGTCCTCTAAGGATGGCCACGGTTTTTTTTAAGTTTCGTTAAATCGAAAAATGAATCGCCTTGGTATCGGTATCGTATAATATATTTTAGTCTTAGTATCGTCGATATTTTCTGTGCTTTTGTGAACGATATGTATATCGAAGTAAAAATTGAATCTACATATTATATAGAAGCTGCAAAATATGTATTTACATCGAAAAATTCAACGTGCATTTTTGTATTTTTAATCTTTTATGTCGAGACCACCAAGACCATCGACATTACCAAGATCATCAAGATCACCAAAGTCAACAAGATTACCAAGGCCACTAAGATCACCAAGAACACCAAAACCACCAAGTTCAGCAAGATCACCAATACCAATAACAAACACCAAGACCGCTAAGACCACCAAAATCACCAGGAACATAAAGATTGTCAAGACCACCAAAACCACAAAGATCAATTAGATCACCAAGATCACTAACAACACCAAGACCTCTAAGACAACCAAAATCACCAAGTCCATCCAGACTGTCAAGACCATCAAGACCACCAAGATCATCAGGATCACTAAGATCATCAAGATCACTAACAACACCAAAACCGCCAAGACCACCAAAATCACCAAGATCATGAAGACTGTCGAGACCATCAGACCACCGACTCTCGATAAATTTCAGTTAAAATAATGCTTTTTACTCTTGGAGGATCACCACAAGTGTGAAAAGATCACCAAGATCAACAAAGTTATTAAGATCACCGAGACCACCTAGACTCTTAGTAAATTTCAGTTGCAAATCTCGATCTCGTCCCGAATGCTTTGGAAGTAGTATCGTCTTGGTATCCCGTGGATGTAACCCCATCAAACAAATGCAAGTCAATGCTCCAGTCAAGAAGGTCTTCGTATATCAACCCCAGGTTCGAGGTGGACGATGTGGAAATTGGAAAAACAACTTGAACCGGGCAAAGTATTCCACATTCGTGTATTGTGATCAAAGAAATGATCAAATCGCAGCGTATTCCAAGATTATCAATGAATAGTTGTTCCAAGTTTTTTAATAAATTAAGTTTTAAAATGCGAATTTTTAATATTTATCAACTATTTAATTGATATAATATGGCTGTCAAATTTGTTCATTATTATGTTCATCACCTTCCGTAAAAATATCTTGACTACAGTTCTGATGTTATCCATTATGTCTACCATATCACTTTTATAGAAAAAACAACAAAGAGGGAAATGTTAAAAAAAATAAACCTCAACTATTATAATAGTGATTTACCTAAATGACAGTGAAATTATATTGGTTAACTTAAAAAAAAATATGAATTGGGTCTATAACAAGCTTGTGATGTAAATAAAAATAAAAAAAAAAGAAAAATCTATTAACTGTGTGTGGAAGTGCATACTCAAGTTTACTCAAGTGAAAGTAGTTGTCTATATTTGTTGATGAGGAGTTTGAGGATTTGTATAAAGAAACGGAAAGAAAAACTCTCTTCCGATGTGGTTTATAATACAAGACAAGATAAGGCAAGATTGTGCATTTGAGATTATTAAGTAATTATTTTACATAAAATATAGGTATGTGCATGGATGTGGTGAATGTTGGTTATTCGTTGTTTTATTTTTTATTTGCTTCCATAAAATTAGATAATAATAATTTAATGAAATTATGATGAGGAAGCTGAAAGTAGAAAAAAGGCTTATACTTTGCGTTTGTGAGATGGAAGAATGTGGTGTTGGTTTCAGGAATCTTTAATGAGAGTCTAAATGTCTGTCTTTTTGACTTTCAACAACACATCTTTGGAAGGGGTTTTCGAGCAAAATTTACGTCAATCTATGAAGCATGCTAAATACTCAAATAAGAATTCAACCACAACCGAGATACTGCTACTAAAAATTCAAGCAGCTGTTAAAGTCATTGATTCAGCTATATCTCATTCTCTAAATTGGCTTAGCAATGCTGAGATGAGCTGAATATGAACTTAAAGGTCAATCTTATCAAAGAGCATAGTGCATTGAAGGAAATAAAAGGGCACACGAATTGGTCAGACAAGGGTCTGTCCTTCACAACTTACTTGCGAACAGAGTCAACATTCCCCTTGGAATTATGAAGGACAATAATGGGTGTGTTTTATTCATTGCTGCATAGCCAGCGCTGCACAAGTCTGTATAAAACGAAAGCTCACTCTATACGTTCATTTCAATAATTGAAAGCTCTATCGCCAGCACAGCCATCTTTATTTTTACTGACTTCTTTTTCGCCAGCACTCAAATTGTTTTTGTTTGCCAAGGGAAATTTTGCTGCGCTGGCTATGCAGCAATGAATAAAACACACCTTATATTCTCAATTTTTATTACCGAATATCATCGTAGCCGGAATAGTTTAACTAACTGCATTCTATCAAGGGATTTTTGGACCACCGCTATATATAAAGGGTGTTTTTTTAGACGTGTGGTTTTCAAGAAGAAATATACCGCATACAATTTAATGTTATGGCCAAGAATTTAGCTTTATTATAAAGATAAGGGTTTGCTATTATTTTTTAAAAAATAATTTAGGGCAAGTGGCTGCCGTGGCTGGCAAAATCTTCCATAAAGTGGATGGGCACAGCTCCAATTGTTGCGCGCGATGGCGGATGGACTCATTCGGGTCTTCTTCGATACTCTGCTCCACAGCAGCGCACTGTACGGCGTCTATGAGGATGCGCATTATCCACTAGAGTAAAAGTGGTACGAAACCGATCCATGGTGGCTCGAATTATCGACTCTGCTGAGCGATTATGTCGACCGAATATTGGAAGCAGCAGAACCGAACCATTATTTTGGTAATAAATTTGCATGATTTGCAAACGTTGTTCAGGAGTAAGTCTATTTATTACGAAATGGCAAACTTAACTGAGCATAAATCAAGCGACAGCTGTCAAAAAGACCAACACAGAAAAAAGTATTGCCAGATTGAAAACCACACGTCTAAAAAAAACACCCTTTACAAGTTAAATCCCAAACAATTGATCTAATACGAAAATCCTGTAAGAATCTGGGAGGTCATATAAAAGCCGTGGGAAGTTCCTATACAAAGACAAGAGAATGCTGGGAAATTGAGCATACCAATTGTAGTACTGTCGTAGTTGTGAGGAATTGTAATTAATTTTCCCTGTAAATATTTTGTTCTAAAGAGAACGAGATCACCATCATTAATTGGGAATACATTTTTTGACAAATTTAACAAATTTTCTAAATTCAAGATCAAACACTTGATCTCATTTCTCCAAACGACGAAATTTGTGTAAGACGAACTTCGACAGCTTCTGAACCGTATTTTCTGTTAAATTCCTAAGACCCTAAGGATAGCAAGTGTATTACGAGTTTTTGAAAAGAGTCCAGGGCCCTGCACAGTCGCATAGTTGTTCGTTTGTTGAAATCTGGCGACAAACATTAATGAAATTATATACACCCATTGATTTGGGATTTTGAATTCAGTAGTACTGGCAATTTTTTTTTTTTTCGAAATGAGCGCTTCTTTAGGTCAGAAATATTTGTTTTGAAAACAAAAAAAATTTATAATCAATGTCAGAATTTTAGTCAAATTTATATTTGAAAAGCCTTAAAGTTTGTTCTTAAATGTTAACTTTTCATATTAAAGTGTTTTCGATGCATATTAGGTAGGTATGTACCAAATTAAGAAAAACAAATCCAAAATATTGCAATACAATGTTTCCAGGGGATCAAACTTTTCTTTCATGCTATATGAACCTAGCTTTGATATTCTTTTTATGAGATATTGTTTTTAGACCGATATGATTTATTCTGATAGAAATTTGCAAATTTTAACGTTCAAAAGTTCAATTTTCTTTAAACTTGGTACTTTTTTGGACCGGCACGTTTTTTTTTTTTAATTTTTTAAGATATTTTTCAAAATACATATTATTTCTCTCAAAAATGGTGTAGGCTACTTTTCAGCAGATTTTCCAAAAAAAATGATTTTGATCAACTTTTGTATGGTAAATGTATATTACGTTAAAAGTTTAAATAGGTACTACCTTTTATGTACCAATTGTTTTTTTTTTTTTTAAAGGTTCAAAATTTTTGTTTGAAAACTTAATGTTTCAAAAACCACTGGGTTGATTTTTATTTAACTTTGCACCAAGCTGTTACAGATTTTTGTTAAATAACTTGGTTTCTTCAACTTTTGACAAAAAATACATATTTTATAATTAAATTTGTTTAAAATTATTTATTTTTTTTTACTTTGTTCTAAATTCAATTTTATACAAATTTGAACAAAAATACAAATTTTTACTTGTAAAATATATAGGTATACTTAATACATGGAAAGATTTGGATTCAATTTGGAGATTTTATTCAAACTTGACATTATTACGATTATAGCGAAGACAAAAAAGTAAGTCTCGCAATTCTGTTCGTCTCTGTCTATTCGACTAAAGCCTTAACAGATTAGTCGATTTTATTGGATTTTTTTGAAACTTGGTACCTTACGTTTTTTGCATATTCCCCCGAAACGAATTTTTTAAAACAAATTTTAGTACCAAAAATAACGGAATTTTTCTCAAAAATTGCTCCACAGAATAAAAAAAACTGTAATTTTTAATACATATATACCTAAGCTACATTTTAGTGAGAACAAAATTTCCGAAAAATGGTTATTATCCAATGGCAGCTACCATAGAACCATTTTTTTTATTTTCAATTTTCTCAAAAACGGTTCGAAATGATTTTGATCAGTTTTTTTTATGGACAGTGTTTTGAGAAGCTTTTTTTAGTGTTTTGTATTTTGTACGAAAATTAAAAAAAAATATTTTATGGCATTTAGAAAAAAAATTCCAAATTTTTTTTTTGAAAACTCAATATTTAGAAAACAACTCGATTGATTTTTATTTTATTTAGGCGAAGCAATTTTCTAACGTTATCTAGGCGATTTTTAACAAAAATTATTCTTATGGTCAAAATTAACGGTACATTCCATACAACTGTTTAGAAACAATTGAAATATATTTTAATTTTTTAATTAAAATTGGCTGAACAGATAATGAAAAACAAAAAACAAAAGGTTCTATGAGAGGTTCTGTTAAAATCGGTTAAATGTAAAATTTGTTTTTGTAAAATGGTAGATCGTTCTAATGTTAGTGCACATATAGATATTTTAAATATTGAAATGTGGTACATCAAAACACAATTTATAAAAAAACTGACCAACTATATTCCGCCATAAGTATCAATTTTCTTGTAATTCAAAATGTTCTGCACCATTCTCAGTAAAATCAAAAGTTGTATCAATTGGGTTTTTTATTTTATTTTATTTTATCGGTTTTCAAAATTTATCAACTAATAATTGATAATTGACAACCGTTATATAGAAGTGTAAGAAAATTTTATTTTTCTCGAAAAAGAATCCTACAATTTTGATTAAAATTTCTATATGTGCACTAATATTAGAACGATCTACCATTTTACAGAAACAAATTTTACATTAAACCAATTTTAATAGAACCCCTCATAGAAACCATTTTTTTGTATTTCGTTATCTGTTCAAATAATTTTAATTTAAAAATTAAAATAATATTTCATATAAAATTTTCAAAAAGAAAAAAACAAATTTTAGATTAAAAAAGAAAATGCAAAATAATTTTTTGAAAATTCTATATTTCAAAATTGTGTAGATGATTTTTTCTTACATTTAGATCCTGTTTCACAATATCTAAGTAAAGTTCTGATTAGTTACTCGACACATAAATATTGGAACAGCGTCATAGGTTCAAAGGAGAACGAATCACAGTTGTATTTTTACCAACCTGAAGAGACTACAAATTGAAAAATATTTTTTTTGGATTGTGGACTGTGTCGAGTAACTAATCAGAACTTTACTCAGACATTGTGAAACAGGCCGTTAAAGGTACTGAAATTCTTGTAGTTGGTCTTGCTTCAAGCAGTTTTTTATATTTTTTTGTGTTCAACTTTGAACTCATACCCAGAACAGAATTAAATTTTTAGATTTTAAGTAAAAAATCTGTTTGGTTTGGGGATAAGGGGAAAGGAATGCTGTCTATAGTTTCTAAAATGAGCTTCTAACCCACACGTCTAAGTTAGCAATTAAAAAGTACAAAATTGCGACTCTAGTATAATATTTAATTCAAGTATCATCTAAGTATCCCCTTCCCACTCAATCCGAACCAAACCTCGCAGACATCAAATCACTTATAAAAGAATTTTTTAATTATATAAACTCGTCGTTATATGATTAAGACATAAGATCATCAACCCTATTAACTAACTTACTCATTTTTTTGTATTCTCATAAATTAACTTGTATGCGACTGAAAGCTGATATATCACAATCTTGCTGAGTAATACAATCTCAATGAGCATCTAATGAGTGAATTCCTCACATTACTTACTCTAAAGTGAATATGCAAATTAAAAACAAACACAAATTGAAAAAATTTATCAATTTGTTGGTTAAACAATTGTGAATCATCTTTTTTGTTTGAATGTAAACAAATTTTGCATTTGATTCACACACAAAATACACATCGAAATAGTGATGCGATCACAAAAAAATCAGTTCAATGTATTAAATCCATAAGTCATTCATATTCGAATTTTTGAAGAAACTTTTAACGCCAGTCTGTTTTTTGTACATTCACTAACAGACTTCTTTTTGAAATGCCCACACAAAATAATGAATAAAATTTTACATTTGTCATGTCATGTGTGAAGTGTGAATCACAATATTTGTGATAATTAAATTTTTGTCACAATACGACATCATCTGCTGATACATTATAATACTTGTTAATGAAAATAACGATTGTAAACAAAAGTGGCCCCATATGCCTGTCGTGTGTGATCCCATGTTAAACACTTTCTGATTGCTTAATTGTGACAAACTATAATGTGAATAACATTCTAATGATCTACATGTTTACAAAAATAACCCGAAAAAAAAACAATATCTAATCTCGTCATCATCCAATGAGTGTGCAACACAACACAGCAATCAAAATGCAAAACACTAATTTCCAACAGAATCAAATGGGATTTTGATGACGTTGGGTGCACTAAATATTTTAATTTATGCCATAAAATGCAGTTTTTATGTTTTTTCTTAATTTTTTGTTAATTAATATTAAGCGTGCGAATACATAACAAATTCACCCCGTTTTCCCTCATCAAACTTTTCCGGTTAATTGAATTCAAAGACGAATAATCATCTCCCCCTGATGATGAACAAAAAATCCAGCAAAGTCTCAACGGATTGAAATATTTATTGTTCCTCGAATTTGTGTGTAGGTGTACCCGCGGTGAACTTTTTTTGGGGAAAATTTATTAGTGTTTTTGTTTTTAAAAGAAAAACATCATTTTAAATTAGTCATTCGTTGATGTTTATTTTTTTGTTTTTTTTTTTTTGTTGATGGAAAATCAACTAGTTCATTGATCCAAATTTAGAAAGAAAAAGAAAAGTTGGGTCAGTCATTCAATTAAAATGTCGTTCAATTCAATTAGGAGAACTTGAAGATTCTTGATTCAAAAATAAAAATTCAAAGAACTTGGACTCAAACGATAAAGAATAAAAAAAAAATCCGCTGATATGCATTGCAGACAACACAACGACACTTGATTTGTTAATTGAAATTTATTCATAAAAAATACAAGAATCTTTTTGTTTGTTGGTCAACATCAAACTACAAAATATACATGTACTCAATAAAATATGTCAATGAAATCATAGTGAATAAATAAATATTAAGAATTTAATTAAATTACTTTAGGGTTAGTGAACTCTGTATAATGGAGTAAAAAATAATTTAGGTCCAAAGTGACAACCTTAAGGCACACCATTTATTAAATTACTTTAACAATTTGTCTTTAAAATAATTAAATTTGTTGAACTTTATTGGGTGAATGTCCTTTGCACTTTCTTTGAAAATCCTGAGGAATTTTACCAAAAGAAGTTCAATGTACGACAAAGTAGGCAAAATTGTATAAAATATCCTTCCATAAAAGGAAGAAAACAAGAAAGAAGATGAATAACTACTGCAGCAGCAGCATAAGGTGCATTTTTTTTCGTTTGTTTTATAATGACAGGTGTATCTATCTCTGTACAGTTGTATCTACACATCTATACTTTAATATGAAGAGTAAACTTTATTTTTGTCCTTGTTGTGTGGCTGTTGACAATGTGTGGGCCTTTTTTTATAATAATAAAATATTAAAAAAAAAAAGAAAATAAGTTGAGAAGAATGTCATCCCGGAATAAGGAAGAGCATACTTAGAGTTTAAGTGTGTGTTTGAAAATATGAAATTTAAGGAAGATTTTTGTTAGGGAATTTTGTTTGCCTTTTTAATAATAGGTACACACATAAGGGAAGTGAAACTTCATTAAAATCCACGGTAGAAAATGTAGAAGAGACAAGGCAACTGTTGTCATCAACATAATTAGAAAGAAATGTATTAAACAAATTCCGATATTGTTTTGACACCAACGTGCGATGTAAACCATTTGATTTGTTTAACAAATTATAATTATTGAAAAAAAATTAACAAAAAAAATGTTTTTAAATTTTTAACTAAAATTTGTACGCTTATTGTTGGTACATATTTACTAATTTGGAGTTTAAAATTCAATTTCGAAAAATATGTTCCACCCATTTTTGAAATATCGAATTTTTAAGAAATAATTTTGAAATTTTTTGAAAAATCTAAATTTTTTTTTTTTTTATCAAATTTTGAAATGCTTAGAAGCTTTTCTGTACTAACATTTAATTAAAATCCGTTGGAAAGATAATGAGATATAAAAAAAAAATTGTTCTATGAGGGGTATGTAGGTAGGTAGGTACTATTAATAAAGATCTATTGTAAAATTTGTTAATGCAAACTGGTAGATCGTTCTAATATAAGTACCTACAGTCTACACATACAAATTTTAAGCAAAATCGTTGAAGCAGTTTTCGAGAAAAATAAGATTTTCTTAAACTGTTTTTAAACAGATACAATTACTGTAAAAGGAAGGTACCCCTTTTTTATAATAAGAATATTTTTTGTTAAAAATATTGTAGATTATATGATAAAAATCGCTTTGTGCCAAGCTTATAATTTTGAGCTTTCAAAAAAATTTTTGATGTTTTTTTTTTTTAAATCTCAAAAATGTTGTTTTCGAAAATGTTGGTACACAATACTATATTAACTTTTTTCCATAAAAAAGATCAAAATCAGTCAAACGGTTTTGAAGAAAATCAAAAAAAAAAAATTGTTCTACGGGAGGTGCCATCGATAACCATTTTTTGAAAAAAAAAAATTTTACAAAAAGGTAGCCTTTAGCTTTTTAAATTAACTGAATTTTTTTGAGAAAAATTGTGTTACCGTTTTTGAGAAAAATAAAATTATTCAAAAATGATGCTAGAAAAAATAAAATATATGGCAGGTACCGTTATTTTACGTTTTAAAACAAAAACGTTTCGGGGGAATGTCCAAAAAAAAGCTAGAATTGCGAGAACCACTTTTATATTGTTATGTCAAGTTTGATCAAAATCTCGAGTTAGATTTTTTGTCGAGTCTAAAACTTGCCATATAGTATAGGTATGTACCTATCTCTATCGCAAGTAAAAACGAGCTTATTTTTTACCCCAGCTGTGCAGATGGTGTGGAAAAGAAGTTAGTTCGTTTAAACAATAAATATCTATTGCTCTTGTGAAAAAAATCATAAATTATAATTAAATAAAAACAAACTGTCAGTTTTCAAGGTATACAAAAAAAACTAAATTTATACTTGAGCTAGTTCAAAGGAAAAGCTTAGGATTACAAAAACAAAGCTCTACAAAAAATTTTATTTTTGTCGGATTTTTTTTTTTTAAGTTTCGCTATTTTTTGTTTAATTTTTCTGGGCTATAAGAAAAACATCGTTGAACAACCAAATTCGAAAATATAAAGTGTGATTACTAATCATGATAATTGTACCTGAAAAATTTAAAGCTGACGATACGAACTCGCCAAAAGTGGAACAAACCTACCAATTTTTTTCCAAATCGAATTATCTACCTTAGGTTCATCACCACTTATTTTCTCCCGACAAAATAAATTTGGCAATTGATGGATCTGAAGAGCTCTAGTAAGTTGTACATTGGCTCCGTAATTAGTGTCATAACCGAACACTTTCTAATAGGCACGGAACGGGGAGTATTTTCAAAACATTTCTTCAGAAGTTGTATGAATCAAGAAGAGGAAAAATCGATTGCTCACCTTCTCTGTTTATAGATGTCCTGCGTTTTTCCACTTCATCTAACCTAACCATAATAATTATTGTACCAGTTCACAATAATTATCCCCTAGTCCCTAACACATTGGATTTTGAAAAATATTTAAAATCAAAATTGATTAATATTTTGGTAATTGAGAATTTTGTAGATTGTTGCAAATTACAAGAAAATTGATAAAATTATCACTGAAAAATGTAGAAGTTTTTTTTTAATAAATTGCACCAAACTAAAATATTTATCAACTATCAATTGACATTTTTAAAACGAATTGAATGCTTCAAATACCAGCTTGGTAAATGAACCTTTATGATTACAAAAAAAAGAAGATTTATTTGAATTTATATTTGTTAGAGAAGGCCCTGATGCATTTTGAGGTTCATGTTAATTTATTTCACAAAAGTTCTCTTTAATTCAAAAGTCTAATGAAAAATTATACTTGTACTTTCTATTCTTATATGATGCTGCTGCTATGTGGTTTTCAAATAATAATTTAAAGATCTTACTGACAGTCAATGAACAAGAAGATTTCACTAGGATTTTTATATTTTAAGAAAAAAAATTAAATAAAATAATTAAATTTTTTTGTAATTGTCTGTAAAAAAAAACAATAATTATAAAAATCATCATAATTAATCTAAAACCAGCAACCAATAAAAAATTATTAAACCTACCTATTAAAAAAAAATATATATCGAAATACAAATACAATACAAATCAAACCCGAATTCCATGAACTTTTTTTTCTCCCATCTCCATCATATGGATTTCCATCACTCCATTGAATTTAATAAAACAAATTAACTCTTTTCTTATAACAAATTGTAATCAGATATGAGATAAGTATAAAAGATATCCATCCCAATCCATTCAACTTAAGACAAATTACAAGAAACCTCTATTTGTCATCTTCTATTTTTTTTTTTGGTATATAAAAAATAAAAAATGAAACTTAATCGAAATGAAAACAAAGCTCTAGAGAGATGCTTGTTATTTTTGTTTTTGTTTTTGTGTTGTAAGCCAATGGATCCAAAGACAAATCACTGCGGAAAATCTCCGGACGATTTTTTTTTCTTGTCTAACTTTCAATGACTTTGTGTGTGTGTATGGCTTGACTGGCACGAGACTTTTTATTCATCTTTTTTATCTAAGTTGTATGTTGGTACAGTCTAGACCAAAAACATTAGGTAAACCAATTTTTCACAATAATTTATATTATTTTTTTTTCTTGCAACTCTGATGGATTTTCGATGCAAAACAAAACTCAACACCAAAGTCTAGATTTCATGGAATTTTTTCGAACTAAAAGAATAATTTTCGAATAATAATTTTACCTTTTGCCTTAAAGGCCAGTTATAGCTATTATTGAAAACTATAATTGGAATTTTTTTTTAAAGTTTTGAGGCACTTGAAAAGCGAGATTAGTGATTATTTTGATGCCATAATAAAGCTGCTGAATTCATTTTTAATCCTTGCCAAACAAAATTTTTATTTTGGCCAAATCTTCCGCATAAAATGAATTTCTTAATATCAATGATTGAACTACCTTACCATTGATCATTGAAATCTTAGAAATCATTTTGTGTGAAAGATTGGGCCAAAATGAAATATATTTTTTTGACTAGAAATAATAATTTAGTCATTAGCTTTATATTGGCATAAAAAAGCCTTATATTGGCATAAAAAGAATCACTAATTTCGGTTTTTACATGCATTAGAACTGAAAATTAAAATTTTTAATGATGCGGTTTCCAATGAAAGCTATAACTGGCACCTTAGATGAAATTAGGTATTCATAAAAATTAAGGAAAATCTTAATTAACATTTGAAAAAAATCTTAGTTAAAGCATGTATGTCAGCTTTTCTCGATTTAAGCCCAAAAGTTTCAATCTAAAAAAAAAACATAAAAGTTGTACGAATATCGAAATATGGATGTAGTAAGCACAACTTTTTGAACGATTGACTTTTATAGAATCTAAAGTTGGACGACATTCGCAGTAAAAAACATCCCATCTTGACGATGAAAGTGGTGTTCAAATAATTTTGCCCAAGACTGTGGGATATAATCTTCAAATCAGACAATTGATCTGCAAAATTAAGTTTGTTTTTGGTACGAATAAGTTTTTTTTTTTTTTTTTTTGTAATTCAGCTTGTATTATTGTTGTGTACAAATAATTCAAAACGAAGTAAGTTAGTTAAGTATCTCTACTTATATTGCACACATTTTCGTGACGAAGAAATAAAAAATGAATTTGAACAAAAAACAACTAACAAAAAAAAAAAAAAAGTGAAATTACTTTTCTAACAAAAGATTCAGATACAAAATTTCAGATATAATGAAATTTTAAATTAATGTGTTTTTTCCACTTTTTTGTTTTGTTTGTTAGAGAAATAAAGTTGCATACATAGACATATACATGTATACCTATATCTGATGCTGAGTTAATCACCAAGACGGTCAGATGGTTTTTTTTTTTTGGATTGAATGAGAAATAAAAGTTTTTTTTTTATTATTTTTCAGGTACATAATTAAATTTTTTTATATTTGTATGTGTGTTTTGGCTAATTGTATAAAAATAATTAACCACATCACTTTATATACCACTGGTGATATATGACGCAATTTATTTTAATTTTTCTTCCATACTCATTTTGAATTATAAAAAAAAAGACTTTAGTTTGAAATGAAAAATGTGTTGAACTAGATTTTGGACATTTTGATATGGCAAATGAAAAAAAATAAACTCTTTTCACTTAAAGAGAATTCTCATTTGTATTGAATAAACAAAAGCAACACAATCAACTTTGACCAAGTTCTAGTTCAGAAAATCAAAAATAAAATGAAAGAATAAAAAATTTGTTGGTCAAAAGAAAATGATTGATTTATTTTTAAAAACACACAATTCTCAGGTGAAAGATTTTTGGCAAACAAAAAAAAATAAAATATTTTAAGAAACAAATCATGGATATTCTAAGAATATAATATATTTGGCAGTTAATATAGGAAAATTAAAAGGCCATGTGTTTTATATTCAAAATTCTTGTTATAAAAGTCTTTTGTGAGAGAAAAACAAATAAAAATTATGTGTATTTTGGCATAAAATGTATATCAAATTTTGGTAATGATTATTTTGATTGATTTTATTTAGCGTGTTTCAATGAAATGACTTGGACTTGGAGGTCATTTTGTTTACAAAATTAGTCTTACGGATGCCAACGTAAGTAATTTTTAGTAAATTGTTCATGTGTTTTTTTAGTAAGACCTTCGACAAAAGGTCTTAATTAATAGTCATTATTACATTCAGGAATTGGTCTCTTTTGGATTCTTTTCAGGTTAAGTTCAGTTTTTTTTGTAAAAGGAACAAATTCTTTTCAGAGGACAAATAATTTTTGATCCAAGGGAACGCAATAAGTAATAAGATTATAGGAATCCGACTAAAATGCAAGCCGAAAGCTTTATCAGTTCATTCGCTTCTCAATAGATCCATTGAGCTCCCTACGATGTATATGTAAGTGAGACATGTGTAAAAGGAATGAAAACAGGGGGAAAGAATGTGAAAAATAAGCTATATAGGGTGTCCTGCTTGAATTATCCTAAAGTTTTGGATATTCTATACTTATTCAAAATATTTTCTAAGGATTCAAAAGAAAGGGAGATGAGTACTTTTTTATTTCAAGTGGATTCGCTTTTTAGGATTTCAATCAAGCGGGAGAAGTTAAGGCTTGCTTAGCTTGATAAAGTATTCTTTTTTGTTCTTGGAACGACATGGCTCAAGATTCCTCGAGAGCAAGTAGGGTCGATTAGTGACCACTTATCGTTAGTAAAGTCTACTCTTTTCTTGGTCCATGGCTTATGTTTTGAGTATTCGGATTGGCATGTGATCAGGAGCTGGCTCTTAGCCTGTTTGTCTGCTTTTTCGTTTCTGTATACAGGGTGTTTTGCATAAAATGCAATAAAAGGGTATTGGTGTGAAGGTTGGCTAAGGAAGACAAAAATCGTATTAAAGGTGGTTACCCTTAATTTGGGGGGGGGGGGGGGGGGGGGGGTCAAAGAAATCTATTTTTAGTTTTTTTTTTTTTTAATTCAAATTAATTTAGTGAATAGTTTTGGAAAAATTTATTTTTAAACTCAATATTACTAAAAAAAAATTGAAAATTGTACAAAATCTTACGTTGTAATAAGTATATAGTACCTATTTTTGTTTTTAATATTTAATGATCCTATCTGTTTAAAGTTAAATAATAAAAATCAATTTTCTTTTAAATTTCTATTTCCACTTAGCAAGTAGTAAAGTAAATTTTATTATTTTCGATATTATTCAAAAACTAGAAGACATTTAAATGTTTCACTAAAAATTGATTAGAGCATTGAATAGTACAAAAATTCTAATTAATAAAGTAAACTTTTGAAAAAATTAGTTTCAATAATTTTTACTTGCGATATATACATAGATACCTACTTAATATGTACAAAGGTACTATATGTCAAGTTATGCATTCGTAAAAAAAATCGAACTGAAGATATTTTGATAAAAGTTGACATTAAGATGGTAGCGAAGTCAAAAAAAGTGGGTCTTGCAATTCTGTCTGTCCTGTCCTGTCTTTTCGACTGCAGCTTAAACGGGTGGATCGATTTTTCTTTAAACTTGGTACCTGGGCTGTTTTGGGCATTTCCCCCCACACGTTTCTTTCTTTTTTTTATAGGACCAAAAATAACAGCCTTACAATTTTTTTTAGCAAACAATGAAAATCTAATATATGTCAGAAACGTTCCCACAACTTTTTTTCTTAATTCAGTATAGGTAATTTTTTTTAAAACGCAACCATTTTATAAAAAAAATTGCGAAAAATAGTTATAAATGGTACCTTCCATAGAACCATTATTTTAATTTTCTATTTTTTTAAAAAACGGTTCAACTGATTTTGATCAATTTTTATTATGACGAATGTTTTAAAAAGTTTTAAACATTTTGAAATTTTTATTTTTGATCTTAAAAAAAAGTTTCAAAATTTATTTTTGAGAACGACTTGATTGGCACCAAGCAGTTTTTTTTAACATTTTTTAGCAGATTTTTAATAAAAAAATATTCTTTTATCTATAAAAAAAACGATAGGTATAGGTACCTTCCATACAAGTGTTTAAAAACTGGTAAGGAAAATCTCATTTTTCTAAAAAAAACCGCTCCTATAAGATTTTTATACTAAAATTGTTGTCTCAGCTTATATAAGTAGGTATACCATCTACCATTTTTTTGGAAACAAAATTTTATCTACCGATTAAAAATGGTATCTCTCGTAGAACCATTTTTTTGGTTTTCGACTCTTTATCTCATTATCTGTTGAGCCAATTTTAATGAAATTTTTTCTATAACAGCTTCTACAAAGTTTGAATAATATTGCATATCAAAATTAAAAAAAAAAAACAAACTTTGGATTATAAAAAAAAATTTCAAAATTATTTTTTGAAAATTCGATATTTCGAAAATGGAAATAAATGATTTTTTTTCAAATCAATTTTTTAACTCTGGATCAATAAATTCTAAAAAATTGCGTACACATTTTTTTTCTTAAAAATGTTTATAAAATGTTATGTACATACAAAATATTTTTTTTTTAAAACCGCTCCAACAATTTTGTTTTTAAATTTTGAGTTCGAAAATTAATTTCTCCAAAACTATTCACTAAAAAAATTTGATTTAAAAACAGAAAAATGGATTTCTGGCTTTTAAAAAAGGTATAACATGTCGGTGTAAGTGTTGCCGGCTCATTTATAATTATTTATTTCTAAATTCAGACGACTTTTTTTTAGAAAATTGCCCTTCCCCCCACACCCAACAAGGGAAAATTTCCCCCCTTCCCATACGATTTATTTCTTAGTCTTCATCCCATCTATACACGCTCTAGGCTTTTGTCGCATCTTATGCCATACAACCTAGGTATACATATGATGTCCCGAACAACAAATTTGAACGACTATAGATTTTTGATATAGAATTGCAGATTTAGAATATTTAAAGAGGCTTTATGAAGCCTCTGATTAAGAAAGAAATGAGTTTTGTACACCAAAATTATCTTTAACTGGGTCAAGATTTTAATGAAATACAAAAATTCGAAAATTGATTGGAAAATAGAAGACAGGTTGTGAATTTTCTTGAACATCTGGATTTTAATTTTTACAAGCCCTTACAGCCATTAAAATTGTATACGACCACCTATGGAAATTTGGTGATGGAAAATAGCTGAGAGTATCAGCTTTCATTTCGAGATTTTTTAATTTTAAAAATCGAAGTTGAACTACAAAACTTACAGCCGATCATGTGCAGTTGAACTGCCCATTTTCCAAATTCTAAATCAAGGGTTGTCTATTTCCACCCCTTCAGGCGGAAGGGGAAGTTTTCTTTAAAAAAAAAAAAATGCGTATTGACAAGGCCCTCACTAGTCAACTGATAAATTCAATTGGTACCAAAAGTGGACTAGAGGCCGTTAAAAGCTATTTTAAATCAAGAAAAAAATGTTAGTTCAAGATAAGAAAAAAATCGTATGGGAGAGGGTGTTTATCCCTCCCCCTCCTCAAACGGAAGGGGCAATTTTCTTAAAAATTTACTTGAATTGAATTCCTTTCTGAAAATTCTGAATTCACTGAAGATAATATTTTTCTAAATTTCGTTTGGGATTAGTAGTTGTCTACACTTTGACAGATATCTGCATTTTTGTATAACTTTTTTTTCCATTGGCCTACTAATATTAGATTTTAGTTTTATAGTCATTTTTAAGGCATTTGACTCGGAAAAAATGGCCGGAAAGCTGGATTTTGGTATATAGCTTCCTCATGGCATTATTAAGAAATTTTCAACGGGGGGTTGAAGGCCCCGAAATAGTTTTTCAGGAATAACTCCCAAATGGTAAGTTGTACAAAAAAAAATGTCAGAGACTAATTTGTAGCTTGGGAAATTTCCTACCAAAAAGATTAACATAATTTTTTTCATAAAAATAACCGTTTCCGAAATAAACCAATTGGAAGAGTTAAGGGTCATTCTTTTCTATATATGTTATTGGGCGGCTTAGTTAAAAAATTGTGCATTTTGGGATAAATGCATCAATTTTTTGTTGTTGTTTTTGATATAAATTCATGTTTCATAATCAATTTTTATATTAGCTTCTCACGATGATCTCAATATTTTTCCTAAAATCCAATTTCCATAAGAAAAAAAAATTGTAGACTCTTTTACATTTGTATGATTCTTTAACAAAAATGTTAATATCTATTTATACGATCCTCCCCATTATTAAAATGTGTACAAAAAAAAGGCACAATAAGATATAATATAATTTCAATCCTGACATAAATTTTAAAATTTTTAACGTTTTGACTGACAGGATCATTATTATTATTTTTTTTTCTCTTCATCTTCTTTTTAACTCAATCAAAATAAAAAGTATCGATTACATATTCTTGACATTCTCTTCTGTTTATGACCTTTTTTCTTAAAGAATATGAGAATAACAGTAATAAAAATAATTTTATTAAAAAAAAAAAATGCCATCACAACTATATATACTTTTTTTTTGTCATAAATTTATGATCACTTCATCTAAAATATGAAAAAGAAAAAAATCAAATCATAAAAAAATTCCCATCATTCTACTCTGCTTTCATTTCCTCTTGATTTCACTAGTAAAATTTTTTTAATATTTTTCGCCATCTCAAGTCTAAGAAATCAAAGAAAAAAAAGATCAAATCCAATAATTTCAACTGACAAAAGGTCCACACCATCGACCTTAAAAACTCCCCGACTTAGGTAACCACAAAAAGGAAAGAAAAAAAATTCTTCATCACCTTTTTGCAGTTTTTTGGTAAAAAAAAATATCCTAAAATCCCTCTAAACCTTCATTATTTTGCAAAAAAAAAAAATCTTTAAAAAAATTACAAGAAAAAAAAACTCCATTAAGGATACAATTTCTTTAAGAAAAAAAAAAAGTGAAATTTCTTTCTCCTATTTACGATGAAATATTATGCACACCCCTCGATTGTATAAATTGTACAAACCTCTCAGGGAGAGAATGAGATTGAATAAAAAAAAAAGGCAACAACCCCTCGTAAATTGCATTGCACAACGTCACAACTGACGGTACTCATCATCATCATCACAAAGATTCTAAGGGCGAAAACAGTAATTAAATGGGGTGCGCATATGAAAATTGCACATCACTGCATCCACACAGGAACCGCCTAAACAGGACTTTTTTTCCTTTATTTTCTTTATACTCTGTCGTCAGGGTGTGTTTCACTTTTCATGTTTTAGATGAAATCAGATTTTGCATTTATTCAAAAGTGATGCTATATCCTGTCGTCTGTGTAGTTGTCATCCAGAGATGTGCTATGATGAAGTTAGAAAATGATCCTTCGGGGCATTATTATGCTGGACATGGTGCACCCTCTCCCATTGTTTTCCAAAAGTTCAGTCTTGGTCATTTTAAGCACCGCACCACCACACACCAGGACGAATGTTTTGGACTCTAATTTCCATTAGCGATTACATCACACAGCAGGAATATAGCTGCAGGACGAATTTGTCCTAAATTTAGAGGAGTATTAAAATGATATTGCATCGTGATATGCAAATGAGTCCTTACGGGGAGTCGTACTCTATCTACAGATCGATAAAGGATTTCAGTTATATTTTACTTTAAAATTGTTGTTCTATGGATGCATCTGTCAACAGGACGAAATAATTTTGATCAAGTTTTATAATTTTTTTTTTTTTTTGTAAATAAAAGTTCAGTGAAGCGAAAAAGGATTATTATAGAATATAGACGCTATACACTCGTACAATCCTTTGCTATTGTTTGATTTTTCTTAAATTTGCTGCTACATCAATGAAGATGACATATTAATTACATGTGCAAATCGAATCCTTTTTTTGGCATTTTGTTGCTGATGACTCTTCCCGTATATACTTCCTCTACCTATATTGCGTCTTATTCATCATCTACTATAACTTTGGCGCATATCTTCAAGGAAGAAGGATATTTTACACAAAATGACACACGACTATAATTTTTTGCAATATCCTTTCATCTTCAATTCGATTAGGTTGACAAAAGGTGAAAGTATTTATAGGGAGTGCATTTGCTGTAAAGATATGAACAAAAGTGATGTCATATCCTATATCCTTTTTTATAAAGGGCGACATACACAATTGAAATGGAGGTTCATGTTATATGCTGTTACGCTCTAATTGCCCATATGTACCGACCTATACTGCCGTGTCCTTTTATTTGTAATTTATTTTGTTACAAGTGAAATTGCAATTTCGCAGTTCGCAAAAAAAAAATGTTTTTATTCTTTATAAAATAATAATAATAATAATAACATAAAGCAGTCAGTTGCAAAATTTTACACCACATAAAGTCTGAGATATATGTGAGATAGAAGGACACCAATGTGTGTGTGCGTCTTTTAAAGTAAGATGTTTAAAATTGCAAGACAGCTTGGAAATAATTTATTTATGTTTGGCAGATGCGTGGAAAAATAGTCTTTAGGAAATTTATTGAAGACTATGGAATTAATTTTTTTTTTAAGTTCAGGCAAGTGAAAATAGTAAGAATATTCAGGGTGTCCCAAAATCACTGCCTCAGAAGAAAACAATGAGTTTATTAAAAAAATAAAAAACAAAAAATAAAGAAAAATCAAGAAAATATGAATATAGGTATTTGTATAAAAATAAATTAAAACGAACAAAAAACTTCTAACGGCCTTACTCTTACTTTACTTTTTCTAACATTCAACACTCAACGCTCAGCGTAGTTTTTTATTCATTTTAATTTGTTTTCATCAAATATTCATATTTTCTTGATTTTCCTTTATTTTTTAATGATTTTAAATGTATTTTTAGGTAAGAACACATAAAGCGTCTTAGTTCAAAAATTGTGCGTTTTGTGATATAAGATTTGTTTGTGTTGTTGGTACATTATATTAACATGATTTTGCCCTATTAAAATTAAAATATCAAAATATGAATATAAAACCACCACGGCAACACTTACAATACCATGTTTTTGCTTTTATAAAATCCACTTATTCATTCTTTAGTTGTTTTTAAATGAAGTTATTTTAGTGCTTAGTTTTTGAATAAATGAAACTCTTAATTTTTCGACGTTTATTTTAAAAATTTTTTAAATTTAAAAATCATTTATTCAAAATAATTTATATGTAGGTAGGTATTAACAATTTGTTGTTGTACGATTAAAACACTATGTCATACGCATTATTGGCGCTGTGACATTTTTTTTTTGTAATTATAAAGTATCGCCCAAGGTGACGGCCAAATAATAAAAATATCATATATGCGCCCAAAAATACACTTCACCAATAAATCTCATCAAAAAAATAAATTCTGTCACACGAAAATTTTAAAATTACAGAAAATGTCATAACGCCCAATTTAAGCTAGGAAGAAAACATCATTTGGTAATGAAAGTAATTTTGGGTGAAGTTCCATTTGGGATTTGTGAGACCCTTTCTTTGTGAGATTCTGAGCGATGTGTAACGTTAGGTTTTTCGCCCAAAACCAGTAAACCCAAAACAATTTTAAACTATCATAACGCCTAAATTAGTAATTATCATATCGCGCAAAAGATGTAGTCTTCAGTTCTACTCATATCAGAAATACAAAAATTTGACTTTTTGGGCCATATGACCATTTTAGGACATTCTGGCATTTTTCGATTTGGGCGTTATGCGGTTTTGGGCAAAAAGATCTAACGCCACAATGTGTCAGTTTTTTGACGTTATGAAATTTTTTTTATTAGGTGATATGATTTATTTAAAATCGCCATAATGCCCAAAAATATGTCATAACGCATTCGTTTTGGACCACTGTGGTACTTTTTTGTTTGTTTTGAGTCTTTGAGCTACATGTCGGTTTTTGGAGGTTATGACATTTGGGCGATTTGGACGATAATACCCAATCCTATCTGGGAAGTCAAAAGTGATGGGGGTTAGGCAATAATTTCGATTTGGAAATATCGCCTTAAAAAAATTCTGAACAATTGTTGTTGTTTTTTTTTTCTCGATTTGGGCGGTATTTCCAATTTTTCATTTTTTTTTTAAGGAAAGAACGCCCAAAATAAAAAATTTAAAGGTCAAATGGAAAAAAACGCCCAACATTGGAAATATCGCCCAAAATAAATCCAGAAAAAGGAAATAATGCCCAAATCTTATACAATCTGGATTTTTGAAACTTAAAACGGCATATAAACAGTGATGTATATGTATGGGGGGCATGCTGCCCTCCTGCAAACCCCTGCTTGGGCACATTATGGGATTTGGGGTATAGGTGCGAGGCTGGGTGTATGCAGTTTCTTTAAATCCAGATTCTTAAAATGCAAAAGAGACTCTTTGCATATACCCAGCCTCGCACCTACCCCAAATCCCATAATGTGCCCCCCCATACATACCTCACTGTTTATGCGCCACAATTTTTTTTTCAGATTATCTTATTATTGAAATTTCACTTTGGAAGTTAGGAAAGAACGCCCAAATTTTACAAACAAAATTTACATTGAAAATATTTGGGCGATATTTCCAACTTAAGAGTTGGAAAAATTTAAATTTGGGCGATATTTCCATTTTATTTTTTTTTTTTTTGGTGAAAAAAAAAAAAATTTGGGCGGTATTTCCAAATCGTTTTGGGCCTAACGCAATGGTGATGCAATGTTTTTTTTTTTTGTCCGACCGAAAACACTATCAGCCGAATTTATGAACGTTGGATAACTTTAGACGTCCAATTTATTTAAGTAAACATGTTTAATTGTTGTCTAAGGGAAATCTAACTCAGACCACGGAATCGGTTGTCATAATAAGCCTTGACTAGTGTAACATTTTATTCAACTAAATCAAGCATGATAATATTTCCAAATATCCAACACTGTAGAGTCAATCAAAGTGACAGAAAACAACTGATTCATACTTGACGGAAAGTGTCATTGACTGAAGTAAAGTTGGTAACAGTTGACAAAATTGATGAATTACAGATCATGGGTGGGTTCAGAAATATATCTGCAAGGGTGGAAACACAAGAACCATAGATTTTTCGGAGAGAAGTCTAATGCAGCATAATTTTAAATTGCCCCCCTATAAAATCAAATTTCCCCCCTGTGGGGCGTTGGGAAACACTGCTGTAGACACTGAGGACATTGTCTAATTAGTCAAAAATCTAATAAATATATAATACAGCAGTTATTTTATAATTTTTAATAAGCCAGTTTGTAATTTGATATTTGGATTTATATGAGAGCGAAATCTAAAAATTAATTTTACCCTCTTACTCACCTAAAAAGTATAACCGTTAAAATCTAACAAAAAAAAAAAAAAGAAACCCACAACCTTAACCATAATTTTAATGCTACATGTGCAGCCACTTTCGGTTAATAAGTGGGTGTCTGGATGTACAGAGCCATTTATGCAATCCCCTATTTACACTTAACAAGTTTAAATATTCTCACTTTGACTTTACAATCTCATTGTGTTGAAGGACATAATAAACTTTTTCAATCTGCAATTTTACCAAATCATAAAAGAACCACAAAAAAAAAAAAAATAAAGGACTCGCCTCATCGGTGCATTCCTCCTCCTCTTAAAATTATATGCACAATAACCACACATCAGGCATTAGATTAGAGACAGAAAGAGGGAGGGTGGATTTTGTGAGCATTTTTCTGTCACGTTATGTAACTCATCAGAGATACATTTACGGTATATTTTTTTTTTTTTGGAAAATTATCCCTCATTTCGTTCAACACTGCATAATTTTAATTGAATGAATTAATATGCACTGCACATCACCCTCGCGTCTTTATCTCTGTTTTTGTTTGTCCGCGCTTCCTTGTTCACATTGCCGTCTGGAGTTATTATATCACATCACACGTCAAGGGTTGATATACAATGTAACAGCATTGCTTGACAGGTCCTTAATATTTTTGTTTGTTCGTTCGTTGCTGATATAATATCCTGTAACATCTTTGCAACTTAATTATGTCACTTTCTTTGGGAGAGGAGCACACAAAAAAAAATACCATTACACAACGTGTGGGGTGGGGTGCAGGGGGTGGACTGAAAATACAGTGATGAGGAATTTCTAATTTATTCGACACACCCCCTTCGGCTATAAGGACAGAAACAGAGTGTTACTTACTTTGTTCAATGCAACTAAATAAAATTCGTGGGTAGTTATTTTTTTTACATTCTTCCTCAGGCAGGGGTTGAATTGAAACTCACCCACCTCCCGAAATAGACTTTAATCTCACTTTTTTTCTGTTATTTAATTCCCCATAACTTCATAAGGGATGCAATTTTATTTGGGAATTTTAATCGCTAAGGGTGCGTATGTGGGTGATAAGGATAACGAATTATTTCTTTTTATTTATATATTTAAGTACAGTTTCTATCAAATTAGTTGGTTGATGGATTGGACAGGTTTTGTTGTACTATTTCAGATGGGACAAAAATTCAAAAAAAAAAAAAAAAAAAAATGTTAAATAGTCAACGAGGGTGCGCCTCAAGGGGGAAATGACATGAAATAGAAATTTAGTAAGAAAACGTATTTATCTTTGGGATTATGCGATGTGATTTAGTTTTCAGGGCGTGTGATGAAGAAAGTGTGGCAAATAAATTGGATATTAAAAATAAAGACCTTTCATAATACCAAACTCAATTTTCATGTCAAAAATAGTGAATATGGCCCATGGGGTTACCCGAGGGCCAAGGCATCAAACATTGCCAATTCCCCTGTAAGTTACTTATCTATCTCAATTTGTGTGCATTAAATTGCTTTTTTTTTGGTTAACTATTCCAAATGTCCTTCCTTCTTCTCTGGGCGGTTCACAATTTCCCTTCATTCGACAATCGAACTTTGTCACAGCAAATAGAACTTCTTTTCCGACAAAAATAAATTTCTCTAAACATTTTTAAAAAAATTCTTAAAAAACAGCATCAACTGCAAGCTCTAAAAAATTTCCCCAAAAATAAAAAAGACATAAATCATAAAAAAACTGGGTCAAACAGACAC
This sequence comes from Epistrophe grossulariae, assembly GCA_929447395.1. NCBI lineage: Eukaryota > Metazoa > Arthropoda > Insecta > Diptera > Syrphidae > Epistrophe > Epistrophe grossulariae. The sequence goes on along the minus strand of OV839567.1, from coordinate 14,960,110 downwards.
CCTATATCTTGTTTATCATATTTCGTCATCCTTATGAATTATAAAAATCCATTTGAATTTTTTAACACTACCACTTTGTCAAAATTGAATATTGCTGCTTCACTTATGCTGAAATATGTCTTGGTCCTTTTCTTTACACGATTTGTTTCCTTATAACGGGTGATTTTTTAGCTGGTTTGGTTTTGGCAACACTGGTTTTGACAGCTGACGTGTGTTTAGTACCTTGTGCCACTGTCAAACAGCTTCAGTTTGGTTTGCAATTTAACCATGGATCGTCTTACAAATGAACAACGCTTGCAAATTATTGAATTTTACTATCAAAATTCGTGCTCGGTTCGAAATGTTCATCGCGCGCTGCTTCCATTTTATGGTCGGCATTCTCGACCTTCTGAGCAGTCTATTCGGAAGATTGTGACCAAATTTCGCTCCAAATTTACTTTGTTGGACATTAAACCACCAACACGTTTACGTACTGTGCGTAGTGAAGAAAATATTGCGGCCGTATCAGCTAGTGTGACAGAAGACCGCGAAATGTCGATTCGGCGCCGTTCCCAGCAGTTAGGCCTTTGTTACAGCACTACGTGGAAAATTTTGCGGAAGGATTTGGGCGTAAAGCCTTTTAAGATACAGCTGGTGCAAGAACTAAAGCCAGCCGACCTACCACAACGCCGAATTTTTGGTGAATGGGCTCTTGGAAAGCTGGCCGAGGATCCGCTTTTTTATCGAAAAATTGTGTTCAGCGATGAGGCTCATTTTTGGTTGAATGGGTACGTAAATAAGCACAATTGCCGCATTTGGAGTGAAGATCAGCCAGAAGCATTGCAACAGCTACCAATGCATCCCGAAAAAGCCACTGTTTGGTGCGGTTTATGGGCCGGCGGCATTATTGGGCCATATTTCTTCAAAGATGATGCGAATCGCAGCGTTACTGTCAATGGTGAACGCTACCGAGCGATGATAACAAACTTTTTTTTGCCCGAAATGGAAGTTCTTGACTTGCATGATATGTGGTTTCAACAAGACGGTGCCACATGCCACACAGCACGCGAAACAATGGCGCAATTGCGAGGCGAGTTTGGTGAACAGTTAATTTCACGTTTCGGGCCGGTCAATTGGCCGCCTAGATCGTGCGATTTGACACCATTAGACTATTTTTTGTGGGGGTATGTCAAGGCTAATGTCTATAGGGACAAGCCCGCTTCGATTGACGCCCTGGAAGCCAACATCCATGCATTCATTCGTGAGATACCGGCCGATATGTGTGAAAGAGTATGCCAAAATTGGACTCAGCGGATGGGCTACCTGAATTAAATTGCAAGGTTCAAACTATCGATTCAAATAAATATTTCATTCATTTTTTCGAATTTTTTGTGTTTTTTTTAAAAAAAAAAGTTCTAAACCTCTTAAAAAATCACCCGTTATATATATTTTTTTTTTCTTTGTATTTAAGTAGAAATTTATTTGTAAGAAAACTTTACGCATTTTCAGATCAAACTTAAAATAAAGTTATTACATTTATTGTGTTATATTTTCTTTTTTTTTCTCTGTTTAGAAACAAAGCATAAAAAGGGGGGAATATATATAGCATATCCTTTACATCTTCAATTCACTTTCATCTTTTTACTTATATTGCCCAACAAAAAAAAAAATATAACGGGATCATACGCAATAAAATAACATAAAGCTGTTTGAAGAAATTGCTTCTTGTATAATTACAGGGTCAGGTTGTCTGTGTTGACAAAGTGTTCATGGCAGTGAGGCGCCATATAGGAAAATAAGTGTCGTTTAACACCTCTCGTGTTCACTGTTCAAGCCAGTTATGTATTTCTAGTTAGAATTCGACTATTTAAATCGATAAAAAATATAAAATAAAGACAAAAATAAATAAAATAAAAAAAAATAAATTACAAAATCAAACAAAATTAATATAAAATTAAATTAAATAACAAAAAATGTAAAATAAAATAAAATAAAAAAATAAATTAAACGCAATTGAATTAAAATAGAAAAAAAACATACATATAATGAAGTAAAAAAATGTAATAAGCAAAATAAAGAGAAATAAATTAAAATCGAAATAAAGCAAAAATAAAATAAACGAAATTAAATTAAATTAAATTAAATTAAATTAAATTAAATTAAATTAAATTAAATTAAATTAAATTAAATTAAATTAAATTAAATTAAATTAAATTAAATTAAATTAAATTAAATTAAATTAAATTAAATTAAATTAAATTAAATTAAATTAAATTAAATTAAATTAAATTAAATTAAATTAAATTAAATTAAATTAAATTAAATTAAATTAAATTAAATTAAATTAAATTAAATTAAATTAAATTAAATTAAGTAAAATACATTTAAATAAAATAAAGTTAAATCAAATGAAAAAAAAAAATAAAATGAAATAAACTTAAATAAAAATAAAAGAAAATTAAATTAAATGAAAATTAAAATAAAATAAAAACAAAATGAATTATTATTATGTTTTCATTAAATATACTAAATTAAATAAAATAAAATAAAAAAAAACTTAGAATAATACTAAAAAAAATAATATAAAATAAAATAAAATAACTAAAAGGACTAAAAAAATAAATTTCAGGTTCGATTGCCAGGAGATGTGGGTGATTACCTGCCAAGTGTGATTTTTTAAATCAAAATTTTGCAAAAATTAAAAATCATTGAAAATTATTTTCTTTGTCTTTAAATAGACATGGTATAAAATCTGTAAGAGCATTTTACTAAAACTTTTAACGAACACTGGATTTTTTGTTTTTGAATTTTAATACGTTCTAACTCTTTTTGCAAATATTTTTGGTGAGTTTCTCAATTCCCTCTAACGTTTTGATAATTTAAACTGTGAAAGGCAATGCTCTCTTCAAAATTGTATGTTTTTTGAAAACTGTTTTCGAGGTTGCAGTTTTTATTTGTATGCTGGATTATAAATCAATATTTATTGCACGGATTTGTTTTTATATATTTTTTCCGAAGTATTGGAACCATTCATAATAAAAAAAATGATAACAAGATTTTTAGCACTAAAGTGCTTGAAACCATTTAATAAAAGTTCATTATAAATTAATATACCACGGCACTGACTGTACCCACGGTACTGACATTTAGGCTTTAATACAACCTCATATCTCAAAGCTTCTTAGGAAAATAAAATCCGTGATGATTCTAACTTCTAGAACTTTAAAAAATGGAATATTCCCAAAATAACCCCAAAAAAATTCATAACAATTTCATACAAAATTGGAAAATACTAACACGGATAGGTAATTTTTTGACACACGGTTCTAAAAACACTTCATTCTTAAGGCTTAACTACATTCAAAACTTTTTGCAAAAAGTACAAATGTGAAAAAATACACACATACTCTAGCGACATCTAATTTCAGATATTTTTACCAAAACTGCCATTTTGTTGAAAAAGCCCTAGCACCAACTGAATGAAAAATGTTGTTCCCCTAAAATTTCTCACCCAGTGGTTAGTCGATTTTTTAGCTGATTATTTATGTGTGTTGGTGTTTTACTTTTGTGCAAAAGTAAAAGTTAGGACCGCTTTAACTTTTACTTTTGTAAAATTTGAGAAAGAAGATAGGATTTTGTAGTTCGTTGAAAAAGACAAAACATTTTGTTCACTTTTGTACAAAAGTAAGTTGAATGTAGTTAAGCCTTTACACCATAATTACGTTGGTAAAATATAAATTGATTTTTGTTAACAATAAATTAATAGTACTTATTTCAAACTGCACTACAAAAACGCCATCGAACTAAAAACAAGATGGCGGTTCAGCGGTAAATCTTTTGAATTCAATAATTATAAAATGAAATCCGGGAACATAATTCAAGAGAGCAAATATTTTTACTTGATATTGTTGTTCAAATTTAATCAAGCAACTATTGTACTCAAACTTCTCTAAGAACAACATTTGTTTTCAATGAAAATAGTAGATTTAATTGGAAAAGAAGGATGGGACCATGTAAACGTTTCATAGTCAACTTTTATTTAGAAATTTTAAAAATATATTTTTTAGCAATCAGGTGGACGAGTCTTCTAAATTGATCAGGTAAATAATGCAAAATTTGTTTTTATTTGGAAAAGTTACTACAGAAACTTAAATTTCGAACGAATTTTAGAAACTTATTTTCAGATGGTTTTCTGCATGAACAACAATAATTGTTTCGAATTAGTTTTAGCTTAATTATTGATGCAATGTGCAGCAAAAATACACCATTGATATAAACAGTGAAATTTCTCATAATCGGACCGGACACCGACGAGAAATATGTCCGTTAAGGTGAAAAAAAAAACAAAATTGAGAACCTTTAAATAAAAAACACATTAGCATATGTATATCCATACTCTCGATTTTTTTTTTATTTTAGTCCAAGTGTGTTGCCTTATAAGTAAACAAATTGAATTTAAGAGCGAGACATTATAAAATTTGAAATTTAATTTCTGGCTAGAAATTTTCTGTGAATTTTAATTTTCGAATTTTTCATCACTATAGTTTTCAAAATTCGACAAGTTGTGAGTTACCTACTATCCAAAAGGCACCAAAATGGATTTTATATTAAAATTTTGAAAATAGTAGGCACTTTACTATCTTGAAATCTGTTCGGGAATAAGAGGTGTCAGCTTATATAGGAGGTGTCCGTTTGTAAAGAGTACACTGCACAGTACGAGGTGGCGCAAAATTAATCATCGCCATTTTGTTTTTGAATTAACTACTTTTTTACTAAATAAAAAAATGAAATGAAATCTTTATTTGGACCTTTACAATTTTTTCTGTTAATTGGAAAAGATGATATCCATCAAGTGGCTGCTGTCAATGCTGATACACATTTGTGGCCGTTTTATCGCAAAAATTATAACACCTTCCGATAGGGAGATTAATTTTGCGCCACCTTGTACATATGTAGAATTAAATTTGACATTTTTGTGTTTCATTGATCACAACTAAGAATTGTGAGACAACCTCTAGTAACCTCTAGAAAAAAAATTACTACACAAGATATTTAAACATTAGAAAGCTGTAGACAGTGCGGCCCTGAAAAAAAAAACAACCATAAGAACGAAGGACACCATAAGCAATAAAAGGATTTTTATTTTTTTTTTTTCTAATTTTGATCTCTGTCTGACAAAAATACATAAAATGCAAAGTATAACTTTATCGAACGGAAATAATAAATTTATGATTCTTGCTGCCGCCAACACTGAAATAAGAAGAATAAAAAAAAAATGTGTGTGGAAGCTTTATTATAAGGAAACCATAATAATCTCCTTTTTGCCTTGAGTTTTTTTTTTTTTTTTTTAAGAAGAAGAAGAGATATATAGGAAATTGAAATCTATTTCTGATGGTTCTATGGAAAACTTTCTCTTGTTCCGACTGTAAGCTAATTTTCAAGCCATCAGCTTATGACATTGGGCTAATAGTATATAAGTATATTTTCATATCCATATAAGCACAAGTGCGGGTATATATATCCATATTTTTAATCGCATTAGAGAACTAAAGGTTTCCGACAGACAATCGATCAATATCTACATCCTTTTTCCTTCCTTCTTCCTATATATAGGTACACTCAATGAATACTGAACGACTTGTGTATACAACTGCACTTGTTTGAGAGAGTTAATAAATTTACTTCTCGTCTGCTGGACACTCAATCAAATTATACGGATGCATAGGCTCTTAGAGTAGGTATACCTTACACCGAGCAATATGATGGCTAAAAACCAATTTACATTTATACCTATACTGACAACACGAATATCCTTTCAAAAACCACTAGATTTAAGGACATGCGTTGTCGTTGTCATGATTTCATAATTAAACAAATTTCATAGGTTTTCCCAACAATTATTTTTTTCTATTTACATATTTTTGTTACGTGTGTGTGTGTTAGTGTGATTTTCCTATCTCAGTGAAGGAATGTTTCTATGGCTTAATATTTCATAAGCTTTTAATCCTGAATTTTAGTTTTTTTTTCCGTTTTTTTTTTTACATTTAAATTTTTTGCCCTGAAGCTTTGAATGAATAAATTTCAGTAAAAATCCAGGTTTTTAGTTAATACAGAAAAAAATGGAATATTAAACGGGAGTGATGAAAATTTAATTTTTTATGCTTTCCATCAACTAGGAGCGATTTGAAAAGAAAAAAAAAACTTTGATTTACTTAAACACAGGTGCATGTATGAGGGGTGTGTTTTTTGCGTCAGGGTGAATTTTCATTTGAAAAATTAAATCGAGAGTGAAAGCAATGGAAGTGGATGTAAAGTTGATATACGCTAAATTAAATTGCAATTTAATATTAAATTGTGTTGAATTGAATTAAATATGTAGGTATAGATCTTTATAGATTTATGCTACCTAAATGGGGTTGAGGGACGTATCGTATCATTCTCTGACTTTGTTTTATTAAACTTAAAGTTAATTTGAAGAGAAATCTTATGTTTTTCCAGAAATTTTGCCATTTAATTAAATGAATTTACGATAAATTGCTTTCTGATGAAATTAAAGTTTTTCGAAAAATGTTTGTGAATTTATTAATAAAACTTTGTTTTAGAGAGGGGTTCTTTACTAAGAAACAAATGGAGTATAAAGGCTGGTATGTCTATACAATGGATAACTTCAGACAAAAATTCATAAAAACGACCCTTAATAATTGCAATAAAGGTAGAGTTTATACTTGTGTATCTTAATTTAAGCAAAATTGGTTTGATAAAAAATTTATTTTACCCTTAAAATTCTTTTACTTAATTTGAAGCACTACGAAACTGCCCATGATTTTAGAAGTGATTATATCATGAAACAATTGCAGCGTACTAGAACCTGTATCTCAAAAAGAAAAATGACTTTGAAAACTCTCAAGCTTGTACATTAGGCCAAATACAAAAAAAAAAAAATCACAATTGGATCGCCCGGAGCTGCTCTTGATAAAAAAGAAATGTAACTTTACTAAATGTATTTTATCTTTCACAAAGAATATTAAAAAAAGCCAAGAATTTTGTTAAAAAAAATATTAAGGGTATTCACGCAACGTTGTAAGTTTACCAATTGTGTAAAATGATAAGTTTACACAAAAGTTTGCTTGAACGCCCTTTTAATTCATTTGGTTAAATGCGGTGTAATTGAATCAGCTGTTCGTTAAACGTCAAATATGAAACTCCAAAATATTATGTATACAAATAAGCGTGTTCAGATTTCGAATTATTATTTTTAATTTTGAAATCGGAGCAGAATGTCTCAGAACGGAAAAAAATGTAAGGTACACGAAAAAACAGTTTTTTTTTAAACCTGACGGCAATTATATGAGAAAACGATTTTGGGGGTTAAATGTAGAACTGTAATAGTCGCAAACTCATGGCACTGATCAAACGAAAATGAGCGAATACAAGAAAAATCATATGGCACGCCCATAATGGTGCAGGATATCTACTTTTCCTTCAGGAATTTCGTTTCGCAAAAGTTGTTCTGAGCTCAACTCAATTGAAATCTGATGAAAGAAGAATAAAAAGAATAAATGGTTCCTTTCACTTCGATGGCAACTCGGAAACCATAGCAAATACAAGTAAAAGCATATTTACTTTTGCATATCCATATGGCCCATTATATGGATTTGTGTAAATAAACAATGCTGATCAATAGTCAGAAAATGTGGATGTCCTAATTATTTTTTTTTTGTATAAACAACGTTTTTATTCACAATTTTCATCGTCAACTATAATCTCAATGCGATAGTTACAGAACACGTGCAGAGGTTTTTTAGTTCTCCGAGATACCTAATTATCATATTTCTGAACACGCCTTATTCTAAAAGTCACAATGACGTTTGGTTAAGTTTACCAAACAAAATTGGGTTAATTTTATCCAGCAAAATCTTTGGAGAATTTTAACCAAATTGTGTAAATCATTTCTCCTACAAAATTTGACAGTTCATTAACCAAATGGTAAACTTATCCAGTGTTTTACATCATTGCATCATCATTCAAAACACCAAATTAAAAAAAACATATAACAAAATCAGTCAAGCTATTAAAAAGTTATACGTAAATAAAACTTAAAAACTTCATAATATGGACAATATAGGAATGTCCGCGATGGTCTATCGGCATAATTCAAAATTCAACCATAAATAACAAGTCGATGTGAATTTTTTATGCAGATATGCATTTACCGTAAATTTTGGATGAAATTCTAGACATTCGACGAAATAAACACTGCAATTTTTTAAGGGGAAATGGAAAAGCTCTTGATTAAATTTTTCAAAAATGCTTCAATTATTATTTTTCAAAAAAGTGTTCACGAAAGAGTATGTCCCCTTATCGCTCAAAAGATTGGTAATATTTTTAATACACAAAAAAGAAGACTTGAACAAAGTTGAAAACCATATATCGAGGCATTTTTTTCATTAATTTCCTGACAAAATTGTTTGTAAATAAATAAGAAATATGGATGGATATACGAACAACAGAATATTTCAGATTTTCATCAATAATAAAATTGTTAACCCTTTACCGCATGTATTTATTGTTTAAAGAGGAAAAAAATGAAATACGCTTAAAATGACTTCTTTAAGTTGTTTGAAGACTTTTTATTAAAAACCAAAAAACAATTTTTTCGTTTATATAAAAAACTCAACCAAATATGTATATATTCAACCCCTTACTGCATACTAAACCAAATATGGCTTGTAAACTTTTACCTCTCAAACGAGCAAGTTAATAACTTTTTTTAATAAAAATGTATTCATTTCAAAGAGAATTAGACACACAAATCCGAAATATTTTTTTATGTTCAATTAACTCACCTAACAGAAAAGTTAGTCATGTCGATTATGGAATCCGCGGTATGGGATCCGCAGTGATTCTCAGTACAGTTTTTTCTTTTCTTTCCTTTTCTTTTCTTTTCTTTTCTTTTCTTTTCTTTTCTTTTCTTTTCTTTTCTTTTCTTTTCTTTTCTTTTCTTTTCTTTTCTTTTCTTTTCTTTTCTTTTCTTTTCACGACAAATGAGTAAGAAGAATAGAGAGCACTGCACTGCGAATCACTGCGGAACGAGAATTGCGGATTCTATAATCGACATGATTATTGTTTGAAATAAGAAAATTTTTCAAACTTCCGTTTTCATTGACAACAAGTAACACACTGACCTGCAAACATGTATATGTATCTTCCTTCTTGTTTGGTGCACTTGTGCAAAAGCACAGCTATTTGTTCTCAGAAATGCACAGAAGAGGATCTTGTTGCGTTTTGATCATTTTTTAAAAATTGAAATCAGGAGAAAACAGGACATAACTGTAGATAACATATTTGGCTTCGTATGCGGTAAAGGTAAAGCTTTCTCGAGGAGAAGTTGGTATCCCTGGGACTATTTCATTCCCGCAAAAATTTTTTTGATATCGTAAATCTACCCCGGAAAAAAATTTCCCTTGAACAAAAATCCTTTGTAATAACAGCCAAATTTCACGATACAAATAAATTCAAAGGGAAACTATGTAATTATGTACTAAATTCCTAATTTTCGAAAAAGGGAAACATTTTCAAAGAAATTTTTGTTCGCGGTAGCCCCGTTACATGGTTGTATCTATTGAGCATGTTCTAGATAATAAAATATATGGAGTAAAATGGGGAGTGCTTTTTTCAATTTTTATAAATGATTTGCGGTAGACTTTTCAACTTTTAATGATCAAGCGCTTGGCGGATAAAATGTCATAAGGGGGCCAGATCAGTATAAGGAGCCAAAAAGAATACAAGTATTCTTGGGAATGAAACTAAGCAAAATTCTTTATTTCAGCTTACACCTTATAGAGAACTAAAAATTCTTTGCAAAGTCTGATCAATATGTCATGCGAGAAACTTTCTAAATAATCGTATCAACTTTTCATCAAATTATAAAATATTTGATGCACCGTTAAGATCTTAACTGTGATGTGGTGCCAAAATAAGAAGAAATTAATAAACAACCCCATTAAAATATTCGAAACAAAATTGCCCATGCCATTAAAAAGCTATACCTACGTGAATAACTAAAAAAAGTAAGGCAAATTATACAAAAAACGTCAAAATCCTATTTTCGTAAGCGATTTTTTTTTGGTAGAAACTTGAAAGAAAGTTTTTCTAAAATCATCTTGGTCATTACCACAGTACACATATTAAAGGTAATATATTGCGCAGGTTGTCAAAGTTGGAAATGTCAAAAAATTAAAAATGGCTGTTCGAGTGACCACAGGAACTCAACGCTTATCATTAGAAACAACAACAAAATATTGAAATTAGACAAGGAAAGGGGCACTGAATCCACCATTTTACCACCATAATACCTCGATTTTGAAAGATGGGCAGAACTGAACAAAAATGAAAACGCTAATGATATTACCTTTAAAATGTGTACTGTGGGCCATTACAGGTATGAAGTTTAATAAAAATCGTTCGAATCAATTTCGAGAAAAAAAAAAAAAAAAAAAAAAAAAACGAAATCTTTGATAACCGAATTTTACCTTTAGTGAATTACATACAAATGATGCCTGCTAAATTATAAAGAAATCGGTCAACAGCGTTTAGGTTCTAGATCAAATTAAAATGGTCGCAGTGATGCCCAGATCGACGGACGGTATGGCGAAACTGGGATTGGTGGATGCCAAAGTGGGAAAATAACTTTTGAAAAAGTTGTTGTACTAGATTATTCTTAGTTTAAAGTGCAGACAGCGGAACTCACGTTTAATTAAAATCTAAAAATTTTGTTTATAAAATTTTTGCTTCTTAAAGTTCGTATACAAATGAATTGTTGCTTGAAATCGAAAAGGAAGTATAGTTATTCAAAAACGCAACTGTCACTATTTTGTCTTTTTTTTCAATTATAAGCCAAGGAACAAAATTGGAATTTTTTTTAAATTTATGTAAGGAACATGATTATACAAAAGGAATGAAATATTTTCTCATCTAATTACCTCTTTCAACCATCTGCTTAGAATCACAACAAAATACCTTGTTATCTTCACATATTTTGACCAAACTTACTTATATACAAACAAAAATAAATCCGTCAATGCATATACATTTATAACAATGCATAATAATTGAATTTTTCAAATATCCTTGCATTTCATTCTCATAAATTTCTATCACAACTAAATTATGTGCGAAAATATGCATCTAAATCGCATCAAAGGTACATTCTCCATAGGTACATATGTGCAAAAAAAAGAAAAAAACAATTCTAACCGCTTCATTGCACATCATCAATATTTGGCAAAAAAAAAAAACAAAAAATTCATGAGATTTTCAAGGATATTTCTCAAAAATTTTCCTTCAGCTAAGGATTATTGATATTTGTGGTATTGTTCTTCTTTTATAGAAAAAAAAGAGAAAAAAGAAATCCTTCGTTTTCTTTGGAAAAAAAATTTAAATTTTTAAGGATTATTACGCTCGAACTATTACTTCAACTTAAAATACGTTAGAAATATATAGATGATGACGCAAGACAAAATTGGATTTTAATTCTTAACAATCCTCTCTGACATAAGGATTCCAAACCGCAGATGTTTCTCATTTTCCAACAACAAAAATAAAGAAAAACAAAATCTCAGAAAAAAAGTGTTGTTTCCGTATCCAATTTAAAGTCAGCCAACACACATTCAAACAACACAATACGATATTTTCAAGATCAAGGCTTTTGTCTGTGCGGCCCATGGAATATGGATTATCCTTACAATATTTTGTAAATTACTTCTTAATAATTATTAATGATTTTTCTTGGCTTTGTTGACAACACTAAAAGCCACATGAGACATTCGAAAAAAAAACCATTTGCATAACCTTAGCGAATCTAAGGAAACATAATCATCATCATCAATCACTATAACATGCGAAATCATTAAGAAACAAGATAAAAAAAAGGATGCCCTTTCAGGAAAAATTTTGAATGAATTTGCAAGAAAAAAAAATGAAGAAAAAATGTCACAAAAAACATGTAAAATCAATCAAAATGACATTTCGGCTCGTCATCGGTCGGTCGGGAAATTCGATCTGCAATGATCATTCTTGCAAAAAATTACATAAAAAACCTTTGAAAAAGGATCTCACAACAGATCAGTCAAAAAAAAATGTCTTTGAATTCGCAAACTAAAAAGAGATAAAATGAAAAAAAAAAAGAAACCCCAAGGGGAATTTGGAAAGCTATGATGAATATTTAACAATTTATCTACAAGGATTAGAGAATGACATGCCCAGGGTTATGTCCTGATGTGGTTGAATTTTATTTCTATCCTATGACACGCAAGACTGATATTTGGTAATTTTTCAAGGATTTAGGAGTATTTTAAAAGCAATTTAAGATAGGCGTTAATGCGCGGTTATTCTTTACAAAAAAAAGGATTTCTCATGGTTGTCATTTACTTACACAAATCGGTATCAAAAAAACTATAGATCGATGGAAGGTAAACATTGGGCGTTGATCTAGAACAAATTATCGGCTTACCTGAAAAGATACAAACAAAAAAATAAATATATTATGAGTAAATTATATTCAAAAAAAAAAAAAAATACAACAAATATGGGAATTGATTTTAAATGACATTGGCATCGAAATACAAAAAGATATTTGGGGTACCACAGGGGTGACTAATGACTACTAATCTGTTGATTTTTTTTTTTTGCAATTATAATATTTTGAAAGGGTTTAATTTTTGTTTGTATATTTTTGTCGGGAGAGGCGTAATCGGTTTATTTTTGTGCAACATTGAAATGACACTGACTAATGAGAAGGTATTAATATTGATAAAATATTTTTACATAATTTAAAAAAACAACTCATTTAGAAACAATTAGACTAATAACCATAACAGAGGAAATACATAATGCCCTTAAGTCGATTGTAGAAAAGTAACAAGAAGAAACCTTTTTTTCTGGAAGAAAGAATTTACTGTGAGATTTTTTTCTGATAAAATGATGGTTTTTGAAAGGTTCAAAATTAGACAGATATAAAAAGTTAAACACTTGGGTTTTAAAGGCTTCTTAAAGGACATCTTGGTGTGAAATGTGCCTTTTCCTGGTCGCTTATTGAAATGTTTTCCAAATATTCATTTTATTTCACGAGAAATGTTCCTATCCACGAAGAGCTAGAAAATTAGTAAAAAATGAATTAAACAAATATTGAGGCAAGAAACTCGTTGGGAACCAGGAATTAGGGCCAGTTTGTTCACAGCTGATCATCTTAAATCAAGGATTATTGCAACTGGTAAATCATAGAATGTGAATGGTAAACTAAATCTTTATAAAGGAATCCATAATTTGAGTTCTTAATTGCTAATTAGCCGATTTTGGTTGATTAGCTCAATTTGGTTAGAACCTGTTGAAGTTATGGTACAGATTTATCCCGCTGTGAATAAAACTGGTCCTTAGTGACTTACAAGTTAAAACTCTCAACCATTTCTGTGTGCGTGTTGTTAGTCAGGAGGAATGATTGGGACCTACAATTTTTTATCGAATACAAACAGGTAAGATGAGAGACACTTTTTCATGACGAGAGATACGCTTTGAGAATTTTTCACTTCGTCAGAAGACTTAGTGTAGGTACCGCTGGTAAAAGAATTTTTGTTTTTAGCTGGAAAAGGCTGGGATACGATACCCACGGGGTACTACAGAATCCAGATAGATTCTTATATACTGATATAACAGCCATATAGATGATGAGATCCTTTGCTGTCTGCTTACCAAATCTCGAATGTATTTTGGGTTTAATTTTGTGTAAGTTCACAAACGTTTCGTTGTAAAGTTGATGCACAATCTTTTGCATCAAACATTCACTAAGCCATCAAACCAGCATTAGTTTTAGGGTAAATTGTTCACTATTGCAAACTTGCATCAAATAATGCGCGAACTCTAAGCAAACCAGAATCAAGAAAATTCATGATATTGCATCAGCATCAGCTACGTTGCGCATCGGCATCGCAACAAAGCAAATGTTTGATGTTTATGAATTTACACTTTGTTTTGATGGGAAGGATTAGCTTTTTGGTCATACAGCAGTCCAATTTTCCAGACTTCTCGAAGAAAAAATATGATTTAATCAAAAAAAAAATTTGTACGAACTTTTTGAAAAGGCTTATGATAAGTTACCGCAGTACGACCTCAAGATTTTTCTTTGTGATTTTAATTAAAAAATCAAGAGTTGAAAATCACACTTTTTGGAAAAGATCGTTTAGGGATCCGAAATCATAAAAACAATTATATATACCTTCAAAACGTGTCGAAAACGAGAATATTCTTCTCTTAAATTTTTCGACATAAAATGATCTCAATCAGGAACTCATACGTTTTTTTTTTCTTTGCGGCTGTGACTGTGGGACAATCTGTAATCTCTATAGCTGGTCTCTAAAATTACTGTCATAACGGTCGGTGATGGTCATGGGGCATCGATTTAAAGTTCCTGGATTTTTCTCAAAACATTTGCCTTGATTGAAATTTTTGGCTGACGATGATGTCTATTTTTTTTGTCCCAAGGCCACTCTTATATGGAATGGTCCAAGTGGTGTATTTTCTTGTACCTTTACGTATGGAACAATAAAGCTGGATTGTCGAACTTTAATTTCGAAATAACTGCAATTTCTTGACCACTGCACAATGGTCATTTGCACGGGTTTAGAACCTTAATACTATTTTTTTTTTTTTTTGGCTGTTTATTTATGCCTGTTTGTTCGGGATAATTTTCGAAACCACTGAACTGACTTTGACGAAACTTAAGTGCCGGATAGAGGACATTGTAAGGAGTGATATAGGCTACAGTTCCTATTGGAATTTCAAAAAAGGACATTCACACTAAATTATTTTTTTTTTTACTAGAAGTGTCGTCTCCATTTTGTAAGTGTTTTTTTTTTTTATTTTTTGAAGTTGTTTTCTTTTTACAATCTATGACTACTGGTACGAATGAGTGATTTGGCAAAATTAGAATACATTAAATTGTAAACGGATAAGATTTTTGTTGGTTTCTCGTTTTTTTTGGTTACTATCTATACCTACCATGATTGGTAAGAAAAATTTTATCCATCTTCTATCAACTGTTATAAACACTTAAATGAGAACTTTTCTTTTGTTTATAAACTGGATTTCGGAATAAAAACCCTGTTAGATTTAATTCAAAACTGCATCAAAGTTTTCTAAACGTTTTCAAAGTAAAATTTGGAATTTTTTCAAACCCTACGCTTTCAATCCATTACCAGAACTCATTTCCTTTGAGCCAAACTCTTTACATTTAACGTTTTTCGTTATCGTTTCATATATGCTTGGTATTATAGGCGCACATACCTTATTTAGTACCTTCTCTCTTTTGTAAAGTTTTTCATTTTGAAGGGTCACTTTGAAAGCCGGTTAAAAAAAACTTAAGTTCAATTATTTTAATTTATATTCTAAGGACTACATTTTTTTCCCAGAACAACTGATTAAAAATAACCCAAAAATTTTTGCAAAACCACCTCAAGAACATTTGACACAAAACCTTCCATACAATGCTTATGTAGTTACGATCACATATCCTCAAGAGTTTATCAAGTGTTTACTTTTAATAAAAACTCTGTAATTGAGATGATACTTCACAAATTAAAAAGAACACAAAAAAACTCGTTCAAAACTAAATTGGCAACAATGCAAAACGACAAAATGTCTGTCTGCTCTGCAAAAATTTGAAATTCTAAAACGATTTCAAATCAGATAACAGAATCCAGAAGCAGACGAATAATGTTTTTTTTTTTTTTTGCAAATTCAATCAAAAAATGTGACATACGCCTCGGGGTTCTGTGAACTTAAAATCTGGTTTTCTTTTTCATCTTCTAGGAAAAAAAAGGATCAAAGATACTTAAATAGGTATAGATGGCAACCGACATGCAACAAATTCTCTCACAATATAATCTTTATGTATGATGTGATGTGATTTGATTGTGTCGCCATCAAACAAAAAAATTAAAAATTACCTACATCTCATCATCTACACATAGTGCAGGTGGTGGTGTTTATTCATCAAAAAAAAAAAAAAAAAAAAACAGTAAAAACACGACGAATGACTGTGTTATCCTTGTAAGGATATAATATGGAGGCAAAAAATTTAAAATGAGATCACAAACCCTCTGTGAGATGTAAGATATGCGGTTCACCCAGAAAATATCCTTCTTAAAGAAAAAAAAAAAAAATTGTCTTACTCTCAATCTCAACTCAACGAAGAAGTGAAGGAAAGATATCTTCCGTATTTTCATTCTTCACCCAACCATGACTGACAACATGACATTGGTGTGACAAACACCAAACAAGAAAACAGCATCCTGCTGCTGCTGTAAGAAGGACTAAGAAAAATAACAACAAAAACAACAAAAGGCAACCAAACCAACCAACCAACTATCGTCATCTTCATCGTTGTCGTAGTTAAAGTCCTTACCGCGCGTTGAGAATTCTTATTAAAAATGCAAATACCTAAGGGAGGAGGACTGCTTTTTCGAAAAACACATCTGAAAGATCCTTCCGCATTTTTTTTTTTGATTTTTTAATTAATTCGAGTTTATTTTAACTGACATCAAGAGTCCTTTTTTTTTCTATTCTATATATGACGAAGAAAAAAAATGGCAGTCGTCACATCAAATTTAGAATATCACTTTTCTATTTTGTTGTGTTTTCCTTGAAACTCAATATACCGAAAAATGTCCTGATTAATTGCAATCAATTTTTTTTTATTTTTGTAAGTTTTCGTCCTTTTGTATAAATCCAAGAAGGATATGGTCCATTACAATGAGGCTGGACTGATTGTTTATTTATCATTTATTCTGGTTCGCAATTGGCAAACTATCGAGAGAGGTATTCCAATGTCCAGCAAGACAAATATATGCAAGAGAACAAAAACATGTCATGGGACAAGGATATCATGAACAGAAAGAAAAATAAAAAAAAACACGGTCAACGAGGTTTTATTTAATTTGATTAATGTCCTGCAATCGGTATGAGTATTGTGCGAACTTTAAATATTGGCACAGAAACGAATGCAAAAAAAAAATAATCCATCTATGTCGTTTTGTATATTTAGGAGTATTTCATGTTTTTTTTTGTATTTCTCACAAAACACATCATGTTTGTCCTGATTTTCTTTAAAGTTTTGCTTGATGTTGAAAAATTGTAAACCATTAGTTAAAGTGTTTACTGTGACGACAGTTTATTTGTTGCACCCTTAGAATGTCTCGTCTATCGTCTTATTACATTCTTTCTTCAGGATAAACACAACCAATCCCAAATTCCCAACCCAACAAAATTTTGTTTTATCTTTCTTCCCATCGCAGAGTGTTCTACCAGCAGGTGAGGCTACACCTACAAGGAACACAAGAATATCCTTTCGGCAGAGAGCGTGCCAAAGGAATTTTTGTTTTTTTTTTTTCATTAGATTTTCTTCTTTGACACAAACAGCAGCCAGCTACACAGAGGATATCACATCTAACTACTGGATGATGTTTGATCTTTGGGCTTTGATAAGGACACAACCTGCATGGTGGTTTTGACATGTTTACTGTTCACCAAAGGATATTTTTTTTTTTTTTGAATTTTCTTCTTTGCATATTTTTGTTGGTTACTGCATCAGGATGAATTTAAAATGAATTACTTAGGAGAAAAAGGTCGATTTAAGGTGTTTACTTTAAAAATAGAAGATGAAAGAAATAATAAAGGTGTAAGATAAGAATCTTGTGGTACATCGGTTGGATTTTGGTTACAATTTTTTTCTCGTTGAATATTTAAACTTGAGTCATACATAATTTGGTATATTTGAATAAGAAGGCGTTACTCTGATATTTAATATATTTTTTTTCTGAATCAGCTGTTGCTTAGTTTTATTTAAAATAAATTTGAAGGGCATTGATATTTCATGAAATCAGATCAATTATTAGATACGAGAGGAAAAATCATTGTACATTTGGAAAAATAGTTTAAAGTTTTATTAGGAAATTCGGAATTGTTTCATATGTTGCAAAATAGTTCAAAGAATTCTGTAAAAATAAAGTAGTGAAGATCAATATTCTTTCTACGGCACTCGTAGTCCAGTACCTACGTTCTGTATTTCAATAATTCAACAAGTTTAGTTAAACAGTGCTAAATCTTCTTGGCTGATTCTTTCCAGTATTCAGAATTTGTATTATTAAACAAAAAATTTCGTATATATTGATAAATGTTGAAAAATGGAACAAAACTCATATGATTTGTTTAAATTTTCATTGTTTCTCGACTAATTTTATTAATACGAGGATTTACAGAACTTAGCAAGTTCTGTTCACGAAGAAAAGGAAATTAGAGGACTTTATCACTCCTAAGATAAATTAAATTTCTCTGAAACTTTCCAAAGAAGCTAAATATCTTGGCGAATTCCTTGATTCCAAGCTAACCTGAAAACAGAATACGAGGAAAGAATGAAGAAATCTGTGCCTTCTATACATACAAGGAAACGTTCGTTACACGGTGGGGAATGCGACCGCAAGTCATCCATTGAATGTACACGGCGGCGGTCGTTCATCCCATCAATACCTAGGGTTCGATTGTATGGTGGAAGGCCGTAGAAAAGGATAGCTATCTCAAAAACCTAAACAAGGTACAGAGACTAACCGGTATAGGAATAACGGGGGCACGGAAGTCTATGCCACAAGCAGGACAGGAGATCATTTTCAACCTTCCAGTCCTGAATGAATGCATACGGGGTACAGCAGCCAAAAGTGCATTTCGTCTTAAAGAAATGGACTCTTGGAAGCACAGCACCTATGGTCACGGGTCTATCTTGCAAAGATTTGACGGACTTGATGTGACCACTGACTACGTTCCATCCGTAATAGATTAAAAAAAAAAACTTCTCGATTCTAATACCCATGGATGGGAGCCCAACTCACTACTCGGTGAACAGGGCAACCCCCTTTACACTGATGGTCAAAAATGGAAGAAGGAACAGGAGCTGGAGTGTTTAATGAATCTCTTAATATTAGAGAATCATATAAACTCCCAGATGAGTGTAGTGTCTTTCAGGCTGAGATTTATGCTATTGAAAAGGCAGCCGAAATTGTTCACAGGAAGAAGCTGAGCTTTTCAGAAATCACATTCTTCGTGGACAGCCAAGCTGCTATCAAAGCAATAGCCAGTGAGACTATAAGATCCAAGTCAGTAGACAAATGTCGAAATACACTGAACAATATTTGTAACTCTAACCAAGTCAAACTCTGCTGGGTTCCTGGACATAGAAATATAGAAGGGAATGACGTCGCAGATGCACTGGCAAGGGAAGGGTCTATGTCAAATAAAGACAGTAGTAGCCAGTCAGATAAGAGACCAGACGTCCCGATTGGCGTGATCAAAAGTAAGATAGACCTTATAACGAAAGAGCAAATCAACAACTCCTGGATATCCAGGAACGATTGCGTCTTCTCTACAAGTTTATGGCCTAGAATTAATGCAAAAGAAAATCAGTATATTCTATCGCTGAGTAAAAAGAATATTAGAACCCTGATAGGTGTAACAACGGGACATTGTGCCATTGGCGTAATGGCCACCCGATTTCTGTAGGAGCTGTCAGGATTTTGAAAAAATAGAAACCATTAAACACCTGCTCTACGACTGCTCAAATCTCCAAACAAATCACCTCCGTGACCTTGGAAACAGGTTTGTCGGAGAACTGGACGATGTAGCGCAGGTCTCAATGGCAAACGTGAGGAAATATATAGAAAGCACGGGCTGGTTCGTTTATGAACCAGTCTATGTCAATCATTAGTTTAGGTGTTATCGCTGTTATAGGGGATCACAATGGAACAATAGGCCCCCGTGTACGCCACAGGCTGAGAGCTGGCAAGCCCCTCCTAACATAATCTAACCTACAGAAGCCTCATCACGTAAAACGAAAACGATCGAACAATATCGTTTTGAAGACAGGTCTTTATTTCTCATTAAAGATATGATAGAGATAGCAATGGTGGAAACGATGTCGCCCGATCGTTTTTAATTTACGTGATGAGGCCCCAGAACGTATAGGCACATGATTCTATTACGGAGTTAATCAACAAGTTCCTCAAGCCAAGAACACACTCTAATTTGGTTGAGGTGCTCTCGTCTGGTAACTGTCTAAACAAAATAGTGCAGCTGCAGCTGTAACTGTAGCTCATAGCCAGCGTTGCCGGAAATAGTTTTTTGTTAGTGCCATCGCCGCCAGCAAATAGTGCCATTTTAAGCCACTGCGTGCCACCAACAGAAATTAATAAAATGTCAGTCTATTTCAAAAAAATTATTAATTGCGCTTCATTATAAATAACTTTATATTAGGTATTTTATTTTCTACGCACCCAATGCGACTTCCGCTGCATTTTTTTTTATTGTTTTTGCAGTTTTATTGACAAATCTTTAGAAAATTATATTCTTCTAAATACATTTTTAAGCACAAACTCAACTTTTTAATGAAAACCAAATCAGGAATGACTAATTTCACAAACAAAAATAATTAATACTACGTTTTCATTGCGGCAAATCAGGTAATTTCGTTGAAAATTTCCAAATTCGATTGCAAACTATTTCATTTCCCATATAAATACACATTTTGAAAGGGGGTAATTTCAACCAAATTTGTTCGAAATTAGGTTGCAAATTACGTAAAAACTTTGTGAACACACCCAAGTTGAATGCACCCATAGTGGAAACGCATTGGAAACCATTTAAAATGTCAAAATTCGATGTATAGAGAACAGAAACAGAAAGAGAACACAACAAAAGAAGCTATAAACTGCTCAGTCAAATACAAAATGAAATTATCTGTCAAACGAAATTAGCAAATTTGCAATAAAAACACGATTAGTAGTGTGCGTTAAATGCTTTTTAAACGTTCTAAGAATTAGTTTTTTGTTTGTCAAATATTTTATTTTACTATACCAAAATGAAAGTGCCATATGATATCTTTTAGTGCCACAGTGCCATTTAAATAAAAAAGTGCCAAAAGTGCACGATCGTGCCACATCGGCAACGCTGCTCATAGCTCTGCTAAAAGTGTAAGGAACAAAAAAAAGAAAGAAGACAGTTGCTACAATGTGAATTTTTATCTAGTAAGAAATGTATGTTGTAAAACAAAGTTGAACAAACTTAACTTTTTGCTTTAGCCACAACTATTTTGGGTAGCCAGTTAGGGTCACGTTAGGTGATATTTTTCATTTGGTGCATAGTCTGAACTTTAGCCCTGGGCTAAAACAAGAACTTCCAATTTAATGATTAGGAATTTTAGTCTTGTTGAATATAGTTCACACTAGGTATTCGTACCGAAATCTATGTTAGATGAACTGAACTTAGCAGAAATTGCGTATTGACAAATGCCCTCACTATAGTCAACTGATGAGTCCAAGTGAGATCGCCGGGACGAAACGCAAATTTTTGTAGGACTTAAAGGCCATTAAAAGCTATTTTGAATCAACAAGCCAGAAATGTCCTTTCGATTTTGAATAAAAATAAAAAAAAAAACTATCAAACAAACAAAATTAAGTTTATAACCAAAAAATGTCGAAAACACCTGAAACGTCTGAATCGGAAAAACATGCAATTTCACCTACGCTTCAGACTCTAAAACCTTTAGCTATAGATAGATGGTACATCCAAGAGGGCTTAAGGATGAAGAAAACGATGATAAGGTTTTACTCACTTAGGATTTTACAGTTCTATTTAAAGTTGGTGCGCAAGCACCTTATCAATCTATTTCCACCAGCTCTGTTTCATAAAATGCAAGTGTTCCCAAAATTTTGCAATCATCTCAAGTAATTTCATCATCAATTTTGTATAGTTTCTTGAATTTTCACTCTCTATATAGCAATCAATCCAATTTTTGCGTAATTTTCTGACTTTCTATGGTTATGCATGAGATAGCAGCTGAATGTCCTGTAAATTCCATCAAATCCTCTTCATTGATGACAGTTACTTTAATAAAATCATTTCCGCATCATTCAACCAAGCGAATAATTCACCCTCCTTCATATAAACTTGTCTACCCTATATACATATGAATATCAACCCATAGAGCGGCTAAACACGTGCGATGTCCACTCCTCGACACCAAAAACAAAAATCCACTCCTTAACGTTGACGACAAAATGCATGTAAATGACATTACATATATCCGAGGACGACACTGTATACATTGTACAGTACGTGCCATGACAATCGCATTCAAAGATAACAAAAACTGCCCCACAAAAACCAAAACGAATAAAATTAAGTAAACACGACAATAAGCCCCGCTCGTAGAACGAATCCCTAAATAGAATAAAAAAAAAACTCGTTCCACCGTTTTATCCAAAAGGATCATAAAATTCCATCCACTTTCCCTCAAAAAATCAGTTAAACTAGATACGAGTAATGTAAGTAATATAACGCCCGAACTATATGGATGGTTTAGGTATAATAAATGTCAAATAAATTCTACATTTAATGACTGTCAAGTTGACAGCTATAGTCGTCGTCGTCGTCGTTGACTGTGAGTCAGTGGCTTGGGCTTCGCATGCAAAGGGATTTTCATATAATGCACCAGGATTAAAAGTCCTCATAATATAACAACAGGAAGTGCATCACTATATAGGGAATAACAAAATTTGTTGTTTACAAAATTTATTTAATCCTTTAAGTTCTTCTATCATAAACTTCCTTCCTTCTTTATTATGAAGGATATTGTTTGAAAATTATTTTAAATTGGTAAAACCTCTGATCCTTTTGCCAAGTAATCAGTTTTGCAAAATTAAAGAAAAATAACATAACTCCTTGTCCACAACAAAACTGTTAATCGGTTTTTTTTTTTTGAAAATGAAAGAAGATCCTTTCGTTTGTCAAACTCCAACATATCAGGTATAAGGGGTTTTTCCTTATAAGTCGAGCAGGATATACCTTCTATATATGATGTGGACCTTATGACAATTTATTTTTATGTCCTCGATAAGTCCTATTTGGTGAAATGAATTTTAATCCTTTTCCTCATTTTTATATGCATTTTCTTGTGAGGAGATATATACCTAATATATTTTTGCACAAAATTGAATTTCAATCAAAACACAAGTCCTTCGCAATCGGGTGGAAAATCCTTTCCAACAATATACACACACAGCTGATGATGGTGGAGTGAGGAGAGTATGCATTTCTAGATTTCTTAAGAATGTTTTGAAATCGATTTAAAATTTGTGTCGTTGAGTTTTTTTTTTTTTTTTTTTTTGTGAAGTAAATCCTTCCGCAGGATATTTTTTTGCATGTAGCTATACCCCGATTATATTTTGAGGTAAGAATTAAACTTCCGTCTTAGGGAGAAAAAAAAGGATAAGAGCTAATAATACAAATTGAGCATGTTTTCATTTTTATTTTCTATTTGAATTGAAAACGCAGCTAAGCCTTCAGGCCCTTTAAAGAAACTATAAAGAGGGAGTTTTCAAGAAGAGTTGTTTGCACCTATGTATATTTTATTTTGTCAAGGATGTATGTATAATGAATGTCTGAAGGTTTTTGCCATCAATTTTTATCTGTGTGACAATAATTATTATTATTAATTTTTTTTTTTTTGGTTGTTGCGAAA
Source organism: Epistrophe grossulariae (assembly GCA_929447395.1). Lineage (NCBI taxonomy): Eukaryota > Metazoa > Arthropoda > Insecta > Diptera > Syrphidae > Epistrophe > Epistrophe grossulariae. The sequence goes on along the minus strand of OV839567.1, from coordinate 14,936,517 downwards.
TTTGCATTTAAATGTGCCAACGACGACGAAGAATTCATGTTGTGTCCTATAAATTAAGTACCCATATTCATTATTCAGTCAAGTATATTGTGTTGTGTGGAAGAAGAGTTTTGCCAATACAGTGATTTGTTTAAATTATGGGACGAATTTGCAAAGATGTAAACCAGCAGGGAGTCGAAAATCTCATATACAATGTTTTGATTGTGGGACTTTTTTTTGTATTGATTGCAAAACGCAAGGGGTTCAGTTCCAGAACCACAATTCGAAAAAAGTTGAGTGAAATACAAGCTTAGAGCCCATAACTAAAATTTTGGCTGTTTAAAATTAGTGTTAACAAAATTTTACATTATACAATTGTTGGTTATTGGAATTATAACAGAGAGACGGGTGGTGGGGTCAATGTGTGGACCTTTGGAAAAAGTTCATGATCGATAATTTCAAATAATAATTAAAAAATATAGAACTTTCTTTTGTACCTTACTGCACCAGAACTATAGGATGAATGAAGAACAGATGACGAAGCAAAAAATATTATTCCAAAATTGTGTTGGAAGGGCTTGAAGAAGAGGCTAGTAGATTCATTAAAGCCATACTTCTTATATATCTATAACAAAAAATTATTAAAAACAACGAAGACTTATAGAGACAATTCCAACAGAAACAATAACTATCGTATACAGACTGATATCTTTGTTGTGTCGGTAATTTCCAAGGATTCGAAGAAATTCTAATATTTTCTAACCATCCGCAACTGAAATAAAACAAAATAAAAATTTGGATATATTTGTGCAATTTTGTTTTAGATGCAAAAACGTCTTATGGATTAAGGCAAAAATAATGGTTTGGCTTTAAAATGGATACTTTTGAATGGATACTTTTTAAAAATATTGTTTAAATATGAAGGAGTTGTTTAATTTCTTTGTAAATTTGTATAATTGAATGAAATACAAAATGATCATTTTTGCTTTAATTAATTGAAATTAGAAAATAAAATATAATAAAATTTATTTTTCTTAAAAATGTAAAAAAAGTCATCTGAAAATGTTGGATAGTTTTAATATGTTGCAGAAATGTGATTGCAAAATGACTTTAACTCTTATATCTTTATTCTTCTAAAAATTAAATTCCCTTTATTCTACCCTTGTAACTATTATATAAACAATAAATTTTATTTTTTTTACAATAAATGCCAAATGGTGGGGTGACTTTGACATGCATTTTGGTTGACTTTGGCTGGGTGGCAAGAACAGGAAATCATGAGTGACGAAGAGATGAGAGCTTGGTGACTATTTTTTGGTCAGGTTTTCAGTTAAGAAAAAATAACATTTTACTTCGGCTTCATCTTAAATGAAGAGAACGACGAGTTAACAGTCTTATTAGCCGTGTTTTGGTGAGAATATAGCTCAGTGAAGTAAAAAAAAAAATTAAGAAAACAGTTACCACTGAGTTTGAGTAGGAGAAACTACTTTTATCCAGTATGATTTGACTGGAGAAAAAAGTTAATTCAAATGCCTGTAGTAAATTTTGACTGGCTGGATTGCAGTTTCTCACAAAAACACGCCTATTCTTACGAAGAAATGCTGGATATAGCTTTATATACTCAGAAAAAAAAGACGTTGCACATGTGATCAAGAGTGATCTGGAGAAAAAACTATACTGTTCCAACAGTTGTTCGCCGAGAGAGACTCTTTTTTCCAATATCCTTTCAAGTATATGAAAATTCGAATTCATATTTACTTGTTTTTTTTTTTTAAATATTAAAAACCGACCAGTCAGAGTAAACCAATAAAAAAAATATTCTTCTTTCATTTGGGTTGGGTGAGATTGACTAGCTGCTCTTAGTTTATATGAAAATGAGAAAAACGTCCGTCCGGCCAAATTCACCCTAAATGGGATGGAGACTTTGGCCACCCATATTTTAGCACCTATACAGGGTGTCCCGAAATCACCGCCTCAGAAGATAACCATGAGTTCCTGAGTTAATTTCAAGTCGAAAAACGTAAGGGGTAATTTTCTCGTTTTCGACTTATAATGGTTTTTATGATTTTTAATCTTTTTTCTTTTGACTGGCTCTAACTTTACCAAACTACAACCGATTTTTGAAATTTTTTTTTAATTCAAACAAGAACAGTTAGAAATTTGTAGCTACCATACAACTTTTTTCTGTGTGGATAACGGTTTTCCCGCAAATTATTTTCAAGCACATTTATTAAACATTTTTAGGTTGTTGACTTCGATATGATTTTTTTCACAAAAACACGTTATTAAGTATAACTTTTTTTGTATTATTATAAAAGCTCAATATGTGTTCTTAAAAATACTTAACATTTTTTACCTAAAAATAGATATAAAATTATTAAAAAAAAATTAAAAACAAAAAATAAAGGAAAATGAAAAAAATATGAATATTTGAATAAAAAATATTTTAATATATATAATATATTAAATTAAATTTAATATTAATATTTTAATATTAAAAATATTAATATTAAAAAAAAATAATAATAATTAAAAATAATAGTAAAAAAAAGTAATAAAAATTGTAGAACAAAAATTGAATTGTGAAAATTTCATCGAAATCAATGCGATAGTTTGAAAAATTGCCAATATAACTTGTTCTAGATTCCTTAGGACAACTTTCACGCATTGTGTTAGGCGAAAATATTCCAATGATATTTGAAAAAAAAACTGAAAAAACGCACTTGGACCGCATTTTTATTAAAATTCCTTTAACCCAGTTAGGAAATAATCACCAGAAAGCTGGATTGTGGTATATAACCTCCTCCTAGTATTCTTAAGAAACTCCCCAACGATATGAGCGCCGCTAACAATTTAGCGGGAGGTTTAAGGCGCCCCAAAATGGTTTTTCATTAATATCTCCCAATTGGTTAGTTGAACATAAAAAATGTAAAAGCTAATTTGTAGCTTAGAGAATTTCCTACTAAAGGTATTACTTTTCTATACAGTGGGGCGGCTTAGTTTTGTGCAATTTGTTCATTTTTTGATAAAAGCATACATTTTTTATTGTTGATAAATTATATGAATATGATTTTAAGATATTGGCACACTCTATTTGTCCACCCCTTTAGGTGAAAGGGGCAAATTAAAAAAAAAAATACTGAAATTAGAAAATGAATTTAAAAACACAACGGCAACACTTATAATATCATGTTATAGCTTTTTTTAAAACCAGTAATTCATTCTTTATTTATGTTTTTAAATGAAGTTATTTTAGTGCTTAGATTTTGAATAAATGATTTTTATAATCTTAATTTTTCGAATTTGATTTGCAAAATTTTCCGTTTAAAAATCGTTTATTTAAGTCAAATGACTGGACTATATATAATTTAAACTTTTGTTCTTTTTATTAATTTGTTTCATAAAAAAAAAACATGTAATAAATTTTCGTCTCTATATAAAAATATTGCTTTGTTGGAAAATAGGAATTTACTTGGAATGAACAGCTTTTTAGGTGGAGATAAGGAGGTGCGGAAAATTCTTTGATTGCAATGTTTTTGACAAAAAAAATTATATATTGGTATTATTTGATTTTTGAGACCCGAAGGGCATAAATTAGAATAAGAAGTCAAAACTCATTCTAAGAATTAAAAAAAATTACAAAGCCAAGATTATTTGTTTTTAAAGTCAAATAAAAAAAATCGAAGCATAAAAATGCCAAATATGAAATTGTCGAACTTAAAAAAATCAAAAAAAAAAATAATACTTAATGAAAATTGCGAATAGATCATATCATTTAAAAAACGATTTGTAAAACATGGAATTCGAAAAAAAATAATGTTTAATAAGAAAATACTAAACGAGTAACGGCAATACGTATACCCCCTTCGAAACTTAAGTTTGCCATAAAATTTTGATGAAACATTAACCTAACAAACCTAAATAAATCCTGGCGTTCCACAAGGAAGAATACTTTGTCCGATTTTGTTTGTAATTTGGACTCACGATATAGTAAAAGAAAAGGACACAATTACGCATCCCAATAATACACTTGCGATATCCGATGGAATTGGGCTTTGGCAAAACAAAGCTTAACATAATCTCAGACTTATATAAAACTTCGGAATAGACCATGATGCCCGCATTATTCTTAATGAATCTACAAACAACACAAAATTGAAAAAAAATAAAAATATGTTTACCATTTTCTGACCTTTTATACCATATTCTTTTTTTTAATGAATATCCAACAAGGTTTCCAGATGACAAAATGGACGAATAATCTCTACTATAAGTCAGCAAAGCCATAAGGGAATATTTAATTTCCTTTTGTAGGATTTTTGCAACCAATAAGCGTACATCCTAGCGCTGTGTCAATCGTGATTGATTCGGTCTTCATGACCCGTTCACCAAATAGAACGATTGATTGCAATCACTGTAAACCGAAACAATCAATCCCAATATCAATCGTTTCAGTTTCATTCTCCTTCAAATCACAAATATGATTGAATTGGGATCCGTTCACGCACGGCCCGGTCACAATCACAAAGACCGAGTCAATCTGATTGACAAAGTGAACTATTCGATCTTTGTGCATAAAAAAGTGCGTTATTCATCAATAAAAAAAATCAATTTAAGGTAATTGTTTGTACAATGGGACAAAAAAAAATTGTTGCCGAAAGTTTTAAGGGTGTGACTGTACATTTGAGGACTATTATTCAGCTAGATTGCGCTTTGTAGGTACATAGGTATAAAATTGAGTTATATTTTAAATAAGTTTTAAACAAACTTTAAAAGAAAATATTTTTTTCTTGAATATACGGAGTAAAAAACTACGACTGATACTTTTTTCAGTCTAAATTGACCAGACGTCACTTTGAACAAAATGATTGATTGAAAAGATCGAATCTTTGAACCAATCAATCATTGATTGATTCGATCTTTTAAAATGAACGATTGGCACAGCTCAAGTACATCCTTTACAAATCCTACACAAATTATAGTCCAATCCTTTCTAGATCTTAGGGAATTTGGTTGACTAATATTTTAAGCCATTTTTTTTTTTCAATTTATCAAGTCTGCTCTACCTGCTTCCGTTAATGGACACGTTTGTATACAATTAGGCAGACAATGCAACTATTGTTGCCTATCTAATGCCACTTAATACGTCTCATGATATAGATTTCATTTGTTTTTCGGGCTGATTTAATTTAATAATATATAGGCTTACAAAAATCGTTAAGAAATTTTGAAGAAGACACCTTGTGACAGTCGATTTCACTTTCAAAGTGCCGCCCTCTTATACCCTACACTTAAACATTAGGACCTTAAGAGGATAGCTGAGTTTTTTTATTTTCCATTTTTTGGTCAAAGATTCGAAAAAAGATATAACTTTTCATTCACTCACTTTTCGAATTAATATTTAATTTTAAAGATGCATACAGTTTATTTTCTAGATAAAAACTTTTAAGAACTCATAAATGACTCTAAGTCTATAACTTAGGTGAACTATTAAAAAACAAAACAACCTCTTCTTAGCAATTATCCCAAAACACCCACTTTTATTTTATACAACCGGCAATTATTTCACCTAAGTCCCCAACTTAAAAAAAAAAAAACCTTACCCAACAGAGTATATCCCTCAACAAAAGTAACAAACACTATACAACCTTTAAGATATGGACACGTGCCACTAACGGTTATGGTCATGATTCAAATAATTATTGTGATTCCAATCAAGTCAAGTAGTCAGTCTTATTCAGTAGTATAGCTAAGTCTTTAGGATAGTAAAACAATTTGTTCTTGCAATAGAAATAAAAGGTCCTCGTGCAAAATGTGGGAGTTTCCTTAAAATTACAGGACGGCTTAAATAAAAGAAAAAGAAATTAAGAATTCACCCCCGATTAAATTACAAAATAACCTCATAACACTCACAAGAGAAGAATAAGTAAAAGTTAGGATACATAGAATGATAAATGTACCTGTCACTTAACAAAGGATGACCAGGATTGAGAATAAGAACAAAAAAGTGTGCCAGGATGTTTTTTTTTTGTTTTTGCTATTTGTCTGCTATCAAAACCACTTAAATAATAAATCGCACGTAGCTATATCTTATCCTGACTTTTGTTTTTCTTTTTTTTCTTTGAGAAAGAAAGTTCAAAGAACCCTCGTAAAAATGAAGACAAATGGTTCAAATTTGATTTTGATATTAATATTAAGCTGGATTTTGTTTCACAAAACCAACAACAACAACAACAACAACAACAACAAAAATACGAAACACTGAAAAAAGAAATCGTGACAGATGAATCAAATATCATACAGATAAATAGCTAAAGGTACTCAAAGTTAAGTTCATAAATGGAATACCGCACTTAACCACATTCAGACCGCAGCTCTTTTTTTTTTTCCAAAAATGTCAAATTAATCATTTTCCACTTTGTTGCATTTTGTTGGACTTTCTTTAATGATCAATCTTCATGACTGTCATCTTAAATATTAAGAACTTTTCTTTTTTTTTTTTTAAATAGATAAAAGTATCTTCATCGGTCTATCTATGCAATATGGATGTATCTTGTTGGATGATGATGATGATGATGAGAGAAATGTAATCGATCTTTAATTATATTATTCTTATGGACAATTAATGCAATCCGATTGACAAGATTCTGGGGTGCTTATCTTTTTTTTTTTGAAAGAGAGAGAGATAAGAATCGATATCTTTATACATTCTTACCGACTTTATTTCGGTAAAGATGAGAAAACAATTAAATGAAAGATGACACTTAAGATTACATAAGTGAAATATTTATGCAAGAAATCAATTCAGGGGACATTCTATTATTTATTCTGATGGTATTCTATTAAAACCAGTTCTTCAGAATTGAATAGAGCCATCAGTCATATGGCTGAGTAGACAGATTAAAAATCAGCGCAGTCATTCTATAGATCTTTCTTCGAAAACAAATACATTCAATCCATTTAAATTTATTGGAATGCCAAGAAAGGTTAAAAATTGTTTGTCAATATGATATTATACGATAGTTGCTGGTCCGCTCGGCTTCGCTCAGAATTTGTCATCAATTTTAGCATTTTAAATAGTGAACATAGCTTTAAACAACCCCTTTACAATGAATTTTTTGGCATGCTCCAATAATTTTTTGCACACAATTGTAGCAGTCTGAGAGCGTAACGTCATCTGGTGGCGATCCCATTTTTGTAAGGGACAAAATTGTCAATTTCGTAGCGTTTATCATTCCTTACAATCAATATTTTCTCCTTCCCATCATACAAAATGAAATTTCAAATATCGTCACAATCGACCCCTGAAAGTATGCAATTCAGGTTTTCACGATTTTCCGACTTTTCCGGTAAAAACTTTTAATTTTCGGCTCCGGAGTATATTTACCTTGTTCGATAAGAATCCAACTAACAAATTCCCATGCAAATCGGATGATGTTCAGCTGAATTATTCGCATACAAACAAAAATTCATTTTTAATGTACTTTTTTTTTAGATTGGTCATTTATCAATAAATTTAATCTTACCGATTATCTCTTTAATTATTTTATATGTACCTACACGAAAACTGTTGTCGTGAAAATTTCCAAAATTATCCAAAAGTATTATTTTGGGTCAGGTTTCGTAAAATATCGCTCGCGATTTCCAAATCATAAAATATAAATCTTTATCATTCTTTTTTGATCTTCTCACGAACCATAAAAAATATAGAATGATAAAACGATCTATAAAAATTTATAGTTCTCTCACGAACAAGCTACTAAATCCATTTTGTTGTCTGTACGTAAGGGAGAGAGAGAGAGAGAAAGGGAGAGATCGGAAAAATAAAATTGAGGTAGAATATGATTCGCTCGCGATCGGTTGTAAAGTGAAAATTAATGAAAAAAGTAGACAACAAAATTGAAAAAAGTGAAGAATTTTGAAAAAAAAATTTGAGAAAATTAAAAAATTTTGAGATAATTCACAAATTTTGAAAAAAGTGAAAAATTTTGACAAAATTAAAAATTTTGAAAAAAGTCAAAAATTTTGAGAAAATTAAAAAATTTGAAAAAAGTAAAAAATTTTGAGAAAATTAAAAAAAAAATTTGAAAAATTTTAAAAATATGAAAAATTTTGAAAAAAAGTGAAAATTTTGAGAAAATTAAAAAAAAATTGAAAAAAAGTCAAAAACTTTGAAAAAAGTGAAAAATTTTGATATAATTAAAAATGATAAAATTCAAAATTTTTGAAAAAAGTAAAAAAAGTCAAAAATAAATAAAAGTCAACACTTAATTAAATATAATGATATTTAATTAATGATATGTTGTAAAATGACATTTTTATTTGAACAGTTTGTGAATGGATCTTGAATAGTTCGCATGTCATTAACGAACCATATTTAACAGATCTCAACAGTTGATTCGATCGTGAAAACGAATTTAATTTTAAAGGAACCAAAAAAAATAAGATTCACGATCGAATCGAAAATAGAATTCTCTTTGGAATTTTTCACGAGAGAACGAATCATATTTTATAGCTCTGCGAACCTTGGGTTAACAGAGACGTTTAACATACCTAGACCATATGTTTGTCCATTGTGATACCACAAGAATCTAGGAAACTTTCTTCCAACTCGTTGAACCATTTACAGATTTTAACGAAGAAGATTTGCTAGATCACTAGAATCATTATACTAGAATTCTCCTAGTTGGAGTTTACGCTTTTGAGATAGAGCAGGACATGCACCATTGTCAATTTTCAATTGATGAAATATTGAAAATCGATATTTAACAGCAACCAATTGATAAAAGTGTTGATCTTTTATAGAAAAATTCATAGTTATCACGAAATAGTTGATCCGTTTTTTTAATAAATTGAGTTTTAGTGTACAAAATTTTAATATTTATCATTTTAATTTTATCATTTATCAATTGAAACCGACAATCTTTATAGGGTTGGGAGCTACTCTTTCTGCATTTTAATGCCCTTCCCTTTTATTATTTCCAAAATATTTCATTAACTCTTCATTTGTTAAAAGGACATACAAAAAATGAGCGTTAAAAAAAATCAACAACAAACGTACTAAAATTTCAAAGGGTTGCATTGTTCATCTTGTTAACTCAATTAAAATAATCCGTTTTTTTGTTGTTTTTTTTTGTCAAACTTGTCTAAATGCCACTAATGCGACATTATTGTGCTTGGACATGCATCTTGTTTTGTTTGAAAAAAAAATATACCTTCTCATTAGGATCAAATTTGTAGGTACATGATCATTGGGCTGAATAAAGCCCAATCACCCCCTACAGTATGACTTTTGTTATATTATTCCCTTGATTGTCCAAGTCGCGTCGGCCGCACTATGCATGCTTCGTTACAACCATTCACCAACACTTTTTTTTCCTCAACCCTTTTTTATTTCAATTATTCAATTAATTTAATTTTATTTGTGCACACTGCATTACCAGCCACCATACTCTTCCCTCCTTCAATATAGGTTTTTATGTGCATCTTTTTCGTTCATCGTTCAAAATTTATATCCTGATCCTGACGCGCATCCGCATCACTGCAGGTAAATATATAGCTGTTTGTGTTGACACCCTTTTTTTCTTTTTTTTTTAAACTGCACAACCCTGACCATGTCCTTCGTTTAAATGATGGTGAGTACGCGGTTTTGTATGAAAATTACCAATTCATATCGCGTATCCTGTTTTGAATGTTTTTTTTTTATTATTTTTATTTTTGTCATTTTATGGGACTTTGCAGAAATACGAAGCTACCATCAGAATAAATTCTTGGTTTTAACAACATCTGCGTCTATATAGACGATGAAATAAAAAAAACCGTTTTCTTTTATGTCCATGACCGCGAAAACAAAACCAATTATAATTAATTTAATAATAAGTGCGGGACAAAAGGGACCTCAATAAAGGATATGTCGTCTGCCAAAGAAGCTTGTACTGTTTTTTTTTACTCTTTTGTCATTATTCCCACTTGAATTATATTTGCAAATGAATTTTTTTGTCAGTTTCTAATTTTAAAACAAACTTCGATAAAGATTAAAATATCATTTGCAGAAGTAAAATATCATTTGCAGGAGTTAGATATCATTTTCAGGATGTTTTTTTGTCAAGGTCCTTAGGTATTTTGTATAAATTTGAAGAACTGATTCTTCTTATAAAAAATGGTAAATTTTTTATTTTTGATAAACTTAAAAATATATTTTCAATCAACACAATCTAGTGGTTAGAAATGCGTTGTGAAATTTCCAAAATTTAACCAGAGTTTATAAAAGGGTAAATAAATATCAAAAATACTCCTTAAGTTTAAAAATGGAATTTTTCAAACCAATATACAGGGTGTCCCGAAATCACCGCTTCAGAAAAAAAACCATGAGTTCCTAAGGTCATTTCAAGTCAAAAAACTTAAGAGGTAATTTTCTCGTTTTCGCTTCGTTTTCGACTTAAAACGGTTTTTATGATTTTTATACTTTTTTCTTTTGACTGGCTCTAACTATGCCAAACTACAACTGATTTCCGAAATTTTGTTTTATTTAATCAAGAACAGTTAGAAATTTGTATCTACTATACAACTTTTTTCTGTGAGGATAACGGTTTTCCCGCATTTTTAGGTTGTTCTTTTGATTTCGATATGATTTTTTTCAAAAAAACACGTTATTAAGTATAATTTTTTTTCTTTCGACTTGGAATGACCTTAGGAACTCATGGTTTTCTTCTGAGGCGGTGATTTCGGGACACCCTATATAACTAAAAAGGTGTTTTAGAGAGAAACGTGTACCCAAATGTTTGATTTGGGTACCTAAACATTTTTTGATTTTTTTTTTGTTAACCAGAGTAATTTAATAACTCATTTCTAGCATTACATTATGACCAAAGTTATTTGTAGTTGTTTTTTTACCGCAGTTATTTTGGAGCTCAGGCTATAAATTATTTCTTGGTTACACATGTTATTCATATAGAAAAACTTAATGGTGGTGCCCAGTTACAGTCACGCTGAACTATTCTAAATTCTTAATAAACAACTTATTTATGGGCTACTACGATACTACGATATATTTGGAGCTCGGACCTATAATATTCCTCTCTGGTTCAGCTCCTCATTTTGGGATATTTAATAATTTTATGCCTGTAAGACCTAAGGTCTTTTAATTGCAACCTGAATTGCACGGCACTAGTAATTAGAAATAGAAGGATAGGAAAGAATTTTTGCTCGTACAGTGGACTAGAAAATAAGGTCTATCTCATTAAATCCCACGGGTGGCGTTCAGTTAAAACTGAGAGAATAAATAAAAGAATGCTGCCTAAATTAAGCACTACATTCACTACACAATTGCTAAGTTTAGGTAAATTTTGAAATTTGATTTACTGTTTGAGAGTCTTGTCAGCTTTTGCTCCGAATAATGCCATCACATTGTTGTGTCGCTAATTTTATGATTAACAATGTTCTATTGAATCACAGACAATATGAACGAAATATTATGAACACAGAAAATGTTTCTTTCATTTATTGGAATCAAGTCCAAACCAACAAAATTTCATCGCTTCACATTTTCTTGGTTAAAATTCTCTCAAGATCAAGCCATATCGTTGGTTGATTTTTGACCATTTATGTACTTACGAAGGCCAAAATGTGTTTCAAAAATAAGATCTTGAGTCAATTATTCGTGTTAAACATTTCCACTTCACTAATCTTAAGACAAAAACAGAAAACGCATGCGGTTGTAAAATTATCTCAAGATCGCGTGCCATTTGTTAATTGTTTTTAATATAGCGACTTACTAACAAGACCTTCCCGTTCGTCATCCTCAAAAAAAAAAAAAAAAAAAAAAAGGTGTTCACTGTTCATAGTGCAAATGGCACGTGCGCAAAAAGTTTAATAAAGAAAAAAATTATTCAATTTCAAAAACACAATTTTGGTGCATATAAAACACACACACACATGTGCAACCACTTAGCATTTAAAAAAAAAACCATTGGGTTGCAACTTGCATGTCCTTGTAATAATTATGGTAGCACTAGCGTATATAGCAGCAGGATCTAAAATATTATTATAATTTGTATATTTCAATTCTCTTCAGATATTATAAGAGAGAGGTTACATGACAAATTTTCTGGATCTGGCTATGGCTTGGCTATGCTTCAGCTGCTGCTTTTATTAAAAGCAAAAGCATTTCTAGAGCGTCCAGTCCACTTTGGCGAAATGCCCAATGGCTAGTTGTTTTGTTATGAAAGCAAAAGGGTTGTTGTAAAATGAGGAAAAAAAAGAACTCTACAGGAGTCAAAAGTCACTCGTCGTCATATCGATGTAATCAGCGATTTTTTTTTTTACTTCGGTCCTATCCACCACTACTGCTGCGCTTTTAAGAGATAATTAATAATGGAGTGTGTCGGACCCTTGCAGTTTTTTTTTTATTATTATTAATTGTGTATCCTTGAGAGTTAACACATTTATAGCCTGAGATGCTATGTTAAATGTTGATTTTGTAAAAATTTTATTTTTTTTAAATAATTTTCTTGCATATATGTACAATTCCGTTTGGAAGTTTTGTATCTCATCAACATGAAATTTATTTTTGAAAAAACACCAGATGTACCTACTGCTTTAAGGCAAGCATTTGAAACATAAAGTTAAAATTATCTTTTTTCAACTTTATAGATACTGGGAGATTCCAACTTATGAAAGTCATCATTTAGCATGGCGTTACGATTTCGAAATTTCATCTTCACGACACACATAACGATGTGAGTTTAGAACTATCACCGACATTTTATTTGCAGAAATATCCTGAGAAACTTTTTTCTAATTTTCAACGTAACTACCCTGACTATAACCATGTTCAGGATTTTATTGCAAATGTGACATGTGTTTTGTCAGAAATATGATTTTTATGGGTTTCACGGATTGTAAAAAAAAAAAAGAATGAAAGGGTGAAATTAACAATATACTTTCGTCAATTATTGGCATCAAACTGAAGATTTAGATATTTGTATCAAAATTGCCGGCGCCAATCTATTGGGTAGGTATATGGTTTTTTGACATTTTGGTATTCTATAGCGAGAAATTGCATGAATTTGATATTTTATTGCAGCTGTCATTAAGAAATGTAATCAAATTGAAAAATTTATTAAGCATGAATTTTTAAGAAGGGCTTTGGAAAAAGATCCCAGGCTCTGGTAGTTTTTAAAGAAATTATTTTTTTTTCCGTCATAAGTCGTGTTTTTTTGGGAAAGCTATTCACAGTACAGTAAAGGATTTTACATAAGTTACAAATTCAATATCCACAATAGAATTACTGCCAATAAAAGCAGAAGTAGAATCCTACTGCGAATGGGTAGGCTTCTACTGACGGGTCTTTGGGAATTTCTACTTTACTATATATAAAACCCCAAAAAACACGGCTATAGTTAAAAAGATGCTGTTATAACTATGACATATTTGGAAGTTTTTTTAAGATTAATTGAAGATATCTTTTTTTTAATTCCGGAAAAAAACATTTTTCGGTAGAATTTAAATAAAATCGTTGGCCTGATATAGGTACATGAGCCCTAGTTAAATCATACCTATAATTGTCAAAAGTAAACAGAAGCCTGTGTCAAGGTTATATATGCATTCTAGAACCAAACCCCGAAAAAGGTCATTGAGGCAAAAAAATTACCATATCACGATATGCCATTTTACAAACGGCCAAAGCCCTGAAATTCCACGAAAGAGTTCAAAATATTAACCAACTTCGGCATAAGCCCGATAGTGTTTTTGTGAATTTTGGTCAAATCATCAGTTTGCCACCAATAAAGCTAAGTACCTACAGACGATTGTCAGATCTTACAATATTGTCAGATCTGTCAGTGAAAAAACTGTTCCAAATGTCTTACAATCGTCCGAACACACAATTCTGTCTGGCAATATTGTCAGAAACATCATTGTCAGACGACAATCTGAACACAAAATTTTTATCATTGTCAGTCGAGTAGGACATTGTCAGACTCATTGGTCATTGTCAGAATGTTTTCATTAAGGACCATTGACAGTTCTGACAATATTTGTAAGATCTAACAATCGTCTGTACTTAGCTTAAAGCACATAAAAGCACGCCGCGCCGCCCGCTCCGGGAACCAGAAAAGTTGCCTTTTTGTACGTTTGTATACCTTTTGTTCCTATTAGCCGAGAGAATGATTTTCAAAGAAGTTTTGGTAAATCCACCCACCTCAACGCCCATATCTTTTAAAACTAAATTTCTGTGTAAACTACATTCTTAAGGCAAATATTTTGACAACATAGAGAATAATATTTATTGTTAGAAAAAATACTTTTAAGGTATTTTTTACAAGGACCTAAATTTTAACCAGTGCGCTCTGCTATACAGAGAAACTAAATTCGTGACAGAAAGATGAGTGCTACAGCCGACAGGCAGCTATAGTAAATTTTTAAATTCTAAGTTTCACAACACCGTTGATTGTATATCGTCGTCGTTCTATGAAAACTCCCTAAGTCCATTTAGTTTTTTTTTATGGAAACATTTGAATTAGTTATGGATATTTTACTGACAACAACTCGAACATTTTTGTGTTTGAGTAATTTTGAATTAAGAATTAAAACAACATTAAAGTTGAGACTTACATAATCTTAACTCTTGATATTTGATTAACTATGGCGAATTTAAAAAGCGGTATCGCGATTTTTAAAAATTGGACTTAGGGAGTTTTCATAGAACGACGACGATATATTTTTTTATTTAGAAAAAAAAAACTTTTGTATATTGAAAAATTGAATTAAAATTAAATAAAAACTTATATAAAAGCTTGTAAATAGAAAAGCCCCCTACTGCACGTGTATACTTATACCCGTGTATATGAATACAATATATGTACGTGTATTACTTCGAAATCGTACTTATGATGTTTTTTGGTTCAAGAGCCGAATATAGAAACAATGCCATTATTAATTTTTGGAGAAAATATTTCTTGGTGTAACGTAATATTAAATAGTAACTAAAAACCTTTATTTTACACTGTATAAAATTATTTTTAAATCGCTTCACTTCGGTCAGTTACAAGCAGAGTAGATGCTTTTGTAATATGTCTGTCTGGTAACTCTCAACGTTGTGCGACTTCATACAACGCACAGTGCGGTATTTTGACCTGAAACGTGGCCATAAATCAATTTTCTCAATTTTACCTACCAGGATTAAGCTTGTGTCTCATAACAGGTAGATAACCAGGCTACTTTTTAGTGAAGTTTATCTATAAATTGGTCACCCCCGTTCGCGACACCATCAGTTGCAACTAGCATTAGTTGAGTAAGCACGATTTTTTTTTTTGCGATTTTTAAAAAAAGTGCATTTTCTGCGTGTTTTTTTTCAGTCTTAAAAGTGATTTTAGTGAAAAAATTTGATATGGCTATCGTTAATCAAGGTATGTTTAGTATTTTAAGAAAAAATTTATTTGTATATTCAACTTAATTTTTTCATATCGATGAGTTAAAGTATTCACTTAAAAAATTTGCACTTTTTTCGCTGTTTTTTCAAAACATTAGTGTTTTTAAAATAGCGCAACACCTCGCAACATAGTATATCATATATTTTATTTAATTGCTGAATATGTAGAACAATCTTAGCTTTCAAAACCATTCACAAGTTTTCACCTAAGAAAAAAAAAAGAGCCTTTGAAAACACTACTTTAAAACGACCGACCCTTAATAATAGATTTATATATTATTCCAGAAGACTCTAATTTCAGCTTATCTATGACCAGAAAACAGCTTCATGAGTTGGTAAGAAGAAGCTCACAAAGGCTCCTTGAAGATAAACATAAAGATTTGCATAAAAAACTTATGGATATAACAAAGTGTACCCCAGAGAAAAAATATGAATTTCTAAAAATTATCAAGGCATTCAAACCAAATTATAAACGAAGATGGCAACTCTGCAATAGCACAGAAAGGCGGTCCTTGGATAAGAATGAAGAGTGGCTTAGCGAAAAATAAAACTACCTGTTGGCATACTTCCCGGAAGGTCTCAAGGTCGCCCAAGCAAAGAATTCGGGGAATCAAGTGACCGAACAAATCGTCGAAAAACAGTGGAACTTCGAAAAAGTGTGTCTGTTGATGAACTGACATACGCGTCACAGATGAGATGAGAGCCATTGAAAAAAAGTGTCGTTAATATTGCAAAATTTTATAAAAAATCTATAAAAAACGAAAAAAAACATTTGTTTTTCTATATTTCATCTTTAAATATTAATTTCTCAAAAACTATTTAATAAAACAACTTTAATCAAAAAACAAAATAAAGAATGAAATATAAGCTTTAAAGTTATAGCACAGCATTGTACGTGCTTTTTTGATTTTTAATATTTTTTTTCTCCCGGCTAATCAGGAGGTAAGTGGGTAAGTGGGTTTTACTGTACCCAAAAAATGAAAATGTATCCTTCCAAATAACTTTTTAGTTATTTGGTACCTATTTGATGTGCAAAATGTACCCAAATATTTTTGGCCAGGTTTTAGACCAAAATACCGCACTGTGCAACGTAGAACAATTTTCTGTTAAATCCCATAGAATAAAAACAAGTAGTAACTTGTAGCAGGAAGTTGCAGTAACCAAACAGATTACACGTGTAGTTTTATTAACACGTGTATTAAGAACCTGTACACGTATTGAATGTTTTTCACAACACGTCTGGTGCGTTAACGAATGAGTTTATGGACTTGCAAACACTTGAAAAATGGCGATCATTGTTTTGACTTTTAAGGCATCAATTGCTTCCCGTTTATTTGCATATAGACCTGCAATTAAAAATAGCAGGGGTTTTTCAAGGACGAAGTTAAAAGAGGTCAAATGGCACAATATGTCGGTGAACCAGTTCCCGTCGCGAGAATTAACCATGCCCTCCAATCTATATGTGCATCGTGGGATGCACTATTTCCATATCATCCAGTTAAGGTCACAAAAAGTTGCTGGTCATGGCATTCAAAGAATCAAAGATTCTACTAGGCCAATATCCGCAGCAAACACTGACTTTTCTGGAATGCTGGTTTATCTCGTTTGGATTGGTATCGTACCATATCTGATGATTTCGTTTAACAAATGATGCACTGATTTGGAAAATAATTAATTTGAAAGTTCATATATTCTTCTATTGTGAATTGGCATAAATTTGACTAATCTTGCTTTAACAACATGGTCGTTATAATCGTTATAATATAACCTAACAATTTTCGAATCTCCCAGTGTATAGAACAGTACGAAATTTTAAGTTAAAAAATATTCAAACTTTTCGGTACCAACAGCCGCGCAGCAACCAGCATCAAAAAGTATTAAGTTTCAAAATCTTTGAATTTAATTATTTTTACAAAAGAATACATTTCATGAATCTCAGGGTTGAAATTCAGTTAAATTTATGAAATCAATACATATTAGAAGCAATTACAAGCAAGAAAAAAAAATAAACGAAAAAATTATGCAAAAGAGTTTTTATTTTGTATGTACATATCTAAACTCAAAGCTACAATATTCCTTCATTATTTAACACTAAGATCAGATTTTCTGTTATTTTTCTGTTGTAAAAGATCAGACATGGGCACAATTTAATAATAATTGAAGATCAGATGAAACCGAAACCCATGTTTCTTAAATCTTGTCAATCAAAGACAATCAATGATAAAATGTCTAAAAAAAAAAAAAAAAATTATGATTGATTTTGAAATACAGAAATAAAAATTGACAGTACTTTGACATTTCGTCTTTCGTTTCGAATAATACGCATATCCATCAATTGTCACACGAATAAAGGGGTTGGCCTCTCTCTTCCTTTCTTTCTGGGGTTTTTTTTTTCTTCCTCCCTATTATGATTATAATTAGTGAGATTTCAGTTTCTTCTTAAAGATTTTATGAACCCTTCATCTTCCATCGGTGATGTATACCTTGTGTGGTCCATGAGAAGATCCTTTTTTTTATGGTTCCGCAAAGATTCCGCTACATCATCATTATATTGTTCAAAATCGGATCATAAATATGCAACAATAATCAAAACATAAATTCTAAACCCAGGGGCCAGGTGAGAGCAATATTTAGGAATATGTATATGGGGTGTTTTTTTTTTTTTTTAAATTGAACGATATGACAAATAAAGACAAAAAAAATCTTAAGACCTTTCGCGGTTCCACACAGAAAATCCGCGGAATGCATGCCCTCAGGCCAAAAAGAAATGCATCAACAAAAAAGATATGATTTAATCAGATTATGGGTTAAAAATAAAAACAATATTATATCAAAATGCAATGGAAACCCTATTCTTATTTATTTGAATGACACATGTAAGAGAGGAATCAAGAAGACATCATGGCACCAAAAAAAATAAATAAAGTTGCTTCTGAGGTGATTTGACTATATGGAATGCCACAAGGGACGGCAATTAGTTGGTGTTTGTTTTCAGTTTAATTTTTAAAAGGATTCATTTTTTTTTTATTTTATTTATTTTTTTATTTTCTTAACTCGACTCAATCGATGGGAAGATAAAATTGTTGTCATTGAGGTTTTTTGTTTAAATGTAGCGTGGTGAATAAATTAAGTAACATAGGTAAGAAATAAATGTAACAACTTTTTTTTTACATTTTTTATTTTTAATAATAAAGACAGTTGACAAACGTAAGTGACAAACAAAACATTTTACAAAACAACAATTGAAGGATTTGGTGTGATGATAGTTTGAAATTGATTGACGTTGTTTTAGATGTTTTGACATTTAAGAGACAACATAGGACAAAGGTTGAAAACTGAAAGGTCAAATAATTGTATAAGGGCTTAAAGGTAGATTATAAGCCTTTTCTAGAAATCAAACTGGATTTTGAAAGGCAAACAAAAATTTAAGGAAGAACTTTTCTAATCGAAGGAGGAAGAGTTGTTTTAAGTACGTATACCTATCTACAATAAAAAGAAGGATCTCTTTTGAAACAAATGTTTTTTTTTTTAAATCACAAAAGGATATTTCAATTTTAATCAAAAAAAAAAGAGATGAGTCACATTTGGATTAAGTTCTAAACTAACCTTATTTTGAGCAACATTGGTAATGTAAAGGGTCATTCATTTTTCGGTTTGGAAAGTAAAGCTACATAAATCACACAAAGCGATACATTTTTGATAAAAATATTTTATTTCATTATAAAGATTGGACTTTGCCATTAAGTGTGAAAAACAATATCATTCAAATGGCCGCCTCATCGGGAAGATTCGAAGCATGCGATACTTTTGAGGTAATTTTTAACCACTTTTTCGAACATTTCGGGCGGTATCTCGGCCATAACTTCAGTAACGTTGGTTTTTAATGCGTCTAGAGTTCGGGGATTATTGGTATTAGCACGGCCTTTTGCGTAGCCTCACAGAAAAAGTTTAACTATGTTAAATCGCATGATCTTGGTGGCCAAAACGTGAAATTCCGCGACCAGGAAACTTCTCACGCAATAAAGCCATTCTTGGTCGTGTTGTGTGGCTTGTTGTACCGTCTTATTGGAACCACATATCTTCCAAGCCATGATCTTCAATCGCCGGCCAAAAAAAATCGTTCGATTGCTGCGAACTATAAATATCGCAAGCACTTTTGCATAAACGGGCCACTGTGCGCCGGGAAATCGATAAATTCGGATAATCAGCAACACTTGCACTTGTAGCAGCAATATTTTCGTCTGAGCGTGCATTACAATGATACATAGGCCAGACGACATCAGTAACGCTTCCACTATCTTCACAATTTTACCAATTGCTTGCGTAGTCGATCGATTATGACGACCAAAATCAACGAGTAATGCGCGAAAAGTGGCTACGTTTGAATCACCACTTTTGTAGTAAGTTTTAATAATTTTAACACGTTGTTCGATTGTTAAGCCATCCATTATCGTAAATGGCAAACATTTAACTAATATTATGACACTTCAAATGACAGCTGAGTTTGACAGGTGTCAAATGCCAGCGCTACTAACTTGAAACCCCGAAATAAATGACTTTATCTACATTTGATTCTGGAGGAAAAACTGAGACAGTAGGTACAAAAAAAAAAACACATAAAAGATTATTAAACCTGAATTTAAAAGTCTTTCTTCTATTACATTAGCTTTCCAATTAAATGAGATCGCACTATGGCCGTTAGTAAATTCATAACTCCTTTTCTCTCCTTCTCGGTGCAAACCTCTAAATTTGAAAAGGTGTAAAAGGTTTGTAACCAAACTTGTGTAATTCAGGACTAGAATCGTTCAAAACATTTTCTTCTCTAGAGGAGTACCTAACAATCTAAATTTAGAACAAAGTACAAATTTTTAGAAAATGAAAGGGGCCAAAATTCGCCCATTTCTACTTCAGGAGACTGCATGGTATAGATACATACCGTTATTTTTGAATAAAAGAATATTTTTTGTTAAAAATCTGCTAGATAATTTCAAAAATCGCCTTGGTGCAAACTTTAATAAAAATCGATATTCGTTTTCGAATTAATAAGTTTTCAAGAAAAAAAAATTAAACTTTTTTTTAATAATGCAAATCAAAAATTTTGAAAACTTTAGTACACAAAACCTATAGATACTATTAAAACTTTTTCCATTCTCCATTAAAAAATAGATCCAAAATCAGTTAAAAAATTTTTTGATTACAAAATTGTACTTTTTTTGTAGGAAAAATTACATGAATTTTTTTTTTTAAGATTTTCAAAAATGCTAAAAAAAAATTACGACAGGTATCGTTTTTTTTAGTTCTAAAAAATGCCCAAAAACCCTCGGTACCTACCATAGTTCAAGGAAAATCAACCAACCTGTTTAAGCTGCAGCTGAACAAACAAACAAACAGACGGAAAGAATTGCGAGGACTCTTGTCCTCTTATCGTAATGTCAAGTTTGATCAAAAACCTCGAGTTCGAATTTCTTTACGAATGCATAATTTGCCATATTATGGCACGTACATATATGTCGCAAGAAGAAAATATGTTGGAAGGCCCCCTAAAGTGGGCAATTCTCTAAAAAAAAATTACTTAAAATTAAAAAAAAAATTAAAAAAAAAATTAAAAAAAAACAACGGCAACACCTAAAATAAAATTATTAAATTTACTAGCTATTTTTAAAGCCAGAAATTCATTCTTTGATATTCTTTTTTTAACAACATTTTTAATTCGATAGTTTAAAAAAATAATTTTTGAAACTCAAAATTTTTAAAATAAAAAAAAAAAAAAAAAATGGGCGTGACAGTGGGCAGAAATTTTTTTTTGATTTTTCATCTCATTTAATATCATGCCTGAAAATTTTATCAAAATCAAATAAGTGGCTTGTTTTTCATATACATGCAATGCATACAAAATACACCACTGTGTGTACCTACCTACTTTCGTTGATCCGAACTTCTTCCAAAACGAAACTGGCATTTCCATAACCCTCAACGCGAGTGGGCTGTAGAATGATGATAATTAACTTCTTGTTTAGACTTATAACATGGATCATGTCGACAGGCACACTAACGTCCTGTGAGTACAATTCGATAGAGCTAAGTGCCTTATACTAGTTAAAGTGGATAAGCCAGCTAAGCTTGAGAAATTGGAAGTGAAAATTGCTCACAAACGCGTCATAGAAAATTGGAACGTAAAATGGACACAGTAAGGTTCAACATTTGAAAAAAAAATAAAAGATAATTTTTGAAGCTCTAAAGTCTAAATTGCTAACTATTTTTTTTTTCTTTTAAACTAAGAGCTAAGTTTGTTTAATTTTTTGTATGTACCTAAATTGCTAGATTTTAGAGCTTCTTGAGAAGCTCTAAGATATTGTTGACAATTCCTTTAAATATTCAGAAAGCACTGTTTTATCACAATTTATCTTATAAAATATTTTTCAAAAGCGGTACTAGGCCAATTTAAGCATTTTTTTGACAGATTTTTCTTACACCTTTACTTCTTAGTTCCAAAATGAGCAACATTTAAGATTTCATAAGATTTGAAAATATAAAAAAAAAACACCTTTAACTTCTGTGAAATTATCCTGATGTTTCTTTTTTATGTTTGCAACTATATGTAATTATGTATTACCATGGTTTTCCACAAAAACCATATAACCCGACCTTTTCTGCCAAAAAAAAAAAAATCCTGAATATAGTACTAAAATTTCTAATTTATTGTCATAGCCCTAATTTTAACACACTTAATCACGTTATTACAACTCATAATTGCAAAATATCTTGCAATTTCCAATTCGCTTCACATTTTATAAGAAAAAGAACAAAAAAAAAAACAAAAAAGGACATCCAGGACGATGTCAAAGAACGAAAAAAAAAAATCCTTACATTTTCGGCAAACCAATCGTGATAAATCAAAAATTACAATTATGACAGAATACAGAGTGCGTGTGGTAGGATTGAGTATAGTGTGTTTTTTTTTTCTTTTTACAAGGATTACAAAAGATTGCTCATTTCACTGCATCCTTAGAAAAATAAGAACAAGAAAAAAAGAGATAAGAAACAATATCTGATCACTTTTAAATTTGTCTAAAAAAAATTTCATCACTGAATGCAAGAGAGAGAGAGAAGGAAAGAGAAATTGAAAAGTTGAATTAAATCCTTTTAGCAGCAAATTAATTATCCTTGTTAAATCAAATGTAAAATCAAGGATCCCATCAAAAAAAAAAGTAAAATAAAAGGAATATGGGAAAAAAGGATTCTACGACGACGTATCATCATTTTATAGAAAATGTAGATCACACCAAACTTAGTCATGTAGAAAATTACACTGATACATAAGGATGAATTTCATTCATATATACAAAGGACTCCAAAATATAGAAAATTGAAATGAAGAAGAAAAAAAAATTGCAATAGAAAATGTGACACAAGATGCTTGATGTGTTGAGGAAATGGTCCATTAAAAGGGGTTAATCAATATGGGCCAGACGACGACGAAGATGATGATGACGAACACTCATTTATATTTCATCGAAAATATATCCTTGCAATCAAATTGTATGAGAAGTGATGTGATGTGATGCGGGGAGGAATATGAAAATCTGAAATTATGTCACAACACACTTTATAAATCCTTCCTTGCTTTGATTCATCTTAGATAAGCATAGACAGTTTATATACATTTATACACGATCTGGATTAACTTTTCATATTCTAATACCTCTAGGACATAAGAAATAAGGACATACCTATACCGAAAGGAAGTCCTTTTTTTAAAGATTTTTTTTTCTGTTTAATAAAACAAGTTTCTTTATTCGCGGAACCAGTAAATTTTCCACCAAATTAAGCAATTCAAATAATGCGTATAACCCGAAAATGTATATTTCCATTATTCAATTGCGCGCGCACAAGGACGAAATTAAATAACAAAAAAAAAAAAAAAACCCAAACAAACAAATCTTTGGCTCTTTAGTTTCGGTTTCTCAATTTTTTTTTGACAAAATTAGTTGTTAATATGATCGCTAATAGATGAAAGTATATTCAGATAAGACGCAGATGGAGGATCAAAAGTCCTCGGGCAAGGACCAAAAATATATAAATACATTGTATCTTCTATTCCTACATTATACAGATGAACTTGATTTTTTACTCTTTTTATTTTTGGGAATTGTTTAGTTATTGAAAGCGAATCTAATTTGGTCACGATTTTTTTATTCTTTAACAAGATGCGAGTACCTATATAGGGAATGAGATCAATAAAAGGCTGAAAACTTGATCTTGACAGGAACTTACATAGGAGCAGCTTGATGCCGTAGAAAAGCTATTGTTCG
The DNA here is from genome assembly GCA_929447395.1 of Epistrophe grossulariae. Taxonomy (NCBI): domain Eukaryota; kingdom Metazoa; phylum Arthropoda; class Insecta; order Diptera; family Syrphidae; genus Epistrophe; species Epistrophe grossulariae. The sequence continues at coordinate 14,912,796 of OV839567.1, read as the reverse complement.
TATATTTAAGTTGTTGCGAAGATGTTGCTAATTTGGGTATTCATTTAAAGAAATAAAAAAAAAGGAGTGAGCTTGAGGGTATATATATGGAAATGACAGAAATAAAAGGCTGTCAAGCAACTTGTTTATTTAGGCTTGTTAGCGCTAAAAAACGTAGACTTACTAGGTATGTGTTGTCAAGCATCTTATTTTGGATTTTTCAAAGGATGTTATCAGACTCTAATTTCTATCTCAATAGATTTTTCTTTCAAGAAGCAGAAAAAGCAGATGGTGTTCAATCAAAAGTTGAGCTTCTTAAAATGTTTTCAAATTTACTTTCCGGATGTTGGGAACTATAAGTAAGTACCTACTTAAAGTTTTTTTTTTCAATTCAACTGAAATTCTCATAAATATAATTGTTAAAGAAATTCTCAGATAAGGAAAAAAATCATTGTAAATACATTTTTCTTAAATTCACAAAAATACCTACCAACATTTTAAGAAGGGTTTTTCTTTGGTTCACATATGTAAATTCTTACTGTAATTATATGTATATCTCTCTCATTTACTTGCCTTAAAATCAATGAAGTAGACATGTTCATTTTGTATTTCTTTATGAAATATTGAAATAACTTGTTTACTAAACATTTTATGTTTTTGATGATTGAGAAGAAAGCCTTAAAAAAGGACCGGAAAATTTGTGGTTAAAAAAAAAACATTTAAAGCAAAATTTGATAACAAGTTCTACGATACTTTCACGAAGACACTTTCTTAAAACTGAATTTACATAAATACCCAATTAAAATTAAGTACCCAATTAAAATGTAGATATTTTAAAGAAAAAGAAAAAATGCCTGTTCCCATTTTGCCCAAAAATTTATTAACTGGATTAACTATAGATTTCACGTTTTTTTCATTTTTTTTATGACCAAAAATAAGGGTACCTGCCTTACAAATTTTTTAAGCAAAAGGTAAAAATCTTATTTTTTTTTCAAAAACGTGCCCACAACTTAAAAAAAAAATTCAGTAATTTTTTATTTACAAAAAGACAATGGCGCAAAATTTTAAACAACCTATTGTTAAGGGCTTGGCATATTACTAGTTAGCAATTTGCTAAAACATTTAGTAATTTACTAGCTGTTCCAAAATTTTAATCCTTTTTTTTCGTTTTACTAACTAGTAAAATACTAATTCCCTTTTATTAAAAACGGTGCAGCTGAACACGTCCAAACAATGACAGTTCGGAAAGAAAAACAAAGCAAACAAACCTAAACCTAGGGAACGGACCTAATAATTTGCAATGTCAGAGGTAAAAGTGACAACCTACAATTTATTTTGTTATTTTTTTTGTTTTTATTTGTGACAACAATACAACTAGTTTGTTATTTTATTATTGTAAAAGAAAAGTTTCAATAAAGTGAAATTAAAAAATTGTTATTTTATTTTGTGTTGTTGCTGTTCCTTATTAAAGGGTGCAATGAAGAAAACACAGTACGAGCAGCCGCAGTCAGGGCTTTAGCAGTTTATGTGCTTTTCCCATCCTTACGTGAACATTGAGTTTTTGTTGCAGATTCAATTGTACAACTTATTAAAGATTAGAATCTATACCTGGAGTATTGCTCGGGACTTAAGACATCGCACTTTTCTGCACAAAGCTGAGTCTTCGCACATATCGAAATCTTCATCTTCCGAAAACATTTTTTTTAATTTACTTTGAAAAGAATTAGCACACGAAAAAAAATACAATTTACATCTTTTTAATAAAATTGCCAAGAAATTATTTTCTAGGACAATGGACAGATTTCATATGGATTTAGCAAATTACTAAAATTTAAAGTAGCCATTTTCTGATTTTAGCTTTAGTAAAATGTTAAGAGTTAGTAATTTGCTAAAATCGTTGAAAATTACCAAAATCTTCTTTTTAACTTAGTAAATTACTAAAATGGCTTTAACATTTTACTAAATCGTTTAAAATTTTGCGCCAATCATTTTATAAAACAAAAATTCCGAAAAATGGTTAAAAATTGTACCTCCCATATAGAACCATTTTTTTTTGAATTTCGATTTTCTCAAAAACTGTTTAACTGATATTGATCAATTTTTGTATGGAGAATATTTGAAAAAGTTTTAAAAGTTTTGTCCTACCAAAATTTTCAAAACATTTTTTTATTTTGATTTTTTTTTGAGAACTAAATAATTCGAAAACGACTACGTCAATTTTTATTAAACTTGGCACTCAGCAGTTTTTTAACTTTATCTAGAAGGTTTTAAATGAAAATTATTCTTATAACCAAAAATAACGGTATCTATCATACAAATGTTTAAAAACTGCTATTGAAAATCTTATTTTTTCTCAAAAACAGCCCTTACGATTTTGATTAAAATTTGTGTGTGAACTAATTATTATCTGTACGATACCCCATATTATTGAAAAAGAATTATGTATCGTTTAAAAATGGTAGGAATAGAACCATTTTCGACTATCTCATTATTATTTGAACTGATTTTACTGAATTTTTTTGCACAAAAGGTTCAAATCAGTTCTAATAATATTGCATACCAAAATTTTCAAAAGAATAAATTATTGATTTTTAAAAAAAATTTCAAAATTATTTTTTGAAAATTCCATATTTCGAAAATGGGTAGATGACATTTTTTTGTTATTAATTTTTTAACTCTGTATTAACAAAGGCTAAAAAATTGCGTACCATTTTTTTTAAATTTTTATGTATAAAAAACGGTTTTTTTATTTAAACCGCTCAAACGATTTTCAATGGTTTTTCTCATAAATTGAGATTTCCTTAAGAAATCGGGTGATGTACATCGCATTGGTGTCAAAACAATTTCATAGGTTGTTTAATCAATTTTTGTTTAATTACATATTTTTTTTACAATTTTTCAGTCTAAACTGTAAGTTCCATGCATATTTGTAACACGGTGCTAAATTGTTCATAAATTAAGGATTTTTAGCAACTATATATTTTTTCTGCTTGTATTTTTTGATTACCTATATAGAGAATATGTATAGTTATAACAAAATATGCGTGAAACAAAAAATGTTATTCAATATTTATTTTTTAAATATTGTTTTCAATTCCTACACACCTTCCTATTAACAAATTTAAAACTGAATTATGGAAAACTCAAACGATTGCCAATCGATAATTTTTTTACCGAGATAAAAATGTGAAGTGTTTGAAAACATTTTACAGTGATGGACGTTTTTGCACAAAGGTTCAATTTGGACTTGAAAATTTAGTTTAATCATGGAAATGAAATTTGTATAAAAAAACATAGCTGTGATGTCTATAAATTTCATCCTCCACCTTTTTTTATTTTGCAACAAAATTATTTGATACTAAAAATTCGAAACTTTTTCAACCATTTCCTCAATCTCAGAATTTTAAAAAATAGTTAAATTTTGTATTTTACGATTAAGATCTTAAGGGCCAGTTTCACAGTGCACACTTAACGAAATAATTGGCACTTAATTTTCCCATTTTGGCACCTTAGCCGCAGTTTTACTGCCTGAGTAAGTGGAACTTAAGTGGCCAACATGGGAGACTTAGGTGTCACTTATTCCGATAAGTTTACACTGTGAAATTGGGAATTAGTTTTCCATATTTGTCACTTAAGTGACACTTACTTCACTGTGAAACTGACCCTAAGGCTATAAGATATGCAATTCGTGTGAAAACCAACATTTCTATATAAAAAATTGAGACACAAAACTATTTTGTTTGGAGAAATCTCCCTTAAAAAAATTTATAACTGCAAATTATTTATATAATTAACTAAAAAGTGAACCTTCAACAACTGCCAGCCGACAGTATCATCCATAAAATTTTTTGTTTTGATAATAACGTGATCAAATAAATTTTATCTCAAACCAGAGCAATAAGGAAGCAAAAGCATTAAACAAAAAAACAAAAAATCTATTATAATAGGATTAAAATAAACAAAAAGGGACCAACACCACAACCCTGCGGAACACCATTTAAAACAAACAAACAGACAAGAAAAATTATAATAGCCTTATCAGATTAAAAATCAAAACACTCTTTATACACATTGATGAGACTTCTAAGCGCACATATACTATACAGTGATAACCTAAATTTCAATATCGATTTGGCATATGTGATTAATCATACTTAAAATCCTTATAAGCGGATTTCTCTATTACATCTAACATACAGCTCAATCTTCTGATGCGTGTGTGTCTCTGTTTCTCTTTGTTTTATATACATATAGCTCTTCTGATGTTGGGAACATGTGCGTGTTTCTTGCTGGGATATCTTATTTATAATTTTTTTTTGCAATAGACCATGCACTCACTATATAAAGAAGGACTCATCAGAGCCAGGATGATGAAAATATATACTTTAAATCGCCCAGCATGCGTCCACCGGGTGGTCTCTACTCGTTATCCTTTTATGCTCTCAATACAGTTTTTTTTTTTTTTTTGTCGCTAAATCGTCCTTTGCCCCAGATGTACTCATAATGTAGGATGAACAAAAAAAAATAAAGTAGCACACGTCAATAATTTTTTTTTATACATACCTATATTTTTGACACATAGGACGATGCGCATGAATCAGATTATAAGTATGCACATCATCATGAGTATAGGAAAGGAATGAAAGTGACTTCTGGTAGCACCGCAGGACATCAAGATGAGGGCCGAACAGCAAACAGCAGGAGTGACAAAAAATTTGCCTAAACAACAAAACTATGCATTGAAGCCAAAATCTTCTCAATTTTTGACCAAAACGACAGATGAAATTTCATTATATCCTTGATGGAATAAGAAGAATTTTATATAAATTTATCCTTAAATACGTTCAGATTGGCTTTTGATTATGTGTCCATTGTTTCATTGTCATCTCTCCATATACATAAATTATGACGATAACTATATGTAGTCATAAAGATGGAAAACGCAAGGATCTTTTTTTGGTGAGAGAAAGGTGAAAAATGAGAAAAAGAAGAAGACATAATGTCAAAGGACACAGGAGACAAAAAAAAATCTAAAGAAAGTTATAACAATATTTCTTGATGGGTCGGTCGGTCGTTGTGATGGTTGGATGATTTTTCATATTTTTTTTTTTAACTTAATAATAATCATCATCTTTTCTTCTTCTTGTGGCATGTCCTTCTTTTGAGGTTCGAAACCGCACGAAGAGATTGCGAAGATATAACGACATAGTAGTTGACCATCGCATATATAATCAGCATTGTCATAAATGTTGAGTGTCAGAGCGCGGATTTTTTTTTTTTAATTCAATTTGAGTTTATTCTCGCATCATTTCTCCTGGAGGACGATGATGATGGGAAAAAAATGTCATAATGTCATAAAAAAAAAGGACGAAGACATTTTACGATGCCATTACTCAGAGAGGACAATGCATTTTTATTACTTTAACAACTCAATGATGCTGTGAGGTTAACCACGGAAAGAAGACGCAAATAAATAAATTCAATAAAAGAAAATAATAGAAAAAAAGTCCTTAAAATTGAATTTATTTGAGAATTCGATTAAATTTAATATACTCGTATCCTCGTAGATATCTCTCTCTCACAGAAGGATAATAATTATGTCAAAAGGAAAGCCATTAACAAGAGTGTCCTTTTCTTTACCATATATACGAACTGTATATACGAGTCTATTTAATCAAAATTAATGTCCTTGCTGAAGGATATACTGACTGAGAGTGAGCTATGTGATTAATGAAACATTTGAAAGAATTTCCAAAAATAGTTCCATTAGTGAGATTTAACAAAAAAGCATCATGAATGTCCTGCGAGTTCAAATCAAAGACACACACAGCTTCAGCGGCGGCGGTGTTTAGTGGACTTTTTTTTTGGTCACATGCGGGTATAGAGATGTATATATGCGACACCTGAATGGCCATCAACGTGCCAAAAGAATATATTTTATGTGAAAGGATGCGGGATACCAAAACTGGGTGACATTATCAAAGTCGTCCTTGCGTATGTGACGAAATAATTGATCTTTATTTAAAAATAGAAAATTATTGTCAAGTGTACTTCATATATAGAGAAAAATAACATTTGAGTGGAGTGGATAATGGTGCTCGTGTTTGGCATGAAAATCCCATTATCTGAGAAATTTGTTAGCAGCCATGAATTGACATAAGGGCAGGCTTGTATATTGATGCATAAAAACTACAATCTCAATTTAAGCACGTTTTTTTTTTTAATAGACTTGAGAAGTTACACGTTTTTCAAGTTTACCATGTGTCAGTTTAATATTTACTTAATTTGTATAAGACTTAAAATATAAGAAAATTGGAGAAAATTAAAGGTAAGTATGAGTCTTGCTGGCTGAACTTAAAACATTCTGTTATTCCCAAAATTCTTTGACATTTTACTCAGTATTCTTTGATAAAATTTTTTGTAGGATTGTCGAGCCGAAAGTCTGGGGTTCGAATCCTTAAAAATTAGATATCCATTAATGGTTCTTACGAGGAATTGGTAAATGTTCCAAGAGTATCTCTTGTCATAAAAAGGTGCCTCTCAACTAAGCCGTTCGAATTCAGCAGAAAATTTTAGGTTCCCTCCATTACCGCCAATAACAGGCACACATAAATAGTTTGAGTGTGTTTTAGGTCATTATAGGTTCAGGTTCTCCAGGTTAGTTTTAATTAAAATTTAAAAATACGAAGCTTATTTTTGGTTCAATCTAAATTGCTGTTTGAGTAAAAAAAACCTAGGAAATGTAGTTCAGGGAATTGGCCAACAAGATCGTACAGTTTGACGGAAATGCATTAATGCCATTTCGTTGATCTGTTCCCAGGCTCCCACGGAAGAAAAAGATGACCCAATCAAGGATCTTTTCTATGACCATCTCGAAGTGCATGATGTTGGCAATTTAACGCCAAAATCAGAAATTGGTCCAATTGTCGGAGGGCTTAGCCTTCCGGGAACGGTGACTAACTAAAATCACGAAGCAAAAACGACGAGCGGATGCTGTGAAACAAATTTAGATCGCTAAGCTGCTATCGCAGGAGACCCCTACATCTTTAAACTGACCGCATCTTTTTTTTACTCTCAGCAAGCATCAAGTGCAGATGGCCAGTTGTCAGAAACACTGCCAACATGTCATCTGAAATGTCACCACTGATGTTCTGGGTTTCACTGACGACCACAAAAAAAAGTTCGGTTCGATGAAGAATTCCGGCTGGCACATGCAGCTAACAATAAGGCCTATCACTCAATAGTGCAAACTAGGACCATAACCAGGGACCAGCCCAGAAGTAGCTCGGGAGCTCTATGGCCATAAAAAGAGAGGAACGCCGACTTTTTAGGAAACAAAAAGGGTTGAGAGTTTTTACGGTAGGGGAATTGTTCGAAAGAACTGAACCTTTCAAGAAGATAGAAGGGGAAGTACATACACAATCGGTTCTGAAGACCATTTTTCGGAACCAAACCCAGGGACCGCCCCAGAAGTTGATCGGGAGCTCTACGGCGGCGATAAGAACAGAAGAACACCAAATTCTCAAGAAGAAAAAGACGTTGGCATTGACGTTTTACTCCTGTCGTTAAAACGCTCAACCCTCTCTTTTTCTTCTTGAGAATTCGGTGTTCTTCTGTTCTTATCGCCGCCGTAGAGCTCCCGATCAACTTCTGGGGCGGTCCCTGGGTACATACATAATCAGTTCTGAAGACCACTTTTCAGGACTTATAAATGGCAAAGAAAGCCAACATTCTGGTAAAAGACCATACACTGCATTCAACTTGGACTATTATATTTAAAATATTCTTCCACTTCACGAACAAGATGTGCGAACAGCGATATCAATTAATATGTAAGTCTTATAAGGCTACTGGTGCGGATGACTTACCAACCAATTTTCCCGAAGCAGCGGGAGATAACTTGCTAAGGAACATGTGCACCGAGTTATCTGTAAAATTTGGTCGAATAAAAGAATGTTTGATGGATAGATCCTTAGTATAGTGTCCACAAGAAAGAAAATGCTCTGAACTGTGCCAACTAAAAAGTAATAAGTCTACTAAACGTCGAATATAAATTCTTGTCGGCCGCTTCACTATGGGTGATCACTTAAAACCTTTTGTCAACAATCTGATCGGCTGTTATTAGAGTGGAGTTAAACCAGGCAAATCGACCGTCCGTCGATCAAGTTTTCAAATTTTGTCAATTTTTGGAAAAAAAACAAGAATTTCAGATCGATACACACCACTTGTTGATCCATTTTAAATTGTCAAATGTAATAGGAAATTATACTTCTCCGTAAAAGTCTTCTTGCCGACTTTGACGGAAGACCTCAGATCCCTACTGTATGTCGGGAAAAGTATTCGGCAATTGGACGTGTTATCATGCGTTTGGAGGACTAAGGAAGTATAATTCAATCCTGATTCAGAATGCGAAGAGATATCTCCGAATTCCGATGCTGTGCTCTCTTCAAAACCAATTTTAAATAATGAAATAAATAATACAAAACAAAGGGTTTCTAATCGTCTTCTGATTGATTATTCAAAAAATTGAAAAAGTGACGAAGAGAAACGCTTAATTGGGTATTATTTCACTATTTCAAACTGTTTTTTTAAGAGAAGACAATTTCGAAAGCTTCACTCTATCATATATAAAGCAATTTTAAGCAACTCGCAAGTGGACAGTTTAAGTTCAATTTTTTAAAAGTTCGTTCAACAACTGATGATGACTGCTGCTAATGAAATTAACTTTGTTCCCAAACCTACCCATTTCTACCATTTTTTTAGTCTAAAAGACTGTCAAAGTTCATATAACAAAAATTAAACTGGTAGAATCTGGCAGTTTCACGAACAGAACTTTTAACAGAAGAACGAAGTTAACTGTCACTGGGTCTTAAGCAAGTATTGAAGCGGAGACAGCGACAATGTGTTTTTCATACAAGACGAAGGAATCTAAAAAATTTACGACTCGAACAAATCGTCAAGATGAAGTAGACAAGCACTTCGACTACCCGGGCGCCACTTTTATCTCAAAAAATGACATCAGTACTAAAATCGAAACGAAGAATCACTCTTGCCAATCGCTTTTTTTCGAGTAAAGAAGGCATTAAAGAAGTAAAGCTATCTATCAAATAACCAAGGACTCGGTACTGCTGTATTGGACCATCTCAAGAACGGATGCGAACTTTCTCAGGTTCCTTTGAGAGGAAGATTTTTTTTTGGTGATAATCGGTGCAATGTGTATCGATTAATTGGGGAGAAGAAAATTCAAAGACGAGCTCTATGGCATGTAGAAGCTCGTGGCGTAATGGTTATTGGCGAAGGACTATTACGCCGAAGGTCTTAGGTTCGATTCCCGGCCTATGTCACCTAATAAATCAGCAATGTTTTCACGGGCTTCTGCCTCTAGCGAGGTGTTGACAAATCCTCCAACAGTATCTCTTGTTAAGAAAAAAGTGTTTCTCATCTTAGCCGTTCGGATTCGGAAGAAAATTATAGGTCCCCTCTATTTCTACCAAATAATACGCACACAGGAATGATTAAGAGTTGTAAGTCACTAGGCCCTAGTTCTACACGAACTGTCGCGCCACTCAATTTATACAAGTTCTATGGCATATACATCGAAGTCAACCTGAAAGCTAAAAATACAGTTGCTTAGATGGGACACGTAAAAAGTGTTGACCCAATAGCTACTTTCCACCTGGAAATGGGTTTTCGAATCTACCCCTGAAGGACTACGCAGCAGAAAAAGACTTTACCTTATTTGACATACTTAAGTTGAAAACGATCTCGGGAAATTAAATAGGCGTTTCGGGAAACCTAGCTAAGAGCCGTAATGGCTGGAGAGACTTGTTAGTCAAGGCCGTGGTCAATTTTGAACTTTTAGCGCTATTTAAAGAGAAATAAGTAAGTAAGATAAATAATTCTGGACTCAACAAACCTAAAACCTACACAAATTTTTTTCTGTCTTGTTTTTTTTCACGTCAACCTATTATTTTCTTTATAACGCAAACATCAAATAAAAAAATAATAAATTTAATTATAATCAAAATATTGCAGTAGTTTTTACTTACGAAATGTCAAAAAATGATTCACTTACCTGAAATGAGAAAAAGAGAAAACAAAAATTTAGCAAACAAATGTGTGTAAAATGCAAAAGTTAAATAAATTATTATGAGATTAGTATTTTGTAACAATATTTATTTATTTCATCGCATATTAAATTTATACCATGAGAGAGAGAGAGAAATCCAAACAAATATCTGTCATAATCAAAACAAGTATCATAACTCATAAAGTCAGTCACTCTCTTGAATTAAAAAAGAAAGAAAAAAATGTTATCTGCATGCGAGAAATAGCACGATAAGATTTTAATAAATTTTCTACATTTTCTTATCACAAACAACAAATTCTTCTTATAGAACTTATAAAAAGACCATCAGTTTACTAATATTTTTATAGTTTAAAATTTTGTTTGGCCATTCGAGTGTGAACACATCCAGAATGAAGCTACTAATTGTCGTTTTTGGACTTGTAGTGGCTTCAACTTCAACTTCAGCCGTATCAAGATTCGATGATCAACTTCGGGAATTGGTCGAAAGTATTCGACAACAAATGCCTTGTGGATTTGATAGTATGGGAATTCCGCCATTAGCTCCATATCGTAATAAATTTAAACAATTCGATTTAAATGATTCTGGATTAGAGTGAGAGTTCTTATAAAAATCATAGAAATTTTCATAATTCTCTCCATATTTACAGTCTTACTGGAAATCTAACAAATGTCATAATTACCGGAATTGATGATTTCGATGTGAAAGAACTCAATTATGCAACATTTCTGATGAAATTAAATTTCGATGTAAATTTCAATCAAATCGAATTCTTCAGTAAATACATCGCTAAAGGTGCTGCAAAACTTTTTGGACAACCATTTTCTATAGTAGGAAATGGTGATTTAAATTTGCTAGCAGAAAATATTCGTTTAAATGGAAGTTTTCAACTACGACCAACTACAGCGAATGGATTGAAAATTTGGAATTTTAAAAGTTCTTTCAATATGGATCGAATTCAGTCGAAATTAACTGGAGTTATGAATAGTCCTTTGTATAGCAGACTTTTCAATTCATGGCTTGAGGAATCTTTAAGGATTTTAGTTACAGATTATAAAGATGAAATTGCTCAAAGAATTGAAAATTTGACTGTTCCGATATTGAATGAAGAACTGAAAAAGGTATCGGTATTGGAATTAATTGGATTGGTTTTAGGATTTGGTACAACTGGTCCTCTATTTCCAGTTTGCGAAGTTTAGGTTTGAAGTGTAATAATGTGTACAATTGTTGTGAAAGATTTGATTTATTTTTACGATCATCAAATCAAATTTATCGGAATAAACGGTTTAGTCGAGAAAAATTCTAAAAAATTGTATTTTGTTGAATTTCACTTTCAAAAATTTTATATTTGAAAATCTGCCTTGAATATTGAATTTTTGTTCAATTTGAAAATCAACTTTTTTCACCCACTTTAAAGCAATGAAAGTTGAGCACGTCCATGTCACTCTTGATTTTTTAATAATTTGTCCGCAAAGCTTGTTTGTTTTTGAAGATCGTTAAAAGTCGGTGGAAAAAAAAGGCGCTTTTAACTCTACCTCCAGAGTGATGACTGATGAGGAAACGAGTTTATTCCTGAAGAAGCAATGTTGAACTTTACAATAAGTGGTAGTATGAAAAAAAGTGTTAAATGTGTTGTAATTAAAAAAAAAAAAAAAAAATAGCTCGTGAGAACCAGGATAATAGTGACCTAAAACTCTCATCCATTCTTGTGGTTTTATTCATTTCCTCACTATTTGAATCAAATACAAACATTTAAGAAGATCACGACAATTCTTGGGGAATTTTTTTTATAACTGCGAGAAAAAGTTTCAAACGAAGTTAAGTAGCAAGAAAGAGTGCGAATAGGCGAAATTATGAACTGAATACTCTCAATTTTCTCGAAAACTAGAAGACATAAAATCATCCGATTTTCAGTTTTTGATTAAGAATTTACAAGAGCAACGAATTTTTAAGAAAAAAAAATAATATAAAATTTCAATGTATTGAAAAATTTTACTTTAAACATTTTTTTTTATGTTTTTTTTCCAAATTTTGAGTTTGAAACTCGTTTTTTCAAAAACTATGCATAGATTTCACTTGATTTAAAAACTTGCTAATAGAACAGAGTATTGGCTTTAAAAAAATGTATAATAGTTAATTGCAGGTATTACCGTTATTTTTTAATAATTTTTTTTTTGTACTTCCCCAAATGGGGGGAGATAGACCCCCCACTCCCATAGTAAAAAATGTTTGTATTAAAGTGCGCTACAAAAAACCGTTATCATTTCTTGGAGCCACAGTTATCATACTCCTGCCGGAGTATGCACCATAGGAAAACGTGCAAAACGAAATCTCGAAAGAAACCAAAATATTGTCATAATGTCAGACACCTAGGGTGACCAGATCTATCCTCAATGAAAAGAGGACATCCGAAAAAATATTTTCATCCAAGAACTATTAAACCATCTTACCTTTGATTGCAAAAGGTGTCTCAAAATTCACGCAAGGTGTAGCCAGTAAAGAAAAAAACACAGCTTGACATTTGAAAGTGGAACGCTACACGACAGAACAACGTGTTATCATTATTAAGCAGCAGTTTCAAAAAATAATTAGACGGTGAATTTTCGAATAAAATCATTTTCAGCGATGAAGCTCATTTTCGTCTTGAATTGATGGCTTCGTTCAAAATTGTCATATTTGGCGTTCAGAAAATACACAAGTTATTGGTGAGAAACAAATGCATCCAAAACGTTTCAATATTTGGTGCTGATTTTGGAAATTGAGCGCTGTATCAACTATAATCAATCATATTTATGCGGAACGGTCATGAAAAATATGAACAAAAGAGAAGGTGCATGTGCCAGCAAAGCCGAGGAGGCCACTTTCCCAGTTCTATTCCAGAAACATAACCCTATATTGCATGTTTAATAAATCAATACAAAATATTCGTATAAAAGCCCATGTTTTCTAACAAAGTTATTTCTTGCGGGAATTTTTGGGACAAAGTTATTGGATCTTATTTTCATTAAAATGTTTGTTCTCTTTAAAATTTTGTTGTAAAACGCAATACAAGACATATTTTGTTTTGATTTAGGAATGAGTGTAATTAAAGTTCAATTTTTAGTTTTGAAAATACTTTTAAAACCGTGCTCACACGAAAATAAATTTTTTTTATTTTTTGTTTTGTTTCACCAAAAAATTTTAAAACCTAAAAAAGAGGACAAATTGGTTATTTTTTCAAAAAGTTACCGGACAAAAGTTTATTAGGTCTAAAAGTGAATATGTCCTCATAATAGAGGACGACTGGTCAACCTACCCCCACTTAGCTCTCAAATTCTTGAGATTGTCAATAGCATAAAAATTTGGAAAAAGAGCTGAAAAACAAATTTGAACAATCCCATTTAGCTTTAGGTGGGGGTGCCTCCTATAGGTCGCAGTGCATTGAACGTAATTACATATTTCGCATTCATTCCCTTATGTAAAACTCTGAATATATTATTTATGGAAAAAAACCTTTCAGATATTCAAAATTCTGCAAAAGTTTTATAGGCCAGAAAAATTGAACCAAAAAGACTAATCTTCAAAGAAAATTAATATAAATTTATTTATATAGCCCAGGGGCCGAATTACGGCATCAGTGACTGAACGACACGTGAGGGAAATATCATACAAAATATCGATAATAGGTATTCGATATTTCGTATGATATTTCCCTCACTGATGCCGTAATTCGGCCCCAGGAAAATTAGACATAAATTTTACCAAAGTTTGGAAAAATTATATACAGGGTTTTTATTTTTGTATCAGCTCATTTGAAGTGTTCTAAACATTTTGTGAAAGTTCCCCACCGACCGAGTGTCGCGTCATTGATTTTCAGGGGGTCAAAGGGGGTTTTTACTGATACGGTACTGGTAAAATGGAATACATCAAAAATAAATTCGTCTGGTCCTGAAACTGAGTTAAATTGTTTCAATTATTATGAAAATGAAGGACCCCATAAAAATATCTGACGGTAAAAACTCGCATTATTTAAAAAATTACTATAACTTTTTAAAGGGAGGTTATAACAACTTTATTTGTCGTTTATTGGGTTCAGCATCAAAAATTACCTAAATAAAATGTTTCGTATGCCAAGATTCCATAAAATTAATTTTTCAGTTTTGAATACTCCCCACCTTACCCCTCCCCTACAAAAACGACTAATATAGATATTCTCAAGTCTTCTTCTTTCTCATGAAAAATAAAACATTTTCTCACAGTTTCATTAATAAACATGTTGTTGTAGAAAAAGAACATGTAAGTACAAATTTTGCTTACAATTTATGACACAAAAACACTTATTTTTTCACAAGGGCAATAGATTTTGAGAAAAGAGTGGATTTTACGAATAAAAATTGTGAATATTTTTAAATGAAGAAATAAACTAAAATTTTTGCATTCTCATTTTTTTCCAAAATTTACCTTTAAAATCGATATAAGTCAAAATTCCTCTAAGTCGAATTTTCCTCTAACTCTGACTGCGGCTACTGTTACGACTCATTCAAAAATCAACAATTTTTTTAACTTTTATTTTGAAAAATTATTACCTAATGAAAAAATGAGTCATAAAACTAAGAAGGTTCTCTTTTATTTATTTAATTTTTGTAACCATATTTTTAAATCTAATAAATGTTTACAAAAAAAATATTAATCCATCTAACTCGAACTCATTTTGATATTCCTTCAAAATTCGACTTAGAGGGATTCGACTGGTAGTTCAAATTGGTGCCCTATCCAGCCATAACAAAATCAAAGGTGGGCAGGGAGGGTTCTTCACTGGAGTGTCCCAGTGATAACCCACTATATCTAACTATTTGAATTAAACAGTACCTTTACTTATATAAAGGTATAAGAAACCCATTGGGCCCCACCAATAACAAAATTTAGAGTAGATCCTAAATAATGAATATTACATGGTAGACTCTTAAATATGAAACATGAGATGTATTGTTCTTTATTTATAGTTTATACCATTATGGTTCATTTTACTTGAATATTTAAATCGTCATTTAATTTGGTTATTGGTAAGGCCCATTGAGTTTTACATCAAAAGAAAGGAACATTCCAAATAGATTCTTCAGAAAAAAGACGATTTTTTTTCGAATTCTGTTTGGATATCTAGTAAGCCTTGTTCTTTTATATTCCTTTAAATTTGTTGCATATTAAAGTGCTTTAAAAAAAATCAATGTGTATCTAAAAATATGCAATGAAAAACTTATCTTAGCTGATACACCAACCATAAACAATTCGGGGGCATTATTCTGGATTTAGTGGGAAATCAAACTAATAAGAATGAATTATTATTATCATATTGTGGCATTTTTGCAGATTTAAAAAGACTGAATTCTGATTGGACAGTTTGGAGAATGTTCATTATTTTTGTTTGTTTTGTTACAATTTAAAAATTTATTTTATAAATTGGTCTAATAAGCGTCTAGATACGCATATTTCAAGATGGAAGAGCTAATACAGCTAAGGTAATGAGGTTTATTAGTGGGGAATTCTATTGAAATATGTAAATTATCGCCAGCAAATAATAACGAGAAAAAGAAGAACTTGAATAGTATGTTAGAATGAATATAATAATTGAAATAATAGTAGAAAATCCCGCCGGCACTGTGGTCCAAAAAGTCAAAATTCCCGGCAAAAAATACAAAATCCTATGTTATTTTAATGTTTTGTTTTTTTTTATTTCTAATAGAAATAAAGACAGAGCTTCGAAAACAGCAAGCAAAATAATTTTTTTTATATTGAGTGGTTTATAAAGCTTTTCAAAGTTTGGCAATTTTTGAATAGAGTACAAAAATTACAACAAACGAATTTATTTATTTTCTTTATTGCAGTTATGGTATTTTCAATGAAAATATATAAATTTTCTCCAAAATTTCAAATTAAAAAAAAAATAAATACTTTTAACAAATAAAACAAAAAAAAAAACACTTTTTTATGAGTTTTTGAGGATTTGAAAAGAACTATAAAAAGTCCCTTTACATCCCGCTGAAAAATTACCAGGATATATTATTCCGACTATTTGTTAAACCATATGCAAAATTGCGGCTGCAACTTTTTGCAATGTTTTGAGAAAATATATGTATTTTGTTTAAAAAAAAATCATGTTCACGGTATCTAACATTTTGGTCTTAAAAGCAAATTTATATATTTTGGAATGTTTGAGTTATTTCCTTTCTCGAAAGAGCTGAGAACATGAAATTTTCTTTTTATTTCAATAAGAATACGTTTTGTTGTTATTTTGATTGTAAAACAAATCTACCCACTTCCACAATCCTTTTTATTTAAACAATCTTTTGAACAAATTACTGATTGTTATATTGAACATTCAATTTTTGGAATCCGCCTACTCTTAAATTATAATAAATTTCTCCTTAACTAAAATTTTTTTGAAACTAAAGTAGGTAAATAGAATTAAATAGAATAGAATTTAACATTGACAATAAAGAAAATTATAATCGATTCAAAATAGCTTTTAACGGCATTTAGTCCTACAAAAATTTGGCGTTTCGTCATGAAATCTATGTATTATGAACTGAACTTAACTTAACTTAAAAAATTGCGTACTGACAAAGGCCCTCGCAAGTCAACTGATGAGTCCAAGTGAGATCGCCGGGACGAAACGCCAAATTTTTGTAGGACTAAAGGCCTTTAAAAGCTATTTTGAATCAACAATTCAACAAGTCCAAATAAAATAGTGATAAGTCTTCTACTTGACTGATGTATTTGAGTAGATAGTATATAGAATTTGTATTATTAAAAAAAACCTTCTAATATGAAAAATTATAATCCTTAACCCTTTTTGTTTTTTGAAACCTGCCAAAAGTAGGAGATTAATTTCTTTATTATCAATGCCAAAAAGGTGAAAGCTTCATAAAAAAGTTACTGAAATATTTAAGTATGGATTATGCTGGCATCGGATCCACACATTTAATATTTAAGGCACGTCAGTTCTCAAAAAGAGGTGAAAAAGAGTTATTGTTCAGAACTATGAAAATGACTGAAAATTTAAATCTTTAGCTTTAAAAAATTTTTTTTTTAAATATTTATTAAAATTTTGGTACGTTAACTTTTTTCCGACACTGTTTCACAAACAGTTTATAAGATATGTCGATGAGACACAAAATGAAAAAAAAAATACTGTTTAAATACATAAGTATACTTGCTAAAAACATCAAAAATTGATCCGTTAATTTTATGCATCCACTGTTGTAAAAAAAATTATTTTAGAACACCCTGTGAATAATTAAACAGCCGCAGAAAAAAATTCCTAAAATTTTAACTGCTTTGAAAGATTTTGTTAAATTCCTTTATCGTTTACCTTTTCCTTTTTCAATGAAAATCTTATTTCAGTTTAAAATTTAGAAACACCCTGTGAAGAAATTTTCTTAAAAAAACTCAATTTTTATAGCCTTGGAAATTTCCCTTATGACGAAAACAAATTTTAGCGATAACTTCATGCGTTTAAAAGTTATGATTTTTGCAACCAAAAAAGTCATTTTGGACCACAGTGTGCCGCGCCGCCCGTAGGACGACCTACCCTCATCGAGTTACCCAGATAAAAAGGATAAAGTTTTTTAGGTAGTGTCTAAAATAACATTTTGCGCATGGGTTGCCTGGGCAAAATATGGCCAAGTTATAGGGTTGTCACGCTTTTAAGGTCGGTTTAGAAAATATACGTAGAAGAAAAAAATAACCTAAAATCAGGATGATGTTTTCTAAAAATAAGTTTTATAATTTCAAGAAGCTAATAAGGAATTAAAAGACCCGTAGTTTGCCAAATTTTTTTTATTTTAGCTTTTTTCTTGGTATACCTATACCTATGTGAATTTTTGAACAATATCTATATATTTTGTTCATCAGTTTTTGTTGGATTTTTAGATTTTGTTCGTTTCTGTTAGGAGTACGTTGTCCCACAGCCTGAGTTTCCGAATTTTTAACTATCCATATTTTCAAATTTTTCAGTGCGTTAAAAAAACAATTCTATAATAGTCTCAGAGAGGTAACTTGACTAGTCTTGTTTCTCAAACGCGAAGCTTTTTACTTGAAAGAAAAAGTATAAATTACATATGTATGTACATAGGTACCAATAAAGTGTCTTTAATTTTTCCATCCATAAAAAATTCACTAATGTATTGAAATTGACCAACGAACATTTGCTAGATTTTATGAATGAATTATTTTTATAAGTCAGGATGGCCGAGCGGTCTAAGGCGCCAGACTCAAGAGCAATCTTGCCTACAAAAATAGGCTACTGAGCGTTCTGGTCCTCTCTGAGGGCGTGGGTTCGAATCCCACTTCTGACAAACATTTTTTTTTTCACTTTATAAATTTTAAAGCTAATCAAAGAAGAATTAATATTAAAATATAAAATAAATAAAATAATTCAAAATTAAAACAAAATTGGTTTAGCCATTAAAAATCAATTAGTGAATACGCAAATTTTTTCAAAAAAAGTTATAAGATTTTTTTGGCAAGAAACTGAGCTGGAGATGCAGTACCAAATTTCAAGCAAATCCGTCGATCTAATTAGGCTCTAGCTTGATATTAACTTGGACCTGGTCGAACAAACGTTTAGACAAACAGACAGACTTACGCATGAAGGACGTTATCACGAAAGTCACTTATTATTTTAACTCTATCATCGCAATGTTAGTTTTAAATAAAAGCTCAATTTTTTTTACAAGAATCCAATAAAAGATAACATATTAAAAAAAAGGAGATAAATTGTATCATAAGGTTAGAAGGGAAAGTGCTAAGTATAAGTAAATTAGAACCAAATTCTTATTACTCAGAAGAAAAAATTTATATTATTTGTTTTCTGTCTAAATAAATAAATAAATAATAAAAAATTTAATTCCTTTAATTTACTTTATCAAAGTCAATAATTTAAACCAAGGTTGAAATTCTATTTAAAATTATAAATGTTTCAATTTTAAAATGTGCTAAAACTATTCAACTAATCCGGACATCAATTGACTTAACACATTTTATATGTCAGGATGGCCGAGCGGTCTAAGGCGCCAGACTCAAGAGCAATCTTGCCTATACAAAATAGGCTACTGAGCATTCTGGTCCTCTCTGAGGGCGTGGGTTCGAATCCCACTTCTGACAAAGTTTTTTTTTTTTTTTTTAATTAAATAAATACAACTTTTTCACTAAGCTTCATAAATTCTTGTATTTTTATTCAAAAGGAAAAAAAAACCTTTTTTTATGCCCATGGATCTGGTGGTGGAACACAAACATCATCATCTTCATCACTTTCTTCTTCCTCATCTGAACCACCACTATTGAAGATATAATCCCAAATATCCCAGAAATTGAATCCCTTTAATGCTTTATTAACTTTTGGCACTAACATCGCTTCAATTTTAGTACTAACAGCATCTTGATTCTCATTAATTCCACTTACAACCGAACTTTCAATTTTATCATTTAAAATTCGATTCCATTTGCCATCGCCTGCAAGTCCTGTAATATCGGACTTACATTTTCCAACTGTTACCAAAGCATAGAATTCGGTGATTTTTGCCGAACCAATTAGTATTGGAAGTTTGTACTTTAAATTTCCTGAAATTGATAGTTTTTCCAAACTAAAATCAAGATTACCTTTGCCTTCATATCGAACAGTTATGCCAAGTTCTTTCATAGCATTGACAAAAGAGTTAGTATTGTATTTTCCAGTTAGACGAATTTTCTTGAAAAGAAAATTAAATTGAATCCGACGTTTGATGACGTTGAGTTTGAATTTCTTGATTTTAAAATTATCCAAACCATCGACTTTAAAACGAAAGATTTCATTCAAGGTCCTGATAAAAAGAATGAAAAAAGGTCTTAAAACAATTCAAGTTTTATAAAAATGCATATAAACTTACTCAATTATTGATGTTTGAAGATCAAATTTCAGCTCTTCCAAACGATATGGGGCTAGAGGAGGTATTCCTTGGT
Source organism: Epistrophe grossulariae (assembly GCA_929447395.1). Classification (NCBI taxonomy): domain Eukaryota; kingdom Metazoa; phylum Arthropoda; class Insecta; order Diptera; family Syrphidae; genus Epistrophe; species Epistrophe grossulariae. The sequence continues at coordinate 14,892,754 of OV839567.1, read as the reverse complement.
CTGGAAATCCACATGGCATACGTTTACGAAGCTTTTTCAATTGTCGACGAACTTGCCAAGAGATGATGAAGCGAGGTTCTATCGGACTGTAAGATTCAGGAGAACCTACTTCGGAATTTGAATCTTCTGGTGGCACTAAGTCAATCTCATTATCCTCAATGTCTGCTAGAACTAATGCCGTTAAGGCTAGCAAAACTACCAAGAACCTCATGATTAATGAATAGCTATTGTGGCCTTAATAAAAGTTCAAAGCTTTATATATACAAAATATAGCCTTCATTTGTCATTGGTTATCTCTGGGAAAAAAATGCCACTTTATCTGTAAGCTGATTTTTTGACTTAACGGTTTATGATCTTTTTCATAAAACAGGTGTCAAGATTAAGCTTATCGATGGTCGCTAAAAATATTGTAAATAAAAAAACACAAACAATGTAATCGCGGAGCTAATTAGGATTTATTTTATTTCTTTGCTTTTTGATGTTCAAGCCCATGGATCTGGAGGTGGAATACATTTGCCATTTGGCATTGGAGGCTTCATAGCAATTACAGCCCAAATATTTTTACCTTTTAGACTTTCATTGATGCTAGGAACAACGACTTCTTCGATTCTAGCACTAATTTCAGCTTGATTGTCATTTATACCTGATAAGACGGTATCTTCAATTTGATCATTGATGAATCGTGTCATATTGGAAGTTGGAGCTATTCCAGTGATGTTCGACTTACAGTCACCCAGAGTCACACCCATCTTGAATTTGTAGATCTTCACACTGCCCCAGATCAAAGGTGCCTTGTATTTAAATGAACCTTTGATGGCCAAGTTGACAAGACTAAAATCGATAGCTCCTTTTCCTTCATAACGAACTGTGATTCCCAATTCTTTCATCAAATTCAAGAAGGTATCAGTATTGAATTTTGATGTTACTTTGATTTTGCGGAAGATGATGTGGAATTTTACCTTCTTGTACATATAACTGATGCTGAGTTTCTTGGTCTTTATGTTATCAAGTCCGTCAAGACGAAATCGAAGAAGCTGACTAAAAGTGCTAAGTATTCAAAAAGAAAGGTCTTGAGATGTTTTTTTGTTTGATTTTGTTTCCTTCCAAAAAAAACTTACCTTACAAAAGACTTCTGAGCTTCTAGGTTTATTTCTTCTCTACGATATGGTGCTAATGGAGGAATTCCAGCCTCTGGCCAACCACATGGCATTTGTTTGATAATTTTTTTTAATGATTTTTTAACAATTGATGAAATTATCAATCCACGGTCGGGAGTGTCTTCTGGATTCCATTTCTCATTCTCTTCATCAGAGACATCTTCATCAGATGAAGAAATCAAATCAAAGTATGATTCTTCACTGTCGAAATTATCTTGAGTATCCAATATCTCATCTACTTGATCTTCTTTTTGAGAATTTATCACACTGCTGGTGGCAATTGCCACAAACAAAAGTAAAACAAAAATAAACTTTTTCATAGTGACAAAATTTCTTTTTTTGTCGAATTAAACTAAATATATAGAAAACCCGCTTTTATAGAAAACTTACCGGTATATTTTCAAGGCAGTGGGGTAATATTTAGGTGTGTTATCACAAAAAAAAACAGTAGCAGTTGCTTGTTTGGATTAATTGAAATTTTACAACATTTTACAGATATGAATTAACGATGGATTTACAATTATTACTCTTAAAGTACTTCAGTTGGAAAAAAAGAACTATTATTGTAAATGAGGGGTCTTTACTATTTTATACATTGTTGACAATGAATTAAGATTAAAATGTTTGTCAAGAAATAATTTATAGAAGTAAACAAATTGATATTTTTCAAAAACTATTTAAATCTGAACAAAGAATATTTTGATGTGAAAATTCTCTTAAATGAAGTCAAGTTATTAAAAATATTTAATGCATAGATATAGACATTTTGTTTGAGAAAGAGAAGAATTTTAAGAAAACAAGAATGTTCGTCACTCAGTGTAAGATCATAAAGGCTTCACTACATAAGCCAAAAAGTACTGAAGTACAAAAATAAAAATATTTTTTTTACCGCTAGCGCCGTTGTTTTGTGAAAAAGAATACACAAATTTGTTTTTAAACCAAAATTTAGGCTTTCTGCATCATTTTTATAAGTTTTCTAGTCAGAAAAACTATCACAAAATCAATTTAAAAATTTTCACTTTTGCACTTTTTCACTTTTTTGGCTTATGTAGTTGAGGCTTAATACTCTAAAGCAAAACTTCTAAAAACAGAAAAGTAATTAAATATTTCTCTTTAGCACCTGACAATTTAAGAGAGTTTTTTTCTTCAAATAGAATCCGAAAAAATCGCCGGAAAGCTTAATTTTGTGTATAACCTGCTCATAGTGTTTGTCAAGAAGTTTAAAGAATCATATTGATATTTTTCATATATAATTGATATTTAGAACAAAGAGTACTTAAATAATATTTAAATGTCAAAATTCTCTTTAATGAAGTCTAAGTTACTAAAAATATTTGTTTGAGAAAGAGAAGAATTTTAAAAAAACAAGAATGAGCACCTGAAAATTTAAGAGAGTTTTTTGTTTGTCAGTTCTCAATATGATTTAGTCGAAATTCTTCAAATAGTCAAAGTCATGACATTTTACTCGAAAAAATGACCGAAATGCTGAATTTTGGTATAAAACCTTCTCATAGTGTTCTTTAGAAAAGTCCCCATCGATATGAGCGCCCGCCGCACTGTGGTCCAAAAAGCCAAAAGTCGCGCCAAAATTTATTTATTTTCTTCTTTGCAATTCTGGAATTTTCTATATGAAAATCTTACCTTTTTCAGGTTTTTTTTTTTTTTAATTAAAATCCTTTTTTTTGTAAGCTGCCAAAAGATTGAGATTAATTTCCATAAGTGGTTGGGATAAACAAAGTTGCTTAGGTTGAAAAATTAGCGGAGTAAAAGGTGTAGAGATTTTTTTTAATTAAAAATTTCTGCCGTGTAAAAGCAGTACAGTAAAACCCGCTTGAGAGAAAAACCCACTTATCTGAAATACTTTTTCATCCCCGAGTATTTGTCGACCAATTACCTTACCTGTAAAACACTCCGTTTAAGCTAATTTTGCTTAAGTGAAAAACCCGGAGAAACATATTTTAGGTTAAATTTTATGTTTTTTTAATGAAAATAGTCAAAGGTTTTGAAAAAAGTCAAAATTTTTTAAAAAAAAAAAAAAAAAAAAAATTTGAAAAAAGTCAAAAGTTTTGAAAAAAGTCAAAATTCAAATTTTTTAAATAAATTCAAATTTTTGAAAAAGCCAATATGTTTGAAACAAGTCAAATATTTTGAAAAAAAAGTCCAAATTTTTGAAAAACTCAAAATTTAAAAACAAATTTAAATCTTTAAAAAAAATAAAAAAATTTTTGAAAATAAATACAAAATTTTTGAAAAAGTTAAAATTTTTGAAAAAGTAAAAATTTTTGAAAAAAGTCGGCATTTTTGAAAAAATAAAAAAAAAAATTGAAACAAATGAAATTTTTGTACTCTTAAAAACAAAATTAAAATAATATGCATTTCTGGCTGAGAAAAAAACATGACGTTGAACTTTTGATTTTTTTTTCTATTTCAAATCGATTTTGTAGAAAATTGCCCCTCTCACCTGAACAGGAAGAAATAGATCCCATTACCATATTTTTGTTTTCTCTTGACTAGTGTTTTTTGAATTAAACCATTTCAATTGAATTTAAAATCATTTCAATTGAATCAAAACTCATTTCAATTGAATTAAAACTCATTTCAATTTGAAATCAAATTCATTTCAATTGAATTAAAACTCATTTCAATTGAATTAAAACTCATTTCAATTGATTTAAAACTCAATTCAATTGATTTAAAACTCATTTCAATTGAATTAAAACTCATTTCAATTTGAAATCAAATTCATTTCAATTGAATTTAAACTCATTTCAATTGAATTAAAACTCATTTCAATTGAATTAAAACTCATTTCAATTGAATTAAAATTCATTTAAATTGAATTAAAATTAAATTCATTTCAATTAAATTCAACTCATTTCAATTGAATGCAACTTATTTCAATTAAATTGAAAATAGTTCGGCTTACAAAATAAAATATAAAAAGAAACAAAAGTATAAGTAACGTTTAATTTTTTTCTTCCTAGAAACATTCTTTATTTTTTTTTTAATTTGTTGATGCCCAAGGATCAGATGGTGGATAACAAATTTTTCCTTGTTTACCAAATGCCGATTTAATCAACGACCATATATTCTTTCCTTTCAATTTATTATTCAAATACGGCACCAAATCATCAACCAGCATTCCAGTGATTTTATCTTGATTCAAGCTAACAGCTTTCATTATTATATCTTCGATTTGTTCATTCACCAATTGTTTGTATTTTCCTTCGCCAAAAATTCCATTAAATTGTGAAATGACATTTCCCAAAGTAATTGAACCATCAAATTTGTAGATTTTAATGCTCCCAAATATGTAAGGCATTGTGTATTTAAATTGACCTTCAAATGTGATATTTTCAAGAATCAATTCAAAATCTCCATTACCATTGTATTTCAAGCTGATTCCATATTCTTGCATAAGATCGGCAAATGCACCGGCAATCAATTTGCCACTTATGACAACTTTCGGTAGAAGTAAGTTGAATTTGATTTTTTGACTAAAAGTGTAGTTGATTTTGAGTTTGTTGATCAGCAAAATGTCCAATCCATCAATTCGAAAATGTTCAAATTTAGCAAAGATTCTGAAAGGACATGTTAAAATTGTTTATTCGAGATCTACAGAAGAAGCTTAGACTTAACATACTCAGCAAAATATTTCTTCAACTCGAACACAATTTCCTCCTTGGTGTAAGGAGCTAAAGGTGGAATTCCAGCATCTGGCCATCCACATGGAAGTTTATTAATGAAATTCTCTAATGCTTCTTTACCATTTGAACTAAGACTTGAAGGTAGAAAAGCTGTTAAAAACCCACAAAAGTTTAGAATAAATGATTAGGAATACTTTCGATTTCTTTACCAATTCTTCCCTTCGGCTGCAAAGAAATTTGACGAGGATTTTTTGGAATCAACTCTTCTGGCACACGTCCAGCTGCAGTTAGAACTATTAAACCCGTTAAGATTAACAAAAACGTTTTCATTCTCGAAACTTGTAATAAAAACTGAGGAAATTCAAAACAAGTTGGATATTTTATATTTAAATTGATATCTGCTCGAAAGGATCTTATCCGAGATTTTTTTATTGTTATGTATTTTTTTTTTTGTATGAATATCTATAAGAATCCAATAGTAGATTAGGTGTTTTTGTTTTTGTTTTAGATCAAAATAACTATAGAAAAAATAAGAACATCAACATTATCTAATCTTGACTTGGTATAGTATAATTAAAAGTTTTTTCGTCAAGTAGACACGATCCGCAGAATCTGTGCAAAAATCATATTTAATCCGGTTAAAAACAGTAGCATACAAAAGGGTGGTTAGAATGAAATTGAAAAAAATTTAAATCAATTGAATCAATTTAAATTCTTTATTTCAATTCAATTGAATTCAACCAATTTCATTCAACTGATTTCAAATAAATTCAAGTCATTTCAATTGAATTCAAATTCATTTCAATTGAATTCTAACTCATTTCAATTGAATTCTAACTCATTTCAATTGAATTCTAACTCATTTCAATTGAATTCTAACTCATTTCAATTGAATTCTAACTCATTTCAATTGAATTCTAACTCATTTCAATTGAATTCTAACTCATTTCAATTGAATTCTAACTCATTTCAATTGAATTCTAACTCATTTCAATTGAATTCTAACTCATTTCAATTGAATTCTAACTCATTTCAATTGAATTCTAACTCATTTCAATTGAATTCTAACTCATTTCAATTGAATTCTAACTCATTTCAATTGAATTCTAACTCATTTCAATTGAATTCTAACTCATTTTAGCTGTCAATAGACTAAAATACTTGTTTTTCGATCAGGAGCCTTAAACGACTATGTTATCGAAAAATCGAAAAATAAGTTTTGCTCATTTTATAGATAATAATATTTTCTAAAAATAATATTGTTACATTATTTTTGTACCCGTGATCAGTTTTAAGAAATTGCTATCCCAAAATTATAAGTTTTTCCCCTACAACACCCTGTCTATTTTTTTGTAATTTTTTTTTAGATTATATAACCCTTAACAAGAAACCGTCAACAGATCTTTCCCCTGAAATGATCATTCAAAAGATATCACTATAAAATAAAATGAACAAAAGTAAACAAAAATACTGGTTTTTTGCTTTTAAGTCTAAAATAGAGATTTTTCAATAAATTAAAAAATCATATCGAAGTCAAAAAACAACACAAATAGAAGATACAAATTTTTCACTGTTTTTGTTAAAATAAAAGAAAAATTCAACAATCGGTTGTAGTTTGGCAAAATTAGAGCCAGTCAAAGGAAAAAAGAATACAAATTTAAGAACCGTTATAAGTCGAAAAGGAAGCGAAAACGAGAAAATTACCTCTAAAGTCTTTCGACTTGAAATTACCTCAGGAACTCATGGTTTTCTTCTGAGGCGGTGATTTCGGGATACCCTGTATAGTCTATAATTAGGAATTAAATACTTTTTGATTACTTTGTCAAAGAGTATAGGAACAGATCGAAAAACCAATATGTTTGGTTTTTGGCCAAATTTTTTTGGCAAACAGCTTTGTACATATGTCCAAAATGTAAAAAAAAAAAAAACATTGGCAAAATTTTTAACAATTAAGTACGACGTTAAAGCATTTTAAAAAGCATTAACGTCTTATTAAATCGTTTAAAATTTTGCGCCAATATCTCTAAAGTTAACTTATGTAAAACACAACTTGGATTTTTATCAATTTTGACGTTGATTATATTTTTTTTAAAAAGGTGAGCGTTGAAGTTGGCAGAAATTGTAGAATGATTTTTAATTTAATTGATTATTGAAAATGTTATCAAAATCGGTAAAATGGTTCCCTTTTTATCGATTTTTTGGGCTTTTCTCTATCATCGACATGTAATGTTTAATTAATAGTCCCAGTCAATAAAGCATTTGACTCGGAAAATATTGCTGGGAAGCAGGATTTTGGTATATAGCTTCCTTATGGCGTCCTCAAGAAATTGTCAAAAGTTCTCATCGATATGAGCGTCGCTAACAATTTTACAAAATGGTTTTCCAGGCATAACTCCCAAATGGTAAGTTGTACAAAAAAAATGTTGAAGACTAATTTGTAGCTTGAAAAATTTCCTTAAAAAAATATTAACATATTTTTTTCATAAAAATAACCGTTTTCGAGATAAACCAATCAGAAGAGTTAAGGGTTTTACTTTACGTTACTATATACATAGTTGGGCGGCTTAGTTTAAAAATTGTGCATTAAGTAATAAATGCATCAATTTTTTTATTGTTGGTATATTATATGAACATGATTTTAAGATATCACCCTTTTAGGTGGGAGGGGCAGATTAAAAAAAAAATCTAAAATAAAAAATGAATATAAAAACACAACGGCAACACTTACAATATCATGTTACAGCTTTTTTTTAAAGCCAAAATTTTAATGAATAGTACAACGGTGTACATATATGCAAAAGGGTTATAAAAGCTTTTTTTGCATATTATGTGGATTCAATGATTATTTTTCAATATTATCAGCTGGGAGTTTATAATTGATAATTGTGACATAAATACTTTATCTTCTAATACGTAAAATTTTGTTGATTACAAAAATATATACAGGCCAATTTTCAGTTTACTATATCTTTACTTTATCTCCGTTGGAACTGATACAAATTGAAAAGACAAAGTCTTAAAGCTAATACCGACTACAATATGACCTTAATGTTTTCATATACAGTGCTGTGCAACACATAATTTTTTTTTTTTTAATTTTTTGTTGGTAGAGTGTGAAATTTGAAAAGCTTTGACGTTTCAAATGTTATTTCATTAAATATTACTTGAATCCTGACGAATCGTCACCTATTGAACATTTGACAAACCTCAAAATTTCTTTGAAAACTTTTTAAACATAATGTGCATACCTATGTGGAAAAAGCTCAAATATAAAAGTAGGCGGACTTTAAAAAACTACAAAGCTTTGGGTTCAAAATATTTAAATTGCAAAATTTCAACTTTTAAGAGATGAAAACTAAGATATATGAAAGTTGGGCGTGGTAGGAGGCGCATTTAAAAAAAAAATATAAAGATATCATGGTTTCGATGCAATTTTTTGAGAATTTTGAACAGAATTTTGACTATTTCAGCCCAGACGATATAGCCTTCTGGGGATCTGGGACGATTATTAAAATAGAAACAATGAATTGCATTTAGTCCCCCAAAAGAAAAAAATCGCAGGGATGAAATGCTACATTTTTAATGGGCAATCTTTTATTAACAATTCTCTTTGAACAATTTAAACGATTTTGAAGAAATATTTTACCCAGGCACTTTTTTAAAAATCTGTGTTTGATTAAAAAAAAAAATTGTATTTTTGTTGAAAATGAAGAGATTGCTTTTTTTGAAAATTTGATTTTTTCAGTTGAAAAATTGATAAAATATCTTTGCACCGTACTGTAAAGCTGTAAATTAGCTAATCATCTGAAATAAAAGGATTCTCTATGAATCGATCGTTTTTCAATTAGTTTTAATTTTGCCTTCAAACATGAATAAGGTTTTTTTAGCATTTTTGGCTCTATTGGCCATAGCTTTAGCGGCGAACGTACCACAGAAAAATTTAAACAATGGCGATATAATTGGAGCAACTGTCCCAAAAAATGGTGCGTATATGAAAACATTACAAAAAAATAAAGAAAATTTATTCAAACTTCAAAGTAAAAAAAAAAAAAATCAGTTAAAAAAAATAAGAAAAAGTTAAAAAATTCGAAAGTGGAAAACTATTCACAAGTTGTAAGATAATTTTGAGAAAACTTTTGGATTTTGATTTCTGAGATTTTAGATCAGTAACAATTACTAAATTCATCATTATTTAATTCTAGAAATAACTGGCCGAGGTATCATTTTGAGTTCAAAAGGAAAAACAATTGTGAAAAATTTTTTCAAACAATTCGAAAATGGATACAAAAAAGAAGAAATAATCTTCCATATAAAAAAGTCTTTCGTTGAGTAAGTGGTTCAAATTTTTCAAATCAAATTTATTTTTCTTTAACTTTTCATATTTATATTTTAGGATCGATGTCAAAGTTAAAAACTTCACTGTCATGGGTTTCGATAATGTTGATATAAAAAAACTTAACATTGGCTATACCTTAAGTCAGAGTGTAAAATTCAATTTACTTTTTCCAAAAGTTGTTATCAGTGGAAAAATGCTCACTAATTCCATTGTGGACGTTTTAAGTGATCTCGGATTAAAATTAACTGGCAATATTGAAAGTGATATTGATTTAATTTTGGAAAATACCACATTTCAAGGTTATTTCAAATATAAAATGCCAATAATATTTGGTAGTATCGAGATTTATAAGTTTGAGGCTTCGATAACAGTTGGTAATATTGTATCAAGAATTGATGGACTTCTGGGAAATGGAAAGATCAATCAGCTATTAAATGATGTAGTCGAAGAGACTTTATTGAAACTTATCAACTCAAATCAGGAGAAAATTAGTGACTTACTGAAAGATACTCTGGTTCCGTATGCTAATTCGAAATTGGAGGGTAAAAATATTTGGTCAGTTATTGGATAAGTTATGTTTGAAATCATTGGTAAACATTCAAATAAAAAAAAAATTGGTTACTTGATTAACTATTTTAGGTAAAAATAACTTTTGTCCTCTTATTTTTTTTATAAATTAAAGTCAAAAATACTTAAATTTTTTCATTTTTGTTGATCAAAAAGTGAAAAGATTTTAGTCAGGAAAATACTAGTCGAAGCAGCTGTTATTTTGTTTTTATAAATTAAAGTCAATAAAAGATTTAACTTTTGTATTTTTGCTGATCAAAAAGTGAAGATTTTCTGCAGAAAAATACTTGATGAAGCAGCTTTTAATAAAGTCAAATGAAGATTTAAATTTTGTATTTTTGCTGATCAAAAACTGAAGAGATTTTTTTAAGAAAAATACTTGTCGAAGCAGCCATCAATTTGTTTTTATAAATTCAAGTCAATAGAAGATTTAAATTGACCAAATACCAACGAGATTTTCTTCAGAAAATACTTGTCGAAGCAGCCATTGTTTTCTTTTTATAAATTAAAGTCAAAAGAAGATTTACCTATCTAAATTTTGGTTTTTTTTTGACGAAAAAATGAAGAGAGTTTTTTCAGCAACAATACTTTCAGAATCTGGTATCAGTAAGTATTTTTTATTCTGGAACTAAATATTTAAAAAAAATTCTTCGTGCTTTATTATTTAAAAGCGGGGAAAATGAAATTAAAATCGCAAGTCTTCTGAACAAACTTCTTCATGGACAAACAAATTTGAATAAGTTTATCAAGGTGTTTTACAGCTTACAAGATATCGACATTATACACCTCCGTCAATATCTGAAAAGATTTGGCTATTGCACAAGGCAAAATATTCGATGGGGACACTTGTTGACGATATAGAAGTGGGTAAACATTTTGAGAACAAGACCTTCTCTGCTAATTTCTCCATCAATTTCCTAACTTCAAATAAAGGAAATTAGATAGTTAAGTGAATGAAAATGTTGATGTTCATGACGAATTACATTGAGTACAGCAGTATTTCTGAAAATTACGTTAGTAACTCTTAGGTATTTGTTCTGTCGCTAACACGATCCTCCATAGGCCTGCTCTGCTAGAGAGTCTTTGTGAGATAGTAATATTAAATTTAAGTTTTGGACTGGTGTATGCTGCATGGTGATTTGTTGCACAACGTTTGAGAAAAAGGCTTGTTGAATTTTATTAATATTATCGAAGATTCAGCTTGATTAACGTTCTTCTTGCTTCCGGGTCTGGAACAGAAGAAAATTTGAAATTGGAACGGCTTGGGACTTCAAATAAAATTAAGACCTAATGCTTTTGAAGCTTTAGGATACACCAATGGAAATACTAAAATATTCTATACGAATTGATATCTTCCATTCGCTGAGAGTAAAAGGAAAACCGAAGACGATTGTTCTCTTCGATGAACTGAAGTGTAGCTTTCTGAAGAAGTTTGAATGAGAATAAATAAAAGAAAAGAACTATTTTTAAGCTCACATTTCGCTACATCATGTTTGCTTAAACCTTTAGGAACTAAGGTCAGCGATCTTCCCAAATGCTAATATAAGACTGAAGATATAGTCAAAGTCGTAAAGAAGAAGATTGGAAGAAACGAATGTTCACACACTTAAAGGTAGAAAATGTTCCGGGGTATTCTCAACTACAAGATATTACCATTTATAATAGTGAAGAATCTTAGCTTTAGGAACTGAAGTCAGAGATCTTCCTAAATGCTTATACAAGAGTGAAGAGATAGCCCAAGTTGTAAGGAAGAAGCTTGAAAGTAACAAAAAGAATTTAAGACTTGAGAAAAATCCTCTGTTCACAAACTTTAAAGTAGAAAATGTTTGGTCTTCTCAACTTCAAGATACATATTTTCATTTCTAATAGTGAAGAATCTCTGCCTTAGACTTTGCGGCTTTCCTGTACGTGTACGATTTTGAGCACGCTGCTTTTAGCTTTCCAGACCAAGAACTCTGGTATTCCAGGAAACTTAGACCTCGCCTTGAACCTAGAATATCAGCTCTTTCTTTCTGTTTATAGTCCGACAATCGACACCGTCAAGCAGGACTGGCAATAAAATGTTTAAAAAGAGCGAACACTTTGTTTTAAGCGTAATGAGTTTTGAATCAATTTCTTTCGCCAAAGCCAAACCGAAGAAACATTTGTTTTTTCAGGGTTATTTTTCGTCGGATCTCAACTATTTTTACTCAAAAGTAAATGAACCCTTCAACAGTCTCAAAATTACTGCTATCAATATAGTAACGTTTTGTCCTAGGCAATAGACAGAGTAAGACAAAGCTATCAATCTTTGCCTGTTATTCAATCACCGTCAACGACGATACATAACGTCACTTAAGGAGTCGACAATATCCTCCGCATATTCTAGTAGTTGGAAATGTTGTAAATAGAAACCCTGTTCGTTTACTTCCCAAACCTAACCATTTCTACCATTTTAAGCCCGAAATACTGTCAAAGTTCATATAAAAAATTAAAACTGATAGAATCTGGCATAGTTTCGGGCAAGTACGCGAACAGACCTAGTGCTAATACCTTCCCTACTCACTATGTGACGTGTCACACTTCAGAACTAGATGAGTTTTCTTCAGGGACCAGAGTTCCATCATCGCCATATAGAACTCTTGATTTTAAAGTTGATAAAGAAATGGAGAACCCAGAATTTAAATTCGTTGGCATTTTCCAAGATTTTTCTTCAGTGTGAAGTGATAGATATGATAGATTTGCCAACCTCGAAGCCACACTGATACTTGCCCATAAATGTGTTGCAGAAGGGCCTAAGACAAACAATACTTTGGATTGGATCTTATAACTACTCGACTTTTAGCTGGGAGGTTCCTCGATAGTTAAAGAACTACATGAAGAATTGCCCATTTTGTAGATAGGGGGGCTGATATAGGTTAGTTATCGGGCATTCTGGGTGGCAAAACGGGTCTTGATTCATTGCAGGTGGGTTCTTTTCTGGAACTATCACTCTCCCTAAATGATGGCCATTTAGCAGCTGCTAGTATTTTTGCTTGGATACATCTACTATTACCTATTCTTCGCAGACAAGGTCACGTTGGGCGTTTCGAAGGGCCTCCATCCCTGTCTTTAAAATCAGAAGACAGTTGTTTCGCTGTTTTTAAAACCTCCTTTGACCGCGGGAATTTTCGATTTCTTACAGCTTGGAGGCTGCGAACGCCCTTTTCTTTCGACGCATGGCCTTCTTCTCCTCCTATCTCTTGGCCTTGATCACTGCTCTACTTTTACGGTGCAGCTTTTGGGCATGACTTCCATGCCCCATGTTTTTGTGCAGGAATAATGATAAAACGGGTTCTTTCTTTAGGATGGCTGATAGGCCTACAGTGGTTTCGGCTACTTCATTGGTAGTGTCGCTATACTGAGACCACTAATTTTTGATTTCGTTGGTGGATGAGTCAACTAGCAAATTCATCTGTTTCCAACGTCGAATTTCTTCTTCTTTTCTTTCTCAATTTATAACGAGAACTGGTCAAGAATTACACTGACTCTCGATCAGTTTATAACCAGTTATAGACCAGTATGCTTTGTTACGCTTTTGTAGAGAAAAATTAACTGACAGATAGTTGCTTAGCAATTTATGTGATATCATGGAAGCAGTTCAAATTGCAAATCAAGAAGCAAATGACGTAGGGCAGACCCAAAAGAATTTCATAAATCGGGGAAGAATGGGAGTGAGCTAAGATATGACAAATATTTTTCGAGCAGAAGTCGAACAGGGTCTCCAAACCTCTTTCCGGTAAACAAACAGATCAAATATTGTCTGAGAATCTAAGAACTAAGCAGTTCTTTAAGATAAACGCAATTTTTACAATACATTATAAAAAAAATTACATTATACCAAAAAACAATTGTATACCAATCAGTTAGACTTTATTATAAAAAATCATCAAATCAAAATAACACCAACTTTTCTCAAAATAAAAATGCGTAAAAATTGTGCTATACTCTAATCTTTTCCTAAGATCTCTTAGACTGATTTCAGCATAGGGAGAAATTATTTCAACTTGAGTTTAAAGATAAGATTATCCAACCAACTTAAAATATTCACTTGATATTAAACCATCACCTGTTAGACCTTTGCATGTAGAAACAACACAATTAAATCAATGAAATCTATTTAGAAAATAAACCTCTCCTAATATATCTAAGTAAATCATATGGATAAGATACATTCAATAGATTGCTGATGTTTATAAAAGGATCACATTTAATTATTGATTCGATTAGTTGCTATTCGAATCGAAGTATGAAACTTGTGTTGATAATTTTTGTGGCATTAGCTACATCAGCTGTAAGCTTTCCAAATAATAATGTTCGAATAAATCGTCTAACGGCATTGGAACTCAAAGATGACCTCACCGAAGAAAGGAATTCTCAAAAAAGTATACAAAGAAGAAGTTTAACAATTCTAATTCTAAGCAAAACATCTCCCTCTTAGCAACAGTACCAATCCAAGGACGAGCAGTAATCCTCAGTGAAAATGGAAAGAATATGGTAGAAAACTTCATCAATCATCTACCCTGTGGATGGCCTGAAGCTGGAATTCCTCCATTAGCTCCATATGCTAAAAAAGAAATCGACTTTGAATTCAAAAATTCATTTGTTGAGTAGGTTCAAAAGTCATTATATTATCAAACAAAGACCTTAAGACTAAGTTTAATTATATTTTTCTAGTCTCTCACAAAAATTCGAATACTTTCGAATCGATGGATTGGACATACTGCTGATTGATAGACTAAGAGTCAGTTATATGTTGAGAAAAAATGTGAAATTCGACTTGACTTTCCCGAAAATTATTATCAGTGGAAAATATTTGACTGATATTTTCATCGACGCGCTAAAGGAATACGGAATTAGTGTGAGATATGATGGTAAAGGAGATTTCGAATTAATGTTGGAAAATATCAATGCTCAAGGTTCTTTTAAGTATGATATGCCATTAATTTCGGGACATACTGAAATCTATAAATTTGATATATCTGTTTTGTTGGGAAATGTTGTATCGAAGATCGGTGGTATTGGTGGAAATGGAAAGTTAAATCGATTGCTAAATGATAAAATCGAAGAGATTGCATTGCATATTATAAATTCGAATCAACAAGAAGTAAGTGCCGAACTTAAAAGGGTATTAGTTCCGTTTATAAATAAAAAACTAGAAGGACGTAATATGTGGACATTCTTTAAATCGTTATTTGGTCAGAAGGGTAAGATATGCTATCCACCACCATATCCGTGGTGAATTTAAAATCTCATAATGACTTGCAAGCTAAATGGATGAAGTTTTAGGAGTTACCTATAAGTTATAAATTTTGTGAAATATACATTTTGTTTTTTTCTCGAATTTTTGTACTCGATTTTTTTTTTCGAGAAGAAAACAGCATCAAATAAAAGTATTTGTTTTTATGTGATTGATCGGATTTTTTCATTATTACTTTACAAATCACAATGGACAGTTTTTTTTTACACAGATTCGATCAGAATGTTTGCTGTGTTTTCCATTTAAAAATTAGAAAAAAAAAATGCTGAAAAAATTAAAAAGAACAACTGCAACACTTGAGAAATCCATTCCCTATTTTTCTTTAAAATCAAGCTTAGTGGATAAGTTTTTGAAAAATTAATTAATTAGTTAGTAAAAAAATCATCAATAAAATCATGAAAAAATTAAAAAAAAAAGAAATCAAAATTTTAAATTTGGAAAAATGGAAAACAAAAATGAAAAAAAATTAAGTAAAAATTGGAAATGAAAAATTTGGAAAAAAAATAAAAATATTTTGAAAAAAAATAAAATATATTAAAAAAAATGAAAACATTTTGAAACAAAATTTAGAAAAAAAAAGTTACAATTTTATTTTCTTAATCAAAAATAAAAAAAGTGAAAATTCTTCAAACAAATTAAAATTAAAAAAAAAATGAAAAATAAAATCGAAAAAAATAAAAAAACATTTTCGAAAAAAAATAATATATTTTGAAAAACAATGAAAACATTAAACAACAATGAAAACATTTAAAAAAATAGAAAAATAAAAAAAAAAAAAAATAAAAAAATTGAATAAAAATTATAATTTCTACAAAAATGAAAAATTTCGAAAACAAAATTAAATCATTTTGAAAAAAATGAAAATATTTTGAAAGAAATGGAAAATAAAAAAAAAATATAAAAATATTTAAAAAAAATGGAAAAATTTTCGAAAAAAAATGGTGAAAAATAAAAACATTAAAAAAATTTAAACGATTGAAAAAAATGGACTAAAATTGAAAAAATTAAATTATTAAAACAAACCGAAAACATTTTAAGAAAATGAAAAATATGAGAAAAAAAATTTTAAAAATGAAAACATTTTGAAAGAAAAAATTAAACTGTTTCGAAAAAAATTAAAATATTTTGAAAAAAATAGAAAATTAAAAATAAATAAAAAAAAAAAATAAAATTTGCAAAAAAAAACCTATGTATACAAATATTTTTAAAAAATGGAAAAATTTCCGAAAAAAAATGGTAAAAAATAATAACATTTTGAAAAAAATTAAAACAATTGAAAAAAATGAAATTATGAAAAAAAGAAAATGAAAACATTTGAGAAAAAAAGTTAAAAAAAATGTTTTATCGAAAAAACAAAGAACAACAAATTATTTTGAAAAAAAATGGAAAATTGTTGAAAGAAATGAAATTTTTTTTTTTCAAAATATTAAGTTTTTGTAAAGTGCCGGTTTTTGTACTAAAAATGTATACCTACTAATTTAGAGAAAATTGACCCCATTCTTATACAAAGATATTTTTCTAGACTTCATCTAACATACACGACACGCTCTAGATTTTTGTCATATTTATGGGAATCACCTTGTATTTCTCGCATGATATTTTTCTCGCATTTTATAATCCTTCTTGCATCAAGACAAAAAGGTCACAATCACTAAATTATGGTTACCAACATTGATGGCAGATGATGTTTTTCTACTGGACCGAAAAAAAACCCACCACAATGACCGCTAGTTATATAGCAAAAAATCGTGACGCTTAAAAGACTGAAATTTGTTCACACATACATATTACATATACATAAATGAAACTAAAAATAATCGCAGCTATTAAAATTATTGGTCAGATTTTATTTCCCTAATTTTCCCCCGTCAGAAATTGATTTTTTTCTCAATATTTGACTCAAAAACTAAGAAATTAAGCGAGATCTCATAAATATAAACTGACCAAATGAAACAGATTCTTCTTTTTGACTTTTTTTGGTCGCACAATTAAATAGATCAAATGGAAACAAATGAACTGCCACTTGTGATTTAAATAAAAGTGTTTTTATATTATCTTCTGTTTTAGCAAATAAATAATCACGCGATTGAAATCGCAAGTGCGTAAGCCTTATTATTCAAAAAAAAAAACAAATCGATGATAAATAATTAATTTTTTTAAGAGTTGCTATTTATTTGTAGCTCTCATTGAAATTTTATATTAGTTCCGATGTTAAAAAATCGCGCGACTCGAAACCACAAGAGCATTCATATCAAAAATTTTTTGCTATCGCTATTTTTTAATCGCAAGTGTGTTCCTAGCCTTAGTTCTATTTTAAGAACAAAAAACAAAACACTCTAATACCTACTGACAAAGGAATAATCAATAATGCACCGTTCAACGATGACACTAGTTGCCTTTGTGTTGAAAAATTTTTAGCCTATTACTTTACAAGGTTTTGCATGTGAATAGGTTGCCTTGCTTAACGAGTCCGACTTTAGAGACTCATGGGGGTAAGTTATTTTTTTAGGCAGATGTTAGCCAAGAAACGAGATTTCAGTTGAAATTTAGTGAATTTAGTGAAGAAAACGTGCTTTGTTTTTTTTTTTTTTGGAAGAAGAACGAAATATTGTTCCTCTCTGCTTGTCAAGTGTTTTGTGTCATTGATAGGTCAGGCCAAATATGTTTTTGTTGAATTAAGAAATCAAATTGGAGGAAAAAAAATAGTACAGATAGTCAGCTCCGATTATGTTAAAAATATTATTTACTCCCCATAAAAAAGCGTTTGAAATATTTGCTATAAGCCCCTCCAAACAGATTTTGGTTGGAAAATACCACCAATCTGGAAACACTGGGTTTAAATTGCTTCCCCAAGCATCTTACTCATAAATCTTAATCCCCACGGACTTTTTTTTTCTTCCAAACTTGAAGAAATGACTTCGGTTTATACATTTTAAACAATGATAAATGATGATGCTGATCAATGTGGTTGATTATGTTTTGCGAAGTTGGAAAAATCCAAAAATGTATTTACAAAGAATTGCTAATTGCAAGAATAAATTCGTATTTAAAAAAACATTCAAGTTAACAGAAATAAAATTTTACACAATTTATTTTGTAATAAATTTTCATTTCAATTCATTTCAGGTAGCCATTAATTCTATAATTTTTTTTTCTAAAAAAAGGGCAAATGCCATTTTTTTTTAAATATTGACTTAAGAACACAATTGAATTCGACATAAGATAATTTTACAATTCGGTATTTTAAAGGAAAACAATTAATTCTTATTTAAAAACCTTTTAGAAAGCTTAATATTTAAACTTAATATTTAAACTAGAATTTAAAAAAAAAACGTTCCCAAAAATGGAAAATTTGGACATTGGTAATTTTAGAACAAAGGTATAAAATTGTATCTTTTATTTAAAAAATAGGTTAACGCCAAAGAACTTTGTTATCTCACATTTTATATTTTGCAGGTTAAGGAATCTAATCTTCGTTCGGTTAATTCAATTTTATTTTATATAAATAAAAAAAAAAATTAAAAATTATGTACAGAAACTTGTTAAAACCACATCGATAAGACATACATTTGAGATTGATCTTAATTTAATTAAAAAAATAAACTTTAAAATGGAGATAATTGAGATAAATGATAATAAAACCAAACTCAGTTATAATAAAAGGATAAACAGCTTGAATTTAATTTCATTTATTTTTCGAGCGAACTACAAAATGAATTCAATAGTTTTGATTCTGTTAAGTGCGTTAGCTTTGACAAGTGCTGTTAGTTTACCAGGGATTATTATTCCAAAAACTCCTTCAAACGTTTCAAAACTCGAGGAAAATGTTACCAACGAAGGGAGATTCATTGAAGGTAAACAAATCATATTATAATAATTATTTTCTTTTTTGTGAAGAAATTTTTTGAAAACCTGATTCTATTTCTATAGGCCGAAGTATTAAAGGACGAAGTCTTAGTTCCAGAGGTGAAAAGATACTCAAAGATTTACTCAATCAAATGCCATATGGATTTCCAGAACTTGGACTTCCTGCCTTAGCTCCGTTCGTTAAAGAAGAACTTGAATATCAAATAAAAGAATCATTTGCTGAGTAAGTAAATTTATCCAAATAGGAAAAATAAAAAAAAAAACAAAAAGCTGAAACTTATTCCCAATTTTAGAATAAATGCAAATTTTCAAGACATCCGTATCGAAGGTTTAGATGATTTGTTGACAAATCACTTAGAAATCTCTTACGTCTTCAGTCAGAATATCGAGTATAACTTTACATTTCCACGAATAACTGCCAGTGGAAAGTATAAAAGTGATTCAACATTCGATTTGATTAAAGAATTTGGAATAAGTGTTCAACATTTTGGCAAAGGAAATTTTGAGGTCATATTGGAGAATTTAACATTTCAAGGTTATTTCAAGTACACAATGCCATTATTACATGGTAGTATTTCGATTTATAATTTTGATGGAAGTGTTGCATTGGAAAATATTCTTTTAAATATTGGTGGATTAGCTGGCAAGAGTATATTTAATAATATTATTAATGATAAGTTGGAGGAATTTGGAGTAAAATTCGTGCGTTCGAATCAGGAATTAATAAATAATTTCGTGAAGGACTTTTTGATTCCGTTGGTAAATAAGAAATTAGATGGAAAAACTGTTTGGTCTTTGCTTGGATGAAAATTTTTGTATATTTCGATCACAGTTTTTGGACTAAAGCAGCTCTTGAGAAATTTTGTATTGAATAAAAGTGCAAGAAATTGAAGGCATGTCGTTTTTTTTTTCTCGGAAATTTGTTTGCTTGGAAATTTGTCTGATGTGAAATCATATAAGACAGTTGTCTTTAAATTAATAGTAAAAGTTGAAATAAAAGGGATTATCTGACAACATGAAAAAATATCGTCCCCATAGGGTAAGTAATTTAATTAGCATGTCAGAAGAATGAAACCTTCTGGGAAGCTGTGACAACAAATTTTGAAGAAAAAAAATGAAAATGAAAATTTTTGAGAAAAAAATTGAAAAAATTGGAGAACAAAAAAATGAACTAAATAAGAGAAATGGAAAAATTTTGAAAACACGTAATGAAAAAATTAATAATAATTTTTGGAAAAAAATAAATAATTTTTTGAAAAACAAATAAGTATGTATTTTTTAAAAAATTAAAAATTTTTTTGAAAAAATGAACATGAATTTTTGAAAAAAAATTAATAAGTTTTAAAAAAAGAATAATTTTTGAAGAAAAATGAAAAAGTTTTGAAGAAAAATGAAAACAAATTGAAAAACAATGAAAATATTTTGGAAAAGATTTAGAAAAAAAAAAAAATTATAAAAATTAAAACTTTTGAAAAAAAATAAACTTTTTGAAAAAATAAACTTTTTGAAAAAATAAACTTTTTGAAAAAAATAAACTTTTTGAAAAGAAATAAACTTTTTGAAAAAAAAATAAACTTTTGAAAAAAAAAAACTTTTTGAAAAAAAAAATAAACTTTTTGAAAAAAAAAAAACTTTTTGAAAAAAAAATAAACTTTTTTAAAAAAAAATAAACTTTTTTAAAAAAAAATAAACTTTTTGAAAAAAAAATTAATAACTTTTGAAACAAAAATGAATATTTTTAAAAAAATGAATATTTTTTAAAGAAAAATGAAAAGTTTTGAAATAAAAATGAAAAGTTTTTGAAAAAATGAAAATTTAAAAGAAAATGAAAAGCTTTTAGCAAAAATGAAATTTTTTTGAAAATTTTGAAAAAAAATGAAAAGTTTTTAAAAAAAATGAAAGGTTTTTCGAAACAAAATGAAAAGCTATTGAAAAAAATTAAGTTTTTGAAAAAAATAATATATAAGAAAATAATGAACATTTTTTGAAGAAATGAAAAAAATGACAAATTTTCGAAAATTTAAAAGTTAAAAAAAAAAGATTTTGAAAAAAAATGTAAAAATTATAAAAAATTTAAAAATTTTGCAAAATAAAATTAAATACAATTTGGAAACAAATTTCAACAAAAAAATTAAAACAAATTTTAAAACAACAAAAAAAAAAGCATAACGTCATGTTTTTTGTGTTTTACTCATCCCAAAACCAAAAAAATATGATTTCACTTAAGGCTGTAGAGAAAGACTGAAAAGAAATACACATTCACCTAAATCTTTATTATGATCTCGTAAACCCAATATGCATGTACTTTGGGCAAATTTGTTGAGAGAGCACTACATAAAGTTATCGGTGCGATTGATAAATTTTAAAAAAGCCTTCCTTGATATAGAAGAGGGCTGCAATAATATTGGAAATGACACAATTCAAATTCTAGACTTTATCCAATGCTGTGCAGTTTTGATTCTAAGCTTCAATATTGACTTGTTAATGCAGAAATGGATGAAAGCAATAGCGGATAATGTCGTGATAATGGCCTTAGAAAAATTTGTCCAAACACTCTGAGAACTATTGCAGAGAAGCCATCTCCTTAATTGACATAAAATCAAAACTGGGTTGATGATTTAAATAACTCGTCCCACACAAAACTAAGTTACCCTTTGATGGGTTCTAGGATATCCTGATAGATACTTCTATTACAATAGTCCATTATCAATTGATAGGTAATAAATATTGAAATTTGGGCTGCACCATTCTAAATTATCAAAACTTTTATCAAGAGGGTTTTTAAAAATCGATTTTTAAATATTTATTATCAACTATAAATTGATAATTGAAAATCGTGAAAGGAGTGATATTATACGGAAACGAAATGGAAGATGAACGAACCAAAAACGGGTCCTACCTTGTACTACCAAGCCAAACAGTAACGCAGGAACTTATACCACTGTTTCAAGAAAAGAGTAGTATAAACTAGAATTTTTCTAAAATCACAGACGACAGATAATCAACACTGGCATTTAAATATCAAGTTTTAAGGAATCTATGGCCGGGTTTTTTCTAAAAAAATGGGCTTACTTAAGCTAAACTGACCTCAACTGTCCATCTTGGTAAGAAGAATCTTAACGACTAACGAGTCACAAAACACTGTTAACCCACATGAGTTTCAGCACACCAGACTTATGTATGTAGAGGGTTTCAAGACAAAGAGGCGGAATAGAGCTCATCTCACTTCTTTGCGATTGCCTCATGCTAGCCCAGACAAGACAAGCAGCCCTTGGAGAATACTTTTTCGACGAACATGGCCAATAGTTGGAATATGTCGTTGAAGACACAAAAACCTTAAATGGAGGTACATACATATATAAACATTCTTCATCTTCACAATGAATGTTTATTCTTTCGAATACTTTCATTCCTATTGGAGGAATCATTACTTAGTTTTTGGTCTCTCCTTCACCCTCTATATTAGCGAATTCGTCAACTTAAAACATCAAACTATGAAGGGACATTTAAAAAAAAAAATCATTCTTAAATTTTGTTTGAAGCCAGAATGAACTCAAAGATTGTATCAGAAGTGCTTGAAATGAAGCTTCAAGTTCTAGTTAAGTGAAGTTATCCCATGCACTCGACCATAATTTGAAAATAAACAACTCATTAACAGTTCAACTATCACAGTTTTTATTTCACAAGACTTTTTCATCATTATCATTCGTCTTCTCCCATGGAACTGCTGGTGGATAACAAATTTTATTACTTCCACCTAACTTTCCAATTAAATACCAAATTTTATGACCTTTCATTTTTTCATTAACCATTGGCACAACACTCTCTTCAATCATATCACTTATTCGATTTTGATTATAATTCACAATTCTCCACAAATATTCTTCAATTTGATTATTCACTAATTCATTGATTTTGCTTAAAGTATCAGTGAATTCGATTTTTGACACAACATTTTCCAGTGAAATTTTAATAAGGAAATCATAAATCTTAACACTTCCGAACATAAAGGGCATTTTGTATTTAAATGATCCATCGATATTTATGTTTTCCAGAATAAGTTCGAAATTTCCTTCGCCATCATAACGAATACTGATACCATATTCTTGCATGAGGTTGTATAATATGTTAGTATCAATTTTGCCAGATAGTACAATTTTCGGTATAGTTATACTGTATTTGACTTTTTTACCAAAAGTAAAACTGATTTTAAGTTTATTGATCAGCATGTGTTCCAAACCATCGACACGAAAATGAATAAATTTCGTCAAGGATCTAGAGAGAAGAGAAAATCAATTAATTAGCTAGAATTTTTTGGAAGAAGAAGACATCTCTTACTCAATTAAATTCTTATTGTATTTGATGGTAAATTCTTCATTAGTATATGGAGCAAGTGGAGGAATTCCATATTCCGGCCATCCACAAGGCAGGGTAAGAATTATATTTTTCAAAGCTTTCTTTCCCTCACTATTCAAGATCCAGCCACGATTAGAAACTTCTTCAAACAACGTTTTGTTGAAAAATTGTGAATTTTCGGTTAAATTTACGACTCCTTCAGAAACTTTTTCAAAATTACTGATTTTTTTAAAAAGAATTTTAGAAAAATGTTCAGCTGTCACAGTCGAGACAGTAAGTGTGATAATCAAAAGGGCTACTAAATGATTTTTCATGGTTACGTTTAAAATTGTATTTTACCTACTAATAGAACCTCCAACAGAGTTGCAACAGCTTTTATAGAATTTTCTGATAATTATCAATATTTTTTGTTTGTTTATTTTAAAATCTTATCGTTAGCATTTTTGGACACATTTTATTGGTATTGTTGAAAATAAAACAAAAAAAAATAATTTTTATGTTACAAAATAAATATAATTTGATTTTATCAGAGACGACAAGATTTTTAATCTTATTATACCCCCTATAGAAATCAAGTTTAATGAGTATATAATCTTTTTTTTTGTTAAATTTTTGAAATACATGTCAAAGATTTCGTTGTTTGTTTTTTTTTTTTTTGGAAAAAATATAAACAATTAAATCATAAATCAAAGCTTGTTTAAAAGATTTCTGATATGAAGAATTTTGATTAAGATAAACCCTGAGGGTCAAATATTTGGTTTGTTTTGATTGTATTTTATCATAATAAAATTTAGTTCGAAAAAAAAAACCAAGAAAATTAATGTACTTTGCCTTTGGTCCACTAAGAGGGACTCAGAACTTCTTTTTACTACTTTTTCATTCGGTTTTCACTTCTTTTTCGCTCTTTTTCTACTCCTATTTTACTCCTTTTTCAGTCCCAGCACTCCAAAGGTGCTGAAAAAACTTTGAAAAACAATATAAACTTTGAGTCGTTTGTTCTGACGAATTTATAATCATATAAAATAAATATTCTTTTAACAAAATTTCGTTCAGCACTTGATAAAAATTAAGTCTTTGGAAAATTTGATATTTCTGTTATTTACGACTTCGATAAATTTATTATTTGTGCATTATTTTTTTTTTTAATTTATGGATTTTTGCATTCGAATGTTTAATTTATCACAAATTTCGTTATCTGACTGAGTAAATATTTTTTTAAAAAATATTAGCAAAAAAAAATTTTTTAAATAAACAATTTTTTATACACAAACTCCTTTATTTTGTTTAAATTATAAAATTCTTAAAGGAGAGCTTCTGACAATTTTCTTATTTAAGAAATTAATTCTGACAAGTCATTTTGATTAGATATGAATTTAAAGAAACAACTTTCTTTTTTTTACAGAAATAGTACGACAGATTTATCGGCTTATTGTTTTGAACTCTCACAGAGGCTAGATTATAAACAAATATCCTATATCAATTTAAAAGCACAAAGAAAACAAATAAAAAAAGAAATAAACAAACAAAATTTTGATTATGAACTGATTATATTTATTTTTTTTATTTTATTTTTTAAATTAATTTTGATTTAAAAAAATTGATTTCTTTAAGGTTGTGTGGTTTCACAATAAAATCAAATGCCCTAGATCACTGAACTTGAAAAGCGTGTGCTGCGTGAAATTAAAAGAATGATAGCTTTTTTTTTACGATATAAAAATGATAAGTTTTGGATTCACACAAAAATCGATCGATATTATGAGTTGAGATATTGTGTAAAAGTAAAAAAATAAGTGTGGTCTGGCGTGTGGTTAGAATTTTTCAAACTGGTTGATCGCGTTTTTACTTAAATGCAATTTCCTTAGATTCATTTTTATCATACATTTAAAAAGTTTAATCAAAATCTTTTTAGTCATTTTTGAGAAAACTTGAAAAACAATGTACGGCAGCTTCCTATTTTAGATGAGATAAAAACAAATTTTCTGTCCATATGAAACACATAAAATGTACCAAATTCGAGCACTTTAGTCTCCAATTACTCTTCCAAGGAATCACATAGAAATGGTCTATACCAAATTTGAAGCTAATCTGCAGACTCGTTTAGACTCCAATTTTGTTTGCAGAGAATCACATAGAAATGCTCTGTACCAAATTTTAAGCAAATCTGCCGACAAGGTTATTCTTGGTGACTTCAATGCTAAAATCGGGAAAGAAGGCATCTTTGTTTCAAAATGCTCTAGTCAAAATTACAAAATGCTCTAGTCAAAATTACAAAATGCTCTAGAATTCTATAGGAAAATCTGATCGCCTTGAAACCAGTGCGAAATTAAAGGAAATTGTGGCTCCATTTTGTATGATACAAAGATAAAAAAATTCAGACACGATGAATCTGATCACATAAAAATCACAATTTCGTCTTAACTCGACTTTAGCAGTTTTGGTTTGTTGTCACAGGTATATATACTGTCGAAAGACAAAGCCTCCACGACAAAAGTTAAATTTTGTTTTTTTGGAGTCATCTCGGTTCTGCTGTTGGGGACCAGGGTTGCCATGTCTTGAACTAGTCCGAAAGGCCAATTTACAAGTGTTTGTAGCCAAAATCGGAGCCAAAAAAGTAGCCCAATGCCAATAAAAATAAATTTCCCAGCTGAACAAAATTCAAGTAAAGATTTTTGCTGTTGATTTTAAATGTCAAAACTAATGAGAAGATATTCAGTGAAGTTAAGTTTCGACATTTTTAAAATGCAAGGATATAGAACATGTTCGAATTCTTTATCTGTTAAAATTGAGGGAATAAATCAATTTGTCTTGATGAGGTTTTTCAACTTTGACTGCAATAAAAAAAAAATGCTTGAAATTAAAATTCATAATATTTTTTTATTTTGTAACACACCCCCGCGCTGCGCCGCACCCGAATGACTTCAAAATGGGAGGAGATAGGTATTTTATCAAATTTGTAAGTTAAGTTAATGATGATTTTGGATTTTGGTAAAAATATGTAACTGAAATATAAATACTGGAAATAAATAAATACATACATACATTTCAATTTGATAAAGTATTCCCCAATATAATTTTAAAGCAGATATTCCCTCATTGTATGGATCAAATTTTAAAGCTTACCTGAAATGAGAAAATAAAAGTAAAGATTTAATAAAATTTAATTTGTGAGTGAAATATTAATTTTAAATTCTGAATTTATTCTGAAATATGTTTACATATTAATAAAAAAAAAACTATTATTGTACAGTAAAACCCGCTTAAGAGAAACCAATTTGAGGGAACAACACTTTATTCATCCCCGAGTGCTTGTCGACCAATTACCTTTAAAACACTCCGCTTAAGCGAAACTTGCTTGAGTGAAAATCCCGGATACCTGAAACATATTTTCAGTTAAATTTTATATTTTGTCAGTAAAAAAAAACTCTTAAGTAAAAACAAATAAAATTGAATCGAACGGAACAAAAAATTTGCTGAACCCTTTCACTTCTTTTCATTTTACACCTCCATCAAATTTTCACCACGAAAATGGCATTTGAATTTCTGATATGTCCCGACCGTTTATTTTAGTTGTGTAAACAAAT
This sequence comes from Epistrophe grossulariae, assembly GCA_929447395.1. Taxonomy (NCBI): domain Eukaryota; kingdom Metazoa; phylum Arthropoda; class Insecta; order Diptera; family Syrphidae; genus Epistrophe; species Epistrophe grossulariae. The sequence goes on along the minus strand of OV839567.1, from coordinate 14,865,965 downwards.
TGATTTTTGGTTTTGCTCTTAAAAGTCCAAAACACCGTTTCCAATGTCTCAAGAGGTACCTAAATATTTGAACATTTATTAAAAAGAAAATTATGTTTTCATTTTTATCTGGACTCCGCTTAAGTGAATTTTTGTTCACTTATCCAGACTCTGCTTAGGTGAAAAACTTTGTTTTTTCACTTAAGCGGGGTTCGTTTAAGTGAAAAACCGGCTTAAGTGCAAGGAAGACTGTGACATTTTGCTGTTTCTCTTAAGCGGGTTTAACTGTATTATTGCTTTTGATAACCATACGTTCTGACAAAAACTATGCATAAAGATCTAACCTTATAGAAAATCCGATTTAATAACTTTTCACGTGGAAATACCCCATATTTAGACCAATCATCGGGTCTTTCTCCCCGTGAAATAGATATTTCTCTTATTGCTTGTGTCATTCAGTGCTCGCGCTACATATGACAAAAGTCGATCGTATCAAGTTCGATTTTAAGTTCGGTCATATCGGCTTACCTGGATATAGGTTTTTGTCACTGTATTCCATTATGAAAACATAATATAGCTGATGAGTCATGATGAGCAATTTAAAATATCTCGAAATTTCGACTATCATCTTTTAATATAAAAGTATGTAGTTTATCGATAAGACAGCGACACTCACAATAAATGCCTATCAGTAAAACCCGCTTAAGGGAAACCCGCTTAAGAGAAAAACCCGCTTATCTGAAACATTTTCATCCCCGAGTATTTTTCGACAAATTACCTGTATAACACTTCGCTTAAGCGAAACTAGCTTAAGTGAAAAACCCGGGTACCTGAAACATATTTTCAGTTGTAAAAATATTTTTCATATTAATATTTTTCATTGAAAATAAATTTAATAGAACAATACAAAAAATTTGCTGAACGCACTTCTTTTTTATTTTTCACCTCCACCAAATTTTCAACATTTTCATCACGACAATGACATTTGAATTTCTGATATGTCAGAACCCTTTTTGGCATTTTTAAATCCCCTTAAGTGCAATTTTTTTTCACTTATCCGGCCTCCGCTTAAGTGAAAGCGGGGTTCGTTTAAGTGAAAAACCCGTTTAAGTGAAAAAAAAGACTGTGACATTTTGCAGTTTCTCTTAAGCGGGTTTTACTGTATTACTCTACGACTTAATTTGGGGAAACACACTTAATTAAATGTTTCATTAAATTGTTTTTAAATTATTTAATGGTGAGGAGATTTTTCCTTCGAAAAAAAAACTGGTAGTTTTCTAAATATTTACCAAGATTCTAAATTTTGCCTTTTTTTCACACCAAAAAAAATCAAAAGCAGTGATGAAAATGTAAAGGGTAGGTACTTTTTACGATGTTTTTAAAATCACTACAGCAAAATTCAGCTTTGACGAGATTTTCTTCTAAGTCAAAGTCTAATTTTACTGAGTTACCTTAGACTGCAAAAACCGAGATGACATTTTAGTCGATACAAGGTGCTAAGGAAAAAATTCTTTTATCGACTTCTAAGTGACAAAGACATCCAACATTCTACTGTTAGATTTACTCTTCTTTTTTCTAGGTTTTCAATTTTGTGTATAAGGCCAATAGATATTGGAAAAACCCAACATACAATCCAGACCATTATTTCAACCCCATAAGTATACATTTCAGTACAAAAAACTGATATTTTAACCTTTTAATAGGACAACCTCACCATTGGTTATCTCACGGAAAATTGAACCAATCTTTACATAGTGTAAGAGAATGTACAATTATGGCACCAACAATATTTTAAAAGGGTTTTATAAAATTTGGCATAATGATTTCTTATCAAAATAGTGCAGTATAGTATTGATGAGTTTCCGCTTCAGTGGACTACTAGAAATTTCCTTTCGGACAAGTCGTATTGGATGGTGTGTCCTAAGACTAAGTTGCGCTTGCAATTTTTTTTTTTTCATATTCGTTTTATAATGCTAATCAACAGGTTTTCAATAAAAAAAAAATAGTTAGACTAATTAATCAGGTCCAAGCGTACCAATGGACGAGTGATCATTTGTTCAAAACTTTGTAGATGGCGCACACGAGCTGCATTGTCCTTGTTTCTTGCCTCGGACGGAATATTTTGATTTAAAGTTAATGTAATTTGGTTGTTTGAATGGATAATCTAGTTCAAAACAATATTCTAGAACTGTTACACCCTATTTCAATGCCCCCGACACTTTTAAACGACGTTTTTTTTTTAAAGAATTGATTTTTTTTATATCACTGAATCTCGAAAAAGTCTACTACCGTCTCTCCTGTTGCGAACTTTTAAACTACAACTTACTCCCAACCAATTTCACTGCCCCTGGCACCTTTAAAACGTTGTTTTTTTAAAGAATATTTTTTTCTTTTGTATTACCTACACTTTTTTGGTGAAATCTCGAAAAAGTCTACTACCGTCTCTCCTGTTCCATAAGAACTATTAAAACACAATAATTTATAGAGGAGACATAGGGTAGTAACGTTATAAAATATTATTTTTTCAAAATTCTTTAATTTTTCATTAAATTTTACGTTTTGTAAAGAAAAAGTTCAATTGACGGCATCCTGAATCAACGCTTTAGTATGAAATTTTAATAAACGCTTTTAAAAATTTGTATATCTACAAATAATTGTAATCTAATTTTTGTTTAATTTAAAAATCTTAAACTAGAAAATCCTTAAGTTAGAACAAATTTTACAATAGCCGTGTTTGAGTCAAAGTTTGTATAACAAACAACTTAGCAAAATGAAAATGATTTTGTGATTGTTTGTACAGAAAAAATAAAAAAAATGTTTCTTATTGTTTGCGTGTAAAAATATTGCTTAGTTGTTACTTCTACACTGCTAATCATACTAAACTAAAATTAAACACATAAAATAACGGATTTCTGATGAATGATGGCAATCAATCAAACAGGCAACTTTTGATTTTTTTTTGTGATTTATTGATTAATTTAAAATTGAGATTGTGAAGATTGTATAGCATACATGTACAATAATCGCCACGCTGTTTTATTGACTTGTTGATTAAGGAAAAACCAAATCAATCCATACCTATAAAAATTCAATAGCCATACTTTAGCTGGTAGTATAAGAAGTTTTCTCCATTCAAACAAAATTCTAGGTATTCAATATTTACGGTAATCAATAATTCCTATCATCTATAAATTCATCATAAATAAATTTTATATTTCTAGGTCTACTAGGGAAGTTGTTCAAAAAAATCGATTGAACTGATAACGAGGTAGTAGAAAACCATAGAAAAAAATGGTGGATGCCGAAAAAAGCCGAAGCTAGTTTAAGACTCTTAGGAACATTAAAACTCAAAATTCTAAAAAAAGACTCTTGGGAACAATAAAACTAGAAATTCCAAAATATTTAAGAAACAAGTAGTTTTAGTTAATTTTTAATTTTCCACTAAAAATTCACAAAAAAGAAAAATAATTAATTTTTTTTCAAAATTTTGTATTTAAAAAATTATTTTTTCAAAAATTCTTCGTTAAACTAAAAATGTTTACAAAAGTTCTCCTAACCCCAAGCTTCCAAAAAGAAAAACGTGGGGTGCATGCATGATAATCTCTACACTTCATTTATCTTTATTGGGTGTCGCGACAGATCGTGTAGAACCGATTTTTTTTGCCTTTTTTTTGTCATTTGGTAAATTTATTTAATATTTGTAACTAAAAGAGCCCAAGGCATACAACAATTCCTGTATGCATGTTTTTGGCAGGAATGGAGGGGACCAACAATTTTCGAATGCCTAAGCAGAGAAGCACTTTTTCATGTCAAGAGAAACTTTTTTTCAATTCCTCGCAAGAAGCAGTAACCCGTAAGAAAAAACATTTTTGTTATTTTTTTTAGGAGGCATAGGTTGGAAATTGATTCCCAACAATTCGGTGTAACAGTCCTATGCACTAACCAATATTCTACGGACTATTACTTCATTACACCCTATTCCACCTAAAACAAAAAATGTGTTTGTTCCAGGACTACTGCCCTCCTGTGAGGAGTTGACCAGCCCTGTTAGAGTAAGTGTTTTCTCATCTTAGCCGGTCGGATTGGGCAAAAAATTATAGGTCCCTCCATTCCTACCGACAACCCACGCGCAGAAATGGTTGAGAGATGTAAGCCACTAGGACCTGGTTCTCCATGAGCTGTCACGCCACCAATTTATTATTTATTAGAACTCATTCCATACGAGTTATTTATAAGAAGCTTCGAAGAACGAGGCAATATTTAACACCAAATTGGTCCCAGAGTTCAAGCTTCAACACCTGGCACTAAAGTAACCAATTTAACAACTTAATACTTAAATAATATTTGAGTAATATTTTATTTTGATGTTTACATCTTAAGAAAAAACTGCCTTATTTTACAATGTCTTCAATAATAGCTTCTATAAAATCGTCATAAACACCTGCCCTGCCTATCACAAAACAACCTCTTCTCCATTATAGCTAGCCATAATATAAATCAATCCCAAATAACGGATTTACTCGTATGAACAACGAAATCAGAAATAATCCGACTGATAAATTCAAAATCTAATGATAAGATTGAGCAAGTATTTTTTTCTATAAAAGTCTCAGGTGTTCTTTATACAAACGTTAGTATTGTCCAAGAACAAAAACATGAAACTTTTAATAATTGTAGTATTGGCGATTAGCGCTGCTGTTTCTGCTGAGCAAATTACTGGACGTGCTGGTAATTTTAAAGAATTTTGTTTTTTTTATCAAGAAATTTATCGAAATGTGTTTTTTTTGTTTGCTAAGTTTTGGGACGAAGTATTTCCAGTTCAGCTATTGATGCTTTGGAAAAATTACGAGAACAAATGCCATGTGGTTTTCCCAAATTTGGTGTTCCACCACTTGCTCCATTGAAGATTCAACACAAGGAATTGGCTGTTAAAACTGAAGCTTTAAGGTTTGATATTAAGACATATCATCTTCTCTCAAAGAAAGATACATTTTTGATAAGTAGTTTCGTTTCTTTTTTTCTAAAGCATTGATGGAGAAGTCAACGAAGCACGCATTGATGGTCTTGATAAATTCGAAATTGTCGAATTAAAGATCAACGTTATCTTCAGCAAAGCGACTTTCAAATTGAATTTCCCCAGCATTAAGGCTAAGAGTTTATATGACTTAGAAACTTTGGCAAAAGCATTCGGATTCACTCTGGAAATTAAAGGAAAAGGAAATTTCTTGATGGATTTAAAGAATCTAGAAATCAGTGGTACCATCAAATATTCAATTCTCTCAGGAATCAAAATTAAGTCGTGCCAAATTATCATGGCACTTGGAGATGTTGATTCTAAGATTGATGGAATTCTTGGACAAGGATTTGGCAATAGAAAGATGAATGAATTGTTGGAAGAATTGATTTCACTTGGAATCAATGATAATCAAGAAATGATTACACAAACTATTGAAGATTTTGCATTGCAAAATGCTAATGAAGCTTTGGAGGGTTACACTTTGGCTGATATTATTGGAATCATCGGTGGTGGAGGTGAAAGTGGTGAGACGGAAAAGTGTATTCCACCAGAGGACAACTAAAAAAATATTGTAAACCAAAAGAATAAAAATTGAAATGAATTAATAAAATGAAAAAAAAAAAAAAAAAAAACTATCAGAAGTGATAAGGTTTTAAATTATTTGGTTAACTCAAGATTAATCTTTAAAAATTGTTAGGTAGTAAAAAAAAAGCATTGCAGGGAGCCTTATCGACATTTAACTCTTAAAACAGTATCTAGGTGTTTGTTTTAGTTTTATAGAGATTTGAATTTTCAAAAGTCTTATTAAGGAAATTTATCTTGTTTTTCAACATAAACCTGGATCATAGTATTTTTTTTATCAATTATTTGATATTCTTTAGATTCAGATAGAAGATAAATAACTCTTCAAGGTCTATATATGGAAATATGCATCTTTAATCTAATCAAACCACTAAATAATGGAGAGGAAACCTATAGAGCTTAGAGCGTGTTAAAATATTGATATAAGACCACAAGGAAGATATGTGATAAGATTTAATAGATTGCTTCGATTCAAAAACAATTAGATATTCAAATTTAGTTAAGAAAAGACTTTGCACTCGGTCATAATCTGTACATGCTAAAATAAAAATACAAAATAATAAATAAAATTTATTTTGAAATTTTGGGTTAGGGTTTCTACGCACCAAGTGTCAAGACATACATTTAGAAAGGTTTTAGCAAATAAGAAATTTGGCAACAAAATTTGGCTTTCTTAAGACTCCACGGCAACACCGGCAACACAGTGGTCCCTACTTCCTATGTTAAATTTTGGCTAGTTCCTGATGACAAATTAATGAAATTTAGTACAATTGAGGTTTAAAACTTAGGTCGGAATATGTAACAAAATGGCAATTAAAAATTCAAATTCTTGTCGCAGTCAGCTACCTCTTGAGATATGAACGTGAGTCTAGTGCTGATTTGTACCAAATTTTAAAATTTAGTACCTACTGAATTTTAGGAAATGTTCCCAAAGGGTTTCTAAAAATTTTTCTACCTATTTCTTTATTTCATTTTTAATTACATACTTTATTTAGTTTACAACAACTTTCGGTTTTAAAGTGAGAATGAGAAGAGCATCAACTAAGAGGAATGAACGACCTACGATTAGTGAAAATTGGAAATTAAAAGAAAACGTCAAAAAATCTCGAGCAACTTGTTTTCTCGTTTGAAAGGGGACTTAGTCAATACAGTTATTTCAGAGTTCGTTTCTATTGGAAGCTTTGGAAGGTGGACAAGAAATTGATTGAACAAATTGACCGACCCACTGCCACGCCTTTTTTATTTAATTTAAATTTTTGTCCCTATTTAAGGTGGTTGTAGATTAAGCTGAAAATTGTAACGAAGTTTTATTTAGTCTGAAACTAGAAATTTGTAGGTAGTTTTTCTATAAATCCCTACTTATATACGGTAACTTGTCATATAACTGAATTTTCCTCTTACCTTTAATGCCCATAGAAAGTTGAAATTTTGTAGTTAAAATTTCTAGAACCTAAAGTATAACATGATTAATTTTATAAATTTTAAAGTTTTTGAGGTTTTAAGACAGTTTTTCTTTTTTTTCCGGGTGAGTTCATAATTGATTCATTTTTTTTTTCAAAGTCTATACTTAGTCCTACATCCACTTTTCTTCTTATTTTGCTTTTTCTTTCGAAGTTGAAATTTTGTATTTTGAGATTTTTTTAATAGGTGACGCTGTTATAAAATATAAAATGAAGACTAGCTTTAAATTTGCATTTTTCGAAAAGCTGCGACAAAAGGCTAGAGCGTGTAGGTTTGTTCGAAAAAAGGAGGGAATCGAATCGGAGGGGGTGTATTTCTCTCTTCATTAGGCGGGAAAAATTTTACCTAAAATAGAAAAATTAAAAAAAAATTAAAAGCAAAGGCACAACACTTACAATGGCACCGTTTTTAAAGTTTTTTTTTTGTAATTAAATTGTTTTAGGGAACAGTTCACGAAAAAAAAAAATTATTAACAAAAACAAATTTTTTTTAAATAATTAATAACAAAATTTTTTCAAACTGATTATTTTTTTAATACTTTGTTAAGTATTTTTGTTTTATTTTTAATATGCAATGTTGTTTTCAATTTTTAGTAAAACTTTTAAAACCAGATGATTGAATGTCTTCTAGTTTTTGAGAAAATTTAAAAATCTACTTTACCATCAAGTGAAAAAAAGAGACTGGGTGCGACCCACACTGGTAACTTCCCATTGGTGCCTTTTTAAACTATAGACCCAACGTTAATTTGTAATAAGAAAATTTACAATTCAAGATCTTCGAAGACTTTATCCGGATGTTTAATATGCAATCAAGTGACGGCCAAAAATTGACCGTTAGTTCTCGGGATATTCGAGACGAAAGATATTTTTGAACAATTTTTATTAGTTTTGTTTTGCATTTGTTTTTAATTTGAAAAAAAAAAAAAAATAGCAATTGAATGTTTTGACAAACTTTATCAGTTTTTAACAACGTCATTGTGATTAGTATAAAATTAGCCTGGCGTCGAAATTAATTTTCACTGTCAAGATATTCGAGACAAAAAATATTTTTCAAGAATTTTTAATATTTTTTTGTAGTCTATTTCATAAATCATATCAATACCTAATTAAATATGGCGTCGCGCATAGAAAAAAATAATATTTGTTCTCAAAATATACAGGGGTTAAAATATTTTTGATACATTTTTATTAGTGTTGTTTTGCAATTTGTTTTGTTTGAAAAAAAAAAACATCAATTGAATTTTTTTAAAAACCCCATCATTTCACAACTTTTTTTTTTTAATTGCTATAGTAAGAAAACGTCCAATTGAATTTTTTTGAAACTCTTTTCGGCAAGTCATGACGTTATTATCTGTTAAAATAAATTTGTTTAAGAAAACTCCATCAACTGCCTTAGCACGGGATAAAAGACCCATACGATTTTTCTTAAATCTGTGTCTTCAACCCAAGCCAAGCTACACGCTGTAGTTTTATGCAAACATGTTCATCAATTTGATTAAAAATTTATCATCAAATTATTTTGACATGAGGATTAGTTTAGTCTTAATTTTATTTTAAAGTTCTAGTAGGATTTTGAGTCAACAAAAATGTCGTGGAATGAACGTCTTATTTTAGTTTAAGAATCAATATATCTAGTTCACGAGGAATTCGTGTATCATTTTAACATGACAATCAACACGATTTAACGGTCATCGATGGGTCATATTAACATGAGGGTTGTTTTAATTTTAATGGATTTCACGTTATTTTAATATGAGAATAATTTTCGATTGAGGTATAAGAAAAACATTTTAAAATAACACGTTAACAGCTTTAGAGGAAAATCATATGAAATAAATGTTGAACACAGCTTTTTTTTATATTTTATTTTAAGTTCTTTTTCTTTCTGAATTTTATAAATATAATTTTATATTTATTTCATAATTTTTGTTTTCACAAAAAAGCGAAATAAGCTTCACTTAGGTCCAGCAGATATTTGCTGACACATTCAATTTTTGATTTACTCATAATTTTTCTTTATTTCTTTTTTTGTTTCTTTATTTCGATGTTAAAAATGGTTTTTTTTGGTATAATTTACTTATGCAAATAAAACGGATGTTATTTCATAAATTTTCACTACGTTTCGTCGGATTTTCTCAGGGGAAGTTTTATAAATCGCACCCTTAGTGACCTAACTCACAATTTCTGTCACTTCTGACTTTTCAATAAACTGACCTTTAAAAACGAAATGAACTCTAAAACCAGGTTGTAAAAAAGATGCCGAATTTTTTAGTTAGTTCACTTTCATTCTAAGGGTGCGAAATGTTCTTTCTCTATTTTGCTTATCTTATTTTTTAAATCGTTGGATGGAGATACATATTATTTTACATGCAATTAATTAATTTTATTTAAATACTTTTCTTATAAAAGCCTTTTTATCGTTTAATCCTTAACGCGTGTTGTGTAGATTTTTAAAAGATACATTTATATATAAACTTTTAAACCCTTTTTACTTTTTAAGGGAATTTTAATTTACTATACACTTTCAAAACTTTCAAATACACATCATAAAAACTTCGGCATGCTTCGCATGTTACAGAGAAATCCTCATTTTATCAATGGACCATTTAAAAGTCCATTTCCTCTGGAAAAAGAAAAGGTTTTTTTTTTGTCCCCTTTTATAAAAGTCGACATGAGGTTAGGGATCAATTAAAAGCATTATAAATATATCTAGTCAATCGAAATGGGGAGACATACAAAATTTGCATATATACACATTTAAACAAACATATATAGATATTTATAGAGCCCAGACGTTTTAAAATAAGGTTTGAGGTCATTTCAATTTAATGATGAGGATGATGTTTAAGTTTATCATCCTTTTTAAACATTAAAGGACTAAAATGTTTGTGTTTAAGAATACTCATATAATATACATATACACTCTTAGTATAGGTTTATATGTACAAATGGTATAAAAGTGTGAGCTTTAAGCAAATAAAATTTTCTGAAATTCATTTTAAATTGACGCATGGAAGTGGTTTATAAATGTTGGGGGAGCAAAATTATGATGTGCCACCTGCATTAAAAATGATATGGGGTTGGTTTCATATCTATATATGTACGTCTATTTAGAGGAAGCCAAGCAGACATCTTTGCATCTGGATGATGTTTTATTATACTTACAATTGGGGGGAAGATTGTCAAAATTAATATTTAAAGAGTTGATGGAGAAATTCATTAGACAGACAATTCTATGCAATATTTGCAAAGCCACTAAGATGTTGGTTTATTTAGGACTTATAAGTTTGTATTTTTTTTGAAATCTAAGTTTTAATTTAAATTTGTAGCTGGTGTGGGTGAGATAAGGGGTGTGAAGTTTGTTTTTGATTTAAGTATATTTTAATTTAAAATCTTTGACTTTAAAAATAAATGTTTGACTCTATGTTGAACTATAATCCAACAAGATTACGGTAGGTAACTATGTAGTTACCATGAGTATTTAAAGGCCTTGGCGCGCATTCATATTCGTTCGAAAACATTATGTTTTACTAAGCTGCAATTTAAGATCTATTGGATCAACTGATATATGTAGGTAATTTCTGTAATTAAATTTCATTCTGTATTTATCAAAACAGAGGTCTATTGAATTATTTATCTTCAAATATTGGAATGACAAACCAAAACAATTAAAATAAATGATGTCTGTCAAGTTAGCAGTAGGTATCATCTCATTTTAAGATTCTAACAATTGGATTAATTGTCGTGAATTTGTCGTAAATTTGTCGTGAAAGACAAAAATTTGTCGCGCGAGTTTTTTAAAAAATAAACCCTGGTAATGAGTTAGCATTACCACCCCTCAAAAAAATTAAAAAAAAAAATGAAGTATGTATGTCATTAAATGTCGTGAATTTGTAGTGAAACAAAAAAATGTCGAGCTTGTTTTTTTAAAAATAACTCTTGGTAATGCTTACTTGACGGTTCAGTAAGCATTACCACCTCTTAAAAAAAATTCCAAAAAAAAATTAAGTATGTCATTTAATGTCGTGAAAGAAAAAAAAAATTCTGAATTTTTTTATAATTTCGAAAAATCTCTAAAATTGCATTCCATCAATGAATACAGCGTAACCAAGACTTTGATTTGTACTTTTTTATCCAAAAGAGTTTTTAATGTGGAATTTGTTTAAACGATTGTCGCTCGACGTCCTTAAAAAGTTGACTATGAAAAATTACTATAAATATGGCACTTTATCTTGATCCATTTACATAAATTGAAGATCGTATATGGTATTTCCTATATGGGTAAGCGCATAACAAAATCATGATTCTGTCACTTATTTTGGTTTAGAAATTAAATTAAAAAAGTAACACCATGTTTAAAATTCAATTACCCATTTTATAAACATTATTTTAAATATGATTAGTGATATCTTATCACTATTTTTAAGTATTTTTTAATTGTATTACAATTTTAGATTTTAAATAAAAAAAAAAAACAAGTTCAAAATTTTTAAAATATTTGCCTTTAAATTAAAAAAAAAAATAAAAACACGTGGTCAACCTAGTTATTATCTCCTTCAGAAAAACCAAAACCCACGGTGAAAATACTTGAGGCTGACAGCAAAAAGCACGCGAGTTAGATTATCTCAAAAGTTTAAGTATATACGCCAGAGTATATCGTCTTAATGCGTAAAATGGAAATGATTTTATTATGATATGATGACTGATAGCTGTTTCCTTGATATCGATATAGAAATAGAGTCTTTCTCTACTTCCAGATAGAGCTATCGAAGAAACAACACACGTCATTCGATTGCTATAATTGATTAAGGACATACCGACTAATCATTGACTATATAGAATTGAGTGTTTGCTTAAGATGTGAGTTAAAGCTGTGGGCTTAATGTAATTTTATCGATTTTAGATGAGAAAACTTTGAAAACACCTAACATCAGTGAGGAACATCGTCTATTCCTTAACTCTTGACAACAGTATGGCAAGCTTTGAAATTTGGTAGCTGGTTAAAATGTGCATACCATCTGTTCCCTATAATATAGGATCATTGTTGACAGCCCTACAGTTATTTAGGTATTTTGAGAAAAGCGATCAATTCCTAGATCTTTGATTATGCGAGTTCGTAAAAAACTTTTCCAATAACTCATTATAAATCAGAGGGTAATAAAGCAAAAACCTGGCCCTGTGGCCTGTGGGCCACATCAACAGTAGGAATCGTTTAAAAAACAAAACAGTTATAAGCTGAAATATCTTTATAAGAAGGTTTTTTTAATAATACAAATTCTATATACTATACTACTGAAATACATCAGCCGAGTAGAAGACTTAGCACTATTTTAATAGACTTTGTTGAATTATTGATTCAAGATAGCTTTTAACGGCCTTTAAGTCCTACAAAAATTTGCGAAATCTATGTAAGATGAACTGAACTATAGTCAACTGATGAGTCCAAGTGAGATCCCCGGGACGAAACGCCAATTTTTGTAGGACTTAAAGGCTTCTTAAAAAAAAATATATTAAGAAAACACCCATCAAACTCATTGAATATTTAACACTTTTTATGACGAAAAAACTCTTACAACTGGTAGAAATAAATTTTTCAGTATAACACTTTTATTGAAAAAAAAAAAACAATATAACAGATACAAAAGGTTTGAAATTTAACTTATTTTATACACAAACCATTTACATTAGGGAAATTTAAATATCTTTAAAAATGCCCCACAAAAAAGCCCAAAAAAGTGTGGTTGAAACATTGATTTATTGGGTTGTGTCTGTGGTAAAATAATATTTGCTTGAAGTTGAACCTTTGTATATAAAAACTATAGTACTATCATGGTGAGGTGCGACAGTAGCGGCACCTATATTATACACGCAACAGTTTCTCATCAAGAGTTTGGTGATTTGCAGCTTTGCAGGTTGCAGATATTCGTAAAATGAGGAACGTAATAAGAGAAGAATGTGAACGCTGTCGGCTGTATATTAAATTAAAGAGAGTGCGAGGAAGCGAACAAAATTAATTTTTATTAAGAATATAATACAAAATCTTTTATATATACCTATACAAAGATAAATTGAAAAAACACAATTTTGTTTTGCTTACATTTTTTTTCATTCTGCTATGGTGAAGAAAATGAATGTAAAATGTATATATAGGTATAGTTATATCGAATCGCTCACTTTTTCATGCATTTAAAAATGTAGGTAGATATGTGTATATGTATAGTAAATTTTTAGATTTAATTTAAGACTGGATTTTTTGAAATTCCAATTTAAAGTACCTAGGTAGGTACCTAGGACAAAATGATGTAAAATTGATCAAACTAGAATTTAAAATTCCAGAATATCGCTAACTTGATAAAAAATCTATAAAATCTACAAAGCGAGATACCTATACCTATAAAATTAAGTTCAAAACTGAATTAGTTAGAAAATTCCAATAAATCAGGGTTAAGTCCGATTGAAATAAATTTTTCACCATTCGAAAGGTATTTGAAAAAAAAATTATCCGTGTTTCGGGAAATTTTGATTAAAATTTTTTTTGAAACCATATTTAATGATTCAAAAATTGAATTGAATTTTTACCACTTTTTGATTTTTATCTTTTTAACGGGTGCTTTAAAAAATGTAGGTGGTATATATTATTGATCTTCATTTGTTGTAAAATTTTTAGATTTTTCAAATTTTTTTCAACCGCGATATTGACATATTTCTGTTGTTTTATTTACCACCTCGTAACTCTGTAGTTATTTAATTTATAGGATTCGTTTTTCTTTAATTCGCATCTAGGAAAATAGACAAATAATTTGATATATCATACATAACTGTACACCCCACACGACTTTCACAATAGTTCAATAAGAAAGTTAAAAAATATCGGAAAATTGAAAAAATTGGGGTTGTTGTTCATTGCCAACCGACGTGGTTCAGTAACAAAAGTCCAATTTTTGTTAAAATTGAAAAACACCCGATTTTCGCTCAGTCAAATGCTTATATCTTTAGATCCAATTGTCCGATTTTCAAAATTCAAAGTTCAAATTAAAGCCAGAATCACAGTCAACGGTTTCAAAACCGTTCAAAATTTCATACTAAAAACGTTGAAAAAAATTTTGAGAACAAATTTTTTCGAGGCAAACGTAACGAGAAAGAGAAATACACAAAAATAATTTAAAAAAAGTTTGCTACTAAGAATACACTGGTGTGAGTGAGATAGACCATAACCTTGGCAAATTGGATTCGCATCGGGAACGTAGGTGTACGTAGGTATACACAAATGTAACAGGTATTTTTCTTCAACTAAGAATTGTGAAGGTCACTTCACTGTTGGTTGGTTTGAATAAGTTTAAGGTCTTTAAATTTAGGTAAAATGTGAGGCTTCATTTTTTTTTACAAATTCATTACGGAGGCACAAAACACCTTTAAATGAAACACGTTACTAATTTTAAATAGCTTATAAATTCTGTTCTATTAAGCGTATCTGTAAGATTAAAGTCTTAAAATAAAGGTAATATGTCGGGCTAACTTATACAGTTAAAAAAAAAATTAAGATCTCAAAAAAATGTGAGTACAAAAAGTGAATTACTTCGTTGTTCGTCATTATGATGTTCATAATAGGTTTTTAGTATGAAATTTTTAACGGTTTTAAAAATTTGTTGGCAAGTGGTACAAGCCCTGACTTGAAAATCCGACAATTGGATCCAAAGATATAAGCATTTACCTGAACTGGTGTTTTTCGGATTTCGCAAAAATTGGAAAATTCTTTGCTGAAACCCGTCGGTAAATAACAATCCCATTTCTTTTAATTCTTCTGAGATTACTACCTACAATAATATCGACCTACATAGTTTTGAGATTTTTTTTAAAGCACCCTTAAAAAGATAGGTACATATACCTAGGTAGGTAGGTATAAATAATTTAATTGGCCTAAAAAATATTGAAAAATCAAAAAATTATTGAAAAAAAAAAATAAGTAAAAAATTTCCAGAAACATGTAGGTAGGTATAACTTTCCAATGGTAGGTAGGTACCTATGCAATTTATTTTGATCGGACTTCGCCCTGATTTATAGGAATTTTCTAATTCTTTAATTTTGAATTTTAAAAAAAAATTAGGTAGGTAGGTAGGTACCTACCTAGGTAGCTCTCGCTTTGTAGATTTTATAGAATTTTTGTTTACATAAGTAACCTTCTCAATTGAGGTAAATTGAAACCTGAAACCTATACCTACCTAGTTTAAAAAAAAAGGATAGGTAGGTACCTACCTACCTACCTTAAAGAAACTAGTAAAAAACAAAAAAATGATTTATCGAGAAAAGCTTAAAATATTTATCTAGGTAGGTAGGTATACCTAGGTTACTAAGGTTACCACCTACCTACATATGTACATACATGTGTATGTATGTATGTACCTACCTACCTGTCTTAAAACAACTCCAATATTGTTTTTTTTTATAAAAATATACCTATGTTGATCGAATTACCAAGGCACTAACAGAAAAAACTTTAAGATAAAAAAATATTCAAAGTCATTTTCACGAATTGACCTTTTTTTTGTTGTTATGGGATTTCTTGCTTGGCCTATATTTTGGCGGGAAGATTTTAGGTGCTGTGGGTAGGAAGAAACATACAAAATTGCACCGTGAAAAAAAACCATACTCAGAAACATTTAGTATGTATCTGTTTTGCCTTTTATACCTATACCTACAAAGGTTTTGCTAAAAGCCAAAAACTACCCCCACATTAAGTTTTTTTTTTTTTTTATTAACCAAAGCAAATTCACAATACTACATACACAAAGATACAAATTTTTTGTTCGTTTTCTCTGGCATCAACGCAAACAGCTGAGCTGCAAAGTTATATGCATTCTCCTTACAGTCATCACTCATCAGAATTGAAATAATACAATTCTCTCTCGCTCTTAATACGTGCTCTTCATTTCTTGTCCAAATAATATATTTGAGTCTGCAAAAAAATTGGAAGTGACTCTAGCGCCACCGTATGGCTACACGCAACCCTAAAAAATTTGCTCCATGATAGTACTATAGTTTTTATATACAAAGGTTGAACTTTGCAATTGCTAATTTTTAGAAGGTAAATGAAGGATTTTTTGTCCAAAAAATTAGTAAACACGAAAACAAAAAATGATTAAAAAAGTTGCTAGTGATAATGGTAACTACTTTTAAATTTAAAAGTTGGAAAGATTTATTAACTTTAATTGCGAATGTCATTTCACGAATTTTAAATTGTATATAAATTCGGTTATTCAGCTAAAATAAAAAAAAAAAAAAACTGGGACTCAAAATTACAGGATTTTTGAAAATAAGGGTTAAACCACTTTTACATTTAACCATTAACCTCTAATGATTTCTGTCCCTGACATAGTTCCATTGGTTTGACTTTTTAAAAATGCAGAAATCCTGATTATGTTCCAAAATTTGTGTAACACTAAACAAACTCTTTGTACAAAGAATGATTTTAGGTAGGTACCATTGATATTGGTTTCCAGAAATATTAGATATATAATTAATATAAAATTTCATTGAAATCAGTTCTGCCTTTCACGAGTAAATCGCTATTTATTTATTTTTTAAACATTATTTTAAATGTTTTTTTCTTTGATTTTTTTTTAATGTTTTTTCATTGATTTTGTTTTTGAAAACTAAATTCAATAGGAATAATTTTTCAAAAATTAAAAAACTTTTACACAACAAAAATTAAACGTTTCCGACTTAAGGAATTTTTTTTATTTAGTCGCTAAGAAGGATACATTTTTTTTTATTCATCGATGACAACGAAGAAGTGTCAAAAAATATGACGCCATACCAGAAAAAAAATTGAAGTTTCCACACAAAACTATCCCATCGACAACAAATAGTCGAAAATTGCTGGACTTATAGCTAAGCCCGTGTGGGGATTAGGTGTTGTTGCATTTAACATGTAAGTTTTTTTGCCCAAACTTCGATATTTTTGTCTAATTTTCATTGGAATTTCAAAAAACACACTTATTATTAAAAAGTTAAGAAGTTAGATCCTTAAGTTCTAATAGTTCTACTATAAAAAAAATTTGAATTCAAAAAATTGTAATTGGGATTTTTTGCGTGCGTGGGCCAGGTCGTGCATGCGTGTGCCTCAGTTTCATCCAAGCTTCGGAGTAATTTTAAGGTCGTGCGTGCGTGCCTTAGGGCTTAAAAATAATTCCAAAATTTGGATGAAACAGGGACTTCGAAGCATAGAAAATTACAGGCGTGTTAAATACAATTTTTTGGAAAATTATGAAAATGGATTAAACTCAGAGGTAGGTAAACCAGAGTTAATTAATCCGTAAAATAAATTGAACCGCGGGTTAACTCAAATGCAGTTTTTTAGTGTAGGTTTAATTTTAACTTTGATAAATTACAATATCAAAGTTAAAATTAAAAAAAAATCAAAAATCTATCGAAATCAAAGTGTAACTCTATGGAAATACGCTTCCACTATCGAAACAGGCGATTTCCATCGTGCTCCCTCACTCTCTATTTCCACAGTGTCAGAAGCATGCATTTGTCTGATTTCTTAAACAAATCTTATAATTATAAGAAAAAAAAATTGAAAATCGTTGGAGCCGTTTAAAAAAAAATTTTGTAAACATATTTAAACAAAAAAAATGTTACCCAATTTTGTAGCTTTTATTAAAGCGGAGCTAAAAAATTAGTTAAAAAAAAAAACAATACCTACACATTTTCAAAATATCAAATTTGCAAAAATAATGTCGAAATATTTTTCAAAAATCCAAAATTTGTTTCTTTTTGAATATTTTGATATGCAATATTATTCAAAATTATTAGAAATTCCTGCGTTAAAAAAATCATTAAAATTTGTGCAGCAGATAATGAAAAAGGTAGTCAAAAATCAAAGAAATGGTTGTACCATTTTGAGTCGATAGATAATTTTTTTTCAATAATATAGGTATATTCGCATAAAATCGCACTGATATTAGGTTGCATAAAAATTAATATTAAAATAATCTTGGTGATTTCTAATTTGTATCCTATAGTTGCACCAAAACTTCTGAAGATGTCTAAGAATCCATTCTTCAGTCTGAAATTACAATATGTAGATATTTTTAATGTCGAATCCCAGTTGGCGGGTTAATTAATAGGGGTATTCCCGATCCGATGTAAACTGGTCTTGCATCATTGCAAAAGTGCAAAGTATTTTTTTTTTACAATGGGGTTAGGGTGTAGCAATTCTACACTTTTGCATTTTTGCAATGATACAAGACCAGTTACATCGGATCGGGAATACCCCTAATGTTGTTCAGTTCAGTTTATTTAATCACGGCGTTGATGTTGAAGAAATTCAAATATATGCCCAAATTTGCTCAAATTGATTTACAAGTCTCTCAACTTATTGAACTATTTATATATAGGCAAGTTATTTGATTTACTATCAAAGTGAACCCTTTTTAACGCGAGACCAAATTTATAAATAATTTGATGTGTAGCTCAAACTCAATGCAAACCTGATTTACCTAATTGTTTTTAGGTATTCTATAATATTATGTATTTTGCATTTTGAACTCATCTTTTAATAAATTTAATAAACTCGAGTCGTGTAATTTCTTAAGACAATATAAATGATTTTGACAGTTAAGCAGTATTCTTTTATCTGAGAATATGAAAAGCAAAGCAACAATTAAGTTGACAGCTGAGTTGACAACCAAATTGAATCGTTTTTTTCATTTGAGGACCTTAAGGTAGAACTTTAATAGTCGGAAGATGTTGGAAGAAAATTCTCTCAGTTCACTTACGCATGGAGCGGTCGGTGAGCGCTTTTCACTTCCGAAAGCAAAAGTAAAAAATTGGTCGAAACGAAGAAAAACTCAATTATGGGCACGTCATATGAAGTCTTTGTATTCGTTTCGTTTCGTACGACCACTTAGGTCGGCATCCGACTATTATCGTTCTACCTTTAACCTTGAACATCTGAACATAAGAACTAAATCTATATAAGTTTATTAAAGAAGTTCAATTATATTGCAGTACCTATGAATATTCTAAGTTCATTAATCGCATTGGCTTAGACGTAGGTAAAGTTTTGTAACATAAATTTATAGCCTTAGATTTTACCTTAATTTTAAGACCTTAACCTCAAAGCTAAAAAGCTTACCAAGTCAACCCTTTTCGATTACTACATTTAAGTTGCTTC
This sequence comes from Epistrophe grossulariae, assembly GCA_929447395.1. Taxonomy (NCBI): domain Eukaryota; kingdom Metazoa; phylum Arthropoda; class Insecta; order Diptera; family Syrphidae; genus Epistrophe; species Epistrophe grossulariae. The sequence goes on along the minus strand of OV839567.1, from coordinate 14,846,749 downwards.
GCTAAGTTAATCCTACCTCTAGGCTGATTAATGTTAATTAAAATACCTTAACCTTCAACAACTGGCCTTTAGAACTAATGTTTTAAGTTTATTAAAGAGATTCACAAGTAGGTATCTTTGCATATTTTAGGTTCAAAAATCGCATTGGTTTGGACGTAGGTCAAGTTAAAAAATCGCATTGGCTTAGACGTTGGTCAAGCTCAAAAATCGAATTGGTTTAGTTCAATAGTTCAAGATAAAAAATCACATTGGCTTAGACGTAGGTCAAGTTCAAAAGTCGCATTGCTTTAGACGTTGGTCATGTTCAAAAAACGCATTCGTTTAGATGTTGTTTTGTCACATAAATTTGTAGCCTGAGAATTTACCTTAATTCTAAGACATTAACCTCAAAGATCCGATAATTAGAACAGAAGATACCAAATCAACCCTTTTCGATTAGGTATTATCCCTACCTATTTAAGTTGATTCGCTAGGTTAATCCTACCTCTAGCCTAGTTAACCTTAATTTAAATACCTTAACCTTCAACATCTGGCCCTTATAGAACTAAAGTTATAAGTTATAATCATAGAGGTTCAAGTATAGATATCTGTGCATATTCTAGGTTCAACAATCGAATTGATTAAGAATGAAGCCAAGTTTTGTCACACAAAATTTTGAAGCCTATTATTTAACTTATTTCAAAAACTTAATCTTTAAGATCCGATTATTAGTACAGAAGTAAAAAGGCAACCGCAAAACAACTAAATCAATCCTTTTATATAAATGTACATACATAATGTCATACTAAGGGGTCAAACTTCTTACGTCTCTGAGCCATTCTGAGACATTCCAAACGGCGCACTCTAGCTCTAATTGGGTCAACGAGCTAGGTTGCTCGTGATCGCCATTTCTACTTACCTACCTACCTACATATGTATGTATGTACCTATATAGATACTTAGGTATATGAATTTTGTTGGCGAAGCCAATTTTGTTATTCAATTTTTCAGTTTTTGCAATTATTTATTTTGATGAATTAAACCTAAACGCTTTTCACCTACACTTTTATGTTATTTCAATTATTTTTTAACTGAATAAATTAGTTCGAAATTTACCTTCATTTTAAGACCTTTATTTTAAATATCCGATTGTTAGAACAGAAGTTATAAGCAAACCAAACCAACCTAATCGTACCATTACGAATATTTGCAAAATACCTACAACAATTCAATCAACATAACATTTTACAGACATACCTATAACCTACTTAATAATGTAGCTATGTATGTATATCATTTTTGTTCCCGATGCGAAGCCAATTTTGTTTGCCACCAGCCAGTAGCCACAGTGCAGTGGTGGTTTTTTATTGCACACATTCCACTCCAACCAACGTCTTGCCAACACCCATACAGCAATGTATATTCTTTGTGGGTACGTTTTTTTCTTTTTCTTTTTGTTTTCTTGTTCCTCACGTCATTTGCCGTGATGAAATTAGTTCTCAAAAGCCAATCTTTCACGTTTTTAGTTTGAAATTTTGTAAGCTTTTACAAACATTTTGATGCAGATTTGTAGCGTGTCATTTTATCTTTAATTATCTATCTTAATATTAAGCATCCGATAATTATAACCTGAGTAAAAGGCTTCTAAGTGCGCTCAAATCGAGTGATTTTAAGATTTCATACAAATTCAACTATCCTCCACTGAAGCTCGTCGGTTGGCGACGATCAACGTGTAGGTACGATTCATCGATTTGTCTTTAGGTTCATTTTGGCATTTTCTTTGGTAACACCAACCAAAAATTCGATCCTGAGCCCCCTATACGCTAGAGTTCATTTCGTTCATTTGTTATATATTCATTTGTTCATTTAATCATTTTGGTAACACCATATTTTTCTCAAAACGACCCTATAAACATTTTCAATGTTAAAATGAATCCAGTTTTCGATTTATTGAGTTCTCAAAAAAAAATTGTTTTCCTTTTTTTGAAAATCCAACAAAAAGGACTTTTTTTAAATTTTTTGAAAAATTCTTTATAAAAAAAATTGATCAAAATTAGTTAACCGTTTTTTTGAGAAAATCGAAAATCAAAAATGGTTCTATGGGAGGGTACCATTTATAACCATTTTTCGGCATTTTTTTTTATAACAACTAGCCTTTTTGATAAAACAAAATTGTAGGCACGTTTTTGAGAAAAATAAGATTTTCATTATTTGCTAAAAAAAATCGTACGACAGGTACCGTTATTTTGGTTTTAAGGGGAATGTCCATAAAAAACTAGGTAGATATAAACCAAGTTTAAAGAAATTCGACACACCCGTTTCGGTTGCATCCGAAAAACAAACAGACAGACAGAATTACGAGACCCACTTTTTTGACTTCGCTATCATAGTAATGTCAAGTTGGATATAAATCTCCAGTTCGATTTTTTTGTACGTACATACCTATATCAAAAGTAAAAATTATAACGAAGATGAAGAAAAGGCATTTCATAGAGTTCATAAGGTCACCTGAACTTTAAATTGAACTGAAAAGAAAAAAATATTTCAGGCGTTAACTCGGGTTTAGCTTCGAAAACTGGGAATGCATCTGCCACTGAAGCAGGTTTATTTCGAAATTTTTTAAGCTACAAATTAGTTTTTGACATTTTTCCTGTACAACTAACCATTTGGGAGTTATTTCTGAAAAACCATTTTCGGGGGGCCTTCAACCCCCAAAATTGTTAGCGGCGCTAATATCGTTGGGGACTTTTGATACTTTCTTAAGAAGAGGCTATATAACAAAATCAAGCTTTCCGACGATTTTTTCCGAGTCAAATGTTTTATTGATTGGACTATTTAAGTGTTTAGCATATTTTATTTTTAAATCTGCTTATTTTTTGAAAAGTCGCCAAGGATTATTTTTCAACATTGAAAATCATTTTTATCTTTTTCTTTTTTTAATTCGAATAAAAAACAAAACTTTCTTTGGTTTGATAAACATTAAAACATCACTCCAAACCTATTTCCTTATATTTTTAAAATAAAATTTATCTATAATATTTTTTATTTTTTCCTCCTGATCAAAGGATATTTATTTTTCTTTGAGGTCCTCTATCTGCTTCAAAATAATAACACATAAATTTGTCAAAATCTCCTTGAAGTTGTCTCCAAAAAAAATATATAGGGAATGCCACAAAAGGATCCGCATTAAAAAAAAAATTAAAAAAAAAAAAAAAAAACAAACTAAAAAAATATGCCAGCCAACGACCGATAGTCGACAAACGAACAACGAATATAACCAAACCAAGAAGTAGATTTCAAGTGAATTGGAAGAAAGAATAAAAATAAGAAAAAAAAACACCAAATCAAGATGGACATTTCGAAAAAGAAAACTGGGAGGCTCCAGTCTCCTTTCGATATACGTCTTCAACAACAGTTACAGTTTTTCCTCTTTTCTTTGAGTTATGACTCTTTTTTTTTATTTTTTTTAATATAAGTGTATACCCATCAAAGAGGCACACAGGACGAATTTAGGAACTCAGGTGAATACCAATTGCAGACGATAAGACAAGTAAGAGTCCTCCCCCCTTGTCAAAGGACAACAAAACTTTTTTCCTTTAACAAGAAAAACTTTTGACTTTATTAAATTTTCCACAAAATGTATGTCTGGTTAAATGTTTACTCACCAGGGTACGATTTTGAGGTAAAAAAGGAGGGAAAGGAAAAAAAAAGGCTTAATTAATAACGCCAATTCTCTATATATATTATATCCTACTTGAATTCTGTACAATGTCAAATTTAATTGACACCACCTGGTCGAAAGGGGGGAAAACAAAAATCCTTCGAATTCGCTTTGTGTGTAGGTAGCTTCTGTATGATGTTTCAATATTAAAACAAACAAGAAAGAACAAAAAAAAAAAATAACTCGAAGGAAGTTTGCTAATTTGCTCCAAGTAAACACAGACACCCTCTCAATATTGGGGCTGCCTTATAGTACCTTAACGTCACCGTCGTCGCCGACATCACGCCACCAACTCCGCCGCCGCTGACGCCGCCTGCTTGTCGTAAATTAACCTAACTGGCAACAAGGGGAGAAATGATGAAGAAAAGGATTCAAGGATTCGAGTCTGTCATTTCGGTTTCTCTTTTTTTTGTAGGTATTTTCACCAACCCTATAGAACGAAGTATTAGAGGAGGAAATTAAAAACTGTAGCTGCCGCCACAGAGGTAAGAATTGATCCTTATTTGCTTGCTTCATATAAATATCCTTAGATTTTGCGCTCAACCACCATGAAGTGATTTCTCCATCAAGCATTAGCAAAAAAAAAAAAAAACCTTAAGTACACACTTATCGGGAGGAAGTGACTTTTATTGTGGTAAATTGATTGAGAAACGCGACGAGAGGGTTATTTCGAAGGAGGCTTATCCTGGTTTAATGTACAACAGACATCTCACTCCTTGCATCGTCACCGCCATCATCGTGGACAGAAAAAAAAAAAAAAACACAAACAAAATATCCTTCATTTTGGATTTACCCAGACAGAGAAAGATAAAGGAAATAAGTCAGCGATTTGTCTGGTCTCAGTGAAAGATTAACCCGACTATATACTCAAGGGATTTTCTTCTCAAAATTTAATTTTGATCACCTTTTTGCTCAAACAAGACAAGGATAAAAAGGATATTTTTTCTTTAAGGATTCTTCCTTATTGAAGAAGCACCATCATTATAAATCACATGCCAAATAAATACAAAATAAAAAAAAAAAATCCCTTGGCAAATATGAAGATGTCTGGGTTAACTTTTTGAAGGCTTTTCTGTGACGCGATATTATATCCTTCTTCATCGTCACCTTTTCATTTTTTTTTTTTTTTCATTTTTTTTATGATCTAAATTTAAGGAGAAGAGAATTTTGAATTTAACCTTTTTTGATGACTTAAGTTGTGGGTAACTATAGGTATGGTACATACATACGTACAAATATACATCGTCATCTTCGAGCTGTGTGAAGCCAGAACCCCGAGCTCAAAATTTTGGGTCCAAATATATCAGAATCGTTTGTCCATCGTTTGTCCACGTTTGTCCAGGCAAAATTTTCGTTTGTCCACCCCCAGGAAAAAAGTTATTAAGCTTTTCTTTTTTATAGGAACACCCCCACAAATTAAAAATTGACCTCATGCCCGCAAAGGATAACTTATATGGATGGGACATGGTGCATTCGTTTGTCCAGCAGCCGATACTGATTGTCCACCAAAAATTTTTACTTTCCCACCCTTAGTTCAAAAGTTATTCAACATTTCTTTTTTATAGGAACACCCCCACAAATTTAAAAGTCGTCTACCACCCACAATTCACAACTTAGGAGTATGGGACCAATTGCATTCGTTTGTCCACCGGCTGATTATGATTGTCCACCAAAAATTTTCGTTTGTCCACCCTTAGTTCAAAAGTTATTTAACATTTCTTTTTTATAGCAACTATCACAACCCTAAAAACCTTAAAAGTCGTCTACCACCCACAATTTTCAACTTAGAACGTTGAAACAAAAAGCCTTCGTTTGTCCAGCGGCTCATACTGATTGTCCACCAAAAATTTTCGTTTGTCCACCCTTAGGTCAAAAATTATTCAACTTTTCTATTTTATGGCACCCAACCCCAAAATTGAAAATTTCACTTAGCCGAATCGAACCTTTTGCAATCGTTTGTCCATCGTTTGTCCAGGCTAGAAAAAAAATAAAAAAAAATTTTCGACCCCCCCTTCAAAAGTTATTCAACTTTTCTATTTTATAGCAACACCCCCAAAACTAAAAATTGACCGCATTCCCACAATTTTCAACTTAGAACGTCGAAACAAAAAGCCTTCGTTTGTCCAGCGGCCCATACTGATTGTCCACCAAAAATTTTCGTTTGTCCACCCTTAGGTCAAAAATTATTCAACTTTTCTATTTTATGGCACCCAACCCCAAAATTGAAAATTTCACTTAGCCGAATCGAACCTTTTGCAATCGTTTGTCCATCGTTTGTCCAGGCTAGAAAAAAAATAAAAAAAAATTTTCGACCCCCCCTTCAAAAGTTATTCAACTTTTCTATTTTATAGCAACACCCCCAAAACTAAAAATTGACCGCATTCCCACAATTTTCAACTTAGAACGTCGAAACAAAAAGCCTTCGTTTGTCCAGCGGCCCATACTGATTGTCCACCAAAAATTTTCGTTTGTCCACCCCAATGTCAAAAATTATTCAACCTTTTTATTTTATTATTAAGATTTTAGTTCAGACACAAACCATTTCATATAGTTCGCACATTTAATGCAAACAATTTTCGAATTAAATTTCCATTTTATTAATGCAAAAAATGTTCGAACAAAGTTTGCATTTTTTTTTTTCAACACAAAAAATGTTCGAACGAAAAGAACCATGATGTTTGGGTCCACTATCCAACATTGCTCAACAATGATGAAACTTATGTCATATGAAAGCATATGGAGAGCACTTTATTTAATTATATGGCAGCTAAATTGAAATCGAGCGCAAAAGTTGTGTTTTGGCACATTTTATAAAAAAGTATTTAAATTGCAAAAAAAATTATTTGAAAAAAATGGCAACACTTACTAAAAAGTGTTTCACCTTTTCTGAAAGCCTGAAGTCTGTTCTTTCATTTTATTTTTAAATCAACTTTTTTGTGTAAATAGTTTTCCAAAAAATTACTATCAAACTCAAAAAAGATTTATTTTTATTTATTTAACAAGCCTGTTTGTTTGAGTTAAAATTCTTATAACTTTTATTCGAAGACTGTCATTGGTGAGTTTTATACCTTTTAAGAAACTTCAATATCATGGCAAATTTTTAAATCTAAAAATCAGTGTTGAGTCACATGATTTGTTTTCAGGATGCTCTTTTAAAAACTGAAGTAAGAAAAAGGTTTGAGCAAAATGGTTCAGGATATCAAAAATATTTTAATGCAGAAAATTAATCTTACTATCATACAATATTTATGTGAAACAAATTAAGAAAACCAAAAATCAGTTATGGATAGGGTAACCAAATAACTGGTTCAAAGTATGGGTTTTTCAAAATTTCCAAAAAACTGCCGTTATTCGAAAACCGTTATGATGGGGTACGGACAAGTTAAATTCTGAATAGTCATGACCTGCCCTATCACCAGTTTCAGTTTGGACCATTGTTTATGGGACACCCTTTATACAGAAAAGCAGTACCGTCAACCCGGGTGATTGTGGCCTGGTTGAGTTGCTTTGGCTTTTGAATGGATACTTTTAAAAAAAAAATTTAAATATGAAGGAGTTGTTTAATTTTTTCAAACTTCTTTGTAAATTTGTATAATTCAATGAATTAAAAAATGATCATACTAGCTTTATTTAATTAAAATTAGTAAATAAAATATAATAAAAATTATTTTTTCTTAAAAATATTAAAAAAATCACCTGAAAATGTTGAATGGTTTTAATATGTTGCAGAAATATGATTGTAAAATGATTTTAACTCCGATATATGTATTTTTTTTAAATTTAATTCCCTTTATTCTACCCTTTGTAACTATTTTATAAACAATAAATTTTATTTCAAAAAAAATATTAAAAACAGACCAGATAGAGTAAACTAATAACAAAAAATACTTAATATATAAAAAAATTCTCTTCTTTCACTTGGGTTGGGTGAGATTGACTTGCTGCCTGTAGTTCATCTGAAAATGAGGAAAACGTCCGTCCGGCCAAATTCACCCTAAATGGGGTGGTGACTTTGGCCACCCATATTTTAGCATAAATATATAAAACTGTTCTGTTTACCTGAGCGAAGTAGGTAAAATGGCTGAAATCTCCTTTTAAAAAAAAAAATTATTGCAAAAGTTATTCACATTTTAATTTGAAAAAGTGCCAAAGTGACCCGGGTTGACAGTAACTTTCTTTTTCAGCTTTTTGAGTTTGAAAGAAAATAAAATGTTTGCATTAATAAAATGGAAATTTAATTCGAAAATTTTTTGCATTAAATGTGCGAACTATATGAAATGGTTTGTGTCTGAACTAAAATCTTAATAATAAAATAAAAAGGTTGAATAATTTTTGACATTGGGGTGGACAAACGAAAATTTTTGGTGGACAATCAGTATGGGCCGCTGGACAAACGAAGGCTTTTTGTTTCGACGTTCTAAGTTGAAAATTGTGGGAATGCGGTCAATTTTTAGTTTTGGGGGTGTTGCTATAAAATAGAAAAGTTGAATAACTTTTGAAGGGGGGGTCGAAAATTTTTTTTTATTTTTTTTCTAGCCTGGACAAACGATGGACAAACGATTGCAAAAGGTTCGATTCGGCTAAGTGAAATTTTCAATTTTGGGGTTGGGTGCCATAAAATAGAAAAGTTGAATAATTTTTGACCTAAGGGTGGACAAACGAAAATTTTTGGTGGACAATCAGTATGAGCCGCTGGACAAACGAAGGCTTTTTGTTTCAACGTTCTAAGTTGAAAATTGTGGGTGGTAGACGACTTTTAAGGTTTTTAGGGTTGTGATAGTTGCTATAAAAAAGAAATGTTAAATAACTTTTGAACTAAGGGTGGACAAACGAAAATTTTTGGTGGACAATCATAATCAGCCGGTGGACAAACGAATGCAATTGGTCCCATACTCCTAGGTTGTGAATTGTGGGTGGTAGACGACTTTTAAATTTGTGGGGGTGTTCCTATAAAAAAGAAATGTTGAATAACTTTTGAACTAAGGGTGGGAAAGTAAAAATTTTTGGTGGACAATCAGTATCGGCTGCTGGACAAACGAATGCACCATGTCCCATCCATATAAGTTATCATTTGCGGGCATGAGGTCAATTTTTAATTTGTGGGGGTGTTCCTATAAAAAAGAAAAGCTTAATAACTTTTTTCCTGGGGGTGGACAAACGAAAATTTTGCCTGGACAAACGTGGACAAACGATGGACAAACGATTCTGATATATTTGGACCCAAAATTTTGAGCTCGGGGTTCTGACTTCACACAGCTTCATCGTTGTTGAAACTGACAGCAAAAGTTTTTCATCTTATAAGAAGTTGAAATGCAGTAATGAGGCATTTTACTTTATTCGTATTTTCTTCCTTGTTGTATTTTTTTTTTTGTATGTGCAAACGTGAATATCCTTTTTGAAGGTTTTGATATATATGAAGATACAGAAATGGAGAAGAAAAGGGATGTGTGGGTTCCAGATAACGAGAATTCGATGTGTGTGCTTTGTATAGAGGAGTTCGCTTTCGCGCGAAGATAAATAAATAATTTCTTAATTAAATGTTTCCTGCTGTGATGAAAAAAGAAAAAGTGCTTTTTAAGTTGAAAAGATCTTATATGGGCGAGGAAATTTTAATATTTAAAGTTTTCATTACATTTTCCGTTTTGTATTCATTATTAATTTTTTGTTTGTTCTTTAACTTGAATTTTGAACTTTAAAGTGAAATAAAGTAAAATTTTAAGCTTAAAATACTTTCCAACTTGTTACTTTTTGTTTCCAATCTATTTATATGGCCTTTAAAGCAGTTTTAGTAAAATCCACCTACTGCCTCGCCCATTTTTATAATAGACATTTGAGTTTTCTCGTTAGTTAACAACAATAGAAAGTTGAAATTTTGTAATTAAGCTCTATTTGACGTAAGGTATGAAATATGTAAATTTTTTGGAAATCCACCCACCACCACGCCTACTTTTATGATCTATATTTTAATATATACCTACTTAAAATCAATACCAATTTGATATTTTTTCTAATTGAGTTCTCTTGAACCACAAGCAAAATATTTTTTTTGAAAATCTACCTTATACCACGCCCAGTTTTATAATACATATTTAAGTTTCCTCCTTATTTAACAACTATTGAATGCTGAAATTTTGTAACTAAGCTCTCTTTAACAAAAAGCATGATTTATTTAATTAGTTTGGAAATCCAATAATATATGTAGATTTCTTTGCCCACTGCCACGCCCATTTTTGAAATTTTAGTTTTCTTAAAATCACTAGGAACATAAATTATTGTAATTGGGATCTCCACAATTTAATGAATAACATGTATATTTTTTCCGCCCACCGCCACGCCCATCTATGCAATAAATACCTAGGAAATTCGTTTCGTTGAATCGATACCAAGTATTTGAAATTGTTTTAAAAGTTGTTTTAAGAAAATCCATAAAGTGCCATGCCCACTTTTATAATATTTGAATGATGTATCATATAATTTATTTGGAAATCCACCCATCGTCACGCCTACTTTTCTTAAGTTTATGTTTGTATTTGAGTATTTAAGATCAAACGAAGTCCAAAAATTTTATAATTGAGCTCTCTTGAACCTTAAGTGTAATACTTTTATTTTTTCAAAAATCCGACCTCTGCCACGCCCACTTTGTATACATTTGAGTTTTCTAAACAACATCACTAGCACACTAAATTATTGTTATTTATCTGTCTAGAATTAAAGAAATAAAATGAATAGTTTTTTTTTCCACCCACTGCCACGCCCACTTATGATAAATATAGAAATAAATTACTTTTCATTGCATTTATAGTCTTGGAAATTATTGGGCTTATTGCTATGAAATTTTCAGAATTTATTGTTATAATTGGGACGAAGTTTAAAAAGTTATTTAAATAAAATCCACCCAGTTTCATGCCCACTTTTATGATATTTGAATGTTCTCCTTTTTTGGCAATTATAGAAATCTGAAATTTTGATACCTGAGATTCATTGAAGCTAAAGCAATTTTTTTTTTTAATTCGGCTAGCACCACGCCCACTTTTTATACATTTCGGTTTTCTTAGCAACGTCATTAACTTCCTTTATTATTGTAATAATAAAACTTTATAAAACCTAATGAGTAACATATTTAATTTTCCCGCCTACTTTCACGCCCATCTATGATAAGTATAAAAGTAAAATTTTTTTCTATACATCTTTAGTCCTGGAAACTACTCGATCAATTTCAATGAAATTTTCAGAATTTGATACTATAGGTGAGAGGAAGGTTAGAAAAGTCATTTAAATAAAAATCACGCCCACTGTCACGCCTAATTATCATATATTTGATAAGATCCTGGTTTACATTCGTACAAAGTGAAATTTGTAAGAAAGCTAATTTAAAATTATGACAAGATATGCGTAATTTCTTCCACCCAATGCCACACCCACTTTTTTATATTTGAATGTTGTCCTTAAGAATTTCAAAATTATTTTTTATTTAAATTTACTTAGTATGACGAGCGATTTTTTTTTTAATCCGTCAACTACCAATTACACTTTTTTTATATACATGGTGGCCAAAATTTTCTGTTTTATGTTAAAATTAAGAACTTTTGACAAAGCTCTTGGGCCTAAAACATTAAATGTGCAAATTTGTTCGAAATGCGACTTAAGAAAGCTTAAAATGTGTATAACTGGCCATTTTCGAAGACGTCAAATCAACATCAATTTGATCGTCAAATCACTGTCAATTTTTGGCGTTAATTTGTGGAAAGTTGAATTGTGAGTCTAATTTCGTTAAAAGTTACCGAACTAACCCAACAAGAAGATGAGTAGAAACAATAATGTCTCATATGTTATGTTAAATTCTATGACTTAAATTATTAGGCCTACTCCCACTAATATCCTGGCTTGCTCTGGCTAGTGTAAATTTCCTTCAAAAAAATTTTCTATTAAGCTTTCTTCCCATATATATTATCCATGAATCATCCCCATGAAATATACCCCTCTGATGGTTTAGGTAAGCATTTAAATGCTAATTACACTTCATTCAAAAACCTGTCAATATATACGTAGAATCCAATTTCCAATTTAAATGAAGCATATATCAGGCAATAATCTCCCTCATTCTATACTTTTCACAAAAAAAAATTTCCAATATTTAAGAAACAATTAATCTTTGAGGGGGAAACAAAATTTCTTGCAATACTGCAGCCCTCGGTTTTGCTGATGAAAAAAATATATCTGTAATTCCTTTTTCAACGTCTCATCTTTTTTTTTTTTTTTGAATTTTTTTACATTCAATGAAAGAACTGTTCAGAACTCAACAACAAAAAAAAGAAGAAAATTTCTTAAAATAAAAAGAAAAATGAACTACAGAAAGCAAAAAATAAATAAACAAAATTGCACAAAAATGACATAAACCATTCTTCCTCGACACAAAAGCCCACTATTTTAATAAACATATTTACAGCAATTTACTTAATTTTTTTTCTCAAGCGCGTTGAACAGTGGGACAGTAATATTTAATATTCAATTTAATATTCAATTAAAATTGAATTAAATAAAAAATTGAATTGAATAAGTCTGCAGATTCTGGAAAGCCCGATGAATTTTAGCTGAAATAAAGAATTTTTGAATATAAATTGCTTCTTTTAAACTAGTTAGGAACTGCTTAGAATAACGACAGGCTTTTAAATTTTTATTTCAAAATTCAGAGACAAACGTAAGGCAAAAATTTAACAAGTCTCTTATTAAATTAACAAGCTGCGTGTTTTTTTTAATTTGTAGCACAAAATTCAAAGACAAACGTCAAGCAACAATTTAACAAGGGACATTTTAAACTAAGAAAGGACTTGTAAAATAAGTAAGGTACACTTCTCCATCAAGATTCAGAGAAAACCATCCGATAAAAATTTAACAAGGCCCTGTTTAAATTAAAAAGATACTCACACAATGTTGAATAAATTGCAGAAACGTACACGATTTCAGAACCATATCTGACAAAAATTAGCCGATTTAAGAAAATGCCATGTTATTTCAAATTTTGTAATTATGCTACTTGAGGACATTTTGACTAATCGCAGTGTTTATTTTAACCATGTTCGTATTATTTTAACACGATATCTTGTTAATTTCAATTTTACTACAGTTACCTCTTTCACATTTCATACAAATTTCATTTCTACAATTTTTTACTTGATGAACTTAAACTGATTTTGTGTTAAATTAACACTGTGTCTGTTCATTTGAACATTAGTTACCAATGATTTATTTCACAAAATTACATCACATACATTCTTCATTGTGCCATGCTAATAAATTCTTTTTTTCGTGAAGAATAACATTGCCTTATTTAACATTTTCATATTTAATTTAACAAGAGGTCATATAAAACAGCACAGGTGAACATTGTTAAAGTAACAATGGACAATTTTCATTTATTTAAATTCAAGTTCAAGTGGAACATTAAAATAGTTTTTACATCACAAGAAGGGTTTGTGTTATTTCCAAGTGGAAATTGTTAAAGTAACAGTGTAAAGCATGTTGATTTTACCTGTTTTGCAAGGAAGCGTAACAAGTCTTCTGGGTTAGTTAAAAATTTAATAAACAGACTATTAGTGCTTTGGAGTTTAAAATTAAATCAAGTTAATTTAACTAGATTGTCATGTTAGTTTGACATGATTTGTTATTTAAGGTAGTTTCAGCATAAGAAGATTGTTTTAGCAGAAGAAGACTCCCAGAGAAGACATGGCCCCAGTTGAAATATCTAGATTTAGACAAATTCGAAAAGAATTTGTTGCCGCCTTAGGCCCCGACCGGGGTTAAAGGACATGATAATGATGAAAGCTCAAAATGTGTCATGAAGAATTTTAAAGAACTCAAATCCCATATGTTTCCAAATATTATGTAACATGCTCAACCATTTTTAAAAATAATAACTCGATTCATAATTATTGGAGTCTGAGTTCTTAGATTTTAGGCTTGTTTTAATTACTAAACGTACGAAATTTCATATTCAAATTCCTATATTCATTGATTTTATTCCAACTTCACATTCATCCTTCCCCACTGTAAAATGTCGTTATCCCACTACAAAACAAAATTCCTTACCACTAACGCGAATTTCTTAGACTCTATCCTGTCCAAACTCTTAAAGTCTCCAAAAGAACACTTCATGGCCAGACATGCGACAAAGAAAAACCAGCCAGCAAGCAGAGCCTTGAAAAAAAAACAACAATGAACCATGTTTTTCTATATCTGGCTCTCTTGCTGTTATAGAGCTTGTGATCTGCTTATTTTTTTTTTTTTTTTTTCCATTGAGGGAGGGAAATTCCTTCCGCGTGGCAAGGGCGCACTCATGAATAAAACAAGGAAAAGTTCTTCGTTTTGGTTTTTGTCTTATTTTTTTTTTGTATATGTAAGTCGACTAGAAAGTTACCCATGGTCATCCTGAAGAGGTTGGTTGGTAAGTACTTCTGTGTTATGGTGGCTACGACAACAACGACGACGCGACGCTATGTATAAGTAAATGTAGTCGTCTCAATTTCACCTTAAGCAAGGACAGATAATGTTATAAACATAGCGTTAAGCAAAACGGAAACAGACTTAGTGCGCTTCAACAAGGAAAATGAAGGAAAAACGAAGAAACGACCGACGACGACGGCAACGTATAAGTATAGAAGCAAAATATATAATAATCCTCTTTTCGGTAAAAATGCATTTTTCATAAGCACAACCATACTGTGCCACACGCTGCTGTTGCTGGCTGACTGGGTTCCTGCTGATGAACCCCATGGGGTGGATCCAATGGCGTATATAGATTTTTGAAAAGTTATGTTTCTGCTGTGCTGCTGTTTCTTTGGGGTGCTAATGTTCAGAATAAATACATAATATTTTGTTTGTAAAGAATTGAAATATAGTGTTAGGTTGAGCACTCATGTGGATGAAGCATATTTTATTTTTTTTTTAAGAAACGAATCAAACACTAAAAAAGGTAAAAAGCTTTAATATCTCATATTTAAAATCGATAATATGGATTATAATGGTTTAAGTATTATTTTGCAGCGGACGAAAATAACTTTAACAATACCTATTAGAGCAAGTTATTGAATAGGTTTGTTTGATTTTTATAGGCGTTATTAATTTAAGTTTAAGCTTCATCAGTTTTTAAATTGAAAATTATTTTAATGAATAATTTACTTAATATAGTGATGACTTAATTTCCTAGGCTAAGGATGCACAAAATAACTGCGGGGATCTCCCACCACACTGTGGTCCAAAAAGCCAAAAATCGCGGGAAAAATACAAATTCCGATATTTTTTTTTTTATAAAGCTTTTTAAAGTTGGACAATTTTGTAACAGAGTAAAAAAATGACAAAAAACGAATTTATTTATTTTCTTTACTCCAATTATGGCATATCCAATGAAAATATTACTTTTATTCAATGTTGTTTTATTCGCAAGTAAATTAAAACTTTAAATAAAAAAAAAAAAACAAGTTTTTGAAAATTTTTGAGGTTTGAATAGAGCTACATCCCGCTGAAAAATTACCAGGATATATGAGCTTGATTATTTGTTAAGCCATGTGCAAAATTGCAGCTGCTACTTTTTTCAATGTTTTGAGTAAATGTAATTTGTTTAAAAAAAAAAAGTATGTTTCAGGTAGGTATTTACATTTTGGTCTTAAAAGCAAGTTTACTTTGGGAATGTTTGAGTTATTTCCTTTCTCAAAAGAGCTGAGAACATGAAATTTTCTTATTATTTTAATAAAAATACGTTTTGTATCTTTATCGTAAAAAAAATCCACCCACTTCCACGCCTTTTATTTAAATGAAAATTGTTAAAAAAATGAACTTACAATCTTTTGAACAAACTACCTACTGATTGTTATATTAAATATTCAATTTTTGTAATCAGCCTACTTTTACGCCCATTTTTTAATAAATTTCTCCTAAACTAAATGAGTTTTTGAAAGTAAAGTACCTAGGTAAACAGAAATTAGCGTTGACAATAAAGAAAATTATAATCCTTAATTAGGGTTACCAGCTCTAAAATCAGCAAAGCCTGACAGTAAAGAAAGAAAAGCCTGATTTTTGAGAAAAAAGCCTGAAAATAAAAAAACATTTTTTTCCTTTTTGAAACTTCATTTTTATAAAACAAAAAAAAATTAAAAAAAAACATTCATATAGATAACTTACCCTGATTTGAATGCACGAAGACGACGAGACGACGAGACAATAAATAAATTGCAAAAAAAATACGTCATAAAATTAAAGTGTCATATCTTGCACAATAGGGTGATTCAAAATAACACCTTTCTGGAAATTCAACCGAAACCGGGCGAAATTTTGAAGCTTAGATTGAAAACAAAAAATTAATACCAAAGAATTCAAAATCGAACAGCATTTAGCGGTCGCTACCAGCGCTTTTTTAATAATATAGCTTGAAAATCTTTGAAAATCGGAATTTTTCTCAAATGTTAAAAGCTGCATAACTTTTCGAGTTTTGGTGCTAAAACCATGAAATTTTCAGGGATTTCATAATTTCTCCCCGTCTTTTTTGAAGAAAGGTCTTTTTTTGAATCACCCTTGCACAACTCTTTCCAAAAAGTGACAACTAAATGAAACAAATTAATGTGTTGAGTGTTCACTGCGATTTACAAGTATTTCGATTTGAAAGCATTCAGTAAACGTTTTTCTTCTAACGATTATATTTTGTGCGATAATTATAAAAAAGCCTGACAAAGGTTGAAACCTGGCCAAAGCCTGATTGGACATTAAAAGCCTGACGCGTCAGGCGAAATCCTGACGGATGGTAAGCCTATCCTTAATCCTTTTTTGTTTTTTGAAACCTACCAAAATAGGAGATCAATTTTTTTATTGCCTTATCCAATAGTTTAATGAAATATTTAAATATGGATTGTAGGCTGGCTATATATCATGACATCCACTCATTTCATCTTTAAGGCACGTCAGATCTCAAAAAGAGGTGAAACAGAGTTATTGTCCAGAACAAGTAACTCTATTAAATATTGAAAATGATGATGATGCAAATGATTTTTTTACTGAAAATTATAATCTATAAATTATTTAAAAAAATTAAAATCTATATAAATTATTAAAAAAAATTATTTATTAAAATTTTGGTCCGTTTACTTTTTTCCTACACTTTTTCACATAGAATTGGTCACTTATACAGTTTATAAGATATGTCAATGAGCAACAAAATGAAAAAAAAACTGTTTAAATACTTGCTAAAAACATCAAAAATTGGTTCGTTAATTTTATGCATCCACTGTTGTAAAAAAAAAATTATTTTGGAACACCCTGTGAATAATTAAATAGCCGCAGACATTTTTTATAAAATTTCTAAAATTTTAACTGTTTTTTAAATTTTTTTCTTACATTCCTTTCTCTGTTAATTCCTTTTTCAATGAAAATCTTATTTTAGTCTAAGATTTAGAAACACCCTGCTAAGAAATTTTCTTCAAAATCACTATTTTTCCAGCCTTGGAAATTTCCTTTAAGAAAAAAAAAAAAATTATAGCGATATCTTCATGTGTTCAAAAGTTATGATTTTACAACCTGGCGATTGTGTTTTTTACATTGGTCATCTTTCAAAATTTTGAAATAAAAAAAAATAAAAACAATAATCGAAGATTTTTTTTTTGGTATTTTTGGCTATTGCTTAAAAAAAAAGAAGAAAATCTTAAAATATTGTATTCCTGAAGGAAGAAAAAATAATAAAAATATAACATCAGTCAGAGACAAAAAACCGTAAAAAGGGCATCGACACTGTATGAGTTGTGTTGGGCGCCATTTGACCGGCACGTTATTTAAAACGCATTATTTTAAACTTAAATTTTCAATTTTTTTTAGTAAATTAGTCGCTTTTTTTTAGACTTCTTTAGCCAGTAAAAATTTCCTAAATCCGAGAGTGACAGGCCCATATCACAATTTCCCCACCATTACCACGAAGAATTACAAAATTACATTTTTCAACAAAAAGTTTATACCTTTATACTTTTAACAATAAAACATTTAAAAACAATCAAAAACTTTGATAGAATATAAATTTAAAATTCCTTACACACAATTGATTCCCCCATAAAAAGTTTTCCATTATAACAACAGACATCTTAATAATTCTTACCTGAAAAGAAATAAAAGAAAAAAAAAATTACAATCAGAAAAATATCAACGACGTAAAAATAAAATAAATGTTATTTTCAAAAATCAATTTTAAAACTCATTAAACACCAAAATAATATTCTTAGTTATATTAATTTGTTGTAGCTTGTTATTGTTGTTGTTGTTTTTTGTTCAAAAATTCAATTTAATTCACCATTACCTGCTGCCACCACTTTTACTCAATTAAACTTCCTTGTATAGCTTTAAAACTATGATGGAAGAGAACATTTCTTAGAGGAAAAAACCATTTTCCTCTTCTTACAAGTTTAATCCTTTTTAACAACTTCAATAAGGTAAGTACCAAAAATGCTGCCTACCCCATTTTTGTCCCCCCAACTCCCCTTCGTCCTTAAGGGCAATTTCGAACTGAACGTAAAACTTTCATGTTCAATTAATAAATTGTATCTTTATTGCAGAAGGAAGGTAGATATTTATTTTTCTAAAAATCACAGACTCAGACAGAACAAGATGAAGAAGAAAACCCAAGAAAAACAAGGAAGAAGGACATATGGGGTTGAATGGGGGGAGGGGGCTATTCCTTAGTATTTTGTTTGTATATAAAAGTAAAACTTACAAAGACAAACGGAAGTTTAAATCGGAAGGAATGTGTTCTTAAAAATAAAAATAAAATAAAAATAAGGATATTTTCAACTTTGAAAGAGAAAGGACATTTGAAATTGTTCGTTCATATAAGCTTTCTATAGGTACATTTTAAATCGATATTGTTCATATAAACAATCGAATTCAGAATATTGCTCAAGTGAGTAGAAAATATTTTGTTTTTTATGGTAAGAGGCATATTGATCAAAAGAAAATAGGATTTTTATGTGTACTTGTCTATAAAATATGTCATTATCCTTTTTCCTTATCAAATACATGATCTGTACTTTTTTTCTGTCCAGAGAATTTAGTTAACCATCATTTAAAAAATCGATAAATTCCTCTATTAACTCAAAAACCATCCAATCCCTCACAGGACAACCACACACATCCTTTTGCCTCTATCTCTCTAGTTCCAGAGGACAAAATGGTGGTTGGGTAGAACTTTAATAAAATTATTTCATAGTACCTACCTACCTAGACACCGAGTTAAAATATGCCCCCTCAGACCAACATCGCTTCAAGCGAAAATAGGAAAATTACATTACAGTGCTGCTTGAGCATAAAATGGGTTAAATAAGAAGAGGAGGAGAATACGAGTATCAAATTCAGGACACAATAAAAGCGAAGGCTCTTTTCCTATAAAGGATGAAGGCGTCATGTCAGATTCTCTAATATGGACATATTCAGGTCAAAGGAATTGATTTTTCATTAAAAAAAAAAAATAAAAATAAAAAAGAAAGGAACAGAAAAGAAATGAAGGAAGTCAAAGCAAACTACACAATGAGTTTAAAGAGAAAAAAAAAGAGGCTTTGAAAATGACGTTGATTTAGGTTGATGTCTCGAATGGAAACGAAAGGGTTTTTTTTAGAAGTAGAACAATTTTAATAAATGCAAGGAGAATTTTATTTTATTTTTTTTGTTCTAAATTTGGAAGACAACAAATTTGCTGACTGTGGAGATGAAAAAAACAAAACAAAACAAAAAAAAAAAAACAGAAAAAAAGGACGAATATTGTGATTTTTGTTCTATTTTAAGGATTTCCACAAGAAAAGTAAGAAAGGGGGGGGGGGGGGTAGAATTGTTAACATCAGTAAATTGACTTCTTGTTAAAAGCCAAAAACAAAATACATACAAAAAAGGGATGGAATTTTAAATCTATTATAAAAGGGAAAATATAACAAAAAAGGGTAAAATTGACAATAATTGAATATTTAAACGGGAGAATATGTCAACGTTCATTGGTTTAAAGTGGTTAAGACGATTTTTTTTTTTTTTTTTTTTGATTCGCTCTGATTTGGTTTGAGACCTTCTTTTGGAAGAAAATGTAGGTTTGTATATGTAAGTAAAAGTGGAAATATTTTCAAAATCAATTTTTAAGGAAATAAGTGCAATTGAGAATAAAATAATGGCAACACGGATTATAATGGAAGGATGTTGGGGTTTCTATTTATAGGTTTAATGAAGGGTGACAGGTTTTATGTGCGGTTGCTTTTAACTGTCGCACATATACAAAGGTATATTAGGTACATTTTGGTTTTGGCAGCTTGAGAAATTGGCCTTCTGTCAATAATGCTTAGGTAGATATAAACATATGTATGTATATATATAGGTAATCATATGTGGTTTTGAAATGGCATTTGAAAGGTGTTTTGGCATGTTATGCGGTATAAATAAATCGATTAGCGTTTTTTGATGTTTTGAGCTTAATCTTTTCGGATCGTCATTGTTCAAAACAAATATGTACCTAGGTAGGTATGTATGGATTTGTTCCAAATGCGTATAGGTACAGAAAGGGTTAAATTAAAATTAGATCAAGGTTTAGAAAAAGGTAGGTACTTTATTGCATGAATTTAGGATTTAAGTCAAAATATTTTTTTTTTATGTAAAATGTTTAAGTTATAAATCCCCTCTCCACAATAAAAGCATTTACGTTGCGAGAGGCTATTATTATGATAGAAACTAAAGCTATGCGATTATAAAGGAATTCTTTTCTGCAGAAGGGCCATAGAATCTTGAGTTTCAATTATGTTATCGAGCGCAATTAGGTACATTTTTTTATTTAAATGTCTTGACAGCTTCCAAGAGGCGATAAGTTGTGGGAAAAGCGCTTTAATCAGGAAACAACACCTGAAGTATGTTTTTATTTTTTTTTTTTTCGTTGAGCAAAAAATTTTTAAAACTGAAATTTCTTTGTGTGAGGGCAGTACCAAATTTAATTCCGTCAATAGTTTTGAGTCGTTTTACTTAAAATTTTCACGACTTGTTGATGAAGGAAATAAATGTGCTTATTAAAATGGGCAAAAATAAATATTATGTCACACAAGTTTAAAATGTGGAAAATGTTGAAATGTATAACATTTTTTTTTTTGGATGAGTTCAAATATTTTTTGGGTAGGTTGAGCTAGGTTATAGCTGCCTACAACCGTGAACACAGTATTACAGTAGCATTCAATGCTGTGGATATGGAGAGCTAATTTCGGCAAATTGTATTGAGGCGATGGTGAATTTATTTCTTCATATCACGCAAATTGTAGGTACCATTTCGTCCACCCTCGAGGGTCGGTGCAGTAAAGAGAAAGACCGCGACTCGGGTGACGCACGCAAGTAAAAAAGGACCTCAACCAACTTTGATTGCGTGAAACTAATGACATCCGACCGAGCTGACTAGAAAAGTTGCACAATCCACTTATTTCGTACGAATAATTGTATTAAAAGAAAATTTGGAAGTCCCCGACTACCTGGTTATTAAACGTTGCTTATTCCATGATCGGCATGAATATTTTACTACGAAAACTTAAAATATTTACCTACATCCTACATATGTATATTAAATGTGTAAAACTCTGAGAAATTGTATTTTTGAATGAATACAAAATAAAATACCCGACTGGATATTTAAACCTATTCATCTGATTTAAAAAGAAATAAATTAGTTATGAAAGCCTATATTTTATGCGATTTTAAAAATAATTATTTTTTATTTATAAAATTTTATTAACATTTTGAAGAAAAAAATTAAAAAATTAGTCACTATTTCAGTAATAAATGCTGAGATAAAAAAATTAATTTAAAAAACTACCGATTTGCGAAAAACATATGAGTTTTCAAAAAATTTATTTTGAAATTTTATTTTAAATTCAAAATTAGATTTTTTCTGAAAATGTTGATAGGTATGCAATATTTGTTTTAATTTATTACAAGCTTTTGTACAGTAAAATTAAATTAAAATTGGCTGAAAGCGGTATCTATCGTTAATAACGAATTAATGTTAAATTTGTTTCAACAATATGGTAGATCGTATACTGATATAGCTGACAAAATTTTTTTAATCAAAATCGTAGGAGACGTTTTCGAGAAAAATCAGATTTTCCTTAAAAGTTTTTAAACACTTGTAATGGTAGGTACCTATCATTATTTTTGGTTGAAGAATAACTTTTGTTTAAAATCTTCTATATAATGCTTAAAAAAAACTGCTAAGTTTAATAAAAATCAACAGAGTCGTTTTCGAATCATTAAGTTTTCAAAGAAATAAAAATTGAAACTTTTTTTAAATCAAGAACTTTTTTTTTTAACTGTTGGTATAAAATAATTTAAAAAATTATCCACACAAAAATTGTTTAAAAGCAGTTTAAACAATTTTGAGAAAATCGAAATGGTGCATTGCTGAGAGGTGCCATTTATAAAGATTTTTAGAAATTTGTTTTGTACAAAATGGTAGCCTTAAAAAGCATTTTTTTTTAAACTATTAAATTAAAAAAAATTATTAAATGTTTCTTTAAATTATTTAATTAAAAAAAAAATATTAAATTTTTTTTTTAAATCATTAAATTTTTTTTAAATGTTAATAATTTTTTTTTAATTATTATTTTTTCTTTTTAGTTATTAATGTTTTTTTTAATTATTAATTTTTTTCAATTACCTATTATTTTTTTTTTAAGTTGTGGGCACGTTTTTGAGAAAAATAACTTTTCAATTAATTGATAAAAAATTTGTACCAGTATTATTGGTCCCAAAAATAAAAAAAAACGTGTCGAGAGAATGCACAAGAAACGCTAGGTACCAAGTTTAAAGAAAATCGACCCATTTCGTTTAGGCTGTGACGTTAGTTCTTATCCCCCAAAACCATAACGCACAAATTAAAAATGTCATAGCGCCCAAAAAAACTGTAGGTATGCACAATTTGTTGTTGTACTATATTTGAGCACTATTACCGAGACCATTGGCTTTATGGCATTTTTTGTTGGGTATTGTGAAGTTTTTAATTAAAACCAGAATTTGGTTTTATTGCCCAAGGTAATAATAATTCATAGCGCCCTAAAATTGACACATCCCCCAAAAAATGCCACACAGTCTAATATTGTAATATGTGCTCAAAAAAATTTTTAAATGTCATAACGTCCACATTAGTAACAGCTGCCATATTGCTTAAAAGATATCAGTCTCTTTGTGGCATTTTTTTGTTGACTTTTTGGACTATATATGACCACTTTTGAGCGTTACGATATTTTTCGATTTGAGCGAAAAACCTAACGCCAATTAGGCTGCAGCCAAACGGACAGACAATAAGACCGACACGGAAAGAATGTCGAAAACCACTATTTTCGACTTCGCTATCATTTTATAATGTCATGTTTGATGAAAAATTTAGAGTTCGATTTTTTTTTTACAAATCTATAACTTGCCATTTGTAAACCTGTATACAATACATATATCGCAAGTAAAAACGTAAAAGGTTTTCTACGAATTTTAAGTTTAAAATGGTCTGTAATTTTTTTTGTTGCATAAAAAAAAGGTTATAAACATTATGAGTTATATTAATCGAACCGTCAAGACTATTAAAGGCTTTGGACTTGCCGGTTGTAAATTTATGAGTGAGTAAGGACCTTTTTTAAACAGAATAAAATTTCCTTTAAAAATACATTTCGATCATTACCTAACAATAACCGGTTCTAAAAGTTATAAAATAAAGAACCCAAAAACAAAAAAATGCCCCATATGGAAAAAGAAAACAGCGATGAGCGACCCCTATAAATTTTATTCTAAAAGGCTGAAATTTTAACCACGCTCAACATTTCACTAAACTCAAATAAAAAGCTAGTGGCATTGAAAATCGAAGACATTTAAATTTTTTTGAATCAGTCTAATGTGCATATATTTTGATTAATGAACCAAAAATGAGCTTCATCGCTGAAGACGAACGAAAATTAGAGTACCAGATCTTAAAGTTGCGATCACTGACTTAAAATTTCGTTGGAAATTTTTATTAATTTCCAAAGGTGGCTCGTTCATATGAAATTCAAGAAGATATAGAAATGTAAAGGTTGACTGAAATTTTTCACATTGATAGAACATACAAATAATATGTATGCATGCGTTTGTATAAAAATAAAAAAATTTCTATGTCCTCTTATTGAAAAACCCTTTACATATACCTACACCGACAAAATTTCAATCATAAAAGTCATTATCGTGAAAAATCAACAATAAAGCTACCCATTCTGCCCATCCCTTTTCATTCTTTTGAAGACATACCTAACCTACATATTTGAATTCCTGATAAAAAATATTCTTCCATTTCACATAACTTTTTAAGATTTTTTTGTTAGGTAGGTATTCCTTAATTTTCTGATTAAAGAGTTCATAAGCTTGTCAAGATTTTTTTTTCTCTCACCAACTCATAATAAGTTCGAAAGAAAAGTTTGTTTTCTAAAGGAGAATGAACCTACATATACAATCACCAAAGGAAAGTGTGTTAATGAAAAAAGAAGTCACCATATTTGTCCTTAATTTCCAACTTCTAGACCCCATCATCATCATCATCATTTATCTTCTTCACCTATAGAAACTGTCCAAGTCCACCCATCCTTGATAGTGTTAATTTGCTTCAAAGTACCACATTAGAAAAGGTATAGAAAAAAGTTTATATATATATACCTATCCTATCTTTTAGGTATAAGGTACATACAAAAACACAGGTATTTCTTGTGCAATAAAAATAACTATTACTCTTTCAGGGAAAAAAAAACGTTCTCCTTTTCCATCGTCGTGCGTCGTTGTTGGCGTCGTCTTCGTGTCGGTGTTGTTAAGTAGTTAATTACTAAACCATTCATTTCCCCAAAAACTGCTTTACGATTTCGTATTTATGTATGTTGAATTCCCATATAAAAGATCCTTCTACAATACGGTAAACCGCACATAGCAAAACGTATATACATAATTAAAGAAAACCTAAAATTCTTTAGGGTTCCTTAAACCACCACCAGGGGGAGTAGCATTTCAACCCTTGTATTTTATTACTAAAGTAATTTAACTAACCAAAAACAAAACAAACAAAAACGAAGAGAAGAGAGGGTTAAATAAAATTAAAAATCTACCTTGCCACACGTTTGGCACTTAACCACACCTTCCATACATACATAAGGAAAACTGCTTTTCTCACTCAAATTTTATCTAAAATGAGCATAGTTTATATAGGATACATGAAAACTAGCTTCAAATACCAGTGACGACGACGACAACGAACTACGAAATCAGAGTTTTTGGGGAAAAAATTCATTTTGTATAAACTTTGAAAGATTTCTGCAGAAAAACAAAATCACACGCAAAAAACTATACGAGGACCTATTTTGGTTTTGTTATGGATCCTTTTCCTGCCAACGAGTGACTTCCGACGACATCACGTTTTTTTTTTATCATTCTTTTCGGTTTTAGTATTTTAGTGAATAAACCACGAAGTTTGTTTTTTTAAAAAAATGAAAAAAAAAAGAATAAAATAAAGGACGAACTAAAAGGGAAGGTTTGTGTCGTGTGTACCATGTGAAATGTGAGAAAATAGCAAGTGTTTATATTTCATATACAAGCATAGATTGTATTTCCTAAGATCATAAGGTGAGGTTGCCTTCGTTCGTAACGCTGAATTTTGTGTCTTTTTAAAAAAAAATCTTTCTAAAGGTTAGGTATTAGTTCATTTTAAATAAAATATCAACTTTTATAGAATGCTTTAAATAAAAGAAACAATTTAGATATGAAAAAAGTGGGCGTGGCGGTGGGCAAATTTAGAAAAAAAAAAACATTGTAACAAATTTATAGCTTTCTAAGAAAGTTAAATATGGAGAAAATTTAAATATTTATATAAGAAAAGTTGACAAGCTACCTACATACATAATTTTAACTTTTTAAAGACGTTCAATAAAGACGAAACTAAAATATAGTAAAAATGGATGTGGCAGCAGTAAGAAGATTTATCAAAATAATTTCCAAAACATTCACGGTACTAAAAGGAACAAACTCTAAAAATTTCAGAAATATCGGCTCAGTAGTTTTCGAGTTCATAAGTAACACACAAACTTACATTCGTTCTTTATATAAAGAATATAAAAAGAATATAGAAGATTTTACCTGATATTTGTTTTAAAAAATTGTAGCTTTATAAGGACGTTCAATAGAGCCGAAACTGAAATATAACTACAGTGGGCGTGGCTATGGGTGGAATTAACTAAATCTACTTTCTAAACCTTCCCGCTACTACAAGGAACAAACTCGAAAAATTTCAGCAAAATCGGTCCAGTAGTTTTCGAGTTCATAAGCGACACACAAACTAACATTCGTTCTTTATATAAAGAGTAGAAAAAGAAAATAGAAGATTTAGCCTGATATTTGTAACAAATTGTAGCTTTCTAGGGACGTTCAATAAGGTCAAAATAAAATAAAAATTGGGCGTGGCATTAGTGGGCGGATTTAACTGAAATCCCTTTTTAAACCTTCCCGCTACTAAGAGGAACAAACTTTAGAAATTTCAGCAAAATCGGTTAAGTAGTTTCCGAGTTCATAAGCGACACACAAACTAACATTCGTTCTTTATAAAAGAATATAGAAGATTAAGCCTGATGGTTTTATTAATTTAACTAGAGTGAATTCTATTTTCGTTATTCACATACAACAAATTCGTGCAACCCCGGCGAATACTCAATTATTTGTCTTTCTTTTTGAGCTACATCTACTCGTACTCTCTCTCTCTTTCTAGTCTTTTGTTGACTTAAGGTAGAGTTAAAGTTTTGCTTTCTATTTGGGGGATATTTTGCTTTTGGTTGTAGATATATACATATATATGCAGGAGCTGCCACCGCCCGCCATGTAAGGGTTGCAAGCCATGAAATTGGTTTAAAAGGGAAAAAGTGTTGTAAACGGGTAAAAGATGATGAAATGAAATTCTTGTGGCAGAGCTCAACAACGATGGATAATAAGAGTGAAAGGTTGTGATGTTTGTGTTTTTTTTTTGTTTTATTTTTTTTTTGATTGACTTCTCCACTGCTTATTTCTGCCACCATATATCTATACACAGTATACCACCCCCCCATCTAGTGGTGAAACACGATGATTATAAAGCATAGTGGATGTGGAAAGTTTTTAATGAAAAATGTTTTAACAGAACAAGGAATTTCTGTTC
The DNA here is from genome assembly GCA_929447395.1 of Epistrophe grossulariae. NCBI lineage: Eukaryota > Metazoa > Arthropoda > Insecta > Diptera > Syrphidae > Epistrophe > Epistrophe grossulariae. The sequence continues at coordinate 14,819,834 of OV839567.1, read as the reverse complement.
ATTCTTCTGGGAATGTGACATGTGTGATAAGACAGCAAGTTTTTTTTTTAAATTGAGTTCATTGGGATTTTAGTTTTGTTTTTTATTGGAAGTGTTAAATGAAAAAGATAAAGGAAATTGTGTGGATTGAACAAAGGATTTTCATGTCCATTTGACGGAAGTTTATAGTAAGTTAGTTAGAGTCGTTGACGAGTTAGACACAAATGGATTTCCTGATAAAATAGAATTTAATTAAATTGATGGTTTTAAAAAAAATAATAAAATAAAAAAACATTTTTTTAAACGACTAATGTCGAAATGTAAGCTTTTAGAAACTTTTAACTTTGATTCCAATTGTTGGATTATCAATATTATGTTTTTGTTTTCAAACAAATCATCATCATCAAAGTGTCATCAAAGTGAGGATTTTGACATTTATTGAATACAAGCGAGAGAGCGATATATTGCCTAGAAACTATTTCTGTTAGCTCTTTTAATTGAGAAAAAATGTTTTTGTATGTAATTTTTTAGGGGCTTTTAAAATCCCGTTTTTTTTCAAAAATCCCCAAAAAAGTTTTAAGATTCCGCTAACTAAAAACTTTTTTTTTTTTTAATTTTGCCTACTAAAATCCCGATGTATTATAATCCCGCTGTTTTTATTCCCTTCAAATCCTGCCACGTGAATTTCGCGCGATTTAAAAAAATGGGATTATAAGAAACGCAATTATAAAAACAGGATTTTAAAAAGTGTTATTAAAGAAAAAAAACAGCATAATAAAAAGCGGTATTACAAAATTGGGATTTTCAAAAACGGGACTAAAAAAAGAAGGATATCGGAACCTAAACCTTTTTTGAGTCTAGTGTCTAAATCGGGAGCGTATCGGAATCCCGGTTTTTCAAATCTCGTTTTTCAAAATCCCGAAAAAAAAGTTTAAAATCCCGTCTACTAAAATATTTTCTTTATTTTTAAATCCTGTCTTCTAAAATCCCGCTTATTTAAAATAACAGAAAAATTATAAGAAGCTGGATAAATTGGGATTTTCAAAAGCTGAAATTAAAAAAAAACCGGGATATCGCACCCAACCCGTCTTAATCTACTCAACAAAGATAATTTTATGTAGTAAATTTTGACTCAGTTATTATTAATTAATTTTATTTTTAATACTTTATTTTAATGATGAAATAAATCAGTGAAGTATTTCCACTGCCCAACAAAATATACAAGCAAATTGAATTCGCCTATAAACAGATGTGACACATTAGAAGCGATAGCGCGACGAGTCAATGACCGGCAATAAAAAAGTTGACAAAAAAAAATGTTTAAATATTCGCTGCATCACGTGTGTGTGGATACTCTCATTAATCGCCATGCGGAAGTTTCGTTGTCATTCCGAATGTATGAAATTTAATTTTGACAGCATGTGTCAAAAAGAAAATATAAAGTTGAAAGTTTCATTTGACAGTATATTTTTTTTCCAATTCAAAATTATGAAACTAGCCTTAAAAAACCTCTGTTCGTTTACTTTCCGAAACAGCGAATTTCTACCAATTTTAGTCCAAAATTCTGTCGAACTTCATATAAAAAATAACTTATATTTGCAGTTTCGAGTAGCAAACGAATAGACCTAAAGATTTGTTTATCTGAATTAAGTATCCACTAAAAAAAAAAACGTTGTTCATATTGAACGTTCTCATCTGGATTTTTTTGACATCTCTGTATGCTTATCTCACTCCCAATTCATGGAGAGAAAGAGGTGGCTAAGAAAAGCATCTCTTTCTCTCCATGAAGTGGGAGTGAGAAAAAGTACAGAGACGTCAAAAAAAAGTCGACGGAGGCAGTCCAATGTGAACATAGTCAAAAGATTTACAGGTTGATTAATTTTGACAGCACCTTTCAAAATGCAAATGGTGTTTCATTTGTTCTTTTGACATTTTCGATTGGGTTCAGAATAGCAGTTATCTTGTTCTGGGAAGAAGAGAAAATAACCTTGTTCGTTTACTTGCCAAACCTACCCATTTCTACCATTTTTAGCCCGAAAGACTGTCAAAGTTCAGATAATAAAAAAAATATGGTAGAATCTCGCAGTTTCGGTTAAGTACGCGAACAGACCTAATGCTTCATACGAGTTACCAATTGAAAACACTATACAGTGAAAGTGAGATAGAAAGATTCATTTGTGTCAAACGAAGATAAAAGGTCTGTTCGCGTACTTTTCCGAAACTGACATATTATTTATTTTTTTTATATGAACTTGACAGTCTTTCGGGCTAAAAATGGTAGAAATGGTTAGATTTGGGGAGTAAACGAACAAGGTTAAAATACATCGATTTTTTAATGAATGCGTTCAGCAGGACATGGGTTTAGGTTTGTTCGATTTGAAAATTGTTCTTATGGAGATCAAACTCAAGAGCAATTTCTTATTTACTAAGTTAAACTATGCAAAACAATTTGTGTTATTTCTTGGGATTTAATTTTATTTTTAATAACAAAAAAAAAACGGATTAATAATGTAGCATAATTAAACGAAAATTCCAAAATAAATAAAATAATGAATTTGAATAATGAACAAATTTAATGCATTTGTATTAAATGCAAGTACAGTAGAATCTTAGAAAGATGAACGGTTCTATAAGATGAACAGCTCGGAAAGATGAACGAAATATTTTCACTTTTCAGTGTTCACAAAGATGAACGGGTTGAAATTTCGTTCTCGAAAAGATGAACACTTTCTTCCCAATATAATTTTTTACTTTTTCTTTGCCTTTGGTTCCTCCCATACAATACTTTGGGGCTTTTTTAACTTGTTATGTTAATAATATTTAATGTTTTTATTTATATGTAAACATATCTTCTTCCTCAACCAAATGTTGATGCTCCAAAAGATGAATAATTTGAAAAGATGAACGCGCCCTGCTTTATATCTGTTCATCTTTTCGAGATTCTACTGTACCTTTATGCTACAATTATTGATATTTTACAAATTCTTTTTTATATAAAAACTCACCATTTGTAAAGTTGATTTTCTCATTATAAATTGCAGGGCTGGCAATCATGATTCCATTTCACTGATGATCAATTCTCCACAAAAAAAATTCACCCACATTTCACTCAAAACACAAGAATTAAATTAATTTTTAAATTTTAATTTACGATATTATGGAAAAAGAACTATTTAATGGCAATTACTATGTTTGCCGGCAACACTGAATCACTGAAAAACTGAAAAAAAAACAAAAACTACTAAAGAATTCTTTTACTTTTTGCAAAAACACACTTTTATTGCTAAAACATAAGAAAAAAAGAAAACACTTTTAATAAATTGAACTTTGCAACATCATTGCTGGTTTTTTTTTAAGAAGAAACACTTTTTTCAAAAAAAATTTAGTTCTTGAGATTAAATTATTGTATAATCATTGCAAATGGTGGCGTACGTGACCTATACAACACACACAGACGCAATGCACTGAAATAAATTGATTTAATCCTTTTCACATCTCTGACGAAGCAAAATTAAATTAAAATATTATAACGAGCAGGAATTGAATACAAGACAAGAAAAAATGCACTTTGAATAATAATTTACAACAATTTAAAACTTGAACACTTTAAAATAGAAATTTTAGGGAATATTTTTGTTTTTGATAAACACAACACAAGATCTTGACCTATCCAATGTAATTCACCACTGACACTGAGCGACTGAACGAAACTTTTGAGTAAACCAGTTTAGCATACATACACGAGCAGAGTGAGAGAGGAAGTATAGATCATGCATGAATGAGAGAATAAAGGAGTAGATACGACGACGACGTGACAGCTTAGAAAATTATTTTAGGTCTGTTCGCGTACTTGCCCAAAACTGCCAGATTCTAACAGATTAGTTTTTTTTATATAAACTTTGAAAGTCTTTCGGAATAAAAATTGTAGAAATGGTTAGGTTTGGCAAGTAAACGAACAAGGTTTTTATTTTGCGGTGGGGAAATTTTTCGAGAGCAAATTATTTTAATGGTTAAACATTTGTATATTTTTTAAATACATACAGAAATATTACCAACAAATATTCGATATTTATATGAAATTATATAAAAGTCAAAATATTAAAACGATAATACTGAGGAAAAAAAATTAAAATATAAGCTTAAATTATTATTCTTTTTGTCGGTGCAGTGCAATTAGACCCGCGGAAATAAAGTCCCGTCGGCATTATTCCCAAATTAAAATGGAATAACCCCTACGGAATCTATTTTCTTTTTGAGATGGAAAGAGGCTGTGAGTTTTAATTTATTTTTCGTGTGAATTTCAATTCAAAAACAAATAAATATAAAAAGCATTCAATTAATATTTTTTTGGACTCTCTTCCTAATTTTTTTATTTTGGGAAAAAAGACCCACGGGCTTTATTTCCACGGGTCTAATTGCACTACCTCGTATATCTCATACAATTTTAACGATGCGAGGTCAAAATTAAAACAACAACAAAGTGACAAAAAAACCGCTTAGCGTTTTCCACGGCCATATTACTTCCCCTCTGTTTAGGGCTGGGTTCGATATCCCACTTTTTATAGTCCTGTTTTTTATAATCCCGCTTTTTTTTAAATCCCGATTACTAAAATCTCGTCTCCTATAATCCCGCTTTTCATTAAATCCCGCTTTTGCAAGCAAAACTAGTTTTTTTTTTTTTTTTAAATAACGCGATTTTTAGTCGACGGTATTTTTTCGGGAATTTAGAAAAACGAGATTTTATTTAAAACCGGGATTCCGATACCTTCTGATTATTGTATGATTTTCTGAGGGAAACTTAAGTGGCCGAACGAATTCGAGCGAATTGAAGAAAGATACGATACCCACGAATTGTAAATTTTCGTTTAGTTTTATAAAAATAAAAAAAATCTTGAAAATTCCAGCGACTCAAACCACAAAAGCAAGTTGGTGGATTTCTTCTAATTTGTTTTCTTTAATATTTTTAAGAAAATATCCCCTCTCTTTGTATTTTCAATATTTTTTTTTGAAAAACTGGCCCTCCCGCCTTAAGGAGGGAAAATAGATACTATTATTTTCTTGTCTTGAACCAACCTACACGCTCCAATTTTTTCCTGCATTTTTAGCAAATGGACCTGATGTAATATTTAATTAATAATTGACGGTACAGCTGAACAAAATTCTTTATAAGTTGAAAAGTAATGGTTCGATTTTTAAAATTAAAATGTCAAAATAAAGCTTATACTCTCAGCTATTTTCCAATAATAAATCTTTATATGTGGTCTTACATTTTTATCGACTGGCTTGCAAAGATAAAAAGTCAGGTTTTGTGGAAAATTTGTAGCTGTACTTCTATTTTTCAACCAATTTTTAAAATGTGTCCATCATTTTAATCTCGACGAGTTAACGGTAATTTTAATGTACAAATCTTATTTGCACGTTAACTACAGGCTACTTAAAGCCACCATTCTTGATCGGAACATTTTTCAAAAATCTTGTCTATTGGTCGTAAAATTTTTTTAAAGCCAAATCGCAGGTATAAGATGGAGTTCTTTCTCGATCTTCAAAAAAAGGTGTATCACACTACAATCCACCTAAATTACGAAGCCTATAGGCTCCTGGAACCTCCTAAAAGCCTTTATTTTTGACAGAATAAATTAAAAGATTCTTTTTGTTTGCATTTTGATGATTTATATGTTTTCTTTAATTTTTTTTGTTGGTATTGATTTAAAACATTTTATTTAAATTTTTGTGTATAAAATAGCAATTTTATTCTTGTTTTATTTATATATTTTTATGTTAAAATCATTTTATACAAGAATTGAATGTTCACTCCATTTATGCACTTAAGATCACAAGCTTTGAATTATGTAGTTTAGTTTAGTTTATTTCGTCCAATTTGATATTTTAGGTTAATTAAAAAAATAATGTAGTTAATAATTAAATTATAAAAATCTATAAAATATAAATACAAATATCTATAATGAATTTAATTCAGCAAAGTGTAAATGTTTTCTTTTTATATCAGCAAGGAATGCATAGAATGAAAAGAATGCAAAGATTGCAAAAGACTTCAAAGAATGCATGAATTCCCAAAAGATTAAGATTGCATTCAATTGATTGCAGTTAAATGAGTGGGAATAAAAATGATTGCAATCTTTTTAATTCAAGTGAATGGTGATTGCATAATTTTAAATCTGAAGTCTCAAAGTGAAATCAATGAATGTAATCATATTAATGAATTCATTTAAGATTGCATTCTTTTACTTACAAGCCTGGTACAGTAAAACTCGCTTAAGATAAACCCGGTTAAGTGAAAAACCCGGTTAAGTTAAAAATCCGGTTACCTGAAATATATTTTCAGTAAAATTTTATATTTTTCATTGAAAAAACCGAGTGAAAAAAAAAAATTGAATAGAACACAATAAAAAATTTGCTGAAGGCTTTCATTTCTTTCTTTGTTTTCCACCTCCACCAAATTTTCACCACGAAAATGACATTTGAATTTTTGATATGTCACAAACATTTTTGGAATTTTAAATAAGTGACATTTTTTTTCACTTAAGCGGGTTTCGTTTAAGTGAAAAACCCGCTTAAGTGAAAGAAAGGCTGTGACATTTTGCCGTTTCTTTTAAGCGGGTTTTACTGTACTTGCAATCAAATTAAATGCTCATTTATTTTTTATGAAAACTTCTCCTCTTTCTTTTTTTTTAACAGAAATGTCACAACCTACAAGAGATTCAGTATGAGAATTTATTTGCGAAAGATTCGCACGAGTTAATAAAAAAAAAAAAACAAATCTCAAGTAGCCTTATTCGTTATTATAATCATATTTTGAAAGCGCCACGCTGCGCAGCATAGACCTTTATTTGTTTACTCAACTTTTCATTATAAACAAACTATTATTATCGTTTTTTTATATTAAAAAAAACTAACAAACACCCACCAGACATAAACATTGTGTTAACGACTTTATTCATCGTCCTCATCATCGTCATCATGATCTACATCATTGGCCTCAGAATAGAGCAACAAAAAAAAAAGCCGGCTCAATTGACAACTTTAAAAGTTCCATGACTTTTAGTTCGCACAGTTTCTCAATTTGCACAGTTTATGTTAAAGCAATAAAAAAAAAAACAACAATAAAATAAAACACACTATACAATTTCTACAACAGCTATAACAACTACATCAATCACTGCTACTAATAGCTTTTGATGTGTACGTTGTGCCTCTAGCTCTATATGCAATTATTAGACACAAACCGTTTAAAAAAAAGAGCAGAAAAAAAAAACTAGTTTCACAGCTTACGGTGGTGGTCGTGGTCGGCAAGTGTGTCGGTTGTAAATATTATTGTCGCCTCACCAGCGCCATGGTGTTCACCGCTCACAACCTCACATAGGTGAAATATCAGTGAACATCATCATCATCATCTACATTATGGAAATTAACTTCTTTGTTCGAGTATCTAGAACAAATATTAAAATAGCTAGCTACATATAAATATATATATATAATGTGAATAACATGTAACTAGTTTTTGTTTCTCTTTACAAAATAAGTACCTAATAAAATAAAAAAAAAAATCTGGGGTAATAGTGACTTAAATTAAAATACTTACATATATATTTTTTTTATTGTTTTTTTTTTTTGATGGAATATTAATATTACCACGAGTGATATACGATAATTACAGAAAAAATGACACTGGTCACGTTTTTTGCTAAATTTTTCACATGTTTTCCGAGGTTGTAGATAATAAGTTAGGTACATGTTTAACAACTTTGGTTAATTCGAAGAACTTTGATTGAACTATTAAAAGCTTTGAATTGATGGAAAAAATCACGCACGATTGAATCGCACGAACTTGTTCTTCTGGTTAACAAATAAAATGCATATTAAAGAAGCATGTTTTTGATTCAATAATGTCAAAATATCTTTAACGACAAAATGAAGAGTGTAGAAGTATGAACAAATTTATTTTTTTCTTTGTTGGTAAAAAAACAATCATTCAAAAAAAAATTGGAATGCATTATTGTTTCCAAAATTTAGAACTATCAAATTTTAAAATTATAACAAATTCGATCAAGCCATTAAAATGATATACGAGAAAAACCACAAAATAGGGCAGTCGAATTTTTTTGGTAAGAACCCGAAACGTAGTTTATTTTTACAATTATGTACTTTGTTTATTACAGATACAAAGTTTGATAAAAATCGTTAAAATTGTTTTCGAGGAAATTTAAAAAAAATAAATTTTCTTTTCTTGCAAATGCATTTGATGTTTAGGAACTTTGGATTTAAAAAATTTTTGTTATCAACTCTTTTTTTTTTATTACAGAGTTGCAAATGATATGTTATCGAACATGTGTAGACTTAATTAAACTGCGTTATCGAAAATAATGCTGTTGCATAAAAATTTCGTTTTGTCTTTTCGAATAGTTGATTTTTGCAGTTTGCGATCTTAAAATCATTTTAAAATTGCATTTTTGATGTAAATGACGTTTTCGGCCACATATAAATGCTCTGCACCAAAATTGAAGCAAATCCGGCCAAGCCGTTAAGGCTCTAACTCAAATAACAGTGGACGTACGTGGATGCAGAGACGCAAAGAAGCACAGACGCGCAGACGAGACGCACCAACCGATAAACGAAACCCAATTTTTCTGACTACTCCATCATCCTAACATTACGATTTAGATTACAACTTCACGAAGCAAATACTTGCCCTTAAGAGCAAGTAAAAACGCGTTTGAAAGAAATTGTTCCTTCCTTACGCAGTTTATAACAGAAATGTTGCTGAAGAGCCCAAGGACATCAATTGGTCGTGCGTCGTTCATAGTAATTAAATGAAAAAATTATTTGGTAAAAGATGGATAGGCTGTTGAGCTATAGCTGAGAAGAAGTCACTTGAACGTTATTTCCTAAAATTTGGGGGCCTTATTTCCTTTCTCTGGATTTCGTTTGGGCGTTATTTCACATTTGATTTTTAAAAATTTTTATTTTGGGCATTATTTCCTTTAAAAAAAAATTTTAAAACTGGAAATAACGCCCAAATCGAGAAAAAAAAAACAATTGTTCAGAATTTTTTTGGGAGATATTTCCAAATTAATTTGGGCGTTATTTCCTAACGCTTTGAACGATATTCTTTCCAATAATATAATTTCCAATAAAAAATAAATCAAGGTTTCACATAATTTATGTTTTTTTATTTAAAAAAAAAGATACTTCAAGTAGTTTGAATGTCCTTTATACATATTGACGGTTAAACTGTAGGACCTCATAATGCGAAAAATATTAGTAATGCAAACATATCTCCAGAATAAGAGTCCCTTTTCTGACAATTTCATGGTAACAATGTTATTCTGCACATTTTGCAGAAAAAGGCAGAATTCAAAATCTCGTACTATAGATCGCCATATTCAAAATTTGGCAAGTTTTTTTTTTTTTTTTTATATTTCTGAAAATCTTGCAAGAATGATTTAAAAGGTTCTGCAATTTAATCTTCGGTATGTATGTAGCTGTAAGCCCACAAAAAAAAAATATAAGGTGCCAGTTATTGATTCCAATGAAACTTTTCATTGAACATTTTTATTTTAAGTTTTGAGGCACTAAAAAAGCGAATTCAGTGATTAATTTGATGCCAATTTAATGATGATGGCTTAATTATTTCACATAATATTTCTTTATTTCAGTAATTGAACTACCTTACCATTGATCATTGAAGTCTTAAAAGTCATTTTTTGGGAAAGGTTGGGCAAAAATGATAAATATTTGTTTGACTAAAAAAAATAATTGAATCAAGAGCTTTTTATAGGCATCCAAATAATCACTAATTTCGCTTTTTTAAGTGCTTCAAAACTTAAAATTTTCAGTGATAAGTTTCAATGAAAGCTATTACTGGCCCCCTAAGAGAGGTTTGATAGTAAAAGAAAAAACATTCAAGGAGCATATTGCCAAAAGTTAGAAATGTTCACATTCTATTCTAAACTTTCGTAGGAATTGTACTAAACACAAAACAAGCTGGACTAAATTTTATCTAAGCCTCTACGATTGAGTTTCAATGATATCGTAATCAGTCATTTTTTTCTCGAGGTTCCACTATCGGTCCCAGAAGCCCACATCGATTATTCGCTGGTGGAAGGTGCTATACTCTCGTTGAAGCCACTTGCAAATGGCTTTGTAAGTACACAGGTCACTGCTGAAATCATGTAGCTAAACTATGGTGAGAACGCCCAGGTTCGTAATCCGAAGGGTTTTTTTGATTTATTGAACGTTCCAGCAGGTTCAGATGCTCAGTTGAGGAGACACGTCGAATTTTTAATTTTCACACGTCAAATTGTTTTTTTTTCTTGGGTAATTTTTTCTGTCAACTTATAGCTTTGCACTAAGGGAATTGCAAATTTCTATCCAAGAATTTACACGAACTAAATTTGGTATCATTTTCTTATACGTCATTAATTAGGCACGTTATGAACTGAAATGTTTATTTTGCAAGCGAAAACTTCAAGCTCAAATATTTAGATTTTCCTATTTACGATTTTTAAAAAAAAAATTTCACTCATATATCAAAACATTCATTTGATATTAAACTCGTTTGCATACCTCTACACTCTTGCCCAAGAGGACCCTTTGCTCTGTATTTCGTTCCGATAGTCAATCCTATATTCTAAAGTGCTTTTCGTTCCAAACTTTAAAAAAAGAAATAAAAAAACAATATTTTGTACTTTTTCCACCTACGGATTAATTTTGTTCAGTCTTGCGTTATTATTTTTGTGATCTGTCAAATCAAGAAACCAAAAAAACAAAGCTGAAAGGAAACCAATTGAGTTTTTAAAGAAGCTTTTGGACCGAAAGCAGTAGCTTTCATTCCCCTTTTGAAATAGAGAGGCCCAAGGCTTCCTTTTAAAGAAGAATATACTTAAATATTTATTCGACGGCACTGGCAAGATTTTATCAATTTAAATAAAATTAAATTTGGTAGCGCAACAGCTTATGTAGAACCAGTGACTTACAACTCTCAACTATTCCTGTGTGCTTGTTATTAGCAGGAATGGCGCGGACCTACAATATTCTACCGAATCGGCTAAAGGCACCTTTTCACGACTAGAGATATTCTTGGAGAACTTCTTAATTCGTCACAAGTGGCATTAACCCGTGAAAAAAAAATTTTTTTAGATGGCAAAGGCTGGGAATCGAACCCAAGACCTTCAGCGTAGCAGTTCTACGCACTTATCTATCTACCTTTGTCTATTCTGTGATTCATTTGCTTTAATTAAGTTTCCTTTTTGACTCTAAATGTGTTTCATTTGGTCTAAAAGTTGACAAGTTTTCACATGAAAAAAAGTCCACCGAAAATAAAATCAATAAGCATAAAAAATAATTAAAAGTATTGCTTAAATCATTTAAGTGCCGGCAGCACCGATTTTCAAAACAATTTAAACTATTTTACAAAAATTAAATTCACAACAATTTCACAACCTAATTTTTCGCCAATTTATGTAGGGATTATATATAATGGAAATTCATGTTGTTTCCTTCAATTTGAACTTGAATATTTTTCTTTCACATGCAAATATACCCTTAAGAGAAAGGATAATTACATTATATTTTCATTTTTACTCTCTAATTAGGTCATAATGTTTATTTATTTGGCATTTGTTTCATATGCTTCGAAGAAGTTTCGTGCTTTGACTTAATTTACAGAAAAAAAAAAAAAAAAAAAAAAAAACAGTTCCAACAGGCCTCAAGGTTATCGGGTTTCAATAATAATTTTTTTTTGCTAACTACCGAAGAAAATTGGCAGTTATAGCTTTAAAAAAAGAGAGACCTTTAGGTCAACAATTATTGGATTTGTTGTTTTTATAATGAAAGAACTTGACATAGTGACAGGTTAGTAATTTTCTGTAAATATATATAAATACGTTACAAATTTGTTTGTTTTTCTTGTTAAGCTTATTAATTACTTTGAAAAATGGAGATAATTGGAATAAAATTGTTGTGTTTAGTGTTAGGCGAAATAATCAAGGTGTTCATGCTTGCACACTTTTGAACTGATTTTCATGGTATCATTTATAGTGAAGTACCTAGGTACCAAATAAATCAAAACTGGTAATTTTTGTTTTGTTGAAAGTCACTAGTATAATTGTTGTAACCAGTTCTACTACGAACTTGCTTGATACTTTTATGTAAAACAAATTAGTCTTTTCCATTTTCGATCAGTCATTCTCAGTCCTTTTGCACTCATTATCTGTCATGATACACGATAATTATGGTCTGTCGCTAAAATATGGCACAAATTATTAGCTTTTGTGAGTCGTTAAAGTGCAAAGTTAATGTTTTAAAAAAGTAATAAAAATGATATGTTATTTAGTGTCCAATTCTAACGACAATTCTAAAGAATTCAGCAAATCATGGAAGTCGCATTCAGCATCAATTTTCGCTTTCAATACATTAAACTCAGCTTCAAATTTCACCTTAACGTAATTACTTGAATTTAATTCAATTTAAAATTCACCTTCAAAGTTTTATTCAGTTTCATGGAAAAGTCACATTTAGTATCAATTTAATCTTCCTCTACAAAAACTCATTAGTCTCATTAAGACTCCAATTCAGCTACTTGTTCAGATTAATTTTCGAGTTCTGTGTCAATTTCAGTGAGTACCTATCAAAAACACCGAATACATTTTATTCAATTCAGCACGATATAGAAGTAATTTATGAATTCATTTTCAATTTCATTTCAAGTTTTATTTAATTCAGCATAACATAGAAGTCACATTCAGCGTGAAGTTATGATTGGAATACTTTATATTCAGCTTCAAAATTCTCTTATACTTCAATTTGAATCATTCTATCAATTTCTCGGGCCGTGTTTTATTCAGCAACATGTAAAAGTCACATTCAGCGTGAATTTAAACTTTCGGAACAAACCATATATTCATGGTCTTATTAAAATTTTAATTCAGCGAATTTTTCAGATTAATTTTCTACTTCTATTTTCATTTAGTATCAAATACACCGAACGAGTTTTATTCAATTCAGCACAATATAGAATTCAGATTCAGCGTCAATTTCAGCTTCGAATAACCTATTTTCAGCTTAAAAATTCACCTGTTCAATTTATTCATTATCAAGAATTCACATTAATTCAATTATTCAGCATCATGTAAAAAGTCACATCACATTTTAATCTTTTTCTATAAAACTTATATTCATGGTCTTATTAAGATTCTAATTCAACGCCCTGTTCCGATTAATTCTCGACTCTTTGTTAATTTCATTGATTATCAAATAACGCCAAACAAGTTTTATTCAATTCAGCATAACATAGAAGTCACATTCAGCGTCAATTTAAGCTTCATATATAAACAATTTTTTCAGCTTCAAAATTCACCTGCAGGTCATTATCAAGAATTCACTTTAATTCAATTACTCAGCATCTTGTAAAAAGTCACATTTAGGGTCAATTTAACCTTCTTGTACAAAATATTTTATGTATTTATGGTTTTATTAAGATTCCAATTCTGCAATTTTCGGCTAAAATATCTATTTCAATGTCATTTAGTCTCCAATTCATGGTACAATTTTTTTTTCAATTCAGCACAACATAGAAAACATATTCAGCATCAAATTAACCACCTCATACACAATCTATGTTCATAATTTTTTATTAAAAACCTTATTCAGCATCATATTCAGCTTCACACCCAACATAAATTTGAGCTTAACATAAAGTCGTCTCTTCATATTAATGTCACATCACCTCAACCGACATTCCTTACAATATTCAAAGTAGCTTCGCTCTAAAGGGACATCTTGTATTCCTTTAGGGGTTAATCTTATAAAATTTATTACTTTTTCTTCCATCATTAATGTCACAATATCACTCTATCAATCTTTGCATATATTGCCATCATAATTCTTGTACAACACAATTTATAACCCCATACCTACTGTATCTTATTTATTTTTTTTTTTTTTTTGTTTTTTGGATAATATTGCAACATTGTAAGTGTGTATATTTTTGCACACATTGTAGCATGTGTTTTTTTTTTTTTGATTATTTTTGCTTCCGATAAACAATGCTGTGCAGACAAAATTTATTAAATTATATAGTTTTTTTAAAGTTAACGTAATTTTATAATGGATATGGCAGGGTTGTAAAAGAATGCATTCTTTTGTGAATGCAGTCTTTAAAAATCATTTATAGAACTCACCTAAAAGATTGCATTCATTGACTTCATTTTTAGACTTCAGTTTTACAATCACCATTCACTTGAATCAAAAAGATTGTAATCATTTTTATTCCCATTCATTTAACTGCAATCAATTGAATGCAATCTTTTGGGAATTCATGCATTCTTTTCACTCTTTGCATTTCCATTTCCATGTGGAAACTGGGGAAAAAGTTTAATGGGGCCAGAGCACGTAGGGTTTATGGAGGGACGGGAATGCAAAAAATAAGGAAGGAATGCAAAAAATGAATGAATTCCCAAAAGATTGCATTCAATTGATTGCATTTAAATGAATGAAAATAAAAATGATTGCAATTTTTTTGATTCAAGTGAATGGTGATTTATTTTGCAATCACCACTCATTCACTTGAATCCAAAATATTGCAATCATTTTAATTTTCATTCATTTAACTGCAATCAATTGAATGCAATCGTTTGGCAATTTATTCATTTTTGCATTCTTTCCTTTTTTTTTAAGTCTGAAGTCTCAAAGTGAAATCAATTAATACAATCATATTATAAAAGACATTAACGATTGCATTCACAAAAGATTGCATTCTTTTATAAGCCCGGGGTATGGTTCCTATCTATAAAGCTTATTTATAACTCATGTTTTAGTGCTCCAACCATCTTTTATATAGAGTTATTAAAATAAGGATAAAATGTCAGTCTTCATTTCCGAATTAAATAAAAATAATTGGGGGTTTTAAAAAATCATACTAAAGGGTGTTTTTAAGCCTGTAAAGTTTGACTGTTTGCTTTTAAAAAATTCAAAAGTTGACACGAATTTTCAGAACTCAAAACATTGAAATTAATGGAAAGAATCACTTCTCTCTCTTACAATCTACCCAAATGACTATAGAAAGATTTTATATTTAAGTTTTTTTTTGCACAGCACTGTATATGAGTTTCTTTTTATATGAAATTCTACTAGTTTTATCATAAAATGTATAATACTTTGCCCAGCAATATCCATTTTCCAGAAGACGAATTCCTCTTCATTCTATTTTCATTTGTAAGTTCATGCAAAAATGCAAATTAATTTATCTATAAATATGTACATATTAATTAAATGGAGAAAAAATAAATTAAATAAAACACATAAAGGGGTTGCACGTGTTTGCCTTTAAATCAAAAAATATTTGCAGATAAATTTGCGTCTAAATGAATTCTAAAAATATTAAAATGGAAGTTTTGGTAATGTAGTTCTGAGCAAATATAGCAAAATTCTTGAATAGGGGGTCAAAGTACCCCCAAGAAAAAACGTAAAACTTGAATTTTACAGACAAAATCATGAACATGAATTTTAAGAATCTAGTAAAATTCTTAGTTGGGGGGGGGGTCAAAGTTCTCCAAAAAATATGATTTATGACCGTCAATTTTATGGAAAAAATCACGAACATCAAATTTGAAGCTTCTGAACCTATCTACAAGAAAAGTTTTCAACATTTTTCTGTATGAGCAACTGTTTTGGAGTAGATTATTCGATTTAAAAAGTAGAGGCCCAATGGCTCTACCTTCATTGTACCCAAATATATTAGATAAAAATCAACTTCTTGATCACTTCAGAGAATGTAATGCAACATCATAACTTAAAAAGATTTGTAGGTATTTAATTTCATAATAATATGCTTTCTGAAGACCTCATACTATTTTTTTTCACGTAACCAATACTTAAGCTAAGAGACCAGGTAAGAAAATCATTATTTTTTTGTTTTGTTTTTGAAACTGGAACAAATGATTATACCTACATCACATACTACCTATTTACAAATTTGTTTGCATTTTTATTACTACCGGTTGTTGGTTTTGTTGTTGTTTTTTTTCTATTATTATTATTGTTGTTGTTTTCAAAATGACGTTCACACAAGGTTATGTTGCATGTGACGAACAAGTTTGAGGTAAAAAAAAAAATATAAAAATGGGACGAGAGGAAATAGAGCGAAATGTAAATATAGGTTTGCGCGCCAATTTTGTTGACTTTGTTAATTTTTTTTTAATTCTTTTTTTATCGTGACGAGAATTAAAATAGTAATTATAGTTGGAAGCTAAAGCACAGACATTTTTACAGGCAATGTGATACACGGAGGAAAAATGTTTGGAATGCAAAGAATTTATAAATATATATTTTAGTCGCCAAAGATTTTAATTATTAATATTATATTATTATGGCGACTGAGTTGCTTTATAACTATGATAGAAGCCGGCACGCGGCGTCAAATTTAAATATATTCTTGGCAGCGGCGTCAACGTTTTAAAGTTTATTGTTACCTGCCAATATGCGGATTGGCTCTGTTCTTAATTCAGTCATGCAGCTTAGTCAGTATTTAACTGACAGTTATTTTAGTTTTAGAGCCAGCAATGGATTTGCATATACTCGTCATTTAAGTAAGGACGAAAAATTGCAAAGTCAGAAATATTTATGACTATCATGTAAAGAATACGTCAGACTAACACTAAGGTTCGTTCGATTAGGTTCTAATTTATTTGAATATAAAATAAAAAAGACCTTATCATCCGTAGTGTAAGTGTACCTTAGACAGAAATTTTTAAATTTTGTAGCCATAAATGTTTTTATAAAAAAAGTAACTCCTGTAAATCTGCATATCACTATCTATATCTTGACTTTGAACCTAAAACGATTTTCTTAAAATTGTTAAACTTAAGGTTTATAGACGCGAATTTTTATTTCTGTTTCAAAATTAACAGGTATATGTGCCTAGCCATACAGCTTTTATAAAAAAGGTACTTTAACTCAAAAACGTCTCTAATGATTTAAAAAAAAAGAAAATGTGTGCTATTTAAAATTTATATGGTCTGAATTTTGATTTTTAACGGCTCCTATACCTGCAACAGCACCATTTTTTTTTTTTTTTGACTTTCTGGTTTAAGGCTAAGCCGATTTCGATCAAAATATTGATGGTAATTCATTGTTAAAATAAAAAAGTATACAAAAATTATTTCTACCTATTTAACACCAAACAAAATTTGTTCAATTTGTACAGCAAGCTAGCTGGACTGCCCGCTCCGCACGGAATTTTTCATCAAATTTAGCTTTTAAAAAAGTGAAATAAAAAATTATAGGGGCTTTACAAGCAACGCTTTTTAATGAATTTTTTGGCATCCTCCAAAATTGTATATACACAAATGTAGCAGTCTGAGAGCGTTACGCCATCTGTTGGTCTCAATTCAATTCAATTCAATTCTTTATTGAGGCTTTTTGAAACACATGATTTGTTTTTACAATTTAAACTTAAAAAAATAGCATGTAGCCGACTTAAAAATATGCCTGGCAAAACAATTCAAAAAGATATTTCATTACATACCTTACAAAATTTATGGGATACTTTTATTTTGTATATCAAACTGTATTTATATGCTTGCTCCCGGCATACTTTCTTTATTTTAATTAAATATACTTACAAACTATGACTAGACATACATACATACAAAAAACGGCCAAAAATGGCAACAAAAATAATATCATTAGAAAATACGTTTTTATTTTTCAAAACAAAAGAAATTAATATTCAAAAAAGGAAAAAAAAAATAAATCAAAAATATAATCAGAGTGCGATATTTTGAAAGGGACTTTTATCCTCTCAGGTTGAGGTTTGAGACTCTCTCATAGAAAGGAACACTAGAATCCGTATTTAAATCGGGTACAATACTTGACAGAGATCTATCATTAAGCATGTTGAATGGAGATATATAATAATTATTTAATAAGCAATCTGTTGTATTAGAATCAAACAAGGATCTCATTATTGCATTCGGATGGTTTTCAATACGTTGGAGTTTATTTGTTGTGAGATTTATTAAATATGTTAAAAGTGGAGTTACTTTGCATGATTCATAAATTACTTTATTCGAAAAGTATTTTTTGTTTGCTCGTCTAAATTTTCCGCAGCAAAATCTCAAAATTTGTCTTTCAAATTTTTCAATTTCTTTGGCTATTGTGGGAGAAATAGTAAACCATGAGCAGAACCCGTATGCCAAAATTGGACGAATTAAAGTTTTATATAAAAGTATTTTTGTATTCTTCGACATTGCCCTAGAGTGTAAGACTGGTTTTAATGTAGCGGTTACAGCTTTGGCTTTTAGTAATGTTTTACGTGCATGCTTATTAAAAAGGAACCTATTATGAAAGTTAATTCCTAGGTACTTCATTTCAGAGCTTAGAGAAATAGGATTGTTATTAATTGTCAATGAAAGTGTTTTGCTTTCTTTTACAGCCAGTCGATGGTCCATAGGCCAAAAGTCCACAATGGACTTTTGACCCACTTGGGGGGTTACAAGTCCAATTGATTTATAACCCACCCTCATGAGCCAGAAGTCCACAAAAAAATGGGTCAATATTTCATAATTTTAGAAATAAAGTGGGTCATAAGTGCACAAACATTTTATGGATTTTTTTAAAATTACCCAAGGAACTGTTTATTAAGAAAACTGTTGACATTGGCGCCTGCCTGGCGGCTGGACATACCCTAAATGGACCAACGCAGTTGTGTGCGCAGTACAAAGCCCCCCAAAAAGGGAGTTAAAATCCCTGGGAGCCGCAAAGAGGGCCACCCAAGGTACTGCAACGGAATTGCGTGAGTGGTACATGGGACCCAAAAAGGGAGTTGCAATACTTTGAACTCACTTGATACACTGGTTGTCCAAGAGAACGCATATTTTTCCCATAAAACCTTTAAAACTGGATAAACTGAATATTTTTTAAATCACTATACTCAGTCAAAAATCAACAATCAATCGGCCAGAAGTCGACAAGAATGCCCATCAAGGTGAGTAAAAAATCTGCAGTAGATTAGTGTACTTTTAACCCACCAGAGTGGGTCAAAAATCTATTATGGACTTTCGGCCTGTGGACTTATGACCCTGCGTCGTTTACTATACAAGAGTAAGTTGGGTATATTCAATCGCGCATTTTTTGTTTGTTAAACTCAAATATATATCCCACAAAAAAATCATCATCCTTTGCTGATTTTGTTCACGCCAGAATCGTGCTCCTTCATCCCACATCACTAAACAACCATTGATTCTGTTAATTAAATCTTAAATCACTGAACCGAAACACCGTTCAATAAAGTTTTCAACAAAAAAAAAAAAAACTTTTTTATTTCCAACCTTTCTCCTTCGTCAATGGGAAAAAAAATAAAAACTTTAATTCTTCAGAATAAAAAAGAAATAACTTAATTCACCTCTATTCGAGCAGAACAATGAAATAAAAAGTCCGCATCTCCGCTTACGAAAACAAATTCCATTTTATAAACTTATTTTTTTCATTTTGCTCTTCTGCCAAAAAGTCCTTAATCAATTTTATTGCAGTTTTGTTGAAAAAGTAAAAATCAAATAAAAACTTAAAAAAAAAACATACAATTGATTACCAAAATTGTTTGGCAAAAAAGTTTCATATCATAAATTTCATTCCACGCAATCGATCGAGAAGAAGTTTCATTCTTTTTTTTTGCAGTTTTTATAAAATTCCCTCATTTCCGTCTCTCAAGAAGGATCATCCCAAACCACCACTTTGCCAAGGATACAAAAAAAATATAACCAAGCAACAACTTGAAAATGCAGTTGTATATAATTATTCTCTATGGTGATTTCTTTTGAATAAAATCACTCCACTGAACTTCTTGTGGCATATACCACAAGCAAGTCCCTAAAGGGATACATTCTTCTGCAGCGACGACCTTCATCCTAAAGGATTCTTCTTCACTTAACCCTGAAGTTCTTATATATATAAGATGAGTATTTATAAAGTACACTAGTTAAATTATTTCCGACTCGAAACAAGGTACAGTGGTTGAGGGGAGAGGATAGAAGGTAAGGAGGAATGTACACCCTCTAATTAAAGGGGTTGAATATAATCTCCATAAAATCCTCCCCTGCATGATGATGACTGAAAAAAACGTTCTACAAAAAAAAGGTCCTTTAGATAGAATTATAGTGAATTTTCAGTTAAATTACAGATGTGGCGAACAAAGAAGAGAGAAGTTGAAGACAGACAAAAAAAGTCCGACGTTGAGTTTATTTATTTGATTGTATTATATTATGCCCTTTTTCCCTTTCTGACTTTCATATAACCAATTCCAACCCACTTAGTTACACCCCCCCTGTACCACCTTCCCACAGAGCAACATCAACGTAATCATAATCATTAAATATACATTCAGTGAAGAGAATGAGATACAAACGCCGCCATCTCGTCGTGGTTTTTTGGCCTGAAAGGGTAACTAGCGGAATCTTGTTATATCCTTCTATCTGTAATGAAATTTTTGAAGAAAACAAAATAAATAACAGAAAAAACCTTCGCTGAATGGAGTTTTCAGTTTGTTTCGTTTTATACAAACGATGAAATATTTTCATCCTTTGTATAGTTCTGCTAGGAAATTTAAAATAAACTACTTATGTTTTACAGGGTTACCATGTGAAAATTTTCAATGTGAAATATCTTGTTTGCAAAAATATGCAAATGAATTTATAACAAAGTTAGTAATAGATCGTATTCAAACCTATCGCGAAAAAAATTTCCCCTGGGTTTTTCCCATTTTGGGAAATTTGTTACCAAATTAGTTCAAATATTCCTTTCAGTCCAATAGCTATCGTGAATAATTTCTTCCACGGGAGTTTTTCTTTATTTAAATGTGAACATATCCGCAAGAAAGTTGTTGGGGAAAAACAATATCGTGAGAAATTCGCCATGGGAAACATTTTTTCATCATTAATTATTTTTTCCCGGGAAAAATTGGTGATAGAGCTTATTACGAACAACCTCTATTCGCGATGGGCAACATTTTTTCATCATTCATTTTTTTCCCGGGAAAAATTGGTGATAGAGCTTACTACGAACAACCTCTATTCGCGATGGGAAAAATTTTTTCATTAATTTTTTTTCCCGGGAAAAATTGGTCACATGGCTTATTACGAACAACCTCTATTAGCGATGGTAAACATTTTTTAATCATTAATTTTTTTTCCGGCAAAATTTGGTGATAGGACTTATTACGAACAACATAGTATTCGTGATGGGAAACATCTTTTCATCATTAATTATTTTTTCACGGGAAAAATTAGTGATAGAGAGCTTATTACGAACAACCTCTATTCGCGATGGGAAACATTTTTTTACTCACTAATTTTTTTTCCGGCAAAATTTGGTGATAGGGCTTACTACGAACAACCTCTATTCGTGATGGGAAACATCTATTCATCATAAATTTTTTTTACCGGGAAAAATTGGTGATAGAGCTTATTACGAACAACCTCTGTTCGCGATGGGAAACATTTTTTCATCATTAATTTTTTTTTCCCGGGAAAAATTGGTGACAGGGCTTATTCCGAACAACCTCTATTCGGGATGGGACACATTTTTTCATCACTAATTATTTTTTCCCGGGAAAAATTGTTCACGCGATGGGAAACTTTTTTTTCACTATTAATTATTTTTTCCCGGGAAAAATTGGTGATAGGGTTGATTACCTAGAAACAACCTCTATTCCACTTCAAACATCTAGGATGAGTAAAAAGTTTGAAAGTTAAATTTTAAGCAGCAACTGCATTCACTCTGGCAACCCTACACTCTTATACTATCAGACTATCATCAACCACTTCCGCTCTATATCGTTCTCAGGAAAACAAAAAACAAGAGTCAGAGAGAAGATGTCTGTTTTCTATATTCTGAATGTTGCAAGTTTTATTTGCAAAAAGTGTAGTTTTCTTTTTTTTTTTATTTTGTCCTTTCGAATGAATGAATGAAATTATTATACTTTCCTCTTATAGTGAAAAGCTTTCTTTTTTTTTCAATTTTATTTTAAGCTAGAAGCGGTTTTTAGCTAAATAGACGGGTTATTTAATTTTGCCGGATGATGGTTGAAAAGTGGCGGAACATGGTGCTTTAGAATAAACACCGCAGGACTTTTATTTTTTTTTTCTTTTGTTGTTGTTGTTGTTTATTCCATATTAAAAAAGGTTCATTTTGTGTTTTCAATTAAAAGAAATATTATCTCGAGTTAAGTTTAAGAAAGAAGAAGAAAAAAACAAGTGAAGCTAAAACAATTTTCTTAGGAATTATTTTCTGAAGTTGCAATGTGGTTGATGATGTTTTTTTTTTTTTTCGAGACAATGCAGATATTTTAGAACACTTTTGTGGTTTTTGCTAGCGAAGCAGTTAAGATATATTTTCTTTGAAAGTGAGATTTTTTTTCTTGCTTAAATTTGAAATAAGTTATAAGTGGTTTTCTTTTTTTTTCAATTTCGCAAAATACCCACTAAAAGTGGATTTAACATCCATGTGCAGAAACTTCCTGTCTTAAAAAAAAAAACAAACAAAATTGAAAATTAGTTAATAAAACCAAAAAAGAAGGTTTTGAAATTTCAAACTGTTACGTATGTGACACAACCAGTTTTGGCCACTTAAGTGCCACTTTAAATAGACTATGAGACTGCTTAAAGCTATATAAATTCGGACTTAATATAATTTTTAAATTCAATTGTGAATTTTGCTGTCTGACAGTAGATCACAATATTCCACTGATTTCCCTAGATTGTCAGTTTGATAAAAAAAATCTCATATATCGACGATTAAAGTGCAGGACTTCGCAGGTCCTATTTTGCATGTTTATTTCTTTGGAAAAAGAAAAAAAAAACCTGAGACATTTTGTGTGTCGATCTATGGTAAAAAGTTTTGAATGCTGTCTTTTTTAGTAAAATTTTCAAAATAATATTGTTATGCTGAAATTTCGAACAGGTGGCTCGGATTCTACTGATTTTTGTGTATTAATAATATTTTGTTGGAATTTTTCGATTAACGAGGTCGTACACTTTATCCGTCGATACATTTTTTTTTTTGAACGTGCGTTACACTTACGACTTTATAAATCAAAATAGCGTAAATACCTCGAATGCGAATGTTCATCAAGTAAGGATTTCCACTTAAAAATTTTAAGGTTGGAATAATTGGAATTTGACATAAATTTGTCGTGAAAGAAATATATATTGTCTGTCAAGAAGAAAAAACAAGTGCGACCATTTTTTTTCTGTGACAAAAATCTTACAACAAATTTTACGACAGTTTTAAGTGGTAAAGCTAACTTGACGGAAATCGAACGCATTACTGATTTATTTTTAATAAAAAAATAAAAAACATTAAACATCTGAAATACTAAAACCAATATAGATTGACAATGCATTGACTTCTTGAAGTCACCCAGAAAATAATCAATATATTGTCTATGTCAACTGAAAAAACGCATGAAACTTTAACGTACACAGGAATGACGCTATATTCGTTAGTCAATCCATGTTGACGAGTTATCTGTCAAAATACATTCTTTAACTTTTAAGACGTGTCAAGGTGTGAAATTATGTGACGATCTCACAATTCGACCAAATCCGAACATTTTCAACGTTGATGAGGAGTTGACAAGAATATATGAATCAATTGATGGATTCGAAAACCTGATTTCGGATTCGAAAAAATCTGGAATTTTTTATATAAAATTTTTTTCTTCGCTTCGGAAAAAGACGTTTTTATGGCTTTTGGTTGACATTTGGATTAAAATATTCAATATACCTCAAAATTTACGATACAACTACGTCAAAATATTCCATGTACGTCAAAATATTCCATGTACGTCAAAATATTCCATGTACGTCAAAATATTCGATATACGTCAAAATATGTTTTTTACCTGTCTGTAAATCTTTAAACAGTCAAATTCCATTGAATAATGGTTAAGATTCAAAAACCTTTACAAATTGTGAATTTTTTTAGATGACCTAAATATTTTGTGGCGGACTTTTTAATCAAAATATTCGATATACGTCAAATCATTTTTTCCCATCTGTCAAACTACAAACTATCGAATATTAATGAATTATGGCTAAGATATTGATTTAATTTTTTCTTTAATTTTTTGCTCCGAAAAAAAAAACATTTCTATGGCTTTGAAAGACATTTGGATTAATCGATATACGTCAAAATATTTGATTTACATCAAAATGTAGTTTTTACCTATCTTTCAAGCGATAAACTATCAACTTTCATTGGTGGATATAGCTAAGACATTAATGGATTTAAAAACCTCTAAAGAATCCAAAAAATTTGAGATTGAGATGAAAGTCAATGCGGATTATGTGCGTTGACGCGACTGAAAATTCTACTTTGTCAATGTGGTGATATATTCAACGCACTGACAAGCATTCTTTCGATGTGTCTTGACTGCTTTAACAGGGCGATTAGACGGTCACAATTGGTCAGTTTATATTTCAGAGTCCTCATTAATTTTCCTCCGACGAAAATTGAGCACCAGTATCCAAATTTTTTTCCTCTGTATTTGACAAAAAAAAACTCAGAAATTTTGCTGAGAAATTCTGTTTATATATTTCTGAGATTGTTGAAGTTCTCAGAAATATAAACTGACCAAATAAATTAAATCAAAATTCCTGTCAACGCGAGTTTCAAAGGAGTGTCATCAAATCATTAACAACATTCTACCAATTACAATCACACACCTTGACAACTTTCGGACAGAATATGACGTCATTTTTAAGTTAGAGTTAAAATATTAACCAATTCCATTGACCTAGAGACGTTTGTAGCTTTATGATTGGAAATTTTCAAATAAAGTAATTTTAAGTTTTAAAAAAGTGACAGATATACAGTAGGTACCAATGTATTTAAAATTTTATTGCATTGTACGCTAAATAAAAGTTTCGAAATACTGAAATTCTTATTTCCAAATTATATGACAGAAAATAACAAACCAATTTCTTTAATATTAATAATTTTTTATATTTTATTTCATTCGCGAATTTTGATTATTAACCGTCTAATCGCCACGTAAAGGCAATCAAGACACATCGACAGACTGCTCGTTAGTGAGTTGACGTTTAAAGCAAAATTCTTTCGTTTTAGATCTTTGTCGAAGAAAGCAAAAGCGACATCTTGCGACTAACATTAGTAATAACAAGTCTAATGATTGCTCAAAAGGAAATGGTTACAAAAAATGGTTCATCTCGTTTAAATCAAAAATTTTCAGTATGGTCTCGGTATCGGCCTCATATATAACTAAAACTCCTATAACGATTGTCAATTACCAATTGATAGTTGATAAATATTGAAAATCAATATAATGTTACAATCTAATTGACGGAAATTTTGTTCATTGAGAAATATGCAGATCGTTGTATGTGAATTACATGAAAATTGATAATTATTACGGAATAGTTGATTAGTTTTTTTAATTAATTGAGTTTTAGTGTACCAAACTGCAATATTATTTATCAACTATCAATTGATAATCGTCTAAGTTTTCTCTTGGTCTCTCGTTTATTTTGTTTTGTCGCTTCTTTTTTTTTTTTGTGGTGAATATATAGAACTCTGACTTTGAAGCAAAAAACTTCTAAATATAAACGTGCGTCGGGAAAAACATGAATTGGTTTTTTAATTAATTCCATCATCTTCACTGATCATCAAGCAGGGCCGGACCAACCATATGTGCAAGATGTGCAAATGCACAGGGCGCAAAATTCTGCGGGCGCATTACCAGGAGCAAGAAAATATAATCTGATCTTGCGCAAAGAAATCTGTACTGCCATTTGTATTTTAACCACAAAACTTGTTCAATTATAATCGCAAAATATCATACAACACAGCTGCGCTAAAAATTATTTCTTGCACACTAACTAATATCACTTTAATTAATGCATTTAAGGGGAATCTTTAATGTTAACGGATGAACTTTTGATGACTCCAATAATTGGGGACATTAATCTGAAAATCTTATTAAAAACATAGTTTTAAAGGCACTGTCTACAAATCTTGCACAGGGCGGAAGTTTGCCTTGGGCCGGCCCTGTCATCAAGACTAAATTCTTCATAAAATAATCAAATACTACCACAAAAAGCTTCTAAATATTTGATTGAAAAATTGATTTTATAACTGAAAATAAAGAATTAAATTTTCAATATTTTCAAGAGCCGACCTAGACCCCTGAGACTCTCGGGAAATTTCACTCCAAAAACTACAGTCTCATCTCGTTCAGGTCTCGAATGCTATTAAGCTAATATCATTTCATGGCCAGCCCTATACTAGGTTAAAAAAAAAAAAACTAAATTAAAATTCTTCAGATCTTTTATTTTGAAAAAACTTTACAACCAATAAGTCTACATAAATATGTAATAAGTACTTTGTAAGGACAAACAACACAACACTTCACTATTTCCGAAGCACATGTTTATTATACTTTGTGGTGTCTAAAAATGTGCATCACCTCAAAGAAAAACATTGAAAAACAACTACATAAATAAAACAAAAAAACGCACCTTCAGTTTTTATTTTTTTTTATTTGAAACAAATAAACAAAATCATAGGCCGCTTAGCATCACACAATCACATTACTTTCGCTTTAAGTGAAGTGTAAATATTTGCATTTGTTGGATATTTTATCCAGATCCGTTTTGAGATACAAAGTGAATGAGAATGCATGTATATGCGGGTAGTATAAGCGGCATGGTGGCGGCCGCGACGCACAATGGATCTTTTTGACAAAATTTCACGCAACAAAATCATCATAATTGAAAACTTCGATGGCCATGTGGATTTAATTGAATTTAAGTACTAGATGCATTTTTGAGACTTCTTTTATTTTAAAAAGTTATATTTTGATAAAAATATAACACAATTTTAATATAATTCTGTCTTTTTAACATTTAAAAGAATTGTCCTTTTTAATAGAAACCTAATTCAAAATTCACTCAGTTGAAAAATTGCCACAATTTTTTTTACTCAAAATCAAAATTAACAAACTAATTGATAAAAAACCCAATTAAACTTGTCAATTGATAGTTGATAAATATTAAAAATCAATGTTTAACAACACAATTGTTAAATTTATTGATCATTTAGAAGACCAAATTGATAAAATAATTGATAAAAATCCTTATTACAAGTGTCAATTTTCGATAAAATTAAAAATCGATATTCAACAAAGCAGTTGATAAAAATTTGTCAAAATAACCGATGAGAATAGATTTATATAATATTAAAAAAAAAAGTTTTGATAAGCCAAAATTGACGAAATAAATGATAAAAACTACTATTACAATAATTGTCAAAATATAAATATAAAAAATTGATACTTAAAAACCCAATTGATAAAAGTTTTGATCATTAAGAATGTAGCAGACGTTGTTTATTGGAAGAAATTTGATAATTTCTAAAGAATTGTTGATCACTTTAACAAAAATTTCACTATTTATCAACTATAATTAATTCATAATTGACAACCGTAAGAAAATTGTTGAATAATGACATGGATTTACACGGAGGTTAATTGAAGCTTTTTAGTTATCTCTCTGTAAAAAAATGAACCAGTTGGAAAAAAAGAACATTTTGGTTTAAATAAAATTCAAAATGGTCCACTGTTTCTATTTTTAGAATTTACAAATTCATCAGTATAGGTAGGTAGGAAAGGCTGAGGATCCTAAAATGTATTTGCCATTTATTTTATTTCATGTTTTTTTGTGCTTCACAGTTTAATTATAGGCTGTGATGGTTGGTATTTAGCGAAACGAATTTCATCCTCTTTTTTTTTTTTGAATTCCTTGTTTCAAGTTAAATATAGCAAAGCAACTCTTCCCTTAAATTTAAAGATCAAACTTCAAAAGGGAATTTTCTAAAAAAAAAAAACCGATGGGGATGGAATGGAGGAGGAGTAGCAGTTATAATATAGGTACCTAGAGGTAGATGGGTGAACGTGTTGTTTCAAATCAAACACCTCTATATAAAGCCCTTTATAGGACTCGAATATTTATGTGAAAACCATAAAAACCACTTCAAACAAAAGATTCCAAATCAATTATTTGAAAATTGGAGTTTATTTTTCTTTTTTTTTTTAATTCTATCCTTTGTCTGCAATTACACTTGCAATTTTCAAACAGTGTGTGTTTTTTTTTAATTCGTTATAGGTACTTTTCTGCACACATTTTAATTGATGAATGTGAGCGTGATGAATTTTTTTTTACTTTTAAAATTCATGTAGTATAAGGCGATACACTCAAAATTCGTTGTGTCCTTTTAGGTTTCTGTATGGAATATCTCATCGATTTAGTTGAAGAGTGAATAGAATTTATACTATGTATACATATATCTATGAAGTACAAGGTTGCTCTATTCGTATTCCCTCTAAAAAAGGATTTTTTTTTTCATTTTTGTCAATGAAGTCCTCGGTAGCAGACAAATTGAAAATAAAGAGTTGATCGATTGGATTTTTTTTTGTTAGTGAATTATGTATTGAGATTTGTACAGGATGTTGTACCTATATGGCTTTCAATGTGTAATCCTTTTTCTACACTAGACTGAGTCTGAGAGATTGTATTTTTCTGTTTTGGAAAATTTAAAGATTTTTTTTTTGTTTGAGTATTATATGAGGTTTTATTTAAATTAAGTTTTCTAGAAATTAAAGGACTGGAAAAATTTGCTTTCAATAGAAGCTCAATTTTTCTATAATCCTGTATAAAGTACAAATAGTTTTGAACGGTTATTTATAGCAAGAAAATCAAAATTTACTTGACTTTTAGTGTAGAAAGAAGGCGTTAGGTTCGGTGTTTTTGCCCAAAATCATAAAGCCCAAATCGAAAATATCTTAAAGCCCAAAAATTATAATAAAGCCCGAAAAATTAAATAAAAATTGCCAAAAAAAAAAACCCAAAACGAATGTCATAATGCCCAATTTATTTTTGAAAACAAAGAACGCCCAAATCGTTGATTGCCGTTTCGTCCAAATTATTTTTTACAACATTTTCATTATTTGGGCTTTATTATCTACCTTGGGAAATAAGACCATAACGCTGATTTTAAATTAGAAGTGCTTAATACCCAAACAAAATAGGGTCTACCACGATATAGAAAACAAAAAATGGGACATAAATCCCATATTTTTTAGAGGCATAGAAGACAATAATTTGTTGATGTTTTATTTATTTTAATAAACAGTTACGTATGTGCGGCGTTAGGCAATAACGCCGAAGGAAGTAACGCCCAAATCGATTTGGAAATATCGCCTAAAAAAATTCTGAAAATTGTTGTTGTTTTTTTTTCTCGATTTGGGCGTTATTTCCAATTTTTTAATTTTTTAGGAAAGCAAAATAAAAATTTTAAAAATAAAATCTGAAATAACTCTCAAAATTGGAAATATCGCCCAAAAAAATAAAAAAAAGAAATAACGCCCAAATCTTAGGAAATAACACCACATTTTCGATTACACAAAATCTTTAGTGGCTTCCTGTTTGCTATAAGATATAACAGATAGAGAAATGAAGGTAAAAATCGGGCATCTTTTAAGATTGTTTAATAAGATTTTTCAAAAAAATAAATAAAACTCAATACCTACTAACATTTACAATATGGATTTTTGAAAATTAAAACGGCGTATAAATAGTGAGGTATGCAACGCCCCTGCTTGGACACGCACTATAGGATTTGGGGTGTAGTTTTCATTTTTATTTGAGGCTTGGGTCTCATTTTGGTGGGACTTAAGCCTCAAATTAAATTTCGGCTTTATGTCTCACTCAAGTGGGACGTAAGCCCCAAAAATAAAAATTGAGCTTTATGACCCTGGGCCTTATGTCCCTGCGCCGAATTTTTTAGCAACATTCATAAATGTTCCGAATTAATATGAAAACAAACATATTATACATTCCTTACTTTTGTGAACAGTTTTCTTGAAAACAGTTACCTTGGGAGGCGGGTTTCTAGGATTTATCTCGTTCTTTGTGTCCTCTGTCACTCTCACGCAAGTCCGTTACTCCGCTTAGGGTATGTTCAGTCGCCTGCCTGGCTAATGTCAAAAATTTTCTTAACCAACACTTGGGTGGCTCGCTTACCAAATGCATACCTTATAGTGGTGAAAGCCCAATTTCCACAAATGTGACAGAGACATGCATATTTTAAAAATAAGCACAGCTTAAAGAATTTAAGCTTGGAAGTACAGCAAACGAACATAATCGGCCTTATCACAGGCCCCGTCGTAATAGATTCGTACTACGAATCTTGAAAAAAGTATCAAAGCACCGTCGTCGTAAGAAAAATATTTCCACGATTTTGTTGACTATCGATATAACTTTTCACGACCTCTGAATTGGTTTGAAATATTTCCGTTTAACGGCAGGTTTAATACATTTTTCGACATTCGTAGTACGAATCTATTACGACGGGGCATGTGATAAGGCCGAATGAAATTTTAACAGCCAGGCTCCAATATTCGTAGTAAATAAGAGCTAATATCAAAAATTAAAACATTTTTCTAGATTTTTTCGAGATTTTATTTTAAAAATTGTGGGTTTATATAATTCGAGATTTTTGTTCGTTATAGGGATTTTTGTCATTTTAGATTTTTGCATTCGAGATAATTTTTTTCTTTTTTCGAGATTTTGTGCAATTGACATTTTTGTCATTCTATTTAAAGTCATGATTCCAACAAAATATCATAACGCCCTCAGTAATATTGCCCAAATCGTACAACAACAAAATGCTAATAAAGTTGTTTTAGGCGCTATGACATTTTAAATTTGGGGCTTTATGGTTCTGGGCGAAAAAACCTAACGCCTAAAAGGAACTTTATTATATGTCTCGACCTAAATTTCTTGTCCTAGACTGTATATACACAGTAGCATGAATGGAACTATACTAAAATCTGTTTCTAATAACGCTACAGTTTACATTATACAACTTGAAAAAAAAAAATAAATAATTTTTGAACTCAATTGTTTATTTTTGGGTTTGTTTCAAGTTTAAACTAACAAAAATATGTTTCTTAGAATATTCAAAATATATCGAGTATACGAAAATTTAAACAAATGGTATTGGTATATGAATGTGTATACTGACGATATCTATATAAAATTTGGTTTTGAAATTTTAATTGATATAGATACTACACATGTTTCTAGTCACTGGATGGACGGGCATGTTTGGTATTGAAATGTGGCAAAAATAAACAAAGTTTGTTTCTGTTTTTTTTTTGGTTTTTTTTTTTCATTTTTGTTAAACTTTATATATTTGTTTATATCTGATTGGCGTCGAAGTCAATTAAAACAGTAAATTATTCATTAAATATTGACTTCGAGTTGATAAAATAATAATACAAACAAAATTTACAATATAAATCATATGGTAATCTGAATTTCGTTATTTCAGGTTATATTTATAGAAATTTTGTTGTAATCTATTGCGAGTTAAACGAATTGCCAACTTTTCAACTTGTATCTTTGAGAAAATTCGAAATTGTTTTTTTTTTTTTTTTTTTATTTGAGAAAAAAAAAACTCAAAAATTCGTAAATATACAGAAACGAGTATTGATTTCACTTAACCATTAAACCGAAGTGTTACTGATTTTACATTTTGTTGATCGTAAATCAAATAAATTTTGAACAAAGCTACAAATTTAAAAACTAAATGATAGCCTATTTTTATATTTAGTAAAATCGAAAAGGAGAATGTAGACAATTCAGAAATATTTGTTGTAGTAAATCACGATAGAGTTGGAGGATGGTGGTAAATTTTAAATATTTTTAAATACATATTTGTTTTTCATTACGTTTTTTTTTACGTAAAGAATTTTTTTATAATTTCCAGATAAATCACTTATTCCTTACATGTGTTTTATAATCGAGGTTAAAAATCTACTAGTAGGTACCTAATATTTGAAAAATTAATTTCCAATCAAACGTTATAAAATAAAATGAAGAAAAAAGTGTTTCAATTTTCCCAAAAACAAGAAGGAATGACAATTTGGTTTTGAGTGTTTGACTCAAAATTGAAAAAACGCATTGAACATTGAAAACAAAAATAGTACCTACTTAATACTTAGGTAGGTATAATAACATAAAATTTTGAAAAAAATAATTTAGTTAATATTTTTTTCAAAACTTTGAGTTTTAAAATTAATTTTTCAAAAACTTAAAAATAACTGAATTTCTGGCTTGAAAAAGTTTAAATAGAAACAAAAATAAACAACAAAGGCAACACTTACAATTTTAGTTGTAAGTAATTCCGTTTTCGTAAATTTTTTTTTCTTATTTAAAGTCAGTTTGTTTTTAGAAAATTGTCCCTCCCATCTTAACGAGACCGAAATCAACCCCCCAGCATCTCTCAACCCAGTTTTCGTTCTATAGGTTTTTGTCGCATCTTATACGTATCACCTTGTAGTATAAATTTTAGGAACTAATAAACAAAAATGCTAAATATTTCGTTGATCGTTATCTTAGATGAACGAAGTATTACGCGTTTTTGTTAAGCCTCCACGACACTGACCTCTGTAAGGACACCTTAATTTTGAAAAAACAAAAAAAAAAAAACGATATAATTATTTTTCAATGTGGAATTAGAGGTATAAAAACAAAAAATGTAAAATATGTCGACATATTATGTCAAATAGGTAGATCCCCAGGAGAAAAAAAAAACTTTATTAAAAACGCATTGAACATGGTCGCGGCCCCTTAAAGTAAAAATTCTTTTTATTCGTTATAAAAAAAATTTACTTCATCAAATTCTATTATTATGTACTTGTGCACTAAATTCAAATACAAATAAAAAAATAAAAATTATTCCCTCTAATTACACCACTAATAGACTTCAGAAAAATTAAAATAAATAAAAAGACCTTGCTCCATCAGCTTCATTCATCTATCCACACAGAATCAAGCTTGTAACGACTACATATACGAATCTCAGTAATTTTAAATGAATTAATCACAATCGTTGTTGTTTAAAATTGGTTGTAACTTCGCATCTGTGATGATGGCGAGAGTTCAGGTCAGTCATCAACAACTATACAACAAACTGTATATAAGTTGATTATTATTGGTCTTGTTGACATCAGCATAATTGACCAAATTAAGTGGGAGGTACCTACATTACATATTAAATGTATAGCAAGCAGACAAGGTACTTAACATTTAGCTTGAAAAAAAATTTCATCACTACTCTTCAATTAATAAATTTTGAGTGAAATATTTTTTTTTTTCTGTTATTTTTTTCTGCACTGTCAGAAGTCATTGTATGGTAGGTAACTTAAAATCATGTTTCACCTCGCGAGTTTATAATTTTACGTAACAAGAGCACCGATAATTTTTAAATACTGTGAGTCAAAAAATTAACGAAACAAATTTTAATTAATTTTATTCCAGTTTTCAATTTTGTATATTTTTATCTTGTTATAATGAATTGCCTAGGTGTAGAAGGTCTATCAACTATAGCTATGTACCTTATTTTTTTTATATAAAAATATGAATTTAATTTTCAAAGTTTTTGCCTACATTATTTGAACGTTATACCAGTTCACAAGTTGGTAAACTGAATAAATTTATACAGGTTTATATTCTGTTAGTAGACTGAATAAAAATATACCAGTTTATACCAGTCAGTAGACTGAATAAATTTATACCACTTTATACCAGTCAGTAGAGTGAATAAATTTTAAATTATTAATTAGCTTGAATAAGATAGAAAATAGAAAAACAGTCAAATTATTTTAGCTAAAATTATTAAAAGTATATTTATTTCTATATACCAGTCATACGAAAACAGAGGAAAATTATTTTCATGTTATCGAAAATTGTATGTCAAACAAATATTATTCATTCACTCAAATAAAACGTCAAAAAGATCTTATCTTTAAAATTGTTGTGAGCCAGAAAATATTTTTTTTATACCAGTCATACGTATCCAATAATTCAGTCTGAGGATAAAAATTAAAATATAATTTGTATACAATTCAGGGAATTGCAAGCGCCACATATAATATATAATATAATTTAATTTATCTGGTCTAGAAATATTTAAAGTAATATTTTTTTATACCAGTCAAACGCATGATATGCACGAAAATAGATAATAATTTCTTCTATTATTACTTATCCACTAATTAACTAAACATGAAAAGTATTTTTCTTTAAACTTGTTAAGCCAGAAAATTATGTTGTTTATACCAGTCATATGTGCGTATCCAAGAATTCAATTTTATAATACAAAATTAATACATAGTTTGTATTCCAGTCTGTGACTTAATAAATTTGTAGCGAAACGAGTGCAAACAAGTTATTTTATTATCTGGACTTAATATATTTAATGTACTTAAGCTTTTTTATACCAGTCAAACGCGCATAGCGATTAATAAGCAAATATAATATAATTTCTTCTATTACTAATTATCCACTTATTAATTAAACATAGAAAAGTATTTATTCTTAAACTTGATACTAAGTCAGAAATTAATTTTGTTTATACCAGTCATACGTGTGTATCCAAAAATTCAATTTAAGGATACAAATTTCAAATATAACTTGTTTCAAGTCAAAATTTAAGGGAATTTATAAATTGGTGGCGCAACTGAGTCCAAACAAATTATTTAATTATCTAGGTTAAAAATATTTAAAGCAAACTTTTTTATACCATTCAAACGAGTGATTAATACGCTTTGTGTTGTACATCAGACCAAAATCATCGTAAGAATAAATTGAAATATGTTTTTTCGTTTATTTAACTCTTTTGCAATTTAATCGAGTGGCGAAAATGACATTAATTCTGTCATTTTATACCAATTGTCTGTCATTACTTTATTTCATGGCAAAAAATGGTTTAAAATGACTAAAATAATTATATTATTATTACAGGAGTGGTAAAATGTGGTTAGGTACTTTTGCTATTTTATACCAATTGATTGTCATAAATTATGACAAACAATTGGTATAAAATGAAAGAAATAATGAAATTTGGTCACTCTTGTAAGAAGGAAATAGGCATTATACTTGCGTAGAGAATTACGTGCTAAGTACTTTAGACCAGTTTATACGAGTCAACAGAAAAAAAACATGTTATACTTCAATTCAAATCCACTTGAAAAAATGATTAAAAACATTTCAAATATAAAGGTTTTCGCGATACTTGCGGTGCATTAAGTCCGTTTTCGATTTTACCGTTCGTACATGAAAGTTTTTGACACAGTGTAGATTGTAGGTACCGTATACCTAACTACCTATGTACTTCAGGCAAAAACTGAAGAACTCGCAAACGAACCCGCTCAACTACTCAACAACAAAAATTAATAATTCGTTACATACAACCCACGGCGCATAAACCACGTAATTCAGAACCAGAACGTAATAATAGCGGAAGCAATCCCGTCCCGAGTTCAGATGTTGTAAATATTTTTTATTTTTTATACAAAAAAACAAAATAAAAGAATCGTTTCGTAATTTTTTTTTTATTGTCAGTCATTAAAGGCTTTTTTTTATTATTATTTTACTTGACTTCCACTTTTATGTGGGGATTTGGGGAGTATAGGTACATAAAACAAACAAAAATAACTTATAATTCAGTGTGTGTGGCAGTGGCACAGTGGAAAGGAAACAATTTATGGTTGTGCTACGTCATTTCTTTCATTTGGCTCGTTCATAGTTTATTTGTTTTTTTTTTTTTTATTTTTTTTATGAGAAATTCCCATGCCCAGATGTTTTATTAAGTGACTGCCTTCACAATCTTGCAACATTCTTTAAAAAATATAATAAAATGAAAAAAAAAAATCCGCACACAAGCTCTCTCTCATATGAAAAGACCTACAGTAAAGGACACTCGGTATTAGATATGATTTAAGACTCTTATAGTGGCATGGACAAGACACACAAAAAGAAATAAACCCTTTTGTAGAAAAGAAGAGAAAAGACCCACATTTAATAATAATCTGTTTCTTGCTGCTGGTAGATGAGAAAATGTGACAATTTACCCCCACCAAGATATGATGGCAATGAAAAATGAGACAAATCCTCTTCCCTAAGATATTCAAAAAAAAAAAAAAAAAACTTAAAAAAGCCAAATGACGGAGATAAGTCGGTCGGTATTTCGTTCTTGAAGTTTTTTTTTTCTCTTTTGTACGTGTTATTTGTTTAAGGTATGTATGTACATCCTTTTTACTTAAGATGGATTCATATTTCATATTTTGATTCAAGTGAATCAAAATCCTTTTTGTTAATTCTTTTCTTATTTTTAACTTAAGAGGTACAGTGGGAAAGAATTGCTTTAAAATGAAAAAAAAAAATAAGGCTGGGAGTTTGAAATTTAACATTTTAGTTGCACAAGATTATTTCTTAACTAAAACATTACTAATCTATAACCTAGTATGAGTAAAAACAAAAAACGCGGTTATAAAAAAACTTATATAATATAAGTGGGGTCATAATCGGAATAGAAATGAGTTTTTCAGGTACTCTTTATTATTTTACGGGAAAAATAAATCCAATATTACGTTAAGGTCAAATTGGGGTAAAAAACCAAAAAAATTGGTTTGAAAAATTCCATTTTACAACTTTAAGTAATAAGTAATAAGTAATAAAAGCTATGTTAAATTTGGGTACTTTTCCAACTCATTTCTAGCCACTAATTTGAATTTTTTATTTTTTAATAACTTTGCTATATAACAGACTGTTGATTGCAAATTAACTATCTACATATATCCAAGTTTGGAAGCAGATTTTAAATAACACTTTTTTAACATGGAGTGCTAGGTATTTATTTGTTGGAAACTAATCAATCCCATTCCATTGATTCCATTAGATTGAAGTTTTAAATGATTGTTTTTTTTTTTACCAATATATAACTTTAGTAATATTTTAACTAAATTCTAACCACAACTAAACCAAAAATCTTAAATAACATTTTTAAGGGTTGCCAAATTGGGTTATTTCTTGCAAATTAAGCAATTTTTTTCTCTAAATTTACAACATTCTAAATATATATATTTTAAATAACAAAAATATCTACAAAAAAAATAATTTAAAATAGCTTTTAACGGTTTTTAGTCCTACAAAAATTGGCGTTTCCTCCCGGTTAACTCACTTGGACTCATCAGTTACTAATGAGGCCGTTTAAAGCTATTTTGAATCAATAATTCAACAAGTTCAGATAAAATAGTACTAAGTCTTCTACTTGGCTGATATATTTCAGCAGTATATACAATTTTCATTATTAAAAAACCTTCTTAAAAAATATTTTTTTTTTATTTATTACATACATGAATAAAATGTAGATATTGTAAAAAAAAAAAAAAAAAAAAAAAATTATAATATAAAATTTTGTCAGTGATATTGGGATTGTTTTTGAGCAACGATTTGTGGCTTAAAATTTTGAGAAATTCGGCTATTGAAGTGCTTCGAGACCTGACAACCCTCACACAATCTTCCTTAAAGTAATAAAGGTCAAACTAGTCTCATCTCTGTTTCATTGTGTTTTTATGTTGATTGGTTTGAAAGATATTTGTGAATTTCATGGCAAAATAAAATTAATTTAACGATATAAAGATAAAAGTTGTTATTTTTGAGTACCTTAATAATTTAAAGGTTAGTTAATAAAGGGTGATTTTTTAAGAGGTTTAGAACTTTTTTTTTAAAAAAAAACACAAAAAATTCGAAAAAATGAATGAAATATTTATTTGAATCGATAGTTTGAACCTTGCAATTTAATGTTTAAA
The DNA here is from genome assembly GCA_929447395.1 of Epistrophe grossulariae. NCBI lineage: Eukaryota > Metazoa > Arthropoda > Insecta > Diptera > Syrphidae > Epistrophe > Epistrophe grossulariae. The sequence goes on along the minus strand of OV839567.1, from coordinate 14,782,108 downwards.
GATAATTTCATGCAAATGTTGACCGCGGCTGCGTCTCAGGTAGCCCATCCGCTGAGTCCAATTTTGGCATACTCTTTCACACATATCGGCCGGTATCTCACGAATGAATTCATGGATGTTGGCTTCCAGTGCGTCAATCGAAGCGGGCTTGTCCCTATAGACATTAGCCTTGACATACCCCCACAAAAAATAGTCTAATGGTGTCAAATCGCACGATCTAGGCGGCCAATTGACCGGCCCGAAACGTGAAATTAACTGTTCACCAAACTCGCCTCGCAATTGCGCCATTGTTTCGCGTGCTGTGTGGCATGTGGCACCGTCTTGTTGAAACCACATATCATGCAATTCAAGAACTTCCATTTCGGGCAAAAAAAAGTTTGTTATCATCGCTCGGTAGCGTTCACCATTGACAGTAACGCTGCGATTCGCATCATCTTTGAAGAAATATGGCCCAATAATGCCGCCGGCCCATAAACCGCACCAAACAGTGGCTTTTTCGGGATGCATTGGTAGCTGTTGCAATGCTTCTGGCTGATCTTCACTCCAAATGCGGCAATTGTGCTTATTTACGTACCCATTCAACCAAAAATGAGCCTCATCGCTGAACACAATTTTTCGCGCGATGAACATTTCGAACCGAGCACGAATTTTGATAGTAAAATTCAATAATTTGCAAGCGTTGTTCATTTGTAAGACGATCCATGGTTAAATTGCAAACCAAACTGAAGCTGTTTGACAGTGACACAAGGTACTAAACACACGTCAGCTGTCAAAACCAGTGTTGCCAAAACCAAACCAGCTAAAAAATCACCCGTTATAATATCGTCGTCATTCTGTCCATTTTTTAAAATTATGAAAATTTGCATTTGTTAAGATATTTCATTGAAAACAACTTGAAATATCTTAAGTTTGAGGAATTTTGTAATTAGATTTAAAGCAACAACATCGAGATTTTCCTAGTTTTCTTTGGATTTTATGTTCTTAAATATGAATAATCGGATTAAATAACCAAGTTTGATTTTGGTTATTTTTTAACTCATTCATAACTAATTTATAACTTAATGTTCAATTTGATTATTTCTACTTGGGAAAAGGTTATCTTATACATTAAACTTGATATTTTTTTGTTTGGACCAAAAACCCAACCGAACCACTGTCAAATGCCTAAAAATATTCAGGGTGGAAGCTCGGTACACGTTTTTTTTTTTTATTATTGAAATGAAATGATAGTTGAATGAATTGAAAAAGAATATTTTTTAATAAAAATTTGTCCGTATATTGCACAAAATTTTGAATATGTTCAATTTAGTAGGGTGGTCCTTTGGCCAGCGAATTTAAACCGATTTAACTTATCATGATCCAGAATTTTGTCTTGCATGATTCGAAAAGAAAATGAGAATAAGGATTGATATAGACTGACCTAGTAACTGTTTTACGAATTTTTTCCATCTTTATATGGACAATATGTCCCACAGTTAAAAATACAAATTAAATTACAAAAGAGGGGGTGACTTCATTTTTTTTTTTTTTTGTGATGTCTTAAGCGAAATTATGTCGACTTAAAATTAATCCAATTATAAAGACGGAAATGAGTAACAAATTATGTTTTAATAAATTTAACATTACCGAGAAAGAACAACGATAAAGTGAGATTTTGTTCTTTTCCCATCATCTTCGATTTCATCTTGTTATCATCAAATTCAAAGAAAATGAACAAAATTATGCGGGATGAAAGAAGGTATCTAACCAAAATTTTGTAAATTATAATTGATGATTTTCATAAGAAAGGAGGTATATACGAGTATAACTAAATTATATAAGTGTTATCATAGGGTATAATATATGATTATACGGTTCAATAATTTCTTGTACAATAACATAATGGGAGTATGTATGTATACAGAGAAAGCTGTTGTGTTTTACACATGTTTGGGTTAATTAATGGATTTTAAAGTGTATTGTTTCTGATATTAAGGCATATTTGTTTGTCTTTCTATAGATTCCCATATAATATGTGCAGATATCAAAATATTAACTGAAGCGATACTAATTTAATAATTATTTTTCCTTATCTATAAGGAAGGAGGCTGGTTATAGTTTGTTTATAGAAATTCAATTTCAAAACCTAAAGATAATATGCTTCAAATACAAATTTATTAGACCCATCAATCAATATGATGGTTTATAGAATACAATTAATTTTAATCGCAAAATCTTAAAGGCAGAGTAGGTACCCAATAACTTAATCTTATAATATATCTATATGTATGAAGAATTTAATTTGGAACCATGCGCAGCTTTGTCGACTAATATTGGAGGAATTCAGTGGACTCTCTCTCATACCTCAAACATCTTGACTACGAGGATGACGTATGCTTACTCTCTCATAGGATCATGGATCTCCATCAAATGACAACAAGGGTGGAGATAGAAGCTGAAATCGTGGGGCTAAAGATCAATTCGGCAAAAACTAAAAGGACCAATCTTGAAACTGCCTCATCAATTCAAATAGATATTCCGGGACAACAAGTAGAGATGGTAGAGAATTTCCAATAGGTATCTTGGGAGTATTGTCTCTATATACTGGCGGCGGAGCTTAACTGGATATAAACAGCCGAATCGGAAAAGCATAAAGCTGCGTTCGGAATGCTGTCCAAAATATGGAGAAACAACTCCTTTAGCAGACCAAGCTATGACTGTTCCGCTCCAATGTTGAATCCGTGCTGCTTTATAGATCCAGCACTTGGAAAGTCACATTCGTTGTCACAAGAAAGCTGCAAACGTTCGTTAATAGATGTCTTCGAAACATCTTAAGGATTTTCTGACCCAACGGTATCTCCAATGATGAACTTCATGCGAGAACTGGTCAGGAACCCATAGACTCTATTATACGAAGACGCAAGTGGCAGTGCATTGGCCAAATGTTTCGAAAAGGTGACGAGTGCATTCCGAGTCTAGCGATGCAATGGAACCCGCTTACATAGTCGGGTAGAAAAGTGGGCCGACCCAGAAGTACTTGGCGAAGAACGGTTGAAGACGAATCAGCCCAACTGGGGAAGAGTTGGAGAGAGCTGAGATACATTTCCAGAAATCGTACACGATGGCGCGTAGGAGAAGTGGAGGCCCTATGCCCAAAAGAGGAACCCCGAGGACGTAATAGGTCCGAGGACGTAATAGGTCCGAGGACGTAAAAGGTCCGAGGACGTAATAGGTCCGAGGACCTAAGTAAGTAAGTAAGTAAGGTCGAAAATAGGTGTTTGTCTCATAAACGCTTGGTAAACTTGCAAATCATTCAATTCTATACAAACAAACATTTTTACAATTTTCTATCGGCATTTAAAAAAAAAAAAATTAAAATTATGTAAAATGCAAGTTTTTCGCGCATATAACTTCCAAACGGTAAGTATACAAGAAATTACTATGTAAATTTTGTCTTTTGAATGACCCTCTATATAAGAATTACAAACACATAGGTACCTATCCTATAAGAATGATCTTTTAAAATGAGTATTTTAAAAATTATATCAAAAACAAAAATAACAGTTTTTTGCGCTTCACTATCAAATGGCGAAGTTGTCTAAAAATATGTACATAAAGATATTCTGTATATACAGAAAATATTTTGGATTTGGGGTAGGTGCTGGGACATAAGGCCCAGCATTACGGCGTATAAACAGTGGGGGAGCATGCTGCCACTCTGCAACCACCTGCTTGGGCACACTAAAAGATTTAGGGTAGGTGCGTGGTTGGGTGTGTATGCAAAATTTCTTTTATCATTTTGGTAGTTTTTATTTAGTGGGACATAACCCCCAACATTTTTTTTTGGGCCTTACGTCCCACTTGAGTGGGACTTAAGGCCCAAATTCAATTTGGGCTTTATTTCCTACTCAAGTGGGACGTAAGCCCTAAAAATAAAAATTGGACTTTGTGTCCCTGGGCCTTATGTCCCTGAACCAAACCCTTCTGCCAATGCTTTGATTTTGAAAAATCAAATTTAAGTCTTGATTTAATTAAACACTTTTTTGAGACAAGATGTCTGGTTTCTTTTTATTTAAGTTGACTTGCTGTGGAGCAAGAAAAAACAACACAAGAAGGTTTTGTTTACTTTTTGTGTTTTTTTCGACCTTTTATAGAATTTATGAGTCAGACTAAAAATCTTGACTTCATGAAGGATTTACTGGTAAAAATTATCTTCCCAATAATTTTTTGCAATTTTTAAAGAGAATTACACCTTTTTGGAGAAAGGATTCGACAACGAATAAAAGTACAAAGATTTAATTCTTTTAAGATAAAAAGTTTTATTTCGATTTTAGGTCATTAATCATTTTATCTGCAGTTGGACAAGTTTCTAAGTAGGTATATACATACATAAGTTCCAATATATCTCAAATTCTATTTTCTCTTTATTTTTATCTACCACTTTTATAGATAATCAGCAGTATACTATTTTCTTAATTTATTTCCTAATTTCAAATCCCTTGAATCTGAAAATCTTTTCTTTTATTCTTATAACAACCCTTAATCAAGAAAAAAGAAAAAGTGTTCTTCTTAATCCAAATGCTTTATACATATATATAATATAAGAATCTTTCTTTTTAATACCACTTTCATTTCTGACAAATGATTTCTGTCATCTCCCCAAAAAAAAAAACTCTAGATTCCCATTTGCAATTAAAGTCTAATTAAGAAAACGGAAATCACTTAAGCTAATCATACATAGAAATCTCATTAGACTTTTTTCACCCTCAATAATGACAAAAAAAAATAAAATACATTAAGAGAATCCTTATACAAAAAGGACCTTACTTTAACAATCAAGGAATCTCAGCAGCACACCCTAATTTACACTACGAGTCACTTGATTTAAGTCATGATTTCTATTTAACCCTTTTATTAACAAAAAAAGTGTTTTTTTTTATTGTTTTTTATAATATACGCGCATCACAAAAAAAAATTATAACTACACTTAATGGGATTGATGCATTTCGAGCATAGGATATTTGATAGAAGATTACGATGCACATTGGCTGAGAGTTTCTGGACATTATACATATGGGACGAAAAAATAGAGATATATAGACAAAGCAATCCTCAATCGTGCAGTTCGGCTAAAGAAATTATCTCTTAACTTAAAATTTTGCCCAAAATCAAAATCAAGAAAAAACTGATGGCCATTCTATAGAATCGCGAGTTTAACGTTCGTTTGAAATGAGGGCAGGAATGCAACAGGCTATTTTTAATTTTGTTTCATTTTTTTTTTCAAAAACTTGAACTTTAAAATATTTTTTCAAAAACTATATTCAATAAAACTAAACAATTGGACCAAATTAATGAATGAATTTTTTGCCAATTTAAAAAAAATTGAAGCTTGACATTGAAAGTATTGTCGTTGTTTTTAAATTTTTTTTTTTTACAAAATTGCTCTTTCTGCTTAAACTGAGAGAAGGAGTCGTAGCATTACATTTATCAACTTTAGACTTGAAAACTTTCAATAGGTACAATTTGAATTGAGATGGGGCCTATTTCACAGAATTACTTTACATACATTGTATGTTCCTTAAAGTAGTCGCCATTGATTACTTTGTGAACCATTTGAATTACAAAATAAAAATATGCGTTAACTTAGTAAAGGCTTAATTTTTTTAAAAATCTAAAATTTACACTTACTCATCTGGGTCATTTTTAACGTCACATACATACATTGTATGTTCCGTGAAATAGGCCCCTGGTAATTTCTAATTTAACAAAATAGGGATTCATCGATAACAAATGTCAAATTCTATATCAAACGATTTTGAAAACTGTTCAGTATCGCAAGGCCAAAGATTATTTTTGAATTAAGCGCCATCTATCAGAAAAAAAATCAAAACTCTTGATTAAAGTTCCTGAAGCTTTATAACTTCATATGAAATATATTGTACAAGTTCCAACTCAATCGGATGGTTATTTTTTGAGTATTTAGCAATTTTTATAATTTGGTACTCAGCAGCGCCATCTATCGGAAAATTTAAAAGCTTTTGATTTATGTGCACTTATCACTTCATAACAAAAAATGTTTTTTAAGTTTACTCAATTAAATGGTTAACTAGTTTTTGTTTTTTATCCAATTTTGATATTTTAGTGTTCAGCAGACAAAAATTTGAAAAATTTGGTTTAAAATGCACTTTTCAGTTCATTTACCAAATATGTTGTGTAGGTAAGTTTCAGCCAATTCGGAAATTGAGTTTTTGAATTAGAATTAGATATTTTTATGTTTTGGTGATCGGAAAACTTAGAAATTCATGCGTAATTCTCACTTCATAACAAATATTGTGTAAGAGTTTGATCTAATTTTTATATTTTTTCACTTTGAGCGCCATCTTACCTACAGATACTACATTTTTTCCTATATGAATTATAGGTACATATTCATACAAAATACTACGAATTTTTTTTAGGCAAAAGGTTGGTTAGGTTGCAGAGATCCGGGGTGTATAATTTGATGTTCAACACAAGAACATCAAAAAAAAAATCACAATTTTGTCCCGAATCTTTTTTTTGTATCTAAAAGAATAGACACATTAAATAGGCATTCAATTTATCCCACCAAAATATTTAGTAAGCTTTCTTCCTCTTTTTTTATATTCCTCAATGCGGCGTCAACTTCCTTCCGTTGTAGACACGCAGGACACACAAAATACAAAACAAATAAAAAAATAAAACAAAACCAAAAATCGATAAAATTTGAAATATGTCTGTTTCTGTAACAATGGTTTGAGAGGGCGGGTGGTGACCATCATAAGTACAGGAATTTGTATTTCGTCTCGGAGGTTTTTTTTGTTTTTTTTTTGTGGTCCCCTCTTTTTTATATTCTCTTCTCTATGAAATTGAAAGAACAAAGGCGACAATGAGAGAAAATATAACAAGGATAACAACTTCCTCTTTATATACCAGCGATTTCTATCTTTGAAATTAAACTCAAAAAGGCGGAAGGAATCCATTTGAGACATTTTTTTTTTTTGGTTCATTCAAAGCTGTAATCTCGAGAATCATTTTGCAAATACGAGGGTTGGTATGGATGGTTGGAAATTTAAAGCCTCCTTTTAGAGTTCCGGGTGGTTTGTCAAAAAAACTCAAACAAAAATCCGTTTCATATGTGTTTTTTGGTTTGCAAGTTGTGTCCCGTCAGATTAGTTCTCTCATACCATACTGTTGCTTTTCAAATGACAGATCAACAACACAGAATAATAATTGTGCCATTTTGTTGCTTTATATAAGGGAAGTGTTGTATATCCATTCCATATGCGCGACAGAGCATTAGTCTGGGGTTGTTGTTCCACTTTTTAGGGAGCCGAGGCATATCAAGCAAAACAAATCCTCAACTAGAAACAACTTTTTTCATTTTTTTTTTTTTGCTGATGTTCTTCTGGTCTCATCTTTATGGATTTTGCATAACTAATATTTGTCACCCTTATTGGAACATACTCAACGTTTTTTAAAGCTTCCTCCGCAATCCTCCCCCCTTCCAACAGCGATGCCATATTTTATTATTAATTTTGAAAATATTTCTGCATTGTCATGGCTTTTTTCTTGCATTCTTCCCCATCAAGCTGAAGATATATTGTATTTCAGTCAGAGATAAAAACTCGGAGAGTGTTTTTAGTTTGTGGAGACTTTTAGTGAAGTTTTTTTTTTTTTTTTTTTTTTTGTGAGGTTGGGGGTGAAAAACTTTATAAATGAAATCATGAGTTTCAAATTAGTTGTCGTTTTCGTTTGCTGCACGAGTGACTTTTTTTTTTAAATTCAACAAGCTGATGCTGTTCTGGTTGAAGTTCTTTACTTTGGCCTCAGATGGTGTGTTACCCCATTATAGAAAAAAAAAATTGAAATGAAAATAATTTAGGTACATATATGCGGGATGAAAAATGATGTTTCAATTTTTATTTATTTATTTTTTTTTTTTTTCATATTTTTGCTGCCCAAAAAAACAACCCTTAATCGAAAATTTATTTTACTACGAGTACCTTCTGTAATAAATAAAAGATGCAGATGAGTGTATTTATTTAAATAGGCACGCGCTGTATAGGCAGAGGAAACGCCTTTGTAAAAAAAAGGGTGATACGGTTCAATGGAAATACAAAAAAAAACACATTCCCGTATCGCAAACGATTTAAATAAAAATTGTTAAATTTGGTTGGACAATATAAGTCGATAGGGCACTTATTTTTGCGGTCGAATTTCAAATGTTATATAATATGAATGTTTGTTAAATGGAATTGTTTATGAAGGAGGTACTTATGTGTATTTAGCGGAAGTGTTACTTGAAGATTATATTTGCGGTTAGAGGGTTTTCATTTTTATTGTTGTTCTGGGTTCTTTAATTAATGCGGGTATAAAATACACAGAGATATTTAAATCTGTGTAAATAAGTTTGCGACTTGCTTGCAAGAGGCAGAACCCCTGAAAAACATTTTTTTTAAGTGAATAAAGGTGGAATTTGATCCCAAGCTCAGGTGTGATAGTATAAAATTCCCTTTGACGGTTTACCGATTCTACCCGAAATCTATATTGATTGAAAATAGGACTTTAATCCTCAAATATAGAAGTTTTCTTCCATCAGTTATCCCATTTAGTGTTATCATTTGGCCATGTACTCTATTCAATGAAAATTGTCAATTATAAGGTCATAGTTGAAGAGATGCCTCTTATGCAATACCACGACGACGGCATTAAACCAAAAATTTGCCAGTGTCAACAATTTTGAAATTACTGATTTAACTACATAAATTGTTGTTTAAATTCTCAGCAAATTTTCTTATATTCCAGCAGGGCCATGTCTACCACACTATTACGGGGGACAGAATGATCGAGTTACAATTTCGAAATCGTTAAGGCATTTTTGTCGAAGAGCTTTCGTTACTTTTTTAAACTTTTGATAATTTGTATCGATTTAGAGCAAGTTTCACAGTGCACACTTAACAAAATAAGTGGAATTTAATTTTCCTATTTTGGAACTTATAAGGTACAGTTTTACTGCTTGGGTAATTGTCGCTTCAGTGGCCGATATGGGAGACTTAAGTGTCACTTATTTTGATAAGTTTACACTGTTTGGCACTTACATAAGTGATTACTTCGATTGTGAAATTGGTTCGATTGGCCTTAGGATATACAAACTATGAAACCTTGTGAGAGCTTTATAGAGGGACAAGTTTAAGCAAATGCGGTGCGATTAAATTGTGCATTTTAAATAATTTTTTTAATAATTATTTTTTTATTCGGAAATGACATTTTCATAATTATAAGGACAAAGCTCGTCGACCACACATTTTTTTTTCAATTGTGAGCTTTCGAACGACAGTGTTGTCGACTGCAAATTTTTTTTTCCAGGGGTATTGACTCTTGTGAGGAAGTGACAAATATACTTCAAGGGTATTTTTTGTTGTGATAAAGTGCCTTTCATTTTAGTCGTTCGGATTCGGCATAAAATTGTAGTTACTTTTCATTCCTTCAGACTGTAACAACACCCACACAGTATTAGTTGACAGTCATTATAAGCTCTGGTTCTAAAAGAGCTGTTTAGATTAGATTAGTAAATTTGATAGAAATCGCTAGTCATTAACGAAAAAGGCAAAGTTAAAAAAAAAAAAAAAAAAAACGCTTCTATGACAGCTACCGTTAATAACAGTTTTTCTTACAAAAAGCAAAAAAGCAAGACATATATCGTCACCTGATTACAAGAACCAGCTAACTCAATTTTCGAATTTTTGAGAAAGTCGCAAATTTTCCATTTTTTGCATGATAGTTGGTAAAATTAAAAAATCGAGTTAGCTGCTTCAAACAATCAGGTGACGATATTATACAAGAGTAGGTACCTATATACACACTTTATAAATAATTTCTTATCAAAATTGTGACTGTCGTTCCTGAGATATATATAACATCTTTCATAACTTCTGTAAGGCCAAAGTACGAAATTATTTTTTTTTTTATTAATGAAAGTAGAAATAAATTGATTTAACAACACTTCTGATTTTCTTACAAAAATTTTAATATTAGTTTATGAGAAAAAAATCGCTGTAGGGGTTTTTTCTATATAAAATTGTGTTCAATTTACTAATATGGAAGTTTTACTTTCAAAAAACATAATATACTAGTTTTTGAAATATCTAATTTTCAAAAAAACAATTTTGAATTAAAAAAAAAATCCAAAGTTTATTTTTTTGGAAAATTTTTTGTTTTATATGCAATTTTATTTAAAGTTATTTTAAGGTTTTGCATACAAACATATAGTTGAAATCGGTTGAAAAGATACCTAACGAGGTATTTGAAAATCAAAAACATGGTTCTTCGAGAGGTTTAGGGTTAACAATGGAGTAAAGATTTTATTTCTATCAAAGAGAGTTTTTTTTTTAAACTTCTTTGAAAAAAATCAAATATTTTTTAGAAAATTTTGGACCCTATACAAGTATTATATTAAGACTTCTTGGAATTTTTCTCATAAATAAATTGATCATTCAAACCTTCAATCTAAATTCATCAAAATCAATCAAACCGTTTTCGAGAAAATCGAAAATCAAATAATGATTCTATGGGAGGTGCTTTGATTAATAACCATTTTTATGGAAATTTAGTTTAACTTAAATCTGGCATCTACTGTTTTTTTTAGAACAATCTGTAGATCCACTTTTGAGAAGAAAAAGATTATTCAAAAACGTTAAAAAAAAACTAAAAACACATGGTGCTACCGATGTTTTTGATCCAAAGAAAAATCAGAAAAATCGTGTCGGGGGAATCCCCAAAAAAGCCAGGTAGGTACCAAGTTTCAAGAAAATCGACCTATCCGTTTAGTCGAACAGACAGACAAATGGACAGAATTGCGAGACCCACTTTTTTCCGACTTCAATATCATCGAAATTTCAAGTTTGATAAACATTTCGTATTCGATTTTTTTTAACGAATCCTGCACTACTGACGTATATCACAAGTAGAAATATGATAATCCATAAAATAATCCTCATCACCTGTTTAAATTAAAAACCTTCTTCACCTCTTAAAAAGATAAAGACACAAAATTCTTTAGAAAAATCACCTATAAACATAATTTTTCACAAATTTCTCACCCCCAAATACTACCGGGTTTTTTTTAGACGTGTGGTTTTCAATCTGGCAATACTTTTTTCGAAGCTGGTCTTTTTGACAACTGTCACTTGATTTATGCTCAGTTTGGTTTGCCATTTTATAATGAATAGACTTAGGTACTCTTGAACAACGTTTGCAAATTGTGCAAATTTATTACCAAAATAATGGTTCGGTTCCGCTGCGTCCAATATTCGGTCGACATAATCGCCCAGCAGAGTCAGTAATTCGAGCAACCATGGATCAGTTTCGCACCACGTTCACTCTAGTGGACAATGCGCATCCTCAGAGACGTCGTACAGTTCGCACCGAAGACGCTATTTCTGCTGTGGAGCAAAGTATCGAAGAAGACCCGAATGAATCCATCCGCCATCGCGCGCAACAATTGGAGCTGTGCCCATCCACTTTATGGAAGATTTTGCCAGCCACGGCAGCCACTTGCCCGAAATCATTTTTAAAACATAATGGCAAACTCCTATCTTTATAATAAAGCTAAATTCTTGGCCATAACATTCAATTATATGCGTTTTATTTCTTCTTGAAAACCACACGTCTAAAAAAAACTCCCTTTACTTAAACTGAGAATTCGTGACACATTGACACATGGATAACTTTTTTTTACTCCCCTTTCCGATGGTGTAAAATTTATTCTCATCAGCCATTCTCCTGGTTTACTGAGAATTATTTGTCAAGCATCGATTTCAGTTTTTTCAGTGTCGAATACTTTTTTACAGCAGCGTTTCAGATTAAGTGAAGGAATCAGTGAGTGTGCCACTGATGAGCGTACATTTTCGAAAATTAAAGTGAAGAACCAGAGCCACTTTTTGGAAAATTTCATCGTAACAATGTTGTTCTTAACATTTTACAGAAAAAGACAGAATTCGATAAATCTTACCATAGACCGCCATCCAAAATTTTGCATTTTTTTTCATTTCTGAAAAACATGAAAACAACTTAAAGGCACTTTAACCGTCGACTGATATAATTTTTATATTATTTTAAAATTCGACAAAAAATCGAATAAATAAACAGATTTTTGTAATTGTCTTTTCTTTTTTTTTCTAAAATCATTTATTCAATCGATCCACTTAAACAGAGCTAATTTTGTATTTTTTCTTCTACGTTATTTTTAATTTTTATATTTTTAATAATGTATTAAAAAAAAGAATATTAAGATATTTTATTCTTTGCATCCGAAAATTCAAAAACCGTTTTTTGATTGCCAGACTTTCTAAAATAGTTAGCGAAGCCTTCTTTTTTTAATTTAAATTTTGTTTAACTGACCCTCCTTCTAATATACAATCCATCACCTTCCCAATTTTCACGCTCCACTTTTTTTGGGGTCTCTAATACAAGCCTACCTTAAAACTCATCAGTAGCAAAAAAAAAAAACTTAAAATTAGCCTAAATACCTCCAAGTTACGACCTGTTAATTTCACAAAGAAAAAATACTTGACACCATGATTGCTGCAACCAAACCACCAAAATATACACGCCCAAAAAAATTATAATTTAATGATATTCAATTACCTTTCCATGCCCACCCATCCCTTACATAAACATAATTACAACCAAAAAAAAAAAAAAAATATGAGTAACAAAATGTTATTATTTACTACCTCTCTTCCCATAACGTCCATACCTACACCACATCAAATTAATGTAAATTTTTGTGGATTCCATATAAATTTTTTTCAATAAGCAAAACTCAGCAAAACATACAAAACAACAAGTTGACTCTCCATATTTGTATGTAGCTTATACGTTTTGATTTATTATTTGAATATACTCGTATCTACAATACAAAAAAAATACTTTCTACGCATTAAAAAGTTCAATTATAATTCAAGGTCTAGTAATTCACAATACAATATTATGTGTGCTCACACGCCCACTGAACAAAAATGTGTTTTTTTTTTTATAAAAAAGATACAAACATCAAAAAAAAATAATTTTGTAACAAATAAGAATATATATTTGTATGACTAATGCATGCCCATCACACAATAACTAGGCTAGTGAGGTAGATATTTTTAGTTTATATTTGTTTGTGCTCTTGATTTGAATTTATAGTCGATTAGCTGTAGCCGGGGTGTGCCTTGATGTAATAAATTAAATTTTTATTAAGATTGAATTCAAAAAGAATTTGAAAGAAATAAACAATTCAACTTAAATTCGACAACATGGATGCATTTTGATAGAAACCTCAACAAGTGTCAGGGTGGCCGAGCGGTCTAAGGCGCCAGACTCAAGAGCAATCTTGCCTACACATAAATTGTGGGTTACTGAGCGTTCTGGTCCTCTCTGAGGGCGTGGGTTCGAATCCCACTTCTGACAAGAATTTTTTTTTATTTTTCCATTTCGAATTTGTATACTTTTTTTTTATTTTATTATTTTTATCAACAAATTATTTGGTAAAATAAGAAATAAATAAAAAAAACCTTGATAATGAAAAATGTTTTTTTTTTTTTTAATTCGTAAATTTTTAAGTTCTCTCGCAAACATTCAAAAGCAGTTTTTTTTTGTTGGATAAAGAAAAATGTTCGTACTCATTTTCATTAATTTTTTTTTGATATCTTGGTTAATATCATTAACTTCTCAACTTCACAGAAATAATATGCAAGACTGGCACAAATTCGCTCTTAACATGGAAATTGCATGGAAATGGCTTAGATAATTTTATGATTTGTGATATTCTTAATAAGACAATGTGAAACAAATTAAAAAAATACCTACTATAGAATAAAGTTTTTCTTTCTTGGTTTTTTTTTTAATAAAAATAAATTAATATAAAATTAATAAATTTTTAAAAGGCAAAATTACTTGAAATACTTAGGAGATCAATAAATACTACAAAATTATATGAAAATTGATGAAGCCATTGACGAGATATTAAGGAATAACCCAAAAATAAGGGTATTTTATCAATAACCCCTTAAAACCGTATTTCTGTTTTGCGAATTTTCTATCAAAAACTTGAAATGCAGTATTATTTCAGTTGCTTTATGCATTATAGGCATGAAGTTTCATCAAAATCGTTCGAGCCGATTTCGAGAAAAATTGTGTGACAGCTTCACCTTAAAAACTTAATTTGTTTCCTCCATGAAATTACATTAAAATGCTCTGTACCAAATTTGAAGAAAATCGAACCACCATCTACTCAATTTACAGTGGACACAGACGACCAGACGCACTGTGGGGCAGCTCCATATCACTTGGCAAAACTAAAGCAACGAGAAAATATGTATAGTATGGTCTCTTAAACTAAACGGTAAATTAGAAATGATGAGTATGATTTTTGTTGTTTAAGTCTTTTATTGAAGGTTTGCCGGGCTAGCAAAGTTTGACATTAAAGGTGCGCGAATCTAGCATTTCGAAAGGGTTAAAAAAGGTTGTGTTTTATTTGTATCATGTTACTGGTATTAAGAAAGATAGAAAGAAGATTTAAGATGTCATGTGTAGGTGAAGGTATGTAGACTATGTTTTAATTATAAAAATTGAAAAAAAATATTTCTCTGTGTTCGTTAATTTGGCATGAAAAAAAGATATTTTTTTAAGGCTTCGCGCAACGATTTATTCCATATCTTATATTGGGGCAAAAGTTAAACAGGTCTGAAAATACGGAAAGTTTAAGGAATACTTCCTTAACACAATTACAAAAAAATGTATGTTTAACTTTTGCCCCAAATATTTTTTTTCAATTTTTATATAAACGTTGTTACTAAAATTCAGATGACAAAATTGACTGAATTCTTTTCACATTTAAAAAAAAAATAAAAATTGATCAACATTTTTCAATTTTTTGTATCTTAATATATATCTAGTAAAAAAGTTTTTAAATTTTTTTCATATTTTTTTTTGTCAAAAAACGTTCTCAAATTTATTAGCAATAGACCATCTTTATAAAACAAATTTACAGTGCGTTTTTGAGTTTTTATGGATATATTTTTTTTAATTTCTTTATGGATGCAATTAGAGAGTAGTTTTTAAAATTTCAGTTAACAATATTTTTGAATAAAAAAAAAAAAACATCAAAGTTTATAGTCAGCTCGCTCCAAAAGCCAATCAAAATAGTGGTTTAAACATTTATTCCGTCAGCATTTGTGCTAGCTTTGAAATTCAGTTTTCTATTATTCCTATGTTATTGAATTAAAACTTTTCAAAAATCGTGCAACGAAAATATTATACTCTAAATATTTCTAAAATGTATGAGCCATAACATAGCTTTACGTTACACAAAGGTATATTAGATAGTCATTTGAATTGCCCCTTAACATTTTAAAAATTATTTCTTATTTTGCATCTTGCAACTTGTTTTTAGGTACATAGTTCTGTTCAAGAAAAAAACCGATCGAAATTTACTTCTCAAGTAAACAAAAAAGTCCTGACCAAAAATTCACAGAGATTGAATCCTTCTTAAAAAATAAAACTTTTTGCCGCCAAAGTCACGTCAAAGACTTAAAATTGGCTATGAAAAGCCAAAAACCGACTACTTCTAAAGGCAAAATTTTGAAAAAAAAAATCAACTTCAAAATAAAAAACTACCTACAATTTATTTTCAAAATTTTATTTTATTTTTTAAATTTTGAAAAAAATCAACTTCAAAATAAAAAACTACGATTTTTTTCAAAATTTTATTTTTCAAAAACTAATATACTTTAACAACTTCAATGAAAAAACTAATTAAAGAATAGAGTATAATTAGCTTTCTAATAAGCTATAGGAAATCACTGTACGACCTTTTGTTAATTTTAAATGTTTTTTTTAACTCTCAAGTCAACTTTTCACAAAATTGCCCCTCCCGCCTTAACGAGGGGAGCTAGATCCCCCCTACCATACAATTTTTTCTTAGGCTATATTCAAGAATAATTCTGCAAAATATCATCTGCGCTTTATTAATTAAAAAAAAAAAACTCAACTTTTTCGTGCCTGTTTCGCGTTTAAAAATAATATTTTTTTATACAAAACTTACTTAAATTCAAGATAACACTTCGCTTTCATCATAAACTCACAAAAAGTAGCAAAACAACAATCAATTCCTAGTGAAAATAATTAATATCACAAAACGACCTATTTTGCTTGCCCCACTGTGAGACGTACCGAACAACAGAAGGGTGGACGGTATATTATGACGTTAAAACCTCTTTTCTGGGCTTCTCCATCACCGTTATTGTTTGATTTCATGAAAGCCTTTATTTTTTTTGTTTACACGAAAGCTTTATTTGCCTTAGAGAACAATTAAAAGGGAACAAAAATTTAATTTCATACAAATTAAATTACTGTTGTCGACTAGATGTATTTTTATCAAAATTATTTCTCGTCAAATTGAAAAAAAATCTCATATGGTTGCTCTGACTAACTTTATTCAATATGTCAGGATGGCCGAGCGGTCTAAGGCGCCAGACTCAAGAGCAATCTTGCCTATAACATAGGCTACTGAGCGTTCTGGTCCTCTCTGAGGGCGTGGGTTCGAATCCCACTTCTGACAAGAACTTTTTTTTATTTTATTTTTTTTTTTTACTTTATTTTTTTTTTTACTTTATTATTTTTTTTTATTTTATTATTTATTTTCTATTATATTTTCAACTCACTTTGGTTAGATAAGAAAAATGTGTGCATTGAACAAACAAAAAATCAACATAACTGACCTTTTAAATATAAATAAATTGTGTCACACAATGTGCCCGTTAAATAACAAACAATTTTGATTTCTTTATTTAATCAGATGGTTTATTTATTATCTCCTTGATTGATAAATAATGACAGATGTATTAATAGTGTCATACACAGTTTTATGGAAGTGATGGCGCTTGATAAAATAATAAAAATAAATAAAAAAGGAAGAAAAAAAATACAGATCGACCTTGATAGTGAAATATGTAGACATTCTTTATCGCTGCACTATACACAGCTGGAAATGAATTATTGATTGAGTAACGTTTGTTTATTGTGTATCTATTTGTATGTGTGTATGTATTTTGGGGGGCAAGGCATGAAAATGTGGAATTAAAAAAAAAATGTTGGGTGCTGCTGCTGCATTTGATTGTGCAGCAGCTGATTGACATGTCAATGTGACATTTCGATATGCAGTTATGCGACTAATCGTCATGAATACGTAGATATATGTACATTTTGTATTTATACAATTTTATTATTTTAAAATATGTTGATTGTCTGGTATTTTATTTTGATCGATTGTTGTGAATCTTTAATCACAGCTATTTCAATTAGATTTTAAAAAAACGCATAAATTAAGGTAAACTATATAAATAATTGACTGTGCGTCGAAACCACGTGATTTTTTTTTTTTAATACTAAAAGACATTTTTTTCGAGAACACCTACTTAGTGATCTTTAAGGAAATTTTGTAAAAAAAATAGTTGCAGACATTTTCTTTCGTGTTGCAGTATGAACCCCAAACTATTCATCTCTGATTAAATCATTTTGGAGACCCAGCTCGAAATGGAGAACTTGGACAAGATAAAGACTTTTGATGCAGGTTCTTACTGGTTAGCAGCGTTGCCGCGAAGAAACAAGCAGTGAGGGCAAATTCGAAATTTTTGAGGGCCATTTGACAAAAGCTGGGGTCAAATGTTTGACATAAAAATCCTTGATAATTTATAAAAAAATCACAGATATATCACATTTTTTAATAATTCATAATTCATTTTGGCCACTTAATAAAAATAAATAAAAATAACTCAAAATTAAGTGATATTTTAAGGTAATAACATTATGTCTTAATTCGTTTTACAAGTTCTGGTTTAGGAATAAAATTATCAAAGTTACTCAAGTTGCCCTGCATAAAATCTTTAAGACTCATTAACGAGTGAATAATTTCATACGATAATCTATTTCGATTATCAGGTTTTTTATTGTTCGGAGATGAAAAAACCCGCTCAGCAGATGCACTTCTATGTGGCAGACTTAATAAGTTAATTGCAAAAGAACTATTTTTAAATAAATGATCACCAGCTAAATTTTTCATTTCGTTCAACTGAACTCACCATTTAACAGCGTCAATAGCATGATCTTGTTTATTTATTTCTTCTACAGTTTTGTAGCTCTTCAGCCATTATATTTTCAGTGTAACTGAATAATTTTAGAAATTTTATTAACAGAGTTGTCAAATGATCGGAAATCAATCTAAAATTGGCACTTTTTTGTATCAAATAATTAACATCTAAAATTTGAAAAGCTGTTTACAAATTGTCACACAAATTTAATCTACTTTTTAACTTCTAAAATCAAGATTTGGAGCCATTTCTAATTTGCCCGGGCCAAATTAGATGGCCAATGGCCAAAATGTAAAACAGGGGGCCGAAAGGCCCGATAGGGCACTTTGTGGCAACGTTGCTGGTTAGTCATTAAAAAAAAACTTGGGGTTGATTTTATTTTCTTCATGGAGGGGTGAATAAATTTGAGCTGCAAAAAGAACATTACATATATACTAGAAGACCAAACGCCAAATTAAGTTGTTTGCTGTGCCGATTGGATATTTTTACAAATAATAAAATTTGATTGACAGATTGATTTGAAGGGAAATAAAAAATGACGACGCAAAAACTGTCAACTTTTCTTTTGAATTCGTCAGGCTCGTATACGGACTTAGAACATCAATCAAATTTAAACTCATTTTAAACAATAATCATTTGGTTAAATCTTTTAGGATGACAAGCTTGAGATTGAGTCATTTTCTTAAGAAACACATTCTTCATATTATAAATTGCTTTAAGCAATTTTGTCCAATGTAACGTAGTTTCTGCAGAATCTTAAAGAGAAATTCAATTTTTTTTATATATGGAGCCTTATATCCAACATTTTTTTTTTTTTGTTTTTTTGCTCTCCAAAAAACTTTATTGTCATAGTATAGACTTAGCAGTTTTACGCATTTAGCTGAAGAAAAATATTTCGTGTTGAAAACACTGAACGAAAAATATATCAATTTAATCAACGATTTTAGCAAAATGACAATTTTTTGACGAGTTAATTTTAAGTGAATTGTTCATAAAATATATATTGTTCAAGAATAAATACAACTTTTTACAATAGTGCAACAGGTGATGAACAAAAATTGATAAGGGAAGTTTTATTTTAAAAGGAATTATTTTTCGCAGTTATTTTAGGGTTTGTTTTTCTTTTTTTTGAGTTTAAGACTGAAGCTTTGTAAAACTAATATTTCACGACCTGGAAACCTAAAGCAGAATTGTATTAGGAAAACAAGTCATTAATCTTGAAAAATGCTGGTGTATAAAAAGTGGCATAAGTTCACATTACATACCAACATAATCATAAGTACCTTCTTACAAAAATTTTATTTTTGAGAAAAGCCCTAAAAACGACTTCATTTTTTCTCAAAGTGGAAAAAATGTCTTATACCTACCTAAATTCTGAAAAAAAAAAAAAATTGCTAGAAAAATGATTTTTTTTTTAATTTTGCTAATTTTATGCTCTCCTTGTAAGTGTTTAAGTTTACATTATAGATTCACCCCACACGCCAAGTCATTTTATCTTCTCATTATATTTTATCTCGCTTCGAATTTTTTTTTAAATCTTGCATCAATTGGCTACTTTTTTCTCAAAATTAAATTGGAGCGATATAAAATACTTAGAATTCAATAAGTAAGGTCAAGTGACCTCAACTATAATTTTCTTCACCGTCGTTATTAAAATACGAGGTCAAAATGAGTACAATGTAAACACAGTCGTTAAAACGATGATTATAAAACAAAAATTAACAAATTGATTATAGTTAGGTACTGTAGTTCGAAAAACAAAAAATAAAAAATAAAAAAATTTAATGCAAATTTGTAGGCAAAAAATTGTTTCAGAGGCGCGAAATGTTGACCACAAAAAATATGCATTTTTTCGTTAAAAATTTTCTTTTGGACATAATGTTTTGATTTAATTTTGAATGCATATTGATATAAAAAGACGCAGAGGCCCATTGACTGTGCCAAAAAACTTTTTTTTAATCCTTTCGATTGACTAAATTTCGGCGTATAGGCAATAACGCCCAAATCGATTTGGAAATATCGCCTAAGAAAATTCTGAACAATTCTTGTCGTTTTTTTCTCGATTTGGGTGTTATTTGCATTTTTAAATTTTTTTTTTGTAATAAGGAAAGAACGAAAATTTTAAAACTCAAATGAGAAATAACGCCCAAAAATGAAAATATCGCCAAAAAAAAAATCCAGAAAAGGAAATAACGCCCAAATCTTAGGAAATAACGCCCAAATAATAATAAAACTCAATACTTACATTTACGATATGGAATTTTGAAAATTAAAACGGCGCGGCGTATATATAAACAGTGAGGTATGTATGGGGGGGCATGCGGCCCCCTGCAACCCCCTTGCATAATTTAAGCAATGTTGCATTTAAAAAATTCTAATACCTATGTATGTAATTATTTTCAAACAAAAAAATTGATTTTCTAGTTACTTTTGATTTTGTTAAAAAAATTTCGTTGAAATATACCTTCATCAAAGTTGTTAATCACAAAAGCAATTACTATAAATGCAGTGAACTCCTTATAAGTTTCCTTAGAAGGTGTGAGAACTCTTTCTTCCCATTTGACCTGGCTATACAATTGTTATAATATGTATAAAGGCATAACATACACCCAAGGCTAAGAAGTACAATATTCAAATTTTTTATAGACTGGTGAGTCGTGACATTCTTGAAAGATGAAACAAAAAATCGGAAATATGAATTTGCTTCATTGAAACATCATCTCCTGGTTTATTGTTACAATTTTTTAAACAGTGCTCTAGTTGAATAGCCAGTTGCATTCCTCCCCTTAAAATAATTTCTCTATATTACTCACTCCACCGGGAATGGTCGTCACACATCAGTATATACATAGGTACTAGAGCTCCCTATTACACGAATATTTAAAAACACGGATACACGTGTTCTTATAATATCCGGATTTGAATCCGTGTATTTCGTGTATCCGTGCATCCGTGCGACCGTGTGTCCGTGTGTCCGTGTGTCCGTGTATCCGAGTATCCGAAGATCCGTGTATTTTAAAGGGCCAAATTTATAAAATACGACAATGACTTGGTAGTCGAATCTGTCAGTGGATTTAAATTTAGAATTATTTAATTTTTTCTTTAAAAATCGATTTTTTTTGGAAAATCACCAAAAATAAAAATCTATAATATCCATTATTTCTCAAAATTTTGAGCTTGTAAGTCCACCCCTTGAAAAGATAAAAATCAAAAACCATTTCGTGTATTAAGAATCCGTGTAATAAAGATCCGTGTATGCTTAATATCCGGATACACGGATATTAAGCAAATAAATACACGTGTTTTAAGAGAACAGATTTTTATTTGCGTGTAATAATTACACGGAGTCCGTGTACCCGTGTTTTTCAAACACACGGACTGAATCGTAGGCTCTAATAGGTACCCATGAGCAGATAAGAACAGAGATTCTTTCTTTTTAGTCGTACAACACGAATGTCGAATTTTTAAACTAATTCAATTTTTTCGTCTCCTTGTTCAATTTTCAATTTTGTATTGCGATTTATGGTTATGGTTTATGGAGGTTTTGAATTCTGTTTTTTTTTTTTTTTGTAAAATGTTCAGAACAACATTGTTACACATTGAAATTGCCAAAAGATGGCTCTGATTGTGCTGATTATTTTGGATTTTTTAGACTCGCGAGGTCCTATTACAATTTAACCGTCGATATATGGAAATATATGGAGAGAGCAATCGACAAAACAATTATAGTTCAATTGATCGATTTTTTCGGCCGTATGATCTTTACCTAGACATGTTATACAGTAGATGACGAATATAAGAAAGTAAAAAAATCCAAAGAATTTTTTTCTTATATCCTTGTTTTCTTATATAAAAAAAATTGGTATAAGAAAGAAAATTTCTTATATAAAAATAATATACAATATTTAGCCGGCAGTTACAAAGAGAGACATTGTGGAATGTGTCAATGTGGTGGGCTTTTTTCTTTCTTGATCATCTTCAATCTGTCACTTCTTTGACAATTCAATAAGGGTGGGTTCAGAAATTTTGTAAAAGTTAGGCGGCGCATCAGTTTGATGTTTACACGGGAAAATTTCTCATTATCATTTATTTTTCTATGTAATGAATGAGATTTTGCATCACAATAAGTTTTTTATAAACGTGTTTATTATAAGAGGTAAATTTAAAACTTGTCGCAATGGGAATTTGCAGTGTGTTTTGGAATGTCTGTCTTATAAGCGTGTTTTTCTTATATGAGATTTTCTTATATCCAAATTTACAAATTTAGATCACTTCACTTCCTTAACGCTCACTCTGTGAGGCCGTAAATAGTTAAAACCCATGAAGTAATCAGAAAGTGTAAAATAAAATGAATTAACTATTCCCAAGCATCTTATAAATACTTAAACTATCCTTAAAAAAACTCCTATTTGGAATTTGATAGAGAAGTAAATCAAACTTCTTAAGGTCGTTTTAAAATATAGAGAACCAATAAAGTACTGTCATTTGCTAAAAAGCTTTCAGTTACAATCTGCAAATTTAAAATATATTAACTGGTTGTTATTTTGATCGAAAGAAACCTCCCAACAAAATTAAAAGTCTTCGGTTTGAAATCAAAAAAAAAAAATGCGTACCCAATTACTGACACCAAATTCCTGTTTAGGTCATTAAATGGCAAAAATAAATACGTATATTCCGAGTTACCTACTTTGTTTTTCTTTTTTTTCAAATTCTTCTTTCTCTCTCTTTCTCTTTTAAAAAACAAACCTAAGCCAGACCAGACACAAACAAATTTCGTTTAATTTATTTTTTGTAGCACATTATTTTGTTTCTGTTTATTTCTTTTCGAAACCTGATTCCTGCAGTCGTGGGGCCGTGCTTCACGATTCATACATTAAACAAAAAAAAATACTTTAATCAGCTCAAACACGTATATAGCTACATCTGACGGAACTATAACATCACTAAAAAAACAAATCACACTTCTACAAATGGAGAATACCTACAAACCTATATAGCTGCAATCTTGATGTATCTTGTATTTTGATGATGTTCAACAGCAGCAGCTACCAAAAATAATAATTAATCAGCAAATTTGACACACAAACATCATTTTTTGTATAGTTTTTATATTTCATATGGCGGCTGGTTTAACTGTCAGTGTTAAAGCTTTGTGACAAAATATTTCAATGGGAAACAAAAAGGAAATAAACCAAACCGCACAAAAAGGCCCATCCATTCATCTTCTATTTTTTTGTTGAGCCTCTCAATCTAATTTCCTGTAGATGGTTTGTAGATATTGGAAGATCGAAGAAGGTTAAGAGAAAAAGATACTTGAATAAGAAAAAAATGTCCAACAATATTGACTTGACAAGGGGAACCTCTTATAGAAAACTTCAAGTATCCCCCCACCTTCCTCCTTATTTCTACCACGGTTTAGAAATGTCGAATTGATTGAACAGAAGTCAACGTAAATTCATCCAAGCGAAAACAAAATGATACGATGTAACTACGGATCGCTCAAGCTAGCTAACGTCACATGGTTTGGGGTTGTTTTGGCCTTGCACTACTTCTTATATACGACACAGTGGGACATTTTATATGGAAAGTTGAAATCAATTAAAAAAAAAATCGAGTAAAACTACATTTTCTTCGATATGGTATTAAACAATGAAAAAAAGAGATTATCGAAATAGATTTTTCTTAAATAAAAAATAAAACTGGCAAAAACTATATTTGGGGCTAAATCACGCCATACTTGATGGGGTTTTTTCATGTAAAACAATTTATCTCAACTTTATGAACAAAAATTTAATTGAAATTTAAACTAATTTTTCTGTAATTCTGTTCATCAATGTGGGCGTGGTTATGGGCGTTCCACAAAAAAAATCAATTTTCTAGTCGAATTGTCTAGATTTTAAAGTTTGCAATGAAACTGATACCTTTTGGGAGTTTTTCAGCCATTGAAGCCATTGAAATGTAAGCTACTTTTTCTGTAACTGTCTTGGATTTGAGGTTAGCAATGAAGCCCATAGCTTACTGGTCAAATTTCGTGGGAGTTCTTCAGATAAATAAATTTATATCAGTCATTTGATCAAATTTTCATTCAAATTTAAACAACTTTTTCTGTTCTTCTGATCAAGTAAACAAATGTGGGCGTGGTTATGGGCATGTCAGAAAATATTTCTATTTACTAGTCGAATTATCTAGCTTTTTGAGCTTTTATGTGAAACAAAATATCTCAGACTTTTGAAGTAATTGTCATTAAAAATTTCTTGTAAACAAAGATTTATTAAAAGAAAAGTGGGCGGGTCGGAAAAAAGTTTAAATATGTCTTGGTTTGGATATTTGTAATGATATTTTAAACAATTTATCTGAGTCTTTTGAAGAAATTTTCATTGAAAATTAAGCTGATTCTTCTGTACTTCTGAACGTGTACAAATATGTGGGCGTGGTTGTGGGCGTTCCAGAAAATATTTCGATTTTCTGGTCAAAATTGTTTTAGATTAGAAATTCGCAATGAACCCGATAAGTTTTTGATTCAGTTTTTTGTATATCATTTTTTTCTTTTAATTTTAAAGCTATATTCTACCCCACTGTATATTTATGTTTAGGTACTTACTGCCTTAGCATGGTGCTGCTATTAATCGTTTTCTTCAACTTGGAATGGAATTTCTCTCGAAAAGTATGTTTTTTTTTTTCTTATCCAATTTTGATGGATAGATATCGTTGAACGGCACGGGATTCAAACAAATGGCGAAATGTTCGTTAAACTCATTAAGTAGGTAGTATACGTATAACTCGGTTTGGCTTTAGATTCTAGACTTTCAGCGCTAGCTGCAGCATCCATCATCGTCATGATGCGGTATGTCTATTACCATTTGCGTGTCTAATGTCATTTGGTTCTTATAACGAAAGAGAGAGAGAGAGGAGATACATAGATATAGGGGATGCCCGACATCTATCTATCTATATGTAATTATTTATCATTTCTCACTTTAGGTATACTCTTGACAGATAGATGGCTCACGCACGTATATATTTATACCTAACTTAGTGATGGACAGAGGCGCAGTATATATATTGGCAAAAGGGGAAGAAGAAATGTTGAAACGATGCAGCATGTATAGTGGCGGTGGTGGTCTGGTTTGGTTAAAATGGACCGCAGTTTCATGTCATCTGTCACTTATGTCGCTGCATTTAATGAACGAACGAATGGCGGAACGAAGAGTGAGAAAACTTTTGCATGTGACAACATTAAAATATTCCTATATATCTGGCGCCTATCAGTTCTTTTATGGTAATTATATATCCAGAGCTATCCCCCCCCCAGCCGATCCAACAAATTCACTGCTATCACAGTTGGAAAACTTCGGCAACAGCATCAGTAGCAGAAGCAGCAGAACCCATAATTAAGTATATATATGCCCGCAAAAAAAAAAAAAAAAAAAAGATTGCTTTGGTTTCGTGTGGTGTTGGAGATTTTTGTGTGATACATAAATTTTCTCTCCAAAAAGCAACTCTGTGGCGCTCATAAATTTGCATTTTGTAATTTTTTTATTATTTTTTTTTTTGTCATCTTTTGCTGAATATGGTGTCTCATTTCTGTTTGGCTAAACTGATAAATCATTTGCAATAAAGCCGGCTTTATGGCGGTTAATGACTTTTATTTAAATGGTTAATTTGTGGATATGAATGACGCAGCGCTGTGCGGCAATTTTAGGTCACAAAAGGTCGTAATTTTTTTTTACTTGAGATAGATGTGCTTTAATAAGTTATGAATAAAAAAAAATCTATTTAGGGATTCTAATCAACCGCGACATAATGATAAGGGAAAAGACGTAAGACTTAATCAACCACGAAATTATTATTAGGGAAAAGACGTAAGAAATTAGTCCATATTTTAAATTAATAATTCAATCGGTGGTGAGAAGATGAACAGAAGGTACAAGCAAAAACCATTGTAAATAAATATAAAATAGAAAAATTAGAATATTAATTCGAAATTATCCCGACGAAGCTGAATTTTAGAGGAGGAATTTATTTTATTGTGTTTAAGCATTTCCTAAATTGGACCATGGCTTTTTATTTCGTGGGTTGAAACTTAGTTTTTTTATAAATTGCTCGAAACCTATCAGTTTTTTTTTTTGGAAGAAATGTTAAGGCGAAAATTGTAGCTTATTATCTACACATAAGAAAAAATGAAGATAATTTTGTTGAAAAGTAAAAAAAAAAAAAAAAAAAAAAACAACTTTTTTTTTCAAAAAAAATTAATCAAAATCGTAAGCCGTTTTTGAGAAAAATTAAATTTTCCTTACCAATTTCTAAACACTTGTATAGGAGGTACCGTTATTTTTGGTTTCAAGAATAATTTTTATTCAAAATAAGCTAAAAAAAAATTCCTGGTGCCAAATTTGATAAAAATCAAGTCGTTATCGAATTATTTAGTTTCCAAAAAAAATTTGGAAACTTTTTTTAAAAGTCCAAAAAGAAAAATTTGGAAAATTACAAAATAAAATATACAAAACTTTTAGAACTTTTAAGACATTCTTCATAAAAAATTGATCAAAATCGGTTGAACAGTTTTTGAGAAAATCGCAAGTCAAAAAAAAATGGTTCTATGGGACCTACTATTTATAACCATTTTTCGGACTTTTTTTTTATAAAATGGTAGCCCTTCAAAAAAAAATTACTGAATTAAAAAAAAAAGTTGTGGGCACGTTTTTGAGAAAACTAAGATTTTCGTT
This sequence comes from Epistrophe grossulariae, assembly GCA_929447395.1. Classification (NCBI taxonomy): domain Eukaryota; kingdom Metazoa; phylum Arthropoda; class Insecta; order Diptera; family Syrphidae; genus Epistrophe; species Epistrophe grossulariae. The sequence goes on along the minus strand of OV839567.1, from coordinate 14,755,251 downwards.
TTTTGTTAAAAAATTTTTACCTCAACTACTGTTATTTTTGGTTTAAAAAAATGAAAAAAACGGGTCAGAGGAATGACAAAAAAACTACGTACTTAGTTTAAAGAAAATCAACTCACCCATTTAGGCTGCAGCCGAAAGGACAGGACAGACAGAATTGCGAGACACACCTTTTTCGACTTCGTAATGTCATCTTTGATTAAAATCTCGAGTTTGATTTTTTTAGGAATGTATAACTTACCATACAAAACCTACATATGTTTAGCAAGTAAAAATAAGAAATGCAGTTTTCTGACATTTACTTTGGTTTTTACAGGTACGACATTTAATCAAAATCGTTATAGCCGTTTTGGAGAAAATTTGAAAAAAAAAAAACAAATCGTTGTATGGCAGAGCTATTCGTTTTATGATGAGCTAAAACAAAAATTCGATTTTTCCATCTGGGGAATCTTATCAAAATGCTCTGTAACAAATTTGAAGCAAATCGGCCCAATAAATAAAATTTTATTTAATTTTTTAAGTGAGAAGACTGAATTTTTTATTTTATAATTATATAAAATATGGATGCTTATTGTTTCGCTTTTTTTACTTCGAATTTTTGTTGTTTCGCTTTTCTTACAATTAGGTATTTCTGTTTATTTCGTAATAGGTACCTTATTTTGTTTTTGTTTTATTTTGTTTTTTCGATCACTTCGCCCTACAGTCATTTCGCATTTCGTTCTCTCTTTTTTTAATCGATTTGCATTTTCGTTAAGAGTGCAATGAGTTATTTAGCTCAAGGTTATTTCGCAAAAGCTTTATTTCGCATTTGGTTTTAATTAGACTATTGTCCTAGCGTGGGTTTATTTTGGGCCCTATACGAACATAACTCCCAATGAGCTAACTCCCACTAAAATTAATCCAAGTCCCATTAGTGCGCCAAAGTACCCCCTCGCACCTACCCCAAATCCTATAGTGTGCCCAAGCAGGGGGGTTGCAGGGGGGTAGCAACATACCTCTCTGTTTATCGTAAACGATGGCAAAATAATTGAAATCGAACTAAACGAAAAACGAAATAATCGAAAAACTAGACAATAAAATGCGAAATGACCTTAAAACGAATTAAGCGAAAGACAAAAGAATTTTTTTGCGAAATAAATATAAACCAAATATTTGAAAAACATATTAATGAAAATCCTAAACAAACGAAATGCGAAACGACAAAAGCGAAACAACCAAAAAACGAGATGAAAAAGGCGAAACAAACCATACCCATAAAATATATACATATTTTAATTAAAAAAGAAGAATATCAAAACATCCTAAGAGACTCTTTATAATGAAAATCAGCACACTGTAGTTTACAAAAAAAGAACCTTAACCCAAGGAAAATTTTTACCCCATACCTCAGTCTTTATACAATTTATTAAATTGGTTGAAAAATAATTAATAAAATTTTGTACATATTTTTACGTTTCAACAGCGATTTTAATAGAAAGCACAATTATGTATATGAAATTACACATGATTTTTCTTCTATATGACTTTTTCCACAATTCAACAAATCTTGAAAAAAAAAAATTATTTGATAAACAGAAATTTACAAAAATACCTGCATTTTCACAAATATTTACTTGTAAACTACAAATAAAAAATTACTCTTGGCAAAACGAAAATAAAGATGTTTAAACAAAATTCTTATGTAAATTACAAATAAATTTTTGTAAGACAAATAAATTTTTGTAAAACCAACATTTTATGAAACAAAATAAATCAATTTTTCAACATATCTATTTATTAAAAAATATATTGTAAATAACAATTTGTAAGTTTGTAAAATATGCACAGGTTCATCAGGTTCAATTTTATCTGATGCAAGTAATGTTCGAAGTTTCAAGCTGAATATTTTTTACCTACGCATTTCTTTTCTCCGAACAAAAGGAATTTATTTATTACATATAGGTAAGCGCTGTTGGGTGTTCCGAATTCAATTCGAATAACTTGAGAGGTAATTTTCTCGTTTCCGCTTCGTTTTCGACTTATAACGGTTTTAATAATTTTTATAATTTTTTCCTTTGACTGGCTCTAACTTTGCCAAATTACAATCGATTTTTGAGTTTTTTTTTTATTTAAAAAAGAACAGTTAGAAATCCACATAGAAAAAAGTTGCATGGTAGATACAAATTTCTAACTGTTCTTGTTTAAGAAATCGGTTATAATTTAACAAAGTTAGATCCAGTCAAAGGGAAAACAAATTTAAAATCATAAAAACCGTTATAAGTCGAAAACGAAACGAAGACGAGAAAATTACCTCTCAAGTTTTTTGACTTGAAATTACCTCAGGAACTCTTTCTTTTGAGGCGGTGATTTCGGGACACCCTGTATATAGTATTCTACAGTTTTTAGACAAATTCGGGATTTATGGTATAGGTGACATAATATTCGCATTCAAAAGTAGCAACATATTTAAACGCAGTACCTACGTAATATTTGAACGTTGTTGATTTAGAGCCAAACTTTTTTAAATCGACAAAAAGATAAAAAATAAAGGAATATTTCAAAATACATATGTAGATAATTATAAATTTTTACTTATTTACATTTATAATAAATAAAATATTAAAGAAGATCCAACTCTTATTTATAGAACTTAAAACCAACTTTACATCATGAGCTTAATTTTATTGATAACTGTACGAACTTATGCTTTACATCTTTTTGTCCTAATTTTATTACTCACATTAAACCCAATACTCAAATGTGCTCATAAGCTTATTTTATCTTTAAAAATTTCCCTTATTTCATTTAATTACTTTTAATAGAAGTTTAAGTAACTTTGAAGTAGAGTATCATAAATACCCAGAAGAAAATTCAAAGGCAAACATTTTAGTTAAGTTTTCAATAAAATACTTCCTAAAACCCTATACCCAAACTAGCATCATCAACAGCGCAGCCCAAGCAAACTGAACAAATTCAGCCGATTAAAATTTCCAAAGATCAACTTTTAAATGCCTTCATGATATGTATATAAGAACCGTATATAGCTATACTGAAGAAGTTTGTCTCAAGAGTGTAATTAATTCAAAAACTATAATAAAACTTAATAAGAACTTCATCGATGATGATGATGATATCCATCTTCAACAAAAATATTTCTATACAGCATCAATTTCCGTAACTCATTCAAATAATAATTCCTTTTATCGATTAAGCTATCAGCATTCATCATATCAAGATCTGAATTTAAATAATTAACTTTTTATTGGCTCTTGTGATGATGATGAAGTTTTTTTTTTTTTATCATCTCAACAACACAATGGGCAAATGAATGGTAAAACGACGTCGACAAAATGTCGATGAAAGAAGAAAAAGAAGTCATTGATCTTATGATCCACAAACAATAATAAAAAAAAAATAAAAAAAAAGATAGAATTTCATTTGCACAAATGAAAAAAGAGAACCGTAAATATTAGCTAATCCGATTTCATTTATTATTATTATTATTATATTTTTCATAATATTATTTTTTTTTCCACGCCAAACGGCAAAAGAATAACGAATAACTAATGGAACTATATTCACATCAGAGACTCTATACAGAGCTTATAGAGAGAGTCTATAAAAACCCGAGGCAATAGATACTGTTACTGCTTGTATACAGGACTGTGTAAAAAAAAAGAACTGTTCTTTCTGGAAGAAGAAGTTAATATAAGTTCGAAAGTAAGGTTTTTATTATATACTAGACAACCGAGTGTTGGACAATAAGCTGAAAGGAAGGGCTGATTCTAGCTTCTTTTCAAAATTTCTTTGAAGAATAAATAGAGCAGGAGATAAAACGGAACCCTGAGGAACACCAATGTTTTAATGGTAGTAATATCCCACTTCTGATTCTATAAGAATGCAAAAGCAAATTCATTGACGCTCATTATCTGAAAAAAATTTAATTTTTTAAGTTCAACATAATATGAAGTTTATATGAGAGCTTACGCGGGGGAAAAACTATAGAACATAAGCGTTCAAGTTAAAAATAAATATTTTGATAAAAAAGGAAAATATTAAAATGTATAAAATGTGTAGTATAAGGATATGGAATAGGCAGGCAACTCACTAACATAATCTTTATAATATGGTGTGCGAAGCGACGACGAACGGGGAAGATAATTATGAAATTCACCAAAAAGTTTGCTTTCGCATTCTTACAATATATCAGAAGTGGGAAATTTCTATGACAGTTTCAAAGATTTTATTGGAATATTGGAAAATAATTAAGAAAAAATAAAACAACTTCGATAAAAATTACTTGCACATCTCTGTAGGTTATAGTTTTCCATAGAGTTATAATCTATATTTTCTATGATGCTAGATTGGAACTGCAGATACATTTGTTACGCTCATATGGGCACAGAGTACCTTATTCATTTCTATATTCCTAGTACTATTGGCATAGCAAAAAGCTCTAATTGGATTAGATCCAATAGAAACGGCTATATGTATAGGAGAAGATATAATACTAAAAGTATCTAATATATGCAAAAATGTTTTTGTAAGAAGAACCTATCTATATGTAAGTTGGTAAAAGGGTTTTTTTTTCAAAGAAAATATCGTAACGCATACAGTCTTCGTTCGATATTATACATTGAAGTGTATATGACGTCGATTCGATATTTAAGAATCCAAAGAATATATCTTTCTCCCTTAACATGTATCTATACATGTATGTATATCTATCTATCTATCAATGTGTTTATCTTTAGAAGGCAATTTATAGTAATTGCAAAACTTAAGCTGGTATTTTAAGAGGATTTTGCAAATCGAATACGATGGCAATAGAGTAGAAAATATTGACACTATATATTGATAGGTTAGATACATTTGGCCTGCACCACGATATAAGAATTGATATAGGAGGAGAGGGGAGAAATAATGTAATACGATAGAATTTCATGAGTTTAAGAGGGTGTGTTGGTTATGTGTCAATATATTAAGGTTTCTCATTTTCAATCTGATTTGAATATTGAAGTCATTTTATTTATTTTTATTTTTCTGTTTTTCTGTTCTTTTTTTTATTGTAAATTTACTAAGTATCTATATAGTTTACCATGATTTTGTTTTGATTTGGCGATGTATTCATATTGTGAAGCTTACCTGAAAAGAAAAAAAAAATATTTTGATTTAGTAAAAAGGTGTTTTTTTTTTAAAGAACTGATATTTTTTGTTTTAATAAATAATAATGGTTATTGGAAAAAACTGTTATTTCTTAAAGGTTCTGGAATTGAATTAACAATTTTTTTGCGCGCCAAAATCATCAGAAATTGAATCCATTGTTTTATAAAGAAATTGTGTTCAGGAATGAGGCCAAATGAGTATGTCAATAAGAAAAATTGTCGCATTTGGAGTGAGAGATAATACCTAACCTATACGTTACCTCTCGAAATATTCAAAATTTGGTGCGGTCTTCGAGAGTTTCCGGGAATTTCAGAAAAATATATTTTTGAAAAAAAAAAACGGCTGAAATTCTGTTTGGTTAAACATTCTAATAAGTCATAAATCTTTTTGAGAAATAAGCCAGAAATACTGGAAATTGTACCAGAGAGACATACGGAAAAAAGCCATAATTTATAAAATGAAAATAACGCTACAGTATATTCATTAATATACTTAATTAATTTTGAAAAAAAAGGCCAGAAAATGTTTTCAAGTAATTTCCAAAGTGGTGTAAGACCAAAATCCGTACCAAACATTGACTTCTTTGGGATGGATTTTTTGCATGTGGAATGGTAATGAATCGCTCAAAAATAAGCTAATTTTGAAAATTAAATTTGAGGATTTGCTCTAGTTGTGGATGCTCAAATGTCTTGTACTTTTTAAGGAAAATTAAAAATAACGACAACCACTTTTTTGTAAGAAAAACCTTCTTTTTTTTAAGTTTATTAATTGACCAAAACAATGTTCGTAAAATATCGCTCGCGAATCATAATACAGATCTTTATCGATTTTCTTATGTATTTTGAAAACAGTCAAATTAATTTAAAAAAAATAATCAAAAAGTGAAGAATATTGAAAAAAGGGCAAATTTTGAAGAAGTGAAAAATATTGAAAAAAGTAAAAAAAAATCAACAAATTTGAAAAAAATCAAAAATATTGAAAAAAGTAAAAAAAAAAGTCAACAAATTTGAAAAAAATTAAAGAAATAGAAAAAAATCAAAAAATTTTAAAAATGAAATAAATCTAAAAAAAATTTAAAAAAAATCAAAAAATTAAAAATTTGAAGAAATCTAAGAAATTGAAAAAAATAAAAAAAATTGAAAAAAAATTAAAAAAAAATTTAAAAAAAAATTGAAAAAGAAATCAAAAAATTTGAAAAAGAACCCAAAAAATTTGAAAAAAAAAATTAAAAAATTTGAATAAAAATCAAAAACTTTTAAAAAAAATTAAAAAATTTGAATAAAAATCAAAAACTTTGAAAAAAATTGAAAAAAATCAAAAAATTTGAAACAAAAGTGAAAAAATGTTTTTTTTTTTATATTAAAATACATAAAATAAATAAAAGTTTATTTAATGTAATAGGTACATATATGTATGTATGATATTTACCTATGTAAAATAACATTTTTTTTTTATTGTTTGAACGGTTCGTGAATGGATCTTCAATAGTTCCCACATCAAAAATTCGGGAACGAACCATATTTTACAGATTCTAGCAGATTTGAATCGATCGTGAAAACGAATTTTATTTTAAAGGAAAAGATTAGCAATCGAATCAAAAATAAAATTCTTTTTTGAATTATTTACGAGCGAACCAATCATATTTTATCACTCTTCGAGAACCTTGCCTCAAAGTCCATGGTTCTGTTTTTTGTTATTTTTAATTTTCTTAAAAAGTATGAGACATTTGAGCATCTGGTTTTCTGTATTTGACTAAAAATTAATAAAAGCATTGAATTTTGAAAACAATTAAAGTAAAATTTAAAATAAAAATTAGTTTAAATTTGTTTTTCCTCAAAATTTTGAATTAGAAATTTTTATTTTCAAAATTTTGAGTTTGAAAATTATTTTTTTTTTTTCAAAAACTATAAACTAAAACAAATTTATTTAAAAATAAAATAAAAAAAGCTTTACAAAAAGTATAGCAAGGCATTGTTAGTGCTACCGAACTGGAGATTTTGATCAAACGTGACATTACGATGAAGAAGTGGGTCTTGCAATTCTGTCCATCCGTCAGTCTGTCGTTTCCGATGCACCCAAATGCTGGCTTTTCACGAGTCGATATTTGCCTTGGAGATGGAGGTTACCTATAGTTCAAATATTGACATAAATAAATTCATTTCATGTGTTAACTTTGTCCAAAATCAAAATTTTTTTGGCAAAGATTAGGTAATAATTAAGTCTATAGCTTTATATGGGCATCAAAATAATCACTGATTTCTTTTTTAAGTGCCTCAAAACTTAAAATTTAAATTTTCAATGATATATATAACTTGCCCCTAGGAGCAAGTTGGCGCGATCTATTCGTGCATATTGTTTTATTTTTCATTTTTTTTTGAGAAGATTGAAAGATTATTCTTTGCATAAAAATAACACTGAATTTATAAACATTATGAAAATATACATAAATGTGAGTTCTTTAAAATGAAAATAATAAATAGAACAGTATTCTCTTCAACTACGTTTGTTTGTATATATTATGAATGTCAAAAACCTCTTTATAAACAATGTTCCATGATTATTATACTGTGTCTTCTACTGAATATTCATTCTGTCAACCACAAAAATCTGATGACACTGCAATTCAAAATAATACAAATTATCTATTCATAGCTTGAATGATGCCAAAAAAAAGTAAACAAAATAAATGCATAGTATAAAAATAACTACATCAGAATGTATTTCTGTATATACAGGTATCTATTCCACGGTGTATCTGTATCTATTTCATGTCGGCGACGACGATGTCGCATCGTTGTTGTCATCATTCCCTCAGGGTAGGATCACCGCAGTAAACAAATCCAAACCAACGAAAGGGCCGACAGTCATCAACTATATAATAGTACATCTGTGGTATCAACCACCAAGTACAATCTCATTGCACAACTATGTACATATATTGATTTTCCCCCGCAGGGGGTTTGTGCATGCGGTATACTACAAGTGGAACGTCCTTCAGGGTATTGAGATTGCATCTGAATTTTTTTTTTAAATAAAAAAAATAGCACGAATGGGTCGAATGTATCTGCTCAAATGGCTCATAACCGCCTTATCTAACTCCAGATATTAAGGTTCTGACAATCCATTTTATACAAACCCATTAATGTGCCCTTAAAACTACCCATCTATATAATAAAAAAAAATAAAAAAACGAATGAAAACAGAAATCGAAAATAGCTATGCAGTCATTTGGAAATGGATCAATGGATAGTTTGTCGCAGATGACCAAAAAAAAAAACAAGTTGAAAAGGACATTTGGTTCATGAATTCTTGTTTCCCAACCCAGACTCCATCGAAAGTATTTTGCAAAAACTAATAATGAGTATTTTAATTAAACTTGACAACAACGATTAAAATGTGACTCGACTATAAAAGCTAAAATAAGGGTAAATGATATTATTGTGGCTTTGCTTTGCCGAACGAACTGTGTGTGTGGCACATGGATGGGATATCAAATTTTATGTGTTGTACGAGTAGCACATTTTATTTAGTGTTTTCAGTTAAATTATGCTTTTTGAGTATATGCAAATTGAATTGCAACTGTTTTTAGATTTTTGAATTAGCCTTCATTGAGAATTCTATTAGTACCTAATAATATTTAGTTGTAAAATATTTTGTGTAGGAAATTGAGCTTCAAATTTTGAATGAGGAAACAAATTTTATTTTTTAATATTAATTTTAAATAAATTATAATTTATTACGTGTAATACGTTACGTGCAATATGTTACGTGTAATACGTTACGAGTAATATGTTAAGTATAATATGTTACTTGTAATACGGTACGTGTCATAGATTGCTTGTGATAAGCTTCGTGTATTATGTTACGTGTAATAGATTGCGTGTAATACATTGGTTACGTGTAATAAGTTACGCATGAAAGGTTACGTGTAATAGGTTACTCATAGTAAATTACGTGTCATAGGCAAGCTACGTGTAATAGTCGCGTGATAGATTAGGGATCGTGGAATATGTAACCGGGAATACGTTTCATGTAATATGTTACGTGTAATACGTTACGTGTAATACGTTACGTGTAATACGTTACGTGTGAATTACGAATTATGCCGAAAATATGAAAAACTGTTAATTTCTTTAATTTTTGGTATAGGGGGTTGAAGGTAGACTGAATTGTGCAACTGAGGTCCTGGCATGGTGGTGATTATTCACACAAGTACAAGTAAAAGTGAATTGAGTTTTCTATTTATTCAAAAGCGCTAGAAAGCTAATCTTTTGTATATGAATTCTCTAAAACATTAAGTTGATACTTTTGAATTTGTCTGTTGCCACGCCCACTTTTGATATATTAACTTCCTAAAGCATTAAGTTGATACTTTCTAATCCGCCTCCTGCCACGCCCACTTTTTATTAAAATTCAGTTCTCATTATTCAGAGGCGCTAGAAAGCTAAAATTTTGTATATGAACTCTATAAAGTCTAAAGCATTAAGTTGATACTTTTGAATCCGTCACTTGCCACGCCCACATTTTACAATAAATTCAGTTTTCTCTTTGTCCAAAGGCCTTAGAAAGCTGAAATTGTGTAGATATATGAACTCTCTAAAGCATTAAGTTGATACTTTTGAATTCGCCTTCTTCAACCACGCCCACTTTTTTATTACAATTCTGTTTTCTATTACCTAATCCAAAGGCTGAAATTTTGGGCATTCGATATTTTAGAATATTCGAGATTTTTCATTTCGATAATTTGGAGGCATAATAACGCTCAATGAAATTACGCCCAAATCGATTTGGAAATATCGCCAAAAAAAAATTCTGAACAATTGTTGTTGCTCTCGATTTCTAGATTTGGGCGTTATTTCCAATTTAAAAAAAATTTTTTAAAGGAAAGAACGCCCAAAATAAAATTTTTAAAAGTTAAATGGTGAATAACGCCCAAAATTGGAAATATCACCCAAAAAAATCTATAAAAAGGAAATTGTTATGTAATTGTTATTATTGCCTAACTCCTAATTTGGAATTCGGGACTCGAGATTTTTAGCATTTTTTTGTTCGGAGGTATGTCCCACAAGGTATCTTGAATACCTAACTTATATGTTGTCCTCATTTAATTAGGTACTTTTTATCTTATTTATTTTGTATTGCAACAAAGGCTGTTTGTTTTGAAAACAAACTAATATAAAATATTTTTTGCAATAAGTATGGTTCTTGTTACAACTTACTTCGGTATATGTTGCACTTTGCCCCATGCATAAACGGGGTGAGTTGAAACAACACGATTTTTTTTTTAAAGCAATATCTTTGCAGAATACGATTAGGTTTTCCTGAACTTTTTTGATGAATTAGTTAAAACATGGCTCAAAAATTTGAAAAATGTTTGGTTGACTCATTTCTAAAGTTGTAGTAGGACCATCGGTTTTAGTAAAAAGTGTTACATTTGACCCCACTCTCCCCTACTTTTTATTTTACTGAGAAAAATTTTGTTTGAGCCTCCAAAAATATTTCAAATTTACCACTCACAGTTACAGTTATACCTGTGATAATGAAATTCACAGTTTAGCTTAACTATTACAGCTATTACAGCTGTCAATATTATCAATTGATATTTGAAAAATATTGAAATTTGATATTTTAAAATATTTTTTTATAAAAAAAACTGATGAACAATGCATTTTTCAATTTTCTTGTAATTCATGATCTGCAACATTCTCTCAATAATCAATTGGTTTCTTTATTGTCGAATTTCAATATTTACCAAGTAACAATTGATCAATGTCAATTAACAATTGATAAATTGTCAATCATTTTTATTTTATTCATTTTAAAAATCTCAAATCAAAATGTTCACTCAAATTATTGCAAAAGATTATTAATTCTGCATAACCTCTTTATCATATGTGAGTTCCACAACTACAATCTACATATTTTCTCAAATAAATACCTCATTACTTAACTATAAGCGTTAACTATTTGCCAATAAAATTTTAGTCTTGTGTGAATTCCTATATGAATACACCTTAACCCTGCATTAAATCACTTTCCATTGAATTTTCCAAAATCAGGAATCATTTGCCCATAAATTCATCACAATCGTATAAATTACTTGCAAGCTTGCACACACCCACAAATCCAACGGGATTAACCTTATATATTGCTTGTGTGTATAATAATGTAGGTATAGGTATTGCAATTAATTAACCTGATAACATTAAGTTGCATACATTTCGGATCCAAAATTTTACAGACAAACACATCCCCATATCCTCATGCTGTATAGAAACAAAACACCATATTCACTTCATAATCACTCAGTGGCAATTAATTATCTAAGTAATTACCATCAGGTGTGGAGTGGAGTGAGTCGATATACTGGATAATTTCCAAATGCTATAATGAATGCCACTTCAGAACCAAAATATCTCTAATTCCAAAAACCACCCTTGAACTCCCCCACATTTATAGCAATCAAATTGTAAACAAAACAACAAAACCACTTAAAGTGTCCGTTGCACAAAAGCTATAGATACAGTTGTATGTACATATATGAAAACCAATTCCGATATGCATACATACATATAGAACGATAGTAGCTTAAGTAGTCCGCAACATTGAACACAAAGACCAAATGAAGTAAAGAAGCTTCTGAACTTTCAACAAATCAAGCCGTAAAGTATGAGCATATACCAATTCCTATACACCTATATACATACGAATATTATGATGCATTTTCAATAACAAATGAACGGAAATTCAATCGCCAAACTCTACCTCTGTACACATATACGAACGTAAAGTTCAAATCAACCGGAATAATTATGTAATTCAATTTGATTATGATAAGGCAGGCTTTTCGCTTGTGTGTGTGTTTCTCGATTTCCGAAAAAGGGGTTGGATGTGCCCTGCAAAACTTTTCCTCTATAATGGTTTAAAATGTGGGTACCTAATAGAGAGTTGTTTTTGTAAGTCCTTTATACAAAAAGGGTTGTAAAACAGGAATCGAGAACAACATGCAATTGTTGCGGAAATTGAGACATTTGAATTTCAAGTAAATTTTCTTTAAAGGAAGTTTGACTAAGTAAATTGTTTTCAAAGGAAGAACTTACACAATCTTGTGTAATGATAATTTTAAAAGGACTTTCTATATAAACAAATATCAAATTCGAGAACAAAGAAAAATTTTGTAAACCTTTGTTCGGATGATTCTATTGATTCACATCAGGACGGAAGAAAATACGAGATGAGATATATCAAACCGGGATTTCCGACGAATTTAAAAAATTTTGTTATGTCTGTCAAGTTAGTTATCATTTCAAAATTTTTAGATTCTAATAAAATTGATTTAACTGGTGTGAATTTGTCGTGGAAGAAAAAAATTTGTCGCGCTTGTTTAAAAATAAGCCCTGGTAACTCTAACTTGTCGGTCAAATTAGCATTACCACCTCTAAAAAAATTCGAAAAAAATAAGTATTTCATTAAATAACGTGAATTTGTTGTAAAAGAAAACAAATTTCGGAATTTCTTTTTTTTTGGTTTTAAAAAATCTCTAACGTTGCATCAATGAATACAGCATTACAAAAGCTTGATTGGCTATATTTTGTTTCTTTTCAGATATTTTTTATGTGGAATTTGTTTAAACAATTTTCGGTGTACGTCTTTAAATAAGTTATGTCTAAAAATAATTTGTCGCGCCTTGGTTTGTCAAAAATCGACACAATCTTTTGACTCATCTTATGTGAATCACCCAGTACCTTATATATTCAAGAAATTCAAAGACATTTATATTTAAAAAAATATAAAACAAAATATAAAGAAACCAATTAAAACATACTTAAAGAAATCTCAACCATTTTAGCTTGAGAATTAAATCATTAAGCTTACAAACTTTTCTTTGGTAAAATGTTGATCTAAAGCTTCATTAAGAAATTTTGCTTTTATACCAAGGTATCTTAAAGATACTGTTAAAACCTAAAAGGTATGTACCTGTTTGCTAGCAAAAATTCAACCGAAAAAATAAAATCATTGTGTCCTCTAAGTATCTTTTTGTAATTAAGTCTTTTACACCAACTCATACAATCTCTCTCTACCCTCCACCTTCGACGACAGTGGTTATTAAAAGTCTTCTCTTTGTCTTTGACATTTTTAGCATTTAATTTATAAAAGACAAAATTGAAAAAACATAATCCTTCACGAAACTTAACTGAAATTGTGCGTGTTTTATGTACCTTATAACTTTTTCGCTTTAATCCTTTTTTTTTTTTTTTTTTTTTTTTTAATTTAATTTTCCTCGGAAACAAAACTTTGATCCTATTAAAAGTTAAGAAACCAAACAAAAAGTACCTACCTACATAGAAATACCTGCGAATAGAAATTGAAACAATATAATAAAATGGTCAAAGGAATTCCTCGAGTTGAAAAAGACAATTGACAATCTTCTTCGTCTCTTTCTTTTATTTTATTTTTTGGTAAAAGAAGGACTAAATAAGAAATTTTCTCTGAGATAAATAACCGGATTAAATAAAATTCATTAACTTATTTTTGCACAGTTTGAGTTAGTTTGTTGGTGATAAGATAATAATGTCTACCGATTTAAGGAAAAAAAAGGGATTTATTTAATTGAAGTTTGGGAGAAAAAAGAAAATTTTATTTAATTTAAGTTTCGGAAACTGAAGGGAGGCTTAAGAGAATTAAAAGAAATTCCTATGATTTTTTTTAATATAATAATTTAGTTAGCATATTTTTAAATTAAAAATAATTTAATAATAAAAGAAAACACTTGATTTTTCCACAAATTTCACATAAATTTGTGGAATTAATTAAATTAATTATTAAATTATTTTTAATTTAACAATATGCTAACTTAAATCGATTTCTACCAAGTGTTAAATACCGGCTCTATTGAGTATATTATAATAATTTAATTGCTATTTTAAGTTTTTCGTGATAACGACTTTAACAAATTTGATTAAATTTCGTAACTGATTTGAATAAAGTAATCTTTAAAAAAATTGCGATTCAGTTTTTTGTCGAAAAATTCGCTTTATCGAATATGCCCTATCTTATGGGCACAATCTTTTATTAATAAAAACACTATTTATACTTTAAGTTAAGTTTAGGTTTTATTAGATAAATAAGTTTTTTAAATAGTTTTAAGTTGTAGTTTCTTAAGTTTTAATAATAGAAAAAGGCCAAAATCAAAAAGAGAAGACCTGCCACAGTCACTTTCAGAAAGATAATGAAGGAAATAATATGGCGGACTTTAGAAGGAACTTTTTTCGTACAGTTCGAAATGAAACTGTGGTTTTGATACAGTTCGAAGTGAAGCTGTGATTGAAATGGTCGGTAAGTATGTAACGCGTTTACACGTTGGTTATAAGTTTACACGCTACACCGAAATAATTATTTTATTATTTTATTCTTTTTTTTTGGGAAATTTACCTTATTTTTTGAGTTTCTCAATTATAGACTTTTAATGGCTTAACTGATTTTATTATTACTTTGCAATCTTGTGGTTCTAAATATTTTAAACAATATTTGCATTTAAAAATGATGAAAATATTTTTTTTTAAACAAAAAACAATCAAACAAACAAATAAATTTCTTAGTACTTTTGACTCCCCATTTTTTCAAAGATGCGAGAAAAGCTGGATTTTAGTATATATAGCCTTCTCATAGCGTTCTTAATTGAAACTGTCAAAAGTCCCCATCGCATCAATATGAGCGCCGTTAACAATTTTACGGGGAGTTAAAGGCCCGCCAAAATGGTTTTTCAGGAATAACTCACAAGTAAGTTGTCCAAAAAAAAATTTCAAAGACAAATTTATGGAAAATTTCCTCCAAAAAACATTAACATACCTACTTCTTTTCATAAAAATAAAAGTTTCCGAAATAAACCAACCTGAAAAGTTAGAGGTCTTACTTTTCTATATAGTTGGGCGGCTTAGTTAAAAAATAAATTTTTTTTATTGTCGTTACATTATATGAACATGATTTTAAGATATCGGCCCTTTGTATTTGGCCACCCCTTTAGGTGGGAGGGGCAATTATGTCCATATAATGTGCCAACAATGAAAAAAAAAGAGTGTGCGTACTTATGTACACGCGCTAGAAGTAAAACTTCTTTCACGACAACAGGGCAAGTATTTTTCAAGTCCTACCACTCAGAGCACCCGATTTGAAACTCAGAACCGTTGCAAAATCGTGACGCTTTGTATGTCGGTTTGACATGTCACTGACAGCTCCATAGACAAATTTTTTACCCCCATGCCGCAAAAGAAGTTTTACTTCAACAACACCCAATGAGCGAGAGACACAATAGATTGCAGAATATTTCCATGCAAAACCAATAAACCTACAACTATACATAATTTATGCTTCCTCGCATTAAATCGACCAATGGCCGAAAATCCAACACAACAGAAAAAAATCCTCAGAAATAAAATTCTTCCCACAAAAAACCCTTACTCGAATTCACTAACCATCTTAACGAATATATTAAATGCACGAACCATTGCATTTAACGAAAATATAATATCGTGACGCTGAATTTTGTAATTCGTGACGGGAATTTGTATGTCGGTTTGACATGTCACTGACAGCTCCATAGAAAAATTTTTTACCCCCATGCCGCAAAAGAAGTTTTACTTCAAAAATTATACTTTTATCACAAAATGCACAATTTTGGAATTAAGTCGCCCAACTACATACGTCATAGAAAATTAAAACCCTCAACTCTTCTGATTGGTTTATTTCGAAAACGGTTATTTGCATGAAAAAAAGTTTATTAATATTTTTTGTAGGAAATATTTCAAGCTACAAATTAGTCTTTGACACTTTTTTGTACAACTTACCATTTGGGAGTTATTACTGAAAAACCATTTTGGGGGGCCTTCAACCACTCGTAAAATTATTAGCGGCGCTCATATCGATAGGGACTTTTGACAGTTTCTTAAGAACACCATGAGGAAGCCATATACCTTCCAGCTTTCCGGTGATTCTTTGCTAATTGGGCTGTTTATTATTGTTTTATTGACTAGACTAAGTGTTTATATGTAGATATTTACATATAAAATACAAAAAAAAGCGCCATCTGTTGGGTAAAAAACTAACATCTCCTATATTGAGATTGAGATCTCAGGTAAGGGTTCCTCAGATTTATCGTAAAAATACTGAAAAAAAAATTGCAATTGCTTGCTTAAAATTTTACTATATTTATAAGCTAAAATGGGGTAAAAAACCGAAAAATAGATTCTTTTTCTGTTTGAGAAGATAGGTATACTTGGAATGACTTAATATTGTTCAGATAAGTTAAGTTGTCTTTATATTTACAAATTAATATTTTCATTTGTTAATTTTTTAAGAAACTAAAATTTGTCAACTCGTGCGAAGCCGGAGCGGGTCAGCTAGTATAATAATATAAGTTGTCAACTAGGTAGAAGACGAAGTTCGTAGAATTCAGTGGTGCTATTTTTTCGACCGCTGATATAAGTGTTTTAATTTTTATTAGACGCTAAAACTTTAAAATAGAACAAAGAAGAAAAATTACAAAATGTTAGATAAAAAACCCTGACATTGATCAACTTTCCTCTCATATAATACCCAAGAGACTCAATTAACTCTTTAGGGCTATTCAGTCTTTCCTCTTTATATACATAAGGACATTTCTCATGAAAAAACCATTTGAAAACAGCATTCAAGCTATCCCATGAAATATTCAAGAATTCATCATCATCATACAAAATATATGCACCCTCTTTTCAAAAATATATACATACATATATCCATTTCAAATGCTAAATCAAAAGTACATTCTTTGATATGCAATGCCTTTTCTTTACAGCTGGAATGGATATATGAAGGTTTTGAATTAAATTAAACTCACACAAACTTTCTGTCACTTTTTTAAGCACCAAATATAGCTGATTCTGATGCTTTCGAAAAGAGGACAATGAAATTTCCATACCATTAAAAGATCAAGAAGATTGGGAAGAATGTGAGAGAAGTAGATTAATATAAATTTCTAATGCAAAAAAAAAAAAAAAAAAAAAGAACTTAAATTAGTTGTAAAATTACAACTTTAACTCTGATCCTTATCCAGATTCAGACCTTCCTTCTCCATCACAAAAAAAAAACCCTATCGTATAATCGAGGGCTTTTCATGTGGTAAATCAAGCTTCAATTGTTTGGACAAACACAATGAGACTCAACCAAGACCACCACATGTATTCGACCGCGCTCGTTCGTCACTCAGAACAGTCATAACATAATTATACCTACTTGTATACCTAGTTGCACCCTCATCATCAATATACAATATACATATATCCCAACATGGAACTTTGCATTAAAATAAAAGTATAGATATATGGACAGAAAAGGTTGGTGAGTTGGAAAATTGAAGGTGAGTTTGGAAAAGGGGTGACATATAGCCGTCATTCTTTTATGTATAACCAACCATGTTGAAGCCACCATATATCGTTCAATGTTTACAATGTGTGCGAGGTAAAAATTACATATTCACTTGCGTTTTATGTTGATTGCACAAAATGAACCGACCGACGACGCACCACAACGACACGACGACGAGGATATTGAAGGATATAAAATTATCCTACAATTGTTCGATTCCATTTCAATTTGATGGAATGTGAAATGATTTGATCCACTTTGCGGTTGAAGAATCTATATATACAACCCAATCAGTTTGCAAAAAAAGTATTTTTGTGGCATAGACTATCTTTATATGGTTTCCGAAAGGACCTAAATCCTTCATCAAGTGCAAGTGAGACTATAAAATATCATTTGGATATATAAATAGAATCTCTTTGGCATTTTCAAAAGTTTAGGAAAAGTGAAATATGCGGGCAAGAACCAGAAGAGCATCATTTGAAATAAATAACTCTTACTCGTATGCTGGTGTGATAGCGGTTTACCATAATGAAATTTGAAAATGCGAAACCTCCCATTTTATAAGATGAGAGAATCCTTCTTTAAAAAAAAAATTAATAAACAAATGAATAGAAAGAATTTCAGTTGCGAAAATTGACTGCTTAAATCGATATCCGTCAAGTTACCACATTACCACCTTAAAATTTGAAGTGTCAAATAATTTGACTAAGACAATTTGTCGTAAATATGTAGTGAAAGAAAAAAAATCGAAATTGTTTTTTTTAATTTAAATAAGTTAGCATTACCACTCTTCAAAATGAACTCAACTAAAAATTAGTATTTGACTTACTGTCGTGAATTTGTCGTAAAGACGCATTTGTCGTTAAAGAAAAAAATTTGTCGCATTTTTTTAAGATTTAAGAATATTTTTTTAAATTTTTATTAAAGAATAATTTTTTTTTGAAGAAAAAAGACGCTACAATTGATTTTTTCTTTCAAAAAAAAGTTTTACGACAAATTCACAACAACTAATACCCAACATACTCCTTCTATTTTAATTTTGATAATTTTCACCTATTTTGAGAAGTTATAATGCTAACTTGAATGTTAAATTCACATTATCAGGAGATGTTTAAAAAATAAACCAAAAGCGACAACTTTGTTTCCTTCACGAAAAATTTACGACAAATTCACGACGCACAGTGGGACAAATTGATTTGTTTGTGTTGCAAAAATCAAAACTTTTAAACGAATAACGAAATTCTTATATTTTTTTTTCTGCTTGAAGGAAATATCGAAGGCTATACAGTTTATGAATTTTAAGAAAAAAAAAAAACATTTACAGGGTGTTTCAGAATCAATTCTGCTAAAATAGGCACGACTATCTTCACATAGGAAATTGACTTAATATTTTTAATAAAATTGTAAAAAGTAGGTTAAGTTAGGTTAGGTTAGGTTAGGAGGGGTGTATCCAGCTCTGAGGCTGTTGCGTACACGGGGGCCTTATGGTCCATTGTGATCCCCTATAAACAGAGATAACACCTAAACTATAGTGTTTGACATAGATTGGTTCATTTATTGGTTCAGCCAAAAGTAAATGACTGAAGTGAAAGCTGGGTTTCCTAAAATCAAACAAAGTCACAGTGGTACTTAAAAGTAAACGAACAGTAAATTTTGTAAATATTTTTGCAGGTTTATCAAAATATTGTTTTTTTTATTTCGCTGCACATTAGAGTCCAAATATAATATAAAATAACAGGGGTACATTTTAAGTCAAGCTATGGAGAAAGCAGTGGCGAATCCCAAAGGGGGGGGGGGGCGGATTTCGAAAAATTTAAAATTGTGCTGTTTTGTTCTCAAAAAATGATACAGTCGAGAGATAAAAAAATCACATATTTGCAACTTTATGACCGAACGCAAATGTTGCAAAGGAACTTAGCGTGAAATTAGCGCCATCATTTTCGATTTTCAAAAAAAAAAGTTGTGCTGTGTTGTGGTCAACTTGTGCCTCCATGTGCCGTAAATACTTTTTTTTAAGTTGCAAATTTGGAAAATTTAGGGATGATTTTTTTTTTTGCAAAATTACGATTTTCAAAAACATTAAAGTTGTGTTGCATTTTGTTCAAAAATGATTCGCATATTTACAGCCTTAATATAGGGTCAAAAACTTTGGGTAGCGTTAGGTAAGCAGCGCCATTTTCGATTTTCAAAAAAAAATAAAGTTTTCTATTTGTAGTTGGAAACCCCCCCATGACCAAAAATCCTGGATCCGGCACTGCGAAAAAGTATTTAAAACTGATAAAATTTAAGAAAAATACTTTACAGGGTGTTCCAGAATTCCATATTAAAAAACATTTTGTATCCAAAAAGGAAAAAAGTATTTTACTTTAAAATAAAACTCAAACGTTAATGTTTGTATTAACTGCAGAGTATCTTTAAGCTAATTATGGTAATTTTGTATTGCCTCCAAATGGATTCCGGCATTCCGGGCATTAACCTATTTTCCGGCAAAACAAATTTTTTTTAATGATTTTAGGAAGAGGATTAGGGGCTATTGAAAATATGCCTCTAGTTAAAAAAAACTCCCTGTTACGAAGTTTTATAAAAATCGAAGTAGTAAATTTCGAAATATTTAGTTTTCAAAAAAATGAATATACAAAATTGAAATGTTTTTTTTTAGTTAAAAAATATATTTTTTGGAAAATTTTGGAATAAATAAGTTTTGGTAGTTTTTTTTTTTTTTAAACATTCTCCGTAAAAAATTTGACCAAAATCAGTTGAATTATTTTCGAGCAAATCAAAATATGAACTTATTTAAATTAATTGATTTTTTTTTTTGTAAGTTGTGTTTTTTAGATAGAAATAAGATTTCCAATTTTAAGACAAAAAAATAACGGTAGAAACTTGCCTCATAACAATTTTATTTGGCATTTGCTTAAGAAATTGTAATATGGCAGGTACCTATATCTTTATTTTTGTTCCGTAAAAATATGTGTCAAGTGAAATTCGCTAGTAACCAAGTTTAAAGAAAATCGAACCATCGCGTTTAGTCGGACAGAAAGACTGACAGACAATCTTCCACTTCTACAACTAAAATAGGCGTTAGATTCAAATCACCAGTATAAGAGGCTAGAAAATCTTGATTTTCAAAGCTATTTGTTAACTAATCGTTATTAGTCAATATCAAAAAGGCGGTTTAAGAAATAGTATAATTTTTTAAATGTTTTTTTTTTTTATAATTTACGGACACTCAGGGGTAATTAGTTACCCTGTATACCACAGTGCAACTAGCGTTGGGAAAATAGGATAGGGTTCAAATTGAGATATTAATACATACCTAGTAGTTTTTAATTTCTGAATGTCACAAAATGAGAGAGAAAAATAGGGGTATGTAAAGTATTCATACATTCGTGTAGTGCGGTTAAAGAAAGAACATCTGTAGGTATACATATCAACGGTTAAAGTGCAAGCTCTCGTAAGTAGACAAATTCTAAAAGAAATTATTAATGCAAACAAATATTAGCAAAATCAGAGCCATCTTTTGACAATTTCAGCGTAAAAATGTTGGTCTGAACATTTTACAGAAAAAGATAGAATTCAAAATCTCTACCATAGATCGCCATACAAAATTTGAAAGGTTTTTATTTTCGATTTCTGAAAAAAAATGCAAAAACGACTTACGAGGTTTTGCGCTTTAACTGTCGATATGGACGTCGGCTCCTACGGGCCTGGGGGAGGGATGATTCTACCCTGTGGGGGTAAAGGAGGGGAGCACGCCCAATAAAAGACATTGCTGCGTTAAACTCTCCTCACCTAGGCGATTATGCTGACTGACACTTCTTAACTAACATGAAGACAACCTCCGACATTTCGGGCTACAG
Organism: Epistrophe grossulariae; assembly: GCA_929447395.1. Classification (NCBI taxonomy): domain Eukaryota; kingdom Metazoa; phylum Arthropoda; class Insecta; order Diptera; family Syrphidae; genus Epistrophe; species Epistrophe grossulariae. The sequence goes on along the minus strand of OV839567.1, from coordinate 14,733,847 downwards.
CTCTCTAAAACTCTATCCACTCTGTTATAGGATTTTATCATAGGTTTTTATTTAAATGTGAATCAAACCCCTAGGGTATCACAATGGATCTACATTGATCTAAGGGTGACGGTACAACATCAACTGTCAGCCCGCACTAACATAACCGAACCTATGGACATCGGAAATTGGAATCAAGGGTGAATTGGTGGTTATATCTTCTAAGAAGTAAGAGTATTTCGGATAAATTATTTTACTGGGTATTTAATTTTCAAACCTTTCTCCTAAAAAAGTTTCAAAAGCCTAGCAGACCATGGAATCACCATAACTAACTTAAAAACCTTGAAATTTAAAAACTCTTAAATCTCATTTATCCCAATAAAGAAATTCCACACTGACTTAAAATGAAAAATAATGACTATGTCCCCGTCTGTACGCGTCCCACGACATTTCTACACAATGTGTTATATTCATTTGCTATAGAATAAGGGTTAAACCTTTATTATGTACGAATATATGTATGTTTTTTTATTTTTGTTTTTAAAAAATCACAATGTGTGATTTTATCTTTTTTTTTGGTAAGACACTTATAAAATAATTCCTAATGAAACCTTATCACCCGACTAAAGGAATTTTTTTTATTTTTTTCCAAAATAACCCCGTTGACGGTCGTCAGCGCAGTGAAAATTTGAACAAGGTTCAACCTCCCTCAAGGGATGATTTTCTCGCATAGTCAGTAGTTATAAATCAAATTGTTCCCCTTTGGGCATTTAACTTTTGTATCTGAGCAAAAAAAAACAAAAAAAAAAAAGGCAAAATATAATCCGAAAGGATTTAGTAGCACAAGCTTCTTTTCTAACAAATTCTCCATCTGCATCAGGATCCGCTTATTCCCTTTTTCTCTTCTTCTTCTTGCTTGCTTGCTTGCTCGGTTGGGATTCCTTTCATTAAAATACAAATTTTTCCACATTGTGCGGCGCTTTAAGAGGATCAAGGAATTTTTGCACTGTGAATTCTTCATATTTTCTATTTTCACTTCCTTTTGTTGATGGGGGTGAAAGGGGCCTGTGGGGGAGTTGAAAAGGACACAAGCACAGCAGTTGGGGTTGTACAAATGTATCCTTCTTCCCGACTATGATGATGTGGACAACATAAAACTTGTGAAGTTCGCATCAGAGCAAACCGACACACACAAAATTAAGGATGTTTTTTTTTTTTTTAGCCTCGCATCTTCTTTAAAATTTATGAGCGGGATTTTGAGGCAATTTACGCTTAAGCATGAAAGAAAACATAATAATGAGCCTCAAAGAGGGTTGGTTGGCGGTAACGACTGTTTCTGTATATACATATATATATTCGCATGGCATATAATATCCTGCTCTGATGTTTTGTGAGTTGAAAATAAGAAGTGCAAATGCCTGCAGAACATAAATATGAAAATTTATAAAAATTTATTAACCAAACAAAACAAAATGCGAGAGAATTTTTATTTTTTGGGGTTTACCTACCTCTAAAGAGAAACTAGGGAAAATGAACCTAATTTAGGATTTATCATTTTGGATTTGAAGATAATTAGGGATTTTTGTAGGTTTTTTTTTTTTTTTTTTGTATTTAAATTTCGCGTTCTTCGCTTTTCTCAAGTTTTTCGTTGAGGGTTATTTATTTTTATTAATTATTATCTACCCAGTGACTTTAATTAAATTTAATAGCTGAATGGGTTTTTTTTTGCTAAAGAAATATATATAAATTGATAATGGTGAACTGGAACTGGTATTTTAATGAGCATTTGTAATTTTCGAGGCAGAAAAATGAACATTCATGGAATTATTTTTTTTTTAGGTGAAAATGAGATAAATTGTAATAAATTTGAAAAATATTTGTTTTTTTTTTAAGCAGAAATGAAGTATAATTATAGCAGATTTTTTAGTGCTAATGGAGCTTGAGAAAATTAGTATAAGGGATAAAAAAGGTTGTTTTTTTTTAATATCGTCAGCAATAATAATTCATTTGCAGAAAAAAAAATGCTTACACATCTGGAGGGCATAGATTTAACTACAATTTCAAGACGTTGAATACCAGATGGGTTTCCCGGAAATTTGTATGTGTGTCAAGTTGGCATCATAACTTAAAAATTTTAAAGATCCCATAAATAGTTTAACTGTCGTGAATTTGTTGTAAAATTGTCGTAAAAGAAAAAATAAACAATTTCATTGAAAAAATGTTTAATAGGGTTTTTTGTCTATTTTTTTTTTTTTTTTTTTTTTGAGAAAAAAGGGCGCCGGAATTTTCTTTTTCTTTTTACGACAATTTTACGACAGTTAAATCACACATTTTTTTCTGTTTTTTGAGTTAATTTTACGTTTTTTTGAAGGGTAGTAATTCTTTCTTGATAGTCAAGTTAGCATCACCACGAGAAAAAGAAAAAGAGCTAAAATGAATTCAAAAGGAATCTGTAAATATTTGTTGCAAATTTGTCGTAAATTTTTCGTAAAGGAAACAAAAATGTTCCATTTGTTTTTTTTTTTTTTAATAACGCCTGGTATAATGCTAACTTGAACATTAAGTTACCACTACCACCTTTTAAAATAGGGAAAAATGAAAAAAAAAAAATAAAATAAAAGTACTGAGTGAGTAGGTAATTGTCGTGAATTTGTCGTAAAAGAAAAAAAAAGTGATTGGAAAGTTGTTTTATAAAGTTTTTTTTTTATCATACTTAAGTAATTTTTTGAGAAAAAAAGACGCGAGAATTTTTTTTCTTTTATGACAATTTTACGACACATATTTATATAAGTATATACTTTTCTCTGATTTGAATTAATTATACGTCTTTTGAGGCAAGTTAATACTAATTTGACAGTCAAGTTAGCATTACCAGTCCCAAAAAGGGCTACAATTAACTCAAAACAGAGAAGAGAATGTGTAAATGATTGTTGTTTATTTGTAGTAAAATCATGGCAAAAGAAAAAAAAGCTCGATTTTCTCAAAACAAAAAAAATTTGAGGTAAATATTACAAACAACCCTACAACAGGATTTTTCAATGACAATTTTTTTTTTTCTTTAACGACAATTTTAAGTAAAATTCATGACAATGAACCACTGCGCCGCGCCGCACCGTTTAGATATTTAATTTTTTAATCGACACTTGACAGTCAAGTAAGCAAACCACGCTTCAAAATTAAATCAAAACAGAAGAAAAAAAATGAGTAAATAATAGCCGTAAATTTGTCGCAAAAGTGTTGTAAAAGAAAAAAATTCTCACGCCTTTTTTCTCAAAAAAAATTACTTAAATATGACAAAAAATACTTTAATAACAATTTTCAATAAATTTTTTTTTTTTGCGCGACAATTTTACGATAAATTTACGACAATTAACCTATACTCATTACACTTTTTTTCTTTTTTGAATGAACTCCTTTAATTTTTTTTTTTTCATTTTCACCTATTTTGAGGGGATGGTTAAAAAAAAACAAGTACGACGATTTTTTTTCTTTACGTAAAATTAACGATAAGTTTAGAACAATTGTACGACAAGTTAATTACAAATTTACTACAAATTCACGACAATTAATCCAATTATATGACCATTGAAAAATGCTTTGTGACCCTGCCAGTGACAGTGTAAAATTATTTCAAAAGCAAAGACTTGCTGTTATATAGGAAGCTACCTATTTAAACCGAACAAAATGCTTTTAAGGGAAATTTTAGCTAATACAATTATCGTGATTACTGTCGAACTCTAAATTTTTTCGGAAAAGGAGAATATCGTTCTTATAAAAGGATGGTGCCTTTAATTGGTCCAAGGAAGATATCCGGATCCATTTACAGCTGATGTGAATCACTACCGAAGACTCTAAACTAGAATTTTAGTATAAATATTGTCTGCATATACATATAGCCTTAAAGTTGTACAGAACTGTTCAAGATAGGGCGCTAGGCAATAACGCCCAAATCGATTTGAAAATATCGCGTAAGTTTTATTTTATCACCAACAAAAAATGTAAATATTTATCGCCCAAATTTATATTTTTCCAAATCTTAAGTTCGAAAAATCACCCAAATATTTTCAATGTAAATGGTTTTTGTAAAATTTGGGCGTTATTTCTTCAATTTTGGGAAATATTTCCAAAGTGAAATTTCAATGATAAGATAATCTTAAATTAAATCGCGGCGCATAAATAGTGAGGTATGTATGGGGCGGGGATGCTGCGCCCTGCAACCCTCTTGCTTGGGCATATTATAGGAATTGGGATAGGTGCGAGGTTGGGTGTATGCAGTCTCTTTTGCATTTAAAGAATCTGGATTTAAAGAAACTTTGCATACACCCAGCCTCACTTCTACAATAAATCCTATAATGGGGTAAACGCCGCGCCGGTTTAATTTAAAAAATCCATATTATAAATGTTAGTATTGAGTTTTATTATTATTTGGACGTTATTTCCTAAGATTTGGGCGTTATTTCCTTTTCTGGATTTTTTTTGGGCGATATTTCAAATTCCTTTAAAATTTTTTTTTCAAATTGGAAATAACGCCCAAATCGAGAAAAAAAAACAACAACAATTGTTCAGATTTTTTTGGGGCGATATTTCTAAATCGATTTGGGCGTTAATGTCTAACGCCTGAAGATAGTGCTTTCCGTTTTTACTCCGGACCAGTCTGTGCATCAACGAAGACCGGATGTTCGAAGCTTTAAATTCAGCCATTCGGATTTGAATTCGGCAGAAAGTTGTAGGTTCCCAATTCATTTACGCCGATGACATGGACACAAGAATAGCAAGACACCATTAGGCCCTTCGTTCGCTACGAGCTGTCGTGTCACCAAAATTTAAATTTAAAAATTAAAATTAAAATTTTTTTTGTTTCTGTATGCACTTCCAATATAGGTGAAGAATCGACAAACCTGTAAGATTTTGAAGTAAAAGAAGCTTGAACTTGCATTTTATTTAAACTGAGATTTAATCTTTAAACGCTGCTGATAACTGCACTGAAAAACTTTTAAATAGCAACTCAAATGCATCGTATACAGTATAGTGTAATTTTGTTTAAACCTCCTTTTTTTAAATCGTGCGGGGATTGGACCGCAGCTCTGAAGGGTTCACATCCTTGATTTCAAGCTTCGCCAAACATTTATCAATTCTCAAATTATGCATACTTAACTGCATTTGACCCTATAGTCTATGTAACTTTTCTAAATTTAAATGCCAACAGACTGTTAAATCACTATCTAGACAAAGTCCCTCTGGATAATAAAATCACATTCGATAAAATACTCTACATATACGAGTATGGTCCCTATAAAACCAGAGATGAAAAGCAAATGTTCATTGTTCCTCCCTTCTACATACATAAATCTCAAAATGCAGGAAGACTATAATATACGAACCTACCCTCACAAAGAGTTGTCGTTGTGGGTGCGAACCACGGAATTTATCGCGAAATTTTGTTTTAGCTTTCAACAACATCACACAAATCTCTCAACTATATAACCACTACCAGTACTCGTACTCGTCGTATGTATGAGATATATTTTGCAATTAGGTGATTTATTTGCAATTTATATATATATATCGAGTGAATATAGGAGGTAGATACTCCCTCAGATTTATAGCTAGTAGATAGATATAGATAGATAGTTAGATAGGTACAATGGCCATTTTACTAGAAAATACATATTAGCCCTTTTGCCCAAATAGACCAAATAAATTGATCGTTAAATACATTTTGTGGTGTCTGTCTGGCTGTCCTTTGAGCCTGAATCTGATGTCAACGGTAGTTATATTGGGATTATATCCATTTCACTTGACTCATCATCAGTTTATTTAATGGTGCATCCATTAAAATGTCACCTTTTATTTTAGATCTCCTATAATTTCGACCTTTTATACATATAGAAACTTTATAGACATATCAGGACCACACACACACACACACTTGTATCCCTGGAATGGGACAGAAAAATATAACAGATTGTATTTTATCTATGGAAATAAAATGGCCTCATTTTCTTAACGCACCTTGGATTCTCTGGAAAGAGCTATACCTACTCCTATTCTTTTATGAAAGGTATATCTATATCTACATATATATACATTGTCGTTTAATTTACTTTTATTGGGGCAACTTATGAGCCTTTCTTCACCTGTATTGCCTATTTTTGTCCACCTCATTTTTGTTCTCTTCTCTTCTCTTCTTTAACTGGGGGATATCTTTTTGTGACAATGTCAATCCATTTAAAACAGAGCACATACAGCCTTTGGGGCTTGACTTACGTTGACAATGAGGACGATGAAGACGATGAGGACAATGAGGACGACGAATGCTACGAAGACCCTAAGGATTTTATCCTTTTATTGAATCTAAAATTCTGTACGTATATACAGATGTGTATTTGTGTTCATTTATTACTGCAGAGGATATGTCACTCTTGTGGCCAAATATGTTAAGGGCGATTATTATTATGGTGGTATTATAGGTATACATATCTATATAGTCAAGTGATATAGGGGTTATACCTGACCAAACCATAATAACACTCTACTTTTAGGGGTGAATCATCGTCATCAGTATGAAGAATAAGCTTGTATATCTATATTGGTGTTGTACAGTGGGGCAGAAAAGGTTGAAATTAAAATCAAATCAAGCATCGTCAAGTTAGCTTTCCCACTTCAAGATTTAAGGTGCTAATAATTGCATTATTAGTTGTGAATTTGTCGTAAAAAAAAATCTGATGGCAAAAAGAATGTGTTCATAATTTGTCGTAAAATTTTAATTAAAGAAAAAAATTCGATTTTGTTTTTTTTAAAAACCCCTAACATTACCAGAGGTTATTTAAAAAAAATAAACGTGACAAATTTACGACAAATTTACTACAATTTTACTGTAAATTTACGACAAATTTATGAAAAATTTTCGACAAATTAACGATAAATTTTCGACAAATTTACAAAAAAAATTTGACAAATTTAGACAAATTTTCGACAAATTTAGACATATTTTCGACAAATTTAGACAAATTTTCGACAAATTTAGACAAATTTTCGACAAATTTAGACAAATTTTCGACAAATTTTCAGCATATTTAGGACAGTTAATCCAATAATTAGAATCTGGAAATTTTGATATGGTAATGCTCCATAAAAAATTAAATAATTGTGCTACTTAACTATCAAAAATAGAACCAATTAAAAAAGACCTTTTTTTGTTTAATTAAAAAAAAAAAATTAATCAAATTATCAGAATCTTGAAATTTTGATATGGTTATGCTCCCTAAAGTCATTTAATTAATTGTGCTACTCAACCATCAAAAATATAACCCATTAAAAAAGACATTTTTTTGTTTAATTTTTGTCCAACTTAAGAGAGTCATTTGCACCACTGTGTGCTTCAGTTAAGGCCGTTTTGTGTGTTCGTGTTATGAATTTGTTGCGTTGCTGGTTGCAATGCTTTATAATATTATGTTGTGTGACTGGAATACCAGATAGGTTTTTTTTTTTTTGCGAGAGAAGGGAAAATAAATCGTAAATATGCGTTGTTTTTTTTTTTTTTTTTTTTTTGTTGGCCAAGTGAAACTGAGCACATGTAAATCGTTTAAAATATAATATTTACAAAAATGTCAAAACATTAATATAAATTATATTTTGTGCGAGAGACCACTTTTCTCTTGGTGCCCCCAAGTATATGATGACGACTGCGACTATAAATGCAGCCGGACGACCGCGACTGACGACGACGAGAGTGATAAGTGGACAAGTGATTAACATGTCGGACAGGTCTTGAATTTTTTTTTTTATTTTTTATTTATTTATCTTTTTTATTAATTCAATTGAAATTGACATGTGACGTCGACTCATACTCATTTTGATTATTGACTGGCATTTATATATTCGTGCAAGGAAGTCTGGTGTATATATACGAGTCGTATGACCAAAGGTTATGATATACAAAAAAAAGGAAGAAGGAGAAGAAAGTATTTTTTTTTTTAGAATTTAATTCAATTATTTAATGTGCGAAATTTTGTTGATTTATTAAAGACATGCAAAGTTTTGTAGAATTTACTTGAACTCAATTGACCTTTCGAACAATAAAACACATCGAATGAGAATGCAGTAATAACTTATTCTCTGCAATTCTGCAGATTATTGCAATGGAGATTAATTATGTTGAATATTTGTCTCAGAATAACGCCTGAAAGTTAATTTATATTTTTCAACTTTTTAAGGTTTCAGCAAAATGGTACATTTTTTATGAGTTTTGTCATGCTAATTTGTCTGAGCATCTGTGCGTTTATGCGTCTCCACTTTAATTTGAGCTAGAGCCTTAACGGGTGAACCGATTTGCTTAAAATTTGGTACAGAGCATTTTTATGTGATGCCCTTGAGAAAATATTCGAATATTTATTTCAGTTCATCTAACATGGGTAGTTGCCATAATAACGATTTCGTTTTTTTTTTATTTTCTCAAAAATCACTGTAACGATTTTTATTAAATTTTCTACTCTAACGAGCAAAAAGATTTTAAGAAAACTGCGTTTCAGGTTTTTGCAAAGCCAAGGGACTTATCAAGAAAAACGAAAACGATGGAACGATATCGTTTTGAAGATATCTATCTGCATTTTTTTTTCTACAGATATGATATAGAGACAGCCATGTCCGAAACGATATCATTCGATCGATTTCGTTTTAAGTGATGAGGCCCCAGGAAATAGGGTTTAGATGATTTTTTGTGAAAATTGTCATATTTCTGAGTTATTCACCCATAACTTTTTAATGGTTTGACTATGATGGCCTGCGTTTCCCGAAAAAAAACCGGTTGGTTGGGTGCTATAAAATATAAAAGTTGAAAAAATTTTGGACTAACATTGGACAAACGAAATTTCATGAAGGAGCAATCGAACGCACTTGGCCCCATCCCTCTAAATTATCAATTTTGGGCGGTAAACGAGTTTTTATAGTTGCTATAAAAAAAAATTTTTAAATAATTTTTGAACTGAGGTCGGAAAAATGAAATTTCTTCGTGGACAATTATAAGAAGCCGATGAACAAACGAACCCACTTGTCCTGTCCTTTTAAGTCATGAATTGTAGATAGTAGACGATTTTTAAGTTTGTAGGGATGTTGCTATAAAAAAAGAAAAGTTAAACAACTTTTAAAACTAAGGTTGGAAACTTTTTTTTTCCTGGAATAACATGGACGGACGATGGACAAACGATTGCGAAAGACTCCATTCCATTATGTGAGATTTGAATTTTTTGTGTTTGGTGCTATAAAATTGAAAAATTGAATAATTTTTTTGAAAACGAAATTTTTTGGTAGAAAATTATAAGGGAGCAGTGGAGAATCGAACTCACCTTATCCTATCATTCTAAGTCTTGAATTGTGGGCAGAAGATGACTTTTAATTTTTGGGGGGTTGTTGCCATAAAATAAAAAAAAAAGTTGAATAACTTTTGAACTAAAATTTTTTGGTAGAAAATTATAAGGGAGCAGTGGAGAATCGAACCCAGCCTCTCCCATCCTTCTAAGTCTTGAATTGTGGGCAGTAGACGACTCTTAAGTTTTAGGGGGTGTTGCCATAAAATAAAAAAAAAGTTGAATAACTTTTGAACTAAGCGTGGAAAATTTTTTCTCTTCCTGGACTAACATGGACAGACAGTGGACAAACGATTGCGATAGACCCAATTCAGGAAAAAGATATATTTTAATTTTTTGTGTGCTTGGTGCTATAAAATTGAAAATTTTGCAAACTAAGTGTGGGCAGATGAAATTTTTCGGTTGACAATCATAAGGGAGCAGTGGAGAATCGAAACCCACTTGACTCCATCAATTACCTACTTAATTATCAATTGGAGACATTAGATGACTTTTAAAGTTTTGCTAGTTACTATAAAAAATTAAATGAATAACTTTTAAACTAATTTTGAATTTTTTTGATGGACAATCATTAATGGTTGGTGGACAAACGATCCCACTTGGATTTCTTCTTCTATGTTATTAATTGTAGGCGGAAGACGAATTAAAGTTTGTGGTGGTGTTGCTATAAAAAGGGAAATTTTGAATAACTTTGAAACGTCAAATGAAAATTTTCGGTGCATAATCATGGGCAAACGAATTCACTTGGTCCCATCCCTCTAAGTTATCAATCGAGGGTGGTAGACGACTTTTTTTGTTTTGGGGATGTTGCTATAAAAAAGATTTGCTAAATAACTCCTAAATTTAGAGTGGACGAACGAAATTTTTCGGTGGCCAGTCATTTTTAATTAGTGGCCAAACGACGCCACTTAGACCCATCTTTTTATGTTATTAATTATGGCCATTAGAAGACTTTTAAATTTGTGGAAGTGTTGCTATAAAAAATTAATATAGAATAACTCTTGAACTAAGGTTGATCAAAAGAAAATTGTTGGTAGATAATAATAAACAGCCGATGGGCAAAAGAGAGCACTTGGTTACATTTCCCTCAGTTACGAACTTAAGACTTATTTTTGTATTTGGGGTGTTGCTATAAAAAAGAAAAGCTTAATATCTCTTTTCCTGGTGACGTAGTCAGACGTTTGCCTTGAAAAACAATGGACAAACAAATCTACTATACATATGTACATCTACCCAAAATTTTGAGGAGGACGGAGTTCTGGCTTTACACAACTCCCTAATTTCAGAAGGGACCTATCGTCTAAATGTAATTCAAAAAACCTTATCCGCAAAAAAAAATCAAGAATAGTTAATTCTTCTCATAAAAAAAAACTCTCACCTTTCTCAAGTCTCATTGATCCCACAAAAAAAAAAAAAAAAAAAAAAAACAAGAAGGAAGAACAAAAAAACAATAACCGCCTTTTCACTTACATTTTTTTTTTTTGTTATAAAACAGAAGAAAAACTTCTTAAACATCATTAAGTAGTAATAAAACTTGTAATAGCTGAAAAAGACAAGAGAGAACAAATTAATGTAACTCCCAGACTTTGTGATATGAGATTCCGTTTCTTTCGTTTCGTTTCATTTCTTCCTTCCTTCTCTATGCACATCACATGACTTGAGTTCTTCCCATGCAATATTTCACTACTTTATACTTAAAAGTACCTTAGGTATGAATAAAAAAAAAAACAAGAAGAAAACTAAAGAAAAGTATAATATTCCTTATACCTACACCAAAAAGCACATTCAACGCTTCAAGGAATCCATTTGAAATGTTCCTCTGATTCTTGTATATTCTCGAGAAAGCAAATTTATTTCACAATCCTTTTTCAACGTCAGCGGCGGCGATGGCGGCGCGGTGTTACGACGCGACGTGTCGGTCCGTCAGTCTCTCGTTCGTGGTATATTTCATCTCATTTTTCTCTTTCGTCTTCTTCTATTCATGAACCAAAAAAATCATTAATTTAAAGGATTTTTTTTTCATGTTGAATAATTCCCATATTCTTACAAACTCAGGTGAATAAATGCAAGTGCCAGTGCGCCAGTATAGGAGGATGCTGATTTTTCACACAAACAAAAAAAAGGATGTTAAAAAGGCACTTTAGTCAAACTATCCATATCCATACCATTAATCCCCGACCGAACTTCGTTTTTTTTTCGCTTTAGAACAACTAATTGGAATTTTTACATTTTCACTCAGAGATTTATAAAAATTGAAGGATTTTTGTTTCCTTTTTTTTTGTAATTTTTTTATTGCAACAAGGATGAAAAGGAGAAATGTGCCACAAGCATGCAGACAGGAGTGTCGAGGAGTACAAAAAAAAATAAAAATATTTATAATAACGGATCATCATGTCGTTGGCGCTAGTCAAATGAGATGTGTAGGTGTAAGAAGGTTGTAAATATGGAAGTGGCTAAATTATAGAGTCGCCTCTGAAAGTTCTTAAGAATGGTGCAACAAAAAAAAATTATACTCCGTTTTATAGTCCTGCTTCCTATATAACAAATTAGGTCTCACTTTATTTTTCATCATAGGAATACATAAAACAGCATGGCGGGGTAATTTGCCTGATTTTCAGTTTTTTTTTTTTTTTTTTTTTATGTGGAGTCTCATTATAAACCTCCTTTTGTGTCCTCATTTTATGTATTTTATGCTGCAATAGTAGATATAAAGTAATTATGGTTGCCCCACTACCCACTCCAACTCAACAACATCCATACCTACAAAAAGACATTGCTCTGGAAAATGAGGATAGGATGTCATTACGTCAGAGATAATTATGGGTTGTCTGGTGTGTTGCTGCTGCTGCTGTTGGAAAATATTGTCGGTTATTGAGCGTGCTATTAGCATTATTATTATTTTTTTTTATTTAGCATTTATGTATGTATATTTTTTTTATTATTCAATTTTATGACTTGCGGTGGTTTTTTGGGTGCAGCAGTTGATGCATGTGGCCTATAAAAAGGAGGTAATTTACAATGAATTGTGATGCGGAGGATGAAATAAAGGAGCTTCTCAATTGACCAGAGTTTTTTTTCTTTTCTTTTTTTAAATAATTGGTCTTATGGGAAAATATTGGTCTTGTAAAAATAAATCCTTCGTTCATTTATTGATTAATTTGGGAATGTGTAGGGATTCATGTATGTATATTTCTAAATTAAGCCTAAATTAAGCAAAAGTTAAGCCTAAAATAAGCAAATATTAAACCTAAATTAAGCCTAAATTAAGCAAAAATTAAGCCTAAATTAAGCAAAAATTAAGCCTAAATTAAATCAAATTTTGATGAAATCAGCTGCCACGCCCACTTTCCTTATTTTTTCGTTTTTCTTTAACGATTTAGATAATTTTGTAATAAATTTAGAAAATTTTAGAGTTTTTTCTGAAAAATAAGAAAAAATTAAAAAAATTGGTTTTAGTAGGATTCCTACACTGCCACACCCACTTTTATTGTTTCTGGGATCTTCGGAAACGGCTCAAACGATTTGAATTACATTTTCAGAGATTTGTTCTGATAAAACGAGAAAATAAAAATTTAGAAATTAGATTGAGTAAAATACGCCCACTGCTACGCCCACTTTCCTTATTTGTTAATTTCTCGGAAACTACTCAAATTATTTGAATGTAGGTAGGTAGGTAGGTAGAAATGGCGGTCACGAGCAAACTAGCCCATTGACCCAATTAGCGCTAGAGTGCGCCGTTTTGATACCATAACTTTTTGGAGCTGCGGGTTTAAAATGGTTTGGGAAGTCAGAGCCTCGCAGCAGACATGCCACGCTCGGCAGTTTGTCGGTTGGCTCAGAGACGTGAGAGGTTTGACCTTTAAGGATGGTCGTCTGCTCCTAGGAAAGATGTACAGTAGCTGCTGAGGCTTATCCTAGAGCCAATGCGTTTCGTTGAGGAAGGAGATCAAATCTTCACTTCAGAGAGTTCGTTTAGGTCACTGAAAAAAGCTCTACCAAATGATTGAGCTCTTTTCCTGGCCAAAGCGGGGCCTGCTGATCCCCGCAACTACGACAGTGGTCATTGTGGGGAATACCTATACCTTCGCTGCATGCTCTCCGATTGGCCAGTGTCCTGTACATGTGTCCTGTACATGTCGCAACGACCCTGGCTATGTCTGGCCTGGGTCTGCAAATTAAGTCATTTGTTCGGGATTTACTATAGGTGGACCATATCTTCCTAGAAATGATGCAGTTTGATAAACTGCCCCACCTGCGATTGGATTCAGTAAGAAAAATAGAGAATATATATTGCCCTTCATTTGGAAGAAGGTGCAGCTGAGCTAATGGCTTTAACAGCTGCCTGACTGTCTGTCAGGATAACGGTATTTCGGTATTGGTTAGGGTCTTGTTTGAGTATCTTACATGCCTCCCTAATTGCCAGTAATTCAGCTTGAAAAACACTAGCAAAATTGGGTAGTCTAAAAGATCTACAGATATTAAGGGATTCGGAAAATATTCCTGAACCAACACCACACTCCATCTTTGAACCATCAGTAAAAATAGTTGTGTCGAAGTCTTTCGTCACGACGTTGTCTTGCCAGTCACCCACTACCACGCTAATTTTTTTTATTTATTGGTTTTGTTTCTTTTTTGGTAATTGTTTCTTGTTTTTCTTGGAAAGGTCTATAACGATTTGGATTTGGATTTCACAGTTAGTTCTGTTGAACGAAAACAAAGAATTATAAATTAAATTTAGAATATTACACCCACTGCTACGCCCTGGCATTTTTAAAGTTTTTTCTAATGAACAAGAAAAAAAAATTGAAATTGGTTTTAAGTGATTTCATTCACTGCCACGCCCACTTTTCTTAATATTTTGTTTCTCGACTTTTATTCGTTCTGATGAAGGAGACCAACATTTTCCAATTTTAATGAAAATTTCAGACTTTTTTCTTATATGAATGAAAAAAACTTAAAAAGTTGATTCAGTAAAATCTGAACACTGCCACACCCACTTTTCTTAATTGATGTTTTTTTTTTTTTTTTTTTTTTTTTTTTTTTTTTTTTTTTTTTTTTACGGCTCTTACGATTTGGATAAAATTTTGTATGTAGATAATATTTAACATTCCGAGTTTATCTAGATAGCTGTTAACCAGGGCCGTAGTCAGGAGCTACAAAATCGTCAAAGTAGTTGAGTTTGAAGGTTTGGTTCAAATTTTGTATTGTGTTGGTGAGAATATAGCTCAGTGAAATAAAAAAAATCAAGAAAACGATCCACAATTCCCACTGATTTTGAGTAGGACAAACTATACTGTTATCGAGTAAGATTTGACTGGAGAAAAAAGTTAATGTAAATACCAGTAGATTTTTGTTGTTGTATATGGGTGATTATCTGTTAAAAGCTCCTTTTTGGCATCGAAAATGGCCCCTACCTAAATCTGAGAAAAAATTATGCCAAGTTGATTATTGATATAAATAACGCAATAATCTATAATTAAAAAGTGCAGCCACTTGTTTTTAAGCGTTTTTACGAATTTTGTCTTCCTACGGAAATGACGACTTCGTTACGGTTTGGTTTTTGCTTCAACAGCAGTTTTATTTTTGGGACCAGCCATAGTTCCTAAAACGATTTCATTGAATTAAACAAAAAATAAACTATTTGGAAGTTATCAATGACATTTTAAGGGAAAAACATGTCATTTCCGTAACCATCACGTCATTCCCGTTTGAAAGTTTGTAAGTTATTTGTTATAATTGAATACAATTTATTTTAAGGACCATTGAAATTATACACATTTGTTTGATAAATTATAAAATTTTTTTATTTAAAAGCTATATAAAACACCTTTTCTGTGCTAAAACGAGGAGGAGACACGTTACGGAAATGACGTTTGGCCGTTTAATGTTATTTTTTTTTATCAAACATTTGGAAATATCTCAAATTGAGAAGTCGGCTAGTTGGGAACGTTGCTTACGCTGCTATTGCCATTTAAATATTTTTAATTTTTTGAAGTTTTTTGCCATTTTTGGTCGGGGCCACAAAAAGCAGCTTTTAGTGGAGAATCACCCATATCTTGTTAAATTTTGACTGACTGGGTTGCAGTTTCTCACTAAAATACGCCTAATATTTCAACTTTTTAGTTTATCTATAGATGGGTGTTATCCAGGGTCGTAGCTCAGGAGATGCCTGGAGAAAACGCTGAGATTCATAAGTATACATTTTTTTATCGGAAACAACTATATCGATTTGGAGGAAATTTTGTCTTAAGATAATTTACTTTTAAAATTTATCTAAGTAGATAGGTATTATACAAGCCCGTAGCCAGGAGCTGAGAAGGAACGCTGAATGCTCAAACGGCTCTTTCAATTTGGATATACAATTTTAAATTCAGATAAAAATCAAGGCTCTTTTAAGCTCAGATAACAATAAAAATATAAGCACAAATCATCGTGTAAGTACGACCTATAGTCCTACCTTTAAATTGATTTTCCATCATTATTACAAAAAAAAATTCCAATCATAAGGTTCACTATTTGACATCATTTTAAATTCGATTGTTTATTTAATGGAAAAATTATGAAAATCGTGTAAATATACAAATTGTATTTTTTTTTATATGTACTTTCAAACTTTAATTAAGTGATCAAAGAGATTGTACAATATTACTCAGTTAACCTCGATTCGAATGAAAATATTGACATGATATACCAATTCCGATTAACAATTTAATTTTTTTGCAGGTAAATAATTTTATTTTAAAATTGATATTTAAACACATTAAACATTTAAATGTATGTACCTATATTGATTGCATACAGAATTATATTGGAAGGCAAGCAGAGCATACCAACTTATCCCATATTGTTTTTGCTCCTGTAGGCAGAAATTAACAATCGAAAGCTAAGTGTGACGTGTGAATTTATTTTCTTTTAAATTCACAACCTCTATAGAAATGGTGATAGCTTTGAAGTCAATTGGGAAGGAAAGCACTTCATCGAGCAAATTAAGTGAGAACCTTTATTTTTCCTATAGACCTACTGTATGGTTTAGAGGCAGGGATTTTGTCGATGGTAGATGAGGACAATGAGATGGAAAACAATTTTTTTCAGGTTGCTTATTGTGGTCCTTTCTGCATTAACTATGGGTGAAGGAGGGTAGAATTAATGAATAATAATAGGATTGAATGCCCATGGATCTATTGGCTTCTATATTATAGCTTTTCTTTCAAATCCGATCAAAAACTTTGTATGAAAAACTTAGATTTTTGGACACCCGGAGTAAATAAATCCTTCATACTGGGTTAATTATTGGATAAAATTCAACATAATATCTAGAAAAACTTGACAAATTTTAACCCAAACCAAATCACTCAGTAAAACTTCTTAATTGTTTGTTTAAACCGCTCAGAAAAAGAAATTGGACTTTGAACATCTTAGCACACTTGAAGTTAGCAAAGTATACAGAGTATACCTGAGATAGAAGTTCTTCGCTGTGCATAAACTTCCACTGACACTAAATAATAGTGCTCTCAGTATTGCGACAAAATGGGAAACGCCACCAGATAGCCTAGCGAATGAATCCGTGTTTTAATGATATCGAAAAATGACGACAACAGATGGACATTCAAAAATGCTGTACCGAAAAAAATAAGACCAATGTGGGAAGTGTATCGAAACAGCAAAAGGGAGTAAAATAATATTCAGTGTAGAAATAAGAGGACTGACTTAGTTTTCCAACTCAAGGATATCAAAGAGTCTCACAATCGAAACAAGGCCCATAAGTTTTATTTTAAAAAATTCAAGCAAATGGCTATTGGTTCTAAGACTGGAACGCATATTTTTCGATGCACTTAAGTAGCTAAATGGGTAGCATTTAGGAAGAGCGAAAGATACGACAAGAAAAGAACCCATTTTCTATCGATGAAACTCCAGTTCCTCCAGACAGTAGCGATAAAATAGGACATCTAAGCTTCAAAAAAGCTTAAGAATAACAAGGCCGCCGATTCTGGTGGCTTACCACTGGAGATCGTCAAAGAAATAGAAAATATGCTGATGAGGTGCATTCATCAAATAGTCAACCAAGTATGTTTGGAAAGAAGTATACCCAATGTACGGAATATCAGTTCCATATTCCACATCAACAAAAAAGGTGATATAAGACCTTATTTAGGTGATATAAGACCTTATTTAGTGTCAGTGGAAGGATATAAGACCTTATCCAACTTATACTATGGGTGTGACTTGAGCCGTACTACTGTCGATTCGGTCCGGCAGAATGACCATAGACTAAATCTTCACTCTTCAAATCCTTTAAATCCTGGAAAAAATAACCAACGAATTTAAAGTCAGGACTTACCATTTGTGCATACATTTAAAAGTCAGATATGATAGAATTTCTTGTCAAAAAATAAATCTAAATAATGGCATCTGATATCGGAAGACGCATCCAGCTGCGTCACGATATATTAGAAAACAAACGGTACAATGTGCAAGAAGAGGAAAAGCACCTTGGAAGTATTTCAAATATGCATATATAGCCCTTCAACCCTACCCATCTCAAATATATGTGTAGTTTAAATGGTGCAGCACCCCTGGGTAGGGTTTAAGGGATAGAAGAATTCGACAAGGAAATGCTATGTCATGTGATTTCTTCAATTTCGTTCAGGAGAAAATAGTTCTTGTAGGCAGGAGTTAACACGAAAATCACTTTCTCCAACAAAATTCGTCCAACTTCTAGGGTATGCATCTTCCATATCAGAAACAGTCTTTAATTGCTGATGGAGATGGCATAGCAGTTCAACATTCAACATTGCTAGATGCAGATCATAGGGACATTCCAGACAATTGTAAAGCAAACGAACCCACCAAAAGTGGAACAATACAACCTATATATCGTCAAATCGGACAAATATTGGTATAACCATCGCTACTTGTAAACTTATGCTAAAGCAAGTTGCAATACAGAAAACAAACCTTAGATGGAACAACATCGCTAC
Organism: Epistrophe grossulariae; assembly: GCA_929447395.1. Taxonomy (NCBI): domain Eukaryota; kingdom Metazoa; phylum Arthropoda; class Insecta; order Diptera; family Syrphidae; genus Epistrophe; species Epistrophe grossulariae. The sequence continues at coordinate 14,715,525 of OV839567.1, read as the reverse complement.
ATGTCAGACCACAAAACAGATCTGGGTTATGCTGGATCTAACGCGGTTCAAGAGCTTGATATCTCTAAGCAGATTGCACCTTAGCTCCGTTATAGGTGCCATTACTGGACACTGTCTAATAGACAAGCACGCAACGAGGCTTGGAGTATTTTCTAATAATTTCTGCAGGAAGAATCAATTTCTCATCTTCTCTGTAAATGTCCTTCTCTCTCTCAAAGACGTAGGCTCCGTCTAGGAGAATTCTACTACATTGATCCTAGTGATCTGGCAAATCATGACATAAGTAGTCTCGCACACTTCGTAAGAAGATCTAAATCGGGGATTCCCCAATTATTTTGGGCAATAAACCCCTTTCCGAAATGATGAAACCTCAGGCTCCCATAGCCAAATTATTTTAAAAATCCTATCTCATACAGTTTTTTTCCTATTGATACAAAATAAATAAATCATAATAAAATAAATTAAACATCGTTTATGTTGACTCATGGGCCCATGGGAAACCAATTTCGGCCTCAAGAGGTCGATATCGACCACTTTGGGAATCCCTGATCTAAATGGTTCAGCGAGTAGGAGGAAATTTTCCTAGATTCTTGTGGGATCACATTGGCCTAACCTATGGTCTAAGTGTGCCAAGCATTTCTGCTGAAAGCCACGTAAACCTAACCTAACCTTAGCTAACTAGGGTATGCGGATGATATTAATTTCCTATTCGATTGGTCACTCCAAACGTCCCGTAATAGAGTCCTGCACAAGGAACCAAAATAATCAAAAGTTTGACCTTCCCCGACTAGCCGATTACCCGACTAGCCGATTACCCGACTAGCCGATTACCCGATTACGCGGGTACAGTAAAAAAAGCAAGAATAGGAACTGGGTGGAAACCACAGCCATTTGTAAAATAAGTAAGATGGAACTAATTTGTCTCATCAAGATGTTGGAGACTTTGATTTAGGGCTGATGATTCCACTCGGGTTATCATCTACCCGGGTACCCGGCTAATTTTAATTACCCGGGTAGTACCCATTATACCCGGGTACCCGGGTAATTTACTACCCAGGTACAAGCAACCCGGGTAGATGATTACCCGGGTGGAATCATCGGCCCTAATTACATACGCTTTGGAGTAAACATAAGTTTTACGAATGACAGTGGAGCTTATGATCTAGCGAAGAATTACTCCAGGAAACCACTGTTTCGTTGGTTTGGTGCAACATGTACAACATGTAAAATGAAGTGCACGCTCTTCAAAACAACAATACCGCCCATGATTGATGTACCGATGTCGAGTTTTGGACGATCAGCTGAAAGGGAGAGTTGATGCTGTGCACGTACCAAGATTTGGATTTGTGACTATATATTGTCTCGGCCATATATAGAGCGAATAGACAACAATACTCCATCCAAGAGTATTCCAATCACTTACCTTAGGTTCAAGGCGATAAAAAAAAGACTGAACTTCCAATCTAAAGACCCAGCTATCGTTGTTCCCAGTGCGTGTTGATGAACGGAAACAGCCTGCTCGGTAACGTAAAAGATAGATGAAAAGAAAATATTCAAGAATCAACTCCAAAAGGCTTTCGTTTAAATTATTTATTCAAATAACACCTTACTTATTATAGCTTTTAAGCAAATTCCTTACTCTTTTATCCTTCAAATTTTCATAGCTCATTACTTTTTCATTTTAATTCGATTCCATAGAATTAAATCTTTGGCATCTGAACAACCAAAAATGGTTGTCTCTCCCAACAATAATAATAAATTCTCTTTCAAGTTATGGCACTTTGTGAATATACATGAGAGAATATGGGAAGTATCTACGTACATTATCTGTAGTATAGTCAGAGTGTCACCCATTAACCCTTTTTATCTCTAAACAAACATTATCTCTTATTCACTTAACTGCCTTTCGCTCGTTGTATCTTCTTCCGCAACAAACCAATCTTTTTGCATAAATCTACCCCATTTCTGCCATCGCCACCACTCACCACCACCGCCACTGCCACCAACCCTTTCTCCAAATTTTCATCATATGTTAAATTTGCGTGCACTTAATCGTTATTAGCTCCGACACAATTGTCTCCGAATTGCTCTCGCTGCCAACTCCTGATGGCTGGCCTGGCACACAATCTGCAACTGTTTCGGTCTCGTCTCGGCTCGGCTCGAATTTCATTCTTCTCCTCATTCCTTTCCTCTGTCATCCTTGCTTGCTTTGCTAACCTCGGCCTCAATCTCTGCAGTATAATTAGAACTGTATGTTATGCGCCGATCCTGATCCAGATGCCGAATGCCGATGCCAGGCCAGTGCCAGTGCCATCATGACAAATGTCATACACCCTTTTGAATCCTTTATTACTTTCGTTTGGATTTCCTTGCCTCCTTGTGTGTGTCATCGCTCGAATGCACGAAGGCGAAACGGTATACAACGGAAGACCAAAAAAGCAGGAAATATCCCCATGAGTCATTATTTCTCTGAAAAAAATAGGATTTTTTTTGTTCTTTCATTGTTTCCACACAGATTCAGCACCATATAGCTTGACACGGTATTGGTATAGGAAGGTATACTTATTTACACAGGCAGGAAGAATGCGCGGATAAGAGTCTGGCAAACAATTGAAGGTCGCAGGATACTATCTCTATCCTGTGTGTGTCCTCGGTAACAAATAGAATCACAGGGGGTAAATTTCGTTGTCTATTCTTGTGTGATGTAATTTTTTTTTTTTTTGGCGAGAGATGATGATGATGGCAGAGGACCATAGCAAACGTACATGATAGAGTTTAAAGTGTAAAGCCTTCAGGCGTAAAGTTGATAGGTAGATATGCGCTATAGTGATTGTTTTTTAGAGAGAGGAGCTTGCTCCAACTTTCAAGCTCGGTGTGTGTTCGTTCTAATGTGTCAATTGTGAAAGGACACTTTTTTTTTTTTTAATCCTTTGTTGTATAGTTGTTCATGAAATTTGCAATTCATTTTATTTTTCAAAGAGGAGAGATGAATAAACGGTCCGCTCGCACATTGCATATTGAAATTCTCGCGGTGTTTCGAGAACATTCTCAAAAAAGTGTAGGTGAGGGTTAAAGTTTTTTTTTTAGTGAAAGGATCTATCTGTCCGGAAAAAAGTTGGATTTTATTATTTTGCTTTCTACAGAGAGGAACTTCTGTATGTACGTGCATGGTTTTCATTTATTTTTATGCGGGAAAGTTTGTTGCACAGGAAAATGCATCGCACGTACATCATCAAGTACCTATATACACCTACAGACTTATTCCTGGAAGCAGATGCTTAATACAAAATTATTTAAAAAAAAATATAAAACAGCACGTATATATAGAACTTCCTATAGGTACTGGCTTCCTATATGAAAATACATTGAAAATGTTATAGGGATGTCCGTTTCCGTGCACCTACCTATAAAATGCATAGAACAGGGAAAGTTATAAAAGTTCTACATACATATATTCGTGTAGGCACTATATAAATGGAAGTTTGCAAAAATTCCACACCTACCAACAACTATTGGGTACACTTCAGTACCTACCTATCCACTTTGTATGCAATTACAGTAATTGGCAGTAGAAGTTTTTTATATTTTTTTTATTTCTCAGTTTTAGGTTTTTTATTTAACGCTCTAGTTGAGATGAGAGGTAATAATCTTTTGAAAACGAAGAGATTTTGTTAAGGTTTTAGTATTCACAGGTCTAAACTTTTAATAAGGTTTAAAATAGAAAAATAATAATAGTTTCGTTGGTATACTTGGAGCATCATACCCACAATTTGAGAAATGCATATACATATTTCTTTTTTCGTGGAAAGATAACCTATAAATTCGGCAATTTAAAAACATTTCAATCCATTTTTTCTGTGTGAGTTTTTTCCCAGAAACCTTAAACGCAGTTTTATATTTTATTTATTAAAAACCGAAATCGTAAAAACAGATCTTGGGAGAAGTTGAAGCAACCAAAATTATTTTATGAGATCTTCTAGGTGAGCTACAGCATTAGAACCTTACTCCACTCCTTTTTGCCCACTATTGAAAAATTCAAAAATTCCAAAGCCAAACCACTATAAAGAAAATCATAGCACTGTTATATTCAATTTTCTAACAAACTCTGGCTCTGAATGTTTCAATATAAAATTCTTTTCTGTTCAGAAACGAAGGAAATTGATATGATTTTTTCTTTTTGTTAAAATAGTTAAAAAAAAAACAAAAGTTTTTGAAAACTTGAGTTTTTCTTTCTTTTTCAAATCTACTTCAGAAATTTTCGATTTACTCTACTTTTTTTTACAAATCTGCTCCGAAATTTTATTACTGAGGTTTAACCCTGGAGCTAAAACAAAAATTTGAATTTCTCTTTTATACATTACATATACATACATAATTAAATTAAATACACGACTGGATCAGTCTGAGTTCTTGAAAAATATTTAGAACGAAAAATTCGGACGAGAAAATCGTCAGAACGGTTTTCATTAAAAATAGTTTTTTTATATATATAAAATTTCTTATTTAAAAAAATGGTAGTTCAATTTAAAGTAGGTATGTTCAATAATAAATATACATTTCAAAAACCTAATCGGAATTTATTTTCTATATCAAAAAAATATTATTTTGATTTCAAAGGACTTCATCGTCAAAATCAAAACGAGAAAGCCGAAATTTCAAAATTCAAGAAAAAAAAAAACAGTTTCTGGTAACTTTTTTTCTACTAAAATACAGACCGTATCTCACAATAGAAATAAAAAACATAAATTTTTTATCAAAATCGTTAAGAGTCGTTTTCAAAATAAATTACCTTTTTTTTTTTTTTTAATAAACTCGCTTCAGTGGTCTAGGCTGTAGTTCGAGGTAGAGACAGACAGAAATGCGAGACACATTTTTATCGTTTTTCATACCATTGTAATATCAGCTTAATTCAAATCCTGCGTGGTCGAATTTGTTAGCGAATCCAAAACTTGCCTATATAGTAGCCATATCGCAAATACAAAATTACGTCAATAACAATGGAAACAGCATTGTCGAAGAGGGGCGGTCCTGGCACCGGTGTGGCACGAAAAAATTCAATATAGCACGCTCTTTTTATTTCAATTTGTTACTTCAAATAAATCGAATTTTGAAGAAATTGCAGGGAAATTTGTTTCAAATGGAGTAAAGCTGTTAGAACTTTTATTTGTTTGAAACAGAGAAAAATTTTTTTTTTTATTTTTTGTTGTATTTCACCCCACAATTGAATTATATTTTATTTTATTAAGAATTTGCGTTTTTTTTCATATGGCACGAAAATGGAACGGGTTTTTAGAAAATGCTGGGCATGTACATTTTTTTTTTTTTTTGGAACGCTGACAGGACATGTGTTTAAGACGTAAGAAGACCAAAGCTCCAGCCTGAGAATTTTCTTAGGCAGACCTCATCCCCTATGATTTGATCACTGATAATAACGAATGAGAATATTTTCATCGATTTGATGGCGAGGTTTATCACTTGAGGAGAAAAATCACCATATACAATCGACCACGACGAAAATAAGAAGTTAAAGTATGTATAATATCATATAAAAATAATAATTTACACAATACATACCAATTAAGTTATCATAAAAATCAAAGCTTACCTAAAACGAAAAGAAAATAGATTAAAATTAATTTTTGGAAATAAAAACATATAGACTTAAAAAAAAAATTAATATAAAGTTAAGAAATAAAAGTTTTCAAATTGATTGTTTTTCTTATTAAATAGATATAGGCCGATTTTATTCACTAAAAATTGAACACAACTCGAGGATTTTTATTTTCAACTTGTGAATTTCTTTTTATTCACTTAAAGTTTACGTTTTCAACTTTCGATTTTCAACTCTAGAGTTGATCAACTTAAGATTAGTCAACTCCTGGAAAAAGTCGAAGTTGACCGAGCAAACTTGAGGTTTTACGTACAAAATTAAAATTTGTTTCAAAAGCGTGTTGGCTTCAGTTATCACAAAAAAAAAATATACATATTTAAAAAATACTTATGTGCCGAAGTAATTATTTTTATTATTTTTCTTTTTTTTTTTAAACCATTATTTTTCAATTATTTTTTCACAATTTAGCACAATTTGACGCAAAAAACACAATTTAAAACAGACAAACAGTCAGATATGATTGACAGATTCAAATTAAAATTTAAAAATGACAGTTTTTGATTTATATTTCACAAATATCCCAGGGATATTTTTCGAACTTGAAGTTGGCCAACTTTAGATCTTCAACTGGAGAGTTGAGAATACAATTAGGGCCATTTTATTCACAATTGCTCAACTCTTAAGTTGGCCAACTCATGGTCACTATAATGAAACTTATTCTATGTCTACTTAATTCTGAACAAAATTTAAAATAAAAGATGAATAATAATAAAAAAAAAATATATTTAAAATAAAAAATAAATATTAAAAAAACAACACGGCGACACTTGCAATATTTTGTGATGGCTTTAGAGTTGGGGTCGAAATTCAAGGTCAAAATTCTGCTTTCAAAATCCTGTTTTACAAAATTTTGCGTTTTTTTTAATTTTTTTATTTTTTTTTATTATTCGCAGAATTTTGTAAAACAGTATTTCGCTCGCTTTTTTACATTTTTGAATTTTTTTGCAATTCGCAGAATTTTGTAAAACAATGTTTCGAAATTTGAATTTTTATACCTACTATAATTTAGTTTTAATTTTAAAAATAAAACTTTTTTATTCTTATTTTAATTGCATTAAACATTTTTTTTTTTTTGAAAAAATAAGTAGGTAGGTAGGTATGTATACACCTCAAGAATAGTGAGTACCTAGTTTCCGTTAAATTTGTTATGAGAATGCTCCCTTTTTTTACTTTTACTTTAATTTTCATTGTTTTTTGGTAACCGTTCGTGAAAGTGCACTGTAAATTGTCAAAAATATGTAAATTATGTTTATATTATAATTTGTTGTTATATTTTTTCAGTAGACTATGTTTATATTATTTATTGTTATATTTTTTGTTAAAAATCGTTAATAAAATCTTTCTTGAAAAAAAATCAGAATTAATTAATTTTATTTTTCTAAATATTTCTTGTCAGTATTTTGAAAAACAGAATTTGATAAAACAGAATCGAAAAAAGCAAAATTTTGAAAAGCTGTTTTTTTGTAAAGGTAGGCAGAATTTTTTAAAAGCAAAATGTTAAAACCATAATTTTGACCCGCCCCTTTTTTAAAACGCAGGAACTCTTTTTCTTATTATTTTTTAAATCAAGTTATTTTAGTGCTTAGTTTTCGAATAAATTATTTTCAAACTCAAAATTTTTAAAATAAAAATTGAAAAACAACTTACAAATTTTTTTTTCAAAATTTTACGATATCTAGTAATAATTTTGGTTATAATTTTCGATACTCTTACTCATTTTTAATCGAATGCTAAAAACCAGATGGCTTAAAATCTTAAAGTTTTAAATAAAATTGCAAAAACTACCTACTTTTTTTCAGAAACATTCACACCATTTTCATATAATTAAACAATGAAAATGGCGGAGGGGGCGTGATTGTGAAAAAAGTTTTTTTTTATCTACCAACCATATCCATGACTAATTTTATACTTCAGGTATGAAAGTCAAAATCTATTGTTTTTTTTTTTTTTGTTCAAAAATGACGGTTTTAACGGAAAAAAGTAATTTTTGTAATTTTCAATTTTACTAAAATCTAAAAGACTTATACGCCACTGTAGCACTTTGACCACAGTTACGATATATTAAATCAACTATACCAGTAGCCATCTGTTTTTTAGCATTTGATTAAAAATTCCCAAAAGGGTTTATCAGAGGAAAGAAAAGCTAGGGAACATTTTTTTAAATGTTCTGAATTAAAAATTATAGAGGCCTGTATTTCAAATAAAGAAAAGTTTCAATTATATTAGAAGTTTTTGCTTGCGATAGGCGAAAAGAAACTTAAAAGATCAATTTTTGTATATGACTTCAGCGCAATTTCCTCTCACTAGAAATTTAAGTTAACCTTTCTTGTTTTCCTAGCGCCATATACCGTTCACCGTTAAATTAGGGATTATGAACTTATTCAGAATATTAAGCGGCTGTCTTTACAAAAGAATATAAACTTTTACTTGTACCTCCTGACATATTATTTGCATAAGAGCTTAACCCTAAAATCTCTAACTTTATAATCCTTGAGCACACAACAAAAGCATAATATGTATTCTTCTTTTCGAGCACGCAATTCTTTTTAAACATACGTGATGTGAACATATTTTCTTCAAACAGGTACAATATATGTAAGTCTTAGCCTTTTGAATTTAAAGAATATAAAAAAAGCTAAACATAAAAAGGTTATGTTTAGCTTTGTGGTAGCTATAATCTTCAAAGCATCTTCTTCTTCCATATCAAAAATTACAAAATTTGTATGAAAGTAATCTCTTTTTAGAAAATCCTCTCAAGAAGCGAAAAAAGTCTAAAAATCCTAAAAAGAAGTTAGGTATCCCGATAAAATCTTTCACGTGAATTAATCTCAATGTTAAGGCTTCAAAACATATACAAACATAGCTAACCTACTATATTATACATTTTTACATAATATGCATTGTGTACAGGCATTCATGCCATACGCAGATACTTATACGAATATAAATAAACTAAAAACCCCCTAGAGGCGCAGAAATATGTATATATGTATATAAACTTTTCTTTCCATTTTCTTATACAAAACAAAATCAAATTTTCGATATTTGTAGAGTGTGTAGACCTTATGTGGATATAGGTCTTTTCTTTCATCTTATAAAACTTTTATCCAAAGAGGTGAAACCGCACCCAATATCAGCCAAAATGTATGCAAAATGATGCCTCCTTCTTCACAATGCCGCCACCCGCCTATATATATTTAAATATGCCTCGCCATTAAATATGCTTGTAATGGACCTCATATATGAGAACTTTTCCACTAAGATGATTTTACATAGAAAGCGGATTTTCCACATCATGAGAGTTCTTTTGGCATAGTATAGGCATGAAGATTGTAGGTAGGTAGGTAACTATAATGCCAGGATGTGTGTCCTGGATATTATGAGTTTTTTTTTTTTTCTTTTTTTGCTCTACTAACAAACCACTTTCGACTAACAAAGAGAGAGAAAGAGAGAGAAGTGATGGAAAAAGTCTTACAAGACCAAGTTATTTCCTCATATTTCACAAGTAGGTAGTGTAGATGTGTGTATACATATTTAGATAGTGGGGTTATGGTGTGGTTTTTTCGGAAACAACAACTTAGCAAAAACATTTTAGAAAATTCTTTTGCAAAAACTTACAAGCAGAATGCTAGATTTGAAGTGTTATTTGTTAGATTTTTTTTTTTTGAGTAGGTATTATAAGGCATTTGTAAATAAATTTGAATTCGAAGTATTTGTCTTACATGCACGTATATACACGGTGTCCCGAAATCACCGCCTCAGAAGAAAACCATGAGTTTCTGAGGTCATTTCAAGTCCAAAAACTTATGAGGTAATTTTCTCGTTTTCGCTTCGTTTTCGACTTATAAATAACGGTTTTAATGATTTGTTTTCTTTTTTCATTTGACTGGCTCTAACTTTGCCAAACTACAACCGATTTTTGAATTTTTTTCTTTTTATTATGAAAGTCCAATATGTGTTCATAAAAATACTTAAAATTTTTGACCTAAAAATACTTTTTAAATTATTAAAAAAATAAAAAAGAAAAAATAAAGGAAAATCAAGAAAATATGAATATTTGTATAAAAACGAATTAAAATGAATAAAAAACTATTAACGGTCTCACTCTTACTTTATCCTTTCTAACATTCAAAACTCAACACTCACTGTAGTTTTTTATTCGTTTTAATTCGTTTTCATAAAATATTCATACTTTCCTGATTTACCTTTATTTTTCGTCTTCTGTTTCTTAATAATTTTAAATGTATTTTTAAGTACAAAAATGTTAATAAAAATCTATCGAACTTAAAGCATGACATGATCTGTGATTTTTTTTAAAGCCCCCCTTCCGCCACGCCTACTTTTTATATTTGAGTGTTTTTTTTAAAAGAAACGCACTTATATTCTTTCTTTATGATCTGTCAATGTTTAAACGACAGTCAAGGTTTACATTTTAATCATATAGGTATGGTGAATTTCACGAGCGAGTTACGTTTGAAAATAATTCAAAATTACTAAAGGAAAATCTAAGTTGGTGGTCCCAACTTTAAGAGCGGGTTCTCCAATTTTCGGTAGTCTTCAGCTCATTTTGTGCTTAATAGCTTTGAATAAGAGAAATATGAACAATTAGTAAGCAACAAACTCACATGTGGATAAACTGAAAATGAGCTTCATCGCTAAAGACGACCGAAAATTTGAGTATACTGGGTCGCTCGAACTTTCTCTTGTGTATTTATTTATTTATGTATTTATTTATTTATTTATTTATTTATTTATTCCTGATTCCCCTGATTATCCGGGAGGGATAATTTTCTAAAAAAACAACTTGAAATAGAAAAAAAATCAACGGCAACACTTACAATGTGGGAGCGTATCGGAATCCCGCTTTTTAAAATCCCGTTTTCGAAAATCCTGAAAAAAAAGTTTTAAAATCCCGTCTACTAAAATACCGTTTTTTTAAAATCCCGTCTTCTAAAATCCGGCTTATTCATAATCCCAATGTATTAAAATCCCGCCAATCCCGTTTTTCGCAATTAATTTGGGTATTAAACTTGGTTAATTATGAACTCATTCCCATCATTTTAGGAACTAACTGCCAACTACCAAAATGATAAAAAGAAATTTTGCATACACCCAACCTCGCACCTACCCCAAATTCTATAGTGTGCCCAAGCAGGGGGGTTTATTAAAATCGTTGAACTAACTCCCAAATTTATGAACTAAGTCCCAACGAAATTTTGGTGGGAGTTAAAACAAGTAGTTTTTAATTGATAAAGCGAGATAATAAGAAACGGGATAATAAAAAACGGGATTATAAGAGACGGGATTATAGAAAGCGATATCTTAAAAAAGCGGGATTTTAAAAAACAGGATTATAAAAAGCGGGATATCGAACCCAACCCTTACAATGTCTTGTTATACTTCTTTTTCCACAAATCTATTTTTTGATTCTATTTTTAAATCAAATTGCTTTAGTGAATCGTTTTGAAATTTAATTTAATTTTCAATTTCAACATTAAAAAAAAAAAAAAATATGAAAAACATTTTGTTCAAACTACATAATTTCTTATCAATTTTTGGTCAAACACTAAATGTCTTCTATAGTTTTTGAGAAAATCTTTGATGCCGATGATTTTTTTTATTTCAATAAATTTTTTATTTTTTTTTTTAGAAAATTGCCTCCAGGCCGAAAAAGGTCACCCTCCTATATACGATTTTTATTTTGTCTTGACCTACACGCCCTAGCCTGTTGTCGCATCTTATGCAAAAAAAAAACCCTGTAAATTAAGAAGTAATATAAAGAAAGGAAAGATTTTTTTTACAATGGCAGAGTGGACTGAGAAATGAGGTGTTTATTATCTCATAAAATCCCTTAAGTGGCGCCCAGTTGAAACCGGAATTACATAAAAAAAAGCAAAACACAACTAAAAAATTAGAATAACTCAATTTTGTTTTCATTGGTTTTTTAATGTTAACAAAAACTAGATATCCATAAAATTAAAATAGCGTCTGCAGGTAGGTAGTTAAAAATCAGTACTTCGGCAACACTAATGAACCTCCCACGAACCAGTAGTAAAAGAATATTGTTGCATCTAAATTTCCTCCATTTCAAAGATAACCTCCAACTGGGATATTCCATATATACATATATATACGAATATCCAAGAAGGGTAATTTATCTAATATGAAAATGCTTCTTTCTTGTCTCATCCAGTCATCACATTTGTCTATAACATCTAAAGTCCATAAAGACAGGGTTAAGTTTATTTTACACCTTTTTTCCTTAAAAAAAAAAAACTTATAAAATAAAGTAATTTACTTCCACATGAATTACCTATGCTCTAACTTTTATTGAATCACTTTTTTATTCCTACATCTGCAGGTCATACACACGCACACTTAAGTCGAAAATGTTCCTCACAGTATAACCCACCTTAAGTGCTTGAATATAAGTTCTAAGGTAAAGGTTGTGTATATCTCGCATCTTTTATTGAAATGTGACAAACTTAAAAATAATATACAGCTAGGTGTACATATGTAAAAAAAAAACGAGAAAACACTAAAAAGATGTTTTATACTTTGTTTGGGCAGAAAAAAGAAAAAGAAAATAAATTTATCACGAACTTCCATAAAATAAAGAAAAAAAAAAAATAAATAAACTTAGAACTTGTTGGCTTTTTATTGGTTGGATATTTTTTTTTTATTTTTTTAGCGTCACTATAGCGGTACTTTGGCTCCATCATTTTGCAGTTCTTTCTTAACGATTTTTTTTGTGTTTCCTTACAACTGCTATTAATTTTATTTCTTTCGAAGGTGAAGGCTAAAATTTCTCTCCACTTTGCGTAATGGTTATTTTTTTTTTATGATCCTTTCACTCTTTGAGAATCTAAAACTGACTCTTGCAAAAGCCAAGTTCAACCAAGTTCAGTATACACACACTTACAATACATATAAAGCGCCAGCATGTCATTATTATTACCTCCTACTCCCCTATATACAATGCACAACATGCCATTTGCAAAAAAAAAAATAACCACGACGAGGACGACAATGAGGACATGTGAAGTCTCTGCAATTTGAGGTATAGGACGAAGTATTATGTCGCAATTCCATTTGGCGAATTTCATTTCATAAAAGTCTTCGTTTTGTATAATATATCCTGGAATATGTGAATATGTGTGTCCTTTAGTGCTCGTTTTTAGTGCTTTATGAGGTCGACTTGGATGTCAGGACAGTTTTGTGCTTCTTCGGTGTGCCATCTTGTGTTTGCTAAATAGATGCACATTCATATTTAATACCGAAGAGAGGTGGCGATGAATATACAAAAAGGAAGTGGAACCTATATATGAACATAGGTTGGGTCCTGATGGGGGTGGTAGTGTTGGTGATGGTGATTTTATGGTCTGCAGCTTGTTTGTTTGTTTGTTGAGCAAAAAGGGCGAGGTATAGGACCTTCCTTGGCATACATACATATAGATATGATTGTAGTATACCTACATCGTCTCCGAAAAGACTACTTACGTGCTTAATATGCTGGAAAATGTCTTTCTCTCTATATGTAGGTATATGTTTTGGCATAGCCTCACTGTGATATTGGTATGTTGGTTGGTCGTCGGAATCGAGGGACTCATCATATTATGTATATTGTGTTCGGGGGGGGAGGGAAGATTAGAAAATTTTGTTTGCTCATGCTGTTATATTATAGGAACACTTAAACTATTGCCACTGATATACATGCAGTAGTTATGTATGGTCGTCACATAGAAGGAGAAGAAGAGACTAAGACACATCCGGCTATTAGAAAATACATGGATTTAACTATACCTACATTATACACTTAGCCCTCTGTGTAAACTTAAGTCTTTTAGAATTTAATTAAAAATCATTGTTTTGTTGTTTTCTAAAGCAACAAAAAACATTAAAGTGATTTTCCTTCTATTTATATAAAATTTGAATATTCTTTGTGTGGCATTTATCGGAAGCCTCTATAGTTTAGTGGTTAACCCAAAATTCGTATAAGTAAGAGATTATACAATTTAGGTATAAAAGGGATATTTATTTGAAATGGATTATATTTTTTTAAATAGAAAATGGGAAGGTATAGCAATTAGTCTTTTGGAAAACAGGATGAAGGACAAAATATGTTTGTCAAATGGCTTTTTGGTTCATAAATTTATTGTTTAATATTTAAAATAGATAAATAAATTGTTAGCAAGATAGCTCGTAGAGAACCAGAGCCTTTGTTCAACAAAAATAGTCAGTAGAAGGATATGACAAGTTTGCCACACAAAATAGGGTAGAAAGGTCAAGTTACCATTCCTGCAATTAAAATAAATAGCTAGAACTTTTTGTGTGATTTTATGTAGTTGATAGTTTTGGTGCTTTTTGAAGCTTTTACAAATCTCCAATTCAAGGAAATTTATTATTCGAAATATACGGAAGCTATAAAAGAGTTTTAAATGGGGACAAGTTTTAAAAAAGCCAACGCAAGCAGGCTGTGAGGCAAAGGTCTGGGGTGCCAGCATGTAACTTGAAACAATCGAATCGAAAACAGTCGAGCGAATTAAATTAGGAACTGCCTATAGTCGATTGTACCAATGAACTCGATTGTATCAAAGTAACGTGCTAGACCCCCTGATCTTCCCCGTACTGACAACTTTTGTTGAACAGATTTTATTGAGACCTTAACGCCGTTCTATATTAAGTAACAAATTACAAATTTTACAGAAATTGAATAATTTAATTTTTGTTCCTCAGCTTTAAAAGAAATCCAACCTATTTCCAGCTTTCAGTTAAAGTATTGTGAATAATTTAAGATGCTGAAATTTAGTCTAGGTATCACGGAAAGAATTGAAAAATCGCTATTTTCGAAATTTTAGGTTGTAATTTACAAAACTCTTTTTTTTGTAAATCAAGACGCTTTTATTTGAAAATGATTGAAAAAATTGTAAATTAGCATTCAAATCTTCGTAAAATACAATATTTTATAATTTGGTATTTATTATCAAAAGTCATAATTCGAGCTTGTTGACTTCAATGCAAATTACAACTTTTGAGTCGCAATCTACTACTTCTGGGGAATAATTTAATTTTACAAATTATTAATCTTGTTTTGCGAAATGTATACGGTGATTTTCATTTTCTCAATGCTCAAACCAATAAAATGTAATCACGATATATAAATATTGAGACCACACGATCGTAATTTATGAAATACCTATTTGCTGATTTAAGATCAAAACTAAACAGTAAATTACAACTTTTTAGTCGCAATCTACTATCTTCAGAGGAATAATTTGAACATTTATATGGTGATTTGCATGCTCTCGATGCTAAAACCAGAACAGGGGATACTGTTTTTTAACTGTCTGAGTTTAATCAAATTCTCTAAGAAATATAGAATTCAGAGAGAGAGTTTTATAAGAATCGGTAAGCATCGACCATAATTCGCGTCTTAGTAGGGAACGACAGCATCTGACTGATAAGCCCAACTGTCGTACCTGGCCAAAACACAATCTTTGGAGTTAAGGTCACTCGAACTTATAAATTGAGGTACGTATTTTGCAATTTCACTACCTCATCAGACTTTGTAGCTAAGTCGGAAATTATTTTCACTTAATTTGCAGTTTTTCATTTGCAGCAAATCCATAGGTTTAAGTTGTAAACGAAAAATTGTTCTTAAATCTCGACAGGATTGCTTGAAAATGGAAAGTAGATTAATCTTTAAAAGTTGCAAATTGCCAAATAAACAGTTTCAAATTACGACTCAAAAGTTGCAATTTAAAGATAAATAAGTATCAAAACCGGCAATATTTTTTTTCCTCGATCGAATAATTGATACTCAAAAGTGGTGAAATATGATTTTTGAGTGTCAATATCTTCAATTCGCTCATTTTATGAAATTGCAAACAAAAAGTCGTAATTTACTAATTTCGAAGCCAAGGTACAAAACTGGATTCATTTTTCGTGATTTGTAGCTTATTTTTCTTGATCTGATCTAATAATTTTTTCCGTGATAATTGCTTTCGTTGATGAGAAAAAATATCATATTTTTGTAGCTTACGATAATTTGAAGGTAAGTGTTCGATTTGCCTTAATAACTCCCAAGAATTCCTGTGTTCGCATGGTAAGTCTGGAGAAGTTGAGGGGACCTACAATTTTCTGACGAATCTAAACTTGTACTGTTTCATGGCTTGAGATTCTTTTGGAAGATGTGTCACTTCCTCGAAAAATTCAGTAAACCTGAAAAAAAAGCCTATTCCAAGGCCGAGATTCGAGCCCCTACACACAGTGCAGTGGACCGTTTGTTGAATCATTTCCCAAGCCAATTCTATAGATGAAAACCAAGGAAGATATCTAAACTTAATGATTTGAAGATGTTAAATTCAGTGGCAATTCCTTTTTTTTTTTAATAAAAAAATAAGGCTTAACAATTTAGGTCAGAATTTAGTACCTACAAAATTTAAAATTTAAAAAATATGTTTTTAAAGGTCAGGAATTGAGTTAAATTCATGTTTGAAATTTCTTAAAGCATTTAAAATTTCATATGAAAGTGATACCAATGCAGATATATCTATGTACCAAATTTAGAAAAGCAAAATGTTGCAGAATTCTCCTAAGAAATAACAACAAATTTTGTGAGATGATTTTCATTGCCAGAGTCAGGAACTGAGCCAAATTTATGTTTGAAATATCTTAAAACATTTGATTGAATTTGAATTTCATATTATAAGATGTTCCAAATTTAGAAAAAAAAAACTATTCCAAAATGTTGCGTAATGTTGAGATAAGAACTAATTTAAATGAGATTACTTTGAATATGATTTTTTAAACCAAATCTGTTGAAATGTGAAGGAATTATATGATAATTATAAAAATCGACAATACAAATTTAAATCACCTAGGTAGGTACTCAAGATAATAGTCTTACTAATTTTGTTACTTTTCTGATTGCTTTAGGTATTTAAATTTGACGTTGGATAAAAATTCTGACAATTATCAATTGTTAAACATTAAGTAAGATTTTCTATTTTGTCAGATATCAAGTAGCTAAATTCAGGGACTACAAAATTAAATTAATGAACTAAAAGATTATTTTAGTAATTTTAAAATTAAGACTGTCAGAATTCTTATTTTCTTCTTTTTTTCTTATTTTTAAGATTATCATTTTGAATTAAAAGATAATAGACAATATACCACTGACCTTAACGTCCCCCAAATTCTCAAGTGTATCATATTTCATTCATTTTGATCCATTATTAGTTTCAACAAACTTGCAGAGTTTAAAAGTCTGATCACAATAGAAGCCCATCTTAAGTGGCGCCCAAGTGTTGACAGCAAATTCAAAGAAGAAATTTGTTAAACTTTTGAAATTAGTTTACTTTACCATCATAATGGAAAATTTAAAACTCTTCTGTTAAATTTGTAGGTAATTGATTGTATTTTTTTTTAAACCAAAAAAGTGCAAGCTTAGGTTTTTTTGGGATATCAGGAGAGCTACGGTTTGGTAAATTCAGTTTCCTCTTAAAAGTGAGTAGGTACCTGTATCAATTTTATATTTAATTGTTTTTTTTTTTTATTATTCGTGAACAAAACCACTTTTTGATTAAAATTTAAAAAAAAAAATAATATACATTTTCCCTTACAAAAGATAGACATTCTCATGGATAACTTTATAAACCTTCATTCAATTCATCAGAGGCCTGCAAACAAAACTAAAAAAAAAAATTTATTTACCTGGCGCCCAACGCAAAACCACACATAAATATAACTTCAATTCTTTTCCAAAGTACCCATCATTCTATACACATATCAAAACCAACGTTCTATTGAAATCCACAATGAATTACCCATAACGTATCATGAAATAAATCAACCATAATATATGCATTTTCAATTACCCCGTCAGGTCTTGACCTTAGTCATACATATACACTACCCAATCCTTATATGTATAGATGACGATGCGACCGACGACGACTACGAACCAACCCCAACATTTCGTGATTTTCTCTTTTCATAATAAATGAATAAAAAAATATGGAAAAATTGAAATAATCCATTCAAGGACGAAATTCCCCCAAAAGGCATATTCCATTCCTATACATCAGAGGTACTCGTATAGGTAGGTAGGTAAATCGGGTCTATACCTACTCGTATGTTCCCATTAATAATATATACAATATTATCCCTTCTATCAGATATACAAACATATATCATAGATTTATGAGTTGCATCGCAGATAACTTTGTGGCTACCGCACAGATGAAACTCATACCATCACCACAAAGTATAGAGACCGCAAAATCAGTATTCTCCACAGGATCAACATCACCATCAGCCTCAGAAGAAGAACCAGTGTATATAGGTATATACATGTTCCAGACACCCTTTTTTTATACATTTATACATATTTGTTGTTAAAATACAAAATCTATATTTATTTCATTTCACATGAGCATGACAGTGTACCAACATTATTCCCAGAACTCTCAGTTAAATTTCAATTTTCAACTTCCAAATAAAATAATAAAATGCAAACAAATTGATGTTCACTGAATAAAATATAACAAATGACTACGACGACGACGGACGTTGAATTCAGACATTTTATGTAAGGAAAGAGATCCTTGTTGTGTTGTGTCTTCAAAATAACGGCACAAATTGCTTCGAGGATATATTCATAACAAAGTGAATTGTTATATAGAATAGAGGATATACGTGTTTTTTTTTTGGTCGTCGAAAAAATGTGTCACGAACATGCAGTTTGCATTATTAAGAAACAAAGAAAATATTTAACACGAATTGTACGATTTTGATCGAAATAGTCTTAAGGTCTGACAAAAAAAATACCAAAAGCTGGTTCTGAGCACCTAAATATCATCTTTGACTGAAGTTGTGTTTTTTTTTTATCCCTCTAAACGTTACCATTTGATGGCAGTCCGGGTCTCCGAAGTTTGATAAATAAAAGCTTAGTCACCTATATCCTAATCAGCATACGACCTTCCTTTTTTGACACAATAATTTCTTCGTGGCACGTATACAAATTCAATATGGCACGATTTTCTTAAAATCCATTATTTAACTTAAAATAAAAAGAATTTTGACACGACTTTTGACCACCGATTTTCAAACACCCAAAGAAATTGAAAAAATCGATTTTAAAAAATCGAGAGACAAAAAAACTCTGCACCCAAAAAATTGATTATTTTTTCAAATTCGATAAATACTTTTTTTTTACCATTCGCGAAAATATTTTTTTTTTTTAGTGCGTAGGACTGTTACGCGAAGGTCTTTAGTTCGATTCCCAGCCAATGCCACCTAGAAATAGATATGTTTTTCACGGGTTACTGCCTCTTGCGAGGAATTGACAAATCCTCCAAGAGTGCACAGTTAGTTCCCTTCCATTCCTACAACAATGCTTGAGAGTTATAAATCCACTAGAACTTCGTTTTACACGAGCTGTCGCGCCACGCAATTTATTTTTAGTTTAACATGAGTGAAAACAATTTTAAATCGTTGGAGTGGTTTTTTTTTTAAATAATTTTTTTTTAAAACATTTTAAGGAAAAAAAATTGGTAGGTACGATAACTGTTAGTAGGTATTAATTAATGCAGTGTTAATTTCGAAAAAATTATCTACCCATTTTTGAAATATCGAATTTTTAAAAAATTATTTTGAAATATTTTTTGCTTAAATTATCTTTTTTTGGTTCAATTTTCTACTTTTTATCCATTTTTTTTTTTGAAAATTTTGAAATGAAATATTATTGGAACTTAAGAAGGTAGCTAGCTATAAGACGCACTGGTATACAAATTTTAATTCAAATCGGTTGAACAGGAAATAAGATATTCGAAAATCAAAAAATGAGCGGTATGTATGTACATAATGGGTGAATTTTTCACAATATCATGGTAAGCTCATATTTATATTAATTTAAATCAAAATCGTAAGAGTCGTTTTTGAGACAAATTTCATATTTCCAAACGGTTTTTAAACACTTGTATATAGTATCTCTACGAATCGTTATTTTTGGTTATAACTTATAAGAATAATTTTTAGTTTAAAATCTACTTGATAATTTTCAAAAATCGCTGGCTACCAATTTTAATAAAATTAGACTTAGTCGTTTTCAAAATTTAGAGTTTTCATAAAAAAAAAAATGTTAAAACATTTTTAATCCAAAAAAATATTGAAAATTTATGTGAAAGTGGTGTAAGTGGTAAAAGTGGTAAAAGCCAGCTAACCAAATTTTTTTTACACGTAAACAATAACAAAAATAAGTACCTACTTATTTAAACACTTTGTTATTGTTGTTATTTTTTTGTACATAAAACAAATAAATGATTCGTTATTTAAAGTGTTGAATGAAACAACAACATTTGGATGAGCTAACACCAAGTTTTTATAAGCTGGAATTATAGCTATTTTAAGACTGCCAGGCGGATCATCAGACTCCTTTTAGTGGTGCTTGCAGGTCATTGTTCAATTTTTAATTGAAAAAATGTTCTATCCCCAGCTGGGACAAAAACTTGGACCAAAATATTGTTCGAGTGTAAAAATGTTGCTGAGTTGTTATATCACTTTCACATAAACACTGCTGATAGTATCAAAACTTTTTAAGAAATGTTTCATAAAAAAATGATCAAAATCATTTTAATTGTTTCCGAGAAAATCGTAAATGAAAAATATGGTTCTATGGGAGGTGTCATTAAGAACCATTTTCCGGTATGTTTTTTAACAAAACAAAATTATTGATTTATGTATTTTTTAAGCTGAGGGCACGTTTTTAAAAAATAAGATTTCCATTAATTGCTAAAAATAATTTGTACGCCAGATACCGTAATTTTTAGTCCTGCGGAACATGAAAAACTTGCATGGAATTGCAGACAAACAGACTGAATTATGAGACACATTTTTTCCTCTTCGCTATATGTCATTATATGTCAAGTTTCATCAAAATCACAAGATCAATTTTTGTACGAACCATATTGGCACATTGTACCTACTTATTTCACTGTATGTATATTGTATATCGCAAAAAGGTATCAAGTTAGAGCGAATCCGTCTAGGAAAAATTTTCAAATTTTCAGGGTCGGTTGGGGAATTACCTAAAACTTTTAATTGAATAATTTTTTTTTTTTTTTACAAAATGAATTTAATTATTTTTTTGATGCAAATTCATTTTTCGTGACAGCTGATTGTTATTTCACACGAAATAAAACAAATCGTTTCAGTAATTTTAGTTCCAATTTTAAATAATTGCACTGACAGAATTGTGGATCGACAATTATTTTGGTGTTGAACTTGTCCCACCTGACATTATTTTTCTGTTCGTTTAAAACGACCATTAAAACGAAATAATTAATTTCATACTTTTCTCTATGCTTTTCCTAACCGTTATAATTACTGGTCCCTAATGAAGTACCCCTTACGCCCATATTATTCACTCGATATATCCATATTAAAATTTAAATCTGGATGAATTTACATTGAATCTGGATTAAAGGTTTAATCTAGATGAGCCTAGTGAATAATATGGCGGTTAGTGAGATATAAAAATCAAAACCGCTTTGGGGACCCTCAATATTTGTAAAAGGATAATTGAAGAATCTCCTGGGATTACAGCGGAAAAATAGTTTAAAATGTCAATTCTCTGATTGAATTATGTAATAGAATATTTTAAAACATTTCTTTCCCACGTCCCACGCTGCCATTCAGACTACATACATATAACCTCTATCTCGATGTATCCCAGAAACAAAAAGAAATAATAAATCAATCAACAGAATATATAGAAGATTATTTATCTCCCACAACTTCTAATCGAATCTGGATATCTAAAAGTCATTTCTCTCCTTTAAGAAGTTTGAAATATGTAGTTGGGGAGTAAAATCAACAGAATGATGATATCATCATCATCACCACATGCAAACTGCTGGCCCTCGAAGTTGAATATTTATACGCCACACTTCACAATTCCACTCGAAATATCACACTTCTTTGCATTTTTTGAAAAAAAAAAAAAAAAATCCCCTCCATCATTCGTTTGGTGAAGAAAATGTTCTTATTTATCACAAGTACAATAATTGAATTGCATGGAACTTAATAACTCGATAAGTTCAATGAGAATTGAAATAGGTTACCATAAATATTCTGATATCGCTGAAAGCATTTATTATCAAATTAGTCCCATCCATCCCATCATCTTTATTATAATGTTTCGTTCGTAACAAAAAAACAAAAAAAATAATAATAAAACATCGACATAAATTGTCTTATAATTGAAAGAATGACCCACATAAATAAATGCAGTTCACCATCGTACTAGAAGTCCGTGTCGGAAACGAAGCGGAAAAAAAATAAAATTAAGGAAAAACTCGTTAAACGATCACACGAAATAATTATTTTATTATCTCATAGAATTACATCACAAAATAAAAATTCAACAAAAGTGAATTCCAGCAGAGCTTTGTTGTTTATACACAAGTTCTCTTGATGAAAGAGACATTTGTGCAGGTGTCCTAAGGGTCCAGTTCTTCCAGTCGATATGATGGTGTAGAATTCAAAGGATTTTCAATAGTGTGAAAGAAGAAGTACAACAATTTATTTTATACCGTAGAGATGGTAATCTGATGATATAGAGTCTCGTACTTAGTTTTGGAGTAAGCTATTAGGTATATTCAGAGCATCACTGACTTTCCCAATTAGACTATACGACAACTACTAAACTACTACAACTATGTTCTTATAAACGGAACGATATGCCGTCGCAGAGGAAAAGCATAAATCATCCATCAGGATCTGGTTCGGGAATAGAAACTTCAGTTTTATTAATTTATCTCCTCCATAGCGCACATTTCTGTTGTTTCTGGGGCCACCAGAGGAAAGATGTTATCTCTTCTTCGTGCCGTGTCTGGTCGTCCTAGTGTCGAATATATAGGAAAAGTACTTTAACTCCAACCGAACTGTCCCTATATTCACAAGCACAAGGATTTATTATAATTTTCCGGGAAAATAGCCCATCAACATTGTTTACGTTCACAGGTCCCTTTATGTCTTTTTACGTCTGGTAGATGAGAAAGTAGGTATAAGTTCTTCTTCCTTTGTTTCCATTATAACACCACCATCCCTGATGTTTCTTTAGAGGCTTTCATTTGGCGATTTTTTATGCTTAATATAAATTTTTTTTTTCTCCTTGCATAAATCTGCTTCTGGTTTATGTTAAAGAGTTTAGCAAAAACAATAAATTGTGACAGCAGTTTTGATAGAAACTCATAGTCTGAAATGTAAAGTTGCGAAATAAAGAAAATCATTTGATTGAAAATAGCTCTTGACGGTCTTTAGTTCACGAAAATTATATTTTTTATCCCGGCAGCGATCAAAAAGTTAAAAAAAAAATTTTAGCTTACGAAATTTTATACAAAAAAAAATTGAATTCTGATATTCCACATTTGCAATAGATTTTGAGAAAACTACGCAAATGTTACAATATCATTTTCTCTAATTTTAAAGTCTTAAAACCACCACCGCTGGGGTTATGTGAGTGCGTTTGCGAACGTTTTTCTCAAAATCAATTTATCTTACGAAAAAAAGTGCCAAGCCAATAACTTTTTTGTGTAAAATTTTATAATCTACAAATTTTGCCTTCACATTTCTTCGAAAAAATTGATAGTTTTCGAGAAATTTATCAAAAATTTAAGTCTGTCTTAATTTTATCCCACAAAATCAAAATTTGTTGCATTTTTTTAAAAATTCATAAGACATGAAATCAAGTCTCATACCTACAGCAAAATTCAACTTTGTCGAAACTTTACTGGATTATTATTTTTATTTTTAATGTTGATAACTCAATATGTATTATTTGTTTATTCATTATCTATTGTAAAATCACAGCAACAGTCAGGATTAATTAAATGTTTTTTATTTACCTAAAAATTTCGACTTATTGCAAAATATTGATTTGCGAAAAAGTGAACTTTCATTAATGTGACGTTTGCGAAACTACGTAATGTCTTATGAATTTTAAATCTCATAAGATTTTTTCAAATCGATAAATTTTGGTACAGTAAAATTTGGTAGGTACCTATCTGAAATGCAGCTCAATTAATTTAATTTGATGTAAAGGATGTTTTTTTTTAGACGTGTGGTTTTCAATTAGAAATAAAACGCATATATAATTTAATATTATGGCCAAGAATTTAGCATTATTATAAAGGTAAGGGTTTGCCATTATGTTTTAAAAATAATTTCGGGCAAGTGGCCGCCACGGCTGGCTCGAATAAATTCCAGCCTAGAGGTCCAATTTTCGCCCAATTTTTTCAGCAATTGGGGCCGTATGTCAGCAATAACGCGCCGAATATTCTCTTCCAAGGCATCAATCGTCTTGGGGTTATCTGCGTAGACAAGCGCCTTCACATAACCCCACAAAAAATAGTCTAGCGGTGTTAAATCGCACGATCTTGGAGTAAATGCCACAGGCCCACGACGCGAGATAATGCGCTCACCTAAAGTTTACTTCAATAAATTGATTGTTTCGTTGGCTGTATGGCATGTAGCGCCAAAGGTTGTTGGAACCAAAGGTCGTCCACATCAACATCTTCTAATTCAGGCACGAAAAAGTTATTCATTATTCATGGCTCTATAGCGTTCCCCATTGACTATTATGGCCGGCTTCATTTTTGAAGAAATATGGACCAATGATTCCCTCTACCCATAGAGCACATCAAACATTGACTTTTTGAGGATGTAACGGCGTCTCAACAATGGCTTGTGGATTATGATCACTTCAAATACGACAATTTTGCTTATAAACGTACCCATTCAACCAAAAATGAGCTTCATCGCTGGACAAAATTTTTTTGTGAAAATCGGGATCGGTGGCCACCTATCGTCGCACGAACCGAACCATTATTTTGGTAATAAATTTGCACGATTTGCAAACGTTGTTTAGAAGTAAGTCTATTCACTATGAAATGGCAAACCAAACTGAGCATAAATCAAGTGACAGCGGTCAAAAAGACCGACTTCGAAAAAAGTATTGCCAGATTGAAAACCACAAGTCTAAAAATAAAACACCCTTTAGTTAGCTGCGATTTCATTTAGTGCCCAAGTGAACTTTTGCGAACCAAAATTTTGCGATATAAATTTTCCCAAATAAATGTCGAGGAATTAACACTTCTTCTTTGAATAATTTAAATATTTGCAATTGTTATGATTTTTTATTGAGAAGAATTTGAAAATGTTTGAATTTGTTGAATTTTGTATAATTAGCTTTATTTATGTAGACTTTTTAAAGAACTTTTATCTTAAAATTTCCATTAGTTGAAGATTATTTACTAAATTTTTTTAAAATTTGAAGTACAATTTGCGAAAAAATAATAGTGTCAAAATTCATTTTGGATTTGATCATAATTCACAAAAAAAAAATTGGTTTATAAAAACGCAAAGAAACCACAAGTAAAAAAAACTCCAAATTTATTTTGATTAAATGAAAGAAAAATTTTGACAGATATACAAGCATCTATATTGTTTGAAATTCAATTTACAACGCCACCTCCCATACTATAAAATTTATTTTATCTTTTGTTGATGTTTGTTAATTTGTTTAAAAAAAAAAACAAAAACATTATGTACTATCTTAATTGAGACATAATTTTTGATGTTTTATATAGAGAGGGATCGTCTTAGAGAAAAATAAGTGCAAGCATAACAACAACAAAAAAAATACCTACAAATTCTTGTAACTCAAAACACAGGTATATCTATCAGTACCTATCTATTATTATAGCAGGTTTTTCATATTTTTTTTAATGGATTTGTTTTTATTTTTTTTTTAGAGTTTTAAAGTTCGCCGACACACCACACTCATCATTATCATCATCATAATCATCGTTGTTGTAAAGGAATAAAATATACAAGAAGTAGCTAGCATAGACATCTGGGAATTCACACGTTATGTTAAAATATTCAAGGAAGGGAATATTTTTTTTTTTTGCTTACAACACCCCCTCAGTCATAATTAATGAGAATGTGTTTTTTTTTTTGTTGTCTTTTTGTTTTTTCTAGGGAAGAATTTTGTGTAGGTATATAAACCTTGAAGGATGAGGTGTTTAGAAAGAAAAGAAAATTATTACAATTTAGGCTTAAATGAGAATGTATATAATACTTTGTAAGAACATAAATATTTAAGTTGACACCATCTCTATATATCTATATATACGACACCCAGAAGAGTACTTTTATGCAAAAAGATCCTAAGCAAGTCGGTAGGTATATACATAGGTTTAGGTTTAATGCTATAACATAAAGTTTGAATTTAAAAAAAAAAAAAAATATTTGCATACCAATAAATTTAAGCTCATCATATGTGTACCTATGTACATATAAAACGTATAGGGAATAATGTAAAATGATTTAAGGGTTCTAGCTTATATTATGTAGCTTCATAAATAATAAGATTTTAGATACCTATGAGGGAATTTCAAAAAAGATTTTTCTAAGAGCTCTTTCAATGTGATGAAGAAGATTTTAACGTTATACTGCTTTTCTTTGGATTAATTTATTGACATTAATGTAAATCCAGGTTAAGAGGGTGTACAAAAAAAATGGAGCTTCAAATCAGTGAAGGGAAAACCAAGTATGAATGTAGATTAGATAGATGACAACCCCGTATAATCCATCTATGTTGGGCAAACAATAAGGAAAACATGGCTTTCAACATGCATTTCTGTGAGACTGGTCACACTGGTAAATTTTAAATATTTTTGGTATAACTCGAAAACTAAGCCGAATTTTAGAATTTAACTCAAGAGGCTTTTTATAAGAAATAAAATTTTTTGTCAAAATGGATGGTTAAACAAAATTTAAAAAAAAAATTTGAGGAGGAAATGTCAACAAAACCAACCAAAAATTCGTAAAATCATAAATTTTTAATTATTTTTTACCAAATTGGTCATACCTTTTTGTGCTACTAATGTCAGCTGCCATCAAAAATCTTTCATTTTTCGATTTTTTTGATTGGTTTCTGTTAAATTTCAATGGTAAATTATTTCATAAAATGTTTAAAACCATCTATTTTAATAGAAAAACTAATTTTCCACAAAAAGTTTCTTAAATTAAATTATCAAATTCAAATTAGTTTTCAAGTTATACCAAGAATATTAAAAAGTGACCAGTGTGACCACGTTCTCTCCGAAAACCATTGATAAATTTAGTATAATTTTGTGCGCATGCTTATAAGTTCCTCACAAACATCTTAAATAATAATAGTTTGTTAAAACACGTCCCTACTAAAAGGTATGCCTCACTAGCGGCTAGCTTAGCTCGATGGTAAAGGTATTGGGGCATATTCATAGTCACTGTTTAAATTGTTTCTAAAAAAAATACTGGGTTTATCCTATATCTGATTTACATTTGATAAACTCCAGGCTAAGAGAAATTAGGGTCTAAGAACGACTTTAAATATGCGCCATTATGTTTTGTTGGTGCTTCAACATCAATAACATTTTCTAAGCGATCAAAAAAAAATTGTGCTTTTTTAATTTTTAAAAATATTATTTATTTCTAAATAAATGTTTTAACTCTGTAACAATGGAAAAAATAAACAAAAATCAATAAGATCAATCACTTCATTCTATTTCAGGTATAAAGGTCATATAGTTAACAAACCTAAGTTATACTAAGCCCTTTTAAGTGCTTAACAAAATATGTGATTTTCAATAGCTTCACCCACTCAACATTGTACAGAACATCTCAACAACGACACTCTTAAAAGCAATACAGTAAAATATAAAATATCAGATACAGAACTTGAAAATTATATCTACATAAATACAGTAGCATCTCCCTTAGGCGAGATGAATTGTATTTCGAATACAAAAAAAAAAATGTTGGTTAGTATGTCGATGAACTGCAAATTAACAATCATCCGGTTAACATGACCAAAATAAAAAAAAACGAAAAACTATTTTTTTTCCTATTTGTACGTTATTCAGTAGCATTTTTGTTTCTAATATTCAATGCGCTTATCAATTCTTAGTCAAACACTAAGAACCAGATGACAAAATTTCTCCTAACTTTTGAGAAAATTGAAAATAATAAAATGTACTTTACTACTTCTTAGTGGAAATAGGATTTTTAGAGCAATTTAAACCAAGTATTGAAGCCAAATTAATGAAAACGTATATATACAGTTTTCTTTCACAATTCTTTAGAGGGGGTTATGGGAAGCATATCGTCGGCTAAATACGTAAAGCTCAATTTTGGCCGAAATTGAGATATTGATGCCATTTTGTTAAGAAACACATTTTGCACAAAATGGCTTTATCACTTCTGTCCATTGTATCTTAGTTGTTGCAGAATCCTTAAGAGAAAATCAGTATTTGTATAAAGCCTTATGCAATTTTTTTTTTTGCTGTCCTGTAAAATTTGCAAAAGTGGACAAAGCAGCTATACGTATTTAGCCAACGATATATTATGTAGTTTTTCGGGAAAATCGAAGTGGAACTAAAGCAGTCATCTTGGATTTTCTAAAAAATTGACTTAAATTAGAAAAAAATATTTAAAAACAACGGCAACACTGACAATGACATGTTACATCTTTTTCCTAAGTCAGAAATCATTTAATAAATTCTTTTTTTTAAATAAAATTATTTAAGGGAATACTTTTTGAAAAAATTAATTAAATATCAGAAATATTGAAAATTTTTTACAGATTTTTTGATAAGCTCAGAAAAAAAAATTCGATAAAGCTGAATTGTTGGTGCTTTATTTTTAATTCTCAAGCGTTTTCTTAAATCTATACTAAATTTGGATGTGCACTAAAGAGAATGCCCATTTTACTACGGAGCCTTGGCCGAGAGTGTTTACACGAACAAATTTGGTATCAAATTAAAGGTGAGGTTGAGCTTGTTATATATGAGTGAAATATTTTTAAATTCGTTCATGGGAAAGTCGAGATATTTGAGCTTGAATGAAATTGCCGATTGCAAAATTAAGATTTCAGTTTTTTTCCAAATAATTGGTCATAACTCATAATCTGCATAACCTACAAAATAAACGACGTAAAAAAATAGTAATGAAAGGTATGAAATAAATTTAAAATATTATATCAATAGTCGCAGTCAAAAAAGCATTTGACTCGGAATAAATCTTAAAGTTGGATTTCGGTATATAGCCTCGTCATTCTCGTTCCTAAGAAACTGTCAAAAGTCCCCATCGATTTAAGCGCCGCGCCGCTAACAGTTAAGGCCCCTAAAATCGTTTTTCAGGAATAACTCTCAAATCGCACCTCTGCCGGTGCAATATTATTTTTTTTTTTTCAAAGCTTTAGTTTTTTGGAAAAAATAAATAATAATACAGTAAAACCCGCTTAAGAGAAACTGGCAAAATGTCAGTCTTTCTTTCACTTAAGCGTGTTTTTCACTTAAACGAACCCCGCTTAAGTGAAAAAAAAAATTTCACTTAGGCGGAGTCCGGATAAGTGCAAAAAAATTGCACTTTAGCGGATTTAAAAATTCCAAAAAAGGTTCTGACATATCAGAAATTCAAATGTCATTTCCGTGATGAAAATTTGGTGGAGGTGAAAAATAAAAAAGAAGTAAAAGGGTTCAGCAAATTTTTTGTTCTGTCCTATTAAATTTTTTTTTGTCACTTAAGCGAGTTTTTTTCAATGAAAAATGTTAAATTTAACTGAAAATATATTTCAGGTATCTGGGTTTTTCACGCGAGTTTCGCTTAAGCGGAGTGTTATAAAGGTAATTGGTCGACAAATACCCGGGGATGAAAAAAGTGTTTCAGATAAGCGGGTTTTTCCCTAAAGCGGGTTTTTCTACGAAATGGTATAAGTTGTACAGAAAAAATGTTTGGAACTAATTTGTAGTTTAGAAAATTTCCCATAAAAAACATCATTTGTTTCGTAAAAATAACCGTTTTCGAAATAAACCAATCGGAAGAGTTAAGGGATTTACTTTTCTATATGGTGGGGCGGCTTAGTTCAAAAATTGTGTATTTTGTGATAAAAGCATACATTTTTTTTTAATTTTTGGTACATTATATGAATATGATTTTAATATATTGGTCCACTCTATTTGTCCACCTTTTTAGGTTGGAGGTGCTAATTAAGAAAAAAAATAATGAAAATAGAAAATTTATATAAAAACACAACGGCAACATTTAAAATATAATTTTATAGCTTTTTGTTTAAAGCCATTAATTCATTCTTTAATTATGTTTAATCAGTTAAGCCGTCAACGAGAAAGTCGAAAATAAAAAAATTAAAAAAGGAGTTCTTGTTTGCCCCTAAAATATTAAACACATTTTTTTAATCAAAATGATTAGAGCCGTTTTCGAGATAAATAACCTCAGAATATCGTATCCAATACCGTTATTTTTAAAGCTAAACTAAAATTTAATTTCGTCTCTAGGGTATTGCCAAAAATCCTAATTTAAAAAAAAATTACCAAATACATACCAACTAAGTTTTTACTCAGAAAAATCAAAGCTTACCTGAAACGAAAAGAAAAATAAATTAATTAATTTGTTTAGTACCTATCTACAAAAAAATAAGGCTAAAAAGAATTATTTTTAAATTTCGAAATAGTAGTTTAGAAAATGTCAGTGAAGTAAGCATTATCACTTCAAAATGTTATAATTCTTATAATTGCAATATAATTCGTCGCTACAATGCAGAATTAGTCTAAGTCCAAAATAAGTTTTTTTTACTTCATAAAGAAACTTGTTGTGTTCCTGCACATTCTGCATATTCCTACGTTCAGTAGTTCCTTCAGAATTTTAATAATAGAATATAACCATTATGTCGAAAGTCAGTACTTTGCGAACTTGATTCTGCTTGAAAAATGTTACTCAGACTAGTTCTGCGTTGTCGTAAATTTGCCGTAAATTTGTCGAAAAATTGTCGAAAATTTGTCGAAAATTTGTCGAAAATTTGTCGTGAAATTTTCGCGCTTGTTATTTTTTTTAAATAACCTCTGGTAATGCTTACATTACCACTCCTCCTCCCCACCCCAAAAAGATGTATAATGAACTCAAAACAGAAAAATAAATGTGATATTTTTATCGTTAAATTATCGCGAAAGAAAAAAAATTATCCTTGAATTTTTTTTAATTCCAAAAAATCTTAAAATTAAATTGAATCCATGATCTCAGTATTATCACAACTTTGATCTGCTATTTTTGTTGACATGTTATTTCTTTTATTAAACAACAGTCGCTCGATGTCTGGTAAATAATTGTTTTGCCAAACAAAAATTAAAGGGCCATTTTTTCTCAAACAAATCCCTTAAATACGTATAGACAAAAAAACCTTAAAATTGGATGCTTTTAAATTGAAAAATTCTATTTTAGAGTTAGCGTGACAATTTTTTTCTTTCGAGAAAAATTTAGTTTACAAATTCCGACGATTAATCTAACTATTCTTAATTTGAAGTGTGAATGCTAATTTGACGGACATTATCATCGAAAGTGAAATTTTATTTGAAAAAAAAAACTATCCGAAATGAGAGATTTTACTGTAGTCTGTTTCTAGATATAGAAATTGTATTAATAAGACCTTCATCTTCAAAAAAAAAACAAAAAAAAAAAAAAAATTTACCCCCATCGCATCTTTAAGTACAATACACTTGAAAGTAGTGTTCTTAGGAAAAATCTAAGAACAAAAAAAAAATATGAAGATACCTACCTATTTCGAAACACAGTCAATTGTGCTTTGGATCTTCATCCCTTGTCAGTTTTGATGATGTGATGATGACACCCTAGACAATGACGGTGACATTTAAGTAAGGTAAGGTAAAAGAGCTCAGAATATGACATGACATGACGAGTTACCAATAGAAACCTTTCTTCTATTTCTATATAAGCATCTACATACCTAGTCACATGATTAAATAATCAATTTGATATGGCTATTGTGTTTAAGAAACGTGCGGGTGGACGAAGAATAAAGGTAACGACGAACAACTTGATTGCAATAAGGTATATCAGAAATATTGATTGTTTTCATCGTAATGTCAAGGAAAGGAATTTCTCAAGGGTCAACCTACTCATACCCAGCAATCACAAATTCATTGTAAGACACAGGTTTTGTTTGTTTTTGTTGTTGTTGGAAAATTAAGGTCTTGAATGTGGGTTTTTTTTGTGAATGAAAGTCCCAACTCATGCGAGACAATAAACATAAATACCCAAATACTCCCATTCATTGAGTGAAACATGTCATCCAAAGGGCAAGGTAGGTAAGGAGAACAAAACCTACTCATGTTATCATATCGATATTTCGTTTTGGTATGTTTTTCACTACGCAACACAAGTTGAAAGTCAAGTAATAATATTTTAGAAAAAACGAATTTAGGTCAGCCAATTCCATTCTCGCAGACAAAATCAATTTAATTGAATCAAAAAACAAAGCTTACAACCTTCAACTGTCTGACCCATAGGCAACTTTTGATTCTATAGAAATAAGTCTTCAATAATTCAAGTTCTATCCTTATTATAAAATTTTAAGAGCGATTTGAAAGTTCTCTTTATCTTATCAACAAGAATTGAACTCCTAAGTTACTTCTGGTTATTCAGTTTATGAACTACTTTCTTCTATCCTCCCACCCACCGGCCACCGTACTTTGTATGTCTCCAAAGAACCTTTCTCTCTCTCGCATGCTATAAGGAGTGTTAATTCGAATATGAACTATTTCAACTATAACCTTAGTGCTCCTTGCTTAAAACTCTGTCTACTTAGTCTCCCTCTCTCATCCAGATTCTAGTTCTTTGTTTTTAAGTTAATTAGCCTGTATTAAGCCAAAAAAATGGGCGTTTCAGCCCCCACCAAAATAAATATTAATCTGATGGTACCCAGGAATATTACCCCGAAGGTCTTGGCATCGATGCCTATGCCACCTAAAAAAAAAACAGAAATGTTTATCACGGGTTACTGCCTCTTGCGAGGAATGGACAAATCCTCCATGACTTGACATGAAAAAGTGCTTCTCATCTTAACCGTTCGGATTCTGCAGAAAATTGTAGGTTCCCTTTATTCCTGCCAATAACACGCACACAGGAATGGTTGAAACTTGTGTAAGTCACTAGGCCCTAGTTCTACACGAACTGTCGCGCCCATCAGTGTGGGATTGATAGATATTGTAGCTCAGTCGAAATAATGGTGTAAGGACTACCCAGTTCATGGTTTCTATATGGACAACGGATGACTTCTGCATTGTGTAACGGACTGTGCAATGGTTAAGTCGACGGCCTATTATCGGCGAACTATCCCATTTAAAATATCAGTCGGTTTCTATCAGGCTATTTAAGGTAAATAAATGGTGAACCAATCACTAGGAAAACTGTCAAAATAGCCTTTACCCAGGTTGCTGAAAGATTTTTAAATACCAAAAGGAACGTTCATAACATGGGTAGAGAAACTGGTAGACTTTTCCATTTCTCATGAAATAGTTTCAGGACGATTGTGGTTTACCATTCAATGTCGTATCGGTTAAATGGCTAATGGGTGAACTAATCACTGGGAAAACAGTCAAATGAGCTTAACAAAGGTTGCCAAAAGATTCCTATATACCAAAAGGAATCTTTATAACATGGGTTCAGAAACTGGTAGACTTCTTCCATTTCCCATACAATGGTTCAACAATCATATTCAAGGAGTTAACCATTAATTTTTGTGGAAAACAGCAAAGAGGGGTGAAAGTTGGACCGCAGGTCTATAAGTAAAAGTCCAGCTGTGTGTAGAAACGATGGGTAAACGAACTAGATATACCACGACCCAAAATTTTGAATTCAGGGTTCTGGTTTCACACAGTGGGTCTAGGACGTAACTTTTAATACAATCAAATTTCTTTGTGCAATCGGGCATAAGCAGTTCCTAATTAAAAACGATCGGCTGTTTTTGATTCCATATAACAAAATTGGGAAGTCTCTATGCCCGATCACACGAAGGAAATCGATTGTATCAAAATTACGTGCTAGACTGGCACCCCAGTTTAACTGCCCTATACAGACCCTCTACCCACACTTGACTTTCAAATTCTTCTGCTTGAGTTAAAGTATCGCTCTGACACTTATTTACTTATGATGACGCTACAATCCGGAATAGACCAGGGTCTCTAAACCAACATGCTTCCTGCAGCCAGTTCGGTTCCTATCTAGCTGTCTTCTTTTTCGAACGCAAAGTTGATTGAGGTTCCCTTCCATTTAAATGCACCAACTTAGTCACGGTCTTCCATTACTAA
The DNA here is from genome assembly GCA_929447395.1 of Epistrophe grossulariae. Lineage (NCBI taxonomy): Eukaryota > Metazoa > Arthropoda > Insecta > Diptera > Syrphidae > Epistrophe > Epistrophe grossulariae. The sequence continues at coordinate 14,681,625 of OV839567.1, read as the reverse complement.
TTTCTTGACATGCTGTGGGCTAAAAAAGCTTCTTCCATCCAGCTTGGTCTTCAGTTTCGAAGTTGATTGAGGTTCCCTTCCATTTAAGTGCATCAACTTAATCACGGTCTTCCACTACTAGTTTCTTGACATGCTACGGGCTAACAAGCTTCTTCCAGCCAGCTCGGTCCTTGTCTGCCTCTACTGTTTCGCAAGCAAAGTTGGTTGAGGTTAACTTCCATTTAAGTGCACCAATTTAGTCACGGTCTTCCACTACTAATTTCTTGACATGCTGCGGGCCAACAAGCTTCTTCCAGCCAGCACGGTCCCTGTCTACCTGTCTTCAGTTTCGCAAGAAAAGTTGGTTGAGGTTCCCTTCCATTTAAATGCACCAACTAAGTCACGATCTTCTACTTCTAATTTCTTGACATGCTGCTGGCCAACATGCTTCTTCCAGCCAGCTCAGTCTTCAGTTTTGCAAGCGAAGTTGATTGAGGTTCCCTTCCATTTTAGTGCACCAACTTAGTCACTGTCTTCCACTACTAGTTTCTTGACATGCTACGCGCTAACAAGCTTCTTCCAGCCAGTTCGGTCCATGTCTACCTGTCTTCTTGACATGTTGCGGGCCAAAACAAACTTCTTCCAACAAGCTCAGTCCTTGTCTACCTGTCTTCCGTTTCCCAAGCAAAGTTGGTCGAGGTTCCCTTCCGTTTTAGTGCTTCAACTTAGTCAAGGTCATATACTACTAGTTTCTTGACATGCCGCGGGCCAAATAAGCTTCTTTCAGCCAGCACGGTTCCTGTCTTCTGTTTCGCAAGCAAATTTGGTTGAGGTTCCCTTCCATTTGTGTGCACCAATTTAGTCATGGTCTTCCTCAACTACAGGGCTCTGCCTAGGGGTTAGATTCAAATATTTTTTGGCCCAGAACTTTGGTGTCCATTCCCTCTAAGTGATTCAGCCACATCACTTTTTTAACTAGTTCCCGTTTATACAGACGAGTCCAAAAATCACCTCTCAAAAAAATCTTAAGCTTTCTAATCCGCCTTTGACAAATTCCATGTCTCTGGGCCATATAGCAGGACCGGGAAGATAAAGTTCAGGGACACTTTAATTGCTCGAAAGATCGCTTTGACACAGTTGTACTCATTTTGAACTAGAATTCCAAGAACTTCCTCCCAAAAAAATCAAGTCGTCAAGGTTTGACAAATATTTTTCGTTCAGCACTGTTAATCTATGTAGAAAGGCAACAGAGACATTCAAAAAAGGAAGGTATTATAATGTTTTCCTTGGTTCGATACCATCGACACTTCTAATTTCCTATTTTTTTATCTTGGTCTTTAGCTAATGGAGACTTAAGGTGAAACCAACTCCATACCCTACCTTACCTATCAAGGTAAACTCGTATTGAAGTGTCCGAAGAAATATTCAATTTAAATTCAATTTAATCTCTTGACATGCATCAAACCAACAAATGAACATTTTTCTATTCTTAAAAAATATCGATGGTTAACCATTTGGCACCCAGCAAAAGAGCAACCATCATTCTGCCACTTTGACTGCAAATATACACATATCTCTTCATCTCTATAATGTCTTCCGACGACATCTAAAACTTCAACTTTTGAAGCTAGTTAGATATTCATCGCACAGAAAAAAGAAAACGCTTTTGTGGAGGATATTTTTATAAAATAACAAAAGGAGCGGAACAAAACGAAAATGGAAAAAAAAAAAGAAATAAGGGAAGCCAAAGACATTCCCATTCTTATCGTCATTGTGTCTCTTAAATACAAAATAGTACATATACACTGAACACTCGTATTATATTTTTAGTACACGTTCTTGCCAAATCGAACAGTTTTGCGTTGTTTTTATCTCTTTCTATATATCTCCCGGCATTGTTCAGGTATTCAAAGCGAGTTTCATACACAATGCGCTGACTGCTGGTCGCTTAGCTTTTGCTGCTGCATCTCAGTTAACAGTTTCTTAAGCATATACTCGCATATATTGATGTAGGATATAGTGGTAGCGAATTCAATTTATATTCAGTCGATTTCGATTTTATTGAAAGCATATTTAGGTCTTTGTGTTCCTTTTGTCGTCTTTATTCTTCTACTATGGTCCCGAACTTGAGCCATCGTTCTATTGTTCGATGAAAATATAGGCAAGGCACCTACTTCTTCTTTTGAAAGGATGATATATAAGTAAAAGCTTTTATATAGGTATATACTAGCATGTACTCGTTTTAGCAGTATATGGTAGGAACTATTATTGTAGAATTTTGCAATTTTGGTCGCGTCATGTAGAGTTAGCAAAATGTACACCAGGGATAGCGGACATGAGATTCCTTATCGGTAATGAATTTGTCATGTCTTCTGGTTCCTTTCGAGATATATTTTAGTGATGGAGTACTGAGTGTATGTATGTATATGTACGAGAGTATAAAGTAACATCGTTGTATATGGACGGACATGATGATGATGATGACGACTTTGGGTGCCAGACGGTGACAGCGACGACAAAGGTTTGGTTGTTGATGGTTTGTTAAACTGTGTAAACATGGTTTTCACTTTAATGAGGTAAAATTGTTCCTTTTTTTTGTTTTCGGTTTTTGTTTTTGGCAACGAAATTCATTCGTCCTCAAAATGAAAATAATGTTCCCCGTCTATGTAAAGGATGCTTGTTTTTCGGTGTTTTGTTTTTGGGCATTGGTGATAATGAGTTTTGGACACGAATCAGTGTCTGGAGTGTTAACCGCTTACGAAGGTTTAGTAACCCTTGGGAAGTTGTTGGTTGGAAAAGGAAACAAGTAAACAACAACAAAAAAAAATTTTTTAAAATACCAACAAAATGGCCTCCGAACATGTGGCTTATTTTGGAGCTCCAAATGTTCAATGTGTGCCAAAAACAACATCATAATGTTTGAGTTATAAAAATTAAGTATTTAAGAGCAAACATGGTGAAGAAGTCATTAGTCTATCGTGGACTGTTAGCACTATCTTAATAAAAGGAAGAGGGAAAATAAGTAGCAAGATTGACTAAACCAGACGCTTTCGATTAAACTTCAGTTTTAAGCTGCTAAGCAACCCTTGGTAAAATAATTACAAATCTCAAAGAAGGTCACAGGTGTACCAAATTTTGAAAATGTTACGAAATGTTCCCGAAGAATAAGATACATATATATAACTTTTGTACTATCGCTTGTAAATTTTTCTATTAATGATATCCAGACAAAATTTCGTAGATATTTGACAATTTTGACAGTTGAAAGTCAGATTATGCTATACTAAATAGTAAAATTCGAACAAAATCATTGCCTTTGGTCAGGAATTTAGTCAAATGGATGTTTAAAAAGTTTTAAATTTATACCTGAATGTATTCTCTCGAAACGATTCCAATATGGAGATTTGTACTAAATTTGGAAAATCAAGTCCGAAATTTTGTTAAATGTTAAATGTATTTGTATTATTAACTTTTGTGCCTTTGCTTTGATATTTTATATTTAAAAGACCAAACTTGATAGATATTTGACAATTTTGACAGTTGAAAGTCGGAAAATGCTACGAAATTGCAAAATTAAAAAAAAAAAATTATTGCCTTAGTGAAATCGATTTCTAACTGTTTTGCAATTTGTGCCCAAATATATTCTCTCATAACTATTCCAAATGAAGATTCGTACTTAATTTGGAAAATCAAACTCAAAATGTTGCAAAATGTTCCCGAGAGACAACTTTTGTGCTATTGATATGATATTTTCGTATTAAAAATATTTTTCAGACAAAATTTGATAGATATTTGACAATTTTGGTGGACAATCATAATCAGCCGGTGGACCCAAAATTTTGAGCTCGGGGTTCTGACTTCACACAGCTCGAATTATGGTACCTACTTAATTGCAAAATTTAAACAAAATCATTGCCTCAATCAGGAATTTAGCCAAATCGAGGTCTAACAAGTTTTAAAATTGGTGCCTGAAAATATTAGGTACCTCAAAACTATTCCAATAGAAATTTGTTCCAAATTTGAAAAATCAAGCCCAAAATGTTGCAAAAAGGTTCCCAAAGGATTATTATCACAATTTTTAGACCAAATTTGCTAAACAATCGATAATTTTGACAGTTGGAAGTTTTAACCATCTTTTAGGCCAACGACTCAATAACTTATATTTCTCAAAATAAAAAAAATAAACATCAAACAGTTCGTTTGTTTTTTTAACTGGCGTTAGATTAAAAATTTCGACAGTAATATTCTAAGGATGTACAATTTTGGCAGTTGAATTCAGTGACCAGAGAATTACTAATAATTTCAATTTTGATGTCGAAAAACAAATTTTGACTTTTTTTGTCAAATTTGGTACATTTCTATGCATTTTAACGCTTTCATGAAACGTATACAACGAATCATATACTTTAAGACATTTCTGACATAAATTTAACAAGATTTCTGACAGACAAAGTTTTTTTTTTTTATTTTTTAATTCTGGCACTAATTTTAAAGTTCCCATGGCTTTGAACAGGTAAAAAACGCAATGCAACGTGACACACAGCATTCATTAATCATCATCAAATGTACCAAATTTCATTTAATTTCAAAATTTTCATTCAAAATTTCGACTGTCAAAAATTTTCGAATTTCCAACTAGAATTTCTTCCAGAAAGATGTAAAAATAATGTCAAATAAAATAAAATATCAAACCAATAGTAGGTGTAACCTAATTTGCCAACATTCTGAGATATTTAAGACTTATTTTTCTAAATTTGGTACAAATCTTCGATGAAATAGCTTTTATTATGAAATTCACTCAAGCATATTTTTTAAGAGATTTCAAACATAAATTTGACGAAATTCCTAATTTTTTTTGTATCAATTTTGACATTTTGACCATATTTCGAATATCTAGAACTAGAATTTATTCTTATTAAAAAAAAAATATCAAAGCAAAAGTCCACCACAGTAGATTACAGAATTTTGCCAACATTCTGTGATATTTAAGACTTACTTTTCTAAATTTGGTACAAATCTGCGTTGGAATAGCTTTAATTATGAAATTCATTCAAGCAAAATTTTTTAAGAAAACATTTCAACAATTCAAACATAAATTTGACTAAATGACTTAGACAATGTTTTTTAGTATTTTTTGAAATTTGGTACCTACCTACTACTTTCTGACCCAAATTTTGAAGTACTCATTTAAACAGACATAGGAGAAGGTACCAAATTTCCTTCATGTTTGTCTAGAATTGGCATGGAAAATAATTTGTGAGGTCAAAATTCAATAAATGGACCACTGTGCAACAAGTATGATGAAAATCACATATTTTGAAATTCTCCATTATCGTTGTCAGATTTTTAAACATATATTTTAAGATATTTCTTACATAAATTTGATTTCATTCCTGACTTAAACAATGATTTCTTTCTTTAATTTAGAAAAATTTAACACCATATTCTGACCTACAATTTGAAGCCCCATTCATTCACGTTTGTGATTTGCGTCGTAATAATTCAATAAAGAGACCAATGTACGACGCACGGTATGATTAAAATCACATATTTTGGATTTCTCCATTGTTATGTCAGATTTTTCAACATCCCACATCTTAAGACATTTAATTAATAAGTTCAAGGGACCTCAACTCCAAAGATTTCGTTGAGGTCACTTGAACTTATTAATTGAATTATGTATATTCAATCGCTCCATCTAAAACAGAAGTAGTTTTCTAAATTTCTTCACCTTCGTTATTATTCTTTTTTTCACTTCACTTCTGACTTAAATAATGATTTCTAAATTTAGTATCATATTCTGACCTACATTTTGAAGCCTTATGTCTTGGAAAAAAAGCAAAAGGCATTGCCAATTGACCCAGCGTTTATTAATCATAAAGTGTACCAAATTTCATTCACATTCGTATTTTGTGTCGTCAAGATTCACCGAAGGGACCACTGGTCCATAGTATGTTGACAATCACTTTTTTGGAGTTCTCCATCATTATTTTTTGTGTTAGATTTTTAAGAACCTATACATTTAAACACATTTCTGACATACTTTTTTTCTGATTTCTAATTTTTTTAAATTTAGTGCAATATTATTCTGCCCTTAGTTTACAGATGGTATAACTAAAATCACTTTTTTGGACTTATCCGTCACCATGTTATACGTTAGATTTAATTAAAACCTTTTACTTGGCATTTTAGTAGATTTAGAATAAGTCAAAATTTAGCAAATTTTGAATTTTAAAATTTTTGTCGAACTCTTTTTTGCCTTGAACAAAAGGAAATGAGTATAGTTTTTCTATAAGTCGCAGGTCGTTTCAGCAAAGTTTTCGGAAACATCAAAATGTGATTTCATACTTCTGATCCCCAGTAAAACATAATTCAGTCCAACTGAATTTTTTCTTTATGTCAAACGGATCAAATTGAACGTACCCATATATATGTAGGTGCTTCGAGTATTCCTCCGAAAATTGAATATTGCCAATTATGGCAATATTTCCTTATTTCATTTTGACTAAAAAATGTTCGTGATTTTTTTTTTTCTTTCTTAAATTGATTCTCAAATTTTTGAAATAATACCAATTAAAATTTTATTAAATTAATGATTTCATAAATGTAGGTATATAGATATCGATATCGAAGTCCTATACTATCATCATCATCATCACCATCGTCATATCACAAAGTAAAGTATCAAAAATCAATTTGTCCATAACCTTCGATTCAATTACATACCAACTTCCCCTCTATACCTACTACGAGAATAAAAATTCCAATTCGAATTTAATTATAAACGAAATCATTTGTAATTAAATCTATCCTGCTGATATGCTTTGCTTTGAATTTCCCGTTATTAATTTCGCTGGCTTATTTTTAATCAAATAAAATATTTTAAAATTGTATATATGTATGCTCTGCTCACGCGTTTGTGATGAGTAACAGTATAAAATATGGTGAAAATATGTCAATCTGACAGAAAAAATATTGCAAAAAAAAAAGAAGAAATATTCAGTTATACCTATTATGGATGAGCTTTTAAAATATGGACACTTCGTTCAACGGGATACATCCAATTCATCCATCCATCAAATGAACACAAACACACACAATATAGCATGATATAGACAATTTGATTTGGTCATAAATAACGGAATACAAGAGGCCATTGGCACGTGACACACACACACAAAATGTTGACAACTGAACTAATTAGCTGAAAGGTAAGACAAACGGGTGCCGGAATGATGCCACCGTATCACCGCCGCCGCCGCCAGTCAAGTTCCCGTTCTAACCACTTATACCAACCACACTATTCTCAATCCTCAATCCTTTGTCGGTTCATTAAACCCGCATAATTGAAGACACAAATATACAGTATGTAGTCCCCCCGAGGGGCAATCGTGTGCCATGTAGCACAAACATATATTTTGTTTGGTGATGGTTCCCGACCACATTGATAAAAATTATTGGGTCAGCAAATAAATTTTGTTTTTGTTTTTTGTTTTTTTTTTACTATGCCATGCATGCATGACAATAATCATGTTGGGGGGCGAATTGCCTAAAGCCAGTAGCAATAGGTAGTAGAGACATAAAGTGGCAGCTGCTTGAGTGATTCCAACAAAACCGGAAGGAGAAACATTTTTTTGTTTTTTTTTTTTTTTTTTTTTTTGAGAGTACCTACCTATACACACAGAAATAACAATATCAAAATGGTAAATAAACGGGGCCACAGCATAAAACAATTTATTGTGAGTTAAGTCGCCTCCAGGTAAATGCATGTTTATTTCCATCTGTCAGATTCCTCAATGACACTTGCTTGTGTCAACTTAAATTAAAGAAAAAAAAAAATAAAATAAAGAAAATGCAACCACCGACAGATTGAATAGAGTGCACAGTGCACATGCAGTCTTAAATACATATTCTCTCCTTGGCCACCTGTTTTTACTTTGATGCTTTAAGGGGCATGTATTGGTTTTGTTAAATTTAAAAAGGTCACCATCGATCCCAGTTACTTATGTCAATATTTTATCAGGGGGTCAAAGGCCTAAACTCAATTTTTCGAGGGTCAACGCAATAACACAAAAGTTTTTTCTTATCTTTTGAGAACATTCTGTAGCATTTTGGACTTGATTTTTAAAAATTTGGTACAAATCTTCTTTGAAATCACTTTGGGAGAATACATTCAGGCATTGATTTTAAGCCATGTCAGACATCAATTTGTAAAATGCATTACTTAGACAATGATTTACTTTGAATTTAGCAATTAAGTAGCATAATTCGACTTTTAGCTGTCCAAATTGTTAAATATCAAAAAATTTGATCTAAAAATAATTTTTAATACAAAAATTGCAGTGCAATAGCAAACAAATTGTTTCTAATGCTTTAAGAATATTTTTCCACATTTTGGACCTGATTTTCAAAATTTGGTACAAATCACCATAGGAATCACACTATTTGGAATACATTTGACAATAATTTTAAGACAAGTCAGACATACATTTCAAATTGAGGCAATGATTTTGTTTAAATTTCGCAAATTATATGGAACCATGATAATCCAACTTTAAAGTGTCTAAATTGTTCATTAATTATCAAATTTGGTCTAAAAAATATTTTTAATACAGAAATATAAAAGCTATAATTTATCTTCAATATCAAAGAAATAGCTAAAAGTTATTTCTCATCATTTGGGAACATTCCACAATATTTTGGACTTGATTTTATAAATTTGGTACACATTTTCATTGGAATCACTTTCAATGAAAACATTCATTTTAAGCCATGTCAGACATCAATTTGAATATTGACTTAAACAAATATTTTCTTTAAATTAAGCATTTCGTAGCATAATTCGACTTTCAACAGTCAGATTTGTCAAATATCTATCAAATTTGACCTGAAAAAAAAAATTTGAATACAAAAATACCACAGCAATAAGTTGTTTCCAATGCTTTTGAGAACATTTTGGACTCGATTTTCAAAATCTGGTACATATTTTTTGGAATAACTTGGAGAGAATACATCCTGGCACAGATTTAAAGCTTGAGCCATCAATTTGACTAAATTCCTGACTAACGTAATAATTTTGTTTTAAATTCACTAGGTAATTAGGTAGGTAGCATAATCCGACTTAAAACTGTCAGAATTTTCAAATATCTATCAAATTCAGTATAAAAATCATTTTCAATAGAAAAATATTAAACGAATAGCAAAACGTAAGTTTTTATCATTTGGGAACATTCTGCAACATTTTGGACTTAATTTTAAAAATTTGGTACAAATCTTATTTGGAATAAATTTGAAAGAATATATTCAGAGATCGATTTAAAAACATGTCAGACATCAATTTCATTGAATTCCTGAGTTAGGTAATGACTTTGTTTGAATTTGGAAATTTTGAACAATATTCTGACCTAAATTTTGGTAAACTCAATTTTGAAATAAAAAAATTAAGGCGTTAACATGAAATTAACCGTCCTCAAAATATTATGTGTACCAAATTTAATAAATTTTCGGCCAGAATATGCAGGGGTAAATTATTTGTGTCTCTTAAATTTGCCAAAGAGGGCTCATTTTGGCAAAAGGGTTAGTTATAAAAAAAAGTCCTAAAAAACTTTAAAATTGCATTTTGCAATTAATCCAGCGAGGTTTATTTGACATGAAATTTGTTTTAACAATAATATTGTCGCTCGATGTCTTTAAATAATTTTTGTCATCTTAACAAAAAATTACGGCCATTTTACTTTATATTTGCTTTTTTAAATAAAATGGAAGGTCTGCCATTTTTCAATTTTTTTACAATTTTTTATTTAACCCATAAATGCCTCATAAAGCTGTATGAAGCCAGAACGCCGACCTCAAAATTTTTGGTCGAGTTATACCAAATTCGTGCGACCACGTTGTACATGTTTACTCTATAGGAAAATCTAGGCAAAGACTTTTTTTAATGAGTTTTTTTTTTTTTTGTTGTTCCTTTTTTGTTGAGGGTGTGAATTTGTCTCTATATAGGGATAAGATGGGACATTTTTAAATGGCAATTAATAATGTCGGCGATGACAGTCTTTATCTTTTTTTAGTTTTTTTGAATCTAAATTGTTTGACTGTTTTTTGTTGTCATTAAAAAAAACACACAAGTTTCTTTTTTTTTTTATTTTCCATAAAGATTAGGTATACATGTGTCTTTGTTGGTTTGTTAAAAGGGCAAAGTTGATGGTCGGTCGTTTGTTTTAATTAGTTATACACAGTTTGATAGTTTGTTATGTAATCACAATTTTTCATCCTCATATATAGAAAAGGAAATCTAAATAGGTATATCCTTTGCCAAGAAATATGTATTTTGATAGCTCGCCTCCTTGTTGGCTATTAAAAGTGCAACTTGAGATTTATATTTTAACTTTTCTTGAACAATGCTGCCGCATTATGTCGGTGGATTGTGTATTGTTTAAAGAATCCTTTTGTTATGATGGACATTGCATAATTCTTAAGAAAAGGAAAACAACTGATTTTTTGTTTGATTAATGGAAGAAAGATTTATATAAACATATTTACTGATTTGGAAGAAAGATTTTCGAGATAAGTGAAATAAATTTACAAATAATTTTGGATACGGGTTGATTTTTTTTTTTTTTTTTTTTTTTCAATTTTCTTGGTTTTTGATTTAGGTACCTGATTTTTTTACAGGCTAAGGGACTATCAACTTATTTCAGTAATATCATATAGAATTTGTATTATTAAAAAAAAAAACTTCATAGATTATCGCCTTTGTTTAAATTCTTTTGTTATTTTCTTTTAATAGTTTTATGAACTGTGATGGCATTCCTTGAAAAAAATATGACTTATTGGCATTATCTTTGGCAGAAGTACCTTTTTAAATAAGGGATTTATATTTTTCGCACGTATACCTACCTATACATAATTTGAGAAGAGATTTAATTTTTTAGACACATTAAAATCACATTGTCAATTAAACGTTTCTTTGACTATACGTGTTCAAATTTAAAATTTATAATATATAGAAATGTACTTCATCGACCAATTTAATTGATCAGCTTCTTATTATAACTTATAGGTATAGGTATATTGTGAAGTCACTGTTAACTCTTTGTCAAAAAAAGTAAAAGATCAATTATTTTCAAATATGCAGTTTTTTTAATCGATTCTTAACTTTCTGTCTACATTTAAATTGGACTTAGGATGGTTTGAAAAAGCACATTCTTAAAAAAATGTTTAATATGTCAGAAAGTATCATATAATTGAATTAATTGTCGTGAAAGAAATACCTAAATTTGTCACGTTTGTTTTTTTTTTTTTTTTTGTTAAATAAACTCTGGGTCATGTCATTTTGGCAGTCAAGTTAGCATTACCACACCCCAAAAAGTTATGAAATTAACTAAAAAAAAGCTATTTGTAAATATGTAGGTAATTGTCGTAAATTTGTCTTAAAATTATCGTGAAAGAAAAATAAATTTTAATTAAAAAAAATATTTTACCATTGCATTTATCAATGAATCCAGCTTTAATTAACTATAAGTATTTTTTTCCTAAGAGATTTTTTGATATGGAATTTGTTTAAACAATTTTCTCTCGACGTCCTTAAGTGTTGTCAAAAATTTTGTTTTGTGTCAAAAATTTAGTTTTTTGTCAAAAATTTTGTTTTTTGTCATAAATTTTGTTTAGTGTCAAGAATGTTTTTTAAACACAATTAAGGACGTCGAGCTATAATTGTTTAAACAAATTTCATATCAAAAAATATCTTAGAAAACAAATATAGCCAACAAGAAGACGACCTGTATCGTCTTTAACCTAAGACTGGAATAAGCGAAAGCTGTTTGTGACTCTGACACGTCAACAAGAGGGACTGCTGATAAAATAGTTTTAGTAATGGAGAAAGAACCTGAAGTAGTGGATTTTTTTAACTATATGTATACTCCCGGTTTAGTGAATTGTTGGCCCTTGTTGTGAGGTTATTTTCGCTTGACATTTCTTCTAAAAAAAACTAATAATTTTCGAGATATATGTACATAGGTACATATTAACAAAAAAAGCTTACTTCCATTACTTCCCTTAACATACACAAATATAAAAATTAGGATACTTTTATGGAGGTGCTTAAGTCGTTAAAACTCTCCACTCTCCAGCTTTGTTAAAACTATCCACTCTCCAGCTTTGTTAAAACTCTCCACTCTCCAGCTTTGTTAAAACTCTCTCTCTCCAGTTTTGTCGAAATGTTTCTCCAAAAAAAGATTAAGTATTTTAAGTACCTACATATTCTTATATATTACTTGATTTAAAATTTGTGATACCTTTTAAGATACGCTTAAATCGTAAAAACTCTCCACTCTTAATCAAGCCTTGTCGAAATAGTTCTCAAAAAAAAAATTAAGTACCTAGGTATTTTCTTTTTTCTTATCACTTTTTAGGAATTGCTTAAATCTCAAAAATTCTCCACTCTCCAGTTTTGTCGAAATTGTTCTCCAAAAAATATTATGTTTCTTAAAAAAAAAAAAAACATTTAGTTTTCGTGATACATATTTACAAAAAATTGATTTTTATTACTTCGCCTAATAAACACAAATTAATAAGTAAGTTTACTTATTAGGATTCGTTTAAATCTTCAAAACTCTTCACTCTCCAGCTTTGTTGAAATTTTTCCCAAAAAAAGATTAGGTAGGTATTTTATATCTTCCTATCACTTTTTTTCAAAATTAATATCGTCAAAACTCTCCACTCTCCATCGTTGCCGCAATATTTCTCGAAAAAAAATATTAGGTATTGTATTCTTATCACCTTAATTAAAAATTAGTAGATATTACTATTATTATAATTTATTAAGCTGTACATAAATGTACAGTAAAATTTATGAAATCGTCAAAACTCTCCAATCTCCAGCTTGAGAAATTGTTTTTCAAAAAAACGGTTACCTAATCATTTCTTGTATTCTTATCACTTAATTTAAAAATTGGTAGGTATACTTTTTAGGAGCCACTGAAATCGTCAAAACTCTCCAGCTTTGTCGAAATTCGTCTCCAAAAAATATTAAGTACCTCGTAAAATCATTTTTCTCTACCGACAAATAAAAATCAAAATGGCCTCTGTCAAAATCGATGAATATACAAAAAATAAAGAAAAACACATGAATCACGGCTCCTTTATAATATCTTACACCAATTTAACCCCAACGCAACATCAGACACCATGACAATGACATCATAATCGATTGTCTCACTTCTGTTTCATCCACCTTCTCCTTCTCTTTCATTTTTACTTTGATTCATAAAAACAAAAACAAAAAAAACTTCAGTACTCACTTTATGTTTGTACATATATTGTAAGTACCAAGTGTTAATGGGGTGTTATTACTACAGCTATTCATTAAAATAACAAACCAAATGGTCCATTTTTATGATGAAAAATATACACACACACAACTTCGTTAAATTTATGATAAATAAGTTCAGTACGAAATAAGTAATTAAAATGCCTTCTCTTTCACATAAATACAACTTGTACTTTATAAAATAAGATAATATAAGACCCTGATGAAAATGCCACACAAAACTCAACGACCCTGATGAAGGAATGTGCTTGTTCATTCATCAAAATGTAGATGGGTTTATATTAAATTCGTATGTACATAATTCTTTCTCAAACCAAGTGAACCCTGTGGTAGTCAAAAATATACCCTCTTTATTTTATCCTTGTTAATTCATGGTAACAAGGAATTATGATGATTTTAATTTTTATCTTTTCTTTTTGTTTTCGCCTTCAATCGAACGGAATGCGATTGCGATTTATGAATGTAAAATTGTTTTAATAGTTTCCGCATGAATGACAGATATGGGGGAGTTTTTTTTTTTAATTTTAAATGCAGATGATGTTGAAACTGAAAAGGGTTCAAACCAAAGTGTCAACATTATTATATGGTTCATTGTGACATGTGGATGTCAAATTGACTTTTCGTTCTGAAAGGTACAAGATGGCGCCGGTATCTCAAAATTATTCATAAATAAAACCACAAGGAATACGAATAGTGGTGAAATTTGAACGGGGCCGTCATTTGATGTCAACAATGACAATGACAGGTGACTTTTTGACAGATGTCATTTTATCGTTTAATATACCTACATATACATATATATTAAACCGCCATTTCAAGCAGATCTGTTTATATTTTTAACTATTCTCACTTAAATTCTAACAATAAAATTAATTAATTATTTAGAAACTGTATCAGTCTATTACTTTTACTCTGCAAATCAATTAAATTTTTATTAAATCTTAAAATTTACCTATTTGTAAATGTCACCCGAAGACAACGACTGATTTCCTTCTTTTCTCGTTCCACTAATTTGATTTGTTTTGTTATTTCATTTTATTTGCATTATGTATTTCATTTTTTAAGCGATTTTGCTAAATAAGTTCCATTTACCTTTTTTCATTAACTAAATTCAGCAAAAATTGCGCATTAAGTGATATCATAGAAGTCTCATATTATTTTTTTTTTTTTTATATCCACTGACTTTTGATTTGTCATCAAATCTACAGTTACCTACTTTACTACTCAACGAATTCATATAAAAACTTCAATCATTTGTCTCAATATTGACACTAAGCTTTCAAGTGTCAGGATGGCCGAGCGGTCTAAGGCGCCAGACTCAAGAGCAATCTTACCCAGTAATATGGGTTACTGAGCGTTCTGGTCCTCTCTGAGGGCGTGGGTTCGAATCCCACTTCTGACAAGAATTTTTTTTTTATTTTCCCATTTCGATTGCTTTTTTTTTTTCGTTTTTGATCAACAATTTGGTAAAATAAAAATATACAAAACTTGTTTGCAAGCACTTCCCTTCAAACTGGAAGATGTGTAAACATGAAACTATTGTCATTGGAATTTGATACTGTTCCGCAAACAAAACGGGGACCAGTTTTAGCCCTGATGTTTGTCATTCTTTTTTTTGTCTACCATTCTTTTTTCTTCACACTCACTCTATATGCTTGTTCCCTGATGGTCTTTTGTTTGGGGGGGATATGGTGTGCGGCTTTTGTTCATCTTCCTTTTTTTTACGAACTGTTATAATATCCTGTAAGGCTTCATTTGTCTGTTTTTTTTTGTGTGTGTGTTTGGTTGTTGTTGTCTCCTGCGGGCATGTGTTTTATTGTTTACAAATGACAATTGCATATCTACACGAAGCGGTTTTTGTTTTTTTTTTTTATTTGTCTGTAGGTATTTTATTTTGGAGAAAATTCTTCTTCTGTCATTGTATTTCGCCACCCATGGCGATAAAAAATAAAAACAGGGATGAATACAACAAAAAAACTGAAGTGGCCAAGTAACTCTGGTTTGGCGTTCTCTTTTTTTTCATCATCTTCATTGTGGTACATTTTTTTTTTTTTTTTATTTATTTCTTTAATTATTTTGAAAGAAGCAAAGTGGGTACTTTGACAAGTGCACATGCTCTTTTGACACATTGGTTTGGTTTTCGCTTGAGAGGGCGCTGAAGTGAGAACTGTATACTGTATAGGTCTTGTATATATTTTTTTTTTAATTGAGAAGTCTGTGTTTTGAGTTGCGGCACACGCAAGCTACTTTCCCAGTTTTTTCAAGTGTTGCATCGAAAAAAGAGAAAGAGAGGAGAACTTTTGTTTGATTAAGTGCAATTTAACGGTCACACTTGTTGACATCTATCAAAAAGTTAAACGAAATGGTGTCAGTTTGGCACTTCTGTCAAATGGAATGTTTTGGTTACTTTTTTTTTGTCTTTTATTTTGATTTAAAATTTTATGAAAATTCAAAGACCGGTTTAAATTAACTGTCACAGTTAATGATGACATCTGTCAAAATCTAACAATATGTGACAGTTTCATGTGGATGGAGTGTGCCATATTCAAAAATCTTTGATTCTGGTACCTAGGTAAAATACTTTAATATTTATAATTTGAAATGTTTAATTAAATAAATAAATTGGGTGGAACGACAGCTCGTGTAGAACCAGGGCCTATAGTGACTTACAACTCTCAACCATTGCTGTGTACGTTTTATTGGCAGGAATGGAGGAAATGTTTAAGATGGAAGTAAAAGTCCCGTAATTATGACTGTCAAAATTATATCAAGTACACTGCGGACTCAGAAAACAAATCAAAAACAAGGAAAAAATAATAATTGTTCACCACCTTCAAGCGGATTGTTCAGTTTCGATAAGTTTTCGTTCAGTTTTATTTTGGAAGTTAAAATTCGCTCCAGTTGGTACTAATAGAATTTATACAGAGTATTGTTTTAAAATCTTAAGCAAATCCTATAAAAAGAACCCTAGTTTTCGACAAGGGCTTTTCATTTTGTGGGGTGAAAGGGTTAAATTTTGGGTTATGTTTTTATAAATTACTGGAAAAGTACCTATCATTTTTTTTTTTTGAAATATAAAGGCTTTCGTAAGAGAAATAGATTTTGAGAATAAAACTTGTTGAGACGTTAGAATATCAGTTCTTTATTTCAATGTAGTTTAATTCAACGATTACTAGTTCGTTTGACAGTTGTAAGTTGTAACGATTCGTTCAGTTATGACATAAGCGTCGCGTCGGTATTTAGCTCTGACTATACCAATTGCAGCCAGTTGTCAAATTTTACTTTTTTTTAATCTCAATTCTTTGTTTTAATGTAGTTTAACTCAACGATAACTAACTCATTTCACAGTTGTAAGGATTCGTTCAGTTATGACATAAGCATTGTTTTTTTTTCTCTGATTATGCCAACTGCAGCCAATTATCAAATTTCACTTTTTTTTAATCTCATTACACCAATTGCAGTCAGCTGTCAAATTTTCGCACGTTATGTGGGAGCGCTTAAAATTTGTGAAAAAAATTGAGCAAAAACTGGACGTAATGCAACAACCGATAAGTTCCGTTTTTCTATAAAAAAAAATCAAATGCATATTTATCGAAACTTTTGGTAGACATCGAACAAAAAATTGAATTATTTTGTGAAATGCAATTTAACAGGAAATTATTTTTTGACAACTGTCAAAACTTAACGAACTCAGTTTAAACAGTTTTGTAAGTCTGCAGTGAAATTTATTGGTCTGTATTTAACTCTCCAATAATAAAGAACGAAAAAGAAACTACCTATAACATTGTTTGATAAAAAAGAAATTAAAAAATTTAAAATTAAACGAAAGATTTTAGGTTCGATAAGCAGAGATATAAATATGAACGAAGATTTCCTTTTAATAAGTGAAATCAACGATCACATCAGACTTGTTCATATTTTTTTGTGAACAATGAAAGCATAAGAGACAATCCGTTTCTGTCACACCTGACAAAAATATAATGGTGATTATGTCAAAAACTTACCGAAAGATTTTTGTGTTCTCATTCCTGTCAAAAACAAGTTTCTTTAGCAATCTCTCAAAAAATCTCATTTGTTTCACAGAGTTGAAGAGTATTTTTTATTTAATAAACTGCAATTATCGATCAAACCAATTGACATATCTGTCAAATTCAATGAATTTTCTTTCATCAAAACCATGCGAATGGAAAAACATTTTTTTTTGTTGACGAAAGTCAGTTATCTAACCAAATCTATTAAAATTCTATGAAAAAATGTTAAATTAACACTTCTGTGCGAAAATTCTTTTCTTGTTTTATTAAATGGTCACTTAAATAACTTATACCACGACCACCATCAAGATGACCACCGTTAAGAGGTCATTAGTGTCAACATTTGCAGCACCAATTCTACTTATCTTCGCATATAATAGTGCTGACGTCCCATTAAATTTAAAAAAAAAAATTAAAATAAACATCAACAAACTACACTGAGCCTGTGCGCTGGCACACGAGCTCAGCATCTTAATTGCGAGACTTTTTAACGTTTAATTCTTTTTCTTGTCTGTCTCTTGTCTCCTTCCTTCGTTGTCGTGTCTTCTTCTTTTATAATTTCATTGTAAATAAATTCCCCTGCGCGAACATCTTTGCAAGTTGCAATGTAGGCTAAGAAGTTAAGCCGACCGACGCGACGCGACGTTCGTTGTCGACTTGGTCTTATCATCAATTTGCAGAAAAAAACGTCAAAAGTAATTGTCAATTCTCATAATTTGTCTTCTGTCATCGTACCGGCAAAGGGATACACATTACACATACAGAGGCGAGGTTGATGAGTTGCCAGAGAGAGATTGCACCGTGTAGGTTGTGCTTGACAATTAAACTGAAGCTCTTCACCTCCATTCTTGCCCCCCTCTGTCTGTATAGGCAATAGATGTCGATTAATAGAATAATTGTCGAGAGAGGTGGAAAAGATTCAAAAGGGGAGGTAGAATAAAAAAAAAACAGCAAATTCTACATTGAAAGATTCGAACAATGAGAATGAGGATGGAATTATTAACGGTGGCACAGCACATCCAGCAGAGCCCAGAGTCCGTTGAGTTATTTTGAAATTAAGAATTTATTATGCACATTTTTTTTTGTTAATTTCTTTTTGTATTCGTTTTTAAGTAAGTATCTGTTGAATGAATAAGAAAGAGGACTTCGTGACTTGAAGTTCAAATGGCGCATTTAAACATCATTTTACGGTTTTATGTTCCTTTTTTTTTTAATCTGTTGGAGGGAGGGGGAGTTGGGTGAAGATAACTTGAGGCGTTGGCGTTGGAGTTGTGTGGATTGTGACAACGCATTTGAACATAAATTTTCAAAACTTAATAAACTTTCAAGTGATTTCGAATGAGTGTGTCATTATCGAATTGGATATTTTTTGGGGTTTCATTTCAATTTTTTTGGGGGAAGCTGAGTGGGAATGTTTCCCACTGAACATCTGCTATATATTCCTAATGGGGAGTAAATTTAAATGAACGGATGGTGTTCATGTGAGGAATTTCGATACAATTTTATAAAGGAATTTGTATTTCCTTGTTAAAATGTATTTCTTTTTAATTTGAAATTATTTTTAATTTTTTTTTTATGTGAGATCATTGGGAGTTTTTGGTATGTCAAATTAAATTCCATTGTTGAACAAGTTTTTTTCGAGGAATTTTAAATGGAACCAATAAAAAGGGAAGAAATATCGATTTTTGGTTTTTATATTTTTTTAATGCCGACAATCTTTGGGATAATCTAGTTGATATAAAATTTAATACTAAAATATTTGATGGGGCTTTACTTCACATAAGACGCTTGGCAATAAAGCTAGGGCGTGCTAATTGGGTGAATTCGAGAATATTATATACAGAAAGGGGTCTAATTGCACTCGTTAAGGCGGGTTAAAATAGATTTAAAATAATTTAGATGCGTCAGCTATGTCAGATTGCCATTTAGTGACGTCAACTATCTCAGGCTGTCATTTAATTGACATTCACTATAAACAGTTCTCTGCTATCTGAGACTCTAATTAGGTGACGTCTGCTTTTTCAGACTGTAATTTAGTGACGTCTGTTATCTCAGACTGTAATTTAGTGACGTTTGATATTTCAGACTGTCATTTAGTGACGTACCCTATTCCAAACTGTCTGCTAAATTAGGCTCTAATTTAGTAACGTCTGCTATTTTAGACTGTTATTTAGTGAATCTGCGCTATCTCAGACTGCAATTTAGGCGTGTCATCTATGTCAGAATGTCATTAAGTGGTGCCAGCTATCTCAGACTGTAATTTATTGACGTCCAATATCTCAGACTCTCCGCTCCCTCCGGCTCAGATTGTAATTTAGTGATATCTACTATATCAGACTGTAGTTAAGTAGTGTCAGCTATATCAGACTGAAATTTATTGGTGTCAGCTATTTAAGACTGTCATTTAGTGACGTTCACTATCTCGGACTATCTGCCACTTCAGTCTCTAATTAAGTGACGTCTGTTATCTCAGAAAGCAATTTAGTGACTCTGCTATCTCAGACTGTAATTTAGTGGCGACAGCTATGTCAGACTGTAATTTAGAGGTGTCAGCTATATCAGACTGTCATTTATTGGTGTCATCTGTCTTAGACTTTCATTTAGTGACTCCACTATCTCAAACTCCTACCTCAGCCTCTAATTAAGTGACGTTCGCTACATCAGGCAGTAATTTAGTGGTGTCAGCTATTTCAGACGGTCATTTAGTGACAGCTGTCTCAGACTGTCATTTAGTGGAGCCTACTTTTTCAGTCAACTTAGAGATCTGAATATTTATTGGATTATGCACGATGTCTCGCATAATATGATGGGATAAAAGGCAAGTGTGCAGGGTGGGTCAAAAAAAAGAAAAATATTGTATAGGAAGAGGTCTATTTACCCCGTTGATGCGAGGGGAGGGGATTTTTTAAAAACTTGAAAACTAAATTTTCAAAATTTGAACACTTGTGTTTTTTGAAAAATTAATTTTGAAAAAAAATATAAAAAACATAAAAAAATGTAAAAAATAAAAAAAATATAAAAAATAAAAAAAATATAAAAAATAAAAAAAATATAAAAAATAAAAAAAATATAAAAAATAAAAAAAATGTAAAAAATATTAAAATATAAAAAATATTAAAATATTAAAATATTAAAATATTAAAATATTAAAATATAAAAAAATATTAAAATTATAAAAAAAAATTTCAAACACATTTTTTTTTTTAAATTTTGCATTACCTACTTATAATGAAAAGTAGATAACGAATTTTTGGCTTTTTTAAAAAAACCTATAACATGGTATTATAAGTGTTGCGATTGTTTTGCAAGAATCTGGCATAAACACAGATAAGCAAACAGGAACCAACACAATCTGGAAAAAATACAAATACAAAAATAAGTTGATAATTTTACAAGAATCTCGGATAAAGCTGGAAAATACAAAATAAAAGAAAATGTAAGAAATTTCGATACCTCGGATAACCAAGGATAAATTAAACACATCTAAAAATAAATTGTAAGTCTTTAGAATTTGCTTGGTTAAACAGGGATAAGCAAACATGAACAAAGTTTGCCAAAAATACGAATAAAAGTACAAGTTGATAGGTTTCAAAAAATCTCAGACAAAGCTGGAAAATCTCAAAAAAAAAAAAATTAATTTCAGAAATCTGAGCCCAGCATAAGAAAAGATAGGTAGGTAGTTTAAAATATCTAAAAAAAATAGTAGAAGTCTTTAGAATCTGCTTGGATAAACAAGGATAAACAAAAAGAAAGAAACAAATTTCTGCAAAAATTTAAAAAATGTGAATAAGTTGATAAGTTTCCAAAAATTTCAGATAAAGATGGAAAAAAAAAATTATGAAAGTGTGGAACCTCGGATAATCAAGGATAATTTTAAACATATAAAAAAGAATACTGGAAGTCTTCAGAAACCCCTTGGATAAACTCGGATAAGCAAACAGGAGCAAACAAATTCCGGAAAAAACTATAATTTTCTAAAAATCTCGGATAAAGCTTAAAAATACAAAATTAAAAAAATTTACGAAACTTCAGCACCTCTAAGGTTAATCTCGGATAAAATATATACATTTTATTTTATTATATTTTGTTAAAGAGGCACACAAAATAGGGTAAATTATTTTGGATAATTAAAAAAGAAAGATAATTCGCCTTTTGCTTCTCCTTATTCAAATACAAAGCAGACAAATATTTTCTGTAAATGAATTAATAAATACTACGAATAAAAACAAAATCATATATGATTTCGGATAAAATTGTATAACAAGGAATAAGGCAGCATAGACTTTGAAATTATAAAATATACTTAATCAAAGATTTCTGGCTCTAAACAAAACCCTACAACATGGTATTGTAAGTGTTGCCATAGTTTTTTTTTTATTTTTTTCTATTTTAAGTTAATTTTTAGAAAATTCCTGCTTCCCCTCCTTAACGGGAGGAAAAAGACACCACTTCTACACAATTTTTGTCGGGATTCGACCCAACCAACTTCAGTCTTATGCTAAACACCAAAACAAGTTTAAAGAATCAAATCACCAATTGTATCGATGCTTTTAATTCTGTAAGCCGATACAACTTAACATAATTTATATTCGTTAAACCTTTTTTATTCAATTCAAACCTTCAATCCGGTTCTTATTTTTTAACAAAGGCCCGAGAATTGACTTAAAGTAAATCATTTGATTTTTTTTGTTCGTTTTGTAATTCGATTTGCCAATCTTATGAATGACATGAAATTTGTTACACAGCAGCTTGGGATGAATATCTTAACTTTCTTTTATATAAAAAAAAAAAATGTTATCCCACAAAATACCCAAAGGCCTTATACTCAAAAAATTATTCCCAATTTTTATACATATACAAAAGAAGAAATGGATTTCCTGTTGAAAATAGTTCCAAGTATCGTTTCCTTTACATGACATTTCTATATTCAACCCCAAAATCATCATAAACTTATATCCCAACTCAACAAACTGGACAGTCTCTTGGTTGTGATGGTCATTCAATAAATTTCCATGAATCAATTCAATTGCCAACCAACCCTTAAGTGTAACTTTCTCTCATGTCTCTCAGTGTTTTGTGTGAAACGTATATAGTTAGTGAAACCCTCTTAAATCTTCGAAAATTCTTAGCACCCTTGAGACTATCTGTCTTAGCTGTCATTCCTTCATCTTATGTTGCTTTGAATAATCGGCTGCCATATCTCTGTAAATGACTTTTAAGAAGATGGGGTGGTGTTTCATTTTGGTGGTGGGGATGGGTGACCTTTTTTTTTTTAATACTGCGCTTTAGAATGTATCACACAACAAAATCGACCCACAGAAGATCAACCCTCTAGTGGATTAAGAACTCACTCCAATCTCCCATATCAGAGATACAAAAGAAAAAAACATGGAAAACACACGCTCGACATTTCATTCATTCATTCATACTTCACAGTCACAGGGGCTGAACACACACTCACTCACTGAACTCACAACTCAACGAACAAACCAAACGAATTGCATTCTAAACAATTACGCGCAAATCATCTTCCATTCACTGACATTACCGTTCAAGAGACAGTGCCGCCACCGCCGCCGCCACCATAACGAAGAAATAAGAAAGAAAAAAAAAGAGAAATGGCCCTCAGTGGTGGAGTTTTGTCACAAAGTATGAATAGACCAAACATCAAGATGAGGGCGAATGGTGTGGGCGTATATGTATGGATGATGGTAGAGTCGAGAGGATCTTTCAGACTTCCAACTGTCAACACAGGAAGTGAAATACTCCTCTGCATCGTATGCAATTGTCACTGCAATGCAAAAACGGAAATGGGGTGCATATGATCACGACTACATTATACGAGTACTAAAATGCGGGGGTATAGGTGAGATGGTGCACAGGGGCTATGCAGTATGAGAAACAAATGGCCAATTGCGCCGCATATATATTGCATTTGAGTTGTAGGAGAGTTGGTTATAAGGTAAATATTCATATGAGCGAGGATTGGATGGATTCAGTGGCGGACAAATGTCCAGCATGGATACGACATAAACGACAACCCCAGTGGCAGTGTGGCACCGGCAAATATTGCGCTTCTGTCTACTTCCAATTGCCACACTGCTGTAATCATCACAGTTGTTATTTTGTCATATATAAATATTGCCAACTGAGGTGCAAATACTTCTTTCGGAGATATATGGTCACTAGGTAAAATGGACTTGAAGATTTTTGTTTTCAAATTAATGTTGACATGATCAAAATAATAAAAAAAATACCGGATAATTGTTATAAGCTTTAAATGGGCTCGGATAAGGACGGATAACATAAATAATCTTAAAAAAAAATAGTAAAAGCCTTTAGAGTTTTCTTGGATAATTACGGATAAACAAATAGGAACAAACAAATTCTGAAAAAAATAAAATTAAAAAATAAGTTGATAATTTTCCAGAAATCTCGGATAAAGCTGGAAAATCTAAAATAAAAAATAAATTTCGGGAACTCTGATAAGCAACGATAATTAAAAAAATTTAAAAAAAATAGTGGCAATCTTTAGAATTTGCTTGGATAGACACGGATAAGCAAATAGGAACAAACTAATTCCGAAAAAAATACAAATAAACAAAAAAGTTCATCAGTTTCAAAAATACCTCGGATAAAGCTGAAAAATACAAAGTAAAGAAAAAATCTAAGAAAATTCGGAACCTCGGATAAGCAAGGATAATTCTAAAAATGTAAAAAAAATAGTGCAAGTCTTTAAAATCTGCTTGGATAAACACGGATAAGCAAATAGGAACAAACTAATTCCGAAAAAAATACAAATAAACAAAAAAGTTGATCAGTTTCAAAAATATCTCGGGTAAAGCTGGAAAATTCAAAGTAAAGAAAAAATCAAAAAAAAATCGGAACCTCGGATAAGCAAGGATAATTTTAAACATTTAAAAAAATAGTGGAAGTCTTTAAAATCTGCTTGGATAAACACGGATAAGCAAACAGGAGTAAACAAATTCTGACAAAAATACAAATAAAAAAATAAGTTGTAAAGTTTCCAAAAATCTCGGTTAAAGCAGAAAAAAAAAATTACCTACGAAACTTCGGAACCTCTTAGAATAAACCCGGATCAAGCTATATTTTGTTAAAAAAAGCAACAAAAAAATTGGGTGAATTATTTCTAATAATTTAAAATACCTGACAAATCCTTGTTCTAATGGAAAACATCTTTTGCGTAAAAATATTATGAATAAAAATAAATCTTAACGAAGATGAAGAAAATAAGAAAACTACTTCTGTTTAGGTTGAGCGATATATGTATATATGCATTTTGGAGCTGAGGTCACTTGAACTTATGAATTTAAGAAAAAATCATATATGATTTCGGATAAAACTGGATAAGTAGGAATAAACAGCGTAGACTTTGTGATTATGAAAATACTAAACCAGAGGAGTTTTTAAACAAACACGTTACACAATCCTGAAATAAATATCTTTGGTTTTTGGAAAACTTCTATACCTAGAGATATCCAAGCTTTGTTTAAATTTGATTGGCCTTAGGTCAAAATATGATCTAAATACACATTTAATCGTAAAATTTTGAGCTCTATCGATTAACGATACCTATTGAAAAAGAGAAAATAATTTTTTTTTAAGTTGACCTTGAAATAACCTTGGAGGTCATCGTCAAGGTCAAAATAAAGGTCACCATTGAATTTTTCGTTGAAATTCATTAAAAAAATTACCTTAACTTGACCAAATTTTCATCTCTCGTGTGACTTTTGTGACACCTCATTTACATGAAACAACGGGTAACAAAAAAAGGCATCCTAAACTGACTCGGATATGTTCCGATAGTAAGATAAAATTAACTGATGAATGAAAACATTTATAAAAATCATAACAAATGATTCCGGATAATGTCGGATAACGGATAATAATACATTTATAGACTGAGATTTTTTTTTTAAATGCATCTGAAAACGAGAATTTAGAAATAAATACACAATTAAGATACAAAACAACAAAACAAGTTTGGTTGAACATATGTAGGTAAATATGTTTTTGCTCATAAAGTTTAGATAAAAAAAATATTTTGCCAGAAGGCCCAGAAACAAAATAATGAAGAAATGATTTCGGATAAAATGAAAAAATGAAAAACGATGGTGACTTTATAAAATCCAATAAGAAAAACTGAGTGCAGACCCAAAAAAAACACGAAATTGGTCTCGGATAATATCGGATAATAGAGAAAACCATACAAAAATTCAATCAAATGATCTGGATGTCAGTCATGTTTAATTGATAGTGTAATTTTCCAAAAATTTTAACTCGGATAAAAGTTGAGAACAAGAAATCATCAAAAAACTTGGACGTAAGAAAAATTTAGATGAGAATAGAGCTAGTGAAATAAGGAATTTTTTTTAGAGTTTATAAGTGAAGAATTTATTGAAATTTTGAGTCGATACGTCACCTGTTAAGCGTTATTCCTGTTTGTTAAACTTAATAAATGCAAACAGACTACAAGCTTATTATTTAATTATTCTAATTTGAATGAAAAGAAAGAGTAAAATTCACCTGAGTTGGCAATCCTTGGCTATGGTTGCAGCAGAACTCTCCAAATGCTAATCGAATTGAAATTGAAAGTTTACCGGCGGCGCTTGGGCACATGAATCGAATAAAATAAGGAAGCTAGTCAGTACCTTTATATGTACATATAGTTACCCGAGAATGAGAAAAAAACTATTCGCCCTTTTAAGCTGAACACCCGTTCCATTCAGAACCATACAAAAAAGTTTTTAATTCTATTTTTTTTATTTTTTCTGCTTGATTTTGTTGATAGAATAGGCAATGATGACGGTTGCCGGTGTGTTTTGCATTCAAAATGCATAGCAATGGTGGTAATATGTGCATTGCAGCACAACACGTTGCTAAAAAAAATTAAAAAAAAAAAGATGGAGTTAAACTCTTTTCTTTTTTTTCCATATAGTCTGACCAAAAAACCATCATCGTTCAGGGTCTGCTGCTCATGTTCAATGTTCAGGGGGTGAGTTATGGGCATTTGGCAGATTTTTGTTATTTTTTTTTTTTTTTGTTAATGGAAAAATTCGATTTACCGAGAGACGTTTTAATCCGTTCATTCAAATTGGATTTCTCACATTTTTGTTTTTGTTGTTGTTGTTTGGAGGGAATCGAAGAATGTTACAACCTGCACTTTCAATCTCTCTCGGCTTCATTTCATATATGGATATGTATAAAATATGTATACATATACAAAGCACGCTGTGTCACACAAACTTGGCAGTGATTGATTTTGTATGTCTTTACTGTTTGCATGTGCGCGTAATTACTTCGATTGCTTCAGTCTTTTTGTGCTGTGATATGTGCACTATGTGCTGCACAGTATACCTACCATCCCTCAGGAGGAAGCGACCCATATTCCCAATCTAATCTAATATTCCCTTTAAAAAAAAACCGTCAGTGGGATACTGACTTCGTGAAAAACTAAAGAGACAGTTGGATGAGTGCAGTGTATCTCCATAAGGGGATTAAATAGAATAAAAAAAAAAACAAAGTCTAGTTGTTGATACCAATAGTAAGTTTCTTATCGAGAAAGGAAATATGGGGCGTATTAAGGGGGCGTCATGTTGAGTAAGAAATTTATGTTTTGTTTTCGTAATTTGTTTGGCAAAAGACAGAGCTATATGAACAAAAAAAAAAAATATTAAAGAAGATTAATTGAAGTTAAAGATTTAGTTGATTTGATTTTTTAATGCTTACAAGAAATGCTAAGGGAGTCTTGGGGTTTAACTTGTTTTTTTCACACAATTTGGGATTAAATATTTTATTTCGATTTATCTTCCGATATCTGACGGGGTTCCAAATAATGTTCAATGCCATTCGTGATATATTTAAACAACCGTAATGAGCTAATAAGAGCCTGAATGTTAATCTCAAGGTCAATCTTATCTGGGTTCCGGGTTACTGTGGGATTGAGAGAAACAACCGCACTGACAACTGACCAGGCAAGTATCAGAGGTTAGCACATAACTTTGATACAATCCAGTGCATTGGTACAATCGAGGATATGCAGTTCCAAATTCAACTCGGTCAACTGTTTTCGATTCGATTGAACAAAATTAGGAACTGCCTATGCTCGATTATGTATCGACCAAACTCTATTGTATCAAATTACATGCTGGCACCCCATTCCTTCATAGCTCATTTGATGAAAGAGTCAAAATTTCTGTTAGGGTTTTGAAGGCAGATTTATTCACAATTTTTCTTATAAGACCCTAGGTCTTACTGGCATTTATATGTTTGTGTTGTTGTTGTTGTTGTTGTTGTTGTTGTTGTTGTTGTTGAATCCAGGTTGGACAGTTCAACAAACTGCATTATTTTTAAAAACATTTAGCCCACATTTAGTAAATCCTGAACAATTGATTTAATTTGTAGACACAGGCAAGACATAGCTAGAATCGTTGCAATCTTTTCTGGACACTGGTCATAAGGGGAACATGCCCCAAAGCTAGAAATTCCTCACATAGCTGTGAGGATCATCAGGAAACGAAACAGTCGTTCACTTCCTCTGCAAATGTCCCGCTCTGACCAGAATGAGATTACATTCATTTGGAAAACCATTCTTCGACGATCTCAATGAATTTTCCCAACTGAAGATTTATTTTTCTTTTCTAAACATAACAAAATGTCTCTAAGATGAACTTCGACCACGAGTAAGCGGACGATGAAAAATTTTAAATAAATTACTCCGCGGGGTCAATGCAGCCAAATACGATTTTATTTCGCTTCCCAATTCTCTCCGATCCCGCGACCCTCCTCCTTTTCTTACTCTCTTCCCCTTGCCCCACCCAACCCACACAACTATTTCTTTCTATTCGTCAATGACGCCAAAATACGATTTTATTTCACTTCCCACTTCTCTCCTATCCTGCTACCGCTCTCCCTTTCTTATCCTCTTCCCTTTTCTCCTCACAACTCTTTCTACCTACCCCCACCCACCACTGCTCTGACTTCTCCACAATCCACACTTTCCATCAACTTTACACACAGGGACCTGAATTATTTTAAATTGGCACACCACAAGATTCGAACCTAATATGATAGAGTTACTAGGACAAGCTCTGGTCTCATGGGCGGATAGTGACCAGACGAAGGCTCAATGGAGCTCAATATTTGAACATGTAACTGGACGACCCCCTGACCTCTGAGGGATTAAATCATACACGTCTTTAAAACAGAAAGCAATTAAACTATCTCGGCATTTGTGGTTGGGGGAGTGTAGTGATGATTCAGCTTGGGGATTTATCCACAAATTCTCAACAATTCATTTTCTACCTAAAGTTGAGACAAGTTATGGATCAAAATGGCGCCATCCAGCGCTAACTGGGTCAAGGACCTAGGTGCTCGTGGTCGCCATTTCTA
Source organism: Epistrophe grossulariae (assembly GCA_929447395.1). NCBI lineage: Eukaryota > Metazoa > Arthropoda > Insecta > Diptera > Syrphidae > Epistrophe > Epistrophe grossulariae. Next base: position 14,652,876 of record OV839567.1, on the reverse strand, counting down.
CCTTCCTATTTACCTAGAAGCGACCTTGAACGACACTTCACGACTTGTCCATGTACCTACTAAAAACTAAGGCTCTGACTTAACACTATCTATGATTTACATATTTAGTCTTTTAGCTATGCTGAAAAAAAAGAGAAAAATGAATGAGTCACAATATTATTGTCTAGAACTTTGATCTCAATATTTTCTTCGTTTAGGACATCTGACAAAACTAGAGCAAGTTAAGAGCGCTAATGGATTGACCTGCAAAGTATTGGATTCGAGTTGGATCGTCAACAAGCTTAGTCAGATTGATTAACTCATTAAGGTCCTCTATATACCTGCACTCGATTGCTGTCTGATCAGAAAAGTAAACCCAATTAGAACTGTGAATATTTAAATCGCCCATTAAATGGAGATTTCAGGCTTATGGGTAGGTAATAATTCTATCGATGGAGTCAGACATCTCATTAAATTCGTTAAAACTAAAATGATAAAAAAAAATAAATAAATAAATTTGGTGTGGCGAAAGCTTGTGTAGAACCCAAGACTTAGAGAATTAGAACTCTCAACCATGCCTTTGTGGGTCTTATTGGCAGAAATGGAGGGGACGTAGGTAAAGGTACAATTTTCTGCTGAATCCGAACATCTTAAGTGAAAAACATTAAGCCAGCTCAGGTTTCTTAAGCTGTCTGAGGTTTAAGAGATCTGAGCAATCTCAGAAATCTGAACATAATTCCTCAGTGAAATTCCTTACATTCGCTGTAAAAAAGCTGAGACTGATATTTTTTTTTATTTTGTTTGGATAAGCTTGCTCAATTTTGTTTTTGTCGCAGTTGATCAATTAATAAAAAAGGATATGAAGAGTGCTTTTGACTTCTAAAGGCGAAATCTTGTTCAGGTTTCTCCTTCTGCGCACAGTAAACCTGACAGAAGTTTACTTAATGAGATCTCAGAAACGTGAACTGGTTAATTTCTTCATGACAAGAGATACCTTCCCTTAGAGGATTTAACATTTTCTCGCACGAGGCAGTAACCTTTGTCCTAAAGAAGTTTGGAAGAAAATTTCTTGGGTGCAGCACAGCTCTTCAACTGCCCAATCTAAGAAATTCTATTTTAAGCTGTTTATGACCTTTACACCAAAACCATTTTGCAAGTGCACGACCATGAACTTATCAGTCATAATATGTCACAAACAAAACAACTGATAGGTAGTTGTTCTTTTTATTTTTATTTAAATTTGTTTTCGTAACCTTAGAACATAAAGTCATGGCCACATCTTAGTAATTTTATCGCAAACTGGGAACGATGCAAAAACAAACTAGTTATCACCCTAAGCTCCAGAAGTAAGTATAGAGTGTGTGGCGATGCAACATCACACAATATAAAGGGTGTTCCTCTTTTATAAGGAAAAAATTAATGCTGGCTTTTTATTTCCTACGGTGGTCAGGTTGTTGTTGTTGTTGTAGTTGTACTTTGTTTAATTCGTCTGGAGTTATAGCTATTTCACGACTGCCACGCCAATCATCAAACTCCTTTTTGTGGTGTTTGGTCTCGCAGTTGTTCAATTTTATTTAGAAAAACTTTTGCCACGACTGAGAGGCGAATAATTATCTAAGGTTCCTAAGAGTAAAAATCATTTCTAAGAATATTATTTTATTTTGGAATACACACTGCACACAACACAATCGACCTGATCATGCGTTCCACGAAATAAAACCTAAACTGTTGCTGCTTGAGTTCGTTTTGTTTTTTTGTTTCAATTTCCCTCCAATTTGAATGTAAACAAAAAACCAAGTTCACCGACGACAACAATAACGACAAAAGCCGGTTTCTTGTTTCCCAACTTTTATTGACTGCCTCTCTTTTAAAAGCATTTACCTATAGTTTCATTCTTCCTTCCCAAGAAGAAATGATTAAGATGAAATTGGTCAGATAAAGGAAAAATGGAAGAAAAAAAGAACTCACCTTCAATGCAAACAACATGATCCCGGATCTGTTGGGCAATTTGAGCGTCAGGCAGCAAATCAATCAAATCGTAAATCGCATAAATTGACGGATGGACGCTCTCGAAGCGTTGGATCTCCTGTCGAATTGCCAGTGAATTGCTGATGAATGGTGGATGCAAAACAGCATGATGATGATGATGACCCGAAGACGTGGACGGTGGACCTGAAACCGCTGCAGCAGCAGCAGCAGCGACAACGGCTGCATGGCCGTGACGTTGCTGAGGAGGTGTCGAATGGTTGTTCATATTCGAGGAGAGCACACACTTATTTTTTCTTCTTCTTAAAGGGAAAACAACGCGCACACACAAAAAAAAACACAAAAACCAGGTTGTGACACAGAAACTTTCTTCTTACTATTGAAAACGTAGACCCACTTTAAGAAGATGTTGCAAAAGCCAGAAACAACAACAAACAACACCACAACACAACTTTTCTGCTTAATCTTCAATTCAACAGCAAATTTGGAGCATTTGCAATGAAGAAGATGAGGTGGAGTAATTTTTTTTTACTCCAGCAGCACAGCACTAAGGGCGGGCAGGAGGAAGGATTATTCCTCTGCACCTCTCGTTTATATTCTTGGAAGAAATTCCTTTCGTTTGTTGACTTTTTTTCGCTTACATGCTCATCATAATTTCTTCATAACTTTCTTATTAAAAACGACGAACGCGAACTCGACGACAAAACAATTTTGGGGAAAAAAAAACGAGATTTATTTTTAGGGAAACAAAACACACTTTAATTAATTATCACATTTAATAAAAACAAACACCACAATGAAATGTATTAAAATTCTAAAACGAAAACTAAAAATTTGTTAAAATTTCATTTAATCACGACGGAGACGAACCGCAGGTCAACCTAACAACGACCAAAGTCACAACAAAACTGAAGAGACCAATTTGTTTGTTCTGCGGAATTTTTCTCTTGAAAAGTGACATTTTACAGCAATGAAATTATGACAGATTGAAGAAGAATGTGCTGCTTGCGGATTTATGGAGAAATAAGTAATTATCGATAAGGTAGTTCAATGGAAATACGATTATTTCAAAGGGTGGAAACAAATTGTAGAATGAAAATATTTATTTCAGCGAATCTATTTAAAATGGATTTGTTTGATAACCTGAAAATAAAACGGTGTATATTTCTTTTTTTTTAAAGACTTTTTAAACTTTTACCAGTTTCACAGTGCACACTTAACAAAATAAGTGGCACTTAATTTTACCATTTTGGCACTAAAGCCGCAGTTTTACTACCTGAGTAAGTGGAACTTAAGTGGCCAACATCGGAGACTTAAGTGTCATTTATTCCGATAAGTTTACACTGTGAAATTGGGAATTAGTTTTTCATATTTAGCACTTAAGTGACACTAACTTCACTGTGAAACTGGCCCTAAAGGAATTAGATCAATAAATGACGTCAGTGCTAAACAATGTAAATCAAGAACATAAACAGGATTCCTTAGCAAAATTTCTCATCTCTGTTGTCAAAATGCTGAAAAAAAATCTTGAATTCGTTTGCTCACTTTTTAAGTGAGAAAAATTTCTAAAATCTCTTTTATGAACGCGCCAAGTGCATCATTTGTTTTACTTACGACACTGCAATAGGTTGTCAAAATCTATTTTAAGGGCGAGTTTGTTCACAGCTGATCATCTTTAATCAAGGATTATTTCAACTGGTAAATCATCGAATGAGCATGCTTATCAAATTTTTTTTCAAGGAATCCATAATTTAAGTTGTTAATCAGGGAAATTACAAATCAGCCGATTTTGGTTGATTAGCGCCATTTAGCTAGGAGCTGTGAAATTCATCGTTCAATTTAACCCACTGTGAACAAACTGGCCCTAAAGTGGCTACGTTCAATGAAAAAAAAATGAAAAGTTATCTTGATATGAATGAAATATTCATTGAATGTATCCAAATGCTCACGAAATTGACAGATTACAGGGATATCACTGAGTATATGAGAACATAATTAGACAAACTGTTGGCGAATGCGAGTATTTATATAAATATGGAGGTATGTCCAACTATTTGGACAGTGGCTAGCTGGACGTCCGAAAGTGTTCTCAGGAAATTTAATAAAAACCACTGGAATTGTTCAAAAGCATGTTTGTCACCGAAAGAAAATCTAAAAAGAAACATCAACGCGAATCTGTCACCTTAACGACGAAAACATTGACAACTATGTGTTGTTATTATTGTTTTCGTCGTCGCCACTATAGATTCGCGTTTGTGTGGGAGAACCTTTAAGCCAGCAACTTTCAGTTTTTAGCTGAGAAGTGCACGAAGTTAGAAAAGTGGCAGCTACTCTTGCATGAGCGCGGACTCTCATATATCCCTATATTGTACTCAAAATCAAAACCAAACTGTTTCGATACTTAAGGTAGAACTAGAATAGGCGGTAGCTGTCGGAAGCTAGTGTCAAAAGCAAACGAAAAGTTGCTTTCCAAAACGTCAAATTCATAAGTCACCCATAATGCACTTGAGTGGTTGGAAGTGATTTTTTTGATTTTTGAAGCTAGCTGTCAGTCCACGTACGAAAGAGCGGTCGGTGAGCGCTCTCACGTCCGACGGCGAAAGTTAACGAAAACTAAACGAAAAGTTCCAAATCGCAATTATGTGCGCGTCATATGAATTTCTTGTTTTCGCTCGGTTTCGTACGACCACGTACGTTGGCTTCCGCCTATTCTAGTTCTACCTTTAAAATTGCACGTGCGCCCCTTGCCTAAATATGTTCAAGTGATTTTTAGAAGAAAAGTGCATGAAGTGCATTTTATTTTAAAGTTTTGACACGTTTTGAAGAAAAATATTCGCTGACTTTTCTATTTAGACAGATTCTCACAGATAATGGTCACGTTCGGGGATCAATCCAAAGCTATCCGGATAGGTTTGTGTTGTTGTAATCCCTTGTGACAAAACAGCTGATGCAACAACAACCCAACGTATCTGAAAATTTTTGGATGCGTGGATAGCCTATCTGATAGTTTACCGAACGCAAGGAATGATAAATATATACCAAACAAACCTTTTAAAGAAAACCACCCCTTCAAAATCTCTGGACTATACGGCCCCGGCACACTGCATACCGACACCCACTTATATTTGATGTGATAACAAGGTGTACTCTATTTTTTTTTTGTTTTGTTATTTTTTGTTATTTGTCCTATTTTTGTATCAATTTTCAATAAAAATACAAAAGCAAAAAATGAAATTTTAGCCTGGACTTACTAAACCGGCTTACTACCGACCGCCCAATGCCCATCATGCAATCTATCAACTTATCGCTATTCACATGCTGAACGACAATTATACAGCCATTGCTAGCGATAACCTTGTTGAAACGACTGCGGCGACGAGTCGTCGTCGACGAAAAAAAGAATTATTCAAGAATCTACAAAGTACACTGGAATTTTATTCAGTCTGTGTTCTGCCTGCGTCCGTGGAGGATTAACAAAACATGAAGCAACTAGGAATGCATATCGTCATTGGCCTAATCTTTGGCTTGGGTTCATTATCCTCGACCTTGGCTGGTTCAACATGTTCAAAGCGAGAACTTCAGGCAGCTGCGCTCCTGCGAAGCAAATACGAACCTCTGAGATTGCATACGCATAGTGCAACTCTCGCCGACTGGATAGCCAATACCAATGTTACCGATGAGAACATGCAGAAGAAGAATGAGATTTTGGCGCAAAATGCTGCATTCAATAAAGCTCTAGCTAAGGAACTTTTGGAACTGGGTTATCAGAATCTGGAGGATGACAATATCCATAGGCAAGTGAAGATTCTCACCAGACTTGGATCTGATGTTCTACCCAAGGAGGAACACTTGGAACTTAACAATGCCATATCGGCGATGCAAAAGAACTATGCCACTCTAAAGGTATGCTCCTACCAGGATAAAGAGAAATGCTCATTGACCCTAGAACCACATATCCAAGAACGATTGAAGAATAGCCGAGATCCAGAGGAGCTTCAGTACTATTGGAAGTCGTTTTATGATCTTGCTGGTACTCCAATGCGAGAGAATTTCAAGAAGTATGTAAATCTCACCCGAAAAGCAGCCAAATTGAATGGTAATTGTCTTGGTGTAATTATAGAAACTGGACATATTTTGAAGATTTTATTATTTTTTCCAGGATTCAATTCATATGCCGAGGACTGGATCGAAAAATACGACGATCAGAATTTTGAAGACAACTTAGACCGAGTCTTCCAGTTAATCTTGCCTTTTTACAAGGAACTCCATGGATATGTGCGTTACAAGCTCCGCGAACACTATGGAAATAAAGTCGTTGCCGAACGAGGAAATATCCCTATTCATCTCTTGGGCAACATGTGGGGTCAGTCTTGGGAGGAAGTCGCTGATCTCTTCACTCCATATCCAGAAAAACCATATATGGATGTTACCAGCGAGATGGTTCGGCAGGGATTGACCCCTGTGAAGATTTTCCAGCTTGGAGATGAATTCTTCCAATCACTGAACATGACAAAATTACCAGAGTGAGTTCGTACTATTTATTATTTTTTTTTTGATTACGGAATTGCGCCCCATCGGTGATAACCTTTCATTGTACAATCTTCTAAATTGCTGATCAAGTTAAAAAAAAAAAAAAAAAACTGACCTTCCTGAGGTTTATCATCTCTGTGAACACCAACGACTTGTGTCTCTTGAGATTCATTCATTTTTTTCTTCATTCGGTACCTTTTTTATTGGATTTTTTTTGTTGTTGTTATTTTCTTTGCAGAACCTTCTGGAAAGAAAGCGTCCTCGAGAAACCCACCGATCGAGAAGTAGTGTGCCATGCTAGTGCATGGGATTTGTATGAAACTGATGATGTCCGTATCAAACAATGCACAGAAGTCACCACAAGATATTTGTATGTGGCTCATCATGAACTTGGTCATATTCAATACTATCTACAGTATCAGCATCAACCGATACCATTTAGACAAGCACCAAATCCAGGATTTCATGAAGCTGTTGGTGATGTTATTGCTCTGTCGGTGTCAACACCTAAGCATTTAGCTAAAATTGGATTGATCAAGAGTGGAAAGATGGACGAAAAGAGCAGGATCAATGGACTCTTTAAGAATGTAAGTGTAAAAATAGTTGTGCGATGTGTGTAATTTTTTTTTTTTATATTCTCGAACTTCAAAAAAATACGTTAAGAATCTCTAGTAAAATTAATTTAATTTGCAAACTGGCGCAGTCTTACTTTTTTATTTTAGCTTTGAAAAGTGTGATTCATCTTTACTCTTGTCGAACTAATTTATAGACAGTCAAGAAAAATTAGGCTTTTGTTAAAAAATTGCTGTAGATAATATAAATCTTAATCTAAGAGCACCCTGCAAATTTTTAATCCAAAAACCTCTCACTCAGCTGCCTGCCATTTTGAAAAGGGCATAAGTGCTATTGTCTCATTCTAAAGTAAAAATAGATGCAGAAGTGTACCTATGTACTTAAAAATACACGCGAATTCTAATGAATACATAAAACCGAGTGAATACACTTGAATAAATAAAAAGATCGATTTTTTTTTCATTAGTTTATGGGCTTGTTTCACAATATCTAAGTAAAGTTCTGATTACTTAACTGACACATAAATATTAGTAAACGTTCATAATAAGTCTATAAAGTAGAAAAATTCACAATTGTCATTTGACCCACTTAAATTAGTATTAAATCAATAATATAATTTTTTTGGATTGTGGACTTATGGCCCTATACTTCTATTTATGTGTAGGATAACTCATCAGAACTTTACTCAGACATATGTATGTGGAACAGGCCCTATATGTTTTTAAAAAATATACATATGTAAATAATATTTTAATATACATAAATACACATAGTTCAAATATTTCAACAGTGTTTTGTATTCACACTTCAAAACGGCATTGTTTTTGTGAATTAAATTTTCTTATACACTTGCACTCATAAAGTATTTAAATGAGCATTTAAATTAGAAAATGAAAAAAAAAATTAATAAGATAGCAAAAGTTCTTTCCAAGAATCTTATTTTATTTTTAAAAAAGATAACGAAAAAAAAATGTAAGTAAAGAACAGAAACACATATTATTATTTTGGCGGGATACCTACAATCAAAAATTTGTTTCTTTCAAAACCTTATCATTAAAGACCAAAGTTCCTCTCGGGATATTCCAGTTATTTTTTTATTTTCAACAAAAAACCACGTCTGTTGACTTTTTTAACATTGTTATCATTTTCAACTGTCAGTTGATCAAGGTAGAGACTGTATTTTCCAACACTGGAAGCCAAAATGCGTGCGAAATTTATGCCAAATTCCTTCCAACCAAAAAATTTTTTTTTTCTGGCATTTGAAAAATTGTTTAAAAATCAGTAGGCATGTTCAGGAAAATGAGATCTCGGAGATCTCAGCAATCTCAGGAACAGGATTCCTCAGCAAAATTTCTCAGCTTTGCTGTCAAAACTCTGAGGAAAAAAAATCTTGGACTCGCTTGCTCACTTTTTGAGTGAGAAAATTCTCTGAGATCTCTTTTTTCTGAACACACCAAATATATCTAAAAATAAAGTGTAAGAAGGTTTTTTTTAATAACACATAATATTCTATATACTACTGAAATACATGAGCCAAGTAGAAGACTATTTTATTTGGACTTTGTTGAATTATTAATTCAAAACAGCTTTAAACGGCCTTTAAGTCCTATAAAAATTGGCGTTTCATCGTCGTTAAACAATCTCTGAAACTGTTCTAACACCAACACGATGTATACCATTTGATTTCTTAAACAAATTTTAATTTATGAGACAAAAATTTGAAAAAGCGGTCTTTTTTAAAACGCAATTGTTTAGCCTTTATTAATGCGGAGTTAAAAAATTAGTTAAAAAAAAAGAAATCGAATTTTAAAAAAATAATGTTGGTATTTTTTTTAAATGCAAAATTTGTTGTTTTGAAAATTTTGTATTATTCAAACTTATTAGAAGTAAAAAAAAAATGTGTAAAAAATGTCATTAAAATCGGTACAACAGATAATGAGATAGTCGAAAACCAAAAAAATTGTTCCAGGAGAGATATCGTTTTTAATCGATAGACACAATTTGTTTTTTGATAATATTCGTACTTATATTAGGTCACATACAAATTTTAATCAAAATTGTGGGAGCCGTTTTTGAGAGAAATGAGAGTTTCCTTACCGGTTTTTAAACAATAATTGCATGGTATCTACCCTTGTTTTTAGTTAAAAGAATAATTAACAGCCAGTTTTTTCACAGATTACTAACAATAGTACCGGTATTAGTCCCAAAGTTAGTACTTTGAATAGTGTAGCGCCGGTAATATCTGAATCGGATAAATTTATTTCATTCAATTCAAGAGATAATAGTTTATAGGTTATTGTTTTTTTTTTTTAATATGTAATTAATGTGTTTTATGTCGATTTTATGCATTTTCACTCTATTTTCTTTGATTTGTGTTCAAATTCATTATTCTGTGATGGTCGATTGGCAAGTTGTCCGATGTATATATAACGGTTGCCGATCCAATGTGAAATTGAAATAAATTGGTACACAATTTTTGAATGAGATTTTATATATGTATGTACATATAATATGTACTTGTACATATGAAACTCAATAGTTTCGTTTATAGAACGAAAGTTTTTATTTTCACTCTACGTGGTGCAAACAATATCATCATCGAACTTTAAAATTGTGAACGTCTAAACAATTTTTGTAAGAAATAAATAAACCATGACAGAAGTTTAGTTGGCCCACTAAACGGCCCCAACAACCACCCCAGAAATTTAGTATTTTTAGTATTTTATTATAAAAATGTTCGCCGAACCACTAACACTTGACAGGCGCAATTAAATTCACAGCTCTTGTAAAGGGATTTTTAAATTTAATGTTCGCGTTCGGGGATCTATCAAATTGAGCGTTAAAAAACTGCTGGGTCCCAAATTTAATACAATTCGATCAAGTCGTTTTCGAATTATTTGGCCTTATCACAGGCCTTGTCGTAATAGATTCGTACTATGAATCCCAAAAAAAAGTACTAAAGCTGCCGTCCTAACAGAAATATTTCCAAACGAATTCTGAGTTTGTGAAAATTGCCCACAAATACGTACTAGTTTATTACGACGCACGAGGCCTGTGAAAAACCATTCTTAAAACAAAACTAATTTTAGGAATCCAAAACATTTTTTTTTTTGAAAATTTTGATATTCAATTCTTTTAAAACATTTTGAAACATTCTCCTCTCCATACAAAAAAAAATTGATCAAAATCAGTTGAACAGTTTTTGAGAAAATCGAAAATCAACCAACATTTATTTTATAAAATGGTAGCCTTTTTGTAAAAAAAATGACTGATTTTTTTTTTAAGTTGTGGGCACATTTTTGAGTAAAATGAGATTTTCAATAATTGCTAAAAAAACCGTTATTTTTGGTCCTAAAAAAATAAAAAAGAAAACGTGTCGGGGCAATGCCCAAAAAGTACCAACTTTAAAGAAAATCGCCCACCGTTTACGCTACTGCCGAAAGGACAGGACAAGACAGACAGAATAGTGAGACCCACCTTTTCGCTATCATCGTAATGTCAACTTTGATCAACATTTCGAGTTCGATTTTTTTACGAATCCATAGCTTGCCGTATAGACCTAATGTCGAATTCCTTTAAAAAAAAACGATTTTTTTTCCAAGATTCATTTTTACAGAAAAAATTCGATTCTTTTAGAAAAAAATTCAATTCTTTTTATGAAAGGAATTCGACATACATAAGTATTTATCGGAAGTAAAAACTATGCAACGTGAAACAAAAATGGAAACGACTGGACGCAGTCCTAATTATCAATCAAATAACCTCACAAATTCAATGAGTTCAATGATCCACCAAAAATGAAAAAAACTAAGAATACGATACATTATACGAAATTTCAAATCTTGATAGCGTGTGAGGGCAAATCGGTGTAAAATCTAGCTAAATATGCAAGATTTGTTTTGACATCACAAAATTCGATTTTGTTCAGAAAAATTTCTAATAGATCAATAGATTCTTTGGTTGGAAGCAATTCGCCACTAGTTTAGTAAATAACACATGATTTCATTTCCATCTCATCACAACCAATGGATGAGTGTTAAGTCAACCTACTACATGTCCATTGTCCAAGCTCTGTTTCAGCATTCGTCAATTTTTACAAGAAATTTTTTTTAAGTACGCTCAAGGTCATTGAACTACTTAAAAACTTTTTCTTGTATAAAATTCAAGAACATTCGTCAATTTTTGACAAGAAAGTAATTCAAGAGTGCCAGCGCCCTTAATCTGCAGTTTTGGTACTTTTACTACCTACTTACATACGTTTTCAATTGTTTTGGAAATCTTAAAATTAAGGAAAAACACTTCTCAACGTCATTTATGTTAAACTTAAGTTTTTATTCAAAAATAAACAATGATCTCTAACTTTGTTTTTATCTTTTCAATCGATTTATTTAAGGCCGTCCAAAAAATTGCATTCCTGCCGTTTGGCTATAGTGTTGATAAATATCGCTATGCAGTATTCCGTGGTGATCTTAACGAAAGCAATTGGAATTGTGGTTTTTGGAAAATGCGTTCCGAAAATGGTGGTATTGAACCACCAGTTGAGCGTAGTGAAAATGATTTTGATCCACCAGCAAAATATCATGTTAGTGCCGATGTTGAATATTTGAGGTAAGTTTTGATTGAAATTCCTAGAAAATCAATTTTAATAAATTCAAATTTTCTCTTTTTTGCAGATATTTTGCTGCTCATATTTTCCAATTTCAATTCCACAAAGCTATGTGCAAAAAGGCTGGGGAATATGTTGAAGGAGATCCTAATTTAACTTTAGATCAATGTGATTTTCATGGAAGTGCAGAAGCTGGAAATTCATTTAAGTGAGTTCTTAAAGTTTATGAATCTTTACTTGAATGAGTTAGAAAATTGAGGAATATAGTCTATAGAATATCGGAAAATTTTATTATATAAACATTTCCAAATTTGTGTACTGACCTAAACTGTGTTGAATGGTTTTTAAAGTGCAAATTTATCGAGTTAATCCAACGATTAAACTATGAACAAGAATCCAACGACTAAAAAGTCAGCCCTATTGCGAAAGAAATTTCTTGGGAGTTTTTTTTTCGCATTTTGGAAAATTTCCTATATTCAATATTCCCTTAAGCAAAATAGCTATCGTGAATAATTGTTCCAGTGAACTTTTTCTTTATTTTCAATGCAAACGCAAGTAAGTTGTCGGGGAACAATTGTTATTTAATGTGATATTCGCGACGAGGAAAACCCGGTAATTTTTGTTTGTCAAAGACAAAATTACGATTCTGCAAGTGTTGTGGCATTAAGTATCAAAGAGATATTTCCAATTACAGCTTTGACATCATAACAAGATCTAAAAGCAGCATTTAAATTAAATTTTCAAAATTGTGTCCCAATTAATGATTATAAATTCTATTTTTCCAGAGAAATGCTGCAAAGTGGTGCATTAAAACACTGGAAAGATGCTCTAGAAGGATTCACTGGCAAACGTGAAATGGATCCAACTGCCTTATTGGAATATTTTGCCCCATTGAGGGTTTGGTTGAAATCAGAAATTGAGAGATTAAATATACCCCTTGGATGGGAAGTTACTCAAAGTAAATACATAAACAATCGATTAAATCTTTTGATAGAATTTTTTTGTATTAAATAAATTTTTTTCTTTTCAATTTCAGAATGTAAATCTTCATAAGGAAAAGCAAAATTATAGGATAGTACCTCAAGAAGAAACTCAAGACTATAAACGTCCAGAAAATGAGATTGGGATTATACTCATTTAGCACTTAAGACTCGAATGTATTTTTAGATATATATTCTTGGTTTTGTAATTAAATTGAAGAATTTGTAGAAATTTCTTTTTTCTTTGATTATGTTTAGCAAGATAAGGGCAAAGAATGTTACCAATATTTATTACTCTCAGAGAAGCACTTACTGTAAATTTAGTGATTTTTTTAATAGTAAGATTTTATGGAATTAATTAGAATGAGAAGAAAAGCAAAGGTAATTATTTCAAGGTAAAATAAGTTCCTATGTACCAGAAAATGTTTTTTTTTGTCAACTTTAAAAAAATAAATGAATAAATTGGGTGGCACGAGAGTCCGTATAGAACCAGGCTTAGAAGAATCTGAAGGTGTAATATGAGAAGAACTTTTTCAAGACAAGGGTGCATTTGTTAATTTCTCGCAAGTGGCAATAACTCGTGAAAAAACATTTCTGTTTTTTTTTAAGTGGAATAGGCTGAGAATCCAAAACAAAACCTTCGGCGTAACAGCTACTACTTTCAACTTTTAAATAAAAATATTTCGAAAACCAGGTCCAATTAATCAGTTTTGAGGTAGACATAATAAAGCCTCTGTAATTCAAAGGTAGCTATCCAATGCAATTATTAATTATTTAAATTTACTTCCAAGCCAAAAATCTACCAGAAATAAATATTCTAATTTCATTCTAAAGTATCTCATTCAGGGTACTTGTTATTTTCATCAATAATTCTAAAGTTAAAGCAGTATTTAAAGATTTAAGTTGTATTTCAGGGTATCTTATGATTTTTCATCAATAATCAGTCCTATCACGAATTCCATCGTAATCGGAATTCGGAAAATCTCATACAAATAGTCATTACGAACGGATTCGGTGAGTTTTTTTCAGGATTCGGAAAATTTTCCGATTGAATTAATGATAGGGCCGAATTTCACTAGTAAAGCAGGCGTGACATTCTGTATGGCAAAAGCGAACAATCGTTTCGAATCTGGCCCCAGTATTTATAGGTTCAAGTCATTGTTTCAAGTGATGTTCCAACAAGTTTGACTCTTTCATTGATGGTTCAACCACTCTTTCTACAAGTATTTAAATAGTTCAAAATCTGAAAGCATATTAAGAGTCATTCCAAATGCAAATATTCTACACTCATCACAGTAAAATATTGTTTACCAAAGAGCAGCACAGAATTTTTAATATGCCGTTGACCAACTTTGAATACATAAACAGTTTACGCTTTGTTCATGTCTTCAGTTCAAGTTCAACCAACGGCCTAAAACTTGAAGAGACATAAAAGTGTTAGCTCAACTTAAAAAACTTAAAAAAGTTCTAATTGTTTTTACATAGTAGACTATCTCTATAGTAGACTATCTCTATAGTCCATTGAAATGTTACATTGGACTCGTAGTTGGCAGTGAACATCGGTGTTAAGTTTTTCTTTATATAGACACCTCAATTTTAAATATCGAACCATTATTTGTGGCTTTTTTGTCATAATTTTTGGAACAATGAATTTGAACGACCTATAGACTAGATTTGTGTTCGAAAAATATTTTCCAACGCTTATAGACGCTTGTGGCTGACGGAGAAAAATGTTTTGTACACCAAAATGACCGCTGATTACTCAAGTTTATAAAGAAATATAAATTTTGAAAATCGGTTGAAAAATAAAAGTAGAATTTAGAATTTTCTAAAAATATTGCTTTTTACCGATCGAAGCCTTTTAGCCATTAAAATTACGCCGACACCGTTAAACTTGTATAATAATTAGATCCGTGCCAAGTTTTCCTTTTTAAAGACACCTCAATTTTGAATATCGAGTACTATTTCCCAACTTATAGCTGATTTTGTGCACACGAATTGTTAATTTTCCATTATTTTCTTCATCTGGTGTCAAGATAAGACTTGGCGGTTTTTGTTGTTGGCCTAAATGTCCCACAGTTGCCGAGGAAGGAAGCCATAGATACCTGAGGTGATTTTAAGTCGAAAAACTTAAAAGCTAATTTTTCCGTTTTGTCTTCGTTTTCGAGTTATAATGGTTTTTGGTGCCGTTTTTTCAACTTGCCCTTTATATGGAGCCTTATGCAACATTTTTTTGTTTTTTTTTTTTGCTTTTTTGTTAAATTCGTCAAAGTGGACTTAGCGGATTTAAGCTATTAGCCGAAGGTACACCTTAATCAAAGATGTGAATACAGTTTCTAACTTCAAATCTTTAAAATGTGTGAAAGATAAAATTGTTTTATGACACCCTCTAAGCTTAATCAGTTTTATGATCCGTCTATTATTTACCTATACCTACCTACTTAAAGTAAAACTCTCAAGTAGGGGTTCAAATATACAGACATAAATTATTGAATAGTCAGACTAAACCTTGTTGAAGTCTTGCCAATACAACCTCCCTCTACTATAAAACTTCAGAATTTACGATATCCCCCGGCTTTGCTAATACTACAATAGCCACCAACTTCTGATCAAAATATCTATATAGAGCTTCAATTATATAGCTCGGTACAATTAAATGCAAACTGATCATGATCACTTTTTCTTCACTGATCCCCACCACCGTCATATATGTAGCTCTCATAAATAAAAAAAAGCTAAACAGAATAACGTTTGAGCAAACATTTACTTTTGCTCAGAAGAAATAATCAGCCGTAGAAACGCTACACTAGAGAGCTACTTGAGGTTAGGTTCAACGCGTCTTCAATCAATTATTGTTTACATTCGGATAGGTTTAAGCGGCAATAAAACACACAATTCGCACCTTTGTCAATGTGCGTCGCGGTCGTCGTGGTCGATAAATAAATAAATGTTCAGTAATTTATTTACTTTAAATTGAAATTTTATATGACATGTCTAAGTACAAACAAACCCATTTTCAATTTTTTTTTTTACAAATATATTCAAGATAATCAAAAGAAGATCAAAGAACTTTAAGGAAGAAGAAAGTAAAAAAAAAAAAAAAAATTGTCACCACCAGTTTACCACCTTTGCCGTTGCCCAACGAGTTCGTCTTATAAGCATACATAAAACCTACCGTAGTTGCACCATCAAGCTTAGTTCTAAATATCGTGTCTAACTGTCGAGTCAAGAATTTTGTGTCTGATAAACATTGGCGGTAAGTATGTACATAACTAGACATTAACTGCTTTTCATATCTGTACAAAATCAAATACATATCATTCGAAAAAGTGTTAAGTTTGGAAACAAATATTATTTAAACAAAAAAATGTACAGATGAATAAAAATTTTAGTATTAAAAGTTCATCATATTTCAAGGCTTAAACAGAAAAATTCGTGTGTTTGTGTTGTGTTATGTTTTTTTTTACATTTTTTTATATTTTCTAATCAAATGCAATTCTTGAATCTTGATCTCTCAAGATTGAGACTGGTTTTATTTTTATAAGAAAAAAAAAAAAATTAAGTGCACTCCTGCGTCTCATACATTCGCCCCATATTTAAAAAAAAAAGTAACAATGTGAGCATTATCACAGTGAGAAGTTGCCGGTAACTTATGTCGAATTCATTTAAAAAAAAAGAATCGAATTTTTTTCAAAAGAATCGAACTTATTCTGTCAAAACGAATCCTTCAGACTAGTTTAGCAAGATTCGTTTTAACAGAAAAAATTCGACTCTTTTGGAAAAAAATTCGATTCTTTTTTTGAAAAAAAATTCGACATAAATCTCCATTATTTTATAAAGTTCTTCAATGGTTAATTTGTAACTGTTTAAAAACTTCTAAAAATGTAATCTTTAAATAGAGATCCATTTTTTTAAGAATCCATAACTTAACTTTTATGCGATAGCTTAATTCTTTATTGAAAGAAATAATTGAAACAATTACAGTAATTGAATCAATTTCATGGTGGATTCACATCAGCTTTTGATAAAAATCATTGAGTCATGTAGCTTGGACCGGTAAGATATCAAATGTGTGTCGATATCGGTTATATGGCTATTAATAAATAAATTAGATATTGTACAGGCATGTAAGGTTTTATTGTTTTTGTTTAATATAAGATTTGGCTTGCTTTTTTATTACCTGTTAGTATAGTTGATTTTTTTTTAATAAATTTAGTGGTGTGTTCCTTTACTTTAAAACATTTGTATTATGCTTTTGTGTGAATTTCTACACAAAAGTCTGTCAAAGTTCATATACAAAAAAATAAAATGTGTAGAAATTCACACAAATGCACAGAGTTTCAAAGTAAAGGAACAGACCTAAAGTCTCGTATAATCTAAATGACGGTTGGAGAGACCAGCTTTTTAGCCAAATTTTGGACTTTCACATAATTTGTTTTTTATCGTAATAAATTTTTTTTTTTTTTTTTAACATTATTTTGTATAATTTTCCAGACAATTTAAACGACAATTATGAATATATTCGTGCTTTGCTTAGGAGCTGTTTTGGTAAGTAATACCCACACACACTTCAAAGCTATGTTCTATATACTTATAAATTTTTTTGATTTTAGCTGTTTCAAGCTTCAAATGCTGAGTTAACACGTGCCGAAATTGAGGCATCTACGTATCTTAAAAATCTCAATAATGAAATCAATCATATGGTAAATATCGAAACTGAAGCTTCGTGGGCTTTTGATTCGAATATTACCGATGCTAATGAAAAAATTCGTAATAAAGCCTCAGCTGACAGGGCAAAGTTTATGAAACAAATTGCTTCAGATTGTAAGAAATTCGAATGGCAGAAATTCGAAGATACGGATTTAAAACGACAATTTAAAATGCTAACTAAACTTGGTTATGCAGCTTTGCCTGAAAAAGACTACGAAGAACTTTTATTAGTTTTATCTAAAATGGAATCAAATTATGCAAAAATTAGAATATGTAATTACAAAGATAAGGATAATTGTAATATGCAATTAGAACCGGAGATTGAAGAGCTATTGCCAAAAAGTCGTGATCCTGAAGAATTGAAATATTACTGGAAGATGTGGTATGATAAAGCTGGAACAGCAGTTAGGGATAGTTATATGAGGTATCTTGAGCTTAATTTACAAGCATCTAAGTTGAATAGTGAGTATATTATTGAAACTTTTCAAACATCAGAAGTTTCAGGGTGTTAATTATTTCTCGTAGATTATACATCGGGTGCTGAAGAATGGTTAGCAGAATATGAAGATGACACTATTGAGCAACAGCTTGAAGATATCTATGCAGAAATTCGTCCACTCTATGAACAAATTCATGGATATGTTCGATGGCGTTTGAGGCAAGTCTATGGGGATAAAGTCGTTTCAGAGAAGGGACCAATTCCAATGCATTTGTTGGGTAATATGTGGGGACAAACTTGGGGCGAGATTGCTAGCATTTTGACTCCGTTCCCTGAAAAGCCTTTGATTGATGTTACCGATGAAATGGTTCGTCAGGGATACACACCGAAGAAAATGTTCGAGATGGGAGATCAGTTCTTCCAATCTCTGAATTTAAAGAAATTACCACAGTAAGAACCTAATTCTTCTTCTTTTTTAAATATGACAGTCTTTTTTCAAGTCTCATTTTTTATTTTCAGGGTATTTTGGGACAAGAGCATTATTGAAAAGCCAACTGATGGCCGTGATTTGATTTGTCACGCAAGTGCTTGGGATTTCTATATCAACAACGATGTTCGAATTAAACAATGTACCCGAGTTACTCAGGAACAGTTATTTACAGTTCATCACGAACAAGGTCATATTCAGTACTTTTTGCAATATCAACATCTTCCTCATGTCTATCGAAGTGGAGCAAACCCGGGATTCCATGAAGCTGTTGGTGATGTCTTGTCTCTGTCAGTTTCTACACCAAGACATTTGGAGAAAATTGGCTTATTAAAAGACTATAAAATGGACGAAGAGGCTAGAATCAATAAGTTGTTCCTAACAGCTTTGGATAAAATTGTATTTTTACCATTTGCCTTTACAATGGATAAATACCGTTGGTCACTATTTCGAGGAGAAACCAAACCTGAGAATATGAATTGTGCTTTCTGGAAATTGAGGGAAGAGTACTCAGGCATTGAACCACCAGTTGTGAGAAGTGAAAAAGACTTTGATCCACCTGCTAAGTATCATGTGTCTGCTAATGTGGAATACCTAAGGTTAGTCTAACTTTTTATTAAGTCTTGAATTTTAACAGTTCTTTGTTATGTATTTATATAGATACCTCGTGTCCTTCATCATTCAGTTCCAATTTTATAAATCAGCTTGTATTAAAGCTGGGCAATATGACCCAAACAATCCAGAACTTCCATTGGACAATTGTGATTTTTATGGAAGTGCAGAAGCTGGAAAAGCTTTTGAGTAAGCTTATGAGAAATTTATCATGGTTTGATAATTATATTTTTTTTATTATTATTTTTTTTTTTGCAGAACAATGCTATCAATGGGAGCTTCAAAGCCATGGCCTGATGCAATGGAAGCATTTAATGGAGAACGTCAAATGAGTGGTAAGGCTATAGCCGAATATTTTGAACCTTTGAGAATTTGGCTAGAAGCTGAAAATATTAAAAATAACGTATTCATTGGATGGACAAAATCTGACAGTAAGTTCTCAAAAAAAAATGTGTTTCTTATTTAAACTGGTTAATATTTTTTCTTCCAGAATGTGTAGCATAAGAAAACAAATGACATTATACAAAATTAAATTTAACAAAAATAAATAAAAATAAAAAATAAAAAGACGGAAAATTAAAAGACAAAATAAAAAAGGTTCCTAGTTTTTAATAAATTAATTTTTTTTCATTCAATTTTTTTTTTTGATGTGTAAACATCTATACTGGCGGTAGGGTAAAAAAAACGTAACGTATCTTTTGATCGTGATTGTGATTCACGTTACCTTACGTATGTTTACACATCTTAACCGTGAGTCCCGGCACTCACCCTTTTTTACTTTTTTTTAAACTTTGCAAATCTAATTGTGAAGATTGTAAAGCTGAAGGTATTGAACATCTTTGGGTTAGTATGCGTTAATATATTTTTTTGATAACACCCCACTTAAATAGTTTAATGTTCGTGTGACACTACATTTTTGTTTTCATTTTTAGCTCATTAAAACATACTAGTATCGCCCTGTGTCGAAATTCGACATTTTTCTTTTTTAACTTAATTTTTTTTTTAATATGCACAGTGCTCGACAGTGCAAAAACAAAAATGACCCACAGTGTGTAAATGCGTGTCTCAAGTATATTCTGCACATCTCCGCAATTGTGGCTTTCCAACCATATAAAATTTATTGAAATCGGTCAAATAATTTTTGAGAAAATGGTACCACAAAATTTATCTAAGGCTATTTATATATAGATTAAAGTGTCAGCCAAGAGAAAAAGGGAAATATGTTATTTTAAAGAAAGAAAAAGCCCTTATCTGGCAACAAAACATTATGAATTGTCAACATTATTTGAAAATCCTTTTGTTGTTTTCTCTTCTAATGCTGCAATATTTGATTAATTTATATTAAGCGTGTTTTTTTTGCAAGTCCGGGGGAATTGGACGAATAAAACGTTTCGGGACTAAATTATTTCCGTGTTAATTGCAACAACTTATTCCCAACGGGTTTATAGTTAAACCCAGATAGTTTTCGGGGCTTAACTTAAGCACGCAGAAAAACTGTTCGATTGTATCGATTGTTTATATGAAAACTCAGTGAATTTTTCTCTGATGACATCGCTTATCCCCGTTGTCGTTTTTTTTCAACCAATTGCCGCCGGGATTGCATAAAATACACCTATTAATGGGAACACAAAATTATTATCCGAATTCCATATTGTCCGAAGTGTTTTTTTAAAAATAAGTTTTGTAATATTTTTTGAAATATTATGTTCTTCAGTTCTGAAATGTCGAAAAAAAAGCTGCGAGAAGCAGAAAAATATAAATCAAATCACATTTTTAATACATTTTGTTGACATTATTTCATTTTTGAGGTTTATTGTGTACCTACACACTCAGTCTTATCGGAATTTTCAGTAAGGAATTCTTCTCACTATTCTAGTTTCATTTTTAATAAATTAAAAATGACAGCAAAATGTAGTATTATACGGGCTTAACAAAAAGATTTCCTACAACTTAAGAACGAAAAAAAATTAAGTTAATGAGATTTGTCCAACCTTCTTATTTTAATCAAGGTTAATAATGTGGTGGCTCTGATTCTGCTGGTTTTTTTGCAATATTAATATTTTTCGAAATTTTTTAACCATTGATATGTTTTTTTTTTAAACCCACATATTTCAATGATAGTTCAACCACCCCACAAATAGATATGTACATATGTATATTAAGTCTGGATAAAAGTTAAAAATCTTTAAGCTAAAAAAAACAATTTTTTTTCTATAACCTACCTATACCTATAGTCATTCCAAATGCAAATATTCATCAATGATCACTCATAAAATATTTATTTACCAAAGAGAAGCCCAAATAATTCCGTTACCCAACTTTGAATTCATAAATAGTTTATACCTATGCGCTTATTTGTTCATGTCTTCATTTCAAGTTTAATAAACTTAGGCAGCGGCCTAACACTTGACAGACACAAAAGTTGTTGTTAGCTCAACTTCAAAAAATAAAAGATTTTGATTTCTCAACATATTTCTCACCTAACCACTTTTAGCACGATTTAAAAAATTCATTGTAAAAATTTAACGAGATGCAAAGTAAAGTATTGCACTCGTTAAATGTAAAATATTCAAGCCGGCCTCATAGGTGCCAGTTGTAAGCTTTTATTGAAAACGATCATTAAACATTTTAATTGTAAATTTTGAGATGTATATATGAAAAGATAAAATATTAGTGATTATTTTGATGCAAATATTAAGCTGATGACATTTTGCCCCAAATTTTCACATGAAATTATTTCAATGATTGAACTACCTTACTATTGACCATTAAAATTTTAAAAGTCATTTTATGTGAAAGGTTCAACCAAAATTAAATATTTCTTAGCCTAGAATTATTAATCATCAAAATAATCACGGATTCAACTTTTTAAGTGCCTCAAAACTTAAAAACAAAAATTTCAAAAACACACTTTCATTGAAACTCGTCATTGAAAAATTTAATTTCTTATTTTAAGACACTTTGAAAGCAAAATCAGTGAATATTTTGATGCCAGTAAAATGCTGATGACTCAATTTTATTATTTCTAGTAAAAATATTTTATTTTGGCCCAACCTTTACATAAAATTACTTCCAAGATTTCAATGATCAATGGTAAGGTAGTTCAATCTTTGAAATAAATAAATTCATTTAACGTGTTAACTTTGGCCAAAATGGAAATTTTTGTCGGCAAAGATTAATAATTAAGTCAATAGATTTATATTGGCATCAAAACAATCACCGATTTCGCTTTTAAAATGCCTCAAAACTTAAAGTCTAAATTTTCATTGATGAGTTTCAATGAAAGTTATAACTTTATTTGTGTCTGAATTAGGTACATAAAATTGTTCTTAATGGTCTAACGCAACGGGGATTAGAAACGCCATTCAAGAAAACGAAATGGAGTTTCCATCCAAACTATCGATAACAAGTATGAAATTCACGACGCACGATAATGCAGTTTTTTGATTGCATTTTAACTGATTTTCGGTTCGACAAAAAATACGTCTTAACCATTAGATTTTTAAAATCGATAGCTAAAATTGAATATACCTAATGGTCTTAGTAAAACTGTCACGTTAGGATTTAAATTCAAATATAAAATATTGAAAAACCTACATTTCAACTGTCGGTCGTTATCATAAAGTTTCACAATTTACGATATCCCCTCCTGCTGTGATAATATCAACTAAATTTATAGTCACCATACACCAATCTCCGATCTAAATCTCTACCTATATAGAACTTCAATATATGTAACTCGTTACAATCAAATGAACTTATTATAACTCTTCATTGTTTGAACAAATATTTACTTTTGCTAAGAAACAATCATTGATTGATTGAGCTAAGCTTCAATGCGTTTTCAACCAATTATTATTATTGTTTACTTTCAAATGTGTATAAAACACATAATTCACACCTTTGTCACTGCGTGTCATCTTCGGTTCGAGCAGTAATTTATTCATTTTTTGGTTTTATGAAATTGCTTAGTATCAATTTTCAAATATCAGAAAAAGATGAAAGATTTCAAAAAATGAAGAGAGTGAAAAAAAATGTTATCACCAGTTTAATAAAATACACACTAACGGTTTTATATTTTGCGAAACGCCTAGTCTTGTATAATTATGTATAGTAATAAAACCATGGTTAGTTGGGCCATCAAGCTTAGTTCTGAACATTGTGTCTTACTATTAAGTCAAGTGTCAGTTAATGTTAGGTGGTAAATATTCTCAGATCTACAAAATCAAATAGGTATCAAAAATTGTTTAGAAAAATTAGTTTGTAAATACATTCAAATTTAAAGATACAACAAAAGAACAGTTAGCCAGTTCAGGTTTCTTGAGATCTCTGAGATCTCAACAATCTTCAGTAATCTGACGTAATTCCTCAGTAAGATTCCTCACTTTTGCTGTGAAAAAGCTGAGACTGAAATTTTTTGGATTCGTTTGCTCAATTATTTTTTGTCGCACGTTGATCAATTTATAAAAACGAGATGGAGAGTACTTTTGACTTCTAAAGGAGAAATTTTGTTCAGGTTTCTCCTTCTCCTCAGTGGAGCTGACAGACGTTTGCTCAGTGAGATCTCAGAAAGGGGGCGTTCACATTCAACGACATGTTCATCAACACGTGTCGTGTCGTTAGATTTTTGTAATGTGAACACCAGTCGAACGACTGTCGATCAAGCAAGCTCTGTAGTTCAAATTTTTTGATAATTTGCTCTGTCGAACGACCGGTGTAGTAAATGTGAACTCCAGTCGAACGACCGAAAATTTAATTTTATATCTTATTTCTATTTTTTTCGTAAGATAAAAAGAGAATAGATTGAAATGAAAGTAAAATAATAAAACAAAAGTAGAAACAAATAAAACTAATGCGTCAAATGATGTCGGTACGGAAGTCGTTAAATGTGAACGGTAGCAAAACGACTCGGGTCGGACGACACGTCGTTGAATGTGAACCCCCCTAAACGTGAACTGGCTAAGTGAAATATATTTTTGATTTCTGTCAAAACTTTGTAAATAGAAAACTGAAAATTATTATTCAGGGGACACAAAAATTCGATTTAAAAAATAAAAAATAAAATTCTTATAGAAACTGAATAATAAAGCTTTTAAAGTTTCATAATCGAAGACTTTGGAGTTTGTACAAATGACAATGTGAAGTTTCAAAAAATGATCAATTAGAGTGGTAACATCTCTGACACAAAGATTGGAAAAATCGCCATTTTTCAACCCCACCAAAAGTTGCGACAGCAAAAACTCTCCAGATGATAAATCTACCAATCTCGAAATTTGCTTTAGGCTCTATGGTCAATTAGGTTTAAAAATAACTCAACACCACCAATTAGTAATACATTACATACATAAATAGCACTTAAGCGGAAACCATTTATTAGTGTTTCAACCGATAAGATATATACAAAAACTAGTGGTGATTTTATAATCCATTGACTGATTTCAAAATAATCTCGAAACAACTTAAAAAAAAATCTTTACAGAAGCTGATAAGTTAATCATATATCAGTCTTAAAAGATAAGGCACTAGAGTATAAATTTCCTTAATACACTTCGATTAGCAATGATTGACTTGAAAGTTTAAGATACAAAAAACTAGGTACGATGGTAATCTAGTTCAATTTTTGAATTCATTCGTGTGCTTAACTTCGAACAGTGATGAAGTTACTTCTAATACTCATAGGAGCTTTCGGGGTAAAATTCAAAACTGAGTAATTTTGAACAATTTTAAGTTTTTTTTTTATATTTAGCTCTGCTCGGGAAGAAACGTTTTTTCGGCCAACTCAGAAGAAGAAGAAGCAGCTAAATATCTTCAAAATCTAAACGATGAATTGAACAAGCAGACCTATATAAATACTGAAGCTAGTTGGGCATATGATTCCAACATAACCGATGCAAATGAAAGAGTGAAAAATGAAGCTTCTGCTAATTTAGCCAAGTTTATGAAACAAATTGTTCAAGACTTGAAAAAGTATGATTGGCAAAATTTTAAGGATCCTGATTTGAAGAGGCAATTTAAAAAATTAGGAAAACTCGGTTATGCCGCCCTACCAGAGAAAGACTATGATGAACTTTTATCAGTTTTGTCGGCGATGGATTCAAATTACGCTAAGGTAAAAATCTGCAGTTTCACAGATAGAATGAATTGTGAAATGCAGTTGGAACCAGAGTTGACTGAAATTTTAATTACAAGTCGAGATCCTGATGAGTTGGCATATTATTGGAAGATGTGGTATGACAAAGCAGGAACTCCGACAAGAAAAAGCTTCGATAAGTACGTGGAGTTGAATACGAAAGCTGCTAAATTGAACAGTAAGTATAGTCATAGAAATATTTCTTGGAATAAACAAGGGAAAATTCCAATTGTTTTTTTTTTCGAAAGATTTCACATCGGGAGCTGAGCTTTGGTTAGATGAGTACGAGGATGAAACAATGGAGCAACAACTAGAAGATATCTACTCTGAGATTCGTCCACTTTATGAGCAGATTCATGGGTTTGTTCGTTGGCGTTTACGTCAGTTCTATGGAGATAAGATTGTTTCAGAGAAGGGACCAATTCCGATGCATTTATTGGGTAATATGTGGGCTCAAACTTGGGGTGAGATTGCCAGCATTGTTTCACCATTTCCTGATAAGCCTTTAATCGATGTCACTGATGAAATGGTTCGACAAGGTTATGATTCTAAGCAAATGTTTGAATTAGCAGATGAATTCTTCCAGTCACTGAATTTGAAGAAGCTTCCAAAGTAAGTCACAATTTAGACTTTTTATATGAACTTCTTAAAGAAGAGATCTTTTTTAGAACATTTTGGGAGAAAAGTATAATTGAGAAGCCATCTGATGGTCGTGATATGATTTGTCATGCTAGTGCTTGGGATTTTTTTCTTATCGATGATGTTCGAATCAAGCAATGTACTCGAGTTACACAAGATCAGCTGGCAACAGTTCATCATGAACAAGGACATATTCAATATTATTTGCAATATCAGCATCTTCCTAATGTTTATCGTACTGGTGCAAATCCTGGCTTCCATGAAGCTGTTGGTGATGTTCTAGCTCTTTCAGTATCTACGTCAAAACATTTGGAGAAAATTGGTCTTCTCAAGGATTATAAAATGGACGAAGAAGCTCGTTTGAATAAGCTTTTCTTGACAGCTTTAGATAAAATTGTATTTTTGCCATTTGCTTTCACAATGGACAAATATCGTTGGGCTTTGTTCCGTGGTCAGGTTAAAAGTAATAATTGGAATTGTGCCTTCTGGAAACTGAGAGAAGAGTACTCCGGTATTGAGCCTCCAGTTGTAAGGACTGAAAAAGACTTCGATCCTCCTGCCAAGTATCATGTTTCTGCCGATGTTGAGTATTTAAGGTGAGTGATTGCAATTCATCCAACACCATAAGCTAATTTTTCGATTTCAACCGACAGATACCTTGTTTCTTTTATCATTCAATTCCAATTCTACAAATCAGCTTGCATCAAAGCTGGTCAGTATGATCCAAAGAATCCTGAATTACCATTAGATAATTGTGATTTCTATGGAAGTGCCGAAGCTGGCAAGGCTTTCGAGTAAGTTTTGAGAAAAGACTTTGAAATTTTTTAAGTCAGATTGATGCTTTTCAGAGCTATGTTATCTATGGGTGCTTCTAAGCCATGGCCCGATGCGATGGAAGCATTTAATGGAGAAAGAAAAATGAGCGGAAAAGCTATAGCCGAGTATTTTGAACCATTAAGAGTTTGGCTGGAAGCAGAGAATATTAAAAATAAGGTTCATATTGGTTGGAGTAAATCTGACAGTAAGTTGGACATTTAAGTTAAAGATAAAGAATAATTAATTACGTGTTTTTTTTCTTTTTTACAGAATGTCGATATTATTAGGAAAGAGGAAGAGATAAGTTTTTTTATCAGTACAATATCAGCATTTCAATAAAATATTTTTAAAACCATAAATCTAATGTTTTATTTATTATATTTGTCTGAAGCGCATTGTGGGACACCCTGCATTTAAGCCAATAACAAAAACCACTAAGTCTCATCTTAACGATTCGGCACAAGATCCGCTTTAAGTTGGAAAATAGTGATATTCAAAATTGAGTGTCTTTAAAAAAGAAAATTTGGCATGGATCTATCTATTATACAAATTGAACGGTGTCGGCCCAATTTTAATAGCTAAAAGGCTTCTATCGTAAAAAAGCAATATTTTTAGAAAATTGTAAATTTTCTATTTTTCAACCGATTTTCAATATTTCATTATAAACTTGAGTAATCAGCGGTCATTTTGGTGTACAAAACATTTTTCTCCGTTACCCACAAGCGTCAATATAGCGTTGGAAAATATTTTTCGAACAAAAATCTAGTCTATTGGTCGTTCAAATTCATTGTCCCAAAAATTATGACAAAAAAGCCACAAATAATGGTTCGATATTTAAAATTGAGGTGTCTATAAAAAGAAAAACTTGTCACAGATGTAGAACATATAAAAAATTAACAGGTGTCTATACAAATTTAATGGCTAAAAGGCTTCGTTCTCTAAAAACCGCAAGTTCTTTTAGAAAATTGACAAGTTTGTTTCTTTTTTCCAACAGATTTATCTTTAGATATTCTTTTTTAGTGAAAAAAGTTTTCGAGTTATTTTAGAGAAGCTTCCATAATAAGGAAGGAAAAAAGCCACTCAATAGCGATTTTTTTTTGAGTAAAATAAAATCCAAGTTGAAAAAAACACTTAAAATTTTAATAAATCGTGTTTGGGAATAAATTGCAGGAAAACCCTTCCCCAAACAGGAAAAAGTTGTAGACCAGGTTTGAAGGGCTTTCAATTTTTGTACAAATAAAGAAAAAAATTTCAGAATCGGTGGTAGTTTGGCAAAGACAGGGCTAGTTGAAAAAACAGCACCAAAAATCATAAATACCGTTATAACTCGAAAACCAAGCGATAACGGGAAAATTACCTAGATTTTCGACCTAAAATCGCCCCAGGTATCTAATGGCTTTCTTCCTGGGCGACTGTTTTTTTCTTTTCTTTTTCCTTTTCTTTAATTCCTTTATCATGTTATTTCCTTATGCAAAGAAAATCTTTCTTTAGTCTAAGATTTAAAAACACCCTGTAAAGCAATTTTCTTAAAAAAATCACTATTTTTATAGCCTTGGAAATTTCCTTCTAGAAGAAAAAAAAAATTATAGCGATATCTTTATTCTTTCAAAAGTTATAATTTTGGCAACCAAAAGTCAATTTGGGCCACAGTGCGCCTTCTTTACCCTACATTTTTTTTAACCCACACCTCTTTTTAAACTACGTCACCTTTTATACCACTCAAATTTTAAGTCGCGTATTTTTTGACCACACCCCTTTTAAACGACGTTTTAATGATTCGGAAGGTATTGGTTCGGTTTCTTAGTTAAAAATGCAGGTTTTTCAAGAAAATTAACAACAGTGTTTCTATTTTTCAACCAAATTTTCCATTTTCATTACAATCCAGACCTGTTAACGGTCATTTTGGTGTACAAATCTTATTTCTACGTCAATCGCAGGCTTAATAAAGTCTCTTCAAACATTTTTGAATGGATAAAATCTTTCAAAAATTTAGTCTATTGGTATTCGGGAAACCAGGTACAGTTAAACCCACTTAAGTCGAGAAACCTGTTTATCTGAAACACTTTTTTATCCACGAGTATTTGGCGACCAATTACCTTTAAAACACTCTGATTAATTAAAACTTGATTAAGTGAAAAACTCGAATAACTGAAACATATTTTGAGTTAAATTTTATATTTTTCACTGAAAAAAACTCCCTTAAATGAAAAAAATTTAATCGAACAGAACAAAAAAATTGCTGAACGCTTTCATTTTACTTTTCACCTTCACCAAATTTTCACCACAAAAATGCCACTTGAATTTTTGATATGTCACAACCGTTTTTGGAATTTTTAAATCCGTTTAAGTGAAATTTTTTGTTTCACTTATCCGGACTCCGCTTAAGTGAAATTTGTTTCACTTAAACGGGGTTCGTTTAAGTGAAAAACCGGCCTAAGTAAAAGAAAGACCGAGACTTTTTCCCGTTTCTCTTAAGCGGGTTTTACTGTATCAGATACCCGTAAATAGCCTAGAACGTTATTTTTTTTTGATATTTCTAAATAAGGTGTCAAAATATAGATAAGACCTATTGTGTATGGGACAGAAATTCGAATGGTTCGATCAAAAGCTTTATTCGTTATAAGCTTTACTGGAGACAAATGTACAGACCAAGAGGGTTCCAATTTGATTTGAAACTTTTTTACTGACATTATCTTCCATACCTGAAATGTGAAGAATTTTTTTTCTGAGTGGCATCTGAATCAAACTAATATTGACAATAAAAATCTCTGACTTTCCTATCTGATCGAAATTTTAAGTATCCTTTAAGAAAATTCACACACAAGTTATATCTATTTTATTAACCTGTTTTTATGTCTGATATACCTACATCAAGTTATCAAGAAATACTGATAGCATTCTTTTGGATTGTAGTAGGTACATATATTTATATTTTAACCGGTTACAGTAGTCTAAGTGTATCGTAATCAAGCATAAAAGATTATCAAGAATACTATATACACTAGTGATTACTTAAGACCTTTTATGAGTACCAGATCGATAACATTTCGATACAAAATTGCTCACAGATAAAATTATTTCAGATTAGCCATCAACCGATATGGCAATAATCTTTGAAACTAAATCGAACTCTATACAGCAGCTTATCAGGTACTTACTAAATTATCTCATTTTGATACAAACAAACTTTTCTGAAAGCTGAATAAATCTTCTTAAATACAACCTGCTAATATTCAATTTTGTCAGTGTGATACTTAAACTTCAATTAACTGGTACTCAAAATAGACTTTTCTTTGTTCAAGTTATCGTTATTCATAATCAGTTTTTAAGCTTATTGAAACCTGATGAAGTTGATATTTTACCTTCTAGGAGCTATTGGGGTAAAGTTTGACTGCGGAAACCACTAATTGGATAGATTTTTGTAAAAGTTATTTAATTTAAGCTCTGTCATGGCAGAAACGTTTTGCGGTCGCATACTGAAGAAGAAGCAGCTAAATACCTTCAAAATCTCAATGTTGAATTGAATAAGCAGTCCAATCTCGATAATGAAGCTAATTGGGCGTATACTTCCAACATAACTGATGCAAATGAAAGAGTAAAAAATGAGGTCTCAGCAAATACTGCTAAATTTAAGAAACAAATTGCTCAGGACTTGAAAGAATATGACTGGCAAAATTTTCGTGATCCAGATTTAAAGAGGCAATTCAAAAAATTAGTAAAATTGGGATATGCAGCTTTAAGTGAACAAGATTACAATGAGCTTTTAGAAACATTATCAAAAATGGATTCAAATTACGCTAAGGTAAGAGTTTGCAGTTTCACCGATAGAATGAACTGTGAAATGCAATTGGAACCAGAGTTGACGGAGATTTTTGCAACAAGTCGAAATCCTCAAGAGTTAGAATACTATTGGAAGATGTGGTATGACAAAGCTGGTACACCAACTCGAGATAGTTTCAACAAATATATTGAGCTTAATACTAAAGCTGCCAAATTGAATAGTAAGTTTTTCCAGTGTTGGTTTCACAAAATAGTTACCTTAATCGAATTGTAAATTTCCTCAAAAAGATTTCACATCTGGGGCTGAGCTTTGGTTAGATGAATATGAAGACGACACAATGGAGAAGCAACTGGAAGATATCTATGGAGATATTCGTCCACTTTATGAACAGATTCATGGATATGTTCGTTGGCGTTTGCGACAAGTCTATGGAGAAAAAGTTGTCTCGGAGAAAGGACCTATTCCAATGCATCTGTTGGGGAATATGTGGGCTCAGAAGTGGGGTAATATTGCTGCAATTGTCTCACCATTCCCTGAAAAGCCTTCGATTGACGTTGCCGATGAAATGATTCGTCAAGGATACGATGCTAAGAAAATGTTCCAATTGGCTGATGAATTCTTTCAGTCCCTGAATTTGAAGAAGCTACCAAAGTAAGTCATGATTAAGACTTTCTATATGTGAACCTCTTTAAAAAGGGATATTTTTAGAACATTTTGGGAGAAAAGTATAATTGAGAAGCCAACTGATGGCCGTGATATGATTTGTCATGCCAGTGCTTGGGATTTTTTTCTTATCGATGATGTTCGAATCAAGCAATGTACTCGAGTTACACAAGATCAGCTGGCAACAGTTCATCATGAACAAGGACATATTCAATATTATTTGCAATATCAACATCTTCCTAATGTTTATCGTGCTGGAGCAAATCCCGGCTTCCACGAAGCTGTTGGTGACGTTTTAGCTCTGTCCTTTTCTACGCCAAAACATTTGGAGAAAATTGGTCTCCTCAAGAATTACGAAATGGACAAAGAATCTCGTTTGAATAAGCTCTTCTTGACAGCTTTGGATAAAATTGTATTTTTGCCATTTGCTTTTACAATGGACAAATATCGTTGGGCTTTGTTCCGTGGACAGGTCAATAGCAAAAATTGGAATTGTGCCTTCTGGAAGCTGAGGGAAGAGTATTCCGGTATTGAGCCTCCGGTTGTAAGGACTGAAAAAGACTTTGATGCTCCAGCCAAGTATCATATTTCTGCCGATGTTGAGTATTTAAGGTGAGTGATTGAAATTTGTTTATTATCAGTCGCTTATTTTTCGATTTCAACCAACAGATACCTTGTGTCTTTTATCATTCAATTCCAATTCTACAAATCAGCTTGCATCAAAGCTGGCCAGTATGATCCAAAGAACCCTGAATTACCATTAGATAATTGTGATTTCTATGGAAGTGCCGAAGCTGGCAGGGCTTTTGAGTAAGTTTTGAGAAATGACTTTGAAGTTTGTTTTGTCAATTTGTTGCTTTTCAGAGCTATGTTATCTATGGGTGCTTCTAAGCCTTGGCCCGATGCAATGGAAGTATTTTCTGGTGAACGAAAAATGACTGGAAAGGCTATAGCCGAGTATTTTGAACCATTAAGAGTTTGGCTGGAAGAGGAGAATGTTAAGAACAATGTTCATATTGGATGGACTAAATCGGACAGTAAGTTTGAAATAATTTTAAAGAATTAGTTAATTTTGTATTTATATTTAAATTTTTATTTCAGAATGCCAGCTTTGATTATGGGTTTAAACTTTTGACGTAATAAATATGCAAATATAAAATTTAGTGGACGTCATTACATTTCTCTATTTTGTACACAAAATACATAGTTATATGCACGAAAATTTTATTTTTGAAGTTTAATTTTAATTACGATTGATGACATTATTTTTTAGCTTTATGCCTGTAAGAAGCCTTTTGATAAGTTCAGTTTTAAAATAAGAAAATCTTCATATAGGATCAAACATATTATCCAAATGCTACTTTCACTCACGTCTCTACTCCGATCGACATTCTGAAAGAAAACACGATAAAGTTATTAGAATTTTTTGTTACCTATCTTGATTTGACTTGAAACTTACTGTGAGATTTACTCCAACCAATATAAACGTTGTTCTTTTTATTCTCCTCTTCCAGCCAAACTCTCAATGGTTCAAAATACTCGGCTATAGCTTTTCCACTCATTTTTCGTTCTCCATTAAATGCTTCCATTGCATCTGGCCATGGCTTAGAAGCACCCATAGATAACATAGCTCTGAAAAGCATCAATCTGACTTAAAAAACTTCAAAGTCTTTTCTCAAAACTTACTCGAAAGCCTTGCCAGCTTCGGCACTTCCATAGAAATCACAATTATCTAATGGTAATTCAGGATTCTTTGGATCATACTGACCAGCTTTGATGCAAGCTGATTTGTAGAATTGGAATTGAATGATATGAGAAACAAGGTACCTGTTGGTTGAAATCGAAAAATAATCGACTGATAATAAACAAATTTCAATCACTCACCTTAAATACTCAACATCGGCAGAAATATGATACTTGGCAGGAGGATCGAAGTCTTTTTCAGTCCTTACAACCGGAGGCTCAATACCGGAGTACTCTTCCCTCAGCTTCCAGAAGGCACAATTCCAATTATTACTTTTTACCTGTCCACGGAACAAAGCCCAACGATATTTGTCCATTGTGAAAGCAAATGGTAAAAATACAACTTTATCCAAAGCTGTGAGAAACAGCTTATTGAGACGAGATTCTTTGTCCACTTTGTAATTCTTGAGGAGACCAATTTTCTCCAAATGTTTTGGCGTAGAAAAAGATAAAGCTAAAACATCTCCAACAGCTTCATGAAAGCCAGGATTTGCACCATTACGATCAAAAATAGAGAGATTCTGATATTGTAAAAAATATTGAATATGTCCTTGTTCGTGATGAATTGTTTCCAACTGTTCTTGGGTAATTCGGGTGCATTGTTTGATACGAACATCGTCGATGCGAGAAAAATCCCAAGCACTGGCATGACAAATCATATCACGGCCATCAGTTGGCTTCTCAATTATACTTTTCTCCCAAAATGTTCTAAAAATATCCATTTTTAAAGAGGTTCATATATAGAAAGTCTTAATCGTGACTTACTTTGGTAGCTTCTTCAAATTCAGGGACTGAAAGAATTCATCAGCCAATTGGAACATTTTCTTAGCATCGTATCCTTGTCGAACCATTTCATCGGTAACGTCGATTGAAGGCTTTTCAGGGAATGGTGAGACAATTTTGGCAATGTTACCCCATTCCTGAGCCCACATATTCCCCAAGAGATGCATTGGAATTGGTCCCTTCTCTGAAACAACCTTATCCCCATAGAATTGACGTAAACGCCATCGAACATAACCATGAATCTGCTCATAAAGTGGACGAATCTCAGAGTAGATATCTTCTAGTTGTTGCTCTATTGTTTCATCTTCATACTCTGCTAACCAAACCTCAGCTCCAGATGTGCAATCTTTCGAAAAAGTCAATTGAAATGTTCCCATAAATATTTTCTATGTAAACTTACTGTTCAATTTAGCAGCTTTTGTATTCAACTCGACATACTTATCGAAACTTTTTCTTGTTGGTGTTCCTGCTTTATCATACCACATCTTCCAATAATATGCCAGTTCTTCAGGATCTCGACTTGTACTTAAAATTTCAGTCAACTCTGGTTCCAACTCCAATTCACAATTCATTCTATCTGTGAAATTGCAGATCCTTACCTTGGCGAAATTTGATTCCATCATCGACAAAACAGATAAATATTCTTTATAATCCTTCTCTGGCAGTGCGGAATAGCCCAAGTCTACCAAACTCTCAAATAACCTCTTCAAATAAGGATCCTTAAAACTTTGCCAGTCATACTTTTTTAAGTCTTGACCAATTTGTTTTATAAACTTGGCTGTATTAGCAGATGCTTCAATTGTTACTCGTTCATTTGCATCGGTTATGTTGGAAGAATAAGCCCAATTAGCTTCAGTATTGAAAATAGAATGTTTATAAAATTCAGCAGTGTGGTTTTGAAGAAATATAGCTGCTTCTTCTTCCGAGTGAGTTGGCAATAGGTTTCTTCCATAACAGAGCTTAATAAAACACACAAAATATTCTCCGAATTTTTTTTTTTAATAACTAATATAATAGTGTATATACTACCCCGAAAGCTGCTGCGAGTAACAGAAGTAACTCCATCACTGTTTAAAGTTGACTACACGAATGAACTAAAAAAACTGAAGTGTATACTACCGCCAGAGCAATAGTTTATTTTTTAGCATCAAGTGAAAGATTGTTAATTCATTTTATTAAAACAAATTTTACTCTGAAGCCTTATCATTGAGTTGTTATGAAATTAACTTATCAGTTCCTGTGAATTTTTGTTTGTAGTTTTGAGATT
The DNA here is from genome assembly GCA_929447395.1 of Epistrophe grossulariae. Lineage (NCBI taxonomy): Eukaryota > Metazoa > Arthropoda > Insecta > Diptera > Syrphidae > Epistrophe > Epistrophe grossulariae. Next base: position 14,618,152 of record OV839567.1, on the reverse strand, counting down.
ATTTTAAAGAAAAACAAATCTCTCAGACTTTGTATATTATTTTTATCAAATTGACAATTATACTTTAATCATTTTCAATTAATTGTCACTCGTGTTTAAATTGTTTTCTTATCTTAATTAGATGTTATTTTTTTTTGGAAAGTAGTATAGAAGTCTCTCAGATGAAGATGACGTCGTCGGAAGAAGATGGGGTATCAAAGGGTACGGTAGTGCCCAACCAAGTCCTGACACTACATACACCCTTTTTACAGGAACAAACTCAGGTGATTTTCGATCTCCTTCTAGCTTCAGTAACAATAAAGTCAGAATATTCAAATTCGGAATAATTGCTTAACTAAAGGGTGATTTTTTAGCTGGTTTGGTTTTGGCAACACTGGTTTTGACAGCTGACGTGTGTTTAGTACCTTGTGTCACTGTCAAACAGCTTCAGTTTGGTTTGCAATTTAACCATGGATCGTCTTACAAATGAACAACGCTTGCAAATTATTGAATTTTACTATCAAAATTCGTGCTCGGTTCGAAATGTTCATCGCGCGCTGCTTCCATTTTATGGTCGGCATTCTCGACCTTCTGAGCAGTCTATTCGGAAGATTGTGACCAAATTTCGCACCAAATTTACTTTGTTGGACATTAAACCACCAACACGTTTACGTACTGTGCGTAGTGAAGAAAATATTGCGGCCGTATCAGCTAGTGTGACAGAAGACCGCGAAATGTCGATTCGGCGCCGTTCCCAGCAGTTCGGCCTGTGTTACAGCACTACGTGGAAAATTTTGCGGAAGGATTTGGGCGTAAAGCCTTTTAAGATACAGCTGGTGCAAGAACTAAAGCCAGCCGACCTACCACAACGCCGAATTTTTGGTGAATGGGCTCTTGGAAAGCTGGCCGAGGATCCGCTTTTTTATCGAAAAATTGTGTTCAGCGATGAGGCTCATTTTTGGTTGAATGGGTACGTAAATAAGCACAATTGCCGCATTTGGAGTGAAGATCAGCCAGAAGCATTGCAACAGCTACCAATGCATCCCGAAAAAGCCACTGTTTGGTGCGGTTTATGGGCCGGCGGCATTATTGGGCCATATTTCTTCAAAGATGATGCGAATCGCAGCGTTACTGTCAATGGTGAACGCTACCGAGCGATGATAACAAACTTTTTTTTGCCCGAAATGGAAGTTCTTGACTTGCATGATATGTGGTTTCAACAAGACGGTGCCACATGCCATACAGCACGCGAAACAAAAAAAAATTCTGAAGAATGTTTATAAATGGAACAATTTTTTAATTTTAGATTTTTTCAAAAACAGTTCAAAAGATTTTGATCAATTTTTCTATGGAGAATGTTTCAAAATGTTTTAAAAGAATTCGTCGCTACAATGCAGAACTAGTCTAAGTCCAAAATTTCAAGATGATTTTTTTTTAACGTCATAGGGAAACTTGTTGTGCTCCTCGCATTTTCTACATATTCTGAATATTCCTACTTGCAGTAGTTCTTTCAGAATTTTAATAATGGAATATAATCATAATGTCGAAAGTTAGCATTTTACGCACTAAGGTTGTTCTTGAAAAATTTGGAAAATGTGACTTAGACTAATGACGAATTGTATACCTACCAAATTTTTTTTTTTGGATTTTTAAAAAAAAGTTTCAAAAATTTTGTTTGAGAACTTAATTATTCGAAAACGACTTAATCGATTTTTTTTCAAACTTGGCACTCAGCAGTTTTTTAACATTATCTTGCATATTTTAAATAAAAATTATTCTAATAACACAAAAATAACGGTACCTCCCATAAAAGTGTTCAAAAACCGGTAAGGAAAATCTCATTTTTCGCAAAAACGACTCCTACGGTTTTGATAAATTTTTGTATGTGAGATAATATTAGTACCATCTACCATACATTTGATTAAAAATGGTATCTCTCATACATAGAACCATTTTTTTGGTTTTCGACTATCTCATTATCTACTGAATCGATTTTAATGAAATTTTTTTAAATATGACCTTCTAATAAGTTTGAATACAAAATTTTCAAAAAAATAAATTTTGGATTTTTAAAAAAAATTTCAAACTTCTTATTTGAAAATTCGATATTTCGAAAATGGGTAGATGATTTTTTGTCAAAATTTTATTTTTAACTCCGGACAAAAAAAATTGTAAAAAATTGTGTAAACATTTTTTTTTCTTAAAAATGTTTTGAAAATATATAAAAATATAAAAAAATATAATATAATACCACTCCAACGATTTTCAAAATTTTTGTTCTCATGAAATTTATTTAAGAAATTAGATGGCATATATATATCGTAGGTGTCAAAACAATTTCAATTGTTTGATCAATTTATTTCTATTGTATATTGATGTATATTGATTTTTTAACAACTTTCAGTCTAAACTGTAATTTCCATGTTCAGTAGAATCTCGAAGAAATGAACGGTTCTATAAGTTGAACAGCTCGGAATGATGAAGGAAATATTTCTACTTTCCATGTGTTCAAAAAGATGAACTGGTTGAAATTTTGAACTCGAAAAGATGAACCACTTTATTCCCAAAATAATTTGTTGCTTTAGTTCCTCCTGAACAGTACTTTGGGGCTTGTTTTGACTTGTTATGTTAATAATATTTAATGTTTTTATTTATAATAATATATCTTCTTCCTCAATCAAATGTTGATGCTCGAAAAGATGAACTGGACTCTGTTTTATACCTGTTCATCTTTTCGAGATTTTACTGTATTATGTTCATATAAATATGTACTCACATAATACTTCCTTAAACTTAACTATACGTTTCAACTAGAAATATAGGCTATATACAGGGCCAGCCTCAGCCAAACTTGCGCCCTGTGCAAGATTTGTAAAAAGCGCCACTTTTTATATTTGCACACATACACACATACACATGGCAAATGGTAGTACCTACATATTTGTTTGCGCAGGATCAGACAACATTTTTTTTATCACCCAAAAAAAAAATGTATATCGCCCAAATTTATATTTTTCCAAATCTTAAGTTTTAAATATCGCCCAAATTTTTATATTTTTCTCAAATCTTAAGTTGGGAATATGAAATATCGCCCAAATTTTTTCAACGTAAATTGTTTTTGTAAAATTTGGGCGTTATTTCTTCAATTTTGGGCGATATTTCCAAAATTTTTTTTTTTTTATTTGGGCGATATTTCCAAAGTAAAATTTCAATGATAAAATAACGGCGGCGCATAAACTGCGAGGTTTATTTTTTGGGCGATATTTCCAATTCTGGGCGTTATTTCCCATTTGATTTTTTAAATTTTTATTTTGGCAGTTCTTTCCTTTAAAAATAAAACAACAACAATTATTGTTCAGAATTTTTTTGGGCGATATTTCCAAATCGATTTGGGCGTTATTGCCTTATACCGATTACATTTTCTTGCTCCTCGTAATGCGCCCCCAGAATTTTGCGCCCTGTGCATTTGCACATCTTGCACATATGGTTGGTCCGGCCCTGCGCATATAGCTAATTTATTTCTTTAAAATCAGATGAATAGATTTAAACTTTTCAGAATCAAAAACCACAATGTGATCGTACATAAGAGCAAGTTCGTGCGATCCAGTCGTATACATTTTTTTATATGATCTAATCTTTCAGAGAAGATAAGCAATACATCAATTTTCTTGTACATGAATTATCTGCAAAAATTATTTTAGAATGCGTATATCTTTATTGCTGGAGCTTTCAATCTCGAAAGAATGCTTAATGAAAAGATTTTTTTTTATAAAGGATACTCGGAGATTATGATGTAAGATAATATGACATGGGAATAATAAGTAGAAAGTGCCTTATCCAGCTAGATATGATAGATAGATTATTCAGCTAATAATCAACTTGAAAATAAACACTCAACATTATAAAAAACAAAATCCAACAAAAATATGATAAGCGTGGGAAGAAAACCCACACTCAGTTCAAACAACTTAACATTTCAAAACAAAAAATAAATAAAATTGAAAATTTATACGAGTATTATATCTCCAACTTTTTACCACACATCCAACCACAAATGAATCTCAACTCATCATCTTCTCCTCAATCATTATTATATTTGCCCCAATTACCTTTGTCATCATCATCACCACAATCTGACTCATTTGCATTTGTAAAAAAAAAAAAAAAAACAAAATACCTAGAAAAGAAACATCAAGGTAAGTAACAATGTTTCCAAAGTTTTCTCCCAAAATAACAAAAATAAAAAAAAATATATAAACCTGACGAACTTGCCCAAGTTCAAGTTGAACGAACTTCTTTAATGGTATTGTGATTGTAATGCATTAAAAAGTGAAACAGCAAACAACATACGGCGATGTCGTGCAAATTATTATACCATGACGCCCAGGCTTAAGTTCAAATTTACACTTTCTACAAGAATGCTCATATAATTAAACAATCAAAATAATCAAGACCCTCACTGCAGTCATTAGCGGTAAATACATGTTTATACGTATACAACCATCTCTATGTACCCACCTATCTAGTATACATATATGTATTTACCTTATCAGCTTTCTATACGAATTGTTTAGATTTTCACCAATCATAAAGTGCCTTACGGAATCTAATAGTGATGGTAGGTATAGCTCCAATGCAAGAAGCTTAAAGTGTGTCATTGCACCATAATGGGGCGCACAATTGCAGTTAAACTACCTGAAAGTATTTTTGGTTGAGAGTGTAACTTTACTCAATTTACCATGACGAAGACTAACTACGACTATCCAAACGACTGCTGCGCCGCTGCAGCTCCGCGACGGACTCATAAGTAAGTAACACACAAAGTACAATATCTTGTGTTCCAGATAGAGACCCATAAGATCTGAAACCATATAGCAATAAAATAACTTCGATTTAGTTAAACTGAAAACTTGTCAGCTGCTTTGGCTACCAGCAAAGTAGTTACAACCTGGTAAATGGTAGCAAAGTCATCACAAGTTGGTAAGACCCGCTCAGTCTTCGTTAAACCATTCGCGCGTGTGGTAACAGAAATTTTGTTTTTATTTAAAACGAACTTCCGATAGTATAGTTTTGTTGCCTTGAAGACATCGCATTGGGGAGGAGAAGAAAAAAAGAATAATAATATCTTCTCTCATTTAACCTGAAAAATTTTCGAAAGTAGTCAAAGCAGCAAGTCACATATTATGAATGACGTGAGTGGAGAATTAAGATTTTGCCGGCTCTTGGTTAAATTCATTTAATAATTAACTTTCCCTCTTTATTTTTGTGTTTTGTTATATAGTACAACAATTTTGAAGCAAAGAACTCTTGCTGATAAATTAGCCGCTAATATATAATTTAACGTTTTTTTTACCTTTGATTTGGAGAAGTTGATTTGGAGTGTTTGTGCAGGAGAACCTGTTTTATATTCAATTTTTATGTGTATATTAAAATTTTAATGATTTTTTTTCTTAAGATAAATTAAAAAAAATTGATGAAACTCACTCAACAAGGAGTAATATAGGAGACCTTGAATTACTAAATATTCGCGTGGACATATTAATAACATAAAATATAGTTGCTCCCAAAAAAAAAAAACATGATTAGAAGAAATCCGGTTTGAGAGAGTAATCTGTATAAATATGAATGATCTTGAATGAGTTTATCCTTGAACTTTATATCATTTATAAAGAGTTTAACTCAATTTAATATTGTTTTGAGTGGAAATATTGAGTGAAATATATATGGGAAAAAAATAATTGCTAGCCCACAACACATCTTCTTCTGATAATAAATTGAGTGATTGTTTTTTTCTGACTGATGAGTTTGAGTTTATCTCATATAAAGTGTTTTGAGTGAAATATTTTTGTTTTGTTGTTGAGAATTTCATCTCAAAGATGATGATGATTTTTTTTCATTTTAAACAAAATAAAATATATCTACAATCTTGAATGATGATATAGTTTGACAACGTGTTGTGATAATAAGTCAAAGCAAGGTTGCTACTCTTGTCGTTCAAACCAATATCTGCTACTATTATCTACTAATTTTTTTTTTTAATTTTTGTGTGCTGCGTAATATCAGGTAAAACTTCCAATAAAATAAATTTAAGATAATTTCTGTGACTTTTTTTCTGCTGGTCAAGGGCAAGTTGTGCTGCATTTTTTGTGTTTTTATTTAAAACAAAATTAACATTTTAAAGTAGTTTTTTTTTTTTTTATTTTAATTTTGTCGGTGGGTCTATAAATTTTGTTAATGTCCGTATATGTTGTGTGATTTCGACACATCACTCAAATCTCAAAGTTAACAAAAAAAAAAAATTAACAACAAAATATATGTGAGATGACTCTTTTTTTGTGTCGTTCGCATCATGATTTTAATCTTTTGAGGCAGAAATGGAAAGTTATTTCACTGAAAGTTGTGTTTATATATTATAATGTGTGACTTTTGAGTTATGTATCTTAATTTTGTACGCACGAAATTTTATCTACATCCAATAAGTCACGGTTTAAAAAAAAAGTGCCATCTTTTTCGGTAAAATTGTTTCTTCATTTGTATGTGAGGTGAATTTATAGTTAAAAAGTTTATACATTCTGTTTGTATTAAAAAAAGCAAATGAATCAGTCAATCTTCATGGCTAATGATGGTATATCTTATATATGAGGTGTTCGATTGAGGCCCTCATTAAGAAATAAAGAAGTAATTTAATTGAAAAAGCATGTTGTTGTTCATTATAATTTGAATATCTTTAATAGTTTCCGTGTTCAATTTGTTTATAATGTTTTGTAATTAAATATAAATATACACACAACAATCTATTCAAAGCCAAATAATTGTTTATTTCATTGACTTAAGTTCATTTTTGAGATAAGAATCATTGAATAATTTTATTTCCGTAGTTAACGGCTAATGAAGTAACAGATCATTAAGATGAAATTGTTTATTTTTTTAAAGCTGCTGTGTAGGCAAATGATTGTTGATATTAATGAAAGTACTGAAGCAAAAAAAAATTATATAAAACAAAAATCGTTAAAAATGTTTACTATAAAGTTATTCGTTTATTAAACATTAATATAAAAAACTAAGTTGATGAATTGAAGAAATTTAAACTAACTTGAAATCAAATTTTTAGGTGGAAAAGAAAAAAGAGAATCTTCTAAAAAGATGTCCATCGAAAACTTGCAAGAATGTTTATGCAAAATGATATTTTATAATACGAATTTTATGTTTAAAACAATATTATTTAAATGCCATCCATTCCTCTCACTCTCTTGCACCATCCAATCGTTGTCCAATTGCAGCAAATTCATAGCAGATATATATTTTGTTGTAGAATTTGAATTTTTACGGGGATTGTGTCATGTTAAGACTCTTGACTTAAGGTATATTCCTATGAAAAAAAAATCGCACGGTCTAAGAAACGGTAACTGACGAGCCCAAAAATACCCTCAGCTCATCCATAGAAACTCTAGATACACCAAACCGAGTCGTTAGAAGGCTTGCTCAAATTGCAATGCAAACAAAATGCATTTTGTATTAAAAAATTGTATTAATGCAAGTTGAAAATTGTTTGCATTAATAAAATATTTTAATGAAAGTTGAAAATTATTTGCATTAAAAAAAATTGAATATAATTTGAAATTTTTTGTTCATTTAAAAAAATGCAAATTTAGTTCAAAAATTATTTGCATTAAAAAAATTGCAAATTTTATTCGAAAATTTTTTGCATTTAAACAAAAAAGCGATTTTAGTTCAAATATTATTTACATTAAAGAAAAGCAAATCTTATTCGAACATTTTTTGCATTATAAAAAAATGCAAATTTTGTTGGAACATTTTCTGTATTAAAAAAATGCAAATTTTGTTAAAAAAAAATTTCTTGCATTAAAAAAAATCTAAATTTTATTCAAGCATTAAAAAAAAATGCAAATTTTATGGTAACTTTTTTTTCATTAAAAAAATGTAATTTTTTTTCGAAAAAAAAGGGAATTTTTTTCAAAAAAATCCAAATTATTTTTACATTGCATTAAAATTTTCTTTTTAATACCAAAAATGCATTGCTACAACCCTGGTCGTTAGTCAAAAATACTGATAGAAGTATAAATTTAAGCCAAATGATAATGCACTGATATTTTGAAAAATGTTTACATATTTTTTATTGGAAATATCAATAGCTACTAATCATAAAAGACATTATTCAAAATGGCCACCATTTGCCTTAATACACGACCTAAGACGCCCTGGCTAATCATTGATCCAAGCACGTACCTCATATGCATTGGAAAATCGTTCACTGCACGGGCAAGGGTTCGATTGACTCAATATTTGGATGCCTACTAGAACAGGCTATTTTCTCTAAAACGGACCACAGTTTGTAAGGCAACCCAGTTGTCCAGACTACTAGCTGGCAACTTCACCATAAAATACCCATAACAACGCTTGATTCCGAGCGGTCCCAAGGTCCCAAAGATATCACGTTCTCCAATGTTTAAAATGTTCGTGCTGTTCAAAAATATTCTATATAGCATTGCATTCTTTAAGGTTTCGTTGAGAAGTTTTCGAAGGCGGGGTGATACTTTTTCAAAATAATGAACAATTGTACAAGTGGTACCACATATGATCATGGTAAAGTGGTTGTGACTGGCACGCCACACCATAGGTCTGGGGATCGAATACCAGACTATAATCCACCTAAAAACAATTGTTATTTTTTTAGGGGTACTGCATCTTGCAAGGAAGTGACAATTCCTCAGAGAATACATACCTTTTTCATGCAAAAATGCGTCTCATTTAAGCTCTTCAGATTTGAAAACTAAACCTATGTGCATATTCGAATGATTGAGAAAAGCATAACTATTATGCCAATGGACAATTTTTATGTTCATTAAAGCTAAGTATACAGTTCTTCTAAACAAAAAAAACCAATGCATTTCTTATGGGAGAGATTTTTCCAGAAAAAAAATGTTTTTCATTTCACCATAGCCATCCGAGATGTAAACCAAAATCGAAAAAAGAAATTTTATACTCACCACGATTTCTTTTTCGGGCAAAACAATGTGCATCCCATTGTTTTGGCGGAAAAAACTTACAATTATTGTCATTTGTGTGTCAGTCAGATATCTTAGTACTGTAATTTTTTTTTGTTCTGTAAACTGTCGCAGGAAAGAGAAAATTGTAGTTCCACCGCAGACATTTTTTCATGAAAACATTTTTTTTTTTCACCACTTATTTTTTTTATCAAAAAGAACTGTAACTTAGCTTAAATATCAAATATTTTACTATAGAATATATCGATATTTTTTCAAAAAAAAAAAAAATAGGTGTGTTTTATTTTCAATCCCAGAGAAAATTAGTGGAAAACTAATGACATCGGAGATTAGAGACGCCATCACAGAAAAAAAATTCAGTTTCCATACAAACTATCGATAACGAGTAGATAATTTACGTCGGTAATACGGCCCCTGTATGCCGTAAAACGAAAAGGATCGAACGATATCGTTTTGACATATCCATCTCTATCACATCTAAAGCGATAGATATAGGGAGAGCTATTGCCAAAATGATGTCATTCGATCGTTTTTGGTTTACGGAATCAGGTTCCTGTTCTTCTACGCGCTTAAGTTAAGCCCCGTAGTAAAGTTAAATGTTTGGATTTAGTTAAGCCCTTTGGGAATTAGTTGTTGCTAAAATTAACATGTAAATTTTATTTAGTCACAAATCGTTTTTTCGTCCAATTAACTTCGGGCTTGAATAAAAGAAACGCCTACTTTCTATTAAGAATTATATTTTTTGTTAGCCAAAAGTATTTTTTACTTAAAAAAAAACAAATAAATTTGTATATTTTTTTAAGTTATAAAAATATAGCTTTTTAGTCGTCTCATATAAAACCTGATATGTACCACAATTTAAAAATTCATCACAACCTTACTAAACAGACGAATAATTCATAAAATATTTATGTTTGCAAAAAATTAGCCAGTTATCATTTCATAGATTTATAAATTTTTTTAATATTGACGAAGCAAGCTGCGTAGTTAAAGAAATTATCTATTTTTCTATTCATATTTAATTTTATGAAGATTTTATATATTCATATTTATTCAGAATTTAGAATAAGGATATTCTATGACATTTAAAAAAATTAACTAATAGCCAGACACATTAATATGAAAATATACTCGTAAAAATAGTTAAATCCAATCAACATAATCGAATATTCCAGTTTATTTGCTTTTGCTTTTTTAAAATGGAATGGTAAATAGGACTGTATGGTATTAGCATTCAAATCATAAGTTTTAGTTTTTATAATATCGATAATTATAAACTATCAGTGATAGTATCGATACTATACAAAAATTATTGATATATGTAGGTTCTATCAATGTTTGACCAACACCAATGCAAAAGCGGGTTATATTTAATTCAATTCATTTAAATTAATATTCTTTAGTGCAATATTCAAAAAGATCATCGAGAAATCCATAACTTTATTATGATCATTTCTTAATTTGTTTTTCAGTTAAAGTACGTACAGCTTTTAAAAGAAATCTGAGAGCTGAGAAATAATCTTTCTAGTGAAGCAACTAAAATTATTCGTATATATAAAATTCTTGTTAGTTCCAAAAACTCTGCCAATCGTCACTAATTATTTTTAATAAAAGAATTTCCGCCAAACCTTATAAATAATTACATAAATTAAATAAGATAAGTCAACAAGGATAATATCTTAAAAGTTTGTATTTTGCTTAGTTGCAGAAGAAAGCATACGATTTTCTTGAAAACTTGGTATTTATGTAATGGTTTTTTTTTTTTCTTAACATTCTCCAGCTGTATTTTGAAATTTTTAATAGTTAAACATAATGTTAGAAAAACTTATTTTCTTCGAAAATAGATTGTAGTGGTTTAAGTTGTTTTGCAGTCCCTAAACTATATATATAAGCAAGGGTAGACTGGTGGTCAAAGGTCCTCCCGGGTCTTTAAGAAAGTGGGCCAGAAAAAAGTATAATGAGTAGAAGGAGTGAATAAAAATTAGCTTCGAAAATGATGATCCAAAATTTTATCGTTGTGTAATTGAAGCCATAAATAGTCTGTTTCGAAATTTCTATTATATATTTGAGTTACCTAACAAAAATATTACTTGATTTTTGAAAATATTACTGCAATAACAGCTGCATTTTTGTATCCACATGATCTGATCTGAATCAGATCCCCATAATAAAACAAACAGGATCACAGTGACAGTCAGGGTATAAATCCGTCTCTTTTTGCATTGTGTTTGCATGTGTTTTATGTTTTTGTTGGCTTTTTTCTTTGCACTTCAGTTTACACTACCTTACCATAATAATAATAGAAATAGATCAAAAAAAAAAAGAAAGCAGGATTACATGTTGTTTTTGTATTTACATGTAAAAATTTGATTCTGATCAGATCATGTGGATAATAAAATGCAGCTAATGTAAATTTTAATAATTGATATTTCCATTTTCTAGCAAAACTTCGAAGTTACATAAAGCAACCGAAATATTATTGTTGTTCTTTTCTATTCTGTCTCTGCGGTCCTGAAATTTTGTGTGAAAGCTTCCCCTTTAAATGAATTTAAATAATATTCTAACAACCAACAGGATATAAAGTTTACTAAGGGGCCAGTTATAGCTTTCATTGAAACTCATCATTTAAAATTTTAATTTCTTATATTGAGACACTTTGGAAGCAAAATCAGTAAATATTTTGATGCCAGTAAAAAGCTGATAACTCAATTATTATTTCTAGTCAAAAAAATATTTCATTTTGGCCCAACCTTTCACATAAAATGAATTCTAAAATTTTAATGATCAATGGTAGGTAGTTCAATCATTGAAATAAAGAAATTCATTTCACTTGTTGACTTGGGCCAAAACGATAATAATAGTTAAGTCTGTAGCTTTATATTGGCATCAAAATAATCACTGATTTTGCTTTATAAGTGTCTCAAAACTTAAAATTTAAATTTTCAATGATGAGTTTCAATGAAAGCTATAACTGGCCCCTAAAAGTTATTTGGGTTACCCAATCATTAGGTTACCAATGTGGCCAAAATAGCTCTATATTTAGTGTGGGAGCTCCAACTATAGTTTCGTTTAATGTGTCGAGAGGACTGTGAGGGCCCTTCTGGGGCTACAACAGATCAATAATATTTAATTAGTTAGGGCCCCATCAGCTAAACTATAGTTTTCGTTAAAATAATTATATAGCGTCTCAACAGATTTATCCTCATTGTTGAGGCCCCTAACAGAGCTGCGCGGCTTTCCTGAGATTCCTTAGGGGACACAAGAGCTGAATATTTACTATGAGGCCCTTAGAAATCCAATTTTATGAGAAAGTTTTCTTTTAAAAGAACAAAAAGTACTACTACTACTTTCATGCTTTTTTTGTTCTCGCAGAGTGACCCATCGGGAAAAATTCCGGTTGCCCGGTGGCTCAGTCCGCCCCTGTATATAATTGTAGCACACTATAGAACGCTTAATAAAATAGCTAGAGAGTCGCAATTGTAATGATTCTAAGAGATTGTGTTCAAGACAGATTTAAGTCAATAATTCTTACATCTACGATTTTGGCAAAAAAATTTAATTACTATAAGTTTTTTGGTATTGGTGAAAATATTTTCAAAAATCTTTTAAAACGGTAATCACAAACAATATTTTGGTTTCCAAAAACAACATATTTACATTTTTCTCTTGGCTGAGACTTTAATTTGATTTAGTAAGCTAAAAGAAGACAAAAATATAGTGCCGGGCTTAAGTAACGTAGTAAAAAATTTTGATTTTTTAAATATAAATAACAAATGAGTTTGCCTTTTTTCATTGTTTTTTTTTTTTTCAAACAATGAAGATAAGCAAACCGTTCGTTAGCTAGAAATGATAAGAGAGGAGGACCCTTTTAAGAATATTTTGATTGCAAATTTAATTGAACTTAGTTGAACTTAAATAAATAATTTAAAACAAAACAAACAAAAATAAAGATCAAGATTCCGCCGTACCAAAAACAATAAACAAAATTTGGTCAAAGTAAACAGAAATAGAAGACGCTGTATAATGACTATAATGATTAATACAGTAAAACCCACTTGAGAGAAAAACCCGCTTATCTGAAAAACTTTTTTCATCCCCGAATATTTATCGACCAATTACCTATAAAACACTCCGCTTGAGAAGAACTTTGCTCAAGTAAAAAACCCTTTAACATTTTGCCGTTTTTCTTAAGGGGGTTTTACTGCATCTAATACAACATATAAGGCAACTCAATCAAACAAAAATATTTGATCAGTAAACTTTAGTAAAATTAGACTTTAACTTCTGACAGATCAAAATTTGGATGGATAGGTTTGAGTACTCTAAATTTTGAAGAAGACCTTTGATTGATTGTAAGATGAAATGCGCAATATTCAGGAATAGAATTTATAAAAATCATATTTCAAGTGCAATAAATTTTGAAAAAAAACGTCGTGTCTACAACTTTATCCCAAATTGTGCCCAAGTTTTTCTTAAAACTCTTAAAGATCTTACAAAAAAGTTTAAAGATTTTTTACTTGCTCAATAGGGCAAGTATTCTAAAATTCGAACTTAACACTCCAATGATGAGAAGTCTAAAAAAAATTATTTTCGTCATACCGTTTGCTTGTCAGTTCGTCTGTGCGTCCGTGCATCGACTGTAATTTGAGTTAGAGATCATTTTTTTGTGATTCCTTAGAAGGGGACTTCGAATTTCTGTTTTAGTTTATCTAGAAACGGTAGCTGCCATCCAACGATTTAGGTTTTTTTTTTAATTTTCTCGAAAACGGCTCTAACGATTTTGATTAAACTTCGTACATGTATTAATGATGACCAAAGCGATTTCAGAAAAACTGCGTTTCAAGTATTATGGAAAATTGATTTCGACATTTTTTGATTAAATTGCCTTATTTTTGTTTAGTTATTTACGTAAAGCTTTTTATTGGCTTAACCAATTTTGTTATAATTTTGGAATTTGGTGTGTTTGCATAGCTTAAACAATATTAGCCGCGTTTTATTATCCACAAAGATCCATATGGATCATCCCATGAAAATAAAACTATATGGGTCCTAATGACAACAATGTTGTATGCTCATCTCTTTTTTTCGTATATTTGTTTATTTTTCATATTTTTTTTTTCTGTACACTATACACTTTGCACTACCTTACCATTCCCAAAACCACAAAGCCATCTTCCCGCCAGAGTAAGAACTTCTTTTCGGTACTTAAAAATAGATCTATAGAAACAAGGCTTGATCCCAAGTTGTTATTGTATTACGTGTTAAAAAATTATCCCGATAGATACCTAATAAAACGCGGCTATTGTAGGTATTGAAAATTTTTGAAAATAATTTTTTAAGCAAAAAATCCATTTAACAGTATTTTTGATTTTTGTCTTTAACATGAGGCTACATTAAAGATGTTAACCACAAGAGCAAATTCGTGCGATCTAGTCATGCATTTTTTTTTTGTAACGGGCGAAAATGGGTCCAATTTTGTATCCCAAAAGGGATGCTTTGGAAAATGATATCTTTAAACATAGGAAACTGATATTATAAATGTATGCTTGCTTATGTATAAAAATCAATTTTTGGTCTAGCTCCAATTTTAATCTTCACATTTTTTTTTGTCAATAAACTAATTTTGAATTTCCCCCTTTTGATCTCTTTCACCAATTTTTTTTTAAACATTAGCCCTGGTCAAATTTAAGGGTATACTATACTTTTTCGGAACTGGGGTTGTTTTAAAATTTACATAATTTTGTTTTATTGATTCAAAGTAGCTTTTAATGGTCTTTAGTCCTACAAAAATTGGCGTTTCGTCCCGGCCATATTAGTTGGACCCATCAGTTGACTAGTGAGGACCTTGTCAATATGCCGTTAAAAGCTATTTTAAATCAATAATTCAACAAGTCCAAATAAAAAGTAATAACGTAGATGAAGATAATTAGAAAACTACTTCTGTTTAAGTGGAGCGATTGAATATATTTCAATTTTATAAGTTCAAGTGACCTCAACTCCAAAAATTGCGTTTCGCCCAGGTACGACAGTTGGGCTTATCAGTTATATGCTGTCGTACCCAATTCTAAGACGCGAATTATGGTGAATGTAAAATTCACAGTATATTATTCATGCTGTGAGTTTTATAAGAGTCGGTAAGCTTCGAACATAATTCGCGTTTTAGAAGTATCTGACTGATGAGCCCAACTGTTGTACCTTGAACAAATAAAATAGTGCTTTAAGTCTTCTACTTGGCATATGTAATTCTGTAGTATATAGAATTTGTTTTACTAAAAAAATGTTGTTTTATTTTTTTTCTCATAAGTGGAAAATTTAATGGGTACCGTCAGTGTCCCCTTATAAGAGAGTTTACTGTATAAATATGTTTAAGGTACACCTGCACCTAAAACCCACTTTTTTCTAATGCTAGATTACTTGCTTGCTAATTAAATTAAATTTTATACAAATTTGCAGTTTTTTATAAAATTTAATTTATTTTTTCACATTCTTAGATACTATTTCGAGGTCATTGAATATTGAAATTAAAATAAATTTCACAAGACAATAACCCATATATAAAGAATTGTAGTTAATCTGGTTTCAGCTACTGCATTTCACTTTTTTTTAAATTAATAAATAAAAATATTCGATTTTATTATTATTAAAAATTATAACTTTTAAATAGCTTGATTTACATGTGTTTTTTTCCATACCAAATTAAAATATTTTTCTGATTCAAAAAGAGGAATTTTAATGACATCTCTTAGTCAAAACAAGAAAAAAAATTTTATTATTGTATATTAATGATTAATTTAGTATACTCACTTTTTTGATTATCATATCATTGTTACATTTCCATTTCAATATTTTTACCTCAATCAACTTTAATGATAAATAAATTAAAAAACAAAAAAAAATACAATTCGACTAAAATGTTAAGTATTGTCAAAAAAAGAGGGTTTTTTTTTTAATGAATTTTTAAGTTTAAAATTAGACACCACCTAAGGCAAAATTAAATTATCTCAATGTAGGTACATTATAATGTAGTTAAAATTTTAATCGTACCTATATACTCTAGCTTAAGGTGTTGTTTGAGTTGAGTTTGAAAAAAGATTTTTGTTTATTTAACTGGCCTTAACCTGGACTCGGTAACTAGTTAATCTTAGAATAATTATACACCAGATAGGTTTGTAGGTATAGGAATTAATCTTGACTAGCATGTGCTTGCATATATGATATCAAACAGAGCAATCAAAAATAATAAACAATTCATGTTTAAAAGTCAGTTGAAATATGATTATATAGTTGGGAAGGTAAAGTTGAATTTTATTTAAATTTATGTTTTATGTTGAGAACAATGAAGGATTGAAAGTTTAATGATTATTTCGGTCCTTCCAATATTGGACTTAAGCCGAAATAAGAGTTTAGTTTTTTGAAAAAGTAAAAAGTCAGCTCAGCAAAATGTCTACTATCAATTAATATATGTAAATAAAAATGTAAATGTTTTTTTGTTTCTAATCGAAAATCTCCGAAAGGACTTCAACGATTTCTTTGAAATTTTAACAAACATTGCATTCAGATACACGAGTGTTTAGATATATGTACTTTTTTTCTCAAAAAAACAGCATAAAAGGAACAGCTTCTTTACTGAGATTGCAGCAATCACAGATACATACTCAAATAGGACTACTCAGAAAAATTTCTCAGTTTTGATGTCAAAATTCTGAAAACAAATTTCGAATTCGCTTGCTCAAACTTTAAATATTTATAGGGTGAAATGCGGTAAAAAATTTAATTGGATTTTCAAAATTCTTTTTTGCTATATCTTTATTATAACCCAAAGCTCTCACGCAGGTGTTCTCAATGAACAAATGTGTGAAATAGGGTTAATCCAGTAATTTGTCACTTTATTGTATATGCTTATAAGACTGATAAAAAAAAATAGTAAAAAGAAAGTTAATTCTTTTTTTCGTAAATTCACCTAAGAATCCGATGACGTAAAAACTAAAATAAAAGCTTTTTCTTAGAAAAAACTAGTTTTTGTTATTTTTGATTTTCTCAAAAACTACAAAACATTTCAACATCCGGTTTTATGTTTTTGATCAAAAATTAATAAGAACATGGAATATTAGAAAAAAAAATAATACTTAATAACGTAAAATTAAAAAAAAAATAGTTTTAAAAAATAAAATTTATTTTTCTTCAAAATTTTGACTTTGAAAATTTATTTTTCAAAAACTATTCACTCGAACAACTTGATTTAAAAACAAAATTAAAGAGCGGATTTCTGGCTTTTCATAATGCCATAACATGACTCTGTAGGAGTTACCGTTTTTTTTTCATATCTTTTTTCTGTTTTAAGTGTTTTTTTTTTTTGAAAATTGCCCCTCCCGCCTAAACGGGGGGAAATAGACCCCCCTCCTGTACGATTTTTGTCTTGTCTTTTTGCACACCTTATGCAAATCACCCTGTATATGTTTGGCTTTACGACTTAATATTTTCATGATTAAGCAATTTATAGGGTGAAATGGGGTAAATTCAAAGAATAACGTCCGATTTACAAATTTCTTTATTATTTGGTTGAGAGATTTTTTTATTTAACAATTTATAATTAGGTTAAATTGGTTAAAAACAAAAAATATTAATAATGCTTACATTGAAAAAATTAAAATCTTGTGGGCAATAAGAACTGTTCCGACAGAGGTTGCGGGCTTCGGAAGCTCAGCGAATCAGACAGAATGGGTAACAGCTATAAGAAATCTAATAAAATTTCGACTCATGAATAACTTATGAAATCCGTAATATTTGACCACCGCACTCATAAATACGAAAAAGGGGATCGCTTGAATTCTCAACACTTAAAACGACTTTGACCACAAAACATCGAACATTTTTATGCCTCGAAACCAACCATACCATATCAGTGAGTTAAAATGTCTTTTTCAATTACACAACATTACTTTCCAGACTGTTATATGTAATTTCGCAAAAATAGTATAAACTCACTATAGGTATTCGTCATATTAACTTGTTGGCCAAGATCTCCTTCAGATAAATGCGATGAACAATTTATACGGTTAGAGGTTATAAAACAATTGCTTGTTGTATTATTTTTTTTTTCTTTTTGTTGATGAATTGTATTTGGTTCTGATGAAGTGATTTCGTTTGTTTAACATGCACCATCAGTAACCAGCAATTACTTAAGACCAATTTGCACACATGGCTCCTTATACTTAATTTTTCATTTTTTACTGATGTACTTGGACTGAATTCCAATTTTATATTGAATGATATCTATAATTTTCTTTGACTTGTGCGTTAATTGTTTTTTTTTATCTTACAGATTCCATGAGCTTTTTATGATATCTAAACCTTTTTAATAAAATGAATTCCCTAAGAATACTAATTTTTGCGGTAAGTTTGTTTGTTTGTTTTTTTTTTATTTATTTAACTCAACAAGAATATCTTTTCTTCGCAGATTTTGGTCATTTCGACAAATCAACAAAACCCAAATGATCCAAATGTCGTTGCTGAAAAATTCCTTAATGAAGTCAATCAACGCCTGACTGGATTGTATAACAATCAAGTTGAATATAATTGGCGAGAAGAAATTACCGATCCAAAGGAACTTCCAGAAAGTCTAGAAGATCCAATTTTCCAAACAATGGATTACATTAAAGGAATTGCAAATCAAGTTTCTAAGCTTAAACGAGCAAAAATAACAAATCCTTCGTTAAAAAGACAATTAGATCAAATTCCTGATCCTGGTTATGATGCTTTAGATGAGAACGATAAAATGCAACTTCATGAAATTGTTGGAAATATGAGTGAAATTTATAAAAATGTTGGTTTATGTTCGTTTGTAGATCGAAATAATTGCACATTGAGATTGATACCAGAAGTTCAGGAAATAATTGATGATACAATGAATGTTGAAGAACTTCAGTATTATTGGCTTGAGTGGCGAGATAAAACGGGTTCAAAGAGCAAGTATTCATTTGGGAAATTTGTTGAACTTTATAAAAAAACTGCTGCTTTGAATGGTAAGGCTTATATCTATTTCTTCTGAAATTCAGGTATTTCAAATTATTGTTTGTCCTCATTACTTTCTCTTAGGCTACAAGTCACCTTCGGACTTTTGGCTTCGAGACATCGAAGGTGAATCTGGAGAAATCATAGCCACCCTAGATAAGGTCATGTTGATTTTGCGACCATTTTTCCTACAATTCCATGCTTTTGTCAGATCGGCCTTGAGACTTAAATATGGACCAGATTTGATCAGATACAATGAGCCATATCCACAACATCTTGCTGAAAAATTCATTGGAAATTCATATCGTGACATGAATGGCGATTGGAAGATTGATTTGCCTTATCCATCAATTGGTCTTGCTAACATTACAGCTGGACTTGAAGCTAAGGATATAAAAACTCCTTATGGATTAGTTGAAATAGCTGCTAGATTTTATACATCAATTGGAATGCCATCAATTCCACAGTAAGTTTATGATGTGTTCTTTGGGAACTTTTTAAATTTATTTTTTTTGCGTAGAACATTCTGGACTGAAAATGCCAAACCAAAATTTGATGTCGATGAGCGTTTAATGACTTGCTGGTCAAAAACTTGGAAATATTACAGTTCTGATCAAATTAACTTATCCTATTGCCCAATGGCTGATGAGGAACGCTATACGAATATGTTCGAAGCTGTTTCAGATTATTATTACATCAAATCCTATCAAAATCTTCCAACTTTATTTCAAGAAGAACCCTTACCAAATTTTGCTGAAGCCATTGGAAAGGCAATAACTCTTTCGACAACCTCACCAAGATTCTTGGAGAAAATTGGTCTTGCAAATTCAGTGTATAGTTCATATGAAGGAAGGATAAATCGACTATATTTACTTGTAAGCATTTTATCAACACATTTTATCAAAAGTAGTCAAACATTGTAAATCTATTGAAATATACTTCATATAGGGTCTCCGTAATGTCTTCCTGATTCCGATCTTTTATGTTTTGGATAAATATCGAATTGATTTGTTAGATGATCGCATTCCAAATATGGACAATTGTGCTTTTTGGGAGCTTACTGAAAAATTCACTGGAGCTAAACCTCCAGTTCAGAGAAGTCATGATCAATTCGATGCACCATCGAAATTATTGATTGAAGTGGATGATAATTATTCCAGGTTAGAAAATCAATGTTTTTTTTTGCATTTTAATATTGATTTTTGATTATTTTATTTTTAGTCCAACAATGAGTATTCTTTTGCAATTTCAAATATACAAACGATTATGTGAGAAAACTGGTCAATATCGAAGAGATGATCCTGATTATCCACTGGATTTATGTGATCTTTCAGGACAGAAA
Source organism: Epistrophe grossulariae (assembly GCA_929447395.1). Taxonomy (NCBI): domain Eukaryota; kingdom Metazoa; phylum Arthropoda; class Insecta; order Diptera; family Syrphidae; genus Epistrophe; species Epistrophe grossulariae. The sequence goes on along the minus strand of OV839567.1, from coordinate 14,597,794 downwards.
GAAATTGGACCATTGATATTGTAAGTACAAGATCTATTAAAAAGGAAAAAACAACTGCATTAATGTGATCTTTGGAAATGACATATTCTTCAATTTATTATAAATGAGCCTAGATGGAATAGATTTTCCAATTGAATTTCCAGTAGATTTTAGGGATTCCAAGTCTTAAAAAATTCTTAACATAAAACACAGGGATTTTTTGTGGAAAGTTAAAATCCACTTTTGACAGAAATATTCAATTTTATAAAAAATGAACTACTGAGACATTTTCCAAAGTCAATAACACTAATTCATCTTGAAAACGAAAATTTTGTGATGAGAGTTTTCTTAAAGAAATTAATACATCTTAAAGTCATTCTAGTTGTCAAACTCTATCCAAAGGCTAAATTTTCAATGATTTTTAGATCCTCCAAAAAAAAACCAAAAATGATATTTTAGTTTTCGCTTAGAAAAAATTGATTAAAGTTATATTCCATTTAAAAATCTTAAGATGAATATTTAAAAAATAAGGCAATTTTCTGAAAAAAAAAGTCAAAAACCTATTTTCGTTATGGGATTTTTTTTTCAAAAATATAAGAAGCCGGTATGAAGTTTAATCAAAATTGTTAGAGCAGATTTTGAGAAAATAAAAAAAAAAAATGAAATCGTTGTAATGTCTTCTACCCGTTTTAGATTAGATAAAAGAATTAATTTTTTCTCAAAGGAATAACACAAAATTGTTCTGTACCTATAGTTGGAAGCAATCTTTTAGACTTAAGCTCAAATTACAATGAACACAATGAAGCACAGACTGGTGGCCAGTTGATTACACCTCAAATTTTGATTTACATAAAACCAATAACTTGCGTATAGAGCAAGTTAAAATGGGGTACGAAAGATTGCATGTCTATTATATGTCCAATAATACTTCGCTTAATTTAAATAAAAAAAACTCCAGGAGAGTAAATTTTCGGGCCCATTATACCTTTTCTGTTTCGATTTCGTGTTTAACATACTTACGTAGCGTTCAACTCTATCTTACTCCATCCTAAACGCACTGCACTGAATTCCGGATTCACTTAGATATCTCAAACTCTACGGTCTTTTGAGTCTCCTAAAAAGTTTTCTGAGTACTTTTAGCCACTGCAAATTTTATATAAATAAACTATGAAAATCCACATCACTAATTTCAAACCATTTCTTATAAAATTTAGATTTTCGTACGCATATCAAATCGGCCATATTCGCAGTATAATTAAAGAGAATACCAAAAAAAGACCTATCAAAGCTTTCTAGATAGGGTAAATGAATTTTGATATTTTTGTAGCTTTTACTATAATATTCTAGTTTAAGGTTTTTTTATTTTTTATTTACACAAATTGAAGCAACCTAAAACTAAATGAATTTAGCATTGGCTATTTTAAAACAGCTATATAGCTAAAAAAGATCTTTAACTATTGCTAGCTTAAACTTATTTTCATTCACCAAAAATCTAGATTTTACTTTAAAATACAAGTTTTAGTTTTAGCTCTTTTTTTATTCACAAGACGACCCATTAAGTACTTTTTTTTTAATATTCAATGCTCTTACCTTACTATTTACTTAGTAAAAATAGTATCTTTAGAAAAACGAAAGATTGGAGTCAAATAAGGGAAAAATATTTTTATTTTTATTTTCAATTTTATCAAAAACTAGAAGTCACTTAAGTATCTGGTTTTGAGTGTTTGACTAAAAATTAAAAACAACATTATGTATTAAAAAATACAAAAAAGTATGTTAAACCACATTCTTGTAATATTTTATAAGGGTTGCCGTTGTTTTTGGCGTATTTTATTATTAAAGTCAGTTTTTTTTTTAGAAAATTACACTTTCCAACTAAACGGCATAGGCAAATAGTGCCCTTTCCAGGCAGACGGCAGAATTGCCACGTCTTTATTCTTAAGTGGAATATTATAAAACAATAACGACGATGAAGAAAATTAGAAAACTACTTGAACTTTATAAATAGAATTATTTTAAAACTGTTTCAAATAAAATAAAGAATTTTTATATCTATCTCTATCTCCTTCCCATACGATTCTAAGATAATTGATAAAATTGAATTGAAATTATAATTTCAAAATGAGCGCATACTTTTAGCAATAACAGGTGACCAAATCAAATTGAAAAAAAAGTTTTTCATTATAAAATTATACTTTAGTCAAGTTTTAGGGTTCTTAAAAAACATCTTAAAAATTATAAAATAAACTTGCGATTAACAGGCAATATTTAATATTTAAGTCATCAGTTTTATATTGGCATTACAATAGTCACTGAGTTCGCTTTTAAAGTGCTTTGAAATTTCCAATTATGGTTTTCAATGAAAAAGCAATAACTAGCAGCTTAAATAGTCATTTCCCTATGTTTTTTAGGATTATCGGCGTTGAAAAAAATTAAAATAAAAAAAAAACATAAATAATGCCCTGAATGATTTTTACACCATGGGTCTTGTGAATAAAAAAAAAGTTAAAGCTTTTTTTGGAAGAAGCTAAAGCCAACTAGTCATAGCTTTTACTAGCAGCTAAAGCTAGACAGTTCTAGCTAAATCTTTGTTTTATGTGAATAAAAAAATGATAACGCTAAATAGCTTGTGCTAGAAAATTCTAGTTTAAGCTTCGCAATTTAAGCAGTTTGTTTTTTATTCACATGTTTCGACTAGGTTGCTTTAGCTAGCAATGTTCATATATGGACCGAAAGGAAGGTTTTTTTGGATTTTGTTTTGCCACAATCTGTTCTATAGGGTAGGTTTTGATTTTGGGTAAAAAATGTTTTTATCATATCGTCAGCCTCTGCGTCTATACGTCCACTGTGGACCAATTGGTTTCAAATTTGTACATGGGTCGGCTAGCTCCAATAAAACAGTTTTGATATTTAAAAAAGTATAAAGAAAATTGTCTTATTTTTGAGTTATTCTCTAATATTTAACTAACAGTTCGCACAATTTTTTAGTACTTGCTTCATAATTTTCCATTAACTTTGTAATTGTACCTTTTAGTGCCTTATATACCTCCAACGTCTGGATTGAATCGTATATTTAGTTCATGCTACAACTGTCAACAGCAACTAACTGCTTAATACGCTTACATACAGGAGAGCGTTCAACTCCAAGATCTTGTCCTATATCGCATACTGAAATCAAGGTTCACTTAGATATCTCAAATATATCTGCATACTCTGCTCAGGTACTCCTCCTCTACACTCCGTTGAGTCTTCTAAAAAGAAATCAGAAAGCCACTGCACATTTTCTTTTGAAAATCTAAATAAACTATGAAAATCCTCATCATTTACTTCAAACCGTTTCTTCTAAAATTTTAATTTTTTACGCGTATAAACTCGCCCATATTCGCACTATAACTAAAGAGATTACTGAAAATAAGAGCTAGTAAAAGCTTTCTAGACAGGGAGAAAAAATCTTGAAATTTTTGTAGCTTTAACTTTTATATTCTAGTTAAAGCTATTTTTATTCACACAAATTGAAGCTTAGGCTGGGAAAACAAGCTAAAATTAAATGAATTTAGCTTTGGCTATTTAAAAATAGCTAAGACTAAAAAACATCTTTAACTAGCTAGCTTAAGCTTATTTTTATTCACAAAAAATCTAGCTTTTACTTAAAAATCCAAGTTTTAGCTTTAGCTTTTTTTTTTTATTCACAAGGCCCCATAAGTAAAATTCTGTCCATTTTTTTTTTCACAATCTAATACCTACAATTTTTTTTTCTATATTTTCAGAAATGCAATGTCACTGGGATCATCAAAGTCTTGGAAAGAAGTACTTTACATCTTAACAGGTGATAGCGAATTGGATGTATCAGGATTTTTAGAATTCTTTAAACCACTTTATGGTTGGTTACATTCAATTAATCAAGCTAATAAAGCAGAAGTTGGCTGGATTGAATCAAATCGTAAGTTTTTATTTTCATAATATAATATTTAATATGTTTCCTATATTAATACAAGCTTTTTTTATATTTATAGAATGCGTTTGATAGACAAAAAAAAAAGCAATGAACCAAACTACTAAACTACTACCTTCATTAGTTTTAATTAAATGAGAAAACAAAATTGATGTACATTACATTAGGGTATTTTTTTTAGTTTAAGAATAATTTATTCATTAAGAAGAATTTCGATAAGAAGATAAAATAAAAGAGTATATAGAAATTTAAAATCTCATTTTTTTTATCAGATTTAAAAAAATTCATAAGAGTATGCCTTAAACATTATGCAATTGAACTATCATATTTAAAACATTCCTGTCTCTACAAAACCCAGGATTTTAAGACTGTTTTTTAAAAGAAATTTTTAAACTCCTTGGGAAAACTGTCGAGAATAGAATTATAATAAATACTCTAGAGCTGTAGTCACAACGAATGTCAGTATAAGGCCATCACCAAGAGGAGACTGAAAAGCAGAAAAGCAAAAAAGCAATTTTCCAACCTCAATGTATACTTATATTGTAAGATAATTTTGTCAGTCCTCACTTAGACTATTCAACGCATCAGCTGGAGGTAACATACTTCCGGAATTTCCTTAAAAATAAGCTGATAATAAAGTCCACTTGTATACAGCTATAGCCATTGTGTTAAATGGAAATCATTATGTATCTACCAAATTAAGGAACAAATATTAGAATCAAGCTCTAATTCTTTCATCCTTATGAGTCTCAGGTCATTTTTGTCATAAAAATGTAGATACTTGTCCTTAAACTGCAGAAATTAACAAGTTTTTTTATGGTTATCTAAGAATAAGGTCCATGCTGACAATAAAACAGCAATTCAACAACCAAAGAACGAGAAAATAAGGCATATTTGTCAGATAGACAATCATTTATACATCTGAGATGTCATTAGCCGCGAATGCAAGAATTCATAATTTTTCGTATTTTTGTTGGTTGATTTAAATACAAATAAAAAAAAATAAAGAAATTGATCTTTCTTGATGCGAATGAATTGTGATTTCAAATTGACTTGTTGGCAATTTTGTTTGTCATTCTTTTGAACAAAATCTTCATGTATGTATGTATGAGGCATATGGTCACACCAATATCGAATAGATACGGAACATGAATATTCAACTAAAATGGCTTTTACCAACGTTTTCATTATCTAGCTCTCCAAAAACTTGAATAAATGGAAAGCAAATAGAGGGACGAAAGGATAGCCGAATATAATTGTTCTGGAATAAGAATTTGAACCTATTTTACAAACACAATTAGATTCCAGATTATTTTACAATTCATGTTCACATTCAGCCTTGTTGTAATTATCCCCGAAAAAATATTTCACCTCACAAATGTTTGTTCGCCCTGAATTTTAATAGCAATTTCGAGTTTTATCTGCTAAAAATAAGTAAAAATTTAGGCAATCAATGGCATTCCATATCGCCCTAAAAGAAAGTTCGCAGCAAGGGGAATTTTTTCGAACATAAATTTTCTGGTGAAGATCACAATAGACAAAAAGTGAAATGTCTGAAATGAAATGAAATTTTCTGCGTGGAATTTTGGTTGATGATCACAATAGACAAAAATAATCACAATAAGGCTGATTATGTAATTATCTCATATTTATATACATTTATCAATTAATTGTAAGCCATACATTGTTTTTAATAAAAATTAAACGTTAGACAGACTTTGGGAAAACTTGAACTGTGATCATCGCAAGACACATTGTTGAGTATAATCAGAATTTATATGTATTTCTCTTTAAATATTGCATTCATCTGTAAACGTTTCGATTTTTGTTTCTTTTCTTTTTTTTTTTTTTGCAATTATTCAACCTTAAAATGCGTGCTTATGTTTTCATAAACATAACTGTAAAAATTAATAATCTTCTATTTATGTAAAGTTTTTTTTTTTGAATAAATTTGTGCTTGTTATTTTTGCTGCAATATGTAATGCGATAGCAAATATTATTTTTATTTGTTAATTTTACTCAGTAGAAAAAAGTTAAAATTATTATTTTAAAACCCCTATACATATGCAATGGAAATAAGTTAATCTCTTCCTTCGACACAAATAAATCCTAAAAGAAATTTTTAGACCTGAATCAGTCTTCAATTTATTTAATTTTCAACAAAACAAAATACTGTCAAACAAAAGAGCTGAGGTTCAAACTATTTTTTTTTTTAATTCAAAATAAGCAACAAAAATCAATAACTTTGGATTTAGATATTTCATATCTTGCGTGCAGGCTAAATATACTTACAATCAAGAGAGAAAATAGTTAATATACGAATTTAATTCGCACAATTTGTGAATTAAGTTAATTAAGCAAGACTTTTGATTTCCAAATGGGTTTTGAATTTTTATAAATTCTTATATCTGGTTAAAGAGAAAATTGAATATAAAGATTTTCAAGTTAAAACCAAATATGCTGCATTCCAAACAAAAGAGCTGAAGTACAAACCTTTTTCCGAATAAAATAGCGTATGACGAAAATGCTTTAACAACATTCTAAATCGTTTAAAATTTTGCTAAAATCTATTTTTTATGACAACCTAATAAAATATATTATTTATTTTGATACAAAATTGTAATTTTATATTTCTAAATAAAATTCAAAACATGTATGTTCATGAAACAAATCACAAATCTCGTTCAGCTTGTACAGGTCTTTTTCAAAAAATTCCTATCCTAACGTCTAAACTTTTACATTATGAGAAATTTTTATATCTTTCAAATGCAAAATTACTAAATTCAGTATTCATTTTCTTTACAGCTTAGCTGAGAATTATTGAGGTTATTACCACTGTCTATTACCTACCCGCATATAATATTGTGATAATAATTTCACATGTTATACCTATGTTAAAAAAAAAAAATAAAAAAAAAACACATATAGGTTCATTGCAGGCAGATAGTGTCGTCGTCGTCGTCTTCGTCATCATAGTCAACCCCCACCATGTCATGACAATATACATTTATTCTGAAGTTATTGTCATTATTTTTTTTCAGCTTCTTACTTTCCAGTCGTGAATTGGTCGTGTTAAAGTTTTGAAGTGGAAATCCGACAGATTCCACACTATAGGTTTTAGTTTTTGATCCTCGATCTTGTGATAAGTGATCTTGATCTTCACAGAGACAAAAAAAAATGTCTTCAATTTTGATTTTTTTGATGACTAAACTTGTGGTATCACAAGCTTATCCACAATTAAATCTACCCCCATATACCACACCCTTAACTAGACCGGATATCGTTTTCAACAGTTATACTCCAAAAAATGGAGGAAATTCTTTAACTTACGGTGATGCTAATCGGAGTGATCGATTTGGGCCTCCATATTCCGATGAAAATAGTGATGATCGTGGAGATGATTTTAGAGTGAGTTAGGGACATTTTTATGATCTCCAAAATTTTTAAGATTTTTTTTTCAAATCTAGAATGGACAACCATACGATGATCGTCAGAGATATGGCTTAAATTACCCCAACATGTATTTAAATCGATCTGCAGATTCTCCTTATAGTCGTGATGAACCTTATCGCGATCGTGAATATCTGAACAGAAACATCGAACAGGATCAATTTACCACCCGAAGACCATACAATCCAAATGATCAGTATCCAACAAATAGAGATTCAAACAGAGGCTACCAACGGGAGGATGATCGTTATCAAACAAATCCAAATCGATATAATTCAAGTGATCGTTATAATTCAAATGATCGTATAAATGAAGATCGTTATCGTTTCGAACAAGAACGTCGATCACAAATCGAAATGGAGAAGCTACGAAATTTTGTTATTGAAACCGATCATCAAGGATCACAGGAATGTACAGAAAATGTTGCAGCCCAATGGAATTTCGAGACAAATTTGAATGATTTCACACAAAACGAAGCGGTAAGTTATATCTACGTATAAAGTACGTAGGATCTTCTCGGTAAAAAAAAAAAAAACTAAAATTATCTCTGTCTTGACATTCATCGCGTGCGAATAAGATACACGATCACGATCATGTTGTATGAGAAAATTTCCCAGTTATTTAATTTAATTTTCCGCAAAGTGATCTAATCAGTATCTACTTCTACATATACGTGTCACCATGTGGTTAAAAAATGACTGAAATGCGGTCAAAGAGGCGTATATATATTGTGCCCCATTCAAGAGCTTGACATTGGACTAGATTTGTTATTCTATAGGGACTTTCAGTGGTTTAACATTGATGTTTTTTTTTATTGTTTTCAGCTCCTTGCCCAACAAAGACATGCGGAATATCAACGACAAGTTGCAGAACATTCAAAGAGAATTGACAGAAGTTTAATTTTTGATCAAAAGCTTTATAGGCAATTGCAATTGTTGTCTGAAGCAGGGCCAAATAGTCTGCCAATCGATCAGTTGGACAGGGTAGGGTGAATGTTGTTTTATGTCAGTTCTGTCTTCATTTTAAATTTGTGTTGATCTTTCTAGTACAATCGTTTGATAAATGAAATGCTGGTTCTTTACAATGAAGCCACAATATGTGCTTATCAGCAGCCTTTTCAGTGTGGCTTGAGGTACTATCCGAATCTAAGGGACATCATGGCTGAAAGTCGAGATTGGGGTGAATTGGAATACACTTGGACTGAGTATCACAGAAAAGCCGGTCGAGAAATGCGAGACAATTATAAGCAACTCATCGATGTGATGAACGAGGTTGCAATGGTTAATAGTAAGTCTTGAAAAAATCCCTTTATTTTCAAATCGTTCCAAAAAACTTTTCTTCTCAGATATGACAGATGGCGGACAATATTGGTATATGAATTTTGAATCAGGAAGTTTCCATGATGATCTCGAAGTGGTTTGGGAAGAAATTCGCCCATTCTACGAGCTTCTTCATGCTTATGTTCGTCGTAAACTGCGAGAGTACTACGGTCCTGAGAAAATAAGTCGAGATGCACCAATTCCTGAGCATATTCTTGGCAATATGTTCGGACAATCTTGGATGAATATATTGGATATTATAATTCCCTATCCCGGTAGGACAATAATCGATGTAACGGAAAGAATGAAAGAATTCGGTTTCACACCAGCTGCTATGTATCAAACAGCTGAAGATTTTTTCACATCGATCAATTTTACAGCCTTGGGACCGGAATTCTATTCGAATTCGTTATTTCAACAACCTTTTGATCGTGTTGTTCTATGTGAACCATCAGCATGGGATTTTTGTAATCGACATGATTATCGAATTAAAATGTGTGCAAATATTGATCAGAAGAGTTTGTTGAGTGTTCACCATGAAATGGCACATATTCATTATTTTCTTGCCTATCGACATCAACCGAAGGTTTTTCGAAATGGAGCTAATCCAGGTAAGTGATTCATGATAAATTTTATTTTTAATAAAAATAATTTAAAATTTGTATTCTTAGCTTTTCATCAAGCAGTTGGTGATGCTATAACTTTATCGGTTTCAACGTTAAAACACTTACAAACTATTGGATTAATTCAAAGATCTGTTGATGATTATTCTTATGATATAAATTATTTATTTACAATGGCTTTGGATAAAGTTGCTTTTTTGCCATTTGCATTGGCATTGGATAATTGGCGATTTGATTTGTATAGTGGAAGGACAAAGAAGGATTCGATGAATTGCCACTTTTGGGATCTAAGGTGAGTCGTAGAATTTTATGATTCTATTTTATTAATTTTATAAAATTATCAAAATCAACACATTAATGCTTTGAAGGTATGAGGTGCTATTATTCGTATTTAGAGACTTAATCAATAAGAAATAGTATAGTAAAAAAGCTAATATAAAAGACAGGATTATAAAAAGCGGGATTTAAAAAGAAAGGATACAAAAAACTTAAAAAGTAGAGTTTTGAAAGCAGAATTTTGAACCTGACAGAATCTTGGTCCAAACCAAAAAAACTAGTTTTGGAAAAAAATATTTTATACCAAAACCTAAAGTACACAGAGTGACCGGTATAAGATGCACAAAAAGTTGGGTTAAGACAAGAAAATAATCAGCCATAAGAAGAAGATACAACCTTTGCCTTCTGAAGTGTGGGGATCATATCGAAAATTTCTTATAATATTATTATTAATTTTTATTAGAATAGGCTAAAATGTAACAGATATTTAAAATATTACTAGTTAATTAACTTATTTTTTTATTATTTTCTAATAAAACTAATGGTATTTTTGCAAAGATAGAACGAACAAAAAAAAGTGTTTTTCTTGGAAAAAAATACATTTATTTTTTTTTAATTTCTTAAAAACTAAAATACATTTTAGCATCCGGTTATCTGTTTTTTATTGAGAATTAATAAGAGCATTTAAATTTGAAAACAAAAATTATACTTAATTACATAAAATTTTTAAAAAAATTAGTTTGAAATTTTTTTTTTAATTTTTTTTTTCAAAATTTCGAGTTTGAAAATTAATTTTCAAAAACTATTCACTAACACAACTTAATTTAAAATGAAAATTAAAGAAGAAATTTCTGGCTTTCCAAAAAAGTATAGCATATGGCATTGTAAGTTTTATCGATGTTTTAAAATATAATTTTTTTTCTGTTTTAAGTAAATTTTTAAGAGAATTGTCCCTCCCGCCTAAATGGGGGGGGGGGGGATAATAGACCCTTATCCCATACGATTTTTTTATAACATTAAATTAGATGAAAATCTTGAGTCCAATTTTTAAACGAATACAATCAGATGGTACACTGTGGCGTATACGTACTTTTTTGTTAAATAATTTTGCATGAAGCTGAGGGTCGCTTCACCCGGAATGTTTTTTTCTTTTAGGATAGCAGATTTAAGTATCAATGATATTTTAAACACCAAAATGTTGAGAGTAAATTGTTCTAGGGGCGATGTCCGATACTTTTTTTTTTAAATTGTACCTCCTTATATTTTTTTTAAAGTAAGTTTTTAAATTTTTAAAGTTATATTTCTTTTTAGGAGAGCACATAGACCACAAGAAGTGTTTTAAAAACCGAATAAAATTTGCCCTATAAAGCATACTTTACTTTGGAGCCCATGTTCCTTATTTTTTTCTTATTAAGCTTTCTTAACTATGAAACTTAAAAAGCTTTCTTAACTATGAAACTTAAAAAGAAAAACTAAAAAAGTTTAGACCTTTATAACTTCGGATCATTAAATGGTAAAAAAAAAGTTCATGTTAAAATTTGATTTTTGCAATTCTAAAGTTGATGTTTTTTTAATTTTTTTTATTTCATGCAGCGATGCAGCTTCATTAAAAGTAAAAAAGCTGAGTTCTGATTTCATGGAATACGAAGTTGTGTACTGAGCCTACCATTCATTCTTTAATTGACATACCTACGCTACGAAGAAATAAAAATTATGAAATTTTTTTTTTTAATTTATCAGATCATGATTTTTTTTAATAACAACAATTTTTGATTACAAAACCGAACTTTTGTTTTTCGACGAAATCAATATTTGCCTATAGATTAAGTAATAAATTTGTGCAGACGTTTTCATACCACAAAATATTAATGTTTGAATTTAGAAAGGGAAGTCTTGATGACATACAGGAAGTCAATAAACATTTACGGAAGATAATTGCATTTTTAATTATCTCAACCCCTTGACTCAATTAAGGCTAGATCGGGTCGTTTCATTGAAAAAATACAGATTTGTATCAAGAAGAAAATGCCTTCGTTTTAGTCAAAACCTTACTTGCGAGAGAAATTTTTTTTAAACTCCAAGAAAAATTATGGAATATAAGAAAAGATTCCATTTGCTTAATTATTCTTAAAGAAACAAATTTTAAGGACCAAAATAAATTCTTTTTCATAATACAAAATGCAAAGTCCAAAATGTGTGCATTAAAATTTTTTTAATTTATTTGGATTAAACAAACATTTACTTTAAAAATTTTACTAAACAAAAAAACAAAATGTTCTGTATAATACAGTAGAATCTCGGAAAGTTGAACGGTTCTATAAGATGAACAGCTGGGAAAGATGAACGAAATATTTTCACTTTTCAGTGTTCTAAATGATGCATGGGTTGAAATTTTGTACTATAGAAAAGATGAACACCTTATTCCCAACATAATTGTTTACTTTTACTTTACCTTTAGTTCCTCCTGAACAATACTTTTGGGCGTGTTTAACTTGTTATGTTAATAATAATTAATGTTTTTATTCATAACTATATCTTCTTCCTGAACCAAATATTGATGCTCGAAAAGATGAACAATTTGAAAAGATGAACGGGTTCTGTTTAATATCTGTTCATCTTTTCGAGATTCTACTGTATTTAATATTTTTTTTTGTATAAAAATCTCATATAAACTAATTATTGTCTTTTTTTAATTTTTAGAGAAAGATATGGAGGAGTAAAACCCCCCAGACTACGATCAGAGAAAGACTTTGATCCTGGAGCTAAATATCATATACCAGCAAATATACCCTATATTAAGTAAGTAATTTATTTCTTTTATTTATATTTTTGATATATGTTAAAAAAAATAACGTCCACTTAAACGAAACTTAAATATTATTAATGTTGAACTTAGACGCTTGTGATCTACTTTTTCCTTACCGTAAAATATGACATAAGCTCTTATGTAGTATTTAAATATTAAAGTTTCCCTTCAGCAATTGGGCCTAAGAGAGATGTTTCGCTCTTTAGAATTGATAATATTTTTTTAATTAATTCAATTTGAAATGCAAATCTTCATAATCTTAGCAATAATGTTGCACGATTATGAATTACTAAATTTGATGTAAGATTTTCATTAAAAAATATTTAAAAGATCTTCACTGTATAATAAAAAAATTACTTTTAAAGAAAATTAAGAAGATTTTCATAGGTGCATACATCAATTTGTTGCTCATTTTAACATTGCATACACAAAATAGTCATTTAAGATTATAGTTCAAGTACAAAAATAAGCACCTAATTTTCAAAGACCTGAAATTAATTAAAAATTAGTTACATATTCCGCCCCTAGAATTACAACCAAAATCATCCGAAATGGCCTAAAGCAGCAGACAAAAATATTTCTCTCTGACATAAAAGTTTATTTGTGTAAATAAATAAAATTTTTTGCATATCAAACAAAAAAAAAGTTTAAATTAAGTTTGAAAAGCTTCAACTTAAGAAAACTTCAAAGCCCATATAAAGATATGTTAATGACAAAATTAATGACACACAGCTATAAGATTATGTTGGGATTTACACCATTACTGACAAAATGTCATAATGTCTGCAATAACTCAGACATTTATTACCATATAATCGTGCGTCGTGAAGAGAATAATGATTGCAAAATGGCAACATAAAATAAACCTAATATGGAGATTTTTCAGTTAAGTGAATCTGACATAAAATGTTTTTAAAAACTTCGTTAAATGCTATATCGACACACCTTAGCTCACATAAAATTTGTATATTTCTAAAGCAAAGTACAATAAACACACCTGTGGAACATATCCAAGTCCAAGTGGAAGCTTATTTGCAGAATTCACTTAAATAATAAGACATGCATTTTACAAAAAAATAAACTTGCTTTGTTTATACAAGGTGGCACAAAATTAATCACCCTATCGGAAGATGTTATAATTTTTGCAAATGGCGTCATACGTGAATCATATTTAACATTTGTGAGCTATATGTACAACTGCAGTATACGAACAGAAAAGCAATGGCTAAGCGGTCCAAATAAAAATTTCCACCATTCAAAATTATTTTTTTATTTAATAAAATAGTAATTTAAAAACAAAATTGGATGATTAATTTTGCGCCACCTTGTACGTACGATGAGCAATGTGGGAGGAAAAATTGGGTTAAGTACCAACATACCAACTTGAAATCATGGATGAAGGTGATGACAGGAATAATGTTTACATTACGTTTTGAACACCCTATGATAAGGTCTTCGAAGATCTTCAATTATGAATTTTCTTATTACAAAATAACTTTAGGTCTTTAGTTTCCAAGGACACCAATGGGAAGTTACAAGTATGGGGGGTCGCATCCAGGCTCTTTTTTCCTTTAATTTTGGGAAACATGACCTATGGGATTTATTTCCGTATATAAGTTTATTGAACTGCACTTAAAAATTAAATACATTTAAGTTTATTTCCTTCCTACTTCATTAAATCACTTAATGAATAATTCACACAATTTTTAAATAAATTTAATTCAAACAAATTAGGTGATTTGACAATAATTATTGTCAAAAAATTTAACATTAAATTGCAAGACTTTTCCAAATAGTAAATTACACACTAAATGTTTTAGCCAACGATTTTATGAAATACCTATACAAACAAACTTATCAAAAAAAAAAAAAGTACCTGTTAAGCTGTTTGTTGGTAGTTATGCAATAATCATAATAATATCGGTTAGCAGCGCACGTCCTACATACATATACATGAAATGTTTTTTTTTATTTGCACATCATTACAAATAAGAGGTGTAAGAAAGATTCGGGGAGAGTAGGGCAAGGCAGGTGTAAAAATCTGCAGCTGCAATGCCAAATAAATGCGAATCTCCTATGGTGGCGGTGTGGTTTGACTCTTAACTTCATCGTCGTCGTCTACTTCGTTGTCGTCGTATAGCTGAAGACCAAGATGATATCTATGGAGTTTAGATAATCACAGAAAATAACATAGTGTGTCCACCACCACCATTGCCGCAATTCAATGCACATAACCTATACTCTGCTGGTGCTGCTACACAACAGGAAGTTTTTATTATTTTCTCTCACTCTCTTGGCTTTCCAGCTGGAGGCTGTTTTATCGAGGATCTTTTTGCGGGGGAATAACTCCTCTCGTTTTTTTTCATGTCTCTTTGCTGCGGTACGATTTCGATTTTTTTTTTTTTTTTTCAAAACTTGTTGAAATGAATTTGAATGGCGCAAGTAAAAAATACAGGCTTATAACAAACGACGATGATAGTATTGTGTAATCGAGTAGCTTATACCTACTTGAAACGATGACAGATGCGATGATAGTTTAGTTAAGCTCAAACCAAATTTGGAAGTTACTGATTGGGCGAAATATATTCAAATTGAAACCAAGGTAATAGGACATATAGACAGGTATATGAACTGGTAGTAAAGTCAATTATAACGGTATTTGATCCCAGAAACATGACTGAAAAAGGCGTTTTTTAATTAAAACTGCGATAAGGTCTCAACAAAAATGTCATTGCAAATTTTTAATTAGAATATTTGTTGACAAAAGTTGGTTAAAAGGATTTAACAAAATAAAAAATTGATTATGTAATACAAGATCACTATAATACACTATAATACAAACTAATACAGTAGAATCTCGAAAAGATGAACAGATATAAAACAGGGCCCGTTCATCTATTCAAAATGTTCATCTTTTCGAGCATCAACGTATGTTTGAGGAAGAAGATATAGTAAACATTAAAAATTATCTACATAACAAATTAAAACAAGCTCAAAAGTATTGTTCAGGAGGAACTAAAGGCAAAGAAGAAGTAAAAATTATGTTGGGAATAAAAGTATTCTTCTTTTCGAGTACAAAATTTTAACCCGTTCATCTTTTTGAACACTGAAAAGTGAAAATTTTTCGTTCATCTTTCCGAGCTGTTTATCTTTTAGAGCCGTTCATCTTTCTGAGATTCTACTGTATATGTATTTTTCATTTTCGAAATTATCATCTTTTGAGCAAATTATATGACCCACCTGATTTTGCATCAATTTTCTTCAATATGAGGCTTCGAATTTTTGAGCTTACGCCCAGACTTTAGTTCACTCCCAATTAGAGATTCTATTGCCAGTGTATTTTTATTTACATGTGTATTTATTGTTACACGTATGTATATTTAGCTGATATACGAGATATTTCTTTCAAATCGTACTTATGATGTTTTGTGGTCCAGAAGACGTTGAAAAATATGCAGACTCACAATTGCGTCTGTATTTTTTTTTATTTTCTTAAGTTTTCAATTTTCTATTAACTGTCCAGGGAAATGTGCTCAAAAAGTAGGTACATTATGCATCTATATAATAATTGTTCATTTCCTACCATACCATTATCTTAAAATATCTGTTAGAAAATAAAATTAAAAAAAAATTGGAAATACATAATTATTAATTGGTTTAATTAAACGAAGGATTCACTTTGCAGAATTTGACTATAGGACTTCTAAAAAACCGCATTTCCATGTTTTATCTTAAAAAAATGTATGATTTATAGGTAAAATACTTTTATCTACAAATAATGACTCACAAATTATGTTAAATTTCCTTTAAAAAATTTCTTTTAATTTTCTGGGAAAATATTCTCGAAAAGCAGTAAACTAGAAACCATAGGGTTTATCTGCACCATTTACCATCGATGGAGACGCGCAAGTATATGTGTTGGTAATATCAAAGAAAAAAAAAACATTAATGTATTGTTCTTAACATAATACATACCAATTAATTTATCATTCAGAAAATCAGAGCTTACCTGAAATGAAACGAAAATGGAGTCAATTAATATTTTGGTAAAAAAGTACAAATACTGCATTAATGGGATTACCATATCAAGCATCAAAACTGCCATCAGTACTTGGATGGAGGACCACAATTAAACAATATACGGACACTATTTTTTTTTTATTTTTACATTAGATATTTTCAATATTAAATTAGAAAAATCTTTCATTTATAAAGATTTGGAAAAAACTGCCGAAATAATAACACATTTCTGGTTATCTTAACCTATAGATTTTCAAAACAACGTTAATCTGAGCGACTGCAATTTTTTTCGATTTTGCGTTCAATAATATTTAAAAAGACATATTGAAGCTTATGGTAAACGTAGAAAAATGGTTTCTATAATAAATTATAGATTTCCAAAATTGGTTAGAAAATATAGATAATATGACCTGTCATTTTGTCAAAAACTTGCTTTTATATCTATCCGCGCATCTTACCGAACAAGTTTTATAAACACATTTAAATGGTTTTTATTATCTATTATTATTATGATAAATTAAGATTTATAAAAATATTTAATTTTTTTCAAAAGTCGAATACAGTATTTTCCAATTTATAGCCAATTTTCTACCGGTAAACCGACAATTTTGCAATTTTTCTTACATTTACCCGAAAAATATACACATTTTAATACCAGCATTGATTTATATTTTTGGAATGAGCTGCTGAAACTCGTGAGCATTTCCTTCTGTTTAGATGAGAAAGGCATTTTTCTAAAAAAAAAAATCGACTTGAAATAGAAAAAAATCATTAATATAATCAACGACAACACTTACATTTTGTACTTTTTTTTAGAACCAGAAATTGTCTTTTTAACCAAATTGTTTGAGTGAGTAGTTTTGGAAAAATAATTTTAAAATTCAAAACTTTATAAAAAAAAAATTAACAATGTTGTTCATAATTAAAAGTTATTAAGTAGTATTTTTGTTTTTAATATTCAATGCTTTTATCAATTTTGAATCAAACATTTAAAACCAGATGCTTAAATGTCTTCTAATTTTTGAGAAAATCGAAAATAATAAAATTTACTTTATTACTTTCTAATTTAGAATAAAGGATCTTTAGAGCAATTAAACAACGGATTGAAATATTCAAATTAAGGGACTTTATTTCTGTTATTTTAGTTTAGTGTTTGACAAAAAAAATCAATAAGAACATATTGAATGCTAAAAACAAAAATACTACTTATGAAGGTAAAATTTTGAACCAAATTAGTTTGAACTAAATTTTATTTTTCATTAAAATTTTGAGTTTTTAAATTATTTTTTCCAAAACTACTCAATTGATTTAAAAACAAAATACAAAATCTTTTCTTTTTTTCAGAAGTGCTTGCGTTCTCTTATATTTATTCTTTCAGTTTGTATTTAAATTTAAATTTAAATTTAAATTTAAATTTAAAAAATTTAATATTGCTACTGAGTTTTCAATCATTTCAATAAATTTAATAAAATATTTCATATTTACCCCTGAAGAAGTTTGCATAAAAGAGAAGTGTGGCCAAAAAACCTGATAAAACTCAAAAATCATTTCATTTAAAGTCCAAAGAATTGGTCAATCAAAAACAAT
The DNA here is from genome assembly GCA_929447395.1 of Epistrophe grossulariae. Classification (NCBI taxonomy): domain Eukaryota; kingdom Metazoa; phylum Arthropoda; class Insecta; order Diptera; family Syrphidae; genus Epistrophe; species Epistrophe grossulariae. The sequence goes on along the minus strand of OV839567.1, from coordinate 14,579,782 downwards.
TTAATTGAAACTAAAATTTGGAAAAATTGAATATTTTGACCACGCTCCTGTGTCAAAATATATGAGCACTGTAGTTTTCGAAAGAACTATCTATTTTGCAGATTTTTATTGTAGAAATTCTTAAAACCACGCAATGCTTTTTTTTTAAATGCATACATTTATCGCACCCTTACAATGAAAGTGACCTAACTAAAAAAATCGGCATCTTTTTTACCACCTGATTTTAGAGTTAATTTCGCTTTTTAAGGTCAGTTTATTGAAAAATAAGAAGCTACGAAAATTTTGAGTTAGGTCATTCTTTCAAATTATTGCACCACCGCTCCTCTTCAATATTGTCAATTTTCGTAAATCCAATAGGAAAACAGCAGGGGAACTTTAAAACTTAATCGTAAAATAAAAAGTTATTCGTTGAAAATTGGTATTTTGTCAAGCTGTATTTTAGTCAGAAAACTTCTGTTACATAAAAGATAATTATTATAAAATTAAGTGCTCTATGAAAAAATATATCTGAAAATGAGTCGATATATGTAAATGTCCATTTTTGTTTCCTATTAATGAAAAATGTAATGTTAAAAATGTTTGGCATCGATTAAATTTCAAAATGGTGGATCTTTAATTCTAGTTTTCGTCGCCCTTTAAAAAAACCGACATAACTCAAAAAACGTGATTCTTCAGAAAATGAGTTTTAAGTTTTTGAGTCATACGATTTTTCATATAATATTATTATTTTTTTTATATTTGGAATTTTATTTCGGGATTCCGAAGTGCGACAGTTATGCCAGTTTGACAGAAAGACAGAGAATTGTTTTTTAGTCCATCATTAACTCAAAAATTGTGTTTTTTGAGCTATGCCGGTTTTCTTAAAAGGAGACGATTTTTGAGTTTGAAATTTGTATTCCCAGATTTTTGTAACGAGATTATGCTTTTTTCAAGATTTATTTAATTCTTTTCGTGATTTTTACTTACAAAATGTTCTCTACCACATTATTATTTTTTTAGATATCGTAGTAGATCTTTTTGGGTATTTTATTTTCTTATTCCTTTTTTTTTAATATGCGCAAATTCAGTACCTACCTTTTTTTATAAAAATATAGTAAAATTTAAAATTTAAAGTAAAAATTAAAAAAAAATTTAAAGTAAAATTCAATGGTAATCTGAAGTCAATTTTTCTACCAGAGTTCGATTGTAATTTTTGCATTTAATTAAAATAAAAATTTTCTTTTTTTAAACTTTTTGATAAAAGGTGTTTTTAAAGAAGGGACTACTTACCACTACTTATAATTTGAATAATTAAAAAAAAAGTTTTCGCTAGCTCAGAGGTGTTAAGTGGCTTTGAATTACAAAAATCTGTAAACTTATGGAATTTTTTTTCATATTAAATATTTATGTACAAAGTATTTTTTTTTTTCAAATCCTTTTTGAGTTCGAAAATCAACTTACCTTATTGATTATTATTATTTCAAAAACTCTTAAATTAAAACTGTAACTGATTTTTTTTTTAAATAAAGTTTTTATTTTTTTCGATTTGTTCATCTTTTGGCTTGTTTAGTTTTCTTTTCGTTTGATTTTTGTGTTTTTTTTCCTTGTTTGCATATTTTTTTTCAATATATTATAAATTCGTTGAAATGGAAAAATTATTAAAAAAAATAGAATCACAACATGACAAAAAATAAAAATAAAATAAAAAAAATAATATAAAATTCTCTTATAGCGTAGTTTATCTTGTGTTTGTTTGACTTAAAAATTATATCAGATCAAGTCTGTATAGTTGCACCTACATTATTTTTCTTCACATAATTAATATAGGTACACCCTTAGACATTTATACATTAAATTAAAATATTTTTTTAAAAAAATAATACATAATATGAATTGAGTGTGTTTGTTTTTTTTTGGAATACTTTCATCTTCTCCTAGTTAGTTTTTTTCTTTTCTTTCCTTCTGCTAAACCCTTCGTTTTGCTTGCCTCTAGAAATCATGTTCATGATGTTCGTGGTGTTCATGTTGTTCATGTTCTTCATGATGTTCATGATGTTCATAGCTCTGGTGGTGTTCCTCAGGTTCATGGTGTTCGTGGTGTTCATGTTGTTTGTGATAGAACTCTGGTTCTTTGTAACTTATGTGCTTCTCATGGTATTCTGGCACATGTTTTTCAATATGAACGGGATAGGGTTTTTCAACAGCAACCTTGACTGGATAGGGAACGTGTTTTTCGATTTTGACTGGCACTTCCTTGATCACTGGATAAGGAGCTGGAACATGAACCTTAACTTCATATGGAACTGGCTTATCTACATGCACTGCCACTGGACGATCTACCTTAACATGGACAGGAACTGGCACCTTTTTGATGACTGGCACTGGAACTGGCTTGTCAACATGATATGGGACTGGTTTGTCAACATTGTATGGGACAGGCTTATCGAAATGAACTTTGACGGGATAATGGACAATCTTCTCAACTGGATATGGCTTGTCCACGTGAACATGTACCTTGACTGGATAGTGAACCTTCTTTTCGACTGGATATGGTGCTGGGACATGTACTTTCACTGGAACATGTACTTTCTTTTCAACTGGATAAGGAGCTGGAACATAGACCTTCACTGGGACAGGATTGTCATATGGAACATGAACTGCAACTGGTATTTTCTTCTCAACTGGATAAGGAGCTGGAACATCATAGGGAACCTTTACGATTTCCTTAACTTCATAGGGAACATGTTTGATAACTGGATATGGCTTAGGTACTTTAACTTTGTAAGGTACTGGAACATGCTTCTCAACTGCCACTGGAACATGTTTATACACTGGCACTGGAACATGGACATTCTTGTGAATTGTCAGGGTTTTTTCTTCATGGTAGGATGGATAGTGATGATGATGGTAATCACCAAACCCATGAATTCCACGTTTAGGTTTTGATGTGTCATCGGCTGATGAAGCTGATGCTTCAACATTGGAAGATGTTTCTTCAGCTTTTTGTTCCGCAACAGGTTGTTTTTCTTCTTCGGCATAGGCGAAGGTTAGCACTAAGGCTAGGAGACATGCTGTTTTCTATTTTTTGACGAGAGGATATTTGGAGATAAAAAAGAAAATTTCTTGATTAGAAGAGAAGAATTGTTCGATACCAAAATTGTTTTTTAAAAGTTAAAAAAAAAACGCCAATCAACTTTACGACTAATTTAAAAGTGGTTCAAGATATTTTATCAAATTGTTGAAGTTAATGTAGATTAGTTTTATGAAGATCTTTACTACGTTTTAGTAAAAAAGTTACAAAATAAGGTCATGAGGAGAAGAGTGACCCGAAAAATTTTCAATTTTTTTTAAGTGAAGACGCATTAATTTAAATAAAAATCTGCCTTTTTTGAAAACAGTTATATCTTTTGATTAATTTAGCAAAAGCTGTTTAAAAAAAATAATTTTTATTATAATAATATTAATTTTTACATAAAAAAAACAGAAAAGACATTCATTTCTATTATGGAATCTGTAATACTGGATCAGCAATGTTTCGCAGTGTAGTGCTCTTTTTTTCTAATTTGTCATGAAAAGTAAAAAGAACACTGTACTGAGAATCACTGCGGATCCAGTAGTGCTTATTCCATAATTGACATGATTAAAAAAAAACAAAACCACTGTGTTTCTCATAGCCTCAAATTTAAAACAACTTAGTTTGTAGTTTAACAAATTCAAGTGTATTCAACAAACTTTTAGACTTTTTTTCTGCATTTTCTTACGATGTTTTAGCAGTTTATTTCAATTGATTTTGGAAACTTCAATTATTTTTTTTTAACCTTAAGAAATTTTTGTTTAGTTAAAAAATTCATTAATGAACTTGTTTTTGTGTTTAACAAGTTCAAGCACGTTTAACAAGTTTACAGAGAAAAAAATAGTATCCTGGGTTATTTTAAGTCTTAGGTCACTATATATTCATTTAAAAAATGAGGAAGTAAATTTTATGATTATTTTCTTTAAACAATATTAAACATCAGAAATTTTCTTAAACCTTCAAATAAGCTTGAATGCTTTGAAAAAATCATAAAAAAAGATTTTTTACTCAATCTAACAAGGACCTCATAACAAAAATTTATATAAAGTTCGAATTATAACAAGTGGAATTATCTAAAAAAAAGTCTAAGGTTTAAAAAACGGAAAAATGTCAATTTTGAAACCTGAAAAAGTCTCTGAACCAAATACTAAGTTTGGTTAAACTTCAAAAATATAAAAATGAACTTGTTAGCCTGCAAAACTAGTAAACAAAAAAGCATAATGGGATATCTTGTTAGGGTCTTTAACAAGTAAAGGTCTTTATTAAGAAGTAAATGAGGGACAAACAAGTTTTAAAAACCATTTCAAGTGAAGTGCTTGGTTAATTATATTAATGCAAAATTAAGAAAACCTATCAATATTTTTATTTGTATTCTGTACAAAATATTTAAAATAAAATAATTTTTTTTTAATGAGTGAACTTGTTAATTTTTTTTAACAAGTTTAGTTACTTGATAACAAGTTTTTGAACTGCTTGCAAATTTTATTGTCATTTCAAAAAGAGATAACTTAAGTCTTTTCTTTTTAAACTGAACTAGTTTGCCAAAACTGTTGAACTTGTTAAATTTTTTTTAAAGTTTTTTATTGCCTATTAAATAATTAAATGTACATAATAAAAATTTTTGCAAATTGCTGTCGATATTTTCTAATAACTTGGTTAAATTATTACGTAGTAAAGACTTCAAAATTTATCAAAAATTAAACAAATGGCAAAATATGTCAATGAACTTGTTGAATTTTAAACAAGGGTACCTATTTATGTGGATAATTAATGTCTAAGATTTAAAATGTTACTATGTCCTTATTTAAGTGCACAGAAAAAATTAAAAGCATTAGTTTATTGTATGAGTTTCAGGAAACACAAGAAGCATGAAAAATAAGTTATTTATTTGTCGAAAAAATAAATTATTTTGTTTCCTCTTTTTTTATTTTTAGTTTTTTAATTTATTAACTTCAGGACTTTAACCAAGTTCATTGACTTTTTCAAAAAACATAATATTTCACTCTTGTTTTTTTTTTTGTTGTTCAATCAGTTTCACTGAATAAAATTTCAGTTAGTGCCAATTGAATGCATTTAAACATTTACACCTGAACAAACACTGCACACAATTTTTATTTTGTTTTGTTTTTGTAATCCACTTTCGATTTTAAAAATTTACAAAAAAAAAACACTTTTCCTTCATCATCACTTACCAGCAGTTTCATTTTAAAATATCGTAATCCACTACCAAAACGAATCCGGGATGTAAATTCACCAAAAAATATTTATTTTTTTCTATTCAAACAAAAATAAAACAAAAGAGTTAAGCAACGAACTCGATTTTAAATAAAAAAAAAAAATTAAATAAATTACTTCTCCCAAGTTTCGTCGTCTGCACACACTGCGAATAGCTGTGAATAGTTGTAAAGTAAACAGGTTAATGATACCTAACCCAGTATCTGGAAGCACTTTTATAGTTAAATCGTTTGCGTTTCGGTTTTGGTCTGAAGTTGGGGAGTTTTGCGCAAACTAGTCGTATAATGCTACTCCAACTCTAATGCAAGTTTCCCCTCCAAGTTGAAGTAAACCATAAATTAACAACAACAACAGTAAAACATAATCTGAGCATAGGCCATGTTGTATATATCTAACACAACCAAAAGAAGCTTAGAGACCTCCAAATTCAAATGCGCGCTTCTTTTGCGCAGAGAAGACCGTTGCAATCGATTGAGATCGAAAGTGAGAAAGAGTGAATTTGGTTGTTGTTGTTGTATTTTGTTTTCTTTTTGATGATGTTAAGATTTAATGCATTTCGTCTTTATTATTTGTTGTTTTTTGATTGTTGAGCTAATTTTAATAAAATATTTAGGTCGTCTGGTTCATTGATTCGCTGCTGCAGCGCGATAAATCTCAAATTTTTTGATTTCTCAGAATTTACAACCAGCCGCATTGGTCAGATAAAAAAATGAAAGAAAATAAAAAAACTACTAAAATTCCATGTTAACACTGTTTTTATTTTTCTTTAACTTTTCTTCCTGGACACGAAAATATTCATTGTAATTGCTTCAGCGCGGTGCGGCGGCCCGATATTAAATTGAACATACAACACATCAGCCAATCGATTATGTCATAGATTGCAATTGTTTTAATATGTTATGTGCTTTTAATTTCCTTATATTATCGATTGTATTCGATGAAATGTTGCAGTTCAGGTATACAGTCATTAATTGCCTATATTTTTGATGCGATGGTACAAAAATACTGTAAATCACTGATAATATAATGGTGACATTGTAATAGTTGGCAGAAAGATGAAAAGAGCCACACCGATATGATATGTAGTCAATCATTTTGTGTGTTGTGTGACGATTTGTTTTATTGTTAATAATGTTGTTTTTTTTTTTTTGATTTTTTTTTTAATTTGCTTACTTGAGACAGAAGTGGGTCAATTGTATTGAGTTTGATTGAAATATGATGTTGTATACTTACTTACATTTACATAAACCGAGATGAAGATAATATCAAGTTGCAATATAATAATGTAGATGCGTTTTTTTTTTAATGTTTTTTTTTGTCGATGGTTAGATGAGAATATTGAACTTATGAACTGGAATATAGGTGAGCAAGGTTATAGACGCATTGGATTACCAAAGAAAAGCCGATAACTTAAAGTATATGTGGTGATAGCTTGGTATCAGGGTCTTATTTTTTAAGTGCATATAGTAAATAATAACATTTCAAGAGGGGTTCTAGAAACATCTGTGAAGACCTTTAATAATAAATAAATAAAAAAACCTTGCTAATTATGGAGGTAATGTTATTTTAAACATTTCAGAAGGTTCTTATCTGATGCATGGAATGGATTTTTAAATATTATTTATGGTTATGTTGGGAGAGTGATTTAAGAATTTATTTGCATTTTTGATGAAAGCCTTTACGTTAGTATTGCATGGCAGGTTATGCATTTGTTAAAAAAATATAGCTCAAGATTTTGATAAATTTGCATATTAAAGGGGATTTTAAAATTCTATTTGCTGCTGTTCTGTTCGGCTGTAGTCTAAGCGGATATATCGATTTTCTTCGAACTTGGTAAAACATTTTTTGCCAATTTTTAATGTATATAGGATCAAAAATAACTGTTCCTGCCAAAAAAATTTGGTATTTAAAGAAAATCATATTTTTCTCAAAAACAAAAATTGTAATAAAAAATTAAAATTAAAATAGTTAGGTCTAGGCTAACTTTTAGATGAAAATTATTAATGGTATGAATTTCAAATAACTATGAAATTTATTTTCGACATTCTCGAAAACTGTTAAACTGATTTAGATCAACTTTAAAAAAAAGGTAAATAGTACCTATCAAATTTTAAATGTGTATTTGAAAAAATTCAAAATTCTTAATTATTTGATTCATAGTAAATTAATTTAATGATTTTTTTTAAATAGTTAAAATTTATGAAGCTGAATATCGCTGCATTAAAAGAGAAAAAATTGTTTAGGAAAGAATCTGTAGATATATTTAACAGATTTTCAAAACTATTAAAAGCATTGTGTGGGGCGTGATTTGCTTTTTTTGTTATTTTTGTTTTATTTTTTTATATAAAAAAATGATTTAGGAGAGAATCAAGGCTGTTAAGCCTTATAAGAAGACTGCCGAATTCTACAGACGAAATGTTTTTTTGTTTTTATTTTTGCATCGGCTAAAATTTTTTATGATGATAACCGACTAAAATGCTGAAAAGAAAAACGGTAATATATCGGGACTTCGAAACTCTAAACGTGATCGATTTTCTTTTTTTTTTTTAATTTACGATATAAGCAAAAATTTTTACAAAACAACAAAATTATAACAAAACAAAATTTGAGACTAAATAACTTAGGAGTTGACGACTTTTCATGTAAGTATCTCTGCTTATACTGAAGTTTAATAGCCAAAGAAAGAAACACAACTTTCGATTAAATGTTGAGCTCAAAAGAATCATGGAGACGCAATTATGCCTATACTAAGTAAAACTACAGAATAGTTGGCCGATATTCGGACTCAATCATTGATGAATTTGTTGTGCAGAGAGTGTTTATTAAGAAATTGGCATCAAAAGTGGACTTAGCAGCTTTACGAATTTAGTCGACGATAAAGCAAACCCTCCTTGATAAGGAAATATCTATAGGAATGAAGCTGGAATGAATTGAATATTTTTTTTGTATGAACTTTAAGGATTTTCTGTTCAAGAATGTTTAAAGGGGCTTTATTTGAAATGTGGGCTGTGGCTTACATTGAAATAAGATTTATGCACCAAAATGACTTGTGATAGGTCAGTTTGAAAATAGAAAGTGGTTGAAAATGTTCTTGGAAACCTGCATTTTTATCTTTGCAAGCCTTTAAGCCATTCAAATTGTATGATCGTCTATGAAAAATTGGTATTCTAAATATTTCTGATAGTATAGTCTTCCTTTTGAGACCTCAATCAATGCACTACTGAATTGTAACTTTTTTTAATTTTTCTAACATTTTAGTTTTTGAGATAATTAAAAATAAAAAAATTCTTAGAAAAATAGCCTCTTTTATCCAAAATAAACCCAAACGATTTTTTTGTTTCGTCCTAATCTACACATGGCCCAACTCAGCTTTTTGTAAAATGTATGAGAACTACCTATAGTCCAACATATCGACGGTTAAAGTGCAGAAATCAATAATTTTTTTTACAACCCAAAACTTGCTCTATAGTTCCGCCTATATCGCAAGTAAAAAGTTCTTCGTTTTTTATATGTTTTTGTTTTCAACACAATGGGTACTAAAAAGTAGTTTGTTTTCGTATGTACAATGTACATAGCTGCTTTTATTTTTCCAGAATGTGAGCTTAAAGCCTAACTTACCCCAGAGTCTGTATAAAAATATAACTTAATTTTTTTTCTTAAAACATTAAACAAATAAGCATTTTCTGACTCTTTGGTAAGTAAGATCAAGATCAATATTTTTATAATGTTATTCTTTATAAAATTCAAGGTTGCATTGATATATGTATGTAGGCATATTTCATAACATTAATATCAAAAACTATAGACAAAAACTCATTAAAGGAAATGGTAAGGTTCAACAAGCAATTGCATTTGTTGCTGCTGTTAATAATTCATCAACTCTCTGAACTGCCTTTAATCCGAAAACTAATGGAATCTGTCAAAAAGTGGTTTTAAATCTTGTAAGTCGATTGTACCAATATTTTTTTTTGTTTTATCCAGACAAACATATACTCACATATCATTTTCCCCTTCTAACCATACAAACAAAACTGAAAAATACAAAAGATTTTATTTTGACATTGATTTCGGAACAAAAGCCCTACTAACGAGCGAGGTGAGGTCTTGAGGTATGAAATTGATGCTGCATTTGAAGAAGAACTAGGTAAAGAGAAAAAAAAACTAAAATAAAATTCATCAAAGAAAATCGACTGGAATCAACTATAGCTTAACAGCCTTGAGCTACTGAGGTAGTAATTTTAATTAATGTCTTCCACTTTTTCACTTTGTTTTTTTACAATTAATTGGCCGTATATGGTTTTTTTTTTGTTTTGATTTTTATTGGCCTGTTAACACAACTTGATTGACACTTTTTCATGTCAAGTAAGCTAGACGTGGGTGGAATTAAAAAAAAAAAAAAACGTATCGATGTCTTCTCTGAAACAGCGAAACCAACACCTGTGTGCAAGAATTTTTTGTTGACATTTCAATTTTATAATTCAACAACAACTTGCTGGTCACACTTTTGGGTTAATAACCCTCAAAGAAGACGTCATGTATATATGTTTGTATACCTATAGGATGGCTAACGACTATTTGGAATTTTAGAGAAATAGTAGGTATAATTAATGCAACATTATGTTCGGAGTAAATTAACAAAAATTTATGATGTTGAACACACCAGACAACCACACACAAAATTTCTTGATGGTACTTAACTTACCTACCCCAAAAAAAAAAAAAAAAAACTATATAAGTTTGGTAATACTGGTAGTGTGTATAGCTATATATAAGTTTTTAATACAACAAACGTAAATTAAAACATGGTAAAGGCGATCAGTCATGTGCACTGGAGCACAAATTAATATCAGAAAAATTAAATGAATGAGGTGAGCCGCCGAAGTATAGGGCTTTTTGGTAGATGCAAGGAGTCGGTAATTCTTTGAAAATGTGGTAACCGCATATCATGGGGGGGCCTATGTTTTAAAATTGGTAGAGTGCACAACCATAGTAGCGCAGCAAGTCTCGCACTGGTTTGAGAGTGCTTTTATTGCGTAAAAGTCATTGGTGGTTTGGTTAGGCTATATACCTTTATTCCCTATATAACACTGTTAGCCAGCCAAAGAGGGTTATTAGTTGTATGTAAGTGATTTACGATTTTCTAGGTTAAACAGATTATAAAATTTTGATTGAATCTATGTTTGCAATAGTAATAATTATTGCTTAAAGAAAAGAGTAATATACCTACCATTGTAAGACTAAAATTTACATCATTTTATTTACGTTTTCAGTAAGTGCCTAATATTAAATCACTTGTATTAACTGTTTTTATTGAAAAACACATAAATAAATGAAAAAGACAAAAGTTTTACATTTTCTATTCTAACCTATAATTTTCGAACAATAAACAAATATTTTAAAATGACGAAAAAATTTCGAAAACCTTATATGCCAATAAAACCATAAAAACAGCCCAATTAGGAAATAATCGCCGGAGAGCTGAAGTTTGGTATAAAGCCTCCTCATAGTTTTCTTAAAAAACTGTTAAAAGTCCCCATCGATAAAAGCGCCGCTAACAATTTTAGGGGGGGGGGGTTTAAGACCCCCAAAATGGTTTTTAAGAAATAACTCTCCAATGGTAAGTTGTACAGAAAAATGTCGATTACTTACTTGTAGCTCAGAAAATTTCCTACAAAAATCATTAACTTACTTCTTTTTTCATAAATATAACCGTTTTCGAAATAAACCAATCCATTAAAATGGATTTTTGGCTTTTAAAAAACTACAACTCATTGTTGTAAGTTTTTATGTAGAATTTAAATAAATTGTTACCCATTTTAAGTAGTTTTTTTTAGAAAACAGCCCCTCCTGTCTAAACAGGGGGAAATACAACCTCCTTCCCATACAATTGTTTTCTTGTCTGGTTTGAACCTACCATGCCCTAGCTATTTGTGAGATTCTGCTGGAATCACCCCGTATTCAATTTAATATGTCATAGCTTAATTAATTGAACGTTTACAACATTTAGAAGGTATAAGGGATAAAAATAATAATCTGAAAAATTTAGAAAATCACTTTTTCTTCATTTGGAGCTTATTTAAACCCGTCCAAGATGAAGTTAACGCCTACCCTAAAGACCACCCTAATGTCACATAATACTTCCTTAAACTAAAGTACGTTTTTATCAGGTGGCATAAAATATATTCTTCCATAACTAATTTAGTTCTTTTAAAATCAAATGAATAGGATTACAATATTCAGAAAATAAAACCACGATGTAATCGTACATAACATCAATCGTATACCACCCAGTAGCGAATTAATTTTTTTTTATGCATACAATTTTCGATAAAAAACGCATTTTGCAAAAAAATCTCGAAAAAAAATACAAAATATATTCAGCTTGCATAAAATTTTTTTTAATGCAAAATATTTTTAACTTGCATTAAAATTTTTTTTAATGCAAAAAAATTTTCGACTTTAAAAAAAAAAACTTTTTTTAATAATCCAAAAAAAAAATTCTTTTAAAACTTTCATCATACAAATATTGATGTAAATCAGTTAAACCGTTTTTGAGATAATCAAAAATAAAAAATATGGTTTTATGGAAGGTATAACCATTTTTTCGGAATTTTTTTTATTAAATCGTAGCCTATTTGTAAAAAAAATTACAACATTTTTTAAAAAAAATTTGTGGGCACGTTTTTGAAAAAAATAAGATTTTCATTTTTTGCCAAAAAATTTTGTACCGCAGCTACTGTTATTTTTAGTACCAACAAATGAATAAAAAACCTATCAGGGGAATGCCTAAAAAACGCTTTGTACTACGTTTAAAGAAAATCGGCTCTATTGTTTAGGCTGCAGCCTATAAGAGACAGAACAGATTGACGGACAGAATTGCGAGATCCACTTTTTTTGACTTCGCTATCATCGTAATGTCAAGTTTGATCAAAATCTCTAGTTCTATTTTTTACGAATGCATAATTTTCCATATGGTACCTACTCATAAAAAAAATAAATCAAGTGAAAATTCAATTTTTAGATCTATGGTATTTGGAAAAATGAAAACGTAATGAGAATGAAAAGCAAACGTCCCATCTTCCCTGTACTAACAATTTTTGTTGAGCACAGTATATGAACGCATTTTTTTTTTATCAAATATTGACTTATTATCTTTCTTATATATATACCAAATATTTTTTTCGAAACTGTTTTAGAAAAATCGAAAAACAATAAATGCAGGTTCTTATGCCAGCTCTTTTGTTTTTGTTACAAGCAAATAGCTAATTTATTTATATTCATTTGAAAACTACATTTTTTCATAATTCACTTCCAAAATAGTGATTCATAGAAATACTGTAAATACGATGATTATAGAATCCGCAACATTTTATTCCCGGGGAATATGGTAATAGTAAGTCTTCAACTGCCAGATTCGTTATTCCTGGTAAATGTCATCGAGAAGTTGATGTGTTCCTAACAAAATTATTAATATATTATTTCTGGGTTGTTTTTGTTTGCATGAAAAAAAAACTGAAATACCTTTTATTATACACTATGTTTCCACACCGGAAAATATATTAAAAAAATTATATTAAAAATGATATCACAAATGTATAGGTGTAATAAAATTCTGGGCCAATAGTATATTATTTGACGCAGTCCTGTCTTAGATAAAGTGTATAGCAACTTAGCAAATTTTGTACAATCAAACAAATAACAAATAAATTATTGTCTTTTGTTAAACAATAAGAAAGTATTTATAATTCCTTTTTTACTATATATTGTTTACTTATAAAAAACGTCTACCTACACAGTACACTTACACTAAAACAGGGCTATTGTTAAAAAAAAAATATAATAAAAATCGCTCGAAAGTTTACTATCTTTTATGTTATTCTGGTTATTATTCCAAAGAACTAAGTCATATTCGAATTTTCTTTTCTGCGCTCCAAGTACTTTTTTCTCTTGTCTAGTGTTCAGTTGTTTAATTTCACTTTATTTTTTATAGGAAACAAAGCACCACACTTTTATGTAATTTTTGCTAAAGAAAGGATTCTATAGTTCCGCAAATGTAAACAAAAAAACTACAAGCATTCACAAATATTTTTTTCTTCAAACTAATATACGAAACCGGTTAGAAAATGTTATTTAACTTTAATGATTCAAACCAATTACTTATAAATTTAAATTCCTTGATGTATCTATTAAATAAACTATCAAACATATAAAAACGAAATACAACTAAATAGAAATGCATATCCTGTCCAAATCAGGAAATTTCTTTTCACTATCTCAATAAATAGTTTGACGTATTTGTTTACCTATTTTTTGTTTTTTTCGTTTGCGCCAAGAAACCACCAAAAAATCAAAGATTCGTTATAGTTGATACCCAAGTAAAATAAAAGTATAAAAAGCTTGTGGGAATTAAAATGTTCAAACACAACTATCACTGGATTAGTGGAGTTGCAATCATCAAAACGAATCTTAGTTTAATATATTTTACATAATTCGCATTTATAGTGCAACCAACAACAACAACGTATATATCTCGAATTGCAAGACATTTCTTCTCTTCTTCAGACATTTCCCAGTGTACAAGTTTAGTCATCGTGAATGTTGACTTCGTCCGCACATTGTATATGTTGTTACCATCTTACTGTACTATGAGCCTGTATTTGCTGCTGAATTATTATGTAATATCAAAGAAAATAGCAACGGGTCAGTAAAGTAGTTGTTGCAGGAGCATACCTAAAATAACAAATGGTAGACAAAAGCCTCCATCGATATATAACCGGCTCTTGTGCCAGATTAAGCCAGTGGGTTACTAATCGAACAACGGGATTGACATAATTCTATCATACAACATCATAATCGTTGCAGGAAAACTGGAAAAAATGATTCAAAACGGAAAAGAAAGTACATTTTTTTAACGTGTATAAAATGTAAAATAAAAATAAAATGCAAGATTATGTCGTGCGCACTTGCTGTAAGGACGAATTTAAGATCAAGGCTATGTGTTGCCCTAGAATCGTTGATGCTAAAGTTAATTAAAATATTTAACAGATGTTTTGTTTTAGGTTTTGGAGGAGATCTAAATTTTTTTCAATTTCAATTTTCATATATAACAAACATAAACATTATCGTTATGTCAAATTTGTTCAAAATCTGTTTTACGAATCCATAACTTTCCATACCATATAGTACCTACATATGTCTTATTTATCGCAAGTAAAAACCTAAATACATATACTAGATTCTTTGCACGTAATTTGAGACAATCGAGTTCATTCGATATAATCGAACATATAGGCAGTTCCTAATATACGCAGTTCGATTATATCAACTGAACTCGATTGTATCAAGTTACATGCTGTCACCCCTAGATTATTTAGTTTTGGAAGTTTTCATTTTGAAAATGTTGAACTTTTTAAATCTTCATCAGATTTTAAAAAGAGATATAGTTACCATTAATTGTTACCTTCCTTATTATTTACATTACTATGCTTGAATCTCAATCTGTTTTAAGTTTTTTTTTGCCATTTGGTTATACATATTTATAGAAAAAAAGGTAAAACCATTTCAAGGAAATTGAGGAAGCAAAGCTTCATGTAACTTTTGATTGATAGTCTTTATAGTCAAGTCTATAAGCTATATACTAAGTGATGTGGATAAATCAAAGAAAAAGAAAGGATTCCAATTAATTAAAACAAAGCCTGAAAAAAATTAAATAATATGAAATAATTAACATAAAAATTAAAACATACTATTGTCTTCGCAGAGGTTTAATTTATTAGATCTTTTTTTTATTTTATTAATTTGTCAACATTATACAAGGCTAACGCCCAAAGTGACAGCTAAAGGCTATTATACCTAATATCATTTAATGTTAATGTTAATGTCATGTCTTTGTTTTGTTTTTATTTTATTGACACTTTAGTGTCAGCTACTGAAACTTGAACTCATTATCGATATATTTTTATGGTTTGAAGATCTATGAAGAGAGGTATGAATTTTTGTATAGGCTTTGTTTTGGTTGCGAATGATGAATTTGATATGATTTAGTAAAGATGAATTGTAATGATATGGATTCTTGTGCAATTTAGATGCTTTGCCTTGAAATTCGTGATTTGAAATTTTTGTTTGTCCACAAACTTTTATTTTTGCATTTGAATATTAATAAATTGAGACAGAAAATTGTATAGATCGAATGATGCAGGGTAGGTACTGAATAGTGTTTTAAAAAGTTTTGGTTGTTATGACTCATCATTATTTGTTTGGTATATTTTGAGACTACTGCTATTGACACAAGGGAAGTTTGAAGTCAACCAAATTAATCAGGTTGCGACAACAGACAAGTTTTCAGTATTCTGGATTTCCGAACATTCCAAAGCGCTATTAAAGACTAGGACCACTGCTTTGTATATTTCAAACAAAGACAACTCCGAGCGGATGCTGTGATCAAATTTGATGTCACGACTCACGAAGCTACTAACGCAAGAGATCGCCAAAACTTTTTCTAATTGGGTTTGGATTTTAATCTCTCAGCAAATAGCTTGACAGCAGCATCAAGTGCCGAGGACCAGTGGAAACACTACCAAAATGCCATCAGAAGTGACGCCACTGCATGTGCGAGCACAACCCCTGGTTTCATGAAAATTGTTGACTGTCGCATGGCAAAAATGGTTTTAGTTGTTAATGACGAAAAAATGTCTTGGTTGCTTTGAGAAGAAGGTTTTTTGGTGGGCATAAGGTTCAGTATGTATCAATAGATTGAGTGAGGAAACAAATGATACTACAACGAGCTCGATAGGCGACATCGAACTGAACAAAAACAAGTTGAAGCTACAGCGGATGAAGAACTACGTAACATCTCATTGTGGAGAACGAACAAAATTGGTGTGCATAGCTAGGGATCTTGTTGGCTTGTTTTTTAAGGCTGCGGCCCATTTTGAACAGTAAGCGCAATTTTTAGAAAGTAAGAAGAGAAATGGGTTGAAAGTCGTATCGTTATACGAACGATATCCTTTTTTTTTGTTTTTTATTCTATTTTCAAAGGTTTTTCATGACTATTCATCGAAAAAAATTCTTATTTTTCGAGATATTTACCAAAAACTAAATTTTTAAATTTTGTTTCTCCTTTCACCCAATAAAATCGAAATTAATGGGTAAAGCTTTTGTTACGTTTATGATATGCACTTCTTAAACATATTTTATTATTATTATTATTATTTATTAACATGTAATTTAAATTACAAGGTAATATTATTATTTATAGAGCCTAGCTGCGGTGACTATTGGCTCTCTTAAACATAAAAACGAAGCTCTTCATCGAAATTTACCTTTGGTGGGATTTCTTCGAAGTCAAAGTCTTATAAAATGTTTATTAAAATCTGTCGTTTTTTAATTTAATAATTCATCTTAATGAGACTGTGCAAATTCATTAAAAAATATTAACATTAATTGATGGGAACAAATAATAACCAACCCAAATCAGGTTTGCAGGACCAAATTTTAGAATCCAAATAACCTTTAACACCTTAAACAATTTCCATTTCTGCTTTGTAACCAAACGTCAACCAACAAATATTACTTAAACTTGTTAATACCCATAATTTCCTTGGCTGCAATTTATATTGCTATAAATCAAATGACTTCCTTAGTTTTTATTCCACACCTCTTTCATTTCAAAAAAAAAATATCTTAACTCAAGTTTTATAAAAAAAAAACTGTTACCATCGTTGTTATAAACGTGATCAATGACGTAATTAATGCGACAACCAAGGACTTGAAGAAAAAAAAAAGAAGTGAAAAGATATATTGAATTACCTGCCTACTAATATTACCAACACAAGATCAATGCAAGAGGTCTTAAACTTTCTGAGTTGTAAATCTTTAGTCTATTGTCTTCGTGTTTTTTTTTTTTGAATTGTTGATTTTTCCTCAAGGAAGCTGAAAATGTGTCTTTGATATCCATTTCATTCCGAAAATTACAATAACCACACAAAAAATAAATCTTTGGCAAAATTAATGCGAAGTATTTATCATTTTCTATTAAAGCTATGAGCAACAAAAAAAAAAAACTTACCTTCTTTCATTACCCGCCGCCGCGCCGTATAGTGGTTATCACTTTTGAAACTTCCTTATTACCACTATATGTAGCACATGAGCTGGTTTTATGGTAAAATTATTGCGTAATTTTCATTTTCACGTCAGACTGAAAATAAAAAGAAAAAAAAATTATGTATGATATTTTATTTATAGTGCAAAAATTCAACACAAACAAACATGCAAACATAATATATAGCAACTAACCAATAAACAGTGGAGAGTATCTATATGAATATTTTTTTTTCTTATTTAATAATTACATGTTGCAATAAAAAAAAAAGTTGTTGTTACTAGTTCAGTAGAGTAATGTCTGATGTGTAACACATCAAGTCGATACAAATTAAATGCAACACTTGGTCGCATGGACTTGCTGAGACTTGTTGCCCGCAGTTACTGAAACTATAGTGAGTTGCAGCAGCCTTTAAGTAAGAGACATTTAAAAAAATCGACAGTTAAAATTGCAGAACCTGCCAAATTTCGTATGGTTTCGAATTCTTTCTGCCTTTTTCTGTAAAATGTTCACATCAAATTTTAAAAATTTTTTCATGCTGATATTACCAAAAAGTGTCTCTAATTCTGCTGATTTTTTTTTCATAAATATTATTTTTTGGAATTTTTCGACTTTTGGGGTCCTGCACTTTAACCGACGCAGTCGATATACAATTAAAGAGAAATTGGAAAAGAAAATATACTTAATTGAATGTTCCTAATTTTTTGGACAGTACTGTCAAGATTAATGTCGAGTTTAATGGGCATATCATAATGCTGCCGTTCAAGTTCTATATAACATCCGAAGGATACGGAGGTGCGTCTAGAAATGAAGGTAATGTCGTCAGAAAAATAAGGTTTTTGGCAAAGTTTCAGACTAGATATCATTCATAAATGTATAAGGAAGAATTGGAGACAAAACGGAGTACTAGGGAACACCCTCATTTATTTTGTGAATTTCAGAATTGACACCGTACAAAAGAACTTTTGTTGAGTGATATAAAAGGCTAATCCAATGAAGAAGCCAGATTTCATCGATATCAAATAAAAGAATTTTTAATTAGAAGGTCTGAAGCCAAGAAACACAAACAAAATTGGTGGACTTGCCAGCAGCGTCGAGGAAGGGTTGTATGTTATCAGGGTCAGTGGATTTTTGGGCATATTCTCGATATGAGAAGTTTTAGAACTGTTTGAGTGTGAAAGAAGATTCGACTCAATGAATGGCTTACACTCCCAGGTTTAAGAGCATAAACTTTCTAGCTCAAAAACAAACATGTGCTTCAAGCAAATTGGCTTTCTCTATAAGTGAGTTAACAACAATGGTGTTGCTAAAGACAGCGAATGAATACAAAAATATTTTAAAATGATTCGAGCTTTTTTTTCATGAATCACCACATGATACCATCATGCAAAATAAAACAAAATAATTTTTTTTTTTGAAACCATAATCTATCCTAATTTATAAATCAACTAAAAAGAAAAAGAAGAAGAAGAAGCAGCGGAATTATTGGGAACAATGGAGCATATTTTTTTGTTTATAAGTAAAGACCCCAGGCGATTGAACCATCAGTGAAGTAATGTTGTCAGTCGAGGTGAACGTACGATGTACATACTACGTACCAGCGAAGATGGTGATAGATGGGTGTGTGTGGGATAAAGGACTCGGAAATTGAATCGAATAGACAATCTTAGAAAACTATAAATACAAATAAAATCAATGGAAGCGAGATATGAGGGTCTTTTAAATTCATGGCGCTCGTAGCTAATTATAAGCATTTCGAAAACTAAAAAAAAATTCACAAGGACAATTTTTATTTTTGAAAACCATCACAAAATATAATTTCACAATTTAACATTCTCATAAAAAATATTCAAAATGTATTTTCAAATTTGTTAGGATGGTACCTATATTTGATAAAATTTTTAATTATTAAAATTAATTAAAATTATTATTTTATTACTTATTTGCGTGAAAATAGTATGCACCTTTTGCGAGCACAAGAACCCAGAGTCCGCAAGAAATAAAATGTACATACATTAACTTATTTTCAATATAGCCCCCAATTACAAGGTAAAGAAAAGATGTTTTTGATAAGTTGAATAGCAACATTGTAAAATAAATAAAAGATATTATTTTGAAAATCTCCAATATCAAATCAATGTAGCATCATTGTAATAATCAAACAATGATGGTGAAATTAATTTTTATTTGTGATGGAATAGGAAGATATAGGTACTGTTTAGCTCTAGATTTTGACTTGATATTTAGACGACAGGGAAGTTGAAAATATTACGACTCACAACGAGACTTTTGTAATTCTCCCCTCGGTTACGTACAAAAAATGTAAAACTTCAATATCGTCTCGGTATTGACATAATTCAACAAAAAGTAGTGAAACTACTCAGTTGAAACTCCTGAAATCTACAGTATTTACTACAGTATTTAATTTTTTTTTTTCATTTTTAGCCTTTTTTTTTGGTCTATAAACTAGAAATTTTAAAGAATGATGTGTAACAAAGAGTTTTATATTTAAAACTAATTTAATTTTAACATTTAACATAAAACCGAAAATTATACTTAACGTAAAATAAAAAAAAATGTTTTTAATTTTTTTTTTCAATTTTGAGATTGAAAATATTTTTCAAAAACTATTCACTACACAAATTTGATTTAAAAAAACAAATTAAAGAACTTAAAAATATAGGATGACATTTTAAGTGTTGCCCTTGATTTTTAATGATTTTTTTTTTCAGTTCAAGTTGATTTTTTATAAAATATACCTCTCTTGCCTAAACGTGGAGAATTATACCCACTATAATACCCAGTATAATTTTTTTCTAATTAACTTACAAACTCCAGTCTTCAATACACTTTAATCACGTCTTTATTATTAACATGTAATATCTAAATTTTACCAGCGGACGACAAGTATACCCCTCTTGTCCAACTTGCGGAAACCTTTGCTAAGGCTTCAGTCATAGCGAAAAAAAAAAGCAACAGGAAAAATTGAAATAGAATAAATTTGAATACTTTTTCCTGACGTCGTCAATATAGCGAACAAAAATTTTTTGCGCCAGCACCATCAACCTACTTGATGTTTTTTGTTTTCCCGAGCAAGCGGCATCAGTTTTTTTTTTTGATGTCAGTGGAACAGTAAAAAATTGAAACACGGATAAGTGGAACGAATTGTACCATTTTATCAGAGTTTTCATCAGTAAAATTAATAAATGATTTTTTTGGAAAAGATATTTGTGAAAAAAAAATACTTAAAGTGATTTCTGATCGATTCGTACAATTTTTATATTTTAAATCAAAAATTAACTTCTAGTTTAGCCTTGATCTTTTTTTTTTCAAAACTTAAAACCGGTCCAAGATGGCGGCTTAACCCCAATTTTCTGGTAAACTACACATATACTCCTTATTACCGCTTACCTACGAATCGTGAAAGAAAAGTGTAGGAAGATATAGAATTTTGTTTTCCTTTTCAGGTTTATATCCTTTTTTTTTCGTTTGACGAATTACATGGGTATATCGGTCATATTTTTTGACCACACCAATCAAATGTTCTTTAATTTCAATGTTTTATTCCTGAAAACTTAGAATAATATTTGGATACAAACACAAAACTTTTCATTGGAAATAGATGCCCCAATTTAATTTGAATATACAAATTAAATAACATTAAAAAGTATTTTAAAGGTAAATGAAAGAAAAAATGTAAAATTTATACGGTTACCGAAAATTGGTTATAATTTCAGGAATACTGCTTTGATTTTGAAAAATGAAGTTTCTGTAGTAAGGTAAATTTACTGGTATCCATAGAAATTTAATGGTTAAGAAGCTTTTAAAGATATAAAATAAAGTTTTTGACAAAATGTACATAATTTTTTTATTTTCCAACTGAACATTTTTGGATGGTAACAACAATCTTAAATATGGGTTTTTAAATATCGTTAAAATCAAAATCGAATCACAATCAACTAAATGTGTCAAGCGTCTCTACTAACAGCGATGTTAACCATACCTTTCAAAAAAGCTACCTTCTTTCTTCATTTAAGATTCTGAAAAGATTAGGTTTATTTCCAAACATAAATTTTGCTACACCATTCAAATGGTACAAACCGTTACGTGGATAGTTTGAAAAAAAAAAAAACAAAAACTAAGTATGACTCCAAAAAATATGCAAGCAAATATTAAGTAGGCAATGAAAATTGAAATTTATACAATTTTCAGATTGATATCAAGGATTTTAGGAGAACGATACACATCAATGGTATTTTTTCAATAAATAAAGAGAAGTTTTAGGAGAATTATTAAAACTAAGAAATCATAACTCAGCCTTATTGTGAGTTTCACCCGAAAAATATTTCTACTTAAATTTTTTTGTTCCACCGGAAATTTAAAAGCTATTCAGTCTTAATGTGAGTTTCGCCCGACCAACATTCAACCCGGAAATTTTGATATTTCACTTTTCGCCTATTGTGAGTTTCACCCGAAATTTTGTGTCAAAAAAATTCCCCTTATTGTGAACATTCATTTCGGGCGGAATGTAATGTTATTGACAGCCTAAATGTTCACTTGTTTTTAGTAGGCGAACGAAATTTGATTCGGGCGAAACTCACAATAGCTTTTAAAATTCCGGGGAAACAAAAAATTTTGAGGTGAAATATTTTTCGGGTGAAAATCACATTAAGGCTGATTTGTGAGTTTCGCCCGAACGAAATTTCGTTCGCCTACTAAAAATAAGTGAACATTAAGGCTGTCAATAACAATACAATCCGCCCGAAATTAATGTTCACAATAAGGGGAATTTTTTAAACACAAAATTTCGGGTGAAACTCACAATGGGCGAAAAGTGAAATATCAAATTTTCCGGGTGGAATGTTTTTCGGGGCGAAACTCACAATAAATCTCATTTAGTTTTGTACCTACATAGAATGACGTTAAAAAATTTTAATTACAATTTATTTTACTAAGGGCCTGTTTAACAAAGTCTAAATAAATTTCTAACTTGTTACTAGACACATAAATATTGTTACAGGGCGATAAGTCCACAGGAGAAAAATCACCAACCCACCTGAATAGGCTATAATTCCAAATATATTTTTTTTTGGAATGTAAACTCACTGAAACAGGCAAATGGATATGGGAAATAGAAAAGGAAAAATACCATGCGAGAAATATATCATATGAAAAATATACATGCTAGAAATATATCATATGGAGCGGGACCTACTATTTTCTGCCGTATACAAACGATTAAGCTTTTCCATGGCAAAAGATTCTTTTGGAGGATTTTTCAATTTCTCCGAGGAGACGGTATACCCGTGGAAAGTATTTATGTTTTTAGGTAGCTGATTCTGGGAATCGAACTCATTCAATTCCTGCTAGTAACACGCATAGGAATGATGGGCATTTCTTAATAACTAGGCCGTACTTCGTTAGAAGCTATCGTGCTTGCAAATTCCTCTTTATAAATATAATTAGTATGTGAGAAATAAATCATTAAAATTTTCGCATGGTATATTTCTTGTATGGTATTTGTCTCCCATGATTTTATATTTCTCGTATGATATTTTTCTTGCATGATATATTTCTCATATGATATATTTCTCGCATGATATATCTTGCATGATGTTCATTTCAATCTCACGATTATGTGCGACTGAAAAATTGCAGTGACTAAAACAATGGGCATAGTTATATAGTGGTGGATCGGTTGTCTATTGATCTCTTTCACGACTTACATCTCGAGGCGTATACGTTACAACAGGTTCTATTTTTTAACCTTCTTTAAGTAGCAAAATTAAATAGATCAAATGAAACTGCAAGTAATTGCAATTTTATTACGAAATGTCTTGCCAGTCAAAAGTCAAGATAAAAATAATTTTTTTTGTTTAAATTCATAGCAAATACTTTCATTCTCATATTAAAAGATGTGTGATTTATTTATTTGCAATTAAGAAATCACAGATAACGCCACAAGGTGTGCATGCAGTGGAAAGCAATAAATTGTTACGATCACGATTTTTTAATCGCAACGGCAGCAAATCACATTTGCGTACCTATAGTCCAATAGTCAAAGATTTAAAAAGCTGTTTAAAAGGTTGATTTTACTATAAAATTGCCACTTCTGGTTATACTTTTGATTAAGTATGCCTCTTCCATAATAGATTTTTCAAAAGACTCAGTCACTTTATCAAACCATTAAATTATTGAGAATTTTATACCTTTGGAAATGTCCAAATAAACAAAAAATTTTGAACAGCACAATACACTCAAAATTATAGCAGGGCCTGACAAAATAATCTTTACAAACAAAACAGAACAACTATATTTTTATCATGTTTTTGTTAAATTTTTCATCTTCCTACAAAACTTACAACTGAAAGCAAGGGAAATGGTAGTTTTGTCTTTTTTTCGAATTTTTTAAATTTTGTATTCACTTTTATTTACAACCAAATATGATAACACACAAATTTACCAAATCTGGATTCTTAATACCTACATGCTTTGAATTTTAATTATAAATGTGTTTTGCAATAAAAGGGAAACTGGAAAGTGGTTAAACAGATAGCAAGTCTGTAAGAATCTCTGATTTATTGCATTTAATTTGCATTTTTTAAATTGAAAAAAAAAAAAAAAACATTTAAATGAAAAACTGAAGAAAAAAAACCTTGAAAAATTGAAATTATCCATCGATTTCTTAAGTAGGTACCCTGCTTGCCAAAGTATTTTTCATTTTATAATTTAAAAATTAAGAGAAATAGTGAATTCAGCATATGCTTCTTCAAATCAAAGAAAAAACAAAAATAAATAATTTTTTTTTTGGATTTATTTACAAATATTTATTTAAATAAAAAATATAATATTATTTTTTTTTTTTGTAAAAAAATGAAAAATCGATATTCGCGCCTACTTTGTAGTTTCTTTTTGTTCGTTTTAACAATTATTATAAAATTGAACCTATTATATTGGGCAAGTTGTTTTAAGGTTATAGACAAAATGGATGCTCGCAACTTTTGATGTTTTGAAGCGCCATTCATTCGATCAGTTATCTTTTTTCAATATGACAACTCCTTTTTATATTTTGGCTAAGAAGATAAATAGAGAGAAGCAGGAAGGCTCATCAATCCAATGTCATGGTTTCAATCCGTCGTTTTTCTTTGATATTTATATAAATACACTTAAAGCAGCATGATCCAATCCAAGAAGCATAATGGTTCCGTATTTTCCATTTATCACAAACTAATAACTAGTAACAATTTTTAATTAAATAGACACAAGAGGGAAGAGTGAGAGAGAGAGAGAAGGAGATGGAAAATCGTTTGTCTTGTCTTAGGTTCTTTTTGTTGAAAATCCTCTCCGGATGCAGGTTTGTTTTTGTTGGTTTTTGTTAAATCAGAGTTTAATGATGGTGGAGACCAAGTCCGTGTCCTTCTAGACCGATTCCGGAGAATCCATGGCTTTCTACATGAACTGGCACGGCAACTGGGACCTTGTAAGGTACAGGCCTATCGTAGGCAACAGGCACATGCTTTTCAATGTGTACTGGCACTGGACGGTCATATGGAACATGTACTGGCACTGGTACTTGCCTTTCGACAGCAACTGGAACATGCTTCTCAACTGGGTATGGAGCTGGAACTGGAACCTTGACTGGAACTGGCACTGGACGATCAACTTGAACTGGGTAGGGACGATCGTATGGGACATGGACAGCAACTGGTACCTTCTTTATAACAGTGTATGGAACTGGCTTCTCAACTGGCACTGGGTATGGTTTTGCCACCTCATATGGCACTGGATGATCAACGGCAACCTTGTATGGAACATGGACGATCCTTTCGACTGGGTAGGGTTGTGGCACATGAACTGGAACCTTGACTGGGTATGGAACCTTCCTTTCAACTGGGTATGGGGCAGCAACTGGAACCTTGACTGGAACATGGACGGTCTTCTCAACTGGGTAGGGTTGTGGCACGAGAACCTTGTATGGTACTGGACGGTCAACTGGAACATGCACTGGGTATGGAACTTCCTTCTCTACTGGGTAGGGTTGTGGAATATGGACGGGAACCTTGACAATTTGCTTAACTGGGTATGGAACATGCTTAACAACGGGGTAGGGTTGGGCAACTGGAACCTTAACTGGGTATGGAACTTGTTTCTCAACTGGATATGGGATGTGTTTCTCAACGGCATAAGGTACAGCAACATTCTTTACAAGGGTGATGGTCTTAACTGTTTCATGACCATATCCATGAGCGTAGTCTCCACCACTGGCAAGGATTGCTCCACCACCAAGACCATATCCACCAAGACCATGTGTGGCAATAAGACCATTTCCACCAAGACCATGTCCGCTAGAAATAATACCATGTCCACCAAGACCAAGACCAAGACCATGACCACCAAGACCATGACCTAATTCAATACCACTTCCATATCCGTATCCGGATGAGATGATACCACGCTTGCCTTGTTTCTTCTCAGGGGCAGCAGCGGCAGCAGGTGCAGCTTCAACTGCAGCTTTCTTGGGTTCTTCTTTAACATCTTCAGCGTTGGTAAGCAGTAAAACTGCGGCCAAAAGCCCAAAAACGAGCTAAAATATATATAATAACAAAAAATAAATATTTAGAACCATCGAAGACTATAAGCTGAAATAAGAAACATAAACCACAGACTGCAAACGAAGGAAAAGACGTGATAAGTTTGAGAAAAAGTGAATGTGTGCATCTTGAATTACCTACACACATTTTGTATAAGGCAATACAATATGTCGTAAAAGTTGTAATAAATAACTTTTGCTTTCATTGAAGTTCCAGACTCTTAATTTCAAGAATGAAAGTGCAAAAATATCTTGCAAGGGCACTTTTATTTTACGACTTTAATAAGTATAGAGAGAGAATTCAATTCAACGCGAGTGAATGCCGCTTGGATTGCAGCCAATTCGTCAATTTGAAGTGTGGAAAGCTGGATGTAAACCAAAATCCCAGAAACACATGGGTTACTTTGGATGTTTGCCATTTGGGGGTGTCGTACATTTTTTATTTTTTTATAAAGCTTGGCATAAAGCCATACAAGTTGAGATTGAATGGAAAAAAAATTCATTCTGTGCTTACATATTTTAAAGTTTATTAAATAAATTAAATTTGGAAGTGCCTTTCTGTCAAGTATAAATTAAAAAAAAAAAACATTTTTTAGGTGGTAATCAAGTGATTAGTTGAACAGAAAGAAATATTTTAATTTGTGGGAATTTTGCATAAAAAAAATTTAAAACTGCAAAAAATTTGAATTTTTGACCTGAATATTCATGAAATTAGTTTTATATTGTTTATTTTGGTGATTTCATTGCATTTTATTGCAGCGATCTCTTTGGCGAATGCTTCGTTGAATTATTATTATTATGATATTTAAGATTCACTTGAGCAATAATTAAAAAAAATATACTTGGTGGCACAAAAGCTCGTGGAGAACCAGGGCCTTATAACTCTCAACCATTTTGTGTGCGTGCTTTGTCCGCAAGTATGGAGCAATAATATTTTATAGATGCCAATAATTTAAAAAAAAATATCAAGAAAAAATTGTAGTTTGTAACAGTGACTGAAAAAAATATAATAAGATATTTAATTTAATTTAATTTATTGACATAAAATGCCACTGTGATGTTAAATTTTAAAATTTCTTACTACAAAAAATATCAACACAAATATTGATCTTTCAAACTTGAATGCAATTCTATTAAAAAGAGCATTAAAATTGCATCACAAAACAACAGTGAGAATTGAAAAGAAAATTAAAAATTAATTTAACATGAATAATAAAGAATATTTAATGCGAAAATTAAATTATCAGAAAATAATTCAATAAAATCACTGAAATTTTTTATATGATTTTCACAATTTAGTTCGCCCTTTCCAATTGCCCCGCATGTCAAGTCAAGATAATTTCAAATATTATTCTTTAATTTTTCATAAAAATAAATAACTATTTGCACCAGAAACTCTTTTTAAATGTGCATCACAATTTAAAAGAAAAATTAAAATCGAGTTCGCTGCTCAAGTCTTTCGTTTATTTGATGGGTTTTCAATGGATTTTCAGAAAAGGATTTAAATAAAATCAAATTGTAATAGTCCTCTTAGATTGATCACTTTGTTGAAAATTTAATTCATTTGAAGAATATATTTTCCACCAAGTCACTTTCAACAAATCACACGATCACATTTTTTGAGTTTTCACAGATTTTTTATGGTGAATTTTTATTTTGTAATTTTTTGTTTTTTTTTTTTTTTATTTAAGAAAAAACACCTACCATCGATTTCATTTTCTATTGATTAGATTAAACACAAAGTGTTTTAAAATTAAAAAATAACTTAAGGGTTAATCCAACGAACCCAAGATGTATACTGGATGACTTTGGTTGGTATTCACCTGCTTTTATATTAAAAATGAAAAACCCAAGCGCTTTATTATGCTCTCTCAGCAACTTGATACACCAAAATAACAGAAAACAAAAACAAACAAAAGAACCACAAATACAAACAAATCAACTTAACTTAAACGGAAAAGAAACAATATACAAGAAAAACCCTAACACACACCGAAATACCAATCAAAGACCAAGTGAAAAGACTTAATAATAGTTGAATTATAAAGTTTTTTGAGTGGCGTCACGGCACCACACCGAGAGTGGTAGGCAGCTGCTCGATGGTATAGAAAAAAGCTCGCAAAAATCTTTATTGAGTATTATACATTATATTTGCCTCTTAAAGAGATCCCAAAGGCACACCACATCTATTTCTTGTACTGGTACATACATAACTCGTAGCGACTCTCTGTTTCAAAGTGTTGTATTTCACTTTCATTGGTATTATACAGTTCGAATGGTGGTCGTTGTCATTGGTTAGTGCAAGTGTGTAGATTATTGTAAGTGCATCGTGCAGATTTTCTGTAACAAGAGCAAAAGTTCGCATGCATGTCAAATGTTTTTTTTTTTTTTTTTTTTTTTATTTCTTCATTGTTGCCATATATACAAACATATAGCTGAGATAGTTAGTTGCTTCACCTTTTGCATTTATCTTACCCCGGATTGGTGGTTTTCGTTGGTATAAATTCTAAGTTAGTTGACGATATGATTTATTTTAAATTGAAACTATATATTGCAACAGCTTGTTTAAGACCTCCCGCCTGGTACCCTCTCGGGGAAATGGTGTTTGGTTAGTTGAAGCTTGTTGATGTTGTGTGTGACCATAATATGTGCATCATGGAGCTGCTGCTGTATAATTGCGTTCAGCTGCTGTGCTTCTGGTGTGTCTTTATAGTCTAGTTTATTCTCGATTGGTTTTATTATATAATATTTTGTCGACGACGCGACGCATTAGTTTGGTTTGTTTGAAAAGTAAAGGATTTATTTTTGTTTCATGCAGTCAGTCGTTGCGGATAAGATTCCGGACACTGATTTTTTTTTACTGTGCCTGCAGTTATGGGATAACTAGATTTTCTAGACTAGAACATAAAGTCTAGGTCAGGGAGAGTCAGAGAATAACTATAAGCTTTATACCACCAAAACAAAAAATTATATCATTTTTTTTTTTATTTTTTTTGGAAAAAACGTGTTATAAAATGGGCGTATGTGCCTTAGTTATTTTTATTTTTTTTTTTTGCAAAAGGCGCATGTTACCCTTGAATGAAATAAATCTGGTCAGTAGGTAAACATATTACACAGAGTTTCAAGCCAAATGAGGGATTAATGCATATAATATACCACAAGTCATTATGAAGGTGATGTTTTTTTTTTATGCTGTTTTTTTTTTGCAAGATTAGTTGGACATTATCATGATGATGGAGTATAGCAGTAAAGATCGTCTAACTTGACCAATTGACCATAATATGTGATCCTAAGCCAATGGCCTTAGGCAAAATTACATAAAATGTTTGATCGAGGTAAGCTTTTTGAAGTGTTTTTTTTTTTTTTTTTTGATTTTATCTTAAAACCATTGATTTTTTTTTAAACTGAACTTAAGAAGATTAATTAACATTTTATATAAATCGAATTGAGTAATAAAAACTGAGGTTTTAATGTTTAAATTTTATAGATCGCTACATTAATCATTTATCTTAATTATTCTTATTATTCAAAATTCTGTAAATTCTACTAAAAGCTGGTTAAAATATGTAAGTATGGAAAAGGACTTCAGATTATATATAAATCGAGATTTTTCGTATATAGGCACTGCCGTAACTTTTAGGAAGATTTTTTTAAATTTTTGATACAAAATTATTTTTAAAAAAATTTTTGGGAAATTAAATTATTGAAATTATTTGGGATATTCTGTATTACAAAATTCTGTATGACCAAAATTCTGTAAATGTATTGAAAATTCTGGATGAACATTTATTCTGTATTCCATTTTTCTGTAAATCTAAAATTCTGGAAAATTTTAAATACATACCATTTAGTAAATAATGTTTGTCTTTCAATTAATTTTACATTTTAAAATATAAAACCACCGATGGATGTGCAACTATTCTTGGTTTTCAATAAATCAATTGTTTTCACGTCAATGTAAAAATGACTAATAAACGTTCTCACATGGTAAGTATTAACTGTGTTGTAATTTAAATGTAAATTCAGACGATAAATAAGAGGAAATACATAGCAAAATAAAAAAATATGAAAATAAAAGAATTACTACGTTATTTATATAATTTCGTTTAAAACCTCCAAATGCGACTCGAAAGTATTTAATTTAAAAAACATATGAAAAATATTTGCACATTTTTTCGGAAAAATTTGAAATAAATTAATTTGGTCTCTAATGAAAGCTTAGAAGATTAGATATTCCTCTATAGATAATATGAGGAAAGTATTTTCTATGATTTTTAATATCTCCAAAGAAGAAAGAAATTGCTTCTATTTCTGTTTAAGTTTGAATGCATACTGTCAAAATTGAATTAATAGAAGTCACTTTGGCAAACTTAGATATCTTTTATAATTTACAGAATTTTGGAATATAGAATTTTGAAATAGAGAATTTTGAAAAACAGAATTTCGGATTGTAAGAATTTTGGAATACAGAATTTTAGATTTACGGAATTTTGGCACTTACATGACTTATGACACCAAGCCAAATAATTTATTTTTTTGGACCAATTTTAATCAGAAATTAAAATGTTGGCTGTTTGTTTTTCCTTCTTGTTGATTTTATAAAATTATTTTAAGGCTGTGTGTTACTTTTTATATAACGTATGCTGAGGAATATGTATAGAATCTATATTAAAGCCTAAAGTAGCTTTTGGAGTCTAAATTTTATAGAAGAAAAAATTATAGATTATGTTCAAAACAGGTTAAATCAGTTTTGCACTCACAGATTAGTTATAAATCAAGATAAAATATAAATTGATATATTTATTATTATTCTGAAAGCCTCATATATTAATTTTTGGCTTAGTACCAAAAGAAAAGTACACCGACATTTAAAAAAAATTAAAAATAAAATGAGAAAGTTTAGGTTTATGAGATCTCAGAGATCGAATATTAATCTCAGAAATCTGCAATTGCAATTTTTTAACAAAAATTCTTCGCATTGAAAGTTTGAATGAAACAATAAAATTTGGGTAAGCTATACCACCAAATTTTTTTAGGCTGGAGTTATAGCTAGTTCACGACTGCCACGCCGATTAATTATCAAACTTCTTTAAGTGGTGCTTGGTCTGTTCAATTTTATTTCGAAAAATGTTTGTCATCAATTTAGAGTCGAACCAGACCAAGTTTCCTTCAGAGCCATATACACTACGAAATGCGTTACGGAAGGTCATGTGATCGGTCTGTCCAACTTTGCCTGAAATTTATTGGATTCACTTGCTCAATTATTTTTTGTCACAGCTGATAAAATTATAAAAAAAGAGATGTAGAGGATGTTTTTGAATTTTTTTGCGTTAACTTGGTTAAAGTGTTTCCTCCTGCTCAATCAAATTGACAAACAAAAAATCACTGTGATATCAGAAACTGGTTAAAATAAAAATTAAAAATAATAAATTTATAAAATAAGGGTTAGTCAAGTTTAAGCTAACTCAACAGTGAAAAATTAGACTTTAAAGTTAAAAAAAGTTGAACTAATTACAAAATATAATAACTCTAAAAAATCTTCTACTTTGAATTTTTTTTTTATTTCAAATGAATCCATTACAATCTGACTTAAAATTTGTATTTCGGATAGGGGAGCTTCCTGTAAAAAGACACACTTTTTACCTGTACTTAAAGCCTTTCAACTGGCTAAATATTCCTTAAACAAATATTCCATGTTATCTCTATAGCTAAGATATTTCTAACTTTTATTTTAAAATCAACAAAGAAAACTAAATAATAATTATAATTTACCAATCACTTGTAAATACATATAAACATTTAAAAGACTCCAAGCACTAACCAGTTAATTTGTTTATCTTGATTTAAAAAAAAATAAAAATAAAAAATAAAATAAACCAAGTAACTTAACCAATTATTTCTTGTTGACTTAATTGACACACATCAAAATCCAACAGGTTTAAATTATGTTTGTATAAAAAAAAAATATGTGCATAATGTGAAAACAACTTACAACTAAGTATCATATTTTATATAGGCCAAAACTAATTTTGTTGAAAATCTACACATTCATATTTTCTCTCTTAGTTTGTATTTGTAGAAAAAAAAATAAAAAAAATTAAAAACTTACGTCACTTTAAAAGGAGCTTTGATCAGCTCTATAGATAATATGATGAAAGTATTTTCTTTGATTTTTAATATCTCCAAAGAAGAAAGAAATTGCTTCTATTTCTGTTTAAGTTTGAATGCATACTGTCAAAATTGATTTAATAGAAGTCACTTTGGCAAACTTATTTGTATAAGAATTTTTGAGTGAACTAAACTTCTATATTTAAATAAGCGGTTTAATCAAGTCATTTATTTGAAAAGAAATTATAACTGGCTAACAACATCCAAATGAAGAAATGCGTCAGCGCGCAGCTAGTAGTAAATAAACTGCGACCAGTTTAAAGTTCCTGGTGAGAAAGAACCTGCTCTATGTGACTATTTTTAATTTACCCCAAGAAGATGGATTCCCCGTGAAATTTAATTATTATTTTAAGGTTTAAAATTTGTTGAACAAGTTCTTCCGTTATATGAGAATTTTTTTTCTTAGATTTGGTTTCTTTAATTTTTTCTGCAGATCTCGCGTCAAATGGTAATTATCAGATTAAGGACGTTACTGCCATTAAATTATGCTCAAGATACTAGGTGCTTCAATTTAAGTATGTTTTTATTTTTTTGACATATGGTACTCAGCCAGCTTGACATTAAAATCTTGTCTTTGGAGCTCCATTTAGTAATTAGACTCTTTGAAAAAAAAAAACTTTAACTCTAATTTATGCGTTGTTGCATTATTAAGAATACAAATGACATTTAGGGTTTTAATTTCATAATTAGACTTTTTTTTACACTTTAGTTTCTTTGTTGTAGTGAGCTTAGATCTAGTTGCAAACTACAATCATAGGCTCATCATAAGTGCATGTGTTAGGGGTTAGTAAATTAGTAAAAATAATGCCAACTAATAACATATAACACAACTTATAAGATTTAAATAGACCAACAGCTCAATTCTGTCGTTGTGAGGGCTCACAAGTCACAAGCTCTTGTGGGGTTAATTCCTTGTGAGGTTTGCTTTTGATTCGATAAAATTTTCCGTATTCTAAGATAATAGTTTGAAATTTTATAAAAATAGTTAACTCTTATATTAAAAATTTTATACGATGAAATTGAGTTTCAAAGCTCAATATATACTCAATATATACTCAAGAAGAGTATAGCAATAGAATCTTCAAGTCTTATGGAATGCTTTTGTTGCTTTTGTAGATTTTAAGAGATAACCTCTCGAGAGTTATTTAGTTGGTTAGACGCTTATTTATTTATTTTTGTTTTCAACATTTTATTTTGGGATAATTCTTAACATTTCATCCTGTAGATGTCAATTTTACTTCAAAGCCCTTTTACTTAAAGTTTTTTTTATACAGAGTGTCCAGAAATCACTGCCTCAGAAGAAAACCATGAGTTCCTGAAGTCATTTCAAGTCGAAAAACTTAAGAGGTAATTTTCCCATTTTCGATTCGTTTTGGACTTATAACGGTTTTTATGATTATTATAATCTTTTTTCCTTTGACTGGCTCTAACTTTGCCAAACTACAACCGATTCTTGATTTTTTTTTTAAACAAGAAAAGTTAGAATTTTCTACCACACAACTTTTTTCTGTGTGGATAACGGTTTTTCCGCAATTTATTATCAAACTCATTTTTAAGCTGTTTTTTAGGTTGTTTTTTTGACTTCGATGATTTTTTTCACAAAATTTTTTTTTAATTTATCGACTTGAAATGACATCAGAAACTCATGGTTTTCTTCTGAGGCGGTGATTTCGGGACACCCTGCATTTAAATTTGTATTTTCATAATTTTTTAATTGATGAAATTATCCTGGTCTTGTGTTAAACTACGACGGCGGACAGTGGCCCGTTTCGACATTTTTGGTTGCTAAAATCATAACTCTTAAAGGAAAATTTGAAGGCTATCAAGCTGGTGGGTTTAAAAAAAATACCTATAGATGGTGTTTCAGAATTTTTAGCTGAAAAAATAATTTTTACCTAAAGCGATAGACATAGTTTGTATTTTACTTTACAAAGGTCTAAAGTTTAGACTTAGAGTAACTTATTGAGTAAAACAGTGGGAAAAAAGAAAAAAAGAAAACAATATTAGCTAGACAGTGGAAAAAAAAGATATTAAAACATTTTATTAAATATTATTTTTAGTTTTTGTTTAATAAGTGTATATTTGAATTTTTTGACGTAAAAGAATGTTTTATTGGTATAGATTGCATGTCAAATAGTAAATATTATAAGATGCAAAAAAAAGCTAGAGCGTTTAGGTTTGGTTAAGACAAGAAAAAAATCGTATGGGACAGGGGTCTATGCCCTCACCCCCTATAGACAGGAGGGCCAATTTTATAAAAAAAAATTGACCCGAATTAGAAGAACAAATATTATCTAAAAATCACCGGCAACACTTACAATGTCATATTATACCTTTTTTTAAACCCAAAAATCTATCTATTAATTCTATTTAAAATTTAATTTTTTTTGGGAATAGTTTTGGATAAATAAATTTTCAGACTAAAAATTTTGAAAGAAAATGGACTGACTTCTTCAAATCAAATCCTTCTGACACAGCTCTATGCATTTTTATGAAGCTGAATTTTATGGGGTTATGTGAACAAATATATAAGAATTTTTCCCGTTAATTTAAAGGCGGGAATTTGCGGCATATTTTTTTTGTATCTCAATTTAAAGTTGAAAAAGTGTGCCCAAAGTGGTGTTTCAAAAAACATTGAATTCAAAAGATTTTAAATTTAAAAAATCATTTTTTATTTTTTATAATAAACAAATATATCAAGAAAAACAAATCAACTCAAGTTTTTACACGCACTCCCCTCAGTTTTTACACTCAAAACTAAAAAAATTTGTTTAATATTTTGTTTGCCACGGTAAAATTTTTTCTACAAGCTAAATTATTCATCCAAACGAAATTTTTTTTGATTTCCTATGGTCCAAACATTTGTTAATTAAATAAACTTAAGAATTTTGTATTACAGACCGACCCGAAAAATGATTATTTCCACTAGATTTTTATAAATGGGCCCCTGTGCGAGCGACGGTTGATTTTGTCTGCTGATCGCAGTGATGATTTTCCACTTTATTGAAATTCCACTGCGCCAAGCTAATTTATTCTTATTTTCATGCAAACGTAAAATTTCCATAGGCTTTATTTGACAAGCAGCTGTCATGTTAACTACAAAGGTAAACATTGTTTAAGTTACAGTGTACCATGTTAGTACATCCTCCATCATTATAAATCATCAAAAAGGCAACCTGGTTAATTAAACATTAACAAATATAGATAACAATGAAAAATTGTTAATTTAACACTAATCAAAGTAAATTTATCTAGATGTCATATTAATTTTAACCGGATAACATGTTTAAAATTGTGTAAAGCTTAAAAGGTGTCATGTCGATTTTACAAGTAGGTTTTTTTATACCACGAAGTTAATTTCTTGTACGTTGTGAATTATCTGTCACCGTTAAAACAACCTAATAACTGCTTAATTTCTAATTCATTTTAAAACAACACAAACATATATATGCCAGTAAGACCTAGGCAAATGTTAGAAGGAATAGAAGGAAAGGATAGATTTTTGTTGGCACAGTGGTTTGAGAAATTAATTAATTTACATGATATATTTTCTGAATAAAATATATCATTTTGTTATGTTTGTTGTACATCTTGATATAATGTTCATCTCATCCCGATTTCTTAATCTAATTCCTAAAAAGATAAATAAAAAATGTTTTCAAAATTAATCCCGATTATAACGTGTTTTTTTTTAAATTCTCTAAGCCAAGTATATACACACATATTAAAAATTACCTGAAATTTTGGTAAAATATACGTAGCGAAAATTTTACTTTAAAATTTTAATGTACCTAGATATGATATTTCTTTTTTTTATTTTTTTTAATATCTGAAATGAATATAATGAGCCAATTAACCAATTAATATTTTTTCTTTTGACACAACTGTCAAATTTTCAATTGGTTATGAAGTAGGTGACAGTTGCATGTAGTTATCATTGAAACACATCATGGAATTTAGAGACGCTAAAAAGTAAAAATCAAAATAAAGTCTATAATATTAAATTGTTATTCGAGTGAACAAAAATATCATTCTTGTCCGACCTTCTACATAAAGTGACTTTTAATATTATGTATTTCAATTTTCAGTTAAAATATACTAATTATATCATTGAAATAGT
The DNA here is from genome assembly GCA_929447395.1 of Epistrophe grossulariae. Classification (NCBI taxonomy): domain Eukaryota; kingdom Metazoa; phylum Arthropoda; class Insecta; order Diptera; family Syrphidae; genus Epistrophe; species Epistrophe grossulariae. The sequence goes on along the minus strand of OV839567.1, from coordinate 14,543,517 downwards.
AAAAGTCACTGTTGGAAGGTTGAGTCAGAATTGAAATTTGTATGTTTTGACTGGAATAAATTATTTAAGCCAACAGCTTTATTTTAAAATTAGATTAAATTTTTTTTTAATTTCTCAAAATAAAAATAATGAACTTCCATAATTGGCCCTTCATCATGTTAAAAATAGTAAAGGCAGTCGATAGGAATGTTATGCGTGAAAAAAAAGAATTCAGCTTTATTTCAAGAAAGCGGAAACCTTTGCAAGGAGGTTGGATTAAAGTTTCCTAGATGCGACTGGATTGCACTTTTTGGTAATTTAAGGGTACGATCAGTATTGAAGCAAATAAAATAAAATTGAATAAAATAAAAATCAAATAAAATAAAATAAAATAAAATAAAATAAAATATAATAAAATAAAATAAAATAAAATAAAATAAAATAAAATAAAATAAAATCAAATCAAATCAAATCAAATCAAATCAAATCAAATCAAATCAAATCAAATCAAATCAAATCAAATCAAATCAAATCAAATCAAATCAAATCAAATCAAATCAAATCAAATCAAATCAAATCAAATCAAATCAAATCAAATCAAATCAAATCAAATCAAATCAAATCAAATCAAATCAAATCAAATCAAATCAAATCAAATCAAATCAAATCAAATCAAATCAAATCAAATCAAATCAAATCAAATCAAATCAAATCAAATCAAATCAAATCAAATCAAATCAAATCAAATCAAATCAAATCAAATAAAATCAAATAAAATCAAATAAAATCAAATAAAATCAAATGAAATCAAATCTAATCAAATAAAATAAAAAAAAAATAAATAAATAAATTAAATAAATAAATAAATTAATTTAATTAAATTAAATTAAATAAATTAAATAAATCATAATAATGAAGTTTAACGTAGATAGGGAGACGCATTCATGTAGTCACTTGATTTTAAGGTAAACATGAGCTTAGCAAACGACTATCCACGCGATGTAAAAAAATTTACATAAATTAAAATTCACCTATTTTGAATAATAAGCACTTACCCAATGTTTAAAAAGAAATGGGTCTTTTATCTCCCATTATAAAACACTTCCTAGAGTGATATATACTCAGATAATCTGAAAAAAATACAAACATATTGCAAAATTGATAGTAAAACTGCCGGTCGGTGCAAAAGGTTGAGAGGGGCAGGACTGTGGGAAGGTGGTGGGTTGATATGGTACTACAAAATATATTACCATAAAATTATTAAATTAAATAAAAATATAAAGAAAATGCATTTGATCATATTTTAGGAAATTTTCTTTTTCTGATTTGTTTTCGACAAAAAACCCACAAAATGTGTCTGCATTTCTTCCTTCTTAATTATTCATGTAATTTTACAAACAAAAATTAAATAAAAAACGGGGTTATATCCGGGAGCCAAATGATTTAAATGGTTTATTTTTGTTTTTACACTCATTTATTTAACTAATCAATTAACAAATATCAGATCTTCTCTATTGAAGTTCACAAATTCAAGGTCTTAATGCCTATGGACATAAATATATACCTATATATGTATATCGAAGATAGTTTTGATATACAAATTTTAAGATTGAGACAAAAAATTAATTGGTAATTGAGAACGATCTCATTTCAAAGTCAATACATTGACGATCATCCTGGTATAGTGATGATTTTATGCTCGCCACGCCACACAATTTGTGAGTGAAAGGAAAAAATTCTTCAAATTTTGATGATAATTTTTTAAACCACAGAATGAGTTTATTTACCTTGAAGTTAAAGTTCTATACAGTTTTAAATCTTTTGTGTCTTAATTTTAAACTACATATATCTTGAATTTAAATTTATATTTAATTCAATTCAATTAAAAAAAAAAAAAATCAAAGCCATTGGTTTTTTCCTCAAAATAATTATACTGGTTCATCTTATATGTACATATTATATATATACAAGAATTGGTTCAGTTCTTACTTTTACTTTATGGTAATATAATAATATATGTATTTTTGAATTTGATAGTGGGTACAATATTACGCAATTTAGTTTAATATATTCTAGTTTTTCTAATCTTAATTTTAAGGGGTTAAATGTTATAAGAATTTTGCTTATGTTTGTTTTGTTTTTTTTTTGGAAAAACAACAAAGTGGATTTTATGTTTGCGAAGATATATAAAGTTTGATGATCTGATGACGTTCGTGGTATCTTTGGTTTTATGTTTATTTGATTTTATTACCCCCACGTGCATATGTTGAATTGAGTTTATGTATTTCAGTTAATTTATAGGCATGTGAAATATATTTAATACAGATCATCTCAACAAGAGCAAATTTGGTGGTCATTAAACCTCATGTTTGATTTTAGAAGCGATTATAGAGATCCTGCTATATTGTTATACATTTTCAAGCAGCTTAATTTAATATACAAACAAAATAAATTTTAATGTATTCTAAGAAAAATTTTTTGAGGTTTTGTCTTTATTTAATGGGAATTTCAAATTAAACTTAAAATATTTATGATTTTTTTTTTCCCGAAATTTCATTAAAAAAAAAAAGAATCCTGTTATTATTAGGAACATATATTTTAAATGAAATACATTTTAATTTATTCTTAAAAAATTCCTTGAGGTTTTGTTTTTTATTTAATTGGAATTTTAAACGAAACTAAATATGTATGATTTTTTTTTAGAAATTTAATTATAAAAAATAAACGATTAGAAACCATTAGGTCTCCTGTTATTGTTATATTTTCAAGCACCTTAATTTAAATGAAATTAATTTTTAAATGTTTTGAGAAAAATTCCTTGAGCTTTTCTATCTATTTAATTTGAATATAAAAATAAACTAAATATGAAGGTACGATTTAAAAAAAAATAAAAATTAATTTCCTTAACAACATTCCACATAAATCGAAGAGCTTGTATTGATTTATTAATTGAAATGGAGTCGCAATGTCAAGCCTATACAAATAGTTAATATATTATCGAATTAAATTAATTAGTTTTATTATATTAATGACAATAATGCACGTGCCGCTCGCCGTCAGATGCTGAACAGATCAGTCATGGGTTATTTAGGAAGTTTAAGATTAGTGAAGCTAAAGATGCGAAGATTTAACAGATGTGAGCATTTTTTGTGTGAATTATGCGATAATAATGAATAGATATGCCATCTGTAATGCAGATGAGTCGACTAAGGTTATTTGATTTCGTCTTCGTCTTCGTCTTCGTTTTTTTTTTTTATTTTTACTAATTGATTCTTTTATTTATTTTTTTATTGTTTTGTAATTTTAGTCAGATGCAGAAAATAGGTTATTGAAGGTTATAATGAAAAAAATTTTGTATGATAGATAAAGATAGTAGGCTGCGAATTATTATATATAAATATATATATATAATTAATATAAATTATTAAATTTTAAGAAGTAATACAAGTTTTTAAAAATTAGATTTTTTTTGTTATATGATTAATCATAAAAAAAACTTTTGGAATATTTTGACGATTTGTACTAGTTAGCAAGATCGCGCAATTCTTTGGGGTTTAATGAAGTCACGGATTTATGAGAAAAATCCATAAAGAGAATATCCGAATAGAGTGCGAGAACTTATTGCCCGAATTTTTAGTCAAAACGATTGAAAAGCGTTGAAAAAAGAACCCGAATGGTCATCAACATTAAAGGGGGCACTTGACCAATATCATCATGAAGAAAAAAAATCCATATAAACATTTAAAAATAAAATTATGAAATTCTGTAGTTTCATTTTAAACATTAAATTAAATGCTATAGTGCTCTTAAAAAATTACTAATAATAGATTTAAATTTATTGTTAATATTTATAAATAAATAAATGTATAAATAAGTCTTTTTGGGCTATCTTGTAAAAGTAAGTAAGCCAAAATTTGCAAAAGTGATGAAATCCATGTCTTAATTAAACCGGTTATTTTTTGTTCAAGCCTCCATTTTTGAATATTAAAGTTTTTTTTTCCAAAAAAGACCAATTAGGGACCAATTTGAAGCCAAAATATAATTTCGAAATGGGAACACTGTATCTACCAGTTATTTTAAATAAGTACTAGTTTGCGTGTGACTTATCAGCTCAAAATTATCAAAGCGTTTTCCTTGAGTTTGTTGTCCTTTATTTACGATGGAAAAATTATGAAAGCTATTCTAGTAAAATCCACCCTATGTCACACCCACCCTTCTGCTTGTAATTAAGCTCTCGTGAACCTAGAGCTTCACATATCAACCGGTTATCGCGATTTTGATTTTGGTTTTTGGTAATTTTCATAGTTTTTCACGTGAGTCTCTTAAATGGCTGGACCGATTTTATTTATAACTTTTCAAAGAGTGAAAATTTCACAGTTATTTTTTTTATAAACAAAAGAAAAGTAAGGAACGAAAACGTTTTCTCTAAAGCGCCATGCCTGCATTCTGGAGGACCAGACAATTAGTAAAACTCCAAGGATGAGAAGCCAAGTTATAGTCCGCTCCTTATAAGCCTTAGCTCTGGATATACAATAACCTAATTTATTCAAAAAAACCTTTAAACGTCTTTTAGTCCCCAAAAATCGGCGTTTCATCCCGGTGAAATGTTTTATTTACTGTCTAACTAATAAAATCAAACTTGGTCTCTTAATTAGTTCACATTAATTGATAACCAATCTCCTTGATCCACATCCGTATACCTACTTTCTTTCATTAAAAAATGCAATAATAATAAATCTTTGACTTTCATATTAAAATCCTGTAAGTTATGCCTAACAAATCTCTAACACGTTATGTTATGTGGTTTACAAAAAAAAAACATAAAGCAAAACTAGAGGAAGGCAGTAGGTTATATCGATAAACAAATCGACCGCTCTTCCTCTTCGACTGGTTCAAGGAAATATTTTTTGGATTACATATTTTGAAAATTTAATCTACTGAAAGTAATTTTTTTTGTATGTTGATTGACACAGTTTTATTTTAAGGAAATAAAATATCATTCGCTCCAGTTTGGTTTGTATTTTTTTTTTGCTGCAAGGAACTTGTTTCCAAAAATGAAAAAAAAAAAAATATATCAAAACAAAAATAAAATCCTGATCCAATTCCAGTTTAAATATCAAATTTGAATACATACATTTTTTCTCATTAATTTCACAACATATTAATAAAGCAATAAATAAAACTGCAAACGGTCTGCTAATTTTTGTATCATCGCATCTAAAATTCCATACTCTCAAATTTCATTGTTTCCTCATTTTTGCCACATTTATCATCAAATCTATGTTTCTCAATTTTCACTCATAACACACACCACATTGCATTTGTTTGTATGTTTGGTTGTTTGGTTGGCCTGCTGGGCTCTGAATAATTGTTAAGTTGAATAAACCACCCAAAACCAAAGAACTCATATAGATATTTCCGTGGATTGAATTTCTTCCATCACACGCTTTGCAATTTAAACCATATGCATATATCTCTCACATTCGCTTTCTGGGGCTGTATCTTTTTTCGTTTTTTTTTTTTTTTTTTTTATTTCTTATTATTTTATTTTATATTTGCAGTTTGCACACACCGTCGCGTCGGTCGTAGTCGTCGATAGACCTATAATGAAAAATCTAGGAAGCAAATTTTGAAATATTCACCAGATGAGCAACTTTCACGAATACTTTTAGCCTCAGATTATACGATCAACTATTGAGGAATTTGTTTAATAAATTACTTAACCCCATTGGTAAGCTTCAGAGGGTACAAAGTCCTTCCGCCTAGAGAGATAATGGTATCATAAATTCGCCCTTTTCGATTTACAAAACAACAGGCAGGTGCCCCCAAGTGGTTCCACCTAGTGACGTGTTTTTTTTTTTTTTTCGAGTCAGGATAAATTATATTGTTGGATAATTCGAAAACAGCTTGAGGTTGTGAGTTTTAAACTCAATGCGTGTACTCGTATACCATGCGTTGTCGTTTTGTATTTGACTCAAATTTACCAACTTGACAATGAAAGGGAAAGGTTTTTCCCCGAATGCATACTCACACTTTCATTTTGAAATATTTTTTTTCTTTTCATTTTTTCAGACCAATTCCACTTTATAAAAATGTAAGTGAGATACTAAAGCTGATGGAGAGTATTTTTAAGCCTCTGAGTTGCACAAAACTGCAGCCATATGCGACCTCAATATATCTGATTAGATTAAATTCTGCAAACCGTATAAAAAGCTTTGATTACATCATTTTGTTTGTGGTGAGAAATCAGTCTGAATGGCGACGAGGATAACACAGTGGGCTATTTATTAATATAACCTGGCTTAAAATTCAATTTTCTTTTTATTTATGTATATTGGTTTGGGTTCGATATTCCGTTTTTATAATTCTCTGTTTTTGAATAAGTGGTATTTTATGAGACGAGACAGAATAAAAAAATTAAAAAACACAGTAATTTAGTAGACAGGATTTAAAAACATTTTTTTCTGGATTTTTCAAAAGCAGGATTTTTAAAACCGGGATTCCGGTATGCTCCCGCATATATATTACATATAATATAAGCTCCATTTATATTTTATAAAGCACTTATCACTGGTGAACATTAAGCAAAATAATGGAACTTTTGTGGAAAACTTTGGGATAAAATTACTTCTGTTTCAAAATAGAAGTTTTTCGAATCGAAACTTGAAGGAAAATTTCATGCCCAAAAATGAAATCGTTGAAATCAGTAAAAATTCTATATTATTCCCAATGATAGATTCACATTTTATTCTCCAATTTTCATCCCAACCAACTGGTTCGAATAAAAAATAAATGCTTAAGCCATTATAAGACTTTAAGTGCGGGTGAAGCTGTGTTATTTATCTGCAAACAGAAAATTTTCGGGGATAATATTATTTAACTTCCACCCACTGCCATATTTCTCCATATTTAACGTTCTTAGAAATTTTTGTAAGTAAGCTCTTTTCCACCTTAAGCATAACATATGTGTTATTTGTTCCGCCAACTACCAATTTTTCTTATACTAGAATACGGCTTAATACTAAAAATAAAATTCTCTTAAGCAAAAATCTTGATTCTAATTTTGAAAATCCAGCTGTAATGACACCCACCTTTCTTGTATCTGAGATTCCTCTTAACATTGAAAATTTTGTTTAAAAATCTCTTAAATCTAAAGCATATCATGTTTATTTTTTTTAATCCGCCTTCTGCCACAACCACTTTTAATATATTTGAGATTTTTTCTTAAACTTACATATATATTTCTTTTAAAATTGAAATTTTGTAATTTGACAAATTTTCAATAGATGGCGCTATGAAGCGGGGCAAGGTTCAGCTAGTTATTAAATAATTATTGATTTTTTGAAAATAATTGCTTTTGGTTTTCATTGCTTTAAAATAAATCAAAATTATTATTAAAAATACACCACTGTACTTGCTGTGAATGTAAATTGAGAGTTGGGTGTAGTTTTTTTTTTTATTGAACAATTTATGGCCAGGTGACCGAGTGTAAAACCGCTAAGGTCGTTGACTGAAGTGTTGATATTTTTTTTCATATCATTGATATTTTCTTAAATCAAAATATAATCACGAAGATGAAATCGTATTGTTGTCATTTTTAAATCTTTTTATTATTTGACCATGTCAGTCACTTAGAAGACCTAGTAAATGTTATAGCCTTCTATTTAACTTTAATTTGAGGACTTTAACCTTGAAGATCTGACCATTATAACCCAAGATATACATACATCAAGACAATTGTTTTACACAAGTTCACTTTGAGATGACAACTATAAAGATCGGACTATTAAAGTTAAAGGACTTCCGAAAGGGAGCACCATCGTCTATATTCAATTTTGATTAATTTGCATTTTTTTCAGTACCAACTTTTTTATAATTTTTTTTATTAGAGCCGACTATCTTCGACTGTGTTCACAAATATGTGACGGAAATATTTTTAGGACTGCTAGTAAATTTTAAAATAGCAACATCGTGAATGTGATTTTTTATTTATTTTAGACATTTTTTTCATTTTTTTAAAAATATTTTTTTTTGGTTTTTTAAAAAAATATTTATTTTGATTTTTAAAAAATTATTTTTTATTTGATTTTTTAAAAAAATATTTTTTTTTTATTTAAGAAAAAAATTATATTTTTGATTTAAAAAAAAAAATATTTTTTTGAAGTGGAATTAAATAAAAACTTATTCTAAACCATTTTAACAGTCAACGTTCTCAATGCGGCTGCCTGGAGGGTAGGCGAATATATCAAGTATTTTTTCTAACTCTTGAGCATGCAATTGACCATCAGGAGAAAGACATTATTGTTTTTTTTTTTGTTTTTGTTAATTTTTAAATTTTCGTATTCAGCTACATCTAGCGAAAGACTTGAAAATTTAAAATGCACTTTTCAGCTCATAAAAAATAAGTTGTGCAATTTACAACTCAATCTTTTAGTTATTTTTTGAGTTTCTAGCTTTTTTGATATTTTTGCTTTCAGCGCCATCTATCGGAAAATTTGGCGAAAAAATGATTAAAACGCCTTACTTAATTTTTATATTATAATATTTATCGCCATTTATCGGTAAATTAAAAAAAAAATTATTTATGTGCATTTCTCTCTTTAAATAAAATATATTACATATGTATATTATTCCTTTCAAACTATACATGCACACATGAATGGTTGAGAGTTGTAAGTCACCAGGCTCATGTTTTACGCGAGTAGGTTGCGCGACCAAATTTATTTTATTTATGTAATCGAATTGTTAATTTTTTTATTTTCTATTCATTTTGTAGATTTTTGTTGCTCAGCGCCATCTATTGGAAAACAGTTTTCTAATTAAATGTTCTTCCTACCTCATTTTATGTTAATATAATGTTTAATTTTCACCTCAATTGAATGTTTAGTTTTTATTTATTTTATTTTCATTTATATTGAGGATTAGTTTTGAAGATTTAAAACCCAAACCTGATCGACATAAAATATAGAAAAGCAGCCCACCAAAATAATTTGAATTATATTTCAAACCTCTAAACACGAAAACTTATAATATCATTATCATAGCTTCCTTCTCTAAAGATGCACTGAAAATTGAATCATTATTAAAAGCCACTCAGATCAATAAACTTAATACTCGTACACAGTAAAACTTTAAACTTGTTTTTTTTTTTATATAAAATAAATTCCCATCATAAATATCTAGTTTTAAATAAACACTTTAACAAATTCAAAGGAATTTTTTCCGTGCGTAGCCATTTTGGGTAAATTGCTTTTTAAAAATGGAGCAGTGAATGTCGTCGTATATATGTACTAACTTTAAAAGAATAAAATTCAAGGTATACATACACATAAGTTGCGACTAATAAAACCAATTAAAAACAACATTAAGTATATCATTTTCAAGTACAAAGATAAATCATTAAATTAAAACATTTAGAGACCATAATTAAAAAAAATATAAAATTCACTTCGAAAAAATTCCAAAATATACATAGTATCAGATGCAGTATTGAATTGTGTAACAATTTTTTTTTTCGTTCATTATAACGTTTGTCTCCAATAGAGAGAAGGTTCGTACTGTGTTCCAGGGTCACATTGCTATACAAAATCACAATTAAAATGCAATGTAACACGAACTATTTGTTAATAAATTATAAATTTTTTTTTGTTTTCGTTTGCTTCTCCTTCCATATTTTTTTTTGAGGCACGAAATGATCAATGTTCCTTAAGTGGGACAAATTTTTTGTTGTTTAAGATCAAAACAATGCATTTTTAAACAAATTATACTTACTAAGTTGTCAGTGAATAAGTCATGTCCAGTCGAAGTATTCATTGTCTTATATTATTTCTATTGCTTACCCCTGAAAAACCGGAGGGAAAAATTCGAGAAAAATCATGACCAATTTTGAGTTCCGGCGAAGTTTCAAGTCGACAACGACGACATGATCAGAAGACAACATAAAAGAAAGAAAGAAAAAATATTTATACATTTATAGGCAAAGACCAATTATTATTATTATATTATCTGAGAGTGTCCTACCTTGACAGACCGATTGTTGTGCAGATCAAACCAATGGTCTAAATATCTCAAACACGGAACCGCAAAACAGACCATAAATAGAATATGCTATACGAAGTATTAACTTACGAATACCATGAATAGATAGATATCTAATAAGAAAATAAAAATACTGGATTGTGCAAGAGTTGTTTAAATCAACAGTGTGACACATAAATCAGCTGCTAATGCGGGAAAGCTGCGCTTTACTTAAACAACTAGCAATTAAAACATATACACACACTTGTGTAAGTTAATGTTATAATTTCATGAAATTAAGTCACATTAATTTATCTTTGATATTGTGGCTTTGGAAATTGTTTACTAAAATAAATTATGATCGAAACGAAAGAGCTGAACAGCAAACTTGATTATGAGAAGTTTTTTTCTTTTTAATAAAAATTCATAAATTTATGAATTTATAAATTTTTAAATAAATTTTTTTATTATTTAATAATAAAAAGAGAGTAAATAAAAACTCATTCTTAAGAACGATCTATGATCAAAGATGCGGTTTAAACTGAACACGTTTCCTTTGTTAAAGAAATATTTTGCATAAAATTCAAATCACTTTGTATTGAAGCAAAAGTTTGAGGATAAAATGCACTTGAAACAAAATATTGCAAAATTTAAAACAAAGAAGTTACAGACTCTTTTTTGGAAGGATCTTGGTTAGAAATATGGAGTTTTAACAATTTTGAATAAAACTTAAAATCTTATAAAACTATGATTAAAATTTGGAGGCATTTTGAGTCTAAATTTAGATCAATCTAAAAAAAAGTTAAAAAAATTACTTTAAGAGTTAACTTTGTACCCATTTATGGACTTCAAATTGAATTCATGTAAAAATAAGTTTTTTCTAAGAAAAGAAAAAAATAGTTTTAAATTTTTATTAACTATAATACACACAACAAATAGAATGCTTGCTTTAAAACAGCTTACAAATTAACTTTCGGTGTTGACTTTTATTCCCATCAAGCGGAGGATATTAAAAATTATTTTTATAGAATTCCATATTTCAAAAACGTGTTGATGATTTTTTTAGAAATTTAATTTTTACCTCTGCATTTTTTAAAACTTAAAATTTGAGTATCAAAAATTTTTCTTAAAAATGTTAAAAAACTTTATATTTATAGAATTAAATTTTCTGAAAAACCGCTCAAACTGACACTTGGTACATTATCGGGAACCACGCGCCAACCGTTAAAAGGCTGTTACGACCGATACCCGAACTGCCCCCTTTACAGTTTTTAGAATAAAAAAAATATTATTGAACTAAAGCCTACAATAAGTATTTAAATTTATATTTATTCATGAAAATATTGACAATATTAAGAGCATGACACTTATAACCCCATCAGCAATTTATTTGTTATTATACCAAACAACTCAGCTGAAATTTTTGATTTAATCTTTATATTTCTTATTCTTTATCCAATCTCATTTATACATCAATTTTCCTTAAATAATTCCTAAATAAAGATTTAATTTCAACATTAAGTACTAAGTTTCACTTAGTGTCTCAAAAATATAAATTCCATTTAACACTTTGAATTTATTTATGGTTCGTTTTAAATATCTATAAAGCTGCTGCTAGAATTGATTTTTAAATTATAATTCAATCTTATAAAAAAGACATAAAATTCAAACATTGCCGTTATAAACAAAATAATTGATTCAACTTGATTTTCCTTATATATTTATCTTCTAAGCAAGCTCAACACCTTCCATATAGCCCAAAAGTGTAACTTTAATTGATCAATCTAACTCAAACTAGCCCACCATTTATAGAATTCAATCTCTGTCCAACTGACATATACCTCCACTTACAAAACAAGAAAGAAACTCAAAATGAATTTCATAATCCAACAATCGAATAAAAATTCAATGAAATACCAATATCTGCAAGTCAAAATAAAAACAAGCAAGCGAAAATGTTACAGGAAAATCACAAGGTCGTTATATGTAGTACTACATATAATAGAAACTATTTCATCAGATGGATAAACCGCACTTCAAAACTAAAACAAAAACAACAACAAAAAAAATTGAAGAATCATCAAAGCAGCAACGTCTCCTGGTTAACACTTTCCTTAACGGACGACAGAGCACGTAAAAAAAATAAAATAAAAAATGTATGGTACTACATATACAGTTCAAGACATTTTGTTTGAGATATAAATCTAATAATGTACTGAACCTCTTGTTAGTACGTATAGTATAGTTGATGTAGCCAAACGTGTGGTTCACAGTGTTACAACAAGTCGTATACTGAAGAAATGCACATATGAAATAAATGACCATTCCAGAGCAAGTAAAATAAAACCAAAAAAAAACGAAGATATACCTACTCTGAAGATTCCACAGAAGTATAACTATTTTGAAGTGATGTTTAAGCATTAGATATAGTATTTTATTGGCAAAGTGGATTTGGTCGAAATACAATATAAACAAAATTGGTATGTGCACTGTCCACAGTTTTTTTTTCTGTTTGATGGATTTTTGACTCCGTTTTCGTCATAGAATTGCAAAATAAAGTCGAGGAAGATTGCAACTAACATAATGTCCGACGGCAAAAAAGTTGATTTGAAAATATAACTTGTTTTTAAAATTTCTATTAATTGCCAATGGACAAAATTAGCTGCAGGGATTTGGATTCAAAGACAGGAATAAATCGATAAAAAACTTTTGTTTCTATATTTGGTACAATTATTGACACAGATACCCAATTTGTTATTGAAAAAAATAACCTAATAAAACATCTTTTTTATTTGCCATATACGTACAATCAGTTTCAAAAGTTAGCTTATACTAGACCCATTAAAGCACATGGGATGCTTAATTTTGTGATTGAGTATACATGTACAAAGGTACATTGCTTTTCAGAATAATTGGGTCCGGTTTTGTCAGTCTGGTTTTAAATATATACCTTCAACCTAAAGCCTTTAAGACGCTGCAGTGATTTCTTCAAATTCAAGAATTTTCCTTAAAGCTTTCTTTCAAAAATAAAAAACCTCACATACGAATACTCGTTTGTCTCAAAAAAGGCTCAAAAGGTCAAGGTCATTCTTTTTATAATTAAGAAATAATTCTTTCTAAATTTTTCAATCTTCCTTATTGTAAGTAGGTATACTGCCAGCCTACTTTATGTTAAAATTATTTAAGCAAAAACATCTTACTATATTAACAATATATCTGCTATAGAATCGATTTTTTTATTTTTTTCTTTCACTTCCACTAGTTATTTCTATTAAAATTTTTATATCGGAGCAATATTGAAAACAAATATTCAAAAAAAAAATTATTTAAATTTTCGATATTTCATAAAATATTCATACTTTCATGATTTTCCTTTATTTTTCGGCATTTAATTTTAAATGTATTTTTAAGTACAAAAATGTTAAGTATTTTTAAGAACTTTCATAATAAAAAGAAAAAAATTATACTTAATAACGTGTTTTTTAGAAAAAAATCATATCGAAGTCAAAAAAACAACCTTAAAATTCTTAAAAAAAAGTGTTTGATAATAAATTGCGGGAAAACCGTTATCCACACAGAAAAAAGTTGTATGGCAGATAAAAATTTCTAACTGTTTTTGTTTAAAAAAAAAAAAAAAAAAAAATCGGTTGTAGTTTGGCAAAGTTAGAGCTAGTCAAAAGAAAAAAAAAATCATAAAAACCGTTATAAGTCGAAAACGAAGCGAAAACGAGAAAATTACCTCATAAGTTTTTCGACTTGAAATGACCTTAGGAACTCATGGTTTTATTCTGAGGCGGTAATTTCGGGACACCCTGTATATCGTGATTCAAAACCTAAACATATTTCAATAAATGCCTTTTGAGCCAAACCCCCTCCCTGAAACACCTCATTACTTTAGAAAGTTTCAATTTTGCTATTAAAATCTCTTGAACTAAAGTCCACCTACTGCCATATACTCATAATGACGACAAAAAGCAAATTTAGCACTTCATTCCATGATTTTGAAAACAATTGGTTTAAACTCTTTTTTTTTTAAATTTTTTTTTATCAAAATTTTGAGTTTCCAGCGAATTTTTCAAAAAACTATTGACATAAATAATTTAATTTAAGTTTAGGATTAAAAAAACAGATTTTTGGCTTTCAAAAGCCAATTTAGCATTTCAGAATTTTGAAAAATTGGTTTTAACTTTTTTTCATTTTTTTTTATCAAAATTTTGAGTTTGCGTACGAATTTTTCAAAAGCTATTGACATAAATAATTTAAATTAAATTTAGGATTAAAGAATAAATTTCTGGCTTTCAAAACCAGTATAGTACTTTATCGTAAGTGTTGCTGTTGTTTTTTAATACATATTTTTTATTTTAATTTTAAGTCATTTTTTTTTTAAATTGCCCCTACCTCCTAAACGGGGTGAGATAGACCCCCTCCCATAGTAAAAAATGCTTGTTTTTAACACATCTACAAAAACCGTTATCTATTTTTGGTGGCAAAGTTATGCCCAAAAGGGAGAGCCCCAATAAAATAAAATAAAATAAAATAAAATAAAATAAAATAAAATAAAATAAAATAAAATAAAATAAATTAAAATAAAATAAAATAAAATAAAATAAAATAAAATAAAATAAAATAAAATAAAATAAAATAAAATAAAATAAAATAAAATAAAATAAAAGAAAATAAAATAAAATAATATAAAATACAATAAAATGCAATTTAAAAATGATATATAAACAGAAGTAATATATTTTATTGTGGTCATTTTATATTATCTTCCTCATAATGATTATTACCCAATTAAATACCAACATTTTGCATAAATTTCCAAAAACAAAAAATGTCATTATTTTAAAATACTATTCATTTCATATCGCTGTAAACTTTTAAACCATCTCTTCAATGAGAGAAATTACGCTTAAGTAAGTACATATCATTCATGAAAATTCATTGCACGTCAGCAAAGTGATTTAAGAAAAAAAAAAAAAGCAGTTCCATTTTGTTTGCATTCAAATAACGATTCAAACTTAACACACCTAACAAGCATATTTAGCGTGTTTTTATACTCATTTAGCATGCTCTTCGTGTGCCAACAATTGCACTATCTAAGATTTTTTTATCTCTCATTATGTCAACTTTTTGTAACTTTTCGTAAATCTTGATAGTTCTTTTAATAAAAATTACTATTACTGGAATTTCCCTAAATACATAGGTCACTTGATTGAGAAAATTAGGGCGAATTTTCCTTCTTTTTTTTTCAATAGAAGCGCATGGTGACTTTGATTGAGAAAATTAGGGCAAATTTTCCTTCTTTTTTTCAATACAATAGAAGCGCATGGTGACTTTGTTTTATAATCCAAATCTTTCATTATGAAACATAAAATATTAAAGTTAAATGTTGTTGTTCTTTTATTTAAATCATCAATTTTTTGTATTTTAGGCAATATGTGAATTGGATTAAAATTTCGATTAAATTGTATTCATGAATAAATTTTGACGTTTTCACGTAAAAATTCAACTAAAAACAGTCAAAAATTTAACTTGTATTTAAATTTAGCGCTATTTTAATCCAATTCACACAAGGCCCCAGTTTAAATGCTCCATGTTTTATAACCATTCTTACCAGAAGACATCAATCAATCCACCTAGTTATTATGTCTTTCTTATTAGAACAATTTTGAACTAATAAGAATGCAGTTGCGTCTTAAATTTAACAAATAAAAATAATGAACTTTAGCTCACGACCAATAAATCTTTTTTTCTAATTTTTTTCCACTCTATCAATTATAATAATGTTTTATAAGGTAAGTCAACACCGAAACCAAAATGAAGTAATCTTTTTTTTTTTTTTTTTTTCCTATGCACTTGAGTGATTTCAAATAATAACTTATTTTAATAAATTGTTAGCTTGCAGTTCATTTAAAGGAAAATTACAAGGTAATTTAATTAAAGAAGTAAATCCAATCGACCAAAACCTTTATAATAATAAATAAACCAATTTGTTTATTATTTTATTTTTGTTGAACTAATCAAAAACCACCGCGCAAATGGTTGGTGATGGTTAAAGCGCATTTAACGAATAAAACAATTATTTCATGGACACGGGCATGAAATATAATTTATATTATGTTAATAAGTTAAGACTTAATTGTGTTGGCTTTATACATAAATGATTGTCTATTTCATATTGATTTATTGGACTTATTTTTTTTGATATTTTCTTACTTTAAAAAATTAAAAGACAAATGGTCATTATGTTTAATGGTCTTTTGAATATTTGTATATTACATTTTTGTTTTAAGGAAATAATACAAAAAAAAAAATACTAATATGGCAATTCATATTTTTTTTTTAACGAATTGTTACAATATTGCAAGTCAAAATTTTAAAAATCTGTAATATTTGTAACGGTTTATGAATATTATAAATATTCACTATCTATATTGTATAGCTACTTGAAATGGAATTTATGATAAACAATTTCTTTGGCATTTTGTAATTTATTTCTATCGTTAAAATGAAATGTGTTAACACAACATAAATACATTGCAAAGTGTGCCTTGAGGGGAGAATAAAGAAAAAAGTTGCATGGAATTATAACTCTGCTATTTTATGGTTTTTGGTGTTTTATTTGTTTTAATTGGCAACAAAGTTGTACAAACAGATAAAATAAACAATGAGTTGTTGTTTCTTTCAAACTTTTTTTTTTTAGAAAGACAGTGGGGATAATTCAAGATTAATTTGAAACAATTCAAAAATAGTATCTATAGGAATGGGGATGGAAGGTGAATACGAAAAAAAATGTATCTAATAAAAAGGGTTAGGGTTTTTCGACCTACAAACAATAAAAATACATACATAAAATGCACAACTGACGGCTGGGTAGCAAGAATTTGCTCTTATGTACGATTACATAGTCATCATCGTCTTTTTTAATTAAATAAATTTGAAATCTACAAAAATGGACAATGTAGCACAGCGTTGCACACAGACATGCATGGCACTTACAGTTTAAACTAAAAATTGTAAAAAATAAAAAAAAGAGAAAATAACGGGTGATTTTTTAAGAGGTTTAGAACTTTTAAAAAAAAAAAAACACAAAAAATTCGAAAAAATGAATGAAATATTTATTTGAATCGATAGTTTGAACCTTGCAATTTAATGTTTAAAGATAATTTCATGCAAATGTTGACCGCGGCTGCGTCTCAGGTAGCCCATCCGCTGAGTCCAATTTTGGCATACTCTTTCACACATATCGGCCGGTATCTTACGAATGAATGCATGGATGTTGGCTTCCAGTGCGTCAATCGAAGCGGGCTTGTCCCTATAGACATTAGCCTTGACATACCCCCACAAAAAATAGTCTAATGGTGTCAAATCGCACGATCTAGGCGGCCATTGTTTCGCGTGCTGTGTGGCATGTGGCACCGTCTTGTTGAAACCACATATCATGCAAGTCAAGAACTTCCATTTCGGGCAAAAAAAAGTTTGTTATCATCGCTCGGTAGCGTTCACCATTGACAGTAACGCTGCGATTCGCATCATCTTTGAAGAAATATGGCCCAATAATGCCGCCGGCCCATAAACCGCACCAAAAAGTGGCTTTTTCGGGATGCATTGGTAGCTGTTGCAATGCTTCTGGCTGATCTTCACTCCAAATGCGGCAATTGTGCTTATTTACGTACCCATTCAACCAAAAATGAGCCTCATCGCTGAACACAATTTTTCGAAAAAAAGCATTTCGAACCGAGCACGAATTTTGATAGTAAAATTCAATAATTTGCAAGCGTTGTTCATTTGTAAGACGATCCATGGTTAAATTGCAAACCAAACTGAAGCTGTTTGACAGTGACACAAGGTACTAAACACACGTCAGCTGTCAAAACCAGTGTTGCCAAAACCAAACCAGCTAAAAAATCTTCCGTATGTATACTTGGAAATAAATTGATCAAAAAACTTCTGAAAGTGTTCTCACACCAAAAATTTGCGAACTATATCTTTTTTCTTTATCAAATCTTAATTTATGAGAAACAAATTAAACCATTTTTTATAAACATAGGTACACATAAATTTGTGTAAACAAAAACAAATTGGTACTTCTTCTTTAAGTATTTATTAATGCCGAGCTAATAAATAAACTTTGAAAACAATATAAAACAAACATTTACAAATTTTTAAAATATGTACCTATTGAACTAAAAAACAAACAATGTTTTTTAAAATCCAAAATTTAAACTAGGTCGTTTTTGAAATTATCACGATTTTGTTTATTATTTATTTTACTGATTTTAGGGGCGCGAAACTTGATTTTCAAAAAAAAAAAAAATAAATAAGAACCAAGCTAAGTAACATTTTTATACAATAAAACGCTATCTTTAGTTTCTTTTTTAGTCCAAAATATGTATTTTTATCTTATTTTTGTATCAAATTGTTTCAACGAAAGTTTTTGAAAAGCTAGATTTTGAAACTCTTAGTTGTAAAAAATTAAAATCTGAAAAAATTATTTATACTAACTATTTTCAAACAGGGTTGTGCGTTTATGAATTAAAAAAACACTAAGCCATACGCTGTTTTTGATTTTTTAATTGAAAAATATTCAATTCACAAGATTGTTGCGGGATTTGTGAATTGAAAAAATTTTAATTCATAAGCTAGTTGGGATTTGTGAATTTAAAAGAATTTAATTCATACGCTAGTTGGTGATTTATGAATAGAAACATTTTTAATTCATAAGCTAGCTTAAGCTAGCTTTTGAAACAAGTTTAAGCTAACTTATGAATTGAAAATTCTCCTAAGCTAACTCATGAATTAAATTTTTTTCAATTCCCGAGTTCATTACTGACTTGTGAATTGAACGAGGGCTTAAGCTAAAAAAGAGCTTAAGCCTTTTTTTAAGGAACTTTTTTAGCGTCTGGTAATGCTCTTTATTTATTTCTATTCCCACTCTTAGTAAGAGAATTAAATACTCTTATGACTTCTAGTTTTTGAGAAAGTTAAAAATTGCGAAAACTTTCAATTTTTTCAAAAACTAGAAGACGAAATAGAGCATCTCACTTTAAGCGTTGTAATATAAATAAATACGAGTATTAAATACATACCACTTACCACAAACAGTACCTTAAAACAATTTTGAAAAAAAAAAAAAAAATAAAAATTATTTGTCAAATTATTTTTTCAATATGTTGAGTTTAGATTGGTTTCGTTCATAAATGAGTGGTTGTTTTGAGCTTAAACAGATTGTTTAGAATCATATGGATAAAAAGGATATGGACTTTTTAGATACATCAAGAAACAATTCTTTTTTTAAACAGAGAATGGGATGGGAGTGGGTGGTGAAGCATGTCCAAAGATAACCTCAAATGGTTCGAGAAGTTGATATTCTTAGTTTCTACTGTGGCAGTTTATGTAAAAATTAATTCCAAGAATAATACATTTTTTAACTTTGTGCCTTTTCTAGAGAACTTGAAAAAACTCTCACATTGCAAATAAATAAATTGAAAAAAATATCTACGTGCTTGAAAGCATGTTAATACCCAGCTATATACCCCATATTTGCTATATTATATGACCCCCTCTTCATTTCATCTGTTTCTATTTCACAAGAGCTTCCATATAATATGTCAATTCAATTTATTGTCTTGTTCTTCGGTCTTTACCAGAGTTCCATACCTATATACAAAGTTCCTCATTGTTACGCATTGTGATCCGTTTAAATGAATTATGTGCCAATATCCACAGTTGATCGCTTACACAAACTACTCTTGTTGTTGATTTTTAATGTTTTGTTTGTTTGTATTTTTTTTTTAATTAATCATTAAAAACAACAACAAACAACAAGAATTAAGTAATTAAAAGCGAGGAATGTTGAAAGTAATAACAATTTTTTTTATAAAATATGAAGAAAAAATTCAAACATGATGCTATATTGCAATTTTATGTGGGTTAATGTAACATTTTCAATAAAAGTATAATTTTTCCCATAAAAAAAAATTAAATAAATAAAACCAAAGCTGGGTAAATATGAAAAAAAAAAAATAATAATGAAATCGAAAATAAGACTTCGTGACTTAAGGTCATCGCATGTGGCACCTTCTAACTCCATACTTCACAACAAAACATCATGACATTGATGGTGTCCGATCTCATGCATTTTCAAAAGGTGATAATTGGTCCTTTCACCCAACAAAAGTTAACTTAATTTGCCAAAATGCCCATCAGTAGTGTTATACTGTGGTAAAGTTGACCTTGTACCTTTGATTGTGAACCCCAAAGAGACCATTAGTTTGGATTTTTTTTTTTTTTTGGTTTCTTAGCCAATTACTGGCCATCATTTTATACAATGATGTTGAAATTGTCAGGACCATTTTCTATTCTGTTGCGGTCCATGAACTGAACAAGTCGAGTTAAACATCTCTTTTCCTCAAGATTACACAACATTCTTTGACAAACACAAAATAAAAACCAAAAGAAACTAAGTAAGACAGAGAGTAATTCATTCATGTATTCCCATGGTGGTAGATGACTTGAAAGACAGCACAGGTATTTTTGCGCGATCTAGTATTATTTTTGTTGTTGTTGTGTTGTATCTTATAAGCTTTCGGCAACAAGGCATCAAATCGTAGTATTGTTACCATAGTTCCATTGGTTGGTAACTTCAATTGAGTTGAAGATATAAGAGTGGCACTAATGGGGCACTCGAAGCGCTCTTTGTGCTGCAAAGGAATTTGGACTGAGTTCGAGTTTCTTCGGTTCGGTTTGGTTTTGGTGTTAAGCTGTTAGATGTACACGACCACCGATCGCGATGATGGTTGTGCAGTAGGGCACAAGAGTGGCTTTGCTATGGAACAAAGCATAAAGAAGTTTTGTGGAAGGCTTTTGTTAAAGAGTATGTATTATAATCGTGTCGAGTGTGTGTTTTTGGAATTGCAATGTTTTGAAGTGAAGCAGGTCACGTCAGAAGCTGTTTTATTTATGCTGACTTATTAATTATGTGTTGCAGCGGGAATGCGTCGAATTATTTTAGGAATTTTGCGAGAAGAAATCTTGGAATGTACTAATTATTTTCTTGTTTTTAATATAATTAGTGCTTTTATTATGTAGTTAAGTTAAATTTTTGTATCTACAAATAATTTTAAGAAAATCCAATAGGTATTGATTTAAAAGTGCATGTTTGGATATATTAGTAATTATGGAATTGATTCGTATAAGCTTTTCCTTTCCAAAAGTCTTTAAGGAAAAATCTGGAGCTCTTTGGTGTGGGAAATGAGCCGGCTGATGTCTAACAGAGCACATGCTAAAAACTTAACATTTCAAAGCAGATTCTGCATTTGTTACGAATAAAATTCTTGAATACCTACAAGGATTTTTATAGCATCTGCTAAAATGTTTATATTGAGCATCTGTTCTGAGCACGTGCTCCGTTTTTATTCAGACCTTCCAGTTGGTATTAACAACATTATTGAATACAAAGATTTTTAAAGCATCTGCTCGAATTTTTGTAATGAGCATCCGCTCTGAGCATGTGATTAATTCAGATTCTTCATTTAGTATGAATAAAATTCTTGAATTCAAGGACTTTTTTAACATCTACTGGAAATTCTATATTGAGCATTTGTTCTGAGCATTTGCTTCGTTTTATTTAGATTCCCAATTTGGTATGAATAAAATGCTCGAATACAAGGATTATTATAGCATCTGCTCGAATTTTGTATATTGAGGATCTTCTCCTGAGCACGTGCTTCGTTTTATTCATATTCTCCATTTGGTATGAATAAAATTCTTGAATTCAAGGATTTTAATTACATAGCATCTGCTCCGATTTTTATATTGAGCATCTGCTCTGAGAATGTGCTCTATTTTAATCGAATTCTCCATTTGGTATGAACAAAATTCTTAAATACAGGTATTATTACAGCATCTGCTCGAATTTTTATGTTGAGCATCTGCTCCGTTTTATTCAGATTCTTCATTTGGTATGCAAAAATTTTTGAATTTTAGAATTTGCTCGGATATATATACTGAGCATCTGCTCTGACCATGTGCTCCGTTTTATAGATTCTCCATTTGGTATAAATGAAATTCTGTAATAGAATGATTTTTATAGCATCTGCTCGACTTTGTATATTGAGCATATACTATGAACATGTGCTTCACTTTATTCAGATCCTCCGTTTGGTATGAATAAAACTATTTAATACAAGTATTTTTTTTTTATAGTATATACCCGAATTTGTATATTGAGCATTTCCTCTGAGCACATTCTCCGTTTTATTCAGATTATTTATTTAGTATAAATTCAATTCTAGAATACCTTGAAGAATTTTCATAGCTTCTGCTCGAATTTTCATATTGAGAATCTGCTCTGAGCAAGTGCTCCGTTTTATTATTTTTTTTTTCACTTGAGGACTCTATTTACCTTTAAAAAAATAATTTTTGATACATTCCTCTTCCCATACAGCCAATATACCAACAAATTACATAAATTATTTAACTGAACAAAATTCGAAGACAGGAAAAAAAATATTCGAAAGCTCACATTCAGGTGCAAAAAGTCATATCTAACTCGCATTTATCTTTACTTTCAATCAAAAAACTATACCAATTTTATGTTGGCCAGACCAAACACGATTTTGTCCGTCGTCGTAGCGTCGCGGCGCGTCGGCGTCTTCGTTCGTCGTCGTCCAGTGTGCGCGCGCATGCATTGTCCTGTTCAATTTGAAACAACCACTCAGTATATATAAGCAAAGCATAAGATTATGTCATCGTTATATTCCAGCAACTCCTTTTTACCCAGATTAGATTTAGCACAAGCTCTCAAAACAATCTCTTTCTTTCGGTTCACCTCAGCTTGGTTGAATATGTCTTTCACAATATTGTTTTTTTTTTTTATTTTTTTTTTTAAACAATGACTTATTGCCGGCAATGCATCACTGGCACCATTTGGACCATTAACGCACGGCCAATACAAATCCATATCGAAGAAATGTACACCGATCCCATTTCTTTCACCTTTATGCAGTAAATACCAATGGAGACCGATGTATAGTGTGTCCATATAGTCCATGGAACTTACAGTCTCCGTCATTAAGCCGGGTGCATTATTCGCCTATAAACACAACAAATGATTATTACTTAATCCAAACTCTCCTTCCACGATGGGGATCCGTTTTTTTTTTTTTGCTTTGTTTTATCGGTGGTGTTTTGTTCGAGACATTAAAATTAATATAAATAAAAAGGAAAAACTTTAACATTATATTAGCTGTAGATAGCCGTTTCAATGTTTACCATTACGTGACTGAAGATTGGAAGGTATACAAGAAACTATCGTTTCTTAAAAACTATACTCTGGACAACGATGACGGCTAAAAGTCAATGAGTGATCATTACAGTTGGTATAATTCGGTTAAGGAATATAATATGGTTACAGGGAAGCATGTGGTTTATTGAATTTTGCAACGCCAACAACTATTAGTTATAGTTTTATGCCGTACATTTAATATTTTTTAATTACCCATATCGGAATTCTCAACGATAATTTTAAATATATTTTTCTGTTATTTTTGTTCAATTAGTTTCTTGTTAATTATTTAAATTATGATGCGATTTTTGATAAAATCTGGAACAGCATGGTATTCATAGTTACTTTAAAATTAAAATTATAACATTTCAAAGGAATTTTGAGTTGTTTGAATGATGTGTCTTTTCTTTAGAAATATTCAGCATTAATATGTTTCATGATCAGAATGAATAATTTGACAACCAAGCCTTGGAGACGCATTTTTGTTGTAAACATAGTTTGGTTGAAAATAAGTAGAAATAGAAGTTTGTATATTCTCTGTAATATTTATATTCTTCTAAAGATGTTTAGGTCAGGCTAGAAGTTTCTATTATCCAGAATGCTGACGCATACCACTTTAAGATCATTATTTGGGCCCTATATGTAAAACCAAATAAAAAAAAAATAAGAAAAATGGGTGTGGCAGTAGGTGGACTTTCAAAATATTCAGAATAATGTTTTAGGTTCAAGAGATTTTCATTACAAAATTTCACTTTTCTAAGGATGAAAAGTAGGAAGAAATCTTAGATATAAAAATATATGGGCGTGGTAGTAGGCAGATTTTTAAAAATAATAAATAATAATTTTTTTAGATTTCTAAGGACGTTGTAGAAGGATAAAATTCTTATATAATATAAGAAAATTGGGCGTGGTGGTTGGCTGGAAAAATGATGCATGGCATGTTTAAGGTTGAAGAGGGCATAATAATAAAATTTAAAAGTTGTAAGGACCTTTAATAAGAAAAAAAACTAAAATATGATAAAAATGGGAATGGCAGGGGGTGGATTTTACTCAAATTACTTTCTAAACCATATCATTTTTAGTAGGAACAAACTTTTCAAAATGGTTCAGTGCTTTTGGAGTCTATAAGCTTCATATAGACAAATATTATTTTTTATACATACATATATACACAAACTAGTAACTGATCTCTGCCACGCTTCACAGCGCCACCTGTTGCCCATTTGTCAAACTACAAAAATATTCAAATTGGGAAAAAATTCAAATAAAAGAACATTGGGTGTGGCAGTAGGCAGAACATGTCATAGTAAAATTAATTTTAGTTACAAAATTATTGGTGATGTTAAGTAAGAAGGAAGCTTAGTTCTGAGAAAATTGGGCGTGCGTCGTAAGGGCCGGAAGAAGGCTACATATGACTTTTTCCAAAGACATTTTTTCCGTGGTCATGCCACTGTGAGGCGCTTCTTGCCACACTTTCACTGAACTCTTTGTTTTATTGCGAGAACAATTTAGTTAGCAAATTTAACAATTTGGAACACTTAAATGGCGATATCACATCTTTGGATTTTTATATCATGCGATATCAAACCTTTGGATGTTTTCTTTTGAGGCTATGTAAAGTCCAAAATCTTAATGGAAAATTCTATAAAGATAAACGAATAAAAAATCAATATTACTAGCGCCAAATATCACTAAAAATGCTCAAACCCAATAAATTTTTTTTTTTTTTTTTTTTTTTTTTAAAAAAGTAGGTACCTACTTTTAAATGAATTACCCATTATTTTCCAGTTAACAATTTGATCTACATCAACTCATCATTAGAACAAAAGTGTCAGCGTATATTAACAAATAAAATTTCCATAACATATCTTTTAACTCGTTACTATTCACCTTTATAGCGCCGCCGCCACCGTGCAAGTGCTAATTTTTCAATTACACCACCAACAAAACACCCCGCATCACATCGTCGTCGTTTAGTCGTCATAATCATAAAGATACCCAGAGAGACAAAATCTGGGTGTCTGCAGTTGTTGCAAGACGAATATAGAAAAATAAAATAACGATCATATAAATTTATTCTCATCGTGATGGTTAAAATAAACCAACCACCATGTTTCTGCCACATATTTTAACTACTGTTTGTGGCTTTTGATGTTGTTCAAGAAGGCGATGCCGACAAATCACAGGAGTGTTATGACATAATTTGGTAATTATATGCATTTTCTCGACTGAACTTTGGCAACATTAATCATGAGGCTTGTATAGTGTATATGTGATATATACAAATATACACAATGAGTCACGATATCGCGCGCCATTCTTTTAAACAATACCGAATCTATGGATATTGGAGTATAATATTCATATACAGACCGATACTGCATAGCAGATGTGTTGCATCCTATGATTTGCTTTCTTTCTCTCGTCTATATAATAAAACTGACGTAATCCACTTTATATATTGATGATGGTGAAATATTCATAAAAGGATATCATTCACTTTTAATGCTGACATGAAATACAATCATTTCACCAATCAATCATTGTGTTCCTTTGAATTTATGGTAATATGCGAATGATGGCAATTGTGATTGCGGTGGTGGCGATGGCGGCAAACAACGACCACCATCAGTTAACGAGAATTGCTGAAGCTGATCATTCATTTTCTGGACTCAATTTAACACCCACTTATAATAGAGGCTGCTTAAATATACAAACCCATAGAAATATTGTATAGCACTGTTAACCTAATAAATGAGCAGGTTGATACAAGTAACACACAAATACACACACACACACGCTCAAACTCATATATACAAAAAAGAAGAAAAATACCATTCTGTAATTTTCAAATCGACAACGACGACGACGAGTAGCCTAAAGCTTAGTTTCTTGCACTGCATTCGATCATCAAATTCACTTTGAAATAAAAATTTTGTTGGAGTGTATATAGGGTACCTGTATATTCCTGGACACCACCATTTCAACACAAGAGCCTTGTAGAAGAAGCAAAAATCGACGCGCATGACTCCTATGATCCTACACTAGTTCACCAGCGATATGTAGGTATACACAAAGTGTGGCACAGAATGGACAGCGACAGAGACGATGAGAAGGAAATTGGATTGCATAAGATATGTTCGTCTATTATTTAAAAGGGGTCTCTCTGGTATGGCGGCAGCCGCACAGCGCGGTGGTGTCAGCCTCTGTGTGCGGCGGATGAAGTATCAACGTTTTGCAAATTTGTTTTTCTTATTTTTTTTTTTTTTTGTTGTTGTTGTTTCTAGTTCAAGATATTGTTAGATTATCCATTTAAGTGTTATTGGTCTAAATTGTGAAAAATTATCATAAATATGGAACACTTAGAGTGCTTTATGCGATATTTTTTTTGTTGATAAAATCGAGTTCGTGCAACAACTCTTTTGTTTTTATCATCGATTTGAGAGAATTTTTAGTGGGAATTTTTTATTGTTGTTGTTATTTGTAATGAATTAATTTTTAAAGTATTTTCAAGTTCTTTGGAGTTAATGGTATCTGTTATTGCATGGGAAAAACTACTTTCAGCAAAATACACATAGTTATCATCTAACTTTCGTCTGAAATCAAATTTCCTTTCAATTTTATTTCATCATTTCTCAATTATAGAACTTCCGCATTGGAATTTTATTAACATTCTTAAATTCTTAAAACTTAAAAAGGAAAATTGCAACATTGAATCTAAAATTGCAAAAAAAAAATTAATTCAACCAAATATGTGTAGAAATCAATTAGATTGAGAAACAAAATAGTCGCAAAACATTCAATCAATCAAACAACTATAACGATCTATATGCTCTTCAAAACTTATAGTTAAAATGCCTAGCCTAAATTTTGTTGTCAATTTGCTACATTTAAAGCATCACCTCTATGCAGTCTCTCTATTTATGTATAGTTGCCAAATTAGTGTTTTAAAACAACATTGTATTTTAAATTGTGGTTTATTTTTACACTCAATGTGATTCACTCTTTATGGTTTCTGTGCTAATAAGATAATAGATGAAAAAAAACAACAACATAACACTCTGTGTGCTATGATGATTAATAATACCATAGGTGTACCTCATAGCAAGTGCCTACTCCTTTTGAAAGAAAAATAAAGTAAAGTACTCGTATAGTAACCTATACAGGTGAACCATTCATTGAGTTTCATATCAACAAAAAAGAACACTTGTTGAAATTTTTAACTGAAAACCTGCCATTCACAAGAGTTGCAGGTTATTGGGAAACAGGGTTGGATTATGATGTTATATTGCAAAGGGTTTTGTAGAAAATTTTGCTCATGAATATAAAAATATATTTGATACAAATTAAATAAATAAATACATTGGGTGGCATGACAGGTCGTGTAGAACCATGAGCCTAGTAACTTACAACTCTGAACCATATTTATGTGCGTTTTATTGAAAGGACGTTCAATTTTCTGCCGAATCAGAATGGCAATGGTGGGAAACCCTCTTCATGACAAGAGAAAGGATTTGTCAACAGTACCCCACGAAAAACATTTCTGTTGGTTTTTATAGGTGCAGCATAGCCGTGGAATCTAACCCTATAGCTTCGGCGTAACAGTACACACTAACCAACTCGTTATGGGCTACCGCTTCATAGAAATATTGAAAAAAAACGTTCGTTTTTGGTATTTATGAAACTAGAGAAATTTCAATCTATAACAGTTTATCGCTACCATTTTATTTTATTTTAAATTATTTTATTTTTATTTTTATTTTATTTTATTTTATTTTATTTTATTTTATTTTATTTTATTTTATTTTATTTTATTTTATTTTATTTTATTTTATTTTATTTTATTTTATTTCATTTATTATACGATCTACACACTAAAAAATGTTATTGTAATTTAAAATTTTTTCAAAAACTAAAAGATTTACATACATCTGGTTTTTAACATTCGACTGAATTTTTTTATGAAGTTGCCGCTCCCACATTACCCCAATATCTTAAAATCATGTTCATAAATATACCAACAATATAAAAATAAAACCCTTAATTCTACCGCCTTGTTTATTTTGAAAACTGGTATTTTTATGAGGAAAAGTATCATTATGTTTTTTGTAAGAATTTTTTTAAGCAACAAATTAGTCTTTGACATTTTTTCTGTACAACTTACCATTAAGAAGATATTCCTGAAAACGAGTTTGGGTCAATTAACCCCCCTGTAATTTTTTTGACGGCGCTCATATTAATGGAGACCTTAACTTTGCCGAATTTAAAAAATCAGTTTAGATGGCGATATTACTGCATTCGAGAATCGTAAGATGTTGTAAATTTCAAAATTATTTATTAAGAGCTTTCTAAAATGGACAACCAAAAAATTTTACGAGGTCTGGTTCTCGAAATATTTTCATCCAAAGTGATAATATCTCAAAAAAAGTACCCCAATTTTTTTAATTTACTGCCTTAGGTGATACCCACAAACATGAACTATGTAGTTTAAAAATTTTCGTTTAAGATTTTCCTATCTTTCAATCAAAAGTTCAAGTGAATTCAACTCCTAAAATTCCTACAATATTGGACTCATCAAACATAGATGCTGTCGAACCCTTCTAAGACAAAAAATTTTGGTTGATGTTTACTGACTCTTAAAAGGTATGCTGATGAGCCCATCATCGTACCTGGGCGAGAGTTGGGGCCACTTGAATTTTTAATTGAATTAAATTCAATTGCTCCACCTAAACCAAAGTAACTCTTTTATTCTGTTCATCTTCGTATTATTAAACACTAGTATCGCCCTGTGTCGAAATTCGACATTTTTCTTTTTTAATTTAATTTTTTTTTCAATATGCACAGTGCTCGACAGTGCAAAAACAAAAATGACCCGCAGTGTGTAAATGCATGTCTCAAGTATATTCTGCACATCTCCGCAATTGTGGCTTTCCAACCATATAAAATTTATCGAAATCGGTCGAATACTTTTTGAGAAAATGGTACCACAAAATTAATTTAAGGCTATTTATATATAGATTCTATATTATGTTAAAAAAATAGCCTAAAAAGTTTAAGATTCAAAACACAAATGTCTGAAAAATAAAAAAAAACAATTGAAAACCCGAAATTCCCAAAGCAGAAATCTCAAAGTTGGATCGAAATATAAAAACACTGATAATATAAATTTCAGAATCTGAAAACTCGAAAACTAAAAAATGAAAATTCTGACAACTTGAAAACCTTAATTCCCTAAACCTGGTCTCAAAACATCCTGAAATCAAAAAATTCTGAAAAAAAGATTGATTACCAAAAAAATTCAAACTTAAAATCCTGAAAATCCAACAACTCGAAAACCCAAAATAATCCCTAAATTCCTGTAAAAAAAATTCATTTGAATTTCAATATAAATATAGGAATAACAAAATGTAATGAGCCCCATAAGAAACACAGGATTATTTAACATGTAAATAATAATCCGCCACTGGCGTGTTTGTATGCTTGAGAGTTTGTAAAAATTTTCTGCATTTAATTTCCTGGATTGGTGCAGATTGTTTGTATATATGCACAATTTCAATTTTCATTTATTTATACCAATGGACACAGGACAGAGGCAGAGGCGTGGACCAATGCGCGCATCGCGCACACACAGAGTTTGCTGTTTAGATTTTTTCCTAAGTTTGTCTCTCAACTCTTTTGTTTTTGTCGATCTTAGTTTTTTTTTTTTATTTTTTTTTTTGACATGATTAATGGACTGTGACTTCTTATGGTGAAGGGATTGATATTATACTCTCTTAAGGAAGCAAAATTTATAAGTCAAATGTCAATTTAAATTACTTGTTTACCAAAAGCGATTGTGCATTATAATTTTTAATTTGCAAATTGAAAGTAAAGTAGCCTAACCATATCATACATTACATTACCATTTTAAATTACAAAAAAATCAAACACTTTCGCAAAAGTCAAATGGTTAAAGAAGAAACTCAAACCTATCCATTTACAGGTAGCAGACTTCGTACGTATATATTAATATTAGAGCCTACAACAAGCTCAAATGACAACAAAATCCATTGCACAATTATGGAATGCAATGTATATTAATTTCATAATAATTAGTCTAACATAGGTATAGACAGTATATTTTTTGTTGTTGTTGTTATTAACATACAGTTAAAAACTGCACCACATATTATATTAACAAACAAAAAAAATTGTCTTAGAATGCAAAGAGGCAACATATAGTATAATATGCCGCCACATTATTTGATGTTGAAATAATTTCATCAATTTGAACATGGATTACAGTGATTCTTTTTCAAACAAGAGTGTGGAATACTATAATATTTTTTTTTACGTTTTAATGTGAAAGGAAAAAATTATTTACTAATACGATAAATCATTGGGCGTGCGTGAAAATATTTATAAAATTTGTAATTATTTTTGTAAGTTTTTTTTTTTTTTTGGTTATAGGAGCTAATGTTTTATTTTTCACTCTTGGATAAACTCGAACAGGAATTAATGTATCATTTGGAAATGTGGAGCTTGAAAGATATTGAGTAAAAGATTTCAATTGCATTTATAAGTCGATATGATTTAATTGAATATTTTTTATTGCAAATAAAATGCTGGAAAAAAATAATACCAGTTAAACAAAAACAATATTGATTACTTAATTTAGATTTCTTGCCATCAAACATACATATACTTGAATTCACTTCAATTCTTCCCCTTTCACTCAACGGTTGTCTCTTAAATAATCACATAGTAAAGAAATTTCAAAGTATCGGTTGTGGTTCCCCGATAGGACATAAATCAACAAAAACTTGTCACAACAAATGCGGTCCAAAAAAAAACCTTTAAAATTAGCTGGGCAAAACCCAGAAATATTAAAATTATTAAAAAATGATATTTTTAGATAATACCATTATATTTTTATTATTAAAGTGACCACATCTTAAGACGATACCATTTAACATTTAGTGAACTTAAAATAAGGGTGACTACATTTATTTTGAATGACTAATAAAATTTTGTATTTTATGTATTTTTTATGTGCCATTGTGTTATAACTGACTATACCAAAGATGGGAGGTGGGGCTGTTAAATTGGTCTAAAATAAATTAAAAATTAAGTTTTGAAATTTTTTTTTTAACATTTAACTTAAGATATAACTAGAAAGGTTTATCTATGGATGAACTTTTCAATGCAAGTTACATTTTCTTATGAAATTTGTAGATTATAGGCTTGGCTACAAAATGATACAGCGTCTTGGTGTCGTTAAAATCGAAAAATTTCAGACATATCTCGCTATCGGTTGTGGTCTCGTATACAAGGTGTTTTGCATAAGATGCGAAAAAGGCAAAAAACGTGTAGGTTGGGTCGAGACAAGAAATACGTCAAAAGGTCTATTTCTCCCATTTAGGCGAGAGGGTCAATTTTCAAAAAAAAAAATCGACTATCAGCATCGTCTTGGCCCTCGTTTTTTTTTTTTTTTTTTTTTTGAGTTTTTGTGAAAATATAATTAGATAACAGTTTTAAAAGATGCTAAATAATTAACTTCAAAAACTCAACTTTTTAATTTAGAGATGCAATTTTTTTTATTTTTAATATTTTCTGTCGCAAAATATTTTAGCTCCTCAGCCAGTAAAATTCGTTTGGTGATCATTCCTATATACGATTTTTTATATTTAAAAATTTGATCAAATTCGGGCGAGTCATTACGACTGCAATGCGAAAAAGAACAATAAAATCACAAAAAAGGGCGTGGAAAGAAACTTTATATGAGTGAATAAACAGTTCCATTCAAAATATTACATTTACTTTTTACGGAGAACACACAACTCAAGTTGATTTTGGAAATTCTATTACTTTTTTTTTGCAGTTTTGTTGTGACATATTTTTGACTTATTTAATTTTTTTGTATTTTTTTCATTTTGAAAAAAGTATTCTAGTTTTTCTTATACCATAATTAAAAAAACAACCCAAGTCTTCGTTAGTTTTGGGAATTCTATTACATTAAAAAAAAAAAATTTGTGACATATTTTTGATTTTTTTTTTGCATTTTTCCGATTTTGAAGAAAGTATACTGCTTTGCACAAGTTTATGCCTCAAAACAATCTTCTGACTTTTCTAGTTTTTAACCTCTAGTTTTTCTTCCGTGATCAAAAAGTTGAAGTTTAACTTTCGGTGAACGACTTCAGTAGACGTAAAGTTAAACCAGCAGAACTGTATTTAACTTTTAATAGATATCTCTATAGGCAAGGATGCAAACCTTCTCAGGACAAGGGCTACGCTAACAAATAGTTTCCTAGCTAAGACAAATTTCTTAAATTGAATTTTTTATTTGACAATTGACCCCCTTGTATAAAAAAAAATCCGCGTGCTTATTATGTCCCAATTAATTTTATCACATAAATCTTTTTTATAAAAAAAATCGTAGGCCCATTGCAGTTAATCAGTTTTATCGTTTAAAAATCAGAGCATAATTTCTTGGATAAAAATTTAAATCAATTACGAGCTTCAATGTCACAACTTTCTATCTGCTACTGGTTGCTGCCTAAAAGCAGACCTAAATAAATCCAATCCAACATTTGTTACTTTATAATTTCTTCCAATGACACTCAATCAAAAAATGTCTACCCATTTTAATATAAAAAGCTTTTTCTTTACTTTTTATTTTTTTTTTACATTTTAACCTGACGTCATTATATTTATTTTTATTGCAATTTCTCTTTTAACCATTCGTTTATGCAGGTCTACTTAACTTCTTCAACCATTGCGTCTTCGTTTTTATTATTATTTTATAATCATCACGTCTTCGTTAATCGTAAAAGTGCCACAACAAACGTGCCATCATGATGGGTCATTGTGCGCTTACGGCAGCGAAGACCGACAGTGGCAACAGCTCATCGCAGACACAAGATGTCTTGAAAACCGCATCAACTAGATACAAAAAAAAAAAAGTAAAAGGCCATCTTCATTTCATTAACCGTTAATGGTGATAAATTAGCTTTATGAGCGCGCGCACTTTAAGAGTTAAGAGCGCATCATCTCATCGGAGCTAACGTTGGGCGCCATACACGCCAACTTGTTGAAAAATATATTATATCTTCACGATTTTGACCTTGAACATGAATTTTTCTCCTCCATCACCACCATCGGTTGCTGTGTCTTAGGTAATCATTATACGAGAGTTTCTTTTTTTCATCTTCTTTTCCACCTGTTTTGTTTTGTTGTGTTATTTTTGGCTTATTTGGTATTACAACATGACGACTGTGCGATGACAGACGACCTTGACCTTAGACATCACGAATTCGGATAGCAGAAATGATTAGTTAGACAAAAAAAAAAACTTGTCAAATTGAAGAGGAAAAAAGCTTATCTGTAGCTTATTTGACAATTGGTTGTTATTGTTATTACTGTTTAGAAGGAAATAACAGGAAATCAGTCATGCACGTATGTGTGTCAATTATCTTGCAATTACTCTTGTATATACATTGCAAAATCTTGTAAATTCGATGTTGAAATTTGTGCAATGTTTGATTTTTTTTTAATGTTTTGGTTGTGATTTTTTTTTGAAATGGCATGATACAATTATCTGGACGTGAAGAGGGATATATAAAATTGCGGTCAGTGCAATCATCTGTCAACATATACAAAATTTTTACATAAGTATGGTTGGATGATTAAATTCGGTAAACAAAGAAAAATAAAACAAACAAAAAGGAAAACTACATATTAGAAGTTTGAAAGGAAAATTAAAATTTACACTTGACTATGTTGTGGCGGGGAACAGTGGGACACCATATTTGGGATTGTAAGAAAATATTAAATGTGAATGAATGAAGATTTGGGATTTTTCAATTGCACTGCGAACTTAAGATCTATTGTGTCCCTTTCTAAATTTGAAAAGTAAAAGGATGAAATTAGGCCAAATTTTGTATTGAAATTTGGATTATTTGTACAAAATTTCGTTAGATAAAGGAAATGAGTTAAGTTAATGCCTATTTTTGATAAGCTTTTATTAATATCGTTGGCCAGAAAAACTGAACATCTACAGCCTGCTCCTATCTAAGTTTATCTTCTTTTCCCAAAATATTCAGTTTTTCTTCAAATTCAATTGGTACATTTCTGGAAGCTAATACTTCTATAAAGCTTGTATTAAGCTTCTACTTCGGAGTTGCGAATTTTTTATACAGTTTTCTTAAGCAGCATCAACATTTCTCTTCTTTTCCCAAAATATTCAGTTTTTCTTCAAATTCAATTGGTAAATTTCTGGAAGCTAATACTTCTATAGAGCTTGTATTAAGCTTCTATTTCGGAATTGCGAATTTTTTTATACAGTTTTCTAAAGCAGCTTTTTTAAACCTATGAAAGAAATTACCATTTCTATAATTTTTCCATAAGACTTCCAGAAATTCTCTTATAGATGCCAAAAAAATGAAAGCCAAGAAAAATCTTCCATCAAAGAGGTTGTGTGAGGCATGTTAACAAAAGAATTAAATGGGCAATCATTTGATTAAAAATCAATTGCGAAAATCTATAAATTCGATTTTTTTTAAGTATGAAAAATCTTGGATGCTTTTTTTACTCGTATTTACAATTTCTTTAATATTTCTAAAAGACTTCCAGAAATTCTTTTGTAGAAACACGAGAAATAAAAGTTTAGAATGCTTCCATTATCAAATTCCACCAAAGAAAGTTTGTAGGAGGCCTGCTAAAAGCAATAATTTTTCTAAGAAATCAACTTTCTGAATCAACAGATTCGATTAGTTTTGGGGAGGAAAATCTGATGGAAGTACAATTTGTTAAGCTTATTCCATAAGATTGTCTAAGCGTATTTTAAATATTTTCGTTTTATAAGGCTTGTGTTCACAAGCTTAAAAGAAGCACAATTTTGTACAATACCAAAAAACACAGGCGGCAAGGACATTTTTTTCTATAAGTTTTTCAAGGCGAGGTGATGTTAATTAGATTTATTTGTGTAGGCCCTGAAAAAACAAGCCTAATATAAAGATATTTTTGTTTAGATACTATCAGGTGTACGCGCTGGAGGCATTGGTTTCGATAAGATGGTCTTCCGTCCAAGCAAAGTGTAATACACTTTGTGTATTGTTTTCTCAATATGAAACACGAAAAGCTAATACTTCTTTTCTTAGATGCTGTGACCATTGTTTAGCTGCGAAAACTTGTAAATTGTTTTCCTTGGAAAGTAATTGCTTCTATAAGGCTTTCAATAAAATAAATATTGAATAACTCTAATCTAACTCTATATATGTTTTTAAAGCAGTTTGAGCTTGAAAAGTGAGCCAAATTTATGTATTTTTCCAGCGCCTTGTACATTCAACTTTAACTGGTTGAAAATTCATTCGATTGACCCTTACAGAAGTAAAATTGCTAATTGGGTAAAATTTTTTTGCTACTTAACCAGAGAATACATACTTTCCTTTATTATACCTAAATTGGACGGAAATGTCTATAGCTTGCGAGGTAAAATTTTTTCCCATTAAGACCTATGTATAAAACCACGTCTCTGACACACTTTATCATCACATCAATGCCAGAACCTACAAAAATAAAGTTCATCAATTTAACAGCTAAGGCTTTGTTCATTTAAATGAATAGATAAAGTTTTTTTTATGATTTTAGCCAAAAAAAAAATCGTTCGGCTCCACTGTGCCCTGGTGAAATCTAATTGATTTGAATTATTTTTTTTTTTTGTTTTATCCAAGAGATCAGAAGATAGAGATTATACCTCGGGGTATGTAATTTTAATAATTTATCTAAATCTAGACGTGCTAATGGTCATTGAGGTGTCAGATAATTTTTTTTTTTTTTAAAGAAGTGGTTTGGCAGAATTAAGGTGATGCAAGAGATGGCTTATTGTAAGACAAGAAAAATTCCTCACAATTAAGTAAAACATATTAAAAATTGTGTTAAACTAAAATATTGATTTTTTTTGTTTTTTGCAAAATTTGTTTTGCAAAATAAGTCACACTGATGTTAAATTAAAAAAAAACGAAATGATTTTTTTTTTTGTTTTAATCTTTGTAAAGATTTATTTGAAAATTTATTAATTTAAATAACTCACTGGCAATGGATGACTGGAACCAAATTCAAATCAATAAATTCTTAAAAAAAAATTTACATTATACGATAAAATAAAGATGTTGATATTTTTTTATTATTTTTTTTTAATTTGATTTATGCAGTGTTTTTTTTATGAATGAGAGGAAATATCCACATATAAACATATATGAAGTTAAGCGCCATTAAATTCAAAATTGCCCATCTGGAGAAATTAACGAGTATGATGGGGATGGTAAAATAAGATTGGAAGAATGAATGCAAATGCTTGTAGATGAAATAAATAAATAAAAAAATAAAAATCAAAATTATAGTGCTGTCCCTTTCCACAAAAGGATTTTCTTGTATTTATAGTGCTGGGATTTTTTTTTAAATTAAATTTAATTAAAGGTCATGACTTTTTTAATCTATTTTTGTTTTGAATCTGGGACTAGTTTTTTTTTAATACGTTTTTGTTTTACTACAAATTTGTGGCTATTTAGAAAAGCCTCGATCAAAATAATATGAATAAATGTCATGTTTAAATTAAATTTAATTTAAATAAGAAAAAGGTAACAATTTTGTCAAAAAATAAAAAATAAACACCACTTTTGCACTCACAACCTCATATTAAAATACTAACAATGATAACAAATAATGCGGAAATAAATAAAAAAAAATAAAAATCTTGCATAATATAATATTGCTGAATTAAGATTGTCTTGCTATTTGATATGCATTCAATTGATATACCTTTCA
The DNA here is from genome assembly GCA_929447395.1 of Epistrophe grossulariae. Lineage (NCBI taxonomy): Eukaryota > Metazoa > Arthropoda > Insecta > Diptera > Syrphidae > Epistrophe > Epistrophe grossulariae. Next base: position 14,506,427 of record OV839567.1, on the reverse strand, counting down.
CTGAAATGTAGATTTATTCAAATCTTATCTCAAGGGAGTACCAGCAACATTAAAATCAAAATGTGAACTCTTTTACCATTGATCATAATTTTCTTTTGTATGATGACAAGTTTAAATGAAAATCAGTTTTATGACGTTTTTAATAAACAATACTAAATTGATTATTATTATTTAAATGACTTTATTGTTTTCGGATTTAAAGATCTAAAGGTCACACTTGCGTAAGCAGAAGTTTTTAAAAAGATTTTTTTTACTAGGTATTGTTATTATTTTTTATTCAAGCTTATGTTAATGTTTCAAATTAATCTATACAAAATATTAAAAAAAATGCCTATATTAAAAAAATTTTATATTTAAAAAAATTTTATTATTAAAAAAAATGTATTATTTAAAAAAAATACTTGGTTTTTGAATATTTAATTTTTTATGCAAATCTATTTAATGGCTTGAAAGGTGCTGAAATGGGTAAACATAATTTTTTGAATAATTTTTTGATTGATTGAAAATATTTTTTAGATTTTTTTACCGATCAATTAAAGGAACGAAACACTTTCTGACTTAGTTCATTAAATACTTGTATAGAGTTTAACTTGGTGCAAAAGTTATCATTTATTTTGGATTTTTTTTATTACTTTGTTCGTTACAGCAGTGAGCCTTCCATATAATTATCTTTAAGATTTTTCAAACCCTTATACTTGGGATACTTTTTTATAAGAAATCATTTTTTTTTTATTATTAATATTTATAAATTTTTTTTTGTAATTAAAAAATTCAATTTTTTATACAGATATCTTATAATGTTGCATGTATCAAAATTTTCAAAAAGCCATGTTTTGGAATACAAAAAATTTAAATTATTTTTTTAATTGAATATTAAAAAAAATAGGTTGATAATTTTGTTTTGTGTTTTTGTTAGGTGGCATAGAAATTTTACTGGATGAAAAGCTTTAAAACTACAGTGTGATGGTACATAAGCGAGAAAGTGTATGTGGAGCACTTCTAATAAATTTTTTTTCAAAAGTACTTAATATTAAAAAAAAATTTTTCAAATAAATTAAAAAAAAATTAATTTAAATGATAAAAACTACTGCCCCTTAGTAAAAATCTATTCAAATCAACTAGCTCCAGTAATTGTTCAGTCATTAAAATTTTTTTAATGAATTTAAAAAAAGTTTTAAGGAATCTAATAACTTTGAAATAAACTTGAAGAAATCGTAGCCATTTTATTACCTATTTTGGTATTTCCCTCAAATGACGTGTTAACATTATCTACAAGCTTGAAAAAATTTAAAAATTATAAAAAAAAAAATATTTCACCAATTACTGATGTTTCAGATGCAATCCGATATTTCGACGCACGGTTAAAATTTTTAGAGATGCCGCGAATATTCGGCCTTTATTTTTGATATTCGGTATTCGGCCGAATTATTCACAACATTCGGCCGAATACCGAATAACAAATGGAGAATAAAAAAGGCTTATTATCTTACAATAAATGTTTTCTTTTATTCAAAAATTTTTATTTTAGTATTGAAAATCTACTAATGGTAAGTTATGGTGAATAAAAACTACTTTTTCGGCATTCGTTGGTAGCAAACGATTACGTCTATTTTCGTAACAATTCCAGCTTCTGAAAATATGTCAAAAGTCAAAAGTCACGTAGGAGATAGATACACATCGTTGGCCGAATGTTCGGCTGCCGAATATTCGGTATTCGGCCGAGTCACTATTCGCGGCATCTCTAAAAATTTTGTATGCGATTTATAGTACGAGGATTTGAAATCTGACTTTTCTGTAAAATGTTCAGAACAACATTGATACGTTTAAATTGCCAAAATATGGCCCTGATTTTTCTGATTTTTTTTGCATTGCGAGGTCTTGGACTTCGATATATGTATGTATCCATGAAGTTTTTAGATCACGGAGACAAGAGGTACCCAGTATACTATGACAATATTTTTTTAAATTGAAGGAACGGTTTTCAAGAAAAAAATTATTTTTAAAAAGTAAGAAAATTTTTTATTTTAAAATTTTTGTTTGTTGTAAAAAAAATCTGTAGCCATTAAGGCTCAGTAGGCAAAAAGCCAAACAAACTTTTGAAACCTACTTTTTTTGTCTTTATCATTCACATTTTATCAAAATCTCGATTTTGATTTTTTTTTACGAATGCATAACTTTCCATATAGTACCTAGCCCAATATATAACAGGTAAAAAATTCAAAAACAGGTTCTTTTTTTGATTTTCTGTACTTTTTATTTACATACAAAAACTTGTGCGAAAGCTTTATAGTCTAAATACAAGTGTGTTATCACAAAATAACCTCTCTGAAAAATATAGTTTTTGAGCTAGAAAACTGGAGTTTCAATGAAACTTATTTCTTTAAAATTTTTATGCAAAAAATTGCAATTTAATAGAATTCACATCAAAAATTTGGTCGATCAAGGAACATTTTTAAAAAATTCCAAACTTCTAATTTATTTTTTTAATTTGTACAAAATTAAAATTTAACAATATTTTTTCTTTCACTTTTCTGAATGTTTGCTTGAATTGTTTTCAATTTTTTGTTGAACTATTCAAAAGGAAATACAAATTATGATCGCGTTGACAATAATTTAAATTTCAGAAGTGAATAAATAAAGCCTCCCTAAACATCCTTTTCCTAAGTGAAAACAAATTTAATATTTTTTCAAACAAAAGAGCTGATCTTCGAACCACGATTTATTTTGTCAAGTAAATTCTATAAAATCAAGATTAATTCTGCAATTTTTCGTATATCTACTGATTACAAAAAACAAATATAATATTTAAAAAATATCAAAGAAAAGAGTTGATCTACGCACCAAGATTTATTTTATTAAATTAATTCTATATAGTCAAGTTAAATTTTGCAATTTTTCAAACTGAAAACAAATACAATATTTATTCAAACAAAAGAGCTGATCTACGAACCGTGATTTACCTTGTTAAATAAATTCTATAAAATCAATTTAAATTCTACAATTCGTATTATCTGTAGAATTCAAATTAAATGTTGATGCTTTTTAAATTTCCTAGGCATTTGAATTAAATTTTTAAAAAAACATCTTCTACTTTATTTCAGAAAATCATCTTCCCAAAGTTTTTTTAAATCTGAAAAAAGAAAATTAACAACAAGCAGTAAATTTTTTTTTTTTAATTTTTTTTATTATTTTTCATTTTCTCTTAATTTAAGAAATTAAATTACATAATGTTTATAAAAACATACACAAAAGTTACCTCAACATCATACAATTTGTTGGTATAGTGCTATTAAATTTTGTATCGTTTATTTATTGTAAACGCCTTCATTGGAGACAAATAGTAAAATTTACAATTTAATATTCCATTTTTCGTCTTACATAATCCCAAATCAAATTATTGTTGGTTATATAAATTTACAAATATATATATTAGAAAATAATTTAAATGTTATTTTTTGTTTGCGATAATTTTCAAAGCTCATTTCAAGTTCCTGATGTAATTGATATAATTTGTGCTAAATTAATAAACAGTTGTGACCATTATGACTGTTTTAAAATGAATCTCTCCAACATCATTTCGTATTGATTAATATTATCACAATGAGATTCCAGTCAAAATAAGCTCACAATTGCTCAATGCACATGCATCACTAAACTTGAAGGAGAACCTTAAAAAAAATGTCGCAAAAGGTTATTTTTTTTTTCCATTTAATTTGGAATTATGGTTTGCAAAATTATTTAAATTTTAAAAAAACACCGAAAATATGAAGATGAATACAAAAATTAAACGAAAAAAATTACAAAAACAAAGTGAACAAAAAAATACCTAAATTTCAAATCAATAACAATTCTAATGCTATCGGACTTTAGGTGTGTGTGTGTGTGTGTGAAGCAGAACTTCAAAACTTGGATGTTTTGTTTTGAAACAAGAACAAGTAACAATAAATCATAGATTTTTCTTTCTTCTTTGTTGAAATTAATTTACAAAAGAATCTTACATACTATGGCCAAGGGGGGAATTTGTCTTTGCTTTATATATATAGATTTACCAATTATCATCGTTGAAATGAAAATAGGTGTTGGTTTTTCCCTAAAAAAACAAAAACGATTAAATAATAAGTGTTAATTTGTTTAGCGTTGATCGGTGCCTTTGTGTATTCTTCGAAGGGTTCTTGGGCAGGTATTAGAGTTGGTGGTAGAGTTGGTATAATTGATCTACTTGTGTCCGTATGAGATTCCGTGTCCACTGCTGAGGCCGATTCCATGACCACTGCTTAGGCCGATTCCATGACCACTGCTTAGGCCGATTCCATGACCGCTGCTAAGACCGATTCCATGCCCGCTTTGCAGACCGATTCCATGACCACTACCGATGAGCAAACCAGCTCCTCCACCGGAGATAATTTGACCACCGAATCCGGCACCATGTCCGTAGGAGACACCAACTGGAACTCCAACTGGAACTGGGACTGGTCTGTCTACGGCAACTGGGACTTGCCTTTCTACGGTAACTGGGTATGGACGATCGACTGGAACCTTAACGGGGTAAGCTACTGGACGATCAACTGCAACTGGGTATGGACGCTCAACAGCATAGGGCTGTGGAACTGGTACTTTGACTGGGTAAGGAACTGGACGATCTACATTAACTGGGTAAGGACGGTCAACTGGGACTGGTACGTTTACATTGACTTGTTTCTCAACAACAACTGGGTATGGCTTCTCAACGCTGACTGGGTAGGGTTGTGGTACATGGACGGGGTATGGACGGTCAACTGCAACCTTGACTGGGTATGGAATGCGCTTCTCGACTGGGTATGGTTGTGGCACTGGGACAGCAACCTTAACTGGGTATGGTACTGGCCTATCGACGGCATAGGGTTGTGGTACTGACACCTTAACTGGGTATGGAACATGCTTAACAACTTCATAGGGTTGGGGTACTCCAACTTTAACGGGGTATGGGCGATCGACTGGAACATGGACGGCATATGGAACCTTCTTTTCAACTGGGTAGGGTTGTGGCACATGAACTGGTACTTTAACAATTTCCCTAACTGTGTATGGAACATGTTTAATGACTTCATAGGGTTGTGGAACACCAACTTTAACTGGGTATGGCACTGGCCTCTCTACTGTCACTGGGTATGGTCTGTCAACAGCTACTGGCACTGGGACACCCTTAACAAGGGTTACTGTGCGAGTGACATCAGCAGATTGTCCCAAAAGAACACCACCGCCATTTCCTCCAATAATGACACCTCCGTGTCCGTATCCGCTTCCAATCAAACCATGACCACCACCAAGGTATCCGGTATCAAGACCAGCATGACCATAGCCATAGCCCAAGTTAAGAAGACCTCGTTTGTCGAGTTTCTTCTCTAGGGGAATGCCCTTGCTGGCACTGCCGGCATAAGCTGACGCCACTAAAAGGGCGACCAAACAAACCTGAAAATTATTTAATTAAACATACGTTAATCGAAAGTTTAATGCAGACAAATAAAAATTAATAGGCAAAATGGATTGATTGTAATTGTATGGATGGAACGGAATTGATGAACTGTGTGCAATTGAATTATTGTTTTGCAGCGAAAGTGATCACGTTTTTACATGGGAATCTATATATGGTTGCTTATGGTGCGTTGAAAGTGAAATTCTTAACGTAATGGTCGCGATATATGGATACAAATATCCGGGGGAAATACTGTATATGTGTATCTATATGATTTTGTTTTGAATTTCCGATCACGTCGCATTGAGAAATAATTCATGAATGCGCGGTGATTAGTGTTTATTTATTGCCGCAATTTGGGTGATGTTTTGATTTTTCTTTGCGAAATTTTTCATTCTTTTAGGAATTATTTGGTAAATCAAAGTCATTTTTGAATTTAACTTTATATTATTTTTACTTTCGAGTTAAAAAAAAAAACGGATAACACTTCGGATAATAAATTTTTTTGAAGTTTAAAAAAAATCGTAGTGGGTATTAACGTGTTAAATGTCTTCCGTTTGCTTTGATAATTATTTGGATGAAACATTTGAGCTTGAACAATTATTTTCGTAAAAGAAAATAAAGATCAAAATGAGCAATGCAAGAATATATTCGGTTTTTTTTTGTTGAAAAAACTGCGAAAAGTTATTTTCAGAAATATGTATGTATGTAAGTACAAATTTAAACAAAAAACATTAGTTTATTAAAAAGAATTTGAATTAAGAACAAAAAAATGATTGAATACCTCTTATCCGAGCATATATATCAGCTTCGGATAATAGAATTTTGAATAAGTTATTTGTGTACTTCTTATCCGGGCATATTTTTCAGCTCTGGATAACATCATAACATAAATAAAAATTAGGATACTATAACTGAGATAGAAATTTAGTTCTGCAATATTAAATGTTTAAATTGTTAAAAGTTTAAATACAGCACTATTTTGAAGACATTTTCAAAATTTCGGATAAAAATTAAATTTCGGTAATCGAAATGCTTAGATAAACAGAATAAATTAAAATATTCATCTATCTTATTTGCAGGTGTATAATTGATGCATGTGAAACTTTTTTGATCCATAATGTTACAAGAATCTAAACTGGATAAATGTTTTAAATAATGTTTCTTTTTTTTTAAGTAGAAAGAACATTAATTTTAACACTATTTTCTCTTATCAGAAGTGATAAGAGTAGAGCTTGAAAATTTAAATTTTTTGTTCAAATATTAAATCCGAACAGCTTGTAGGAAATTTGCTCTTTATCCAGAGGATTTATCCATTATATCCGTTGAAGATATTTTGTATTTCACAATCTTGAAACTGCAATGACATTTTATCCGTTTTAAATATCATCTAAACAACAACCTGGATAACTTGTATTAAGTCACTTTTTCTCTTCGAAAATTGTTTAAATTCTTAAATCAACTCTTATTCAATTTATCCATTATGAAATGTCTTATTTTTTTTAAACATTTAAGAACTAAACTATTCATTTAAGAATATGCACTTTCAAAACAACCAAATGTCTTTTTTTTTAATTTAACGAAATCACTTTTCGCTTTGTTATTGATGAATTGTTCTTGTAAATTTTTTGTTTAATGTTATCACTTTTATCCGGATACTCACAAATACTTTCATATTTATCTAAGTTTTTTTTCCTGATGTTTTAATATTTTTTTATGAAACGAGAAAAAAAGAATAAAAAAAATAATTAATAATTAATATCAAAAAACACAAAAATTGAATTTAAAGAATTTTTTTTTATTAATTCACACCTTTTTTTTAATTCCCGAATTAAGGATAAGAACCGTTTCGATTCGAAACCTTTGACTGGATGCTGAGTGTGGTCAGTTCTTTGCTTTTATACTATTTTATCTGTGAGCAATAAAAAATACTTGACTTAAATTTTTCCTACTTAAACTCAGCTTTAGTCAGTGGTTGGTTGTATTGATTAGGCCCGAAATAACAAGAGTTCCAACATACACAGATACACACACTATTACACCCACTGTAAGTATTTGTAGATATTCACTTGCGAGAAGCTTTAGTTTTAAATCTGTCTTCTATAATATTCCACCGCAAAACAACTGTTTTTAGAAGCTTGCGTGTATAAAGTGCCACTGTTTTATCACTCAGCCTAACCGGTAACTTCTTGTTGCTCGAATACCACCATCAAAGTCCCCCTATAATGACGACAACGACAAATGCTCCAAGAAAACCAACAACAACAACAAAAACAAAAAACAACAATTACTTAACAATATAAACAGAGTCACACAAGTCAATGGAACTGAAAACGAATCTAGAGCTCCCTCCTTCAATCATATGGAATTGTGGCGGAGCGAAGACGCAGAGCGGAAGACTCGTTCCGCGTAAGAGAGTGAGAGTAAAACACTCAAACCGAGACCGAGGCAGACATGCTCAAGTATTGGCGCAAAAACTATCTATGCTGTAATACTCTCAATCAGACTTACCATAGTGCAGCGGCGTGCGGCTATATACAAACTCAAGACAGGCAAAAGCGGTTAGTGGACTTAGCCATCAATGGAGATGATGGTGGTTGCCTTCTGCCCGTTTGTTCAAAGCTTCAGTTTTTACTTTCGTTTGAATGTGGTCGGTTTGTCTGGCTGGCTGATGGTTAGGGCTTGTTTGAGTGTGGAGACTTAACCGCAATCGAAGCCAATCTCAAGCTTCATTGGGGATGTTTTTTTTTTTTTTGTTTTTCTTCATATCCCAGGTTTCCTGACCATTTTTGTGGAAATGTAGTTAATAGCTTGTTGTGCAGAGTTTTCTGTCATCCATTGGGTGTTAGAGCAACTTTCATACTTTGGGTGTGCAATGCAACTTGTATATGCATATGAATGCTTGATGGGGGATTTGAAAATTGTTTTATTATTTAATCAGTTCCATAAAACTGGTCGTAATAAAAGAGTTGTTCTTTCCTTAAAGGATTTTTTTTTTCTCTTTGTTTTGTTTTTTTCAATTATACTTGGCTATAAACAAATTAATTTAAATTTTTGTCGAACTAAAGTAAAATAATTTTGAAAGAAAATGTGTTTTAATTGTTTGTGGGTATTTCCATATGTTTTTTTGTTTATGGTGTCAATGTGTTATCTTGTTTTTATCTAAAGGCAAATTTAATTTGTTTTAAGATTGCAGTTAAAAATCTGACCACCCTCTGATTAATGGTATGTGTAAGAAAAAATTAACATGTTTGTTGTTATCAAAGAAAATAAATTGATAAAATTATTTTTATCATTAAAAAAAATTGATAGTTATAAAAATATTTGTTTTTGAATTCAATTGATTTGAAAGAAAAAAAAATCAAATAAAAACCTATAACTCAAACAAATCATACATTTTTAAAAATAATAAAATTTTTCGGCTTAACATACACAAAAAAATGCTACAATATGTTTGGTTTATTGCAGCAAACAGGGTTTAGTTAAAATTGGACAAATAAAGATGAACTGCGAAAAAATGCCCACAAAGACAAAAGTTTGATGGAGATCTTTATTTTTATAAGGATCAGGGGGTCGATTCCCGATCTGTAATGTTTTGGAGTGATCAATTTTTCATAATTTCAAACGTACCTAATTCGACTCTGGATGTGTAAAAGTGAACATTTATAAAAAAAAAAAATTAAACGAAATTTTTTTTATTGATTTCACTTTTTTTAAATCGAAGTATGTATGAACGTGTGAAGATATGAAAAATGTATTATTTCACAAATCGGGAATAGACCTCTAGGGCCTTAAAAGGGGGGTGAAAAGGTTTAATATTATTTCCAAATATTGACTATAAGGTTTTATTTGTGAAAAGTTCAGCTTTTAATGCTTTAAAGCAAAGGATTTTGGAAAAAAGATTGCATTAAATTTCTTCCAAAAAACTGAAAGCTGCCTTTTGAACCTAAAAAATAAAATGTTCTTGCAGTTTTTTTTTTAATATTTTTAATATTAAGACACTTAATTCAGCACGCTATTTTCAGCAACAAAAATTTGTTTAAAAAGGATACTGAAATATTGGAAAAAATTTAAATTTTATTTCCAAACGAAAGAGCTGTGCAGCAAACTCGACATATGGATGTATTATTTTTTTCTTATATTTTTATTAAATATAATATAGGTTGGATTCACTGGTTACTTCAGCTTCATTTTTTACTAGCGATATATAACTGTCGTGTTTTTTTGTATTACTCAGTAGCTATGAATTTTTTTATTTTATCTACAAATCAAAGACAAAAAAGACGAGTAGTTAGATTTTTTTTGTTTGGTGTTAAAAATTTTAAATGTAGAACTACTAGGTAACAAAAACACGGTTAATATGAAGGAACTATAAATATTGTACACATGTATGTGTATAGTATATATGGCTTGCTGTGTTTATATTTCCAACAACAGTTGTATGTATTTTATCAGCTGCTGCCTAAACTGATGAATAAATTATCTTTGAACTTAATCAGCCGAAATTTATAAATGCAATATAGCGAGTGCATAAAGCTTTAAACTTTTTATAATGCCTCTAAACCCAAAAACGTTATTTATTAAACTTATCCAACGTTGAATAGAGTCATTATAAGCTAAACACTTATGTTGGCAATGTTTGAATTTTGTTTGTCCCCTCCCCCCCCCCCCCCCCCCCTCCTACAAATGATTATTATGTACTTGTACAATTTAGGTTCATACAAAAATGTTGTGTTATTTTTTTTTAAGTGACTGACGTTATCACGCTGAAGGTCTATTATAGGGATCGAATCGCAGCTTCTTTGCACCTTAGAAGTAAAAAAAAAAAGTTTTTTTTTAAACTAAATGTTTACACTTTTAATAGTACTTAAGATGTTTGTCAAATTTGGAGATTTTTGATCATTTTCGAGGGGGGACGTAGAATAATTTCAGACATTGTGAAAATAAGAACCATCCTAACAAAGATATTTTCTTCTCAATAAAAACACACTTTGAATGAAAAATTGTTTTTAATTTAAAATTTAAATTTCGATAAAAATTAAAAATTAAATTAAAACAATTAGATTTTATTGAGAATTTTAAAAATAAATATTGTTTAAGATTTAAACTCGATAGACAGAAGATTTTTAAAAAGATTTAATGCAAATTGAATGAATATACACGTAAACCGAAAATTTCGAATTGTATAGCAGAGTATATAAGGCTGATAATTTTTTAATTAATCGATAAACATGAATTTTTTGTTTTGAAAATATTTTACTTTATTTGGAAACCACGCAAAACCACACAAATAACAATAATCCGAATAAAATTAAAAGAAATTAAAAAGAATGCAATCAGTGGCGCAGTAGAATTGTTTTTTTTTCCTGAACAGATGAGATTGGTTTGTCAGTTTTGGAAATAAAACGTTATAAATTTCCTCTTGTTGGTACTTTATTTGACACAAGTCCTGTATAATTATAAAGAATTTATGCAACGTTTAATAGAAGCTACAAAAATCCTTATGCAGTGCATAACTATTCATATTTTCAGCGAAATCTATTAAGGGCTTGTTTCACAGTGTCTGATTAAAGTTCTGATTAGTTATCCGACACATAAATATTAGCACAGGGTCATATGTCCATAATCCAAACAAAATTAATTTTTGGATTTATAGCCAATTTAGGTTGGTCAAAAGACAAATGTGAAATTTTTCTTCTCTAAACTTATGATCCTGTGCCAATCTTTATGTGTCGGATAAGTAATCAGAACTTTCAGACATTGTGAAACAAGCCCCAAAAAATAGGACTGAATATACGTATACTTTTACGGCTTGCCCGTAATTTTGTTTGGGTGTAAAAATAACGCTACCTTCCAAACAAAGTTTTTAACCCGTTAAGGAAAATAGTATTTTGCTGAAAAATCGCTTAGGCGATTTTTATTATAAAAAACTATAAGAAAAAAAAATCTGCAAAATGAATGGTAACTGCTTATGACAATTATTTGTACACATTTGTACAACTTTTAGGATTATTTGTACACTTTCCGTTATTTTTTATAGGTATAGAGACACTTCAAATAAATTTACGCAGTTTGCCCACTAACTTTATCACTGAAAAAATTTGTAAATGCAGGTGGAAGGATTATCATTTGTACACGTTTCTCTTTTTTCTTCGTACTTACATGTCCCAATTTTTTTTTAAATAAAATATTATACAAAAATTCAATAAAAACAAGGCAATCGTTTTAATTTTATATAATACTTCTTCATGGAATTAATTTTGAAATTTTCTTTTATTTCTATTTCTAATTAATTAAACAAAAATTTTTGAAACAAAAATGAGGAGTTTGCCTCACTTTATATATCGTTCGAAAAATCTGTAAATGGGTGATTCTCTGCCAACTGTGATTAAAAAAAACTTGCTAGAATTAAAAATCATAAAAAAATTAATTTTTAAATAGACATGGTATTAAATCTGTTAGAGCATTTTACTAAAACTTTTAAGGAACAAAAAATATCGTAAAAAGTACTAAATCTCAAAGACATGGTGCTGATACTGATTTTTTATTTTTGAGTTTTTATACGTTCAAATTCTTTTTGAAAATATATTTGGTGAGTTTCTAAATTCCCTCTTACGTTTTGCCGTTTTTAACTTTGAAAGGCAGATTTTTATTCAAAATTGTATGTTTTTTAATTAAAAACTTTTTTTTTTTTTGATGTTGGAGTCTTTATTTTTTTATATCATTATAAATAAATATACCACGGTACTGACACCCACGGTACTGACATTTAAACTCATATCTCAAAGAAAAATAAAATCCGTTAAAATTTTAATTTATATGCCTTTAAAAGAAATACAATATTCTAAAAATCACCCCAAAAAATTTCAAAACACGCTTGGATAACACTACCACGGTACTGAAGGTTATTTCGTGACACTCGATTACAGAATAAAAACACTTCACTCTTACAGCAAAATTACGTTAGTAAAATAAATTGATATTTGTTAACAAAATATAAATAGTGCCCCTTTCAAACCATACAATTGCCATCAAACTTAGAATAAAATGGTGGTTCAGCGGGAAATCTATTGAATTATTATTATTTATTAATTCGAGAGCAAATATTTTCGCTTGATATTCTCAAAATTTAATCAAGCAGCTATTGTACTCAAACTTTTCTGAGAACAAAATTTTTATTTAATGATGTATTTTAATACAAAAAAGTAGATTTACATAGTTGGAAAAACAAGGATGGGGCATGCCTCGGTATTGACATTTTGTGTATACTTTTTCAAGTCAAGGGTAGCCAATTTTTAAACAATCTGTAATGTAAATTATTTAATTCCACATTTAAACCAAAAAATAATAAGAAATTTTTAAAAATTACTGAGGTAAAAATAAATAAAAATTTATACAACAGACAAAAAAAAACAAATAAAGCCCTGTACACAAAGAATCACAGTTGGTATGAGAATCACCCACATACAGTTCGATAGATAATCGTTGGTAAATTTCCCAATTTTGTTTTAATATGTTATTTAAAAAAAAATTGTTCTAAAATTTTGGAAAATATTGGAATAGTTTTAAGGAGTTCCATGCATGGCATGATAATTCTTATGATCTAAAATTTCCACGCAATTCGGCAAGTCTTTGACAAGTCCTATAAAAGCTTTAAACAAGCCCTATAGTATAGACAATTGTGTCTAATTTCAATATTTTGTTGTTGTTTTTATTGATGGGCGTTGCGTTCCTGTGGGCACTCAGACAGCCATTTTTAATTTTTTGACATTTCCAACTTTGACAAACTGCGCAATATATTACCTTCAATATGTGTAGATACTGTGTAACGAGTGAGTTTACTTTAAACTAATTTGTTTTGAAAACTGGACCTTCCGCCTAAACGAGGAAAATAAAACATCTTGCATGCGATATTTAATTTCCTTTTTTTAATATTATAAAAGAAAACACTTGCCAAACATACATAAATAAGTAAATATGCATAATAATTATTCAATTTAATTTATAAATCTTAAAAGTTTTTAATAAAATGTTTGCAATTAAATTTCGACAAAATGACATGACATTTGCTATAATTAACCGATTTATTTATAGTTTATTTATAATTTTTTGCACTATTATGTCAACAAAAGAATGAATTTTTACAAAATCACAACGAAATAATTATCTTTTTTTTATAAAATTCAAATAACATATTCCATTATTAGAATTTATATAAATTTGAACACATCAACTTATTACAGTACATCTTTTTGGTTTTAAATGATTTCAAAGCAAGCCAAATATCCATACAATTATTTTATTAATTTAATTAACCAACTTCAGATTAAAATTGATTGTTCTCCGACATTTCCTCAATCTATGGCTTAGTTTTGAATTTCATTAAACACTTGGAATATAAAAATTCCAAAAAAATAAAAACACCATCAAAACCCACAAAAGTTATAAATAATTCAGAGCAAACTGTGCGATTTTCTGAATAAATTTTCACTAAAATAACTGCTTAAGTTTTTCCCAAAAGCCTCTCAAATCAAATAAATTGTCGATTTAAAACAGAGCAAGGTCATCCGATGATATACATCTCACACATAAAAATTCTGACAAATTGTTTTGTAGATAACAAAAATTACTGAGATAAAAATAAACACAAATTTATACAACAGACAAAAAAAATATATTTAGACAATAATTAAAAATAGCAATGGAGTTTATTTAAAATTTAAATAATTATATTATTTCTAAATGCTTTTAATGGGGAATTGTTTTCAATCTATGTAAATGTTAATTTACCTTTACTCGTGGAGATGAATAATTAGGAGGAAGTAATTTGTGGTTATAATATAGACTGACTTTTCGTTTAAAATGGAAATTCTTGTTTTTTAAATATTAAATAAATGGAACTCAATTGACACGTGGGATAAACATTTTAAGTGAAAATTAATTGAATTTATAAAAATAAGGAAATTAAAACCGATTTAAGAAATGAGTTTGGTAAAGATACACATTTTTTTCTTTAATTAATTGATTTTTACTATAATGAGACCAAGGCACTGTTTTAAAAAAAAGGCTAAGAATTGATTTTATAAGAATTGCAACATTTCAATAAAGGAAGGCAATTAAATTCAATTAATAAGCTCAGTAGACATACCTTGATATAAAAGACTTCATATCCATTGTTCAGCAATCCATGCAATGACATTATTATTTTCACATAAAACTCATAAAAAAAGTTAGAGTTCGCCATTCAGTGTTGTGCTTAAAATAACAATAAAGTGATAATTCATATTCATACAAATATCGACCATTTTAAAAATTAAAATAATAATTTATAAAATTATTATTAAGTACCAATGAATGTGTTGATTTAAAAAAAAGAAAATAAATAAAAAACTACTTAATTCTCCATAACTTGAATCATTTTTATATTGTTCAAGTATGAGCATAGCATGTTAATATAATAACAGGTGTCACTTTTATTCAATAAGAAAAAATAAAAAAAAAAATAAAAGAAAATTATGGCCAAGTCAATAAAACCTCAATGGTTAATATCTGTCTGGCTATAAAGTAGACAGATATTGGCATCTTTTATTTATGGATGAAGTGTTTATGCTAATAATAGGTAGGTAGAGGTACGTATCTATTTAAGAAGTGAAAGAAATGATTGAGGGGATTTTTTTTTTGCAACGAGGTTTGAGCCAAGTTTATTTGAATTATTAATAGATTGTTTAATAAATTTGTTTGATGTGTTGAGGACAGTTTGGGAATATCGAAAGGAATTTTTAAAAGCAAACAAAACTGGAACTAAAATTTGTGATGCATAAAATAAAATAAAATAAAATAAAATAAAATAAAATAAAATAAAATAAAATAAAATAAAATAAAATAAAATAAAATAAAATAAAACAAAACAAAACAAAATAAAATAAAATAAAATAAAATAAAATAAAGTAAAATAAAATAAAATAAAATAAAATAAAATAAAATAAAATAAAATAAAATAAAATAAAATAAAATAAAATAAAATAAAACAAAATAAAATAAAATAAAATCAAATAAAATAAAAAAAAAATAAAATAAAATATTATAACAAAAATAAAATAAAATAAAATAAAATAAAATAAAATAAAATAAAATAAAATAAAATAAAATAAAATAAAATAAAATATTATAACAAATACAAAATATTATTACAAATACAATGATAAAATAAAATAATATAAAATAAAATATTATAACATAAAATAAAATAAAATAAAATAAAATAAAATAAAATAAAATAAAATAAAATAAAATAAAATAAAATAAAATAAAATAAAATAAAATAAAATAAAATAAAATAAAATAAAATAAAATAAAATAAAATAAAACAAAATAAAATAACATAAAATTAAACTAAATTCTACAGAAAATTAAATGGATTGCCTCAATTCCTACCAATAACACGAATTCAAGAATTTGGGAGCTGTAAGTCACTATAGGCCCTGGTTCTACACGTGCCAACCAATTTATTTATTTAAGATTCACTCGAAATTCGGAACAGTTCACTTTTATATGAGGGAAAGCTTGAATTTTTGTTTTAGTCCTCGAGAACAGCTCTGATGTTTTGGATTCAATTTTAGTACATTTAATTTCAAAAGCAATTGGAATAATAATGCTTTTTATTATTTTTTTTTTTTTTTCAAAAAAATTGCTTAAAGAGGGTTTTCGAAAAAATTGCCTTTTTTGGGTTAATTACGAATGTCTTTTTTTAGGCAAAAATATTTTTGTAAATAATTAAAAATAAAAAAACATTATAGTGTTTAGTCCCAATATCACTTTTCTTGCGATGTGAATTTTATATTGTTTGTAGGTAATCATTTCTGGCGAGAGCATCTAAGCCAGCCCAGGCTGTTAGTGGAATTCAGTAAAAAAAAAAAAAAAACTAAAGCCTCATCTCAGATCCTTTCGAGGCATATTATCGTCTCGATATCATCTCCGGAAAACGAGAAACGCTCTTTGTTTAGTAATTTAGTTTGTAATTATTTTATGTTAACTTATTTTATTTACATGTGCAAACTTAAAATATCAAATCAAATTAAAAAAAAGAATATTTAAAAAAAGATAAACCTACAAAATAGTCAATAATCCAAACTGAAACTAGTGATATAACAAGTCAAGACCTCTCAGAATTTATTAATTTGTCGATATCGAATCATAACGATTAATGGTTGTTTATTTTTTTTGAAATTTCTAAAAAAACATAATTTGAATTAAACCATATTTTAGGTCACTTTATATAAAAACTAAAATAAATATAACTTTGTGTCATTGCAACAGTGACCAAAAAAGCCGAAGGAATAATAAAGATCCCTTCCAACAAGTAATAATTAAATCCAATTTGGTCAAATCACTCATAAAATAAAACATTTATGTACGGGGTGACCCAAAACCAGTTTCGAAGTAGGGATTTTTCGAAATTTCCAGCTGTTAATCGAAAACCGTTATGATTGGTTAAGAAAAGTTCCTAAATTCTGATAGGCCATGATGTAAACTTCCACCAGTTTAGATCATTGATTATTGGACACCCTGTATAAAGAATAAATATTTGACTGTTAACAGTCGAATTGTGTATAAGTTTACCACTACAAAAAAATTTGTTTTATGAAAATCTTGATTTGTTTGAAAGTTGTGTCACTCCCGTAACGAAGGTTTTATAATGATTAGTTTTTTATCAACTTTGAGTGAGAATTTATTTTAATTTTGTCGCGATTATTGGCAATCTAAGCTTTTATCTGATGAGATTTCTGATTGCTTGGATGGTATATGGCAGGGTTTCAAGTGGCCTAAACATACTTCTGAGAGCCACTGTTAAGCTAACATCTCCATTGTTTAACCATTTAATTCCTTGAACCACAAGAGTACCTATATATTCCTACAATCCAGTTATTCATTATAATATTTAAAATAGTCTAAATTACCTCAAAAATGTCACTATAATTAAGTTAGTATAGTTTCATGGTGAATAGATAAATTCAGATGATCTAAAAGAGCTTGAAAAAACCCTGAAACTTGACATCAATTTTTGTATTGCTCTGCCGTTTATTTTATTATATACCTACATAATTCTAAATCACCCACACTTATATACTTATATTATGAATATACCTTAAACTAATTTATTTACATTTAAATTTATTCAATTTTTATGACCCCCCTACTAAGCACTTATTTGCACGTGTCGTCCCAGTTGCCACGGTTAACCACCTTATAAAAATATTTTTACTAATTCTTATGTAAGTTACTAATTAAATTATTTAATAAAATCAAAAAAATGTAATACCTTTATATAATATAATACATTTAAATACTAATCAGTTCCGTTTCTGAGAAAAAAAGTGTTCTAATGATATAATATGGATTGTTGACCCTTTCAAGGTAGGTATACCTATACCTATACCCTATCTATGTATATACCTAAATATAATCGTCATTCAAGATTAAAATTCATTAGAGATAGGTGAATAAATTTGATGACAACACCTTTCGCGTCATTCACACTAAATCTCCATGAAAGGATGCAAATTTTTATGGTTCCACAATTTTTTTTTTTTTTATTTTTTTTTTTTTTTAATTTGTTTACTGCTATATTAATTTATAATTAAGGAATATTTTAAAACAACAAATTAATGATATTCAATTTGTGTCTGTTATACATTTTGGTAGATCAAAAGAAGACTGAAAGCTCTTGATTAATTCAAAAATTAAAATAAAAGTTAGATCAAATATTTTGTTCATGGCGTCAATATTATAATTCTAAAAATAAAAATAAATATAAACAACAAAATTAAAATATAAATTTATATTCGAAAGTATACATCCATAAATTAAGAATTAATAGTGATAAACATTTAAAAAAAAAAGGTAAAACTAATAACTTCTGTCATAAAATATAGTTATTTATCATAATAAACTAATAACAATATTAAATAAGTAATAAATTAATTAAAAATACATTTACATTTAATTATTAACATTAAGTAATGCAGTGAGGGGGGAGGTGAAGCGTGGTTGAATTTGTACTAAAAATAATCTTTCAAATACTTTATATGACTTAATTTCTATTACAAGAGTGCCACAGTGGGAATCACTATACAAAAAATGAAGACAATTTTTTTAACTTTAGCTGTGTAAGAAATATAATATCATAAACGAATTCCAGCAACTTTGAAACCACCCTTTCCATACTGTCGAGCTTCCATTTCAATAGAATTTTTGAATATGTATTGATCCCATGAATTTTTTTAGTAAACTCGATGTCATAATTGATTGACAAATATTTTTTGAGACAAAAAATGATCCTAGACGGCCCTTAAATTCGGAATTCCACGAGACGAGAAAAATCTCGGTCATAGTCCTGCATCTGAGTCAAGACCTTATTTTTTGGACCGACATTAAGCAAGAATCTCGGCAGTCTAGATATTTACGTCGGAAATGATTAAAAATGAAACAAATGCATTAGGTAGGTACCTATTAAATTCTAAAATTAATTTTTTTTATAATTCGGAGATTTGAACTCATCACAAAAGTAAGGGGATGTCTGCATTTTTTTTTAGGTAAAACATTTTTAAAAAAGTTCAAGGTATAGTAACTTTCAGAAACAAATTCCATTGAAACATAGATTTTTACTTTGATGATTTTCAAGGCTATTTCCAGATCAACATTTATTTTAAAACAGAAAGTTTATATTTAAAAATCGACAATCGATAGAGTGCAAAATTTCACGGTCAATTAATATTTTGACACTAAGATCCCTCGTAACATTTATTAAACTCAAACAAGCTTTACATTACTCTTCAAAAAAAAAAAAAAAACAGTATCTTATCTGAAGAAATATTCAGCCATTCCATTATTTTTGTGACACCCATCAGTAAAACTGATATAAAGCATAAAAACCCAACGATCTTCCTGAAAAACCTTTTGGGGCAAAATAGAAGAAAATTCCGAAGCATCAATTTTGGGGAAAAATCCCCTCCATTCAGTTGCTGCAAGTTCCATGTAAAATTCAAATAGTTATTGGACCAACTCTTGAGAATAATCACTCAACGATCTACCTGTAGATCTTTCTGTGGCAAAATAAAAGAAAATTCCGGAAGCATAAAGTTTGCGGAAAATCCTCTCCACAAATCAGTTGCCCCAAATTCCTTGTAAAATTCTAATGGGTCACAAGAGTTCCTGGACCAAAACTCTTGAGAAGAATCACCGAACGATTTTCCTGCAGAACAGTTTGCGGAAATAGAAGAAAATTCGGAAGCATCAAAGTTGATGAAATTGCGCCAAGCACCTTGTAAAATTTAAATGGCTTTTGGACCAACTCTTTGTTTTGCCGAAGATCCCCTCTACAAATTCAGTTCCGCCGAGTTTTTTTTTAAATTCTGATGGCTGAACCAATTTTTCGGGAGAATCACCCAACGATCTTTCTGCAGAAAATTTTGTGGAAAAGAGAAGAAAATTCCGAAGTATCAAGATTGAACCAGTTGCGCCAAGTTACTTGTACATTTTAAATGGATTTTGGACAAACTCTTGAGAATAATTACTCAACGATCGTCTTTAAGTACTTTCTGTGATAAAATAGAACAAAATTCCGAAGTATCGAGATTGATCCAGTTGCTCCAAGTTCCTTTTAAAATTCTGATGGCTCCTTGTTCAACTCTTGGGTAGAATCACCCAATGATCTTCCTAAAGAGGGTATTTTTTGCAAAATAGAAGAAAATTCCGAAGCATGAAGATTGCGGAAAATCATATCCATAAATTCAAAAAAAAAAAATTACCCAACGATATTTTTAAGGAACCTTTTGTAACAGGTTAGGTTAGGTTTATGTGGTTGTCAGCAGAAACGCTAGACTTACTTAGGCCAGGCGGTTGGCCCATTGTGATACTACAGGAATCTAGGAAGCTTTCTTCCTACTCGTTGAACCATTTGGAGCTTCTTACGAAGCATGCGAGACTACCAACGTCATGATTTGCCAGGTGAGGAATCGATTCTACCTCTTCTTCGTCCATACAACTTCTGCAGAAGTCCTTAGAAAGTATTCCAAGCCTGGTTGCGTGCTTGCCTATTAGACAATAGGCAATGTAATGACACCTATGACGGCTCTAATGTGCAGTCTGCTCAGAGATATTAGGTTCCTAGAGCGCTTCAGATCCAGCATAAGCCAGATCGGTTTTGTGGCCTGACATGTGGCAATGTTATTCCACCTTAGATTTGTTTTCACTATTGCGTCTTGCCTTAGCATGAGTTTAAAAGTAGCGATTGGTATACCAATATTTGCCCGATTTGACAGTGTAAATAAAATAGTTCCACTTTTGGCAAGTTCGTCTGCTTTACAATTGCCTGGAATGTCCCTATGTCCCTGCACCCAGCAAAGGTGAATGTTGAACTGCTGTGCCATCTCCATGAGAGATGATCGGCAATTAAGGGCAGTTATTGAATTTTTAGAGACAGAATCCAGAGATTTAATGGCTGCTTGGCTATCCGAGAAAATAAGGATATCTGTGCTTGATATCACGTGAGCCAAGACAGAACTTCTTTTATCACCTTTTTTTAACAAAAACGAAGAAAATTCCGAAGCATCGAGATTACTGAAAATCGTCTCCACAAATCCAGTTGCGTCAAGTTTCTTGGAAAATTCTGATGACTCCTGAACCAACTCTTTGGAAAAATCACCCAATGATATTCCTGAAGAACCTTTTGTTACAATAAAAGAAGAAAATTCCAAAGTATCAAGATTGATCCACCTTGTAAAATTCTGACGGCTCCTGCACCAATTCTTGGAAAGAATCACTTGATTAACTACCGAATACTAAATTTCCAATTAGCATAAAAACTATAAATAATATATTTTCCTAAAAAAAGTTAAACAATAAGTTAACATATTATCCACACGGGATTCTTAATTTCATATTTAGCTCAACTCTCTTCGAATAACTTTTTTCTCCAATTCTTAAAATTGTTTCAAAATTTATCTATTCCACCCCACTGTTCACCATCATCATCATCATCGAGTCAATAATCCGTAAAATCCCATAAACCGAAAAAAAAAAGTGGAGAGGAGACGATTAAACGAATCCACAAACAAGTTAGCAACAAATGTCGCGATTAATAAATCATGGTGCACTGCATTTGAAATTCATTTCATTGACCACAAATCGATGGGATGCGATATGCTATGGTGGTAGAAACGCAGAGGTTGATATTCTCTATATTTAATGCCTCCGTCTTCTTTACCACAAAACCATATAGAGAGTACAGTACATCAGCAGCAAAAGGAGTCCGCCGCCACCAGTCGCTTCGCCTGCCACCACCACTGTACCGCACCGCCCTGCACCGATTGCCGACAAAATGCTATAATTACCTCAAACAACTTTGCAAAAAGACACACAATAATTGTGCAATTGATTGCAATGTGGATGTAATGGTAACTATATAACTTCTCTCCTATAATCCATGCTTTGGATGCAAAAGACTATATTAGATAGATATGTGTATGAGACTTGTGGTTTTTCAAAGAGAAAGAGAGACAGAGAGGAGATGTAACCACGATTGCAAGTATAAAAACTGAAATATCGTGATATACGAGAACATCTGGTGCAATATCGCACTGAATTGGAACTGAACTGAACTGGCGAATGCGAATGCGAACGTATCTATAGCGCTAACAATATTGTTTGCGTGCATGTGAAGTGTATATCTGCGGTATGATGTAAACGGTCTCAACCGACCAGAAAGTTGACACATTTACCTACAACTTGCCTTGGTGCAGTATACCACCAAAAGCTTCGTATATATCTATCTAATGGATACTATTTGATTTTTTTTTTTGCAAAACATTTTTTTTTTTTATCTTTGGGCAAGTCCTCAACTTTACCGTCGACGACGACGACGACGCCAGTAAACCACTGTCTACTTGGTAATGGTCGAGAGACTTCCATGACATGAGAGCGGAAAATTCACATTGATTTTTCCGGGAATTGTATCTTGGGCGTAATATATATTAAATTGTGATGGTATAGAAGAGTTTGTATATCTCTTTGTCATAGTATCAATATCTCGCCATCATCTATCGGTCAATAGTGGTCAGTCTGTATAATATACGAAGCGGATAGAGGTTGAAATTTTTATCTCATAAAGTTATCTCAGAGCAACGATCATGGCAAAAAACCCGGATATACTTTGATTCATATAAAATCAAATAATTGAACATAGTTTTTTTTTTTTTTTTTAGATAGAAGTCTAAATGTGTATTCTTCAGCTAGAGAAGAGGCCTTCAACACATTTAGTCTTCTTTAGGGTGTGTCTGTGCTTTTAGAAGAGAAAAAAAACAAAACACACACATTTAGTAGATCACTTTCAAATCACTGAATATTCAATTAAGAGTGCTAGCTAATATGAGACTTCAGAAAAAAGATATAGTTCTATATAAAGTTAAATAGTTCTTGTCAAAGTTGCAATAATTAAATATTCTATTTAATCTGAATAAAATGAAAAAGTGATACCATATCAATATAAATTAGTTTATTTATTTGTTTTATAGAAAATGGTATTTATTAAAAAAAAAAAAAGGCGGAAAAATACTCAAGGCTTTTAAGAACTAGTTCCTTATGTTATAATTGCGAAGATATAACTTCATTAGTCTTTGGACTCATTTGGATATTTGCGCATCGCTTGGCTTGCAACGCAATAGTTTCTTCGAAGCCTTTCGCCAAAAACTTCAACGTCTTTATTTAGCGCACTATGCCGTTATTCTTTTGTGAAGTTTATCATTCACACAATCGGGCCGGAAAATAATCAAGATGTTTCGCAATAAACTTTTAACAAACGTGTCTAAATAACTTCCTTGTCCAACAGGCACGTAGCCAGGGAGGATCTTGAAGCACCTCCTCCCCCGAATTTTTTTTTGTATATAAAAGAAGTGGCAATTCTCTTAAGAAAAACAGAGACACTGCCAAAGATTCTTTCAGTGATGCTTTCAAAACAGCCTTTAGCCTTTAACAGTCCAGATAAAAAATCAATTTTTGTGGATTAAATGGCGATTTAGCTAAAGTTTGAATTTTTCAATATTTTTTTAACAGAATTGCTCGTAATAACATGAAGCAAGTCATTTCGAGAAAAGAATTCTTAATTTACCTACAATTTTCCGGCGCAGGGACATAAGGCCCATGGACATAAAGCCCAAATTTAATTTGGGTCTTAAGTCCCACCAAAGTGGGACCCAAGCCCCAAATATTTTTTTTGTTAACAATGGGACATAAGTTCCCCAAATATTTTTTTTGTTAACAATGGGACATAAGTTCCAAATTTTTTAGAGGCATAGAAGATAATAATAATTTGAATTGATGTTTTAATTGAAAGAAAATTAGTGAAGTGCTATAGCACCCCAGCATTACGGCGCGGCGTATAAATAGTGAGGTATGTATGGGGGGCATGCTCCCTCCCTGCAACCCCCTGCTTGGGCACACTATAGGATTTGGGGAAGGTTTTGTGTATTAAAAGTTTCTTTTTATCAATTGGTAAATAAAATTTGGGCTTTGTGTCCCTGGGCCTTATGTCCCTGCGCTCAATTTTCCACACCTAAGCAGTGGACCTTTTTTTCTTGCGCTCTAAAGGTCAGTTAGTTAGTTTTAATCAAAACTAACTTAACGATAATTACGAGAAATTGAAAACAAAAGGGTTTTCAACTTGCCCTCCGCCAGTTTGTTTGCATGTGTATCACAATTCTCACTCAAAAAATATGTGTATATATTTTCATTGAGACACCCTTTATATTGCATCTACAAATTTTAGAAATAATTTTCTATAACCAAAAAAAAAAAAAATAAAAAAAATTGGTAGTATTTTTATAACTTATTAAAATTTCTTCGGTATAAAACATTCAAAGTTCTTGGAACCTCAAAAACATAGCTCTTCACCAAAATTCAACTTTTTGGGAATGTTTTCGATGTCAAAATCTAATTTGACAGTATGTTACATCGTGAGAAGGATTAATTGTATTTGGATCGCTCAAACTTATTCTTGTGGTTTAAGACAATAATTAGCTAAACACTATTATATTCAATATATTTTAAGGATGTTCTTAGGAACCTAAGATTGAACCACAGCTTGTGATTTTGTGAGTTGAAACCGGCAATATTATTTTTAATTTTTATAAAATTTCGAAATCTACATACATATTAGGTTTTTTGATGTTTTTTCAAAAATCAATTTTTTCTTACAAAAAAATTTTAAAATTTGTTTTCTGGAGAAATTATCTAAAAGAACAACCCTTAAGAATTGTTCGAAATTGTCAAAAAAATGTATTTTTGTAAATTTTGAAAGATTTTTGAAATTGAAAAAAACTCAATCACCTAAAATTACCATCCCTTCAAATCGCTCTAACGTAGTAAAAAGTGTTTTTAGATAGTTGTGTTTTTTTTCACAATTGTCATCTTTCAAGTTTTGAAATTTAAAAAAAGGGAAAAAATTTAAAAAAATATTTCAATGAATGAATGGAAAATCTCAAATTTTTGATTTTTGCCTTTGGTTATACCATAAAACCTACTGCTGTGCGAAATAACAAGATTCTGCGATTCTGCGATTCTGCGATTCCGCTTCATAAATTTGATTGTCTGTCAGTCAGTTACGGTTTTTGCTATTTCTGAAGACTTATACATCTCAGAAACCACTTATGCTAGGGCGTTGAAATTTGATAGGGCGCCTGTACTTAGTCAGCCTAACAAATATTCCGAATTTTAAGTTTCTGACTTTATTGGTACTGATGTCGAAAATCGCCTGAGTTTGTTCCTATATGTAAAAAGGGTGTAGTGCCAGAACTTGGATGGGCATTTTTCACTTTAAATATTTCTAATATTTTTTTTCTCCTTTGAGAGATCTTTTATTAAAATTGACTTCAGAACGCTACCTAATTCACTTATCAAGGATTCGTTGTTGCCTGCATTAGATGAAATTAAACTTAATTAGGTGTGGTAGCAGAAATATAGGGCAGGCCATACAAGAAGAATATTATGCATGGAATTTTGGTCTGAAACATGTATATTCCGGTGGTATCATCTCGAGCAGAGGCAGTCTCGATTTTTTCATCTAATATCCATTACAGTTCATAATCGTCACATGATCCTTGGAAGCTTTAAAATATAAGGTTTGGACCAAAATTAATCAAATTTCGTTCACAATTCTAGAAAGAGTAAATGAAACTTTTTTCAAAATGGCTTTGGGCAGTGTATGGAATCTGGAAGGAGTCATTTGATTGACAAATTCTTCAAAATCATGTAAAATAAAATTCCAAATGTTGTCAATAATGGAAAAAATAAAAATATATTTTTTTTCCATTTAATCATATAGGTATCTATACTGGATTTCTTTCTAATTCAAAAGCAATGACGCACACTACCCTGCATGTACATTGAGTCAGTTGAAGAATTCTAACGATATCTCGAAGAGTAAAGAAAACATAACTTAACCCTTTTTCACCCTCTACAAACTTTTGCCGGGTTCAAATTTAGAGTAGGTACATGTTTAAGGAAATTCTTGACGTCTAAATAAAGTCCTCCACTAAAATTCAGACTTGTTGGAATTTTGTTTTGAAGTTTAGCATTTTGTTTAATTTGTCTGGAATTTACGGAAAAGAAGGGTGAACATGAACAAAGTTTGTTTTCCGGTTTTTCTTCAATTAAAAAAAACAAAACAAATAAATAGGTTATAAAACTACCGAGCCGTATAAATATTTAACCTTGTAAAAAATTGAATTAGAATTTAAACTATAAATACCAATTGTTTAAGACCAAAGTTGCCTTTTATGTTGATTTATAATATGTGAAGATTCTTTATTTATCAAAATTTCATATAATAATTTACCAAACTCAAAAACACATCTAATATAAATTAAGTAACAAAAAAAAGTATTTCCATATAAAAGACCAAACGCATAACCACCGACCTTTAAGGTCGTTTTCCAAAAAAAAAAATAAAATAGTTCACATCGAGTGACACACCTCATTTAACATTGTTATACGAGAATAAATCCAATGTTCAAGGACGTTCAGTATAGTAACAACCACTTCATTGTTTTTTGTTTTATATTTCTTATTTTAATTACGCAGCTAAATTAAGCATAGACAAGTCGGTCAGTAAATAAAAAAAAAAACAAACAAAACTGAGTTATTGTGTGATTATTGTACCTACCTTTCAAACCATGCCTTGCAGAAGATATTGATTGTTTTCTACAGTGGGACAGAATACCATCAAAATTGAAATAAAACAAAAAAACAAATAAGTATGTAGTAAATGGTGACAAAAAATTAATGGGGATTTGAATTCATAAGTGTAGTTGATAACAATTCATTAAAAAACCCTTATAGTCTTCTTTTATAAAAACAAAAATAGAACCAAGTTGTTCTCTGACATAATACTCAACTTTTTTTAACTCAAAACTGACAGTGGTCAAAAATTTTTATTTGACAGCTTGACAGCTAGCTGTCTTTCGTCATAAAAAATATTGATCAAAATCAGTTGAACCTCTCTTAAGAAAATTGAAAATGAAATAAATGGTTCTATGGGAGGCATTATATTTATAACCATTTTTCGGAAAATTTAAAAGATAAATTCAATTTTTTTCTTTTAGACCAGAAATATTAGACTAGAAATAGCAACGAAGCTGACTTTTGGTGGGGAGCTTGGTTTTATGCGATTTTAAGCACATAATTAGAAATGCCCTGTAAGTAGAAATTTTTGTGTTTATATCTCGAAATTAACAGTTATTATCGGAAAATTTCAAGACATTATAAAATTCTACACAAAAAACATTTTTCGTCAAAGGAATAACAAGTACAAATCATTGGCACATTTTCTTTTGAGATCAAAAAATAGTTTTGAATTTTTTCTATGATAAAGATTTTAACTATAAAAGCAAGAAGTTTCAATCTAATCGGGCATTTTATTTTTTTTTTCCAACGTCGCCACATAAATATTCCACTGTGCTCGTCGGTCGGTTTAAACAAAGGTTATTTCACGCGCTAACCACACATCAAGCTATAAGCTTATTCTTGTTTTTATACTGTATACCTACATACCCAATTATTGCAATTATTATTTTTATTATTGTTTTAAACAAATTAACTATAAATTTATATGTTCCACTATGCGAAATTGCATTATTACAAATTTATGCAATATAATAACACTGAAGTTTTAATTATGATGAAAATGCAGTAATTAGCGTGAAATAATTGGACTCTCCATTCCATTCCGCTACATACGATTTTAACTGCATATTATATGTATAAAATATCGTTAGCCGGATGGAAATATTAGAAAATTATTTTTTCCACTAAACTTATCAAGCTATATACTTATATGCAGTATGTGCCCTCCAAGAACAAGAACACCTTGCGCAGACTACATAGCAAGCAACTGGCTGCAGTGATCAAGGATCAATTGCATATTATAATAATTGTGTGTCATGTGGATCGTGGTACCGTCTTTCACTTTCTAATTTTTTTTGTTTATAATTATTATCGAAGAGCGTGAGACGATCGGTGACGCGTTGTCGTAGTCGTTCTATTACCGACACCTGTTATCGGATCATTTATGTCGTTTATTAAAAAATGAACAACTTAAACTAACGATAATATGATTGCACTTATATTAATGTGGATGTATGTCGCAATAATAAAATAAGTATATTTGCTATAAGAAGTCAAGGCCTTCCGGGGGCCGACCTCTGTAATGTATGCAATTTTACATGATCGAGAACAAGTTTCAGTTCAACGAGCTTGTAATGTAGGTATAGTTAAGCAGGTAGATAAGGTAGTTTGGCGCACTATTCAAACAAAAGTGTTAATGTAAACTTTACTTTAATGTTTGTATAGGTTTGGATTAATGTGCGAAAAAAAAAAATACACCAAGAAAAGCGGATTTGAAATCCTAATTTGTGAGTCATTTCTACCAACTATATAGGGAAGGGATTGTGACGTAGTTAGATCGCTCTATATAGTTGGTCTTGTTGAAAATGGAAATATATTAAAGCTGTTACATGATAAAAGTATAAATAATTAGTAGGTAGTATAGCTATTCATTCAGAGGCTAAATATAGGGACAGGATTTATATTTTATGACAATTAAATTGTAATTATTTAAATTAAGTTCTTTATGGGCGGTTTAAGCTTTCAGATATGGGGGTAAAGTCCATGAAAGGCGACAGATTTCTCAGGTTTTGTCAGATTGAAGTTTTCTGGATGGTACCTTTGCTCTTATCATAGAGACGCAAATCATTTCATCAAATGTAATTTACCTTTTATATAAGTATATAGACGCCCACTAAACAAGTATTTTTTGGATATTACAATTTTTAACTGGGGTGAAATTAAAATAAGTCCGAAAAACTATTTTCTTAACAGTTTTTTATAAGATCTTTTTTGCATTTGATAAAAATTTTAATTCTAAGGAGATTGTAAAAGAAGCACGAAATTCTAAAAAAAATCCTCTTTTTGGAAACATCATAGTTTAAAACACGAATATCAATTCTGACAATTAATTTGCTGATAGTCAGAACCAGAACAAGAAAGCGTACAAAATACAAAAAATCTTGAAAAATAACTTTGTTGACTGAAATAATATCGACAGGCAAAATAGTTGAGAGTTTTAAATACTACGTATTTGATAAAATTCCAAATGAAAATTCTGTTGACAAAAATATTGGTTGTTGTTCAAATATGATTTGCTAAAATGTTTGAAGATGAAACTTTAGGGAACAAGTCGTAAAGTCTTTTGAAAGCTTTTTTGAATTAATAATTCAAAAGGTCCAATTAAATAATGCAAAGTCTTCAACTTTTTTTTTTTCAATAGTATACGGGTGATTGGTATAACGTGCACCAAAAAGCAATAGTGAATAGGTTGGGTTAAGACAAGAAAAAAATCTTATAGGGGGGGGGGGGGGGGGTTCTATTTCCCACCGTTTAGGCGGGAGGGGCAATTTTCTAAAAAATTTACTTAAAACGGAAAAAAATTATTTAAAAACAACAACAATAGTTTTTGAAAAATTAATTTTCAAACTCGAAATTTTGAAGAAAAAATTTTTTTTTTAATTTTCAAACTATTTTTTTCCAAATTTTATGTAAATAAGTATAATTTTTGTTTTCAAAATTCAATGCTCTTCAATAAAAAACAGAAAACCTGATAAAAATATGTAGCTATGTACATAAAATTATTTTTTAAAAATCCAAACAAAACTTTTTTTTTCAAATTTTTGTAAGCTACCTACAGCAATTTTCAAAAAAAAAATTCTTTTACCTACCATTAATAAACCGCCTACAACTTTTAAAATAAACTTAACCCATATGTACAAAGGAAAAATAAGATTTTTCAATAATATTAAATAATATTACTAGTAAAAAACTGATAAATTGATTTCGGCATAACCGAAACAACTAAAAAACAAAAAATAAAAATTAACCTAAATGTAGTTTTTTTTTCGAAAAACCTTCGCACCCAAAAAATTAATGAAAATAGGTGATTAAAATAAATTTTACTTTTAAAATACTTTCTATTGACAAATCAAAGTTTTAAATTATTATTTATTAATAATTATTTATTAATAATTAAATAAATTATTAGTAAATACAACAGTTTTGTCGAAATTTTGATATGTGTTTGTATTTTATTTTTCGTTATTAATTTATTATAATATGTGTCATCATTTTATTTTATTTTATTTTATTTTACTTTATTTTGTTTTATTTTATTTTATTTTATTTTATTTTATTTTAATTTATAGAATACAAAATATTTAAATGCCCACTTGTTAAAAATTAAATTTCTAGGAGTAAAAACAAAAAAGCTTAGGATAAATAATGAAACGGCGAAACGTTATTTCGCCAAAAAAAAACACCTGCAAAAACAATTTAAGAAAAAAAAAGAAGCTAAAGAACAAATTTTCAAATGAATTTTGCGAAATGATTGAAAATATTAAAAAAAAAAAGGGAAATATAAAAACACCAAATGTTGATGAATCGAATGTAATTCCATATTTTTTCCCTGCGGTTTACGTATTAACATTTTTATTTATTTCAAATGTAATCCTGATTTTTTGTAGATTATTTTTCATATTTTTTCAGATTATTTTTTTTGTTTTGCAAATTTCAACTTTTATTTTTCATTTTATTGATTTTTTTTCGATGTATGTACAATGTACATATTTAGGTGAATGTATGCTTAAAGAAGTCACTTTACAATTTGTGAAATCTCTATAGAATAAAACAAAACCTTTGACCTTTAGTTTAGAAAAAAAAATTATACCTACCCTATAAAAATAATAATACCCTAAAAAAAATCCATCTTTGTGTGCAACTAAATATTTTTTTTTACAAAGAGTTTTTTGTATCCAGTACCAGCGAACCATTATTATTTGTTTTATGGTCAAGAACATTAGATAACACATTTTATTATTTCTGAAAAACAATAACCAATTTAAATTGTCGACTTTATTTAGATTTATGTTACTAGTTATCTCTGCATCTTATAAAAGCTTTATATAGGTACTTGATAATCTATATAACGACACCACCTGTGGTTTAAGTATAAACAGATCAGATATATAATAATTGTTTTTAGAATTTATAACTTGTTTTTTGTCAAAATCAAAAAAAAAAACTCAAGTTTCGGAAATATCAAAAGGATAAAACGACATTATAAATTTAAAAGATATTTTGTAGCATATAGCGTAGATATTAATTGGGAAAAATTTTACTCTCTAATTCATCGTATTTCTATGAAAATCTCGTAAATAGAAATTGAAAAATTGTTCAGGAGAAAAAAAAAAAAAAAACAATTTAAATATCTTATATATAGGAGAAGGTATAACCGGTATAACTAAAGTTATTTGGCGTGGGAGCTCTTAAATAAATTAAAACTCACATATAGGTAACAAATTGATAACAAAACAAATATCAACCTACTATACTATAAGTTTTCAACCAATTACTATTATAACATTTTGTATACCCAACCCACACTCTTCTTTCCTTTCACTCAAATTATCTGATTTTAAAATCAGTTCAATCAACCCTTGAATTTTTGTTTTTTTTTTTTTACTTCAAAACTTTTGTTCTTATTCAACAACAATGAACGCAACGCGGATATCATTAGTCTATCTTTTGTTTTTTTTTTTTTTTCTTTTTCTTGTTTTGTATAAATAAATTAAATAACGAAGCTATGGGGGTATACTTTCGCTCTCTAAAAATCCACTACTAGCCTAATTCGAATGCACCCAATACTTCACCTACTTACGAAAGAGTCGACCACGACCCACTGCTGTATGGTTAAGTCCGCCATCTATATTTCTATACAACAACCACCACCATCACCATCACCACCCTATGCTTGCACTCTATATCCCATGCTTGCTTCTATACTAAAGACAAACAAATCATGATTATTCACTAGTGCAGTCACGACTTTCATGTATATCTTTCTATATTTAAAGTTTCATTATGCAAAAGGATACCATAAAGTCTACTATAGGTATAGATACTTAGCAAGAAGGCAAGTAATCAAACTCCCGCAAAGCTTTTCCGTCAACAAACCAACTTCTATTGCCACTCTTGGTTCAAGTATATAACCTATAGATGAATCATAGATTGGTTTGGCGTCGTCGTCGTTGGTTGGTTGGTTGGGTAAAATATGTACATGACCTACGGTGGTGGTGTCCATGTCCAGGTTAAGTTCCGCTTTTTTTTTTTTTTTTTTGTTGTCTCAAAGAATTAGAACAACAATATTCTAGATTAGATCCACAATTTTTTTTTATAAAAGTTTCTCACAGACATAATTTATTTCTGTCTCAAACTTATAATGGGGACGCAGAAATAATTTTGTTTGCAATGCAAGTAAGTACCTTAACAGGGTGTGTTAGTTCTAATGATAGATTCTAGATAGAATTTTAAAACAGAATTTTTTTAAATTAAAAAAAAAAAATATGGGTATGCCAACTTGTTCAGTTTTGGTGAATACAAAACTTTGATAACTCGATTCTATCTCAACTTATTTTCACCAAGTCTGCTTAGGTTAGGTTAGGTTTACATGGCTATCAGCACAGACGTTTGACCAGGATGGTAAAAATGAATTTTTTAATTCATTTTGGGTTGCATTTATTTTTAAAAATAAAATTTTAATGCAATGTGAAAATAATTTGCATTAAATACAATTTTTTAATGCAAGTTGAAAATTATTTGCATTAAAACAAAATTTTTTTAATACCAGTTGAAAATGTTTTGCATTAAAAAAATATTGAATGAAAGCTGAAAAATTCAAATTTATTTTAAAAATTATTTGCATTAAAAAAATGCAATTAAATCAGCTCCAAATGAAGAAAAACTAAATTCCGTAAATTTTTCATTTTTTGCGCTGTAAGCGTTCAATTAAGATATACAGGGTGATCGGTATAAGGTGCACACAAAAGCTGGAGCGAGTAGGTTGGGTTAAGGCAAGAAGAAAATTGTATAGGAGAGAGGGTCTATTTCGCCCCCTTTAGGCGCGAAAGGAAATTTTCTAAAAAATTGACTTAAAACAGAAAAAAATATTATTTCAAAACAACGGTAGCTCTTTGGTGCACCTTATACCGATCACCCTGTATATTAAATTGAATACAGGGTGATTCCAGCAGAATCTCACAAATAGCTAGGGAATTGTAGTTTGAAAGCAGACAAAAAATAATTGTACGGGAGGGGGAAGTATTTCCCCCGTTAAGACGGAAGGGACAGTTTTCTAAAAAAAACATACTTAAAATGGATACAAATTTATTTAAAATCAACAAAAAAAACTTACAACAATAATTTGTAGCTTTTTTAAAAGCAAAAATCTATTTTAATGTTTGCTCCTAAATTAAGTTTTTTTTGATGAATATTTTTTGCAAAAAAAAAGTTTAAATAAAATTTGCATTTTTTTCAATGCAAGAAATTTTTGAAAAAAAATTGCATTTTTTTAAAGCAATAAATGTTCCAACAAAATTTTGCATATTTTTTATTGCAAAAAAATTTCGAATAATTTTGATTTGATTCGGTGCATTCAAGTTGCCGGCTTTATGGTAAGATATCAACGATTTCGAACTAATTCCTACATTTTCTCACTGATCCACATCCGATATAGAGCCATCCATACTACTTTCCTTGGCTTGAAATCAAATGGACCTACTGAGGCTCTGGCTGTATAATATGACTTGTGTTGCCAGCACGTCAAAGTTATTATATTGATTGCTTATTAAGCTGGCTATATGCACCACACGATGTTGGAGCTCTTAACCACGAACATCGTAGGTTAATATGGAAAGTCGGACGATTTTGATCATCTTGCGGTTGATTTTTCTTTTTTCCCCAAAGAAGTTTTCATGAACATTGTCAGTCTTAAGCTGGTTACACACCGCACGATGTTCGTACTAGTTTTTGAAGATTTACCACGAATATCTTATGAAAAGTCGGACGTTTTAAAAAAAAAACTTGTAACTGCTTTATTTTTCCTTATTCCTTGAAGAAAATTTCAAGGACATTGCGAGTTTTTACTTTGGCTACATACCGCACGATTTTCGTATTCCTGTTAGGAGATTTACAACGAACATCGTAGGTTATTAGTATAAAAAGTCGGACGATTTTTATCGTCGTGAACAAAATCTCTAACTGATTGATTTTTCCTTGAAGAACGCCGATTTGAATGTAAGATATAACACATACTTTTAGAATCATTGAGTCTTATTGCAATTATAGTGCCAGATGAGATTTTAAAAATTCCAACGGTTTCGAAAAAAATCCCACTATTTTTGTACTGAACGAAAAAAAACCACCATAATGGAGCTTTAAAGATAACAAAATATTCACACAAACAAAATTGTTCTTGTATCACGAACTTTTTTTTTTTTACATTTTACAAAAACATTTTTTAAAGGTATTGGCTCTTGTTAAAATGATTTTCTTTTTATTGATATTGCGTAAACTGCAGAATTTCTATTTTTGAATTTAACGATCGATTGAATGGTTAAAAGAAGAATTATTTCCGAGCATTATTCCCACTAAACTGATTTTTTCCCAACATTTTGGTTGGAAAAGCCACCAATATGGGAACACTGTCCCGAAGTCTATTATGAAGGTATTGAGGTCCGTGAAGCTGGAAACGCCACAGCTGAAATTGAAAATTCTAATGATGCAGGAATTACGGGCTAATTTAGTACCGCAATCCCGACTTGGAAATAAAATTTCTGCCCCCTCAAACTTGTGGCGTTCCCAGCTTCTCGTCACCACACCTCCAAACACAAAATTTAAAAAAAACTAATTATGGTGGAATTCGGTGCTATTTAAGTACTCCTTAGTTGATGGAACTCTCCATTAAAAACTCCTTCACTTACTCCTCAAACCTGTGACGTTCCCAGCTTGACAGAATACCAGGATATATAGATATCATTTTTCTATTTCAGGGGTACTGCCTCTTACGTGAAAGTGAAGGGCATCTCTTGTCTTAACTTTTTGGATTTCGGCAGAAAATTGTAGGACCCCTCTATTTTCGAAAACTAAAGCAAGATTGAGAAATAATTTGAGAGTTGTAATTCAGTGGATTTTCCAGGAGCTATCGCATCAACAATTTTATTTATTTATTTCGCTTGTTTTGGAGCATTTCGCTATACAGGTCACAAATTCACCAATATTTACTTATATGTACTGATTTCTGGGAGGACACTCAACATTCCTACTCCTGTTTTTGAAGTTTTTTAAGAGACTTCAAGATAGGTCCGCGGGAAGGCCGTATTAGCCTTCTTCGGATGCAGAGGCATTTTATTTTTACTGTTTTGTAAGACATCCCAAACCGTGGAATTATGCTACATTTAAAAGGCCAGATACTACATTGTCTCCTTACAAAATTTAGGAGACCAAAATACTACATTGTCGCCTTACAAAATAACTTATGGATATAGAATTGTAAAATTGCAAAATTTACATTCCACGAATTCTATTTCAAATCTAAATAAGTACTCTTCAGAATTAGTTACTTTTTTATGGCACTGCAGAATTTTCCTTGGTCCTATTATGTCACGCAGTGAATTTAAAATTTTATACCGTCAAACGATGTTGTGTGG
This sequence comes from Epistrophe grossulariae, assembly GCA_929447395.1. NCBI lineage: Eukaryota > Metazoa > Arthropoda > Insecta > Diptera > Syrphidae > Epistrophe > Epistrophe grossulariae. Next base: position 14,470,835 of record OV839567.1, on the reverse strand, counting down.
AACTTGTGCCATTAACTATTTCACTTCAGGGGCAGAAAATTCTTTAGGGACAGTTTACACTCTAAAAAATCAATTCCTCTTAATGTGCGCTTAACTCTTTAAACCACCCTATTCGTAGGTATACGACTTTTATTTTCAATGCAAATACAAAGAATCCCCCCTGGAGATTTATGTAAGACCCAATAGGTTTATTAAACATCGTGTTTTTTTCATTATTATTTTTTTTTTTTTTTTTCTATTTCTTTGAGCATTTTCGCATTTGGAATCTTGATTGTTAAACCAATTAATTCAATTTAAATGCCACAGATTGAGCTAAGAAATAAATGGACACACAGCCTCTTTGACAAAATAATTATGCCACAGCTGTGGTGCGTTACAGTATAAGTTTGTTGCATGCAACGAATTTGAAAAAAACATTCGACCATCTAAGACTCACCATCGTCGTCGGTCGTCTCGTTGTGTGCCGCTCTATATTTTGTATTGTGCAGTCAGATCAATCAAAACAACACCACTCACTTTATGTAAGTATATTTATAGCGACGTTTAAACTTTGAAGATTGGCATAGTGAACTACATACATTTTTCGTGATTTGTTTTATTTATTTTATTTAATAAATAAATCATAAAGTCAGTCAATTGTTAGTAATTAAAGACATTTTTTGTTTAAACAATATTTTTTATTCTGTTTTCATTGTGAAAACGTGGACGCGGGAAAATATATATTTCACGAATTATTTTTATTTTATTTTTTATTGCGGATACTCTCTACCACGACCTCTTGCGTAATGAGATCAGGGCCAGATGATAATATTATATGTAGGTATAGGTATACCGACGACGACGCGACTTTATAAACAAAACTATTTGCACGATCATATGTGTAACATATGAATTTGTTGTAGTTTTATATTTTCCATCAATATTTATAAAAAAAATGTGTGAGGTTATAAGACAGATATAACCTCAGATCATGGTTCACTGCCTTATACACCACCTTGCTACGGTGATTCTCAATCTTGATCTAAAGTCTCAATGAAATTTTTCTCTTATTTTATCGGTCAACGCCATTTCAAAATATATATACCAACTTTAGTACCCCTATACATCCCCCTCCCACCCCTCCAAATCATCTCAATCATCCCAATCCTCCCAACCCTCCCACTTTTTAAACAAACCCGTAAATTTCCCATTTTCAATAGGTTATTTAACATCTCGTTAAAGCAAGACTCTCTCATCAGACCATCTTTCTATAACTTTTTTGGAGTTTGTTAAAGGTGGCTGATTGAGTGCGCGGGTTGATATAATCCAACCATTCCAGCAAGTAAGTATAAGCTAAGAAGGCGATGATTGTAAAATTGAAGACGAAAAAAAAAATAAGTATCTTTATGAACACAATCAATATCTATCTACACGAGTATATTTATGAGTTTATGGTAGCTTGCTTATATTTGCTGTGAGTTAAGGATTGGTTTGATGTTTATTTTTGTTTTTGTGGTAAATTTTCAAAAAAAGGAGTTCCGGGTGCTAATTTGGCATCAAGTCGATTGCATTGTGACCCAATAACTTAGATATTTTTATCTACATGACGAATATAGTGACGAAATTTGTTTTGAATCGATGGCGTTAGATATTTCGAATGAACAGCTTTTTAACCCTCTACTGCACAAGAAGCCATATATGGCTTTTTAAACGCCGAATATTGGGATTTGGCATGAAATTTAATGAAAGCGAGTACGATTCTGATGACGAAAAACCATTGTCCTCTGTATGATCTTTGCACGAGAGAATTGTTTGACATTGGTTGACAAAGCATTGCAAGATAACATAATAAGAAGAGAAATGGAACAATTTGTCAGCATATCCTTTTTGACATTCCTCATCCTATGCCAAAAGAAAATCCATCCTTTAGCAGTATAACCCTAAAACACCACATAAATGGGGTTTTAAGCGGAAATTCGGGATTCAGCTTTGACTTTAACTTATTCACAGGGGAGCAGGGCAACGTTATTGTAGACGGTTATCCAGATTTAGGTGTTAGCGAAAAATGTTGTGTCCAGGTTGGTATCAACGCTGCCAAGATATAATGAACCCCAAAATTATGTAACTGCACAACCGGCTATATATGGCAAAAAGTAACTTGGTTTGAAAAATGTGTAACTGCACAAGCAGCCATACATGGCAAAAGTTAATAACTTTTAATAAAATTTGTTTAAACAATTTTTTTTTGTTTTAGTCTCTTAATTGTAAAAAATGAAAACCAAAAAATTTTTTTTTCATCGAATCATAGTGCGTGCAGTAGAGGGTTAACAATGAAATTTTAATTTTAACTATGTGCCTGTAAGACCTAACTTGGAGGATTTTAGTTCAAATTTCTGTCCAGCTGCACTAAATTTTTTTTTTGGAAATTACTGAAAAATTGTTATAAATAAATTGATTAAACAACTTCTGAAATTGTTTCTTTAAAAAATCTTAATTTCTGGGAAACAAACATTTTTAATCGTTTGAGCGGTTTTTTTTTAATATTTGTTATATTATAAAATTTTGCAAAAAAAAAAAAATTGGTACGAATTTTGATTTGGTATTAATTTATTAGTTAAAAAATTAATTTCCAAAAAAAAAGTGTATACTTAATTTTTTGAAAGGTAAATGAATCGAATTTTGTTTAGCTTAGAAAAATAACTTTCTATTTTTTTTAAAGACATTTTTGTGATCTTTCATTTGATACCAAAATAATTTAACTTGCAATTCCACATGCAATGTTTCTAAAAATATGTGCTAATGTTTGCAAATCAAACTGAATTCTGTAACTTTTAGTTGCCAACTTCAAGTTCAAATATCTTAAAACCCCAAAATCGATTTTGGAAATATTTGACAGATACACCGAGCTCAACGTCAGCTTTCATTTGATACCCATTTCATTTATGTACGCACTGGGTCCACACTCCATAGGAAAATTGGTCATATCCTTTTTTTTTTTAAATTTTGATATGCAATATTTTTGCATAAAAAAAAAATTAATTTAAATCTATAAAACAGATAATGAGATGGTTGAAAATCAAAAAAATGGTTCTATAAGAGGTACCTACTATTAAAAATTGATAAATGAAAAAATTGTTCCTGTTACTTAAATGCTAAGCCGAACACACACAAAAATTCTAATCAAAATCGTAGAAGTCGCTTTCGAAACTTATTACACAAGGATTTTAAGCTTTTTTAAAAATACAAACAAAAATATTTTTTTTTAAATATTAATGCACAATAGATACATTTTTTAACTTTTCAAAAAATTCCCCACAAAAAATTGATCAAAATCAGAAAAGCGAAAATTAAAAAAAAATGGTTTTATAGAAAGTTTTATTAATAACCATTATTCTGAATATTTAAAACATTTAAAATTAAGTGATTGTTTTTTAATGCAGGCCTTTTTTTAAGAGAATATGTTTTTCTAAAAATGCTCAAAAAATTTCTATTTCAGATACCGCTATTTTTCATCCTTAAAAAATTTAAAAAAAAGTGTTGGGGGAGTGTCCAAAAAATGCTAGGTACAAAGTTAAAAAGAAAATGTATTTATATTCGGTTTCCAAAATTCTGCATTACCAAATTCTGTATTTCAAAATTTCTTTAAATTATAAGAGAATAATTGTTTTGATAATGAAAAAAAGTGAGCACAATTTTTCGATTACATTTTACAGAATTTTAAAATTCCGGATTCCTAAAGGAGACAAATTTTCTATACCTATTAAGTTCATTTTAATTCAAATTAGTTTATTTTAACATTTTCAGAAAATATATCTTCATCTCATGTTTGCAATTTTTTTTCACTTCCGAAAACGCTTTTGATATTTATTGCATTTCTATATCGATGGCCCCATCCAAAACTATACTAAGTGCAGATATGCTATTTTTCAGGAAAGAGGTTCAAGTTTTTTGAGTCTATATGCTGCGGTTTTAATGACATAAATAACTAAAAACTGTACGAAGTTGACTTAGTATAGTCTTGCATGGGACCATTGATATTGACTTTTTGTTCTATTTCCGTTCGAAACTCAATGTAAGTGTGTTAAATTTTTTTTTACTCTTCGAGATTCGGGACTTTCAAATTTTATTTTATAAATTAACAAAACAAAATTAATTAATTATGCAAAATTAATTAATTGTTCTTAATCCACCTTTTAGTGCGAATATGAAAAAAAAATAATATTTGTATCCTTTAATTCAAAGATCGTGAAAAAATGCGAGAGTGAATTTTGCCAGATTATTACACAAGTATCTATAACTCTTGCGAGGAATTGACAAATCCTCCAAAAGTATATATAAGTATATATAACAAGAAAAAGTGTCATCTTTGAGGTACGGATAAGGCATAAAATTTACTTATATACCTTTGTATCTGACAGTTATTATTTTAAATTATTGTTTTGTTATTTATTAATAAAAAAGATAAGACTTAATTAGATCTAAATATAAACTTATTATAATTTCAAAACAAATAAATAACTTGAAACCATCAAAAACAGTTATACTAAAACAGGATCACTTTGTTTTGATAAAAAAAAATTAATTGGTTTACAATAAATAAAAAACTATAAACAAATTAACTTCTACGTGATGATATTTTTTTTTAATTAACATTCGATCAGAGAAGTGCAGAGATGTGGAAGACGGCAGTTTGTTCAAAATATGTAGTTGATTTGGAAGGAAACAAGTTTAAAAAAAAAATAATTGCGAAACTTCTTTATTTGTAAATAAATTTTCAATAGCACAAAATTTTATAAACAGACTTTTGTTATGGTAATAAGCATGATATCATTCTATCATTTCTGTATCAACTCCAGCTGAACAGGCCTTAAACAGTGACAGTTAATGCAAATAAATAAGTAAACATTCTATTATGACATTTCTAATTGTCAAAGTGACGTTTGGAGTTAAAGTATGATCTTTTAAAGATAAAATAGACATTTAGTGATTTCAATTGTAATAAAATATTAAAAAGATGCTAATTCGTTTAAAATTTGCAAAACCCTGTTTTTGACCTTAGCATCATTTTAGTATGAGCTTTAACATTGTACTTTACATGATGTAAAATTGTGTGGCAGTTTCTTTAAATATAATCCCCCTTCAGTTGCAGTACAAAATCGTTAAGTGGAAAAATGCTTCCTCGATACATTTTAAGTCTGCTAAGATTTTTACTCCCGATGCTTTTATAACAGTCTTGTCAGAAGAGCCTATATATTTATCGCCATTAGGGCTACTCTAAATTTTCATTCTTTCCTTTAAATTGTGATCCAACCATCCCAATTTGAGCTAATTTGTATATTTCAATTGGGCGATTAAGACCTTTAATTATTTGTCATTTTGATTAGAACCATGTGTTCCTTTCCAGTATGCCTACTTCTGTTTCTGGTCATCAAGGGAATCCTTTGTAAAACTGTCAACGTTTATTGAGCTTATGTTCTAAAATTTCAATTTGGACCCGAAAAGTTGTATACTTCATATTTTTCCTCGATTATATTTAGTTCCCAGAAACTGATCACAAAGACTCTTAAACAAAATATTCTACATAAACTTGAACACAAAACCCACCTCATTATAAATCGTTTATTGTGGTTTGGTGTGACTCATTTTGCCTGCATAGCACCAAATCACTATATTTAATGCTTTTGAAATGAAGTTTTTCACACCATTTTGCTTATTTATATATTGGTCACTACGCAAGATCTAACCACACACAATTTATAATGAACAACGCCTGCGATCAAATTGAATGAAAATTTAATTCCCCTTAAGAAAAACTAGATCAAGTTGTGGAAACTATACCAAGTTGTACGTATACCTACAAATATATCTGCATCTGTTAGATACTCGTACTTTTGTTTGTTTTTGTTTTTTTTTTGTTTAATTTGTCTTTGTGTTCTTAAAAAAAAAAATATCACACATCAACCGACCGATTTACGTGTGGTTTTGTGCACCTGTTCCAAGGACGTCAAGTTCTACAATTAAAACATCTGGAAACAGAGAGAAAAAGAGAGAAAAAGAAGGAGAGAGAGCAAACGAGATAGAAATAAAAAAGGAAACAATAAAATAAAATAAAATTAGTAGAAAAAAAAACCGCAATTAAATGTATAAATCTACCCTGACATTTATGTAAATTAAAAAAAAGTTCAAATTGTTTCTTAAGTTTTGTTGTTGTTTTGTTTTTGTTGATATTGATGCACTTCCTTTAAAGCCATATCACCAATTAGGCTTGAAAAAAAAAATTCTTGCAGCATGTTTTAGTGCAGTAACAACAGATGAGCTTATATGAACTAGACCGTAGCTTGAAGGGGGTCAAACAGAGAACTGATTTGTACCACAAAAAAAAAAAAAAAACTTTTTAGCCTATCACTTTAAAATCAGTTTTTCCTTCAAAACCATCATTCCTGAAAATTTCAATATTACCTTACATCGATATATTTTTTTCCAAAATAGAAAAGCCATTTTGAAAAAAAAAATCAATTATTTGACACTAATTTCAAGAGTTTTTTCCTCATAATCACAATTTGATTCCTTTATGAGAGTTTTAAAGGAATGCAATCATTTGTGAATATAATCTTTAAAGAATTCAATTAAAATATAGCGCATTTATTAACTTCTATTTGAGACTTCCGACTTCAAATTATGCAATCAACATTCATTTGACATAAAAAATATTGTAATTATTTATTTCCCCATTCATTTTACAGCAATCGATTGAATGGAATTGAAAAGAAATTAAATAATTGAATGTAATTGCAAGCAATTGAATGAAATTGCAAGGAATTTAATGAAATTGTAAGCACTTGAATGTAATTGAATGGAATTGCCTGCAATTGAACGGAATAGAGTTCAATTAAATGAAATTGAATGCATTTTAATGCCTTTGAATGGAATTGAATGAAACTGAATGTAATTGAATGCAATTTGATGGAATTAAATGGAATTGAGTGCAATTTAATGGAATTGAATAGAATAGAATTGAAATGAATTGATTGGAATTGAATATAGTTGAATGCAATTTAATAGAATTTAATGCAATTAAATGCAATTTAATGGAATGTAATAGAATGAAATTAAATGCCATTGAATGGAATTAAGTAATATTGAATGAAACTGAATGCAATTGAATTTAATGAAATTGAATGGAATTGTATGCAATTAAATGGAATTGAATGCAATTAAATGGAATTGAATGCAATTTAATGGAATTCAATGCAAATATATGAAAGGAACTGAATAGAATTGAATGTAATTGAATAGAATTGAGTGCAATAGTTTGAAATTGAATGTCATTGAATGGAAGTTAATAGAATTCAATGCCATCGAATGGAATTGAATGGAATTCAATGCCATTGAATGTAATTGAATGACATTAAATAAAACTGAATAGAATTGAATGCAATTTAATGGAGTTAAATGGAATTGAGTGCAATTTAATGGAGTTGAATGGAATTAAATGCAACTGAGTTGAATGAAATTTAATAAAATTGAATGCAATTTAATAAAATTGAATGCAATTGAATAGAATTCAACGCAATTGAATGAAATTGAATGTAATTGAATGGAACTGAATAGAATTGAATGTAATTAGAATTGAGTGCAATAGAATGAAATTGAATGTCATTGAATGGAATTGAATAGAATTCAATGCCATCGAATGGAATTGAATGTCATTGAATGGAATTGAATGACATTGAACAAAACTGAATAGAATTGAATGCAATTTAATGGAGTTCTATTGAATTGAGTGCAATTTAATAGAGTTGAATGGAATTAAATGCAATTGAATTGAACGGAACTGAATAGAATTGAATGGAATTGAATAGAATTCAATGCTAACGAAAAATAAATTACAATTTATCGAATAAAATTGAGGGCAGTTGAATGTAGTTGAACACAATTGAATGGAATTGAATGCACTTTCAAGTGTGATGGTTAAACTGTATGACGAATTTGAAAATATATTGTAAAAAATTGTGGAACATGTTTATTCAATACGATCCACAAAAACAAAAATAATATTTCTCTCATTATTTGTGTTTTTCTTCTTCTTATTATTTAACATTTTTATCTTTCATTTCAAAGGAAGGATGAAGAGGTATGTACACATAAGGCGAAAGAAATTCAATTAAACCTTACTCCCCTTTAGAAAAATTCTCCTGACTACTGTCTTGAAGTTACCTAATACTTGGTTGGCTTCTGTTGATGATGATCCTCTTCATCAGCTTTAGTTACAGTAGTTGACCTTTTTTTTTCTTAAGCTCTGGGAAAATCGGTTACCATAATATACAAGAATCAAAGACAAACAAACAATCCCCTTCGAAGTTTTTTTTTTTTACAATGACACAACACAAATCTCTTTGGCATTTTAAAGCCGAGTGCAAGTATACAAAAAAAAAACACAAATCGTCGAAGAAGTATCGAGATAATTGATGACCTTTTAGCATTTTAGCATTCGAGTTATATATTATGGAAGTTAGGGTCCACCACACTGTAGATAGGATAGGAGGAAGAAGAGGGGGGGGGGGGATGAGGCGCTGTGCCACCGTCGCTGTTGGTTTGTTGTTTTGATATAGAAAAATGACTATGGTGATCTTAAAATTCAATGGATGTAGTGTTGTATTTTGACTGTCGAGTATCTATCTTTATATGTGCGCATGACGACATGTAGGTCGCTAACTCAATCTTTATTCTTGATTTTTTTTTTGTACTTTTAAATAAAGTAATTTTATTTTTATTTTATTTAAAATCAATTTTCAGGAGGTGTGTCGATTTAAGTGGCTTTAGGTGGATAAAATGGGTGTTAAAAGAAACCACTGTTGTTGTGTTATAGGAAAGGGAATTCAATTTTTTAAACAATCGAAGGTGGAGTATTAGCTCAAGGTATTATTTGCATTTTGAACTTCACGACATTATATTATATAGGTGCAATATCTGCACGTGTAGGGTGTGATTTTTGCTGTGAGCTAGGTTTCAAAAAATCATATAGTAAACAAATCGACTCAGAAATGAACGGGAAATACCTTAAGAATAAATTTTGTTGAATGGGAAGGGCATAAATTAAAATAGTATATCTATACAACACCTGTGGGAACAAAAAATACATCTATTGAAATAAGATATATAGACTTTGGAAAAACTATAAATGATAGAAAACCGAGATCAAAAGTCAAGACATTACTTTAAAAAAAAAAAATATACATAAATATATATATATAAATATTAATTGCAATAAAAAGAATGACAAAATTCCCACTTCCTTATTTTTGTCAAAACTGGTTTTTACATAAAAGATTCAGTATTCGGACGTGTTAAAGGGATTTGGAGTTATTTAATTAGTTTTTTAAATTCAAATTAAGGTTTTCATCATTGTCCCGGTCCACTCCCCTTTTAGAACAAGAATGTTGGTGAAGGTTCTATCTTCAAGAAATAATTTTCATCAAACTTACTTTGGCCTATACAATATATTCTATCTCGATGCTGATTAAATATTTAAATTAAAATAAGTGTAGTTACTACATAATTTAAAGAAAAAAGCTGTTAATTCTTATACTTTAGTACATTAGGTATATGAATATTGTATATGTATTAATGTTCGTGATGGCAAAGAAAAAATAAATATTTACATAATACGTACCAATAAATTTATCATTCAGAAAATTGGACAAAGCTTACCTGAAATGAAAAGAAAATAAGAATTAATCAATTTTTTGGTTAAAAGGAAAAATGCAAAATTACTAAAATTGCATTGCCAAGCATCAAAACTACTGTCATTACATGGATGGCGTACCGAAATGAACACCATACACGAGCGGTTTTTTTTACTTTTATTTGTTATTCGTTTTATTTTTTTTAATATAAAATTTGACCGAAATGCATTCAATATTATAGTAAAAATTTAAGTTATAAAATTAAATTTTTATTATGTTGCGGAGTGCAGAAGTGCAGAGTGCGGAGTTGCTGAGTTGCGGAGTTGCGGAGTTGCGGAGTTGCGGAGTTGCGGAGTTGCGGAGTTGCGGAGTTGCGGAGTGCGGAGTTTCGGAGTGCGGACTTGCGTATGCTTCTAATAACCCCCTCTAACTAGTCAAAGAAAATTGTACAGTAAAATTTGTTCCCAGTCAAATTTTTATTTTGACTTAGGCTATTGTTAACATTGCACATCTATGCTTTAACCAACATTCATATAAATATATTTCTCAGGAAATCAAAATTTTGAAAAATTGAAAATATTAAATTAGAATGGTCAAAAGAAGGATCTATTTTGCAGATTCTAATGTACATATATAAAACTTTTTAAAAAACGTATTTTCAATTTAAAAAAAATATGTCGAATTTCATTTCAAAATCTTCAAATTTTTATAAATTTTTCGGGAAAGTTTCATCGGAAAGCATTATTTTTCTCTATCTTTTATACGCAAGTCCCTGACAATAATTTTTGTCTTTATTTATTTTGTTATTACTTATTCACTTTAAAAAAAAAAATGCACGACGCACGGCTGGAAATTTTAAAGAATTTATAAATTATTAAACATTTATTTTTTTTAAGAATAATGATTATTTATATTATAAAATAAAGTAAAACTGATACTCGTTTTTAAAATTGCAAAACAAAAAAATGAAGAATTCCTAGGATCATCATGTCAACCTCCAAAACTGTTATTAGTGCTTAGATCGAATACCGAAAGTAAACACCATACGGACACTTTATTAATTTTTCCTAAACAAATTTTTGAATTTTGAAAAAAAAATATGAATTTATGCAAAAACTTTCAAAAATCGTTGGAGCTGATTTCTAATCAAAAACAAAAAATTGTTGTTATTTTAAAGCATTCAATAAACCTTAAAACCTTATTTAAAAAAAAATCGACAACCTGTTTTCAAAACATTGATTTTGAAAAAAAAATCTGAAATATCTACATTTTTTTTTTTGGAAATTCGTATACCTATACAAAGGACCTCTTGAATGAAAATTTTGATCGAAATTTATTTAGCTATTGATGAGAAAGTCGAAATCAAAAAACTATGGGAGGTAGGTAATGTTAATCAGGGTTGCGAATTTTTGAATTAAAAAATCTTTAAGTCATAAGCTAGTTGATGACTTATGAATTAAAAAAAATAATTCATAAGTTAGTTTGTGACTTATGAATTAAAATAATTTAATTCATAAGCTAGTAAGTGACTTATAAATTAAAAAAAAGTTAATTCATAAGCTACCAAAAGACTTATGAATTAAAAATAATTTAACTCATAAGCTAGTAAGTGACTTATGAATTAAAATAATTTAATTCATCAGCTAGGAAGTGACTTGTGAATTAAAAAAAAGGTAATTCATAAGCTAGTAAACGACTTATGAATAAAAATAAAAATATGTAATTCACCAGCAAGTAAGTGACTTATGAATTAAAAAAATAATCATAAGCCATTTAGGGTCTTATGAATTAAAAATTTGTAATCCAAAAGCAATTTAGAATTGGAGAGATAGAGCATTCAGCATGATAACACATTAGCTCTGCAAAAATTTTCATAAACGGCAAATCACACAAAATTATTCAAAAGCTTGATTGCCACTATCGTTAATAATTATGCAGTCAAAATAAGCTTATGAATTCCAATTCACTAATTAACTTATGAATTATTTTTTTTTCAATTCATAAGTCACTTACTTGCTGGTGAATTACATAAGTCACTTACCTACTTGCTTGAGAATTAATGTTTTTTAAATCATAAGTCACTTACTTGCTTGTGAATTACATTTTTTTAAATCATAAGTCACTTACATGTTTTTGAATTGAAAATTTTTAATTCATAAATCACTTCCTAGCCGATGAATTAAATTATTTTAATTCATAAGTCACTTACTAGCTTATGAGTTAAATTTGTTTTAATTCATAAATCTTCTACTAGCTTATGAATCAACTATTTTTTAATTCATCAGTCACTTACTTGTCTTTGAATTAAATTTTTTTAATTCATAAGTCACTTACTAACTTATGAATTAGAATTAAACACAATGGGCCCTACTAATAATCAAATTTAGCGACGACTTAAATATTTCAGTAAAATTAACCTTAATTCTGGTGATCCCAAATAATGCACCATTCATGTAATGTTTAATTTTTTGAAGTCCATTCCATATATGATTCATTATTAAGAGTCCACTTGAATATTAAGGTCATACTATATATGGTTTATTAGCTAGAGCCCATTCTATTATGGTCCATTTTACTGAAATATTTAAGTCGTCACTAAATTTGATTATTGGTAGGGCCCAATGCCCAATGGCATACATTTTTAAAGCTAAAATAAATAAAATGCACGACTGGGTCGCACGAATTTACTCTTATGTGCGATCACACTGTGGTTTTAAAGTTTGAATAATTATAATCTACTATTAGTCTGATTTTAAAATATATACCTACCTAAGTTAGAGAGAGCCTATATATTTTATACCACCTGCTAAAAATGTTTCTTATATTAAAGGTAGTATCATGTGAGAATACTAAAAATAACTATATAGCACTGCGGTGCACATACGCATGCATGAAACTTAATATTTATACTGAAACATTAGTAAAAAATTAATATATAATTAGAAATAAATTTATTTAGCAAATCTAAAGTTGTTCTGACACCAACGCTATGTAGGCCATCTGATTTCATTAAAAAATCTCAATTTATGAATTAAAAAAAAATTTTGAAAATCAATGAAGCTTCTTTTTTTTAATATTACCAGTTGTTATACAGGGTGTCCCGTAACTCAAAGTCAAGCGGGTAACGGGTGATAGGGTAGGTTGTACCTGTTCTGGAAAAAATAAGAAAAAAAATCTATCTCGCTTGCTTAAGTAATAATAGCAATATTTAGAAAAATAGTGAAAATCGATACCCTAGACCACATTTTTAGGTACTGTGGTCACAAATTTCCGAATTTTGACGTGTTTATTTTTTTTACGTAATTCTAAATAACCATGCTATTGATTTCAATCACAAATTTAAAAATAAATATTGTAAGTTTCGAAAGAAAAATAAAGTTTGACTGAGTCATGTTTCAAAAAAAAATTTTAAGCTAACTTTGACACTTCATAATTAAAAAAAAATGTACTACACTACCTTGGCAAGTTTTTTAAAAAATTGGCGCGTTTCATCAGGATTTCAAAATGGTACAACACTTGCTACTTATTAATTCGTAAAAAATATTTTTCATTTTTTATTTGCAAAAAGGACCTCAGTTCACTTCAATCACTTTTACGAGAATAATGCTTTATTGTACTTAAAAATCAATTTTACCAAGGTGTACGTAACATAAACAGAGGCACTAGAATCAGACACTGTTTGGCATAAGTAAGAGTAAGATAGATCTACATTACGTAATATGGTACGCTACGATCTACGTTCGGTACGCTACGTTTCTGGTTTTACTCGCAACATCTCACAATCGTGCGCTTTTGTTACCCTGGACTCGAAAAGTGTTGTGGAAATTATGTTAGTTATTATCTATTAATAGGTACTAAAAACTTCACAAATTTTTACCAACATATCAACTCTGAGAGCGTATAGTTACGAGGGAGCAAACTTTGTATACACGTTGCATATGGTATACGGGTCACAGGTGGTAGTTGTTTTGATTTAAAATTCGATGAGCAATGCTTTTCGGTATTCCAGTGGATCTTTCAATCGCACTGATCAAGCGCTGGGATCACATTCAATTCAATTTAATTTTAAACTCCTTCGTCGTTATGTCGTTGGGGTCTCCCATCTGCAGCGCCGCCATACGAGTACTAAAGGCAATCGTCCTTGCGAGTATGATAGGTGTCCATAGATGAACACCCGGTGGTCATGAGTGACGCCCCACAATTGGGTACCTTTCGATCCACTGGAATACCGAAAAGCATTGCTCATCGAATTTTAAAACAAAACTACTTCCACCCGTACCATCTGCAACGTGTACAAAGTTTGCTACCTCGTGACTAAACGCTCCCAGAGTCGATATTTGCAGAACAATGTTGGGGAAAATATGGAAGTTTTTAGTTCCTATTACTAGATAATAACTGACACAATTTTTACAACAATAATCGAGTCCAGGGTATCACAAAAGCGCACGATTGTGAGATGTTGCGAGTAAAACCAGAAACGTAGCGTACCGAACGAAGATCGTAGCGTACCATATTACGTAATGTAGATCTGTTTTACTCTTACTTATGGCAAACAGTGTCTGATTCTAGTGCCTCTGTTTATGTTACGTACACCTTGGTAAAATTGATTTTTAAGTACAATAAAGCATTATTCTCGTAAAAGTGATTGAAGTGAACTGAGGTCCTTTTTGCAAATAAAAAATGAAAAATATTTTTTACGAATTAATAAGTAGCAAGTGTTGTACCATTTTGAAATCCTGATGAAACGCGCCAATTTTTTAAAAAACTTGCCAAGGTAGTGTAGTACATTTTTTTTTAATTATGAAGTGTCAAAGTTAGCTTAAAATTTTTTTTTGAAACATGACTCAGTCAAACTTTATTTTTCTTTCGAAACTTACAATATTTATTTTTAAATTTGTGATTGAAATCAATAGCATGGTTATTTAGAATTACGTAAAAAAAATAAACACGTCAAAATTCGGAAATTTGTGACCACAGTACCTAAAAATGTGGTCTAGGGTATCGATTTTCACTATTTTTCTAAATATTGCTATTATTACTTAAGCAAGCGAGATAGATTTTTTTTCTTATTTTTTCCAGAACAGGTACAACCTACCCTATCACCCGTTACCCGCTTGACTTTGAGTTACGGGACACCCTGTATATATAAAATTTTGTAAACATTTTTTAGAAAACAAGTAAGTACGCAGCATTTATTAATGTGGAGTTAAAATATAAATTTTGAAAAAAAATCATTTTCGAAACATCGAATTTTCAAAAAATTATTTTGTATTTTTTTTAAATCCAAAATTTATTTTTTTTTTAATTTGATATACAATGTTAATCAAATTTATTAGATGCTCTTGTGTTTAAAATTTAACTAAAATCTTTAGAACAGAGATGGTGGAAAACCAAAAAAATGGTTCCATATGAGAGTTAGCATTTTTAATCGGAAGATACACATTATGATAGATCGTACTGATATAAGTTCAAGTAAAAATGAGATTTTCCTTAACGGCTTTTAAATATCTACTTGTATGGGAGGTACCGTTATTTTAGGTTAAAAGATTTGTTTTATTTAAAATCTGATGGATAAAGTTAAAAAAACTGCTGAATAAAAATTGTCTAAGTCGTTTTTCGAATTAGTTCACAAAAAAAGATGGAACCTTTTTTTAAAAAAAAAAAAAAATTAATTTCAGTAAGTATATCTACAGTACATTTAAAACTTTTTGATAAATGTTCTATATACAAACATTGATCAAAATCAGTAGAAAATCAAAAAAATGATTCCATATGGAAGGTACCCTTTTTAACTATTTTTCTAAAAAATTTTATAAAATGGTAGCATTTTTGTAAAAAAAAAGTTACTGAATTTAAATTTTTCAAGTTGTGGGTACTTTTTTGAGAAAAATTAGATTTTCATTATTTGTTTAAAAAACATTGTAGGTACCTACCTTTACTTTTGGTGCAAAATAAAAATGAAAAAATAAATGTCGGGCCAATGCCCAAAAAACTCTAACTACCACAAGTTTAAAGAAAATCGACCAAGCCATTTAGGCTGCAGCCGAAGGTATAGACAAAAAGACGGACAGAATTGCGAGACCCATTTTTTTCGATTTCGTTTGTCAAGTTTGATCATTTCGAGTTCCATTTTTTTTACGAATCCAAAACTTGCCATACAAGAAACATATACTTATATTGCAAATAAAAATAAAAAGAATGAAAAAGTGAGGAAGCGCAGGCCGCGGCTGTTAGAGGGAATACTTAAATGGAACTCTAGAACTAGTGGTGCAATAAAATGAAAAATCCATACCATACAACAAATTTTAAGGAAACTAATTTAATTTTAAGGAAATCTGACATAATGACAAAATTTTGATCTTATGTCGCCTTGCACAGAGCCAAATGCCTGGCATAGTTAAATTTATGTCCCGTCAGTTTCTTATTTCATACAGAAATATGGGACCATCCTTGTTTAACTTCTCGGTTCTCTTTCAGGTCATATTTAATTTGTATCTTTAGTTCGAATTTTTCAACAACAAAAAAAATATAAAAATTGTCCTTGGCAATACTCAATTTGCTTTATAGTCATAGCTCCTATATATGAAAAACTCATTCAAATAGCATAATAGAATCACTGAACTCAAAACTCACATATACAAAAATATCTTAAATTGAATGAATTTTCGACCAGCAGAACTCAAAAAAATAATCACGTAAAACATCCAATTACAATATGGATGTTCAACATTCGATTTAATTCAAAAAAAAAAATAAAAAAAAAAATACTGTCACGCACAGCATGCATCAACCTATACCTACAATTCAACCAACTGATGAAGCTGCTTTTCCATCAGCACTTAAAACGCACATTAAACAAGATATAATTCAGATTAATAAAGCAACATCACAGCCAATATTGGAACTTGTATATGTGCATTGTGTCCCCAATGTATATTCAATAATATACTTAACTGATATCCATCACTTCAACTAAATACATGAATTTCCATTGCCAATAGCCATAACGTGTACCTATAATCAATCAAAGCCTCTATAAAAAGCTAAAACTCTGTCGTCACTCTAAAAAAAAGCAAAACAAAAAACAAAAGTGAAAAGTTGAATTCTTATTTGGATATCTAAGCCGAAATGCCGAAATGATGTAACTGCCACTAACCACTCTGTATCCAGCCGCAGTCATCACGTCTCAGTTCTCAGAATGTGTGACGAAGACGATATGAAAAAAAAAAAAATATCGGTCATCTTATGCAACAGAATTCTTGTTTTTGCCAACAAAATCTAAAACTGAAATTTTCGTGACCAAAACAAAACCCCACAGCTGTGATATATACACACGTACGATTCAATAACCCATCATCATCATCATAGAAAGTGAGAGTGAGAGTGTGAAATTTTTATTATAAGTGTGACATATCAAAAGTCTATAATGGTGGTCTACTGTTGGAACATTACCTTAATTTACCTTGCCCTCTAAAATAGGCAGAGCTATAGGCATAGTATAAAAACCTAGTTATTCGTTGTGAATTTTTTATCAACTTCACGTCTTTTGCAGGGAAGTGATACAAACAAAAAAAAAACTCACTGCACGTTCACACTCCGCAAGTATTTTTTTTTTATTGGCAATTTGCCATACCTACTTTTGACTTAAAGTCGGAACTTGCCAGCAACATTGTCTCAAAATCATGGCTATGGTCAAGTTGCAAGAGTTTAAATACATTGTAATGGACTACTCGTCACTTTTGCAGTTGAATCGTTATTTTTTTTTCACTTTTACATTGTAACATACCTGATTTAAAAATTTTGCTTTAATAAAGTGGACAGTATAAGACATTATCTCAAAGTGTTTTTTATTTCTTCGTTAACACTATTGATGTCTTGAAAAAATGGTTCACCATATTTGTGTTACCTTGACATTTCTTGAAAAGCGGAAGTTATAAATTACATCAATCGATTTGTTGGTAACTTTTTAAGATCTGATTATGTTCTTGAAATTACGTTTTGACAGATTTCGTCGAAATGAACTTAATTATTTCCTAAGATAGATTTCAAATTGACTGATTGTTCCTGTAATGGTGTTAATTTTTTTCTTATCTTAAATAAAAAGACAAACCTAGGAACTAATGACAACGAATCGGAAATTTGTCTTCAGGAAAAAGTCCATGTTCCCTTTTAGAAATTTGTCAAGACATTAATTCTAGTAAAAAAAAATTCCTAATCTATCCTATCAGTTGCTATAAGACTTCCGCTTTTTGAAAGCTCGCAATAAAATACCTGTCAGTATACAAGGTGGCACAAAAGTCATCACCCTATGACGGAATTTGCATTGGACATCCTTTGACTTTTTTTTGACGTCTCTGTATACCTATCTCCTTCCCACTTCATGGCAAGAAAGATGTGACCAAGAAAGGAGTCTCTTTCTCGTCATGAAGTGGGATTGAGAAAAAGTACAGAGACTTCAAAAAAAAGTCGGCAGGGGCAGTCCAATGTGAACACCGTCATAAAGCTTCCGCCTTTTGAAAGCTGTCAGTATGAAAGGTGTCATCTATTATCGGAAGACACAATACACAAATCTAAGGAAATAAGGGTATTCATGCAACGTCGCGTCGTAAGTTTACAAATTGTGTAAAATGATAAATTTACACAAAAGTTTGCATGAACACCATTTTATTTCATTTGGTTAAAATGT
The DNA here is from genome assembly GCA_929447395.1 of Epistrophe grossulariae. Classification (NCBI taxonomy): domain Eukaryota; kingdom Metazoa; phylum Arthropoda; class Insecta; order Diptera; family Syrphidae; genus Epistrophe; species Epistrophe grossulariae. Next base: position 14,452,484 of record OV839567.1, on the reverse strand, counting down.
CATGAAATTGAATCAGCTGTTCGTTAAACGTCACATATTAAACTTCAAAACATGTTACGAAATAAGCTTGTTCAGATTTCCAAAATAAATTTTGGATCGAAAACCTCTCTCAACGCGAAATCGGATCCGAATGTTTCGGAACGATATTGAATTTTAATGTTTCGAAACGATACAAAAAATGTAAGATACACGACAATAGTCGCGTTTTAAGTTAAATAGGAATTGGATGAAAAAACGATTTCGGGGCTAAATGTACAACTGTAATAGTCTCAAACTCACGGCAGTGATCGAACGAAAATGAGCGAATACAACAAAGTCATATGGCACGCCCAAAATGGTGTGCATCTAATTTTCTTTCAGTTTAGTTCATTTTTGTTTTCGGTAGTAAAAGTGGTCCCGAACTCAACTCAATTGAAATTCGGTGAGATAAGAATCAAAAAAAGAAATTGTTCCTTTCACTTCGATGACAATTACAAGGAACATGCCTTATTCTAAAAGTCACAATATGACGTTTGGTTAAATTTATCAAAAAAATTTGGTTAATTTTCCGCAGCAAAATCCTTGGGGGAATTTTAACCAAATTGTGTAAATCACTTCTCAAATAAAAATTCACAGTTCACTACCCAAATCGTTAACTTGATTAAATGGTTAATTTATCTAGTGTTTTTCAACATTGCATGAATAGACACCCTTAAATATATTGCGCAAGTTGTCAAAGTTGAAAGTGTCAGAAATTAAAAATGGGCTGTTTGAGTGCCCACAAGAACTACTCACATTGCATCATAAGAAACAATAATAAAATATTTAAATTAGACAAGTGAAGGGGCACTGGATCTATCATTTGCTTCGATTTTGACAGATGCGCACAACTGAAAAAAAAAATTAAAACGCTATTACCTTTAATTATAGGTTCATGTTCAGGAAAATGAGATCTCGGACAGCAATCTCGTGTCGAATTTCTTTCAACCAAGGGATAGAATTTTTTCTAAAAAGAATTGAATGTTTTTCTGTCGTTGAAAGGAATACAAAAGAAATCGATTTTTTTTGTGATTGTGTGTGGCACAAGTAAAACGTAAAAAAAATATTCAATTTTGAAATAATTATTATTTTTAATTATAAAACAATTCACAAATATTTAATATAAAATTCGTTGCAACCAAAAACACAATTTGTTTTCTTAAAATAACGCGATATCCAATTTGACTTTTTAGAAATGTCAATTCTTGTTAGTGTGTGTGCAAATCGGTATAAAATCATTTGCTAAATTAGCAAGATTTGTTTTGACAGAAAAAATTCGATTCTTTTAGAAATAAATTGAAAGGAATTCAAGATCAGTTTCATGAACAGAATTCTTTAGCAAAATTTCTCAGCTTTGCCAGCTTTGCTGTCAATCTGCTGACGAAAAAAATGTTGGATTCACTTGCTTAATTTTTTGCGGGGCGAAATCTCATTTTTCTGAACGTGCCTAATATGTGAACTGTGATCGGAAGATGCTATAACTTTTGCAAATGGCGGCAAATGTCAATTAAAAAGCATTAATCTGCGTTCTTTGACGATGTTCACATTGGACTTTTTACTCCGATTTTTTTTTACGTTTCAGCACTTTATCTCTTCCCACTTCAAGGCGAGATGTCAAAAAATGTCTGTTGAGGCAGTCCAATGTGACTAGAGTCTTTAGGAATACCTATAAGTGATCCATGTCTTGTTGACGGGATGTATTTTGTATCTGTTTACTTCACAAATGTCAAAGTAGAATTGACATTTGCCGCCATTTGCAAATATTATAGCATCTTCCGCGATAGGATGATGACTTTTGGGCCACATGCGTTACATTTCATCTTGAATTTTGTTTAAAACATTCAAAAATATAACAAATACAATTTTTCGTCAACACCCATAAAAGTGGTAAACAAGATAGCCTAGACTAAAACTTGAAGCTTTCTGGAGTCTTCCATACTAATTTTTGTTTATTTCTTTTCTATTTTTAGATATTTCGTATCTACAGTTTTGCAATTTCAAATCTATCGAGCTATGTGCAAAATTTCCAAACAATATGATCCATCAGATCCAAATAAACCCTTACACAAGTGTGACATCTACAGACAGCCGGATGCAGGAAATCTTCTAAAGTAAGTTGCTTAAAAAAAATTATGACAATCTATCTTTCTGTTATTTCCTGTTGTTTATTATTTTTTCTTCTAGACGTTTAATGGAAAAGGGTTCCTCTCAACCCTGGCAGCAAGTTCTAGATGAAGTACTAGGTGAAGGTCGATTAGATGGTTCAGCTCTACGTGAATACTTCCAACCATTGGCCGAATGGTTGCGTTTAGAGAACATACGCAATCAGGAATATGTTGGTTGGACTTATGATGGTGATTATTGTAAACGAAGTATTGAAACAGCTAATCTACAAATTTTTGGAGGTTTCTACAATAATTCACCACCATCATCAATTATAAGAACTGACCTATCTGGCTTACTTCTCTTATCCATTGTTATTCTAAGATATTTTTATAACTAGATAAAAACCTTTTATAGCACACACACGCATTAATTAAAGTAATTTTTTTTCTTTCTTCTCAAATCCGCAAATTAATCAAATCTAGTTTATAAAAGTTGCATTGTGATCGAATCGACCGACGACGACCCATTGTGGTGGTGTCTCGTTTTCATTAGATCTTGCTAAAATTGGAATCAACAAGTGTCCGTCTTCCCCCTTCCCCGTGCCTTGTCGTTAATGTGACTTTGGCTGGAAGAAGACTCCGGGTATATGTAGGAGGCAACATTAAAAATGAAAGTGGAAGAGCCCAAGACTATTTCGCTTGTCATAAACGATTTAATTCGATTAAATTCAATTTGAGTTTAAGTATGCAACTGGGTCTTATAATATACTGGGAGAACACAAATTCAAAATTATAATAAATAATATAAAGAGACTTCAAGTTGGTTTTGATGTTGTTTTTCTTAAATTTTTCATTCAAAAAGTGTTTCTTGGCATATATGTGTGTAATTTAAACCCCCTTTCCCCTTATTTAAAGCTTGCATACATCACAACACGTTTTATAGTTGAATAAAATGTTTCTGACTGGGTGTATCACTTTCGATATTAATGTAAAGAGTTACAACAACAGTTTTATTCGTGAAAGTGAATTTATTTTTTTTTTAAATGAACTTGAAGGAACTGTAGGCAGTGACGTGCTTTTAGTTGGGGGCAAGGAAGAGTGAAATGAGGAAGTAGATGTTTTTTTTTGTAATTTTTCAGGCTTTTTATACAAAATGGAGCAAAAGATGCAATAATTTTTATAAATGGAGGTAAATGTAAATTCAAAAGTCATAATTCTATCGAAAGATGCTATAATTTTTCCTAATGGTGGCAAATGACAGTTCAAAAGTCATTACCCTATCGAAAGATGCTTTAATGTATCCGAATGGCGGCAAATGTCACTTCAAAAGTCATCGTCCTATCGAAAGATGCTATAATTTTTCCAAATGGCGGTAAATGTCAATTCAAGAGTCATAATTCTATAAAAAGATGCTATAATTTTTCCAAATGGTGGCAAATGTCAATTCAAAAGTCATCGTCCTATCGAAAGATGCTATAATTTTTCCAAATGGCAGCAAATTTCAATTCTACTTTGACATTTGTGAAGTAAAGAGATACAAAATACATGTTAACAAGACATGAATCACTAAAATACTCCTAAAGAACGCAAAATAATTGTTTCGATTGATTTTATGCAGCCATCTACAAATATTATAGCATCTTCCGATAGTCTGACAACTTTTACTCCACTTGGTACAGCTGCTTAAAAAATGTTTGCCTTTCTACCAAAGTAATAAAATTGAAATATCCTCAGAAAAAAGATTAAGCTTTTCTTTGTTTATAGCAACACCCGCACAAACAAAAAAGTCGTCTACCGCCCACAATTAATAACATAGGAATTTGTTTGGTTGTCCACTGCTCCCTTATGAATGTCCACCAAAATATTTCATTTGTCTACACTTAGTTCAAAAATTATTCAACATTTCTTTTTTATAGCAACACACCCACAAACAAAAAAATTGTTTACCGCCCACAATTAATATCATAGGAGAATGGAACCAAGTGGGCTTAGTTGTCCACTGCTCCACCAATTATCCCCCAAAATATTTCATTTGTTCACACTTAGTGCAAAAATTATTAAACATTTTTTTTTATAGCAAAACCTCCACATACTAAAAAGCCCTCTACCACCCACAATCAATAACTTAGGAGGTCGGGTTTGGTTGTCCACTGCTCCCTTATGATTATCCACCAAAATATTGATTTTGTCCACACTTAGTTCAAAAATTATTCAACATTTCTTTTTTATAGCAACACATCCACAAACAAACAAAATTCGTCTACCACCTTCAGTTGATAACTTTGGTGGATCGGACCAAGTAGTTTCGTTTGTCCACCAAGGACATCCATTTTTCCAGTTCAAAAAAATATTCAAACATTTCCTTTTTATAGCAACATTCCCATAAACATTCTACAAACCGCAATTAATAACTTAGGAGGATAGGGCTAGGTGGGTTGGATTAGCAACACTGTTCCATTACGATTGTGCACTTAAAAAAATTTCGATTGTCCACTCTTAGTTCAGATATTATTCATCTTTTCTATTTTTATAGCACCTAAAACAAAAAATTAAAATCTCACTTAGCTAAATGGTTTTTATTGGAATCGTTTGTCCACTGTTTGTCCATATGTTAATCCAGAAAGAAAATAAAATTTTCCTACTCTACTTCCAATGTTATTCAACTTTTCTATTTTATAGCAACACCCCCAAAAAAAAAAAAATCGTCTACTGCCCACAATTCATAACTTAGAAGTATGGAACCAAGTAGGTTCATTTGTGAACCGGGTGTTTATAATTGTCTATCAAGAAAGACCAACCAACTTGGTCAATTGCGAGCGGTAGACGACTTTTTTTATCTGTGGGGGTGTTGCTATAAAAAAGGAAAAGCTTAATATCTAATGCATTTATGAATCAAAGATAGGACATTAAATGATTTTAACTCCTTGTCCCATAAATACAAAATTAAGAACTCATCGGCACCGCCACTGTCCTATGTAGTGGTCGTCTACGCACCATAATGAGGGTCAACCGACTGAACTCAGACATATGTATCTCATTCAATTTAAGTAATGCAACTGTATAGCCACTATACACACACCGCTTCCACACATTTATATACGTTTTACTCCCAAGCGAGGTACTTACTTTCAAATGCAAACAAAACATTAACTCAATCGTTTTTTTTAGCTGAACAGTGAACAGAGTTTCTATATTTGTTGCAACAACAAAAAAAAAAAAACATGAAATAACAACTTGAAGTAAGGTCTTCCCACTAAGGACATCATCATTGCAAATGAGATTAAACACAATATCTCAGACAGACAAGAACAAAAAAAAAATTAATAAAAAAAAAAAAAACAAACAAATTGTATATACAAATCCAAATGCGAGTGAAAAAGACAACAAACACAAACATCATGCATATGACTTCTGTGTATAGATAGTATATGTCAACTAATTTGTATCTGGGGAGTTTTGGGGGAGCAATCCCAGAACTATTCAGTTATCGTTGTTCCGCCTAACTGATCAAACTCGAACATTTGCTAAGACAAAACAAAATTCAATAAAGTTACGAATATTAACAGAAAATAAACTACAAAGATTGACGACTTTTGCAAGCAACAAAACTATGTTGCAGATACAACACCTTATAGTTTCGTTGATACTGATATCAGAGATGGTACGTCACCATGCCATCACCTGTCTCGAATCGAATAGTGTGAATCACGCGAGTGTCACAACCCTAACCTCGGTCAATGGGGTGAATACAACTCTAACGATCAGCAATCATATTTGCACTCGGGAAGAAACTTACATCGAACAGAAACAAACACCCACCATGCAGCAGGTTAAGGTGCGTGCATCGAATTGGTGTTTGGATATCCCGCCAAGGTGTTCGAATTACAAGACTGAATTTCGGGAAGTCATCAAGTTGGAGGTAAGTTCGACAGTGTAGTGAGATGATAGAGAGAGAGAGAGTGATGCTTTGCGAATACTCGCAGATTGTAGATGATGTGTATAAGATGTGTGACTCTGTTTATTGACAGTCACTTGATGATATTGCGTGTTAAATCGTCTTAAGAAAAATTTTGGTTGAGTAGATCAATTACAGACCCGTCCATATAGTTGACAACTTGCTTTGGAACGTCGCGTCGCGTGGTCGTCAATGTTGTGCGGAAATCGGAAGTAGGTTAGCTTAAATGGTCATAGTGAATTGTATTAAGCGAAAATGGAAACAGTTAATTGATTTATGTTGTGTGGTGTATAGTATATCCATTTTCCGTTGGGATTGTTTGTTGATGATATGACACTCGCAACATTGTTCCCAGATCAATAGACTAGATTTGGATTTGATTAAACTTATATGGATGCAACGAGGAAGATCTGGTTGGTATATGAGATGAAAAATAAATTCCAAATTCTTTTAAACATCTTAATTGGTTTTCCAATGAAACACATTCCATTGGAATTGAACTTATGCTTGGGTGTCGGCATCAGTGTCTATACTCCTTATATCTTGCTGAATTTATCGGATTCCTGAAGTATTTGGTATGTTAAAGTAAATAAAGCAAGCAGAAATGGGGAAAAGAGAGTAGACACTTGGTGCTGACACAAAAGTATCCACACACATGTACCTACATATAAAACAGAATTTTTCTTTGGAACAACAATTAAGATTGTTAAGGTATCAGGATTGCAATTCCGGAACAATTTTACTTATAAACTCGGGCTTTCCGGATGTTTAAAAGAAATAATTTGACCACTTAGCGATACAAAGATTTTTGCGTGAGTTGGAATTTTATGTATAGTTTTTGTGATGTTCAAAGGGTAGACATATGCATTCAACAGGACATCAGCGACCACACAAAACCCATCAGTCTATTTACTCCAATTCACTCACCTCCCAGCGGGAAAATTAGGTACCTAAATTGTCTCAACTGGGGATTGGGTTTGAACCTCTTTGGAAGGGTATTGGGGCATCAAACGAGATAGGGGGATTAATGTTTCCTATAAGGCACTTCTCCTTACATATACAGGGGGCAGTGGAGAAATTCCCTAGATGGAATCAACTGTTGCATCTATAGTTCCAACCCGACTGAACTTTTGATATAGTAAATACTATATATCTATTGGTTACTAAGACATTTTTGGGACTTAGGAGTCAAGTTTATAAGGAGCTGTTAGAGTTACTCTAAGTCGCTGGTGTTCATGTTGGGAGTCCTATCGTAGGTGGAGGTATCTTCCGGATAATGTAAAATTACCTAGCAGTTGAGAAAAAACAACATGCCTTGGGTACAGACGGGTTTACACTTGATGAAATTTCAATCAAGGATAAACTCGCAAATATTAGCCTCATATGCGGATACCTCCCCCCCCCCCCCCCTAGAGGATAATGATAGAAGACATATTCTACAAGCTTTTAAACAACATATTTGTATGAGCAGTGTCCTAGCTATGACATCAAAATCTTAAACTAGGCATAGAAGACATTTTTGGTAGTACAGTCGGAAAGTACAGCTTGAACGGCACCACCTTCGTGGATTAAGGGTAAGACATAGTGGTGTAGCTATTGGACAGTCCCTACTTAGCAAAATTCATACTGGGACTTGACTTGGAGATCTCCGGGTAAATCGACCGTCATCCAGACTTAGTACATTGCAATCGACGAAAAAAACACTCCCCCAGTATCATGGATGTTTGAACCTTCAAAAAGGCCAACATTGACCCCAAAAAGGCCAACATTGACCCCAAAAAGGCCAACATTGACCCGGACCACTACCTATTCGTATCCACGGCACAGCTGCGGATATCCCGAAATAAAAAATCAAAAACAGGGAAATACCTACTTTGTGGAAGTGGTCTGCGGCTGCAATCGCAGGAAATCGATGGGTCCTTTTCCAATCAAGTCTCTAATAATCTCTTGAGAAGTTTTTATTTGTCGCCAGCACCAAGTATTGAAAACCAGTGTCAAAATTGCCAAGAAGCTATAGGGACTGCCACTTTTGATGTCTAGAGATTAACATGTTCACTGAAACGAATCTCCTCGTTTCACGATGAGTGTCAAGAAGCGTAAAGAAGGACCAAAGTTGCTCGAGAGCTCTATGAACAGAAGAGGATAGAAGAGAAAGGAATACCAATTCCTCAGAAAAACGAGCAATCAAGGAATGAAGTTCTGAAGTTTTATATAAAAAGGTAAGAAGAACCTATCAAATTTATAAGTTCTGAATGGAATCCCGCAAGGATGATCAAGGGAACATCGCAGAATGATGCTGGAGATATGGACAAATCAGCAACGATGGAATGGGATCAAATGAAGAATAACTCTCACCAATCGTTACTTTTTCGAGAAGATACAGCTAGGAACTGTACAGGATGTACAGTGACTCTGACCAAACTTAAAAAGTCAGAAGCCTACGATTGAGATGTCAGGATGTTCCAGATGGAAAAATATTTGAATACTCCCTCGAGGGATGGCGCAGTGGACGAAGACCGAAGGCAAGTGGAAGAGGATTTTAACCAAACTGCATACATGTATAGCTAGGGACTGAACTAGCTGGATAAAAACTGTTGGTTTAAGCCCTGATCCCTCCTAACTGTAGCGCAACCTAATGTAATCCACAGTTACGTTAAGGGTGTGTGTGGTGAATTGGATTAAAAATTTTTTAAATTTGGACCATCATGCTCGACAACCATCAATGCTCGATCATTAAAACGCAAGAAACAACCGCTTGACTAACCATATTGTATGGTTTCGCAAACTTGTTACGATTCTATCGATCTATGTTGTCGAGCATCCTGGTCCATGTAAATCTCCCTAAAGAGGTGAATCTTTACGGGGAAACGTCAAAATTTAATAAAATTTAGTATGAATTGGATTAAAATTAAAATGTCCATTCAATTTTATCCCACATTAAATTTTGACATTACCACACATAATTGCACCTTATTAGGTAGTGTCAAAAAATGTTCACATATTAATTCACCTCATTAGTGTCAAAAACTAAACTTTACATAAAATTTAACGTAATTTTAATCTAATTTACACACAAAATTATAAATATTATCGAAATTAAAGAAATTATTACCTATTTTCTTATCAATAAATAAAATTTCCTTAAAATGACGTGAATAAAGCAAAGTGTTTGTGTCTTAAAAAAAAACTTTACGGTGGCAACGTACATGCCCGCATTTATGGTAAAGCTAATAATTTTTTTTGCTTATCGGGCAAAAACAATCAATTAACACGATGACAGGTAATTTTTACCTTAAAAATTTCAAATATTCAGGACTTTATGGTGTTTTGATACGTTTATTATTTATTTAATTTAATTTTTTTTTGTTTTGTTCACCTCGTCCCCATTAAACAAGAGAGACAAGATTTTATTTTTATTCAACACTATAGCTACCTACTTACAAATAGAGCTCCAAAATGTGCTTATAATTTCACTAATCCAGTTTTATGTTTACAATATTCGAGCTAGTTATTTCCTTCTTTGCTATTTAATAAAAAAAAAAAAAAAAACTTCGCAAACTTGTGCGATTTATATAATTTGAACACCAAACGAAGTGAAAAAAAACCGGAGCACCAATGTTGTTATCCTATGTTTGTATATATACAAAGTTTACAAACGGGCTATAAATTCGCAAAGAAGTATCTTAGCAAGTATAAGCAAAAAAAAAGTGCTTCACATATTTAAAAACAATTCAGGAATTTTTAAAACCTTCAGAAGTTTAATTAAAACTAATATCAGGCACCAGACCACCACTTTTATATGACAAACCTAAATATAAATATGATCGATAAGTGGAATTGTAAAAAAATTAAATTCGAAATTTAAATAAACATTGAAATTCGATAGAATTTTCCGATTAAACCCCATTTTTGCTTCCGCTTATATTCGTAGTGTTTTTTTTTAGTCTTAAGTTCTGGCTTAATTAAGAATTTCGTCGATTATATTTAAGATGTTAATTCAATGTAAAAAAAAATATCCATCCCTAGATCCGTATTCACCACATGTTACATATCCTGACCATATATAAACGTATTGCAATTATGCGCATACATCGCGTCCGACGCCATGCATCACGCACTTAATTTGATTGAGAAAACCTGACTCGATGATGCCTGTTGGTATTGCCCCGTGCTGCTGCTGCTGCAGCGTAGCAATTTTCTCATCCCACATTGGAAACACCTTACTTCATGCTGCCGCAGCGCCGCACCATGTCGGTCGTCCCGTGTCGTCGCTCACAACATCGAAGACCGAGAAATGACTTAACACTCTAAGCCCTAAATGAAAGTGAAACTATCGATGCAAAGTAAGGTGTATGATGATGATGATGCTGCAATACAAATAACGGCACAATCGCGGTGAAGGAACTTTGCTTTGCATCAATGAAATTCGGCTTCGAATTTCAGGAAACCTTTTATATATGATCTGGATAAACTAACGGCGCAGCGGCTGCTGTGATGGTTGGTTGGTAGATCAAATTCTTCATCGAGGAGCGGATGAGGAAATTCTTTTGGCAGTTTGTCTGGTTTTTAGTGGAATTGTTGGATGATGGCGGCTGTGGGGTGAACACTTTTATGATGGGTGCACTGCACAAGTTGTGTAACTTTTCTGGGGTAGATGCTTGCTGGCTGGCTGGTTTGGTTTTGTTTGGTCGAAATTGTGCAGAAAGATGAAATTCAAGACTGAGAGAGAGACACAAAGTTGTTTCGGAGGCAAAATTAGTGTCAACTTGAAGCAAGATCGTTGATATAATTAGTTATGCTAAAATGTACAGTGGGATTTGTATATATTCATATTGAAATTTAGTTGTGTGTAGTTTTAGGTCTAAGTGAGTCACAAAGTTTATTGTTTTAGAGCAAAATCTTTAGATATGTGAAAGAAAACACTTTTTTATCATACGGACAAGTTTTACTTTGGGAATTTTAAGATCGACCATAAATTCATCGAAATATGTATTGATATTTAGAATATGAATAAATTTTTCGTAAAAAATTACCCTAATTTGCAATAAATTTCTTTTCTTTATAATATGAATTGTAGTGTGTTAGAACTCATACAAGAATTGGTACAAAAGTCCCATACCCAACGCATTTACAAGATTGGCGCAAAAGGTGTCAGCGGTTGTAAACGACGTCAAATATCATTTCGAAACAATTATTTCACTTTCTTTAATTCACAATTGATTGTCAAAGTAGAATTGACATTTACCGCCATTTGCAACTGGTGAAAACTTTTACGACATCTTGTAAATTTACGTATGTTCTGCATTTCGAACAAAATCGAATTAAAATCGATTTTCAATTTCATTGACCCTGTTTAGATTGTAATTTTCACTATGCCATGATGATGATTTTGTGGGTGAGAGGGATGAAGACCTCTATTCCCTTCACGAAATTCACCCACAAAACCATCGTCATGGCGTAGTGAAAAGTCACAATTTAAACAGGTTCATTCGAAATGAAATTCTAAGTTCTGCAATTTTTTATTTTCGAAAATTTCGCAATTACTTCGAACTGTCAAAATTGAAGATGCATATATTCATTGAATGAAATAAACACTCCAATTCAAAATTAGCATTTCGAACGAATTGTAGAAAACCCAAACTCATTTTCCTCATGTGAATTCACAATAAGTGGAATACAGAACATGGATAAATATGTACAAAATTGTAAAACCACGAAATGTGAAAATTCAATTATTAACAGGGTTTACGCAATGTTTTCAGTATTTATTAATGCGGAGTTAAAAAAAAATTATTTTGGAAAAAAATTATATACAGTAAAACCCGCCTAAGAAAAATAGAAAAATGTCACAGTCTTTCTTTCACTTAAGTGGGTTTTTCAATTAAACATAAGCGGGGTCCGGTTAAATGAAACAAAAAATTCACTTAAACGGATTTAAAAATCTCATAAACGGTTGTGACATATCAGAAATTCAAATGTCATTTCCGTGATGAAAATTTGTTTACAGGTGAAAAATAAAAAAGAAGTGAAAGCGTTCAGCAGATTTTTTGTTCAGTTCGATTAAGTTTTTTTCAGTAAAAAAATATTAAATTTAAGCCGAGTATACAGTTCTTTTGTACAAAAAAAAAGATAAGTGGTAAGAATTTTTTTTTTCGGAAGAAAAAAAATCTGAGTTGAAATAAAAAATTTGTATTCGTTGTCCTCTTTTTTTCTACAAAACAATGTCATCAACATTGTTTTGCGCGAAAAAGTTTCCGTGGTGAATATAAATTTTTATCGACAGGTTCACAGTTCGATAATAAAATTACGTCAAACATTTTTTTTGCGATACAATCACTCCCAAAAGAAGTACATGTATTTTTTTTCGAGGAGGAACTGTATACTAGGCTTTAACCGAAAATATGTTTCAGGTAATTAATTGGTCGACAAATACTCGGTAATGAAAAAAGTGTTTCAGATAAGCGGGTTTTTCTCTTAAGCAGGTTTTACTGTACCCATTTTCGAAATATTGAATTTTCAAAAATAAATTTGAACTTTGTTTTTAAATCTAAATTTACTAAATTTTATTTAAATTGGTTAATCAGATAATTACATGAGTTGAAAATAAAAAACAAAAGGTTCTATGAGAGATATTGTTAAAAATGACTTATTGTAAAATGCATTCCTTTTAAATGCTACATAGATTTAACATATATTAGAACATAGGCAAATTTGAATCAAGATCATAAAAGTCGTTTTTGAGAAAAATAAGATTTTCTTAAACGATTTTTAAACAGTTGTATAGAAATTGTGGTTAATTTTGGAATAAAAGAATAATTTTTTTTAATATTAAAGATTATGTTAAAAAACACAAACAAATTTTTACTGAATTTAATAAAAAACGAAAAAGTTGTTTTCAAAAAAAAAAAAAAAATAAAAAAAAAAAAATAATTTTTTATATATAAAATTTTGAAAACATTTTCAAGAAAAAAAAAATTGGTACGCCATTTTTAGTGTTTATTAAAAAATAAATTTTCGAAAAAAATCAACTATCCATTTTCGAAATTATAGAATTTTCAAAACTAAATAAATTTTTTTTTTTTAATCCAAAACTTAATTTTTTGAAAATTTTGATATGCAATATTGTTCAAACTTATTAGAAGCTCTTGTGTAAAAAGTTTTTATTAAAATAGGTTCACAAAATAATGAGAAAGCCGAAAACCAAAAAAATGGTTCTATGAGAGGTAGCATTTTTAATAGATAGATACAATTTTTTTTCAATAATATGGTAGATCGTACTAATTTTAGTTCACTTAAAAATTTTTATCAAAATCGTATTAGCCGTTTTTGAGAAAAATGAGATTTTCCTTATGGGTTTTTTAAACACTTGCATGTGAGGTACCGTTATTTTTGGTTATATGAATAATTTTTATTTAAAATCTGCTATACATATAATGTTAAAAAAACTGCTGGGAACCAAGTTTGATTAAAATCCATCTAGTCGTTTTTGAATTATTAAGTTTTCAACAAAAAAAAGTTTTAAAACTTTTTTTAAAAATCAAGAAAAAAAAATCGAAAATTTTGATAGGTACACAAAACTTTTTAAACTTTTTAAAAGATTCGTTATAAAAAATTTGATCAAAATCGCTTCAACTGTTTTTGAGAAAATCGAAAATCAAAAAAATGGTTCTATGGGAGGTACCATTTATAACCATTTTTCGGAAAAATTTTTTTTACTAAATGGCAGCCTTTTAAAAAAAATAACTGGATTTGTTTTTTAAATTGTGGGCACGTTCTTGAGAAAAATAAGATTTTCATTTTTTGCTCAAAAAATTAGTATCGGCAGCCACTGTTATTTTCGATCCAAGAAAAATTTTTTTTCAAAAATTTTGGTACACAATTGTATTGAGACTTTTCGAAGCTTTTTCTATAAAACTTTAAAAAAAACTGTTCAACATCAGCTGAACCTTTTTAAAAAAATCGAAAATCAAAAAAAAATTGTTACGTGATTTTTTTTTTAGAAAAATCTTTGGACCCATTTTTTAGAAATAAAAAGCACGTGTCGTGGGAAACCCCAAGAAACACTAATCGAAAATCGTTTAAGCTGTTGGCGAACAGACAGAAGCACATTCGGACGGAATTGCAAGATCCACTTTTTTCGTCTTCCATATCATCGTTATATGCAAAGTTTGATCAAAATCTCGAGGTCGTTTTTTTTTATGAACCCATAACTTCCCAAGAAAAAATAAACACCCTCCCTTAAAATATCGAAGAGAAAACCCCTTTGCCAAAAAATTCCTAAAGTATCAATTTCTATGTAATTCGAGCGAAGGATTTAGTCTGAAAAGCACACAAATGCACACAGACACTTCAGTCAAAAATTGACCCTTGAAAATTTAGATTGTACCAATTCGTTTCCAAAAATCTAGCAAATAAAACTCAATTCATTATAAAATCATTTCATATACTCAACACCTGGGCTTCCTCAATAGATTTTTCATATAAAACAATAACAAAATGTCTATCCTTTCACTTATTTATTTATTTATTTTTTTTTTTTGCCTATTTTTATTTACAATCAACAATAATGTGGGCATCTTTAATTGCACTTCAAATGAAACCCATTAACGCATATCGACATAATACACCTAGGATGCCAATAAAAATGAACAAACCTATAAAAAAAAATAATTCAATAGAATTTGCTCCGTCAATTTAGCGTGTTTTCCCAGATGGTCAACAAAAGAAAATACAGCACACTTGCAGTCTTGATGTTATGTGTGTATAACCACTTTGACCAGGAAGAAGAAATCCATTCCTGTTAAATCTACTCAATCGAGAGTTTGAGATTAAACAAAAGCAACAATCAGAGATCGTTGGCGTCCCGTTCAGAGCACAATTAACTTTGCCACCGCTACGCGTCGCGTCGTGTGTCGTCAGGGTGTAGTGAAGTAGCACTCTTTTTCAACAAAATGTTCACATCACATTGTGATGATTATGTTGCTGCAAATCTCACCACCGACTGCTATTATATATAGGAAACATTTGAGACAATTACAGCTCTAATCGGCGCGCCGCGCCGGAGCAATGGGGCAGCAATAGATGCACAATTGCACACTTTAAGCGAATGCAGGGTACGCATTTGCAGCAGCCAATCTATGCTTCGATTGTGCGAAGACAAAAGAAGAATACCTATATAGTGTCTGTATGGCCAGAAGGCACGTATGGTATGGTACAGGCAATGAACTGGAGGACACAATAACATCAATTAGAGCCCCATATCCACAGAATGACATCAATAATGAGGACAAATATACATTTCAATTGTTTTATTTTTAAGACTTCCTATATTCAGCTGCGTATAGGATGGGAGTAACATGTTCAGGAAAATGACATTTCGGAGATTTCAGCAATCTCAGGGCCAGTTGTACAAATATTTAAACCGTGGTTCAGCAATTTTTATCCACAGATTCCGGCGGATTAATTGAGTTTCAACAGTGGTTTACTGTTCAAGTGTTTGATAATAACCAATTACATACTTGAACCAGCGTTGAACCTTTGTTAATCCGCCGAAATCGCTGAGTTAAAATCTTGAACCGAGGCTGAACCACTATTGTACAACTGGCCCTCAGTTACCTGAACAGGATTCCTCTTGCTCGCTGCTCTCTTTTTGAGTGAGAAAATTCTTTGAGATCTCATTTTTCTGAACACACCAATTGTATTGAGAACCAGGGCCTAGAGATTTAAAACTCTCATAACAATTTCGTGGGTACGTGTTTTCGGCAGAAATGTAGGGGACCTACAATTTTCTGCCCCATCCAAACAGTTCAAGTTTTTTATTATAACAAGATAATATACTCTTGGGGATTTCGTCACTTCCACGGAAAAGGCAGGAAAATGACATTTTTCTAAAAGGTGGCATAGGCTGGGACTCGATCCCCAGATCTCCGTATGGCGTGGGGCTTGCCAGTCCAACAAAACCTATTATTTTTGTTTCCCTTCTTGAAACAAGAAACAATACAACTGATGAAAATCAATAATTTATAACAGGCATGGTTGACAAGAATAAATGTGTAATTAGATACACGCTTAAAATCGATCTAATGTATACTGATTTTTGTATTTCCTTTCAAAACCTCTTGAAAAAACATCTTTCATTCCATACACATTTTTATTTGTTTTTGTTATTTTTACCTATTAAAATTCTCTCCAACTTAACGTCACACAATTTTTTTTTTAATTCAATTGATCTTCATCATCAACTTTTCACCATGATTTTCCAAGCCTAAGATATAAACCTACTGAAATGATTAATCATATCCAAACACACACACACACTTTACGAGACGTGCCAAGTTAAGTTATGCTCCCGAGGGCAAACTTGTCGACGATTAGTAAGTAATTCGCCCATGAAGCTATATGATGACACGATGATAATAGCTTGGAGTACACAGAGAAAGATTTATGAAAGATTGGCGACTCCCTTCAACGAAGATGATTATCTTGAAGGGTCATCACAATGAAGATCGATTGCATCATATATAGCAAAAGGCTTTATAATCGTGGGGGCACATAATATAATCTAAGGAATTGTTGTTTATTAAAAAAATTATATTAGTACCTAGGGTGGGTGTTAAGTTAAACAACAAAATCTGTCTTTTCAATTAGATTAAAAAATAGTATGATCATTTTATAAACGTCTTGGCAAAATGAAAAAATTTATATACATACATATACAATCTCCCATGTCCCGTACCATGATATACAACTTAATTTGCGCACACCCCGGATATTGACCAATTCGGTGAGAAGACGTATGAGCAGTGCTCCACTTTTCTTTCCCAGACTTTGAATTTGGATAATCATAGATTGGTATCATGGAATTATGTATGTATGTATGTTTATGGTGGTGGTATAGGTATGATCGCTACTGGGATCATTCAGCTGTCAAAACTTCCAGTTGAACCAGTTTTTTTTTGTTTTGTTTTTTGATCGCTTGAAACAAAAAACTAAGTCCATATGGAAGCATAGGCCGCTTAGAGCTCAACGTCATTTTTAAGTTTAATTTTAGTGCAACTTCCGTTTTGCAGAATTACACACATATATACTCGTACCTATAAACAGTAGCACAGCACACATTGGTCATTTTTAACGATCTCCTTACCCAATTGCATAACCGGAAAATGTAACTTAAGTAATGGCCTGTCAATTTGAAAGAGATTTGGAAGGTTTCCGTTTTATATATCTTGGAGTCGTAAGAGATACATTCATATATATTTTTCTCGAATTTTTCCATATAAATGAGTTAGTTGTAAAAAAAAAAAAAACTGCACAATATGGAGCAAGAGACAAAGTCGTTGAAGGCAGTCAAGTTACAACTTACAAGAATGTATTAGCATAAGGAATCTTGAAGTATCTAGTATATATAATGTACTTATGTGATATAGATGTGTACCAGCTCGTAGTAAAATGTATTTATTTTTTTTTTGTTAAGGTGCATAGCTTATAACATGTTAATTATTTTTGAGATTTAAAATTTAATTGAATGAAAAATTTAAACGAATCAAGAAAAATGAGTATAAATAGGTGTGACCCGTCATTATAGATGAACTAGTTACATACTATTCAGTTATTATTCACGCTTCCTCACTCTGAAACACTTTCCTTACTTTACAGGGTGCTGTTTGGCATAGGATAAGGGATGGACTGAGCCACCGGGTAACCGGGATTTTGCCCGATGGGCCCATCGGAACATCGGGGAAAAAAAAATGCCCTGCAGTACTTTATGTTCGTTTAAAAGAAAACTACATTTTATAAAAAAAAAAAAACTTTTAATAATTTCAAACATTAAAATTTTCAAAATTCAATCTTTCAAAAGTGGGTAGATGGTTTTTTTTTCGAAATTCATTTTTTTAACTCCGCTTGACTTTATACGACCAAATGGCTTAGCAACTTTTTTTCTTAAAAATGTTATTATTTAAAAAAAAAAGAATAATCAGATTTTAAAACAGAAGTTTAATCTTACCAAACAGCAAGTTCGTGTGACCCAGTCGTGCATATTTTTTTTTTTAATTCATTATTTTTAATTAGATTGATCAAAAAATACACAAAATATTTTCTTACACGAAACCAAAATTATTTGTTTTAAATTAAAAAGTGTCAACCCTGATTTCATTGCGAATACTAATTTGTGTTGCATAGTTCTAGGCATTATTTGTTACTTTTTGTATTTGTCCGTTATATTTTTGAATATTATTTCGAATTTTGTATTTATTTTTTTTTTCTTTTCTTTTATCAAGAATATCACAAAAACACGAACAATACGTTACTGTTGTGATGGTTATGCTGGCATAACTTCAACCAATGAAACAATATGTAAGCCAATTTGTCGGGGTGGATGTGGACGTGGTTATTGTCATTCACCTAATGAATGTCAATGCGATGCCGGATATATGGGCAAACATTGTACACAGAGTAAGTTTAGAAATTTATTTACAATCAATTTACTTCTGTGCAAGTTGAATACATACATAGTAACATGGCTTTAAATAAAAAAAATAAAAATTCGTAACATTGAAAAAATAGTAGCATAGTTCGTATACTTTGAAACTCTGTACATTTGTGTGAATAGAAACTCTGTACATTTGTGTGAACACAGCAAGTTGAAATTCCAAAAAACATATGAAATTGAAAACGCATGGAACTGATATCCTTGTATTTGTTTGTTTTCTATGACCTCTAAATCACCCCAACCATCTTTAATTCTACTTGTTTCGCAAACGGCTAAGTCACAATTTTTGTCCTATTTTTCAGGATGTAGTCATGATCGTTGGGGAGAAGCCTGCAGAAATGTTTGCCGATGTCGCAATCAGTCGGTTTGTGATAATCGATCTGGAATCTGTCATTGTACATCGGGCTGGACTGGTGACAGGTAAATTCTTATTTCATATATAAACGTACCACATCACTATAAATAATCCTTTAAATAAACAACTTTATTCAATAGATGCGAATTACCCTGTCCACAAGGACTGCATGGTGTTATGTGCAAAAAAACCTGTAATTGCAGCACGAATCGTTGCAATCCACAAAATGGCGACTGTCTTGTTGATGAAAATATTCTTCCAGCTAACGTGACATCATCCATGATTGAAAGTCTTAACTCAACAATTGTGAATATCACACAAAATCTCAATCGTCTAGCTAAAAATCTTGGCACTACCGAAACTGTTACATATCTTGTTCCTGATGCAATTATTGATGCGACAACTTTAAAAACTATTCAAGAGGTAATTCTTATTAAACCTCCAGATCAACCTACACCTTCTATTATAGTCCATCAGCCTGGTGGAAGTTCGAAGACTCCAGAGGTAATACATGTCATAACCAATTGGCAACAAGAGCAGCTAAAAGGTTCTGGAGATTCAAACGAAACTCGACTTTTCGAAGCTGCACTGCCATCACTCGATTCGGAATCAAAGATTTTAACAGTTCTACTGGTGGTTCTTCTTTGTATAATGGTATTTTTGGCTTTGGGATTTTTGATTATCTACAAAAAGTTTAATTTCAAACGAGATGTTGTGGCAAGCCCATCTGATCCGGACGTTGATGCGAATAATTCGAAAGCATTTACCAAACCCCTACCAGATCTTCCAGCTTTTACTCAGATTATAAGAAATAAAGTTGATGGTGAGTTGAAATATTACAATTTATAGACATATTTTCGTTGAATTTTTTTAATTTTGTAGGTCCTGAATTCTACGACTGCCCGACTAACAATGCCGTTGTCAAGCCACCATATTGTTATGCTCGAAAGGAATCTCTCTATTCAGTAATTCCGAAATCGCGAAAAGGCAGTGTGGAAAGTCATTTATATGACGAGATACGATATCCTGGTGCACATAAAATATCTCACATGTAAAATGTAAAATATGATTTTTTTTCTTTTTATTTTTAAAATTTTTGTTTTGTAATTTATTAGTTTTTAAGAGTTGAATAGAACAAAAAAAAATCATAGTTATTTTCTATAGTAGTTATAGGTACACAACACAAATAATAAAAAAATCTACAAAGAATATAAATCACCAAAATGTCTTCCAATTAAATTATTAATTTCCAATTTCAAATGCTGATTGAAAAGTGTCCTTTGTTCGAAAGTACTGACCATCATATTTATTCGATCAGGAGCAACACATCGGTCAATGAATCGTACAAGTCCCTCACCACAAACGCACTTACCAGAGGAATCACAATTCCCGAAGGAACATAATTGGTTGGAGAGAGCACAGCCACAGATGTTTGGAGCAACACATCTGCCGTAATTTCCGCATTCACTGTTGAAAAAAAAAAAAATAAGAAAAGTAATTTATGAAAGAAGTTTATCATATTTAAAAAAAAATTTAAATTAATTTTTCAAAAGACAGATCAAAACCTGAATGAATCCAAAAGTCTGGACAATATTATGCTATTTTGTTTATTTTTCCTATAAAACTCACCCAAAAGTTTTTGAATGGCAAAATAACGAAAGACCTCTTTATACGTAAAAAATAATAAACGAAAGGCGAGAAATCACGATCACGACGGTACTGTAAACACGTACAACGAAGCGACCGTTGATAACACTTACGACTTAAAATTAAAAAAAAATATACAACACTTCCAAATGAAAATATAGAATAGGTGTAGATATTTTGTATACACTTTTATTTGATTATTTGATACTATAACGCGAATAGACTAACTTTGTTTGTAGAAACAATTACTAGTATATCGCCTATTGACCGAAACTCGAACATTCCGACTAACCGCCAAGCGCCAGGTAAACTTAAAGCTTTTATAACTCGATTACGACTTACGAATTACAATACCATTTCAATCAACAAAAAAATACACAACACGTCCATCCGAATGAAAATATAGAATTTTTTATAAACTTTTATTTGATATCTACGGGCTACGATAAGCGAAAACAAACACCGACTATTTTTAAAGAAACAAGTAGATATCGTCCATTTACCGAAATTCGACCATTCACACAACACAGTAGAAAAATAGTTGGCTGTTTAGTGTTTACAAAGGCCTTTTACTGAAAGGCGCATCAAGAGAGACAGGTAGACAGAGATTATGAATTATAAATATTGAAATTCTCGGTTGTCATTCTGGTTTGCGTAAAAGCTAAACAAAATGGCGGATGGTTGTGAGTTCATATTTTTGCACTAGCGTTCATGTTCACTAGTTTTAACGGACACTAGTGCAAAAATATGAATTCACCACTGCATAAATTGTTGTTGCAATTCACATCTATTCATCGACACGAGATAAAATTACAAAAACAACAATAGCTGTGTTTTATTTTCCCTCAAATCTGAACCAGATTGGATTTGCTTACGAAAATACATGTATTACAAAAACAATACAAGATCCAACTTTGTTTTGGATTTGGATTTCCAAATCCATTTTGAACACACACCCTTAATTTGTAAATGTCGCCAGTAGTGTAAAGAAAAAAGACAACGGGTGTATACAAATAAAAAAAAACAAAAGGAGAAAATAGTTGGGTATAGGTATATCAAGTTCTCACTGAGATCCTGGGTTGTTTTATTTTCATGATCTGATCTGGATCGGATCTGGGGGAAAATAAAACACAGTTAATGTAAACAAATGGATTTTTGGAGGATGGAACGTACGAAATATTCCAATCTTTATAATTCATAATCTCTACAGGTAGATTTTCTGTGCGTAGAAACGAGAAAGATTTTGGGATGGGATCTACCCACCTCCTTTCTACGCACACATGAATCTACCTGTCTCATTCTTATATTATATTTACCTAAAGTTATATATTATTATATAATTTATATATTGTAAGTCAACGGGCCAATAAAATGGCTACACCGAAACTAAATAAAAACTTACAAATACACACTCATTATTTATGAGTTACGTGTTCTATAGCTTTTCACTATAGGTTTGTTCGCTTACTTGCCCGAAACTGCCATATTCTACCAGTTTTATTTTTTTTATATGAACTTTGACAGTTTTTTTTTTTGGCTAAAAGTGGTAGAAATGGGTAGGTTTTTGAAGTAAACGAATAATGTTTGTGTTTCTTTATGGAAGATTGCATCAGTGGTAAGCGAAAAAGGCGAAAAGTGATGAGTAGTGTGAAAAGTTTTGAGAAGGCGGACATGCATTGGCAATGGTGGCGTTCGAGGAACTTTCCAAAGCTATGTAGATAGGTTTGTGTTGTTTTAATCTCTTGTGAAAAAACAACGTGTAGATATGTGATAGTTTCTCGAACGCAAGGAATAGTATGACCGTTTGTGAATTGGTTTAAAATTTCAATTTCAAATTTTTACGTTATCACGAATAGAACCACCTAACTAGCTATGTTTGGTAACGTGAAATTTTTTGCAAAATTGCACAAATTAGTTAAATAAAATTCCTGTTTGTTAACTAAAAATAGTTGCAACGAGGGAGCAAATGGCAGACATTGACAGCTGCTGTGTATTTGACAGATTTTACACTCCTTGCACACAGAAATTTGTGTAGCAGAAATTTGCAAGTTATCCAATGGAGGGGAAATTATTTGCTCTCTTAGTTGTCCTCTCTCGCTGTAACTTTTTTGAGTTATCAAACAGGAATTTTAGACAATTTGTAAGAAATTGTTAAAATTTGTGGTTTTTCAAAAAAAAATCACGTTACCAAACAGTGCTATTAGGTCGGTTGGGTATCTTTTTTTTAAAAAAAGTGTAAAACCTGTCAAACTTTGAAAGGAGGAGAAAATACTCTCAGTGAGGAAGAACTTGTTCAAAGTTAATAAACGCAATGAACCACTTTTTGTTTAAAATGTCACTTTTCTGTACAAGACGTCAAACATTGACAAATCATTTTGAACCCTCTAATTTTTAAATTGTAGAATAATTTGTACACTTAAAAATATCGAACTAAAATGTAACACCAGTTTTGATGGACTTATCTGAATCTGAATGAAGAAAATCTGAATCAATATTTTGTAAATTCATAGCCGACGCCAAGTAACAGACACTGACAGCTATGTATTTGACAGTTTTTACACCCCTTGCACACAGAAATTTGTGTAGCATAAAATTACAAGTTATCCAATGGAGGGGAAATAATTTGTTCTCTCATTGTGCACTCTCGTTGCAACTTTTTTGAGTAAACAAACAGGAATTTGTGACTTTTTCCTTAAAAAAGATACCAAACATACCTAATTTGTGAAAAATTGTGAAAATTTGTGCAATTTTGCAAGAGATTCCATGTTACCAAACAAAGCTATTATGTCTGTTTGATTATTGCAACTTCTTGCTACAAGTTCCTACTTGTCATTTTTCCTATGGGAATTGACAGACAATTGTGCTACGTCGTACGCACTGATCTCTATATCTCTATATACACTGGATAGTGTATTCATACAAAATTTTCGAGGCAAAAATATAGTCGTGGCCGGTACCCTCATATAACAGTATAACAGCGGCGCCAGCGGTATGGACGCTACTGGACCTGGATTTTCTTTTATTTTTTTCAATATTTACAGCCGCATGCTTGTTGACATCAACTGACATCAAATAAATGCTCAATTACGGCAAATATCTTCAATCTCTTTTTTCGTTTGTGTGGAGCGAGAAATGAGGTCGTGATATCCAAAAACTTTTAATAGTTGTTTATACAAGTCTACGTTCTCACATGGACAAAATTTCGAAAGTTGAAGAACGTAGGGAATGAAAGCAATTTGTGTTTAAGATTTATGTTCGTGTTATGGAAAAGGAATGTGTTCAAGAATGAAATAAAATTAATGAAACATTAGGCCCGGTTAAATGTTGGCAAGCCCGGAGGTTTGATCGAATTCCCGGAGTCTCCGAGCAAAAATACCCTTGTTGTTAAACCTAAAAAAACAGTAACTATAGAAAAAAAAACTACTTCAACTTTCGTGCGTCACTGGGGCTTATTAATTTATATGTAACCTAACCCAGGGGCTCCATTAGCAATACTTGAGGAAATAAATTGCTTGGCTCAATGCCATTGCCTTGAATATTGCTAATGGAGACGCTTTGGCAATGGCAATGACAATATTGCTCGGCTGATGGAAGGCAATTTTTGATTTCCATCGCGGAGGCAATAAATTATGACGTTTCACCTTTTTCAAAATGGTTTCTCCGCGATTTTGAATTAATTGTGCTTCGTTTTGAAATTAAAGTTGGAAATATGAGAAATTACAGCGAATTACAGTTTTTTTATTCTCAAAAATTGTGAATTTAAAAAGCAAAAAACACTTGACTGTGGTCGTAATTTCTCCCTGACATTTGTCAACCTAAAATTAGCTGCCAATAGAATCCCCACCCAGGCAATAAATTGGCACTGCCATTGATATTGCTAACGGAGCCACAGCGTAAGGCCGTATGTGAACTTTAAATAGAGATTAATTTTTTACACAAATGAGAAGAATTGGTACTTTAAAAGGAAACGTCAAAATTTTAATTCAATTCGCAAAAGTCCCATAGACGTAATTGAGAATTTTCTTTCTTATTCCAAAAAAAAACCGTATTTTTGGTTTATATTTGTTTGGCAGAAATTATCATCAAAATTGACAAAATGTTCACTTTTAACAGTTTGACACAAAAAATAGATAAAGTCAAGAACTATTTGTGTAGCTAATCATGAACGTAACTGTGGCGTTTTGAAAGTTTACCACCCTATCAGTATCGATGTCTATTTTGTTACATTTTTGATTCAACTTACTTTCCACATTTCGGTACACAAGTATCATCCTTCGATTCGTAGTCACTAAAGCAGTGACACACACCCGGTTGTTTGCACACACCGTTTTCGCATTTTTCACCACAGTCTGGCAGGCAGTTTGTCGTATTTTGATCATATCTGAATCCATCATGACACTGACATCTAAAGCGAGATTCACAGAAGCCATTTTCACAGATCCTAAAATAGGAAATTGTCATTAAAAAAGAGTTGCCTTGGTTCGACAAGAACACAAATACCCACATATCATGGCAAACAGCTTCACAAACCGTTCGTGGTGGTCTCATACCAAATCCTGCAAAACATTCACACTTGTTTGGGGCAGAACACCTGCCATGGCCACAATCTGGTGTGCAAATAGGTTGACAACCAATTGCTGTCAACTGATATCCATCCCTGCACTCACACTTGTTCGTTTCGACACAAATTTGATTATGACCGCAAGCTGGTGTGCAATGGGGCAGGCAAAAACTTCGTGTGGGATCCAATGTGTAGTCGTTGTTGCAGCTACAAGTTCCATTCAAATAACAACGTCCGTTTTCACAGCCTAGTGGACATGCGAATACACATTCACCACGATAGTTTTTGGTAAATCCATCAAAGCATTTACAACGTCCCGGTGATGTACAAAAACCGTTCTTGCACTTGGTGCCACAATCTGGTTCACAACGATTCCAATCATATCGAGTTCGTTTATAACCATCGCAACAGTCTTCGATTTCATGGAAATGGATGTTTGTTCCGTTGCCTTGAATAAACTCATCCCTCTCCGTTCGAAAGAGAACGGCTCTAATGGATGAGTTCAAAAAGCTCACATAAGTTAAGCTGTTCAAAATATCCTCAAAAACCAAAACTTACGGTACTTGTTTCCAGCATTTATGCGAGTAATTCATCTTCGAATTAAATGTCAAACTTCGAGTTTCTTTTGTGAAGATATCACCTGAGATTTCACGCTCACTTAACACTACAGCGAAACTTAAAAAAGCAGCGCAAATTAAGAACGCTCCTATCCGCGGAAACATTTTAAATTTTTTTTTTAGTCTTAAGTGATCTTTACTTGTTCCGAGTTTAACTCGAAATGTCTTGAGAGCATCTTTCGTATCACATTCGCCTCAATTGCTCTTATCATCTGAGAATGTGACCCAGAATCTTACTTTAGTGTTAGATTAGTGTATGTGCTGATGTTGTTGTTCTTTAAGTTATTTTTTTGAATTATTGATTCGAAAAAGCTTTTGACGATAACGGTATAAATACATAACTATAAGTATACCTACAGGGTGGTAGGCATAAGATGTGACGAAACGCTACAATTAGAGCTGTTAGTGAATGGTTTTTGATAAATTAAGACTTTACCAAAAAGTGACTTTTTTGTTAGTTTTAAGAATCGCCATTTTGGAATTTTACTTCTGACAGATAAAGCTGTTTGGTGGGCGGAGGCAAGCAATTTAAAGTTATAACTGTAGTACATAATCGGAACGCAACATATAAGTAGTCGTAAATAACTGACCGAATACAAAGAATTCATATAACGCGACCATAATTGCAGTTCCAATCACATATGTAGTAAGTTCGTTTTTACCATCGCAAATCTTCGATTCGACGCAAATTGATGTTGCCTTTAGCTTCCTTAAATTCGTTCATCGAAAACTTTCGAAATGAACTGTATAACACACAAATTATTTGTCTTATCATCTGGAAAGGTGAACATAGAAGACGGAATCTTACTTTTAGGTCAGACTTGTGTTTTTATTGTTATTCAGACAACTGCTCAACGCAATAGGGCGATACTTAGTGGTTTCTGATTAGTTAGGTAATATGAATTAAACACTGATAAGAAAATTCATTTGTAGTAAAATAGTAAAATATAAAATACAATCTTCGTTCGGATATTGTAACAACCGTATCTACAACTTTTGAATGGTGCGAGCTTACGACAGTTGTGCCGTTATGAATCACTTTGTCGAATGAGTTCCACCGCCGATTTAGAAATATATACAAATTAAAAGCTATATTGTATAGATATACAAATAACAATATTATTTTGTAAATTTTTTACATTTTAAATGTCAAAATTTAGTACAAAGATTTTTTTTTCATTTTGCCTCATTAACACCAATGCCACGTAATAAACAACATTTAATTATGGTTTTTATCTGCATCAATTTCACGATCCAAAAGCTAGTACCTACTGTAACATTTAGTGCAAAAAAAAGCCAACAAAATCATGCAAAATATACGAACACAAGGCAAAAAGAGATAGCTATATACCCTGGCTGTCATTGGGATACTATTTGTTTTATTATGAGGCAGCTATTGACACCTTGTATATTTCTACATACAAAGAATTTCCGAAACAACCGATCTTTCAAATCGAAAATATATAACTACTGTGCTATTAGATTTAGCACAGTGTAATGGTCATAAATTAAGAATTAAATAATAAAATAAAATCAAGATTTAAGCCTTAACTACTTTGGCCACTTTTTGCAAAATTACAAAAGTAAAAATATTTTAACTCCCGTTAGAGCAGTTGTTTTGGGGAAAAAAGTTTACAAATTGTTTTTAAGCTAAAAATTTAAGCTTTCTGCATCATTTTTGTAGGTTTTTCAGTCAGAAAAACTAACAGAAAATATATTTGAAAATTTTCACTTGTGTACTTTTTGACTTTTTTGGCCAATGTAGTTAAGGCGTAGAAATGAATTTAAGAAATCAAAACTTACCTTTTGCAAAAGTTAAGCATACAAAGTTTAAGACATTTTGTTTCAAGAACACTAAGAGCCCCGACGCACTGCTCTTCCAACGAAAATGACATGAAAGCGATGAAAAATCGACGAGACAACTACCGAGCCACGACGCCGTTCTGCTGTATTACAAATATAAGTTTTGCAAATCTCTTTACAAACCTTCGCACTTTGTTTTTTTTTATTTAATTTT
This sequence comes from Epistrophe grossulariae, assembly GCA_929447395.1. Lineage (NCBI taxonomy): Eukaryota > Metazoa > Arthropoda > Insecta > Diptera > Syrphidae > Epistrophe > Epistrophe grossulariae. The sequence goes on along the minus strand of OV839567.1, from coordinate 14,424,719 downwards.
ACCGCAGAAACTGATCACAAACAATTATTACCGATAGAACTTAGAACGAATCACTTCATGAACTTTGCTAAACTGGCCGACCAGTTAAACATGTTCGATTTTGTCTCAGTCGTCTTCACTGTACCGATGCTCCTGTGCAAAATGCAACTAATATAATTATATTCTACGAGAAAATCTCTTTCTCTGTTGATAGATAATAAGTTGTGTAGGTTAATAGGAGATGGAATATGGGAGTTGGGACATCAAAGAATTGGAGCAGGTGAGCTAACACTCTGGTGTCAGCGAGAAGGAACTAATAGAGTCAAATTCGACGGTGGCTCTCTTTTAGTCTACAAACTACGATGATGGGACTTGCGCACCATCTTGCATATGTATAATTAATAATTCCATGAAAAAAAATGTGGGGACAAATACATATGCAAGAAGATGTGCATACTCACCACCTTTGTTTCTGTTTTGCACTGCCCGAGGTGAAAACATGTACACACCGATAGGAATTCAACACGTTATAAAAAATGTAAACAAAAGGTTTCGAGGGGACGGAGACGAGGAAATTTGACTCTCTCTATTAGTTCTTTCTCTCTGCTGGTGTGGGGTGAGTGGTGGTGAGTATTTATTGGATTGTTGATTGTGCTAAATTCCGTGCATTATGTATGACTTTTAAAGGATGCAATTTTACCATGTGATTTTTAATCCCGTTGACGGGTGACGTATGTGCAAAATTGCTGAGGTTAAAAAATTGACGAGTAATCGTTAATTCATCTTTGTGCCTTTTATTATTGTTCGTGAATCGTGATATAAGGCGAGTAAAGAGTGTGGAGATATGTCTGTGAACCAATAGATACAAAAATCGGTGTCGTCTAAAAGCATTGATATTACCACATTCAACAATCCCATAGACCCTGAGTCCGGACTGGTGAGTGTCATCGTGTTTACATTTGAAACTTTGAGTTGCCTCAAAATACACTGAAACAACAACAATTTCAACATGTCACAGATTGAAACAACAACAAAGTAGACTCATGAGTCCGGTTTTTATGTTTTCTTTGTTCCTCACGAGATTCCTTATCCCACACTTTTCTTGCCTACGAACTGCCATGATACCGGCCTCAATCTTCCCAATCTAAACAACGTCATAAGTACTCACCACCACTCACCCCACACAAGAGAGTTAGCTCACTACTCCTATGTTCTATCTTCTATTTATCTACATATTTTGCTATCAACAGAGAAGGAAATTTGCCCGCACTTCGCAGAGTATAATTATTATTTACACAGGAGTATCGGTACAGTGATGACGACAGAGACCAGATTGAACATGTTTAGTGCTACTGCTTCGTTTACGTTCTCGGTAATTATTCACGATCCGTTCGCAAAAAAAAAATATTTAATATATTTAATATTTAAAGTGCAATAGTGATTTTAATAGAGTGATTAGTTTAAATTTATTAATAAAAAAAAAAATCAAAGATTGATTTCAAGTGTTCTACCTATATATTTAAAGTGTAATAGTATTGTTAATTTAGTGATAAAGTTTAAATTTGTAAATAAAAACTATAAATCAAATTCAAAGTTAAATAAGGTGTTTTTTATAGTTTGAAACCCTAGAAAGCTCATTACGTCGCGTATCGTGGTCGTGTCAGTAATCGGTAGTGTACAAAAAGTAGTGCATGGCGGAATTTTTGGCGGTAAAATTAAATAAATTAAAAACAAAGTTGGTGTGTCTGTAAAGTGATTTGCAAATCTTACGTTTACAAAATTCGGTAAGAACTTAAAGAAACTAGAAAAATGTCCAAGCGCTCAAAATGTAAGTGTCAATTTATTTATGTATATTACATTATTTATTTGAATCTCCCAAACCATCGCGAAACATTCGGAACGACGAAGAAACTTTTGCTTGTCAAAAAATATTTACAGGACTATAAATAAGAGTACCAACGCGAAAGATTCGTCGTCGTTCCGAATGTTTCTTGTTGGTTTTGGAGAGGCTTTACTTTCCAAACTGCTGCCAAATTGCTTCCAATTTAAGTCTAGTTTTATCTTTGGACTAAAATTGATAGAAATCATAAGTAAATAAACAGAGGTTAAATATTTAAAACCCAGTATTTTCATAAAATGCTTAATTGCATAATTTGAACTGTCAGATTAGAAAGAGGGAAGACAAAAATGGTTTCAGGAAAACATCGCACATCTACAATTTTTAGCCCTAGACTATCAAAGTTCATATACAAAAATAAATCTGGCAGTTTCGGGCAAGTACGCGAAAAGACCTATAGACTTGCAAAAAAACTCGCCTATTGATAAACAAACAATCTAAATTCCATGACAATTGACATTAGTCGCCATTTTATTTTCATAAAGAAAGTTGTTTCATTCGTTGAATTTGATAATTTGACGTTTTCATACAAACTATCGATAGAAAGATGATAATTAGTGCCGGTAATACACTTTTTATCGCGGCTTAAAGCTAAGTACAGACGATTGTCATATCTTACAATATTGTCAGATCTGTCACTGAAAAAACTGTTCCAAATGTCTTACAATCATCTGAACACACAATTTTGTCTGACAATAATGTCAGACACGTCATTGTCAGACGACGATCTGATAAAAAATTGTCACGTATCTTACAATCATCTCAACACCCAATTTTGTATCATTGTCAGTCGATTAGGACATTGTCAGACTCATTGTTCATTGTCAGATGTTTTAATTGAAAACATCTTACAATTGCTGATAATTTCTTCATTGTTCCAAATGTCAATGAGTTGGTTAAAGAGAGATAAAAAAATAGCTGACCATCAAATTGGGAAGAAATCTACAAACCGTGTGCACGGAAAATTTTTCATTGTAAGAAATATGTCAATTGTCAGCTATTGTCAGACCATTGACAGTTCTGACAATTTCTTATTAACGTTGTTCGTTTACTTCCCAAACCTACGCACATCTACAATTTTTAGCCCTAGACTGTCAAAGTTCATATAAAAAAAATAAATCTTGTAGAATCTGGTAGAATTGACATATGTCAATTGTCAGCTAATTGTTAGCTATTGTCAGACCATTGACAGTTCTGACAATATTGTAAGATTTGACAATCGTATGTACTTAGCTAAAGTTAAGTCCCGAAAATGATCTGGATGAAGCTAAGTCAATATGCACTTAAGTTGTTGTTGTATTTACGGGTAAATCATTTAGTTCCGATGTCGTTTTTTTTACCCAATCCTATGTGGGCTTGCAAAAACCACACCTGTTGTCAATAAGCACTTTTATTTATTTTCAAACTTTCATTTTTAGTATTATACAGTTGGTCAAAATCTTTCATCCAGCTTATCAAATGAAATAAGGTGAGGTGAACAGGTTTAGCCGTTTTTAAATATTTTTGGAACACACCTTGAAGGTAGGTTGACCTCTTCTGTTTCTGTTTCAACTTTTAGATAAACCTGGATGAGGTTTAAGATCATTATATGGATTATCTTTGGTTTCCATTCTAAATGTGATGTCCACAGACTTCAAATAAATAAATCTCTGACAGAACATAGGTTCATGTTTGTAATTTGCAGTTTGCCCAACAAAAATCAAATACACAAATCTTCGATCACCGAGTGGATGGGGGATTATTTGTTCAGTTGCCTTTCGGTTTGGGTCTTTCGAGAATTCTGTGTTCGTGATATTTGTTTCGCGTTCGGTGCAAAAATATAAAATATATAAAAACAATTTGAAAAATGCTAAAAAAATGAAAAAAAATTAAAATATGTTCAACTTTCCGTAGTGTTAATTTTAGTTTATAAAATTGTATTTGCCATTATGGCATGATTACAAAAGTTCTCTGAAAATGTATTTCGATGGGTCTTTCAAGAAGTGTGTGTTCGTGTGATCGGTATTTAAAAAATTAAACATTTATACAAAAAAAAATTAAAAAACCGATTGTTACTAAAAAATAAAATAGGTACCTAGTGTGTATAAATTTTCAGTAGTTTTAAATTTCCTTAAAAAAAATTACCATGCTTAAAAAAAGCTTTCTGAAAATGCAGTTCGATTCTTCGTTCAGTAATTCAGTTTGCTTTTCGGTCAAGAAGTGCTTGTTTTTGGTATTTGTGTTGCGATCCGTCATCGGTATTAAAGAAATTAATTTTTTTATATATAAAAACAAAATGGGTTTTTAATAGTTTTGTACAGTGCAATTTCAAATGTGCGATGTTCAAAAAATGGTTTTATTGGCAAAGTAATCAAAATTTTGTGTTGTTTGATATATGAAATGTGTTTATTGTGCAAAATCAGTAATTTAGCATCGATGTAGTCAAGTGTGTGTGTTTCTCGTGTCTTTAAAGGTGTTATACATTTTAACGCGTTTCAACGGAAGAGCAGTGCGTCATGGTTCAGTACTTGTCTATTAGGTTTCCATCGTTTTCATGATAATACATGATGTGGTTTTCGTTGGCAGAGTGGAGTGCATCGCGTCGTGGCTCAGTACTCAGTAGTCGTCTCGTCGGTCGTTTTCGTGGCGAAGTGTGATGTGGTTTTCGTCGGCTGAGCAGTGCGTCGTGGCTCATAGTGTAACTTTTATTTTAACAAAGTCGTCCTTAATTTTGTATTCTTAATGTTTGGAAAAGGTTAGTTTTGAATTTTTTTTAAATAATTCTTGTTCTTGTACTTATTTTGCTTATTTTTTTTTTTTCTAGGTGAGCTTTTTTTTATGATCAGCAGTTTTTTTCTACAAAATGTATCCAATGATTTATTTGGTAAAGAATTAATGAAATACCTACATGCAGTAATATTCTAAATCTAATGGAATTATAGGTATGCTAATACAAATCTATAGTGTATATTGAACCCTTAGAATGAAAGTGACCTAACTAAAAAATTCGGCAATTTTTTACCACCTGGTTTTAGAGTTCATTTCGCTTTTTAGGGTCAGTTTATTGAAAAATCAGAAGTTACAGGAATTTTGAGTTAGGTCACTTTCATTCTAAGGGTGCGATAAGTTAGTAGTCGGAGTAGTTTGAGTATATATAAAAGAGTTTTGGGTATAAGAGTGATGGGAGGGTTATGGAGTCCGGCATCAATGTAGTTAATGACAAATTTCACAATTTTGAAAAACATGTCTATTTATTTTGTTTAGCATTACTGAATTAATACACATGTACATAAACAGTGAAATTTCTATTTGAACGACTAACAATGAACTTTTATTTATATAGGAAAAAACATATTAGTGATTAGTGTGTAGGACTGTTACGCCGAAGGTGTTGGGTTCGATTACTAGCCTCCCAGGGGCCAGTGAGGACTAACCATATGCGCAAGATGTGCAAAATTCTGGGGGCGCATTGCCAAGAGCAAGAAAATGTAATCTTATCTTGCTCAAACAAATATGTACTGTCATTTGCATTTTAACCACAAAACTTTTTCAAATAATCCAAAAATAACATCCATCACAATTGTGCTAAGTTATTTCCTGCACACTTACTAACTTCACTTTCATTGTTGCAGTCAAGGTGAATTAAACTCAAAATATAGTAAATTTAATGACACTAGACCTATGCAAGTTCAATCTTACCTACTTATCTCAAAATATTCTACCCTGTTCGTACAAAAGAAAAAAAATAAGAAAAAAGTTTCAGCACAAAAAAGTTCCACGAGTTATAGGTTACTATGGCCCTGGTTTTACTGTTGCGCCACCCAATGTGTTTATTTATTTTATAATTCCCGCTTTAAAAAAAGTAAAATCAAAACTAAATTCAAATTTTAACCGAAAGCTTTTAAACGAATATTTCGATTTTCCTACGAACAAAATTGTAAAAAAAATTGCATATTCTTAGATGTAGGCACACTTGTCACTTCAACTGCAGTATTCGGATCATGTATTCGATAGACGATAACCAGTATTTTATTTTACGTTCTTAGATTTCTAAAGACGCCTAAAGGACTGTGATAGATGTTGCAAAAATAATAGGTGTGTTTTTTCCGATCCCGGAGGGAAATGGTTGAAAAAAACGATACCGGGATTAGCAACGCCATTACTGAAAAAAATGGAGTTTCCATAAAAACTATCGATGACAAGTATGTAATTCCCGCCGGTAATACAGTTTTCTCCGTGTTTAAGATAAGCCCCTTAAATTATGTGGGTTTATCTAAGCCCATTAGGGATAAGTTCTTTAACATGTAAATTATTTATCCCCGAATCGTTTTTTTCTTTAAATTTCCTTTGAACTTGCAAAAAAACACGCCTATAATATCAATTTTCCCTATACCGAGTGCTAAGTTGTATCAAAAAGTAAAATATACATAAGTGATTTTTGTATTTTCAAAAAGAATACATAGATTGTGTGTAGATTCCAGATGTAGATATGTTAAAAAGTAGCAGTAAAATTGAAATAGGTATGTACTATAAGGCCCAGTTTTTCATTTCGGCATTATTCAAGTTTCTTAAATAAACTTCAAATTAAACCCTTACAGCCACATTCATAAAAAACGCTTATATTCCACGAGTTTACAAAACCGGGAAATAAGAGTTAAGCTATGGGTTAAAATTATCCATGAATAAAATCAAAATGTTCGTGGAATAGTAAAGTGACGTTTACCAAAAATCTGAAAATATACTACAATAAATATGATGCCTGTTTGGTAACTTGAAATTTTCACCAAATTTCGAAAACTTTGGTTCTTCTTGTCGTATGGGTTTTGACAAAAATTGCGATAAATTGTAAAAAAAAAAATATTTTAAAAAAGCTAACGTTACCAAACACACCTGAATTCTCTTTTTTAATATATTTCTGTCCAAATTATTATCATTTTCAATTGTTTGTCTGTTGTGTCTGTTTTGTTTTTATTTGTTTAAATGGAAAATATAAATGAAAAAAGAAAAAGAAGTAAGTAAATAAAGTAGACCATATCTTAATTACACTTTCCATTATATACTTCAGAACCTTCTCAAATCATTGTGCATGGAAAAAATAGGCACAATAGAAAATAAATCTGTTTACACCAACACAAATCAAAAGAAAAAAAAAGAATGCTGGACGCAAATCAAAAAACAGTAAATTTGATAAAAGTTACTACTTCATTATAATTGGAACATTAGCTGTATTTTATTGTACGTACATGATCTGATCAGGATAAAATTTGTACACGTAAATACAAAAACAACATATAATCTTGCTTTTTTCTGGATCTATTTCATGATCCTAGAACTTGTGTACTTTTTTATTATTACTATGGTAAGGTAGTGCAAACTTTAGTGCAAAGAAAAAAGCCAACAGAAACATGAAAAATATAGAAACACAAGCAAAAAGAGATGGAAACATATATATATATGTCACTGTGATCCTGTTTATTTTTTTTTTATTTTAGAATAATTTTGAAACATCTGGTTCTTATTCCTTCGCTAAACCACTTTTTTCTGTGGTTTAACTTAGTAAACGTCACTTAGTAGAAATTTTGTTTTACTCATATAACGGGTGATTTTTTAGCTGGTTTGGTTTTGGCAACACTGGTTTTGACAGCTGACGTGTGTTTAGTACCTTGTGTCACTGTCAAACAGCTTCAGTTTGGTTTGCAATTTAACCATGGATCGTCTTACAAATGAACAACGCTTGCAAATTATTGAATTTTACTATCAAAATTCGTGCTCGGTTCGAAATGTTCATCGCGCGCTGCTTCCATTTTATGGTCGGCATTCTCGACCTTCTGAGCAGTCTATTCGGAAGATTGTGACCAAATTTTGCACCAAATTTACTTTGTTGGACATTAAACCACCAACACGTTTACGTACTGTGCGTAGTGAAGTATTGCGGCCGTATCAGCTAGTGTGACAGAAGACCGCGAAATGTCGATTCGGCGCCGTTCCCAGCAGTTAGGCCTTTGTTACAGCACTACGTGGAAAATTTTGCGGAAGGATTTGGGCGTAAAGCCTTTTAAGATACAGCTGGTGCAAGAACTAAAGCCAGCCGACCTACCACAACGCCGAATTTTTGGTGAATGGGCTCTTGGAAAGCTGGCCGAGGATCCGCTTTTTTATCGAAAAATTGTGTTCAGCGATGAGGCTCATTTTTGGTTGAATGGGTACGTAAATAAGCACAATTGCCGCATTTGGAGTGAAGATCAGCCAGAAGCATTGCAACAGCTACCAATGCATCCCGAAAAAGCCACTGTTTGGTGCGGTTTATGGGCCGGCGGCATTATTGGGCCATATTTCTTCAAAGATGATGCGAATCGCAGCGTTACTGTCAATGGTGAACGCTACCGAGCGATGATAACAAACTTTTTTTTGCCCGAAATGGAAGTTCTTGACTTGCATGATATGTGGTTTCAACAAGACGGTGCCACATGCCACACAGCACGCGAAACAATGGCGCAATTGCGAGGCGAGTTTGGTGAACAGTTAATTTCACGTTTCGGGCCGGTCAATTGGCCGCCTAGATCGTGCGATTTGACACCATTAGACTATTTTTTGTGGGGGTAAGTCAAGGCTAATGTCTATAGGGACAAGCCCGCTTCGATTGACGCACTGGAAGCCAACATCCATGCATTCATTCGTGAGATACCGGCCGATATGTGTGAAAGAGTATGCCAAAATTGGACTCAGCGGATGGGCTACCTGAGACGCAGCCGCGGTCAACATTTGCATGAAATTATCTTTAAACATTAAATTGCAAGGTTCAAACTATCGATTCAAATAAATATTTCATTCATTTTTTCGAATTTTTTGTGTTTTTTTTTTTAAAAAAGTTCTAAACCTCTTAAAAAATCACCCGTTATAACATTTTGCACTTAGGCCAAGGAATAAGACCTAACCCTTCTCTATTCCACGTATTTTAATTTGGCTGTTAAAATTTCGTGAGTTAACGCAAGATAAAGTTAAGTTTCCTAGTGCAACAATGTTTTCCTTTGTTCTGGGTGATATCAACGGCTTCAGGCGTTTACATGACAGCAAAAAAATCTTGTTAGGCATTGTTAAGCAGACTGATTTCTTTGCAGTTGTCACATTTCAAACGTTTAACGTTCTAGAGGATCAAACAAACATTGCTAGGGTCAATTCATGGTTCATGCTTCCTTCTAACCATATTTCGGAAATCAACCCAGGTCATCGCCTGCTGCTTTAACTACATACATTACAACTTTACAACCCCATTATTGCCTTCTTATTTAAATTTGTTCATCTTAAACTATCCTTTCTTTTACCCAATACACAATACTCATATACCTGCTTTGATGCAATGCATTTTAACTCACTGTTGACAAAGAAATGCCTTGAAGAATTTTGTCATGGAATACCGACACGGAATACAGGTTCGGTCGCAGTGATAAGGAACATTCTGTTGAATTTGATACTTTTTTTGTTGAAAATTTTGCATATTTATCTCGATCTGTATTTGCGTGTGCTTTTGTGGTCTCAATTCTTGATAAAATATTTTGGTTCTATTTTGAGAGTAAAAATGGCTCGCCACAAAGGTGCTGATAACAACTATACTAAGAAATCACAGTAAAATAAATCTTAAATGTTTATACTTTGAAGCATAAAAACTAAAGGTGATTTGTTTTCTATGTGTTGAAATTAATTTGATCTAAAAAGACTTATTTTCTTTTATTAAAAATAAAATGCGTAACAGATCGTCTGTTTTGGACAAAATTAATTAAAGTTAAAAAAAAAATCACCCCCATCTATAGTAACAAATAAAATTGTTTATGAATTTTCTTAGAAATATCTTTCGCTCAAAAATGTTTTTTTTTTTTTAAGTCACTTCCCGAACTATAGGCTTCTTTTCGTCTAATTTATTTTTCTATGTATAATATAATTCTATGTGTACTAAGGAATCACAAAACTCTTTAGGTACTTTAGGTTTTGGAACAAAAACAAGCGACCCAGTTGGGCACTTTATATTAACGCTCTCATTCTTTTCACTTCCTCAATAACTTTAATTACCGGATGTCTTTCGGGTAAGAACGGTAACATTTCTACGGAAAACAATTTCACTGATTAAAAATTAAAATTGTTTCAAATTTCAGATTGCTGAGAAACCCATTGAATACCAAATTATAAATCATTAGTTAAACTAAGGTCCTCTAAGATGGACGTTCTCTGGCAATTTTTTTTTTTTGTATTTCTGCTTAAAATAACATTAAACGATTCACATAAAGAATCTACCAGTTCCGAATGTGAAGAAAACAGTTTCAATTTCAACTGTAAAGGACCCAATAGATTTCAGTGTTCTGATGGATATATAACTACAAATATAAAATATATTTGCATACCAGTATGTAATAACTGCCCCGCGGGTGCTTATTGTTATAAACCTAATAAGTGTGCAATTTCATCTCCCAATAATACGGGTAAGAATTCAATTTTCTACCCTATTTTATCTAAGTCTTAGAAATGGCTTTATGGGTATAAATAAGAATTATTTACTGAAAACTCGATATCCTTCCGGCGTCGGTTGGTCTGTTTTCCGTGCGTCCAGGTGCACATCGAGCTAAAGTCTACACGGATATCCGGATTTGATTGAAATTTCCCATTTTTGTAAAAATTTGCTTTATTTTTTGGAATATCTTTTTAATGGCGGGAACTGCATTGCTAAAATTTTTCAATTAGGTAAGTGCTTCTTAATAGTTCAAATAATTTCGTCATATCGTCGTGTTGTTCATCTGTCATCAATGTGCTTGTAAGAAAACTAATTTTCATCTGGGTATGACATTATGACTCATCATAGTCAAACGCACCATGACGCAACTTATCACAACATTCCATAATTGGTTTTTACATATTTTTTTTCGCTTTAGACCGGTTTTTTCAAACTTTACGGTCAGGTGCCTATTTCACAGAACATACATCACATACAGAACAAAAATGTATGTGACGTAAAATAGGCCCCATATGAGTGGGCGTAAATTTTAATTTTTTTTAAATTATGCGTTTTCTAAGTTGACGAATAGTTTTTCTAAAAATTCAAAATTGAGAATGAGCCAAATTTGGCGACTACTTAAAGGTACATCATTCATACAATGTATGTGATGTATGTTCCATGAAATAGGCCCCAGGTGTGTGAAGTTATTACCGTAATGTTTTTACTTGTGATATTTAGATACTATATGGCAAGTTATAGATTCGTAAAAAAAACTCAAACTCAAAATATTAATCAAACTTGACATAGCTATTTATAGGAAAGATAAACAAATTGAGGCTCGTAATTCCGTTTGTCATCGAATTTCTTTAAATTCGGTACATAGCGCATTTTGGGATCTCCAACCGCACATAATTACATTCGATTTAAGATAATAGATATGTATGTGATGTTTTAAATGAAATTATGTTCTTCAAAGTTATTGATTCAATCATCCTTCAAAAGAATAGTGATAAATATATAGGGGTACCGGTAGAATTACTCGAAATTTGAATTTTGACAAAAAATCGATTTTAAAATTCATTTTATTATTTTTTTTTTCTAAAAAGTGCGTGAGTTTGAAATCAAAGTCAAGCAATCGTACTCATCATAACAAAGAAACTCTGAATTTTCCAAATAATTTTTGGCTAAAATTCTTTTGAAATTTGATTCGCTTTAAATTTTATAGATCGCTTTTTTGGCCCTATTTATACCCATATTATACGACTATGCTTAATTAATTCTGTTCAACACAAATTATTTGAAACAAAATTATTTCAGAATTCAACTACGAGAAACCGACACTTAGTTCTGGCTCTTTGATAAAGATAACTACGGCACTTAATAATAGTGGTTCTACGGACGAAACTACTATTTCAACAACAACTGACTCTACGAACGAAACTACTATTTCAACAACAACTGACTCTACGAACGAAACTACTATTTCAACAACAACTGACTCTACGAACGAAACTAATATTTCAACAAAAACTAACTTGATGGATTCAACTACTTTTGCAACAACAACTGACTCTACGAAGGAAACTACTATTCCAACAAAAACTTACTTGATGGATGCAACTACTATTTCAACAACAACTGACTCTACGAACGAAACTACTATTTCAACAACAACTGACTCTACGAACGAAACTACTATTCCAACAACAACTGACTCTACGAACGGAACTTCTATTCCAACAAAAACTTACTTGATGGATGCAACTACTATTTCAACAACAACTGACTCTACGAACGAAACTACTATTTCAACAACAACTGACTCTACGAACGAAACTACTATTCCAACAACAACTGACTCTACGAACGGAACTTCTATTCTAACAAAAACTTACTTGATGGATGCAACTACTATTTCAACAACAACTGACTCTACGAACGAAACTACTATTTCAACAACAACTGACTCTACGAACGAAACTACTATTCCAACAACAACTGACTCTACGAACGGAACTACTATTCCAACAAAAACTTACTTGATGGATGCAACTACTATTTCAACAACAACTGACTCTACGAAGGAAACTACTATTCCAACAAAAACTTACTTGATGGATGCAACTACTATTTCAACAACAACTGACTCTACGAACGGAACTACTATTCCAACAAAAACTTACTTGATGGATGCAACTACTATTTCAACAACAACTGACTCTACGAACGGAACTACTATTCCAACAAAAACTTACTTGATGGATGCAACTACTATTTCAACAACAACTGACTCTACGAAGGAAACTACTATTCCAACAAAAACTTACTTGATGGATGCAACTACTATTTCAACAACAACTGACTCTACGAAGGAAACTACTATTCCAACAAAAACTTACTTGATGGATGCAACTACTATTTCAACAACAACTGACTCTACGAACGAAACTACTATTCCAACATCAACTGACTCTACGAACGGAACTACTATTCCAACAAAAACTTACTTGATGGATGCAACTACTATTTCAACAACAACTGACTCTACGAACGGAACTACTATTCCAACAAAAACTTACTTGATGGATGCAACTACTATTTCAACAACAACTGACTCTACGAAGGAAACTACTATTCCAACAAAAACTTACTTGATGGATGCAACTACTATTTCAACAACAACTGACTCTACGAAGGAAACTACTATTCCAACAAAAACTTACTTGATGGATGCAACTACTATTTCAACAACAACTGACTCTACGAACGAAACTACTATTTCAACAACAACTGACTCTACGAACGGAACTACTATTCCAACAAAAACTTACTTGATGGATGCAACTACTATTTCAACAACAACTGACTCTACGAACGAAACTACTTTTTCAACAAAAACTAACTTGATGGATGCAACTACTATTTCAACAACAACTGACTCTACGAACGAAACTACTATTTCAACAACAACTGACTCTACGAACGGAACTACCATTCCAACAAAAACTTACTTGATGGATGCAACTACTATTTCAACAACAACTGACTCTACGAACGAAACTACTTTTTCAACAAAAACTAACTTGATGGATGCAACTACTATTTCAACAACAACTGACCATACGAACGAAACTACTATTCAAACAAAAACTGACTTGATGGATGCAACAACAACTGACTCTACGAACGGAACAACTAAACCAACAACAACTGACTCGGCTGAGAAACTAACAACTAAGAATGAAAATACAACGACACCGTCTGTAATTAAAAATGAATCAACCGATGCCTCATATAACAATAGCTCTACTGACAAAACTACCGTAAATGGATCTATTCTAACAACAACTAACGCGGCGGAGAAACCAAATGAACCAAGAACTAAGAATGAACTTGCAACGATACCGTGTGTAATTCAAAATAAATCAACCGATGGCTCAGATAAAATTGGTTCTCCCCACGAATTTACCGAAAATGGAACTAAACTGATCCACGGAAGCACTACAAGTTCTAAATATACTGATGCACCTAACGAAAATGGAAGTAAATCAAACATAGGATTAAATGAAAGTACTGAATCGAGTACAGAATTTACTTCACCTGATTCGTCGTTAAAACAAACATTAAAAATAGCCTTTATACTTCTTGGAATAGGGGTCCTAATCGTCATTGCTATTATCATAATATTAGTTGCAAGACCTTGTAGACAACGAAGATCGTATAATATTCAGGAATAATTGATAGGTAAGAGACTTTTGTCTACCCAAGATTCTTAATAATAAATTTCATTTTAGGTTTTCCGAAATCAATAGAGCAACAAATTCAGCATCTTAATGAATTTATTAAACCATCATCTTTAATAAATTTGAAAAAAGTTCGATAAGAGAAAACAGTTTATAGTTTTTTTGTTTGTTTGTTTTGAAAATGCAATGTGTTGCTTTAAAAGAGAAAGTATCAATCCATAGTGTATTTATAAGAAAAATACATGTTCCTTCTACACCTTCATTAACTGTTACTAGTCTGTATTGCTAAACTAAAAAAAAATAATTGGGTTAAATACAAGCTGATTACCTTAATTTTTGTAAACTACGTAAGGATTTTGTTGTTCACAGTAAATTTCTGTACAGAGCTTAGATTCATTAATATCGAGAGTAATATGAAAACCAATTGCAAATCTTTTTGGTCGTTTATTAATTTAAAAAGAAAATCTGTTGAGAGTTGGGACTCCTAATTCTATGTTCTTTAGGGGGATCGAATCCTCGGACTTGAATTCCACAATTGAATTGTTTGCTGATTTTTTCCAATCAATCTGTTCTTCTTCTACATTTAATAGCAATTCCTTGAATAATTTAGTAAATAAGATTGACCTTGGATCCACCCAATCGAGTGGTGAAGAAATTATATCCGCGATGAATTCACTAAAGTCGAATGCTAATTCCGGTCCAGATGGCATACCTGCCTTAATCCTTAAAAAATTTTATAATTCGATTTATTGTCCGTTATTTACTATCTTCAATAAATCGCTTTCGGAAGGTAACTTCTTAAAATAACATAGAAAATTATAGAGATATTTGCAAACTCTCTGCAATTCCCAAGTTATTTAAAAGCTTAGTGAAAAAGAAATTAGATTTCCTTACGTGTGAGTTTTTGGCAGCAGAACATCATGGCTTTGCCTCTGGTAGGTCTACGGTAACATATTTTGCTTTTTTCACATCATTATGTCACTAACACTATGAAAGAAAATCACAAGTCGATGCAGTATATATCGTCTTTGTAGATCGAATACCTTGTAATCCAGAAAAGTTAAATTTTCTGGAGAAACAAAAAACTTGATATAAAAGTATTGAGGACCAATAACATTGGCCTGCTTTTTATGCGTTTAGCTTTGAAACTATCGTTTTTAGGCTAACAAGGTATTTTTCATTAGATCCGGAAAGTTTTTTACAATAAAAGTGCATCATTACCTAAAAAATGAACTTTTCCGGGTTACGAGGTATTTGGTCTACACCGACGATATACAGATTTTTAGTAAGGGATTTGACTCAGTGAATCACAAAACACTCTTTAAAAATCTTGAATTATTTAAATTTCATTCAAAAATTCTTCGTTGGTTATCTTCATACCTCACTGGTAGAACCCAACAAGTGCAGATAAATAATATATGCTCTAAAGACACGTGAGGTGTTCCCCAAGGAAGCCATCTTTTGTACACACATCCAACACCAAGCAGCAACATTTGATGAAAATACAAACAAGACAAATTGGCAATACACCACAAGTCAACGATATAAGCCGGAAGATGGATGATTGATATATCCGAAACGCGTAGCTTGTAAAATTAAAAATTTATTTTTTGATACTATTAAATATAATAATAAATAAATTATAAAAATAAAATTAAATTTAAATTAAACGTTAAATTCTTTTATATTTAAAAAAAAAATTATATTTTTGATATTAAAAATCGATTAAAATCACACAACATGGAGACGACACAATATTTAAATTTTAATTTTCTATTGGAGTGCCATATATCTGCTATCTGTGAAATAAATAAATAAATAAATAATTGAAATAGCTTAAAAAACTGTGACTGGTCCTTACCTACCCTCTCGACCGTCTTGGAGCCGATCGGTTTTCCAACCAGAGTTTTCTTGTGTGGATATCTGTTAATGCCACTTCATGGAAATAAATGTGTAGTATTGTACAGTATGTATGTCTTTGTCCGTGAAGTTCATGATGATTTTTTGCAGTCATTGTAATGTTCGACACTGTTTTTAGATCAGCGGTTTTTCTTTAAATTTTATAGTAATGCTTTGCAAACCATGTTTGTAAATCCAATGAATGATGTTAAGTGGCCAATGCATTAACCCCAATTCCTGATAAGAAATTAAAATCATTCAGATTACCGAGAAACGCATTGAGAATACCAAATTATAAACCATTAGTTAAGCTAAAGTCCTCTAAGATGGTAGTTCACTGTATATTTTTTCTTTTTATATTTCTGCTTACAATAACATTAAACGATTCATATAAAGAATCTACAAGTTCCAAATGTGAAGAAAACAGTTTCAATTTCAACTGTAAAGGTCCCAATAGATTTAAGTGTTCTGATGGATATATAACTACAGGTATAAAATATGTCTGCATACCAGTATGTAATAACTGCCCCGCGGGTGCTTATTGTTATAAACCTAATAAGTGTGCAATTTGATTTCCTAATACGGGTAAGAAACTCTTGCGATCAATTTTTCTACCTAAATTCGTCCAAGTCTTAGAAATGGTTTTATGGGTATAAATTAGAATTATTAATTGAAAACTCGATAGCCTTGAGGATAAAAGTTTTTTGTCGTCAGAAAATGTCTAATTTATGCATTCCGTCCGTCTTCCTTCGGTTTGTTTTCCGTGCGTCCAGGTGCATATTGAGCTAAAATCTACACGAATATCCGGATTTGATTGAAATTTCCCATTTTTCTTTTAATATCTTTTTAATTGGCGGGAACGGTACTGTCATAATTTCGTCATATGGTCGTGTTGTTCATCTATCTATCAATGTGCTTCTAAGAAAATTACTTTTCATCTGCGTATGCAATATGACTCATCATAGTGGAACGCACCATGACGCAACTTATCGCAACATTCCTTATTTAGTTTTTGCATTTCTGTATATTTTTAGCTAACTGCTTTTTCACTTAAAGTTTGAACATTAAAAAGCAATCTTTTGGTGCATAACCAAGGCAGTGCCCAGTGGCGACTAAAAATAAGCGCGTCATAGCAAAACATGTGTCTGCCTCTCTAGTGCGTTTGGTGCAAAAAGGCAAATGAATGATCTATTTTTCTATTTTTCTTTTTTTATTTATTGTTTAACTATCCAAGTATTGTTCGAAAGTTCAAAATACATATTCTAAATAACTAACTTTTATGTGTTTTATTATTCATACATCAAAATCTGGAGGCAAATTTATTACTTTTTGGTGCAAATGAGGGGCAGATCTAAACTTTAAAAAATCGCAGTAATTACTATTATTGCTTATTTAACGTAATACTTTATTTAAACAAAATGTGAAAATATACAAATTTTTAAATAGTATATCATTTTAAAATATTCGTGAAATAATTAATTTTCAAAGAGTTTTTTTTTGATTTCCCAAAAAAGTTCAATTTGGACTTGACCCACTTTTGATACAAGGTCCTCAATTCCGTTTGTCTATCTGTTTATTTGTTCGGCTGCAGCATTAGAAAATGCATCTAATTTCTTTTGTTTGTTGTTTTTAAGAGAAGAAACGTCACTGAACCTTAACTGTGACTTAACACGAGTTTCTAAACGCATTCAAAACGTAAACGATGCATATTTATTTTTGTTCGTTTGCTTTTATTTAACAATTTGACATTCTAACTATAAGACGTTGATTAGGCACGACTTGTTTTTTTTGTCGTTTCGTCTTTCGTCTTTTTGACATTTCTACACCCCTCAACTAAGCAGTTAAAATGACGAAAGACGAAACCATGCCGGATGGTTCGTTCCAGATATCAAACATTTTCTTTGATTTTTTGAAACTCAGACTGTTTATATTTATATCTTCGTTAGGATTATAGAATCTCAAAACATATCGCGTAAGAATAAAACAATAATTGGTCGATAAGACAATTATTAACAATTTTTTCCTAGATATCTTTTCCTAGAGATGCGACCGATGTAGCTTTCGTCGTCATCAAACGACCGATCGTTTTGGTCTTATATGTAAGTGATCTGCGCTCAATAATTGTATGTGAAAGAGTTTGTTTAAGAGATTCAAATGCAATGCATTTGTTTGTCAGCTTTCACAAGAGGAAATTGACTTGCCAGCAAATTTCTGTTTTAACTTTTAAGAAGGTCAAAAGAGCACGCAGTAAGAGAAGCAAATAAAATCTCCCCGGTCAACGGTCTGAGGAGATTTTTTTTTGACATTTTTCTTCACACTTCAGGTACCTAATGTGTAAAGGGTGTTTTTTTTAGACGTGTGGTTTTCTAGAAGAAATAAAACGCATATAATTAAATGTTATGGCCAAGAATTTAGCTTTATTATAAAGATAAGGGTTTGCCATTATCTTTTATAAATGAATTCGGGCAAGTAGGCGTCGCGGCTAGCTCCAGCCGAGAGGCCCAATTTTCGACCAATTGGAGCCGTGTGTCAGCAATAACGCGCCGAATATTCTCTTCCAAGGCGTCAATCGTCTCGGGCTTATATGCGTAGAGAAGCGATTTCACATAATCCCACAAAAAAATAGTCCAGCGGTGTTAAATCGCACGATCTTGGAGGCCAAAGGCCCACATACGCGAGATAATGCGCTCACCAAAAGTTTCCTTCAATAAATTGATTTTTTCGTTGGCTGTATGGCGTGTAGAGCCGTTTTGGTGAAACCAAACGTGCGTCGTCCACATCAACATCCTCCAATTCAGGCACGAAAAAGTAATAAATCATGGCTCTATAGCGTTCCCCATTGACTGTAACATTATGGTCGGCGTCACTTTTGAAGAAATATAATGATTCCCTCTGCCCATAGAGCACACCAAACAGTGACTTTTTGCGTCTCAACAATGGCTTGTGGATTATGATCACTCCAAATACAACAATTTTGCTTATTAACGTACCCATTCAACCAAAAGCGATCTTAATCGCAGAACGAAATTTTCTTGTGAAAATCGGGATCGGTAGCAATCTTGTTTTGGGCCAATTCACCGAACGTTTGCAAACGTTGTTCAGGAGTAATTCTATTCATTAAGAAATGACAAACCAAACTGATCATAAATCAAGCGACAGCTGTCAAAAAGACCAACTCCGAAAATAGTGTTGCCAGATTGAAAACTACACGTCTAAAAAAAACACCCTTTATTTTGAAATTACTGAAATTACAGAAATTTTTGAAAAAATTAAAGAAAAAACATCAAAAAATCGCTAGCTACTTGGTTCTTCTAAGTGCTGGATCCTCGTTGTCATAATTCTTTATTATTGCTTGCAAATTTACTTCAATAAGTGGTCATAGCATTTTTATTTTGTGGTTTTTTTTGTTATCGACAAATTGCTTTGACGTTATCTTTATCTGCTTTTATTTCGCCGGAAGAAATCAAAAATTTCCCAGGAATTAAAAAAAAAAAAAAAATGATAAGAATAACGTTAATGTGATGTATGAAGTAAAAGTCAGAGTTCTGTACATCAGTTCGTACTCATATGAATGTGGAATATTTTACGTAATGAGTAGGTACATATTTTTATGTAAATTACGTAAAAAATTCCACATTCATAAAAGTTTGAACTCATTTACAGAACTCCGAATTTTAGTTCAAAAATTCTAACCAAATTTTTTAACAAAAAAAAAAAATTTGTTCAAAAAATTCATAGCTGATTGAAAGTAGTTGACCATTTTTGACAAATTAGTGACTTTTAAGATGGCATAATTTTTCTACGAATATCCTACATGTGGTGCAAAGATTCTCCAGCCCATAAACGACTCTTAGGTTTCGTTCAGGTTTTACGTCTTCAAAATAAAACTTATATCAATTCGGTCGGAAAGTTCTTTTTTTTATTTTGGTTTTTAAGTTAGTTTTTCTATATTCAAAGATAAAAAGCTACAATTATTAAAAGTGAACGAGAGGAAGTAGATTAAAGCCGCAAAATATTTTTTTTTTGTTATTAATAAAAGAATAATTGCTGATAAAATTTTATTTTGATAAGTTTGACAAAATTGACCCCTATAATAATACTACACGCCATTAGTTTAATATTTCAAGTCCTCCAAGATGAACGTTCCTTGGAAATTGTTATTCTTAATAATTTTACTCAATGTAAAAATTAATGATTCGAAAAAACTATGCAAAAAAAAATTTAACTTTTGTAAAAATTCAATATGTAATTGTCCCGAAGGTTTGAAAGCAAACAAAATAAACACTTGTTGTGTGAATATTTGTGAGAATAAATGTATCGGTGGAAAATGTGTTGGTAAAAATATATGCAAATGTCGACCTGGTTATACACCTACAGAAATTCCTAATGTTTGTGAACCATTTTGTTCGAACTGCAAACATGGATATTGCTATGGTTATGAACAATGTGCAAATAGTCGTTCGAATGGTGTCTTTGCAAAGCCTAAATTACAATTTGGATTAGATCAGTCGTTTGCATCAAAAAATACTCATGTTAATCGGGATTACACTAATTCATCATCTGATATCTCAACGGAAGTTTCAATAACCCCAGCTCGAGAAGGGACGATTTTAAATGAATCAAAATCCGCTGAAAGATATTTAGAAGAATCTAATGATAATAATTCGTCGACAACAAGAAATAACAACGGTTTTGCCATATGGAGCTTTTCCGATAAAGTTCAAATAGCTGATAAAACAGAAACACTGATGTCTGAGGATGTCAAAAATACCAACAATTTTTCTGATAAAATTAAAAAAGCTGATGAAACAGAAACAATGATGTCTGAGGATGTCGAGACGATTTCAACTCTACCAGAGGAAATAATTATTTACTCTCCAGGGAAATATGTTGAACAGACATTTGCTCATCAAAGTCCAATCTTTATGTCACCTATTGAGTCGGCAGAAGGAAATAAACCCTTGGTTTCTTATTCAATGCAATTTCGAACTGAAACTACTGCAGATAAACATAAAAATTTCTCAAACGAATTGCGAATGTTTGCAATACCTCTTGGAATCGGTATATTTATCGGAATATTTGTTATTGGATTATTAATTATAAATCATTATCGAAACAAAGAGTCTTATAGTTTATTTTAAAGCTTATCTTTACATAGTAATTGTAAAGACTAAAAATTGATAAAAATTTTTAAAGTTAAAAAAATAGCTATTTTCGATTTAAAATTGATAAAAATATGTAAAGTTAAAAAAACAAACTATTTTTGATTTTTTCAGATGTAACTTAAAATCATAAAGGATTGTTCATTAAAAGTGTTCTGTATGATCTAAGTTTATATTTAAATTTTGACTTTAAATAAATTTGGAATTAAGGAAACAATTTTCTTTTGTTTTTTTTTTCTGAAAATGAAATGAAAAGATAATTGAAAAGTCTCGAAGCTAAGAATAGTCTTAGGCCATTTTCGACAGCGAAATTTGCGTCAAAAATGCAATTGCTAGATGTTTTTTCTTGAACGCAAACTGAAAAAGTCAACTATATTGGAAAACGCAAAAAGAAATTTGTATGAATGGAATTATTTTCGATAAAGCAGTTTGCAAAAGTGATCCGTTCAATAACATCATTTGGGGCGCAACTCTGCAGTAAAAAAAAATCTTGTTAATGACAAAAATATGGAAAAGCTATAGAGAGCGTGCTCGTAAACATCAAATGCGTTTGCAAGAAAATTGATTGACGTTGACCAAATAGATTTTGTGGACGACAGATTCAAAAATTGACAATTGTCATTTAAAACCAATGACACTTTCACTTTCTCTTTTTTAAAATGGATTAGTCTTTTCCTGAAAATAGAAAGTAGGCAACCCTGAAAAATATTGTTTTGCTTCTTTTAGGTGGGATAGGGTGGGTGACGATCCCAGTGGGTAAGATTGTCTTGCCAGATGTCTGAGTTCAGCCTATTCCACCTAAAAGTATTTTTTTTGAGGAATACTACCACCTGCCTTTTTAGATGAAGTGAAAGATTTTCCAAGAATATTGCCATGACAAAGTATCTCTTACCTTAGGCGTTTGAATTTTTCAGACAATTGCGTACCCTATCAATCCTGCTGAGTTAAAACACGGACACAGGAATGGTTTAGAGTTTTTAGCCACTAGGCATTAATTTAAGTTCAAGTTTCAAGGGTACAGCTTCTTTCGAGGAATTAGAAAAATATAAAAATGATTTTCCAAATAAAAATCGCCAAAAAATTGGTTTAAAATTAAATTAAATTTATTTTATCTTCCAATACAATTATACGATATTTTATAAGTAAAATTCTACTTTTTTTAATCACTGCACATACCTTTGTCAACATATTGTACCGAAAATTCTTGATTAGCTGAAAATAAAGCAACATAAATGTAAATGTAACATATCAGTGATTCATTTTAAAATACTCTTTTACCTTTTTCATTCGGTTCCGAATTTCCCCGATATCGATATCTTCTTGCAACAATCACTATTCCAGTAATTGTTGCTATTAAAATTCCCATAATTGGAATCCAATACAACCAGTCTCGATTTCGAATAATTGAAGAAGTGTTTCCAAGTATTGTTTTGCACTTGTAATCAGTTTCGTTGCAATTAAGCTCCAACAGAGCTTTATCTAACTGACATTCTTCTATTTCTACTTCTGATTCATTTAAGCAGTTTATGATACTGGAATTTTTAAGAGACCAACATTTGCAAAGAACAAAAATTTCGTCTTCGAAGTTATTTTCTGTAATGCCTAAAGTAGAAGTACTTGAGTGAGTTGATGATTCTTCAAAAGCCGGTGACATTGTTGAGGTTGAAACGAATATCAAAGTCGATGATATCATTTGTGCAGATATCGAAAATGTTTCCGAAAATGATAATGATGTGGTTGTTCCAGATTCTTTTTCCATTGTTAATTCCGTAGTCATGATGGTAGATGTGGTAGATAAAATACAAGTTGCAATATTTTCATCCATTTCATAACCCGGCCAGCATAGACATTGTCCTGGTGAATTACAATCACCATTATTACAACTTTCACAAACAGGTGTACAAACATTGGGTTCATAAGCATGAGCTTCGTAGCCCTCAGAACAGGTGCAATTATTTGGCGAAGCACAATAACCATTCAAACACTTTTTCTCACAATGAGGCTGGCATGAGGAAGTATTAAATGGCACATAGCCCTGCCAACATAAGCACAATTCTGGCCCTATACAATCTGAATTATGACATTTGGGATCACAAATCGGTTCACATTTGTTAACCGAATCAGCTGGCATTTGAAATCCCTCGAGACATCGACATATTTCAGGTTCAACACATTCACCATTTAAACAACCATTACTACAAACTGGCTCACATCGATTATCCGATCCCATAAGATAACCTTGACTGCAAACACACATTTCAGGACGATAACAAAAGCCATTTGCACAGCCATTCGAGCATTTGGGCTCACATCCAGATCCGTTTAAAATCAATTTATAACCAGGTTGACACTCGCAAACATTTGGAGCAATACACTTGCCAAATGGACATCCACCTTCACAAACAGGTGCACAGTGGTTGTTATTGTCAGAAGTGTAACCTTCTGAGCAATTGCATTCATTTGGGGCAATACAAATACCATTTTGACATTCATTTTCACAAATAGGCTCACAAATGCTTTTATCCTTAAGTTTATAGCCAAAGTTGCATTCACATTCGTTTGGTGCAATACATTCACCAAAAATACAACCGTCATCACAAATAGGACTGCATTGGTTGTCGCTGTTAATTTTAAAACCTTCATTGCATGAACATTCTTCTGGAGCAGTGCAAATCCCATTCTCACAGCCTGCCATGCAAATCGGCTCACAATTATCCAGAGAGTTCATTCTATAGCCATTATTACAAGAACACTTATTTGGTGCAACACACTTTCCATTAGCACACTTCTTGTCACAAATTGGTGAACATAAATTTAACTCGTCCTTTTCAAAACCTCGTGAGCATGCGCATTCTCCAGGAGTCAAACAATATCCATTTAGACATCCTCCAGGGCAGACAGGTTCACAAGTGTTAGATATGGCATTTAAAATGTATCCCGATTGACATTCACATTTATTGGGGGCAATACACTTGCCAAAATCACAGCCACTATCACAAACTGGCTTACAGAACTTATTTTCAAAAATCTGATAACCTTGGAAGCATTTGCATTTTCCAGGCGCAATACAAGTCCCATGCTCACAACCTCCGGGACAAACAGGTTCACAAGTATTAGATAGGGCATTTAAAATGTAGCCCGATTGACATTCACATTTATTGGGGGCAATACACTTGCCAAATTCACAGCCACTATCACAAACTGGCTTACAGAACTTATTTTCAAAAATCTGATAACCTTGGAAGCATTTGCATTTTCCAGGCGCAATACAAGTCCCATGCTCACAACCTCCATCGCAAATTGGTTCACAAAAAGTGGTATTATTGGGAACCTTTTTAAATCCCTCGTTACAAGTGCAAGTTCCTGGGTCAGAACATTTCCCGTTAACACATTCAGCAGAACAGAAAGGAACACACCATGATCTTTTGTCCAGCAAGAATCCAGGACAACAAATAAGTTTTTGGCGACTTTTATTGATTACCTATATGTTTTATTTAGAAACAATATTATAAAAGTTAATCGAAATGTTCAACAATCGAAAACTGAGCTGTATATATACTCTGGTTGCAGGAACTGTATCCAATATCCATTGGTATTTAACCTGCCACGGAAAAAAACCTTTCCGAGTTATCTGCCGATATTCAGTTCGATAATAATACTCCGTAACCGTGTATAACTCTTGACGTGTACAATATGGCTGTAAACTACTGTGAGTTGTCATTGTTGTAAAAACAATAAACATGACAATTTTCCATAGAACTTCCATCTTTAAGCTCAGTTTTTTAACTAAAATTCAATCCAACTCTAAGACTTAGTGGTCTATAATAGCCCTTGGGTGTTTTGTAATTTTCCGGTGTAGATTATTGCGCTAATCTAAAACTAAAAAAAAAAAAAAATCATACTGAGGTTTTCCTTACAAATGAGGAGTATAAAATAAACCGTGGGAGAGCATAAAGATATCTGAAAGTGAATTTAGTATCGTGTTTTTTTTTTGCATTCATAATGATATTTGATGTTTTCACAAAACGGGGCTGTATTTGTCGATCCATTTTACAAGGTTCAATTCTTTTTTGTTTTATGTAAAAACATTATTATAGTTTTATAAAAGCTACGATTTAAATTTCAAATGTGAGAATGGAATTTGACGGCTGGCGCAGGGATTTCGGTTGGACATAAATCCACAATCTGATTATTGATTTATGTCGCAACACAACCAGGATGGACAAGCCTATAGTCTTAATTTCCTGAAATATTATCAATAATTACTGAAATGATTATCTAAACATTGTCTTTCTTTTTTAAATTGACATTTAAGTAGGCATTACCAGGGGAAATGTAATCCTGCTTATTATGTAGATATATTTCAATGATCCAAAAACTAGTACGTTTTTATTATTATTATGGTAAGGTAGTGCAAAGCATTTGCATTTTCCAGGCGCAATACAAGTCCCATGCTCACATCCTCCGTCGTAAATTGGTTCACAAAAGGTGGTTTTATTGGGAACCTTTTTAAATCCCTCATTACAAGTGCAAGTTCCTGGTTTCGAACATTTCCCGTTAACACATTCAGTAGAACAGAAAGGAACACACCATGATCGTTTGACCAGTAAGAATCCAGGACAACAAATAAGTTTATGGCAACTTTTATTGACCACCTAAAAGGGATGTATAAACAATATTTAAAGTTTATCGAAATACTCAATAATCCAAAACATAGAACTTCCATCTTCGAGTTCAGTTTTCTAGCTAAAATTTAAACTAGCTTTGGAGTAAGTGTCGCAAATATGGCGAAGCACAACGGGTTTGAATATACAATAGAATCTCGAAAAGATGAACATATATAAAACATGGCCTATTCATCTTTTCAAATTGTTCATCTTTTCGATCAACATTTGGTTGAGGAAGAAGATATAGTTATAAATAAAAACATTAAATATTATTTACCTAACAATTCAAAACAAGCCCCAAAGTACTGTATGGGAGGAACCAAAGGCAAAGAAAAAGTAAACAAATTTTATTGGGAAGAAAGTGTTCATCTTTTCGCGTACAAAATTTCAGTTGGTTCATCTTTTTGAACACTGAAAAGTGGAAATATTTCGTTCATTTTTCCGAGCTGTTCATCTTATAGAACCGTTCATCTTTCCAATATTCTACTTTACTTCGATTCGATTCGCAATTGAGTACCTACTTTGTTTCATTCAGGAAATTTTGCGGTGGGCCATATTACCAACATGGGCCATATTATCTATTCTATAAAAACCGTTGGTGGTTTTTAATTTTCCGGTCTAGATAATTGCGTTAGTCAAAAAAAAAAAGTCAAACTGATATTTTTCTTTAGATTGTAGGAGTGCAAAAAAAAACCATGGGAGAGCTTTTAGATATCCAAAAGTGAATTTAATGTTTTTTTTTTGCATTCGTAATGATTATTGTAGAGGTTGTATTTGTTGATCCGTTATATTGAAGGTTCAATTCTAGTTTCATAATAATTTTTCCGGAGTAAAAGCTATTCTCTGTTTTCTTTGCTTCCTTTTTTATTTCGAACGTGAGAATAGAATTTTGGTGGGACATAAATTCACAATGTGATTATGGATTTATGTCACAACACAACCAGGATGAACACAAGCCTATAGACTAAATTTCCTGAAATATAATCAATAATTACTGAAATGATTATCTCCGTGAAGTTAGCAAGTTACCACTTCAAAATTTTCAGGTTTTAATAATCGGATCCGCTTATCCTGAAAAAAAATTCGCGCTTGTTTTTTTTTCTTTCAAGACAAATTTACGACAATTTTGTGCATATTCCTTTTTCGATCTTGAGTTAATTTTGTCACATGAACCGTCGTGCTTTTAATTTATTTTTTTTTACTACTATAATTTCCTTAGCTTAAAGTGTGTGTGTAGTCTCAGTAACAAGTTGTGATAAATGCGTGCCAAAGTTCTTATTTTATTTTAATATAAATCCCTCTCAGATATTCTCTTAACCATCCTTTTGTTAATTTCTTACTCACTGCATATAGGTAACATTGTATTTTACCAAAAACTCCTGATTCGCTGAAAATAAAGCAACAAAAATTTAAATAAATTATCAGTGATTGATGAAAAAAATTACCTTTTTCATTTGCTTCTGAATTTCCTTGACATCGATATGTCCTTACAACAATCACTATTATAGTAATGGTTGTTATCAAAATTCCCATAATCAGAATCCAATATAACATCATTTGTTCAGACATCAAAAATGTTTCCGAAAACGATGATGACGTGGAAGTTTCAGATTCTGTTTCCATTGTTAATTCCGTAGTCATGATGGTAGATGTAGTAGATAAAATGCAGGTTGCAATAGTTTTGTCCATTTCATAACCTGGCCAGCATAGACATTGTCCTGGTGAAATACAGTCACCATTATTACAACTCTCACAAACTGGTGTACAAACATTTGGTTCATAAGCATGAGCTTTGTAACCCTCAGAACATGTGCAAGTATTTGGCGAAGCACAATAACCATTCAAACACTTTTTCGCACAATGGGGCTGGCATGAAGAAGTATTAAATGGCACATAGCCCTGCCAACATAAGCACAATTCTGGCCCTATACAATCTGAATTATGACATTTGGGATCACAAATCGGCTGACATTTGTTATCCGAATCAGCTGGCATTTGAAATCCTTGTAAGCATTTACATATTTCAGGCCCAACACATTCACCATTTAGGCAACCATTACTACAAACCGGCTCACATCGATTATCCGATCCTATAATATAACCTTCGACGCATTTGCATTTTCCAGGCGCAATACACTTGCCAAATTCACAGCCACTATCACAAACTGGCTTACAGAACTTATTTTCAAAAATCTGATAACCTTCGAAGCATTTGCATTTTCCAGGCGCAATACAAGTCCCATGCTCACAACTTCCGGGACAAACAGGTTCACAAGTATTAGATAGGGCATTTAAAATGTAGCCCGATTGACATTCACATTTATTCGGGGCAATACACTTGCCAAATTCACAGCCACTATCACAAACTGGCTTGCAGAACTTATTTTCAAAAATCTGATAATCTTCGAAGCATTTGCATTTTCCAGGCGCAATACAAGTCCCATGCTCACAACCTCCGGGACAAACAGGTTCACAAGTATTAGATAGGGCATTTAAAATGTAGCCCGATTGACATTCACATTTATTCGGGGCAATACACTTGCCAAATTCACAGCCACTATCACAAACTGGCTTGCAGAACTTATTTTCAAAAATCTGATAACCTTCGAAGCATTTGCATTTTCCAGGCGCAATACAAGTCCCATGCTCACAACCTCCGGGACAAACAGGTTCACAAGTATTAGATAGGGCATTTAAAATGTAGCCCGGTTGACATTCACATTTATTCGGGGCAATACACTTGCCAAATTCACAGCCACTATCACAAACTGGCTTACAGAACTTATTTTCAAAAATCTGATAACCTTGGAAGCATTTGCATTTTCCAGGCGCAATACAAGTCCCATGCTCACAACCTCCGGGACAAACAGGTTCACAAGTATTAGATAGGGCATTTAAAATGTAGCCCGATTGACATTCACATTTATTCGGGGCAATACACTTGCCAAATTCACAGCCACTATCACAAACTGGCTTGCAGAACTTATTTTCAAAAATCTGATAACCTTGGAAGCATTTGCATTTTCCAGGCGCAATACAAGTCCCATGCTCACAACCTCCGGGACAAACAGGTTCACAAGTATTAGATAGGGCATTTAAAATGTAGCCCGATTGACATTCACATTTATTCGGGGCAATACACTTGCCAAATTCACAGCCACTATCACAAACTGGCTTGCAGAACTTATTTTCAAAAATCTGATAACCTTCGAAGCATTTGCATTTTCCAGGCGCAATACAAGTCCCATGCTCACAACCTCCGGGACAAACAGGTTCACAAGTATTAGATAGGGCATTTAAAATGTAGCCCGGTTGACATTCACATTTATTCGGGGCAATACACTTGCCAAATTCACAGCCACTATCACAAACTGGCTTACAGAACTTATTTTCAAAAATCTGATAACCTTGGAAGCATTTGCATTTTCCAGGCGCAATACAAGTCCCATGCTCACAACCTCCGGGACAAACAGGTTCACAAGTATTAGATAGGGCATTTAAAATGTAGCCCGATTGACATTCACATTTATTCGGGGCAATACACTTGCCAAATTCACAGCCACTATCACAAACTGGCTTACAGAACTTATTTTCAAAAATCTGATAACCTTCGAAGCATTTGCATTTTCCAGGCGCAATACAAGTCCCATGCTCACAACCTCCGGGACAAACAGGTTCACAAGTATTAGATAGGGCATTTAAAATGTAGCCCGATTGACATTCACATTTATTCGGGGCAATACACTTGCCAAATTCACAGCCACTATCACAAACTGGCTTACAGAACTTATTTTCAAAAATCTGATAACCTTCGAAGCATTTGCATTTTCCAGGCACAATACAAGTCCCATGCTCACAACCTCCGGGACAAACAGGTTCACAAGTATTAGATAGGGCATTTAAAATGTAGCCCGGTTGACATTCACATTTATTCGGGGCAATACACTTGCCAAATTCACAGCCACTATCACAAACTGGCTTACAGAACTTATTTTCAAAAATCTGATAACCTTCGAAGCATTTGCATTTTCCAGGCGCAATACAAGTTCCATGCTCACAACCTCCATCGCAAATTGGTTCACAAAAAGTGGTATTATTGGGAACCTTTTTAAATCCCTCGTTACAAGTGCAAGTTCCTGGGTTAGAACATTTTCCGTTAACACATTCAGTAGAACAGAAAGGAACACACCATGACCGTTTGTCCAGCAAGAATCCAGGACAACAAATAAGTTTTTGGCGACTTCTATTGGATACCTATATGTTTTATTTAGAAACAATATTATAAAAGTTAATCGAAATGTTCAACAATCGAAAACTGAGCTGTATATATACTCTGGTTGCAGGAACTGTATCCCATATCCATTGGTAGTTAACCTGCCGATATTCATGTCGATAATAATACTCCGTAACCGTGTATAACTCTTGACTTGTACAATATGGCTGTAAACTACTGTGAGTTGTCATTGTTGTAAAAACAATAAACATGACAATTTTCCATAGAACTTCCATCTTCGAGCTCAGTTTTTTAACTAAAATTTAACCTAGCTTAGTTGAGTAAGTGCAGGAAATATGGCGAACCAGAACGGATTTGATTCGAACCCGCAATAGAGTGCCTACTTTGTTTCATTCAGAAAATGTTGCGGTTAGCCATATTACCAATGTGTGTCATATAGATAGGTGTAGATAATTGCGCGAAAAAAAAAATCAAATCTTCCGTTAATTTTGTGACACTCTTTGTAAATGGAATATCAAATTAAAACTTAAACAGATTTTTGTTGGTTGTTGACACAAGTCTAACTAATTTTTTTATATTTTTTTTTACTTAACGAAAATTAATTGATTTAGTGGAAATGGCGGAAATTTGTAGGCTAAATCGGTGAGGTGGAAGAGGAGGCGACAGTCAGGAAGAAATCACAAGGATTGGAGTAAGTATACTCATGGGGCATTTCACGTGAAGTGGACAACGAAAAAACGGGTCTTGGTCTTGAAAATCGGTAATTTTCAAGTTATTTATACTTTGTATAGTTCTTGAAATGCCCCTCATGTTTCATATCCGAAATATTTCATTTTATACCATTAATACCATTTTTGGCTTGTGCGTAAGTTATGTATGAGAGTAAAATTGAAAAATGTGTAATTGGTCAAACGTTGAAGCAGAAAATGCTTACTAATGGATTGATAAAAGCTTCTAAAGCAGACTTAATTACTATAAATTTGCAATTTGTTGCAGCTAATTATTTGTTTAATATTCTCTGAATCAAATGTTTCAATTCACAGATATTCTATCAGAGTTCAGAGAAACACAGTAGTGAAACTATCAAGTGTAAGTCACTATCTATACAGCGTCTAGGTATAAATTATAAATAAAAGATATTATTTTAGTTTTATATAAAACTTACTGACGATGGAAGCATAGCTTCCGAAATGCATTTAAGTAAATAAATAAATAAAATAAGTGTTTTTAAGTTATTTAAAATAATATCTTTTATTTATTTCATGAAAAAACACGTTAAAAATCTCCAATATCAAATCAATAAAATATAATACGTTCTGTAACTCTCGCGTCGATAAAATAAGTCCTGTGCCTGTGTTCTTTAACTCTCGCATCGACAAAATTGCTCGAGAAACGGCGAAAAATGGGACAAAACTCTTACGATTTGTTTCACCGGTCTCGTAGAAACCTGCGAGTCTTTTTGTCCGCAATTATGACGCGCAATGGTGCAGCGTGTGGTGCACACACTCAATTTATTTGTGAGTATTGTAAGACGCAAAACGTTAGAAAGACGCAAGTGCGCACCGGGTCTAACTGGCTTCTAGAGTCGTGCAAGTCGTGCGTTAAACCCATATTCTTCGCCTCCGCTTTAATACTCACAAAACCGGTACTAAAATTACGTTTTTTTCTTCCGATTATGTCATTATTGACGGTGAATGCGTGCAATTGGACGGATCTTTCAAACGTTCTTTTTTACGATAGTTTTTTTGAACTATTTTTTTAAGAACGATGTTAAAGAAGTCGAATGATAGCACATCGCCTTGTCTAAATCCATTTTTGTAATTAAATGTATTAGTAAAGCTAAGTACAGACGATTGTCAGATCTTACAATATTGTCAGATGTGTCAGTGAAAAAACTGTTCCAAATGTCTAACAATCGTCTGAACACACAATTTTGTCTGACAATATTGTCAGAAACGTCATTGTCAGACGATAATCTGACAAAAAATTGTCAGGTATCTTACAACAATCGTCTGAACACACAATTGTTATCATTGTCAGTCGATTAGGACATAATCAGACTCATTGGTCATTGTCAGATGTTTTCATTGAAAAGGCAGGGATGCAATATATTGCAAAATATCAGTTATAAAAACGAACTAAAAAAACATTCGATTTTCAGAAATCATATTAAACATAAAAATTGTTGTCTGATGAAATGTTTGCACCCTATACCACCAATAGGAAATAAAAGACCCTGGATTTTATCTTTAGCTTCAGCACCGCAGGCTAGACGCCATCAGCCAAGCATCAAAACTCATGCTTATCAAGAATTGAAATTTTCTCCACTAACCTATATATTTGTTTTTTATATTTTTTTCTGACAAGATACCAATAAAAATACAAAAAAAATAATAGATTCTTCAAGTCCATGATTATTTTTGTTTTGACCTTCAACTGAGACTTAACAATTTCAAAAACAAAACAAAGTAAACTGATAACAACGTACTGGGTCTTGTATTGTGCGTAGCTTTAAAAAAAATTAATTATTTTTATATAAAAAATATAAAAAGATGATAAGCTTGATCTTATCGCTAAGTTTTGCAAAAAAAAAAACCACATTCAAGTCGTCTTTCGAAGAGAATACTATAAGTCTATAATTATGTATGTGATAAGAACTCTTATATTTTTTTTTTTAAACCGCACCAGTCTCTGGCAATAATGTATACGGATTGGAAGTTTATAAAATTGTTGTCAATAGTCTTCACTTTAGCCTTCATTGAAAGTGATGCAACTTTGACGGAACCACAAAAATGGGGAAGGAGGCATCAATCGCAGTACCAACCACATTTAACCACTACCACTACCGCCGCTCCAGAAGAGAATTTAAATAACAAATGTACAAAAGAAGTTCCGTAAGTTCAAAAAAAGTCTATATTATGGTGAAAGTGATTCCAAAAAGATTTGTTAAAATTTTAGGACTATTGCCTTGAATTCTTATCCACATTCAAAATTTATCCGAACAAGTAGCTTGAAGCATTTGTCAATTATTGAAATATGTTGCGAAGGTTATGAGCCTCATGTTCTGAATAGTGTTTCTGATGAAATAATTTGCAAGCCTATTTGTGAAAATTGCCTCAATGGATATTGCATTGCACCTGGGGAATGTGAATGTTATAACGGTTATGTGAAGAATGACAATGGCGATTGTGTGTTTACATGTCCAATTAGCTGTCTCAATGGGCAATGTTACTTAGACGGAACGTGTAAATGCCACCAGGGCTATAAACTGGACGAATCAAGGAAATTCTGTCGACCAATATGTTCTGAAGGTTGCAACGGATGGATGCAAAATTGTACAGAACCAGAGAGCTGCGGTTGCAGTGCAGGATATACATTGAGAGAAAATGGCTGTGATGCGATTTGTGAACCAGGTTGTGGATTGGGAGGAAACTGCATTGAGCCTAATGTTTGCAATTGTTACGAAAATTTTAATCTCAAAGATGGAGTTTGTCAGGCAGATTGTTATCAGTGAGTTTAAGCTTTTTTTTTGAGAGAGAGAATTGGGAGATTGTTAAGTATTTTAATTTTTTATTTTTCAGAAAATGTGAAAATGGAATATGTTTTTCGAAAAACAGATGTATTTGCTATCCGGGTTTTAAGTATCATGAAAAAACATTAACGTGTATTCCGACTTAGTGTGCTATAAGTATCCAAATAATTTTTAGTTTGTACAAATTTTAATAGTTAAAAGTTCACCTAATTAAAATAATGGTAAATATATTTAATGTCACAGAAAAACTCTTTTTTTTTTTTGTAATTTCGATTATCTTTAGACTTATAACTGCACTGTTACAGGGTTGGACAAAAAGACAAGAGATCTTAAAAATTCTATTTTGTGCCAACGATATGTGGAAATTGTTTGAAGCTAGAAGGGATTAGAAGCTGGTTTCTTGGAAATTTAGCTCTTTTTACGATTGAATATCAGTGGTTCAATCGGTTGGCTTATTTATGCAGGCGCATATTATCTTGTATAAAAGTATAGCACTTTATTAGAGAGTCCATTGCGACAACTTCGAGTTCTACAAACTGAAAAAAAGACTCGACGTGACGACGTGAAATGCTTTATTATGCAGATATTATTTCACTGTTTTAAATTCGTTTTTAAGAGAGAACAACGACGAAAAGATCTCTTCCCGCTAACATCTTGTTTTTTCTTATTAAAAATTCCAAATATATCTATACCATCGGCGGGTGCGAGTTTTGATGCCTTATTCTTCAAATATCTTGTGTACGATTGCCAGAAGCTGAATCATTGAATCAGTTACGGTTTTTTCCAACATTAATACTTTTCCCACCATTTTGTTGGAAAAAAAGGTGCAGTACAGTAAAACCCGCGGAAAGAAAAGCCCACGTGTCTTATTTCCGAAAATAAAGGGAAATAACGTTCGTGGGCTTTTTCTTTTAAGAAATGGAAACAAAACTGTAGGTTTCAATTCACAGAATAAGAAGGATAAGTCACTGTTGTTCAAGAAAACTGTTGACATAGGCGTCTGCCTGACGACTGAACAGTGAACATACCCTAAGCGGAGCAAAGGAGTTGCGTGAGCAGCACTGACGACAAAAAAAGGTCAGTTGAAATCCTTGGAACCCGCGAAGCGGTCCACCCAAAGAATTGTTATCCATACAAAAAAATTGACAAATTCAATTCAGATAAGCAAAAATTACCGTGGGTTTTAATGCTTTTTTGTAGTGGGTCTTATTGCTAATCCAAAAAGGAAAAAAAAGCCCACGGGTGTTTTTTCCCTTTTTTGGGAAATATATTATTGCACTGCACCGTTATTCACCCGTAATTACACCTAAATGTTCACGACGATGTTCAACGAACTGAACTTGTAATTCCACTAGCTTGTTCCATGTATAGTTCGGATGAAATCGTGTTTTAGGGGAGAACGTTCTTCTGGTCACCCTGTACTCATACCCATACTTACTCGTATTTAATTTTTTTATACTATGCGTCCACAGTCTGAGAAGGGAGACGCCACTAAATTACAGTCTTAGATAGCAGACGCCACAGTGTCGCTATACAATGGTACAATTAAACTCTCAATACAGGTCAAAGCGTTCTTATCTATCTTTGAAAAGATCCAACTTTACGACAGGATCGTATGACAAAGATAAACTTAAGTTGCTATCAAGAGAGGACTTTGCTATTCAATTGCCTTCATATCCCATTGAAAAAGTATTATTTTTTCGTCCATCGTTATACTGAACAAATGGAAGAGTTTTGGAAGAGAAAAACTATAAACTGCTTTAAATGCCCCATTTCTCTAGATGATGTCATTCAAGGCTTTGAAGTCGTTGGGAAAAAAAGATGGGGGTCAATTTGAAGTTCTGTTTTTTTTTTTAAATCAGCCGTTGTATGAAGGATTGGCCCATTCAGGTTATTGACGAAGGACTTCAAGCAACTTTTGTACGATGTTCCCTTGATCATTCTTGCAGCCTTCGGTTCGGGGCTCGGACCCTATAACCTATGGACCATGGTTCCAGTTCGTTAAGAACTTAGGACCTAGTGATTTACAACTCTCAACCATTATTTTTATTACCAAATCCAAGCACCTGAGATAAGACAAAATTTTTGTCTATTCTCCACGAGAGACATTTGCCATACAAAAAAATATTTCTTTTTTAAGTGACACACTTGTCATGCTCTTTCTGTTTCCTTCTGAAAAGGTGATGTTTTTCTCCCCTCTTCCGTTCGTACACCTTGAAGACAGCTCGGTTCCTCTTCTTTTTTTTTGTTGAAATTATAGTTTTTGAAAACGTGAGTTTTTCTTTCGTTTTCAAATCTACTCCGGAAATTTTCGATTTACTAAACTTCTTTTTTACAAATCTGCTTCGAAATTTTACTACTGAGGTTCTAACCCAGTTATGATAGCAATGTTCCTACTGGTTCTCAAAAATTGTTGCTGGGGGCTTAGGACTCCTCAAGAGGTTATAAGAATATCAATTGGAAATGGACCTGCCGATCATCCGCTATTGCAGTCTTCTACCTCGGGATAGTCGTAGCATTACCTTGGATTAAACGAGGTATTGGTCCCTTCGGAAACGATCGGCCAGTTTTGATATAGGAACTGGGCCTTAGATTAGGTTAGGTTAGACTGGGTTATAAAACCACAAGCCGCATTAGCTCTCACGAATTTCAATGTATGCATAGTGGTCCCCAAAGAGATGTAGGTAGGAATGAGGAGGGGTGGGGAAAGTAATGAGTGGAAGTTTAGATATGAGTATGTGGTGCCTCGCCAGCTCGTTGAAAAAATATTCGAACTGGGCCTTGCGTGCGTCGGTCGTTCGCAAAGTGGTCAATCTGGTTTTCATTTGATTTATCCGGAGGTCTCCATGAACCCTTGTGCATGTTGCGAAATTATGGGAAGTATATACTGGCTACCATATTGTCTCGCTCGCAGAGCAAAGTTGATCAGCCTTAATGAAGTACGCTGTACTTTCCAATTGTTTCTACCATCAAAAATGTCTTGGCCCGTTAAAATCGCTTAGGACACTTTTAATGTCAAAATTAGGTTAGGGCACTGCTCACCTTATAAATTTGTATTGTTATTCAAGACTAATCAGGCCTGTTCATCACCGTCCAATGCTCCACACACAAACAGACAGACAAAAAAAAAGCGAAAGACAAACAAACAATTTATTAAAAACTTTTTCAAATTGTGATTTAAGACCTCTTAATAGAAATCTTTAAAGAGCTCCAATTTTTAGACAATCAATTTTTAGTGCCCTTCATATCAACTTTAATAAATTTTATTAATATAATTTATATGAAACTCAAAAACATGAAATGATAAAATTAAAGAAATTATCCATGAAGTTGGTTAAAATAGGTATATGTAATTGAGTTACAAAATTAAAAAAAAAAACAATTTTTTTTTTATACTTTTCTTAAGTTTTTAAACTTTAATAATAGAATATTTCCATCATGATGTCCATCATAATCCGGCTCATTCAATATATGTTCATTAGTTCCATGATATTTTTTTTGATCAAAATGATTATTATTTGTATGGAAGTATCGAATTTCTGGGAAGTTGTTTCCTAAAATAAAAAAAAAATTCATATCAAATTGCAATTTCATTTATAGTCATATCGTCGGTGACGCGTGCAAAGTGTGTAACTCCATCGTACCAAATTTTACAGGAGAGCAAAAAAACTTCCTATTTTCAAAGTAAGTCATGTTATTTTCTTGAAATTTTAATCACTTATTTTCGAAAATGTTTATTATTGATCAACATAACTTAAAATTAAAATAATGCAAAATTAAATATTATTTTTGGACATACACACTTTACCTTGAAAAATGTGTCGCTCGCTCTGGACTTACATAGTTTTCCTATTCAGTTTTCTTATAAAGTAAAATCTTTATGGAACAAATAATAATATTAAATAAAAGTATTTAAATTTAGACTTTGAAAAATAAATCATTTTATTAAGAAACAAAAATAAACGAGAATATGTACTTCAAATTGGATGAAATAATAAAATAAAATTAGTATTAAAACTTTAACAAAAGATAACAAAAAACTTTAAATTCATTTAGAACACAAACATACAAGACATAATATTTATAGCGATTTACTTTGTGGCAAATGGAATTGCATCATAGAAAGCATGATAGTCCGACTCTAAACTTTTTTTTAAAGCTTGCAAGTGGTCGTATTTTTCTTTTTTGATTTTTCTTCTTTCCAGGTAGAGCGCAGGTAATGTCGATATTCCAATTGGGATTTGTTGTTTCAGTGTTGGCCGCCGTACATCTAATGTAGTCCATACATTATCAGAGTGCTTCAATTTGTATTGAATAACAGTATCTGGAGTATATTTAATTTGTTTAAGATCATTAACTGTTGGCTCCCCAACCTTACGACCTGGTCTTATTGATGTAAAGTATTTAATTTGTGAAAATTCTTTAAAAAAGGTATGATAAAGGTATTGAACTTTATATGGGAAAGGATTTAGGCGAGCCATTTCGCAATGAGTGATGTAGTCTGCTGGGACATTAATGTCTTTATTTCGAATTCTTCTTTCAATAGTCGAGTGCATCGAATCTGCCTCCATTTGTGTATGGCCCTTATACAAATATTTTTGAATTATAGTTACCTTATGATTGATGGAGGAATTAAGTAAAGCATTCGATAAGCATACATTTCTATTTTGGCCCACACAGCCATCGCTCCAGAAAATTATATTTGCTGTTTTATCTGGCATTTTAGGTAAAACTTCGACTTCGATGAAATTTGTTATAATTGAGGAAAATTCGTTAGAGCTTAAGGCACCTTCAGTCTCATTCCACAAAAAGCAATAACCTTCATGGGTTTTTATATTATAAATTGTGAAGTTGTGTTCTGTCAATTTTGTTTTGTAGTACATAGCTCCAACTTTGTTCTTAGGAGCTAATAGTACAGATTGCATGTCCATTGTGAATACCATATCTGATGTTTCTGCAGATTTGTCCTTGTCTTTTTCATCTCGTGCTTCTTGTTTTAGAATAAGGTGTTGTTGATATACTTCGTCTGTTATATTTTTTGTTTTATGCGCTACACAAGTATCACATTGGTCTTTCCTTGGATGAAAAAGTGATAACTTCGTTTTGAAAAACTCTTCATTAAATGTTGTTCTTGAAGCAGGACTTGCCTCTTGTTTTTCTATGCAATACGAATTTAAATAAAATCGATATAAATCCTGTTTTGATTTCCAGACAGGTTCCAAATACAGCCTTTGCGTAGAGGCCCGACAGTAGTGAGACTCAACCTTCGGAAGCAAGTTAAAAAAATTAGCTAATCTAATTCGAGTATCATTCAATCTGGTCTGTGGAATAGAATTTGTAGTGTCTTCATTATGGTCATTACTGACATTAGTATCGAGATGGTCATTCGCATTTTCATCATTGATATTAGTTTTAATCCACAATAAAGCGATGTTATTTTTTAGTCCAAGAGTATTGTTGAACATATTTTTGCACACCCGGTATGTCATGCCATTGTTTTTCAACAGGTACGTAACACTAAAATTTCGTCTTGAATTTTCAACCTGACCTCGTCGTCGTGTAACGGTTTTTATATTTGTCAAGTTTCTCACGTATTCTCGTTTTTCTGGCCAGCACTTTTGCCAGAATGCGTCAAAAATTGAACGCCTTTGCAGTTCACTCAACTTTCTGCATTCTAGTCGAGTGTTTTTTTCGGAGAGCTTGCAGGTACATGGATTGACGACAAATTTTCCAGGTTTTGCTACCTTATATTCCCAATGACCATTTGATTTTCTTTTGCCATTATAAGGCAGCCCCATTTCCCTCTTTTTTTTATTTTCTTCAAACTTCAAACTCTTCGTTTTGTCTAGCCTACGTTTTCTTTTTATTGGCAACTTTTCCTCGTTCAAAGATTTTTCCAGTTCCACAGTGTTACTATGAATTTCCTGTTCTTCACAAATACGTATGTCTGGCAGATCTTCATTTGGATTTTTAGGATTTTCATTTGTTCTATTTTGCTCCAAATCTGTTGTTATACAGTTATTTATTTGAATTGATTCGGTGGTGCTTAAGGTCGCGTAATCTACTTCGGAAATGTCGTATGCTATTACCATGTCATTATCGAGCGCTTCTTCTAAAATATTGAACTCATCCACAGAAGTCGTTCTTGATTCTTGGGGAGACTCTTTATCATTGTTGTTTCGTAGTTTGATATTCAACAAATTTAACATTTGTAACCCTCGAGACATGATTAAAAGCTAAAAAATGGAGAATTTCATATAAAGTCACATTGCAATGGCTATAACAAGAAATGTGTATCTCCTTCTTTCTAAAATAGTAGAATGAGTGCAAATAGTGTAAGTCCTTTACCACTTTTTCGAAGATTTTGTAGGAAAAATATTGATTTTCGTTATTAAACAACTTTTGTAAGATACTTACCGTAAATATGTTATTAAATAAATGTTATCACAATTAATATCATAAGCTTATGTTCACGAATATTTATTTTTCTTTGCAATACGATATCATTCACAACCTTTTACAACTGCCAATTGCGGAGATACACTTTTTCTCCACTAGATTGGTACGTCGCGGAGTTACACATTTTTCTAAAGTGCCATTCTAACGGTTATTATAAAAAAAATGGGGATTCCCATTTTAAGGGATTGTAGTATATGCTTAAATCTAATAGATGGCATCAAAATCTCATTTTCGAAAAATTTGGAGTTACACACTTTGCACGCGTCACCGACGATATATATGTAGGGTTTTACTAACTTTGAGCTTTTAAACGATTAGATTTTGAAGATCTCGATCTTTTTATAATAATATAAAAACTAAGACACACAATAAATGCTGTAATCACCAGCACCAATAGGTACCATTCCGTGTTGATTTTTTTGAAATGATCGAAAATATTTGTTTCTTTGACATATTTACAGTTAAATAAATCATCGTTAAATTTTTCAGTTCCACTTATACAACTACATTCATTATATTCAATGCAAATTCCTCGTATACAACCATCAAATACTCCATTACATAGCGGTCTACAGCGAAACGAATCAAATGCGTATCCATCTTGACATTGACATTGACTGCCTTTATTACATGGAATGCAAAATTTTTGTTCAATAATTTGATATCCCATTTGACAAGTACAAATTCCAATAGTACAATTTGCAGGATTTTTAAACTTGTTTTCGATGGAGAACTTTGTTGTTTGATCTTCAGCAAATTCGGTACCACTCCAAGATTTTAGAACTGCTGGGTTTCTATAAGTTTGTATTGCTGAAGATTCAACAACTTTAAAATTTTTGTTTTTTGTATTTTTGGTCTTTTCATTAGAATCCCTGGGAAAATCATCAACAGATCTTAAAGAGAATTTAAAGTCAGTCTGTTTTGTTGAAGATTTAATCTCAAAACTTTTAAGATGATTAGTACTTGCTGGATTGGTGGTGCCTAAATCAATATCTTTTTGTCTATATTTAATCTTCTCACTTGTTGAATCAACCTCAAGACTTTTAAATTGCTTCGTACTTGTAGTTGGAATCCTAGTACTTGTAGTTGGAGTCGTAGTACTTGTAGTTGGAATCCTAGTACTTGTAGTTGGAATCCAACTAATTGTAGTTGGAATCCTAGTACTTTTAGTTGGAATCCAAGTAATTGTAGTTGGAATCCTAGTACTTGTAGTTGGAATCCTAGTACTTGTAGTTGGAATCCAAGTACTTGTAGTTGGAATCCTAGTACTTGTAGTTGGAATCCTAGTACTTGTAGTTGGAATCCTTGTACTTTTAGTTGGAATCCTAGTACTTGTAGTTGGAATCCAAGTAATTGTAGCTGGAATCCTAGTACTTGTAGTTGGAATCCAAGTAATTGTAGCTGGAATCCTAGTACTTGTAGTTGGAATCATAGCACTTGTAGATGGAATCATAGTACTTGTAGTTGGAATTGTAGAAACAGGATTTGTTACAGAGCTTCCAATACGTTTGCAAGTTCCATCAAGTTCAGACACTTCAAAGCCATTGTAACATGCGCATTGATTAGTTCTATAACAATAACCATAGCCACATGATTGCCTACAACTTGGCTGACAGTTTGGTATATTTTGATTACGGCTATTTTCACGATATCCTTCACAGCAAACAAAAATTACTTGTTTGCTGGTTATTTGCTTTAAAAAAAAGAAATCAATTAAGAAATTTGATTCAAAAAATATTTTTTGAAAAAAAAAAAAAAACCATTCTAACCTTCCAGACGATTTTTCGAACATAGGCATTCCATTGTTGAATAAAATTCTTGTGCAAAATTTGTTTTGTACAAATTTTGTCTCTAAAATTTGATGCAATACTTAAAGAAATCAAGGAAAATAATATTTTCCAGAAAAATCCTGGTGCCATTTTTTTTATTTTTTTTATTTTTACTCTCAACACACTCAAGAACTTCAACGAACTGAAATCATATTCCATTGTTGAAATATAATATCTTCAACTATCACTGAGTTATGTAGATACTATGTGGTCTATAAACAAAGAAAATAATCCAATATCTTGAATCACGAGTCTAGCGGGAAAAAAAATCCCTGTTGGTATTTTTATTAGATAAATAATATATATATAAACTGATAAACGAAATAAAAAAAAAAACAGAATTACACAAAAACAACTTTTAAACACTTTCCTCTTCTTGTGTATTTTCCATGGGGTTGTAATTCCAAAGTCTGTTAAACCAGTTTCGTCGTTTATTCCAAATCCATAAACTTCCAACTATACCCAGGGAGAGTATTATAAATCCCATGATCAAAAAAATCATTTCCGTTGACGTATTTTCGATGTTCCCAGTAGCTTTATCAGCCATCACATAAGGAATTACAGTTGTTGTGGATAGAGCTTGTACTTCATTATCGATGCATTTGTAAATCTGTGCATGTGTATAACAAATTGTGTATCCTTCATAAAACTCACAAGCATTAAAAGATATACAATCGGTGGAATTGTCTAAATCGTCACACGAGCGCAAACACCGGATTTCTGTTATATTTTGCTGCCATATGAATTTTGACCAACAATCACAATAATCGGGCTGTGAGAAAAAGTCATCGCCCGCCCAGAGACAGCTTGTTCCGTTGTTGAAAAAGCCTTCAGCACAAATACACGAACCATTTTCATTGCATTCTCCGAATGTACATGACAGTTCGGTACACTTAAGAGCACAAGAGCTGTCATTTGTTTGTTGGTAATGTGGCCAGCAGGTGCAGGTATTTGGTGAGCTGCAGTCAGCATTTTGACATCCATTATCACATTTGGGGACACAATTAAAATTCTCATTGGGACGATGGAAACCATTTTGACAAATACAAACGTCATTTGTTAAAGAACAAATTTCATTCCTTGAACAAGATCCGTTGCATGGTATTTTTGTAGTTGGGGGGATTGGGGTTGGGCTTATAGTTTTCATTAATAGAACAGCTGTTGTAGTTTCGATAAAATTTTCAGAAGCTATAGTTGCATTTGATACGCAAATATCACCCTCGGCATCCTTGTTATATCCATAATCACAGGTACATTGATTTGGTGCCGTACAGTGTGCATCCAATGGGCATCCACCAAAACAAAATGGCTGACAATCAAAACTGGGGAAACCTGTGTAAGTGTAACCTGCCTCACAGCATCCAAGCAAACGTTTTGAACGAAGACTCATCTATATGAAAGTTAAATATTTACATAGTTAAATTATTATAAAAAAAATTAATATGATTTTTTAAAAATGATCATCTTACCCTGGTAATTTTTCGTGGTGAATAGCGAAAGGTATGACTAAACCATGAATCTGAAAATTCCAATGGTGCCATTCGATACGAGGTAGTTATATAGGTTTCATATTT
This sequence comes from Epistrophe grossulariae, assembly GCA_929447395.1. Classification (NCBI taxonomy): domain Eukaryota; kingdom Metazoa; phylum Arthropoda; class Insecta; order Diptera; family Syrphidae; genus Epistrophe; species Epistrophe grossulariae. Next base: position 14,381,283 of record OV839567.1, on the reverse strand, counting down.
AATGCAGGATGAAATTTGTAACGCTTGAATAATTGGATAGAAACTTAAAATTGACAGCAGTAACATTTTGTAATTAATCAATGCGTTTGTTGAATAAAAACTAAACAAGAATTCACATTACAAGACAATATGAACCATTTGTTTGGTGGCTATGCGCTTTGAATTGTTTTTCCTTGGTTATCCGCAGGGGTTGATAAGAATAATAATAATTGTAGTTTATGTAATGTGCGAGTGAATCAGGCGCGGATGAATTGTTGTTGATCAATGGAGGGCCTTTTTCCACCTAGTATCGAATCCCAGTCTATATTATTACTCAAATATAAAACTTTTTTTTCAGATCTTGATGTGACAATTCATTAAAAATTATTTCTTGTTTTGAAAAAGCGCTCTAATCGCGTTAGGACTCGCCCGAAAATTATAGTTCCCCTACAATTCCTGCCAACTAACAACACACACACAAAAATTGTTGTCAGTAAGTTTTGTATTCGTAAAGAAAATTGAACTCAAGATGCTTTATAACGATGACAAAGAACACGACCAAAGTTTTCTTATTAAACTCCGACTAAATACGCCTTAAACAACGACATTTCATATAAACAAGTAAAAACAACATTTTTGATTGCCAAAGTGACATTTAGGCATTTGGTTATTTTAACTTTTAATAAAATATTAAAAAGATATAACGATGATAACTAGTTATGTAGTTTAAAGTTTTGAAAATCATGTTTTTAACTTAGCATAATATTAAAAAAATTTATAACATCGTACAAAACCGTCTAAAATTTTGTGGCAATATATTTTGTTAGCCTTAATTATTCCAAACATTCACAGATTCATTGGACCAGCCGATTGTTTTCGTTATCATGAAATGCTTCCTCGCTCCCAGAAAAATCTACATTGTTGAATCTCATTGAAACTTAACTCTCTCACACACACACACACAAACAATAACGGATTCATCCACTTGTTGGATGTCTTTTCAAAACTTGTTAAATATTATCAGCTGAGTTAAGTTCAGTTCTGTTCCATCTGCAACTGAGTTCAATTCAGTTCCATCTGAAACTGAGTTCAGTTCAGTTCCATCTAAAACTAAGTTCAGTTCAGTTTAGTTCGATCTGAAACTGAAACTAAAATTCTCGAGTAAATTAAGAAACAAAACCGAGATGTGGTTTTTTCCATATGAATCATGAAGCACTGAAAATTTGGACTGCGGATTCTTTAGTAGTATTAATAAATTTTGGATATGAACAAATTAGCATTAGTACCACGAAAATTATAATCTTTGCTGTATTGATAAGACTGTGGTTAATTCAAAGGATATTACAATAACTAGCTTGGAAGTTTATGAAGATGAATAAAATAAAAATAATAATTATAAAATATGCAGTTAGGTCGAAAGGTTTTGCTCTTGAAAATTTAAGTAATCTAGAATTATAGATTTTGATCAAACTTGACATTACGATGAGAGCGAAGTCGAAAAAGTTGTTCTCATGCAATTCGGTGCGTCCGTTTGTCTGTCTTTCCGTTCGGCTGTGGGTGGTGGGGTCAATTTTCTTTAAAATTTGTAAAATTTCCCCAAACACATTTTGTTAATTTTATTTAAGAACAAAAATAACGGTACTTGCGGAACAACTTTCTTAAGTAATATTAATAAAAATCTTATTTTCTTAAAAATATGCCCACAACTTATTTGTTTTTTTAAATTCACTAAATCCAAAATCTGGTTATAAATGGCTACTCCCGTGGGACCAGTTTTTTGACTGTCAATTTTTCAAAACCGGTTCAACTGATTTGGATCATTTTTTTTTAATGAATTTTTTTTTTTGTATTTTAAATGTATTCGGTATTAAAATTTACAATATTTTTTTTTAAACTCAATTTTTTTGTATTAAATTTTGTTTCTGAATGAATATCATTAAATATTTAAAATTGGCATACAAAGTTTCGAAATAAAAAGTAGCCTTAATCAATTCATAGATAGTCAATCTATCTTTCCGATAATTCCCGTCAAAGTCAATTCGGTCATTTCGAAGTTTATGCTGGACAAACAGAAAAATAAATTAAAATATTTAAACGATTGTAAATATCGAAACAAAAAGTAAACTAAATCACTCCTTAGATAGTCAGTCTATCTTTCCCCAAATTCCCCTCAAATTCAATTCTATCATTTCGAAGATTATCCTGGACAAATAGAAAAACAAAATAAAATATTTCAACGAATCCTTATAACATATCGAAGCAAACCTAAATCACTTTTTAGATAGTCAGTCTATCTTTTCGAAAATTCCCGTCAAAATCAATTTAGTCGTTTCGAAGATTATCTGGGACAAACAGAAAAACAAAATAAAATATTTCAACGAATCCATAATAAATTTCGAAACAAAAAAGTAGCCTAAATCACTCCATAGATACACAGCCTACCTTTCCGCAAATTCCCGTCAAAATCAATTTCTTCATTTCGAAGATTATCCTGGACAAACAGACAGATAAAATATTTCAATGAATCCTTAATAAGTTTCGATACAAAAAGTAGCTTAAATCACTCCTTAGATACTCAGCCTACTTTTCCGCAAATTCCCGTCAAAATCAATTCTTTCATTTCGAAGATTATCCTGGACAAACAAACAAATAAAATATTTCAACGAATCCTTAATAAGTTTCGATATAAAAAGTAGCTTAAATCACTTCTTAGATACTCAGCCTACTTTTCCGCAAATTCCCGTCAAAATCAATTTCTTCATTTCGAAGATTATCCTGGACAAACAGACAAATAAAATATTTCCACGAATCCTTAATAAGTTTCGATACAAAAAGTAGCTTAAATCACTCCTTAGATACTCAGTCTACTTTTCCGCAAATTCCCTTCAAAATCAATTCTTTCATTTCGAAGATTATCCTGGACAAACAGACAAATAAAATATTTCAACGAATCCTTATTAAGTTTCGAAACAAAAAGAAGCCTAAATAACTCCTTAGATACTCAGTCTACCTTTCCGCTAATTTCAGTCAAAATCAATTCGTTCATTTTCAAGATCATCCACAACAATTTCGAAGTTTTATAACATGCAAATAAACATAGTATTTCAATACTATGCATAAAAGCACTTTAATTTTTTTTTAAAGAAAGTCATAAAATAATAATTTTGTAAATTATTTTTCATATAAAATTTTGAACAATAATGGTCTGCAACACCCATTAAGCACTCAATCTTAGCAAAACCACAAATTCCCATTTTGTTTGTTGTTGTTGTATACTTCCGTTCCCGCCTTTAGTCAAATAATTTGGCTGGGATCTTTCATTTTGGTGAGTTTTAGTTTCAGTTGCATTTTATTTCTTGCTTATAATTTGTTTTTTTTTTTTTTTTTTTTTTTCATTCAATGTTAAATCTATAGCTAGTTTTACTCTTAAAACAGCGAAAACTAAATCCCAGAGTCCTTAATTTCGTGTTTTTAATTTAAGAAGATTTAAAATGCGTTGGTTAACTGTTTTTTATTTAGCTGCATCAATTTCTGGCCTCGTTTTTGTTCTTAATACAATATTTTTTTTTTCTAAAAACAAAACTATTAAAAATATTAAGGGAGAAGTTTTTTTCAAAAACAATAATGTTACTATGTAAATTAAGTATAATAATATCTACAATTTTATTTTAATATAATTTTGAACAATTGCAGTTGTGTAGAAGGTTGTAGCAATTGTTCCAATGATTATCGTGGATCTTATGGAAAATGCAAAGCCGATCCTGACGTACTAAATGAATCTTCTGAATTTTTAAAATATTCCGAAGCGAATTGTTCAAATTGTAAAAATGGTTGGTGTTCATCGAAGAATACATGTGAATGCAATCAAGGCTTTAAAATGTCAAAGAATGGACTGTGTGAACTTGTCATTGAAAACGAATGTAAACATGGATATTCGAAAATAAACATTAGCAACAATTGTATGCCAATATGTGAAAAGGGTTGTCTTAATGGAAAATGTTTGGCTCCAAATGAATGCTCCTGCAATAAAGGATTTCAAAATTCTTCATCAAATATTTGTGAACCAATTTTTGAAGGGGGTTGTGAAAATGGCATATGCATTGCACCTGGAAAGTGTAATTGCAACGAGGGCTATTGGATGTTTGATAAAAAAACACAAAAATGTGAACCAATTTGTCAGCATGGATGTTTGAATGGCAAATGCGAAGCACCTGGGAAATGCACTTGCAATGATGGTTATTCGATTTCGCCTGGAAGCAATAATTACTGTCAACCAATTTGTGATAGTGGTTGTCCAAATGGCACATGCACTAATCCTGGAAAGTGTGCTTGTAATATTGGATATTGGAAGAAATCAGAAAATCAGGAATGCCAACCTGTATGTGAAAAAGGCTGTAGTAATGAAGGTACTTGCATTGCCACTAATATCTGTAATTGTAAATCCGGTTACAATAGTACTGATTTAGGGGCATGTCAACCGATTTGTAGAAATGGCTGTCGAAATGGAATTTGTATAGGAGTTGATACGTGCAAATGTAATGATGGTTTCTCTTTTTCACTAGGTCAATGCTTACTAGATTCTGCAGTTTAATAAAAAAAAAAAGAAATAATATTTGTGTTTTTTTTTTTTTTTTTGGAATTTATGTAAATTTATTATATATGGTGTTTATTCGACATTTTGGATTATAAAACAAAATATATAATATATATATGTAATAAAGTCCCAAAAAATACCTTAACCTTAAAAAGTATTAATAATTATAGAAGAAATAATTTTTACTTGAAGCCTAGTATACAGTTCCTCCTCGAAAAAAAATACATTAGTTCTTCTTTTCGGAGTAATTTTATCGGAAAACAAATTTTTTGACGTTTAACAATTTACTATCGAACTGTCAGCCAAACCTGAGGGCAAAACCAATATTTTTGTGTGCAAACAAAATTCTAGATTTTGATCAAAATTAACTCAACGATGATGAAAAAGTTCGAAAAAGTGAATTTTGACATACCGACTGTCAATTTGTGCGTCCGTGAATCTTGAGCTAGAACCTAAATGGGTGAACCGATTTCCTTAAAATTTTGTATTAAGAAATTTTTATGTTATTTTTTAGGGGAGATATTTGAATTATAGTTTTGCGTCCTTAAAAGATTTTTTCTTTTTCAAATTTTCTCGAAAACAGATACAACGTTTTTGATTAAACTACGAAGCTATATAATAACCAAAGATATCATAAAAAATCAGTTTTTCTTTGCCAAAAAAATCACATAACATTGACGTTTTTTTGAGAAAATTGTCTAATTTTTTGTTTATTCACGTACCTACCTGTATATCTTTTGATTGAATACACCAATTTTCTTATAACTTTGCAATTCGGTGTTCCTTAATAATCCAAAAAATATTGCATTTAAAAATTTAAAAATATGAAAAAAAAAAAAATAAAAAAAAAACAATTTTATTATCATTTAACATATTTTTTTCGTTAGCATTCGTGCCGATTTGGTTGTGCATATTTTTTACTCTCGTGGATAGATGACTCTAGTTAGTGTCTTACATATATGGTAAGGTAGTGTAATCTGTATTGTAAAAAAATACAAATAAATTAAAAATAAACAAACCCAAGGAAAAAAGAGATAAGTATATAACGCTTCGTTGTCCCTCTGATCCGTATTATCAGACATTAGTTTGTTTAAAAAAAAAATAAAATTAAAAAAAAATATTTATCAAACCATCCCACAACATTATACAAAAATGAATCTGTAACGACTATAATGAATTTTATGTTACAGAGCAAACAATTTCAAGAATAAGTATAGGTATAGAAAGAATAAGAAAAAAAAACTCATTGCTGATAAGAAGAATTTCTTCATTTTTGCTGCTACTACTGCTATTTTTTTAAATGAGCCGTACCCATATAGCCGTTGAGAGAAAACTTGGGCACAGGACAGAAAATCAGAAATCTATTTATACATTTACACAAAGCAAAGGAACATAAAAACGGTGCTTAATGATTAAATAAAATTTGAATTTTGTATGGCAGAACCGAAATAAAGGTATTTTGACAAAACCCACAATTTTTTTTTAGAATTTTTAACGTTAAACAAGTATAAAAATGATACAAAATATCATTTCACTCTCCCCGGATGTGGAATAATGACGTGATATCATTCTATTTTTGAGAAAGATTCATTGCTGCGGCTTAACCGCCAATTTAGCATTACCAACTTCAAAATTTTAAATATTCTAATAATTGTATTAATTGTATGTCTTGAATTTGTCGTTAATTTATCGAGCTTGTTTATTTGAAAATAATAGATAATTTAATACTAACTTGAAAGTCTAAGAAAAGAAATGTTTTTCATGGGTAACTGCCCTTTGCGAGGAATTGAAAAATCCTCCAAGAGCATCTCTTTTCATGAAAAAGTGTTTCTCACCTTAACTGTTCAGATTTTTGCTAATATAATAACAGAAAAAAGAAATGTGTAAATAACTGTCGAAAATTTGACGTAAAATTGTCATGAAAGAAAGAAAATTATAGTAATGCTTGTTTTTTACGAACATTATTAAAACATTTCTTTTTACCTCAAAAAGAAGACAAATTAACTTAAAACATAAAAAGAATGTTTAAGTTACTGTCGTAAATTTGTTGTAAAATGGTCGTGAAAAAAAAATTTGCCACCCAACATAAAAGGGTAAAATTGAACTCAAATTATACAAATTAAAGTCTAAATAAATACGACTGCAAATTTGTCGTAAAATGGTCGTGAAAAAAAAATTGTCGCAATTTTTTTGTAATAACCACCTAGCAAAAAAGGCTAAAATGAACTAAAAACATAAAAAAGAGTGTTTTAATTACTGTCGTAAATTTGTCGTAAAATGGTCGTGAAAGAAAAAAAATGTCACCCAACAAATAAAGTCCCCATAAGTACTGCTGTAAATTTGTCGTAAAATGATCGTGAAAGAAAAAAAAAATTGTCACACTTGCTTCTTTTTTTTAATAACCACCCAGCAAAAATGGGTAAAATCAACACAAAACAATAAAAGGAATGTATCTATAAATAACTGTTGTAAATTTGTCGTGAACGAGAAAAAATTTTCACGCTTGATTTTTTTTTATTAACCAGCAAAACCCAGCAGAAACTGGTAAAATCAATACGAAAAATTAAAAGTAGTTAATGTCTAATTAACTGTTGTAAATTTTTCGTAAAATTGTTTTGAAAAAAAAAAAAAAAAACAAGCATGAAAATTTTTTTATTTCATAACTTATTTACGACCAATTCACGACACTTAATCAAATTATTAGAACCTTAAAATTTTATAGTGGTAATGCTAATTTGACGGACATTACTGCAGCGGGCAAAATGAAGCATGAAGCTCGTTATTTCAAAAAAAAAAAACGTATTCACTAGCTGTGAAAACTAAATTAAGTCTCCAATCGAGCAAATATTATTGCTGAAAAAATCATTATCAACACAGTTTATTTTTTATATGCAGACAAAATGACTTGTTTCACTGGTTCACGACTATTTTAATTCTTTTTTAACTAGATTTCAAAATAGATGCAGGGAAATAACTTCACGGGAAATAACTTCACATGGGAAAAAACTTCACCACTAGTGGGAAAAAATTTCACTTTTTTCAAGTGAAGTTATTTCTCTCGTTCAGTGGGAAATAATTTAACCTAAAAACTGGTAAGTTATTTCTCACCAAATTTCCCAGTATTTTTTGATAAAAACTTAACCGGCGTATAAACACTGAGGTATGTATGTGCCCTGCTTGGGCACATTATAGGATGCAGTGTAGGTGCGAGGCTGGGTGTATGCATAAATTTCTTTAAATCTAGATTCTTTAAATGCAAAAGAGACTTTGCATACATCCAGCCTGTCACCTACCCCAAATCCTATAATGTGCCAAAGCAGGGAGGTTGTAGAGGGGCAGCATGCCTCCCCCCCCCATACATACCTCACTTGCACAAGCTGTTTGACAAAAAAATAAATAAGTTCCCTCTTCATATTTTTGATTGTGTACTAAGTTCCCATAAGAAAGTGGAATTCGTAACCACCTAGCATGCGGGAACTAAGGCCACTTTACATAAGTGGTTTTCGTTTCCACTGAGTGGAAACAAAGTCCCTCAATGGACTTGGTACCCATGGACCTAGTTCCCTGCACCTTCAAAATATCCAAAGCAATTTTTTTAAAGGTTTTCGTATTTTTTCTTTAAACATCTCGAAACAATCAGCTATTTTTCTAATATGATTAATAAAATTAGCTTTCAAAATTTTACACATCAACGAAGATTCTAACTCAATTTCTTTGAATTTTAATGTACTTTTTATCATCCAACGCTGGATGGCGTTAGTAAGGTATAGTGTGTACGTTCATCCTAAAATCTATTGGTCTTCAAAATTTTATAATTTTTCTCCTTGACATTGACATTATATGTACTTTGAGAATACTGATAATATTTGAGTAATTCACAGAAAATTCAATTTCGGACCTCTTTCGCCACTTTCGTACTTTTCACCCCACAAAATCGATCTTTCACAAAACAAAATTTTTATTATTGTTTATAAATTAAAAAAAAAAAAAATATTTATGTAGCTTGAATTTATAACAAAATATCAACCTTCTATATGAATACGGCATAGAGCTAGCTACAAACCAACATTTGGTGGAAAGAATTTCAAGCTTATCTTCCATTTCCTTCCAAACTTTATTTAATTTCTAATGCTTTTAATTTATAAATTGTGAACTCAAGCTCAAACCTGACTTATCTTAATTTTGTACGTTGCATTTTGTTGCTGAAAAGTGTTTATTTTAAAACAATAAACTATACTTTCCGTTATAATTTTGAAATTGCGATAAGTGTTTAAGTGCAGCTAGTTGCTGATAGAGGGTGTTTAAAATCTTTCAATAAAACAATGCGCCCACTGATAGAGGCGTTTATATTTGTCTGAAAGTAATTTTAATAGCAATACTTTATCAACATTAAAAGTACAAAATATTAGTCATAATTTGTAAGTGGAGAATTCTTATCAATCACAGTCTCGGTCATGTAGGGAGTTAGAACGGAAGAACCTATATAACATTTATGACGAGAATGACATGACACCAATGCAGTGTTGTCAAAAAAACTATTTTTTACCTTTTCTACGTTAAAGTAGGTAAAAAACGCGTAAATAAGTGTAAAAAACGTAAAAATCCCGTAAAACATATAAAAAAAAAACTCATAAAAAAGGTAAAGAAAAATTAAAAAAGTAAATAACTGAGAAAAAAGAGAAAAAATGAGAGACATCTGTCAAAATTAAAATAAATAAAGAAAATTTGGCCGACGTTCAAAAATATCGAAAGAACAAATAAATAATTGAAGCATTTTATATTGAAAAATAAAAACCCAATAGTTTTTTTTTATCAAATTGTGAATTTGAAGCTATATGATTAGAATAAATTTGTCAACTAAAACTTTTTGAAGTTTTAGGGTCGAGAATTCAAAGGTGAAAAACTACTACCTTTTGACTAAAAAAAATGATTGGGGAGTGTCAAAAGAATATAAATCAAAAGGATGTGTTAGTGAAAATTCAATTCGCTTCTTGAAATTCTAAAATCAAAAATTGACAACAAAAATGTCAGAATTTAGGTTGAAGGCTCAAATATGAAAAAAACTACCTTTAGACTAAAAAAAAATTGGGGAGTGTCCAACAAATTCAAACCAAAGGGATGTGTTAGTGAAACATCAATTCGCTTCTCGGAATTAAAGGTTTATTTTTTTGTGTATGTACAAATTTCAATTTTATAGCCTTAGGTACAAAAAATTTAATTGAGTGCAAAAGAATAATTGTATATATTCTCCCAATCCATTTGCTTCGTATTGCAGGTCTGGCTAAATATAATAATTATTGTTATGATAAAATATGAGTCAAATCTGGAGACATTTATTTTTATAAATAATTGATTCATGGTACAGATATTTAAATAATAATGACAAATGTCGGGGTAGTAATCACATTTTATCAAAAGGTTTTCTTTTTTTAATCAATTTTGTATTTTTAATTTAGTATAGTTTTTCAATCGAGTCAAGAAGGTTTCAAACATGCTTCGGTTAGTTATATTATTTTGCTGTATAGTTTTGACAATTCTTGGTGAATCTTTAGCTTCTATTACGATATTAGATTGTAAAATTGTAGACACAACTTGTAATTGTCCAAAAGGCAATGTTCTATTACAATACAATGATGTGAATTAGTAAGTTTAAGATATTTAAAAAAAATGTAAATAATGTTAAATATTTTTTTTTTTTGTGTTCTTAATAAACTTTCAGCTGTATAGAGCGTTGCGATAAATGTCCCAATGGTTATTGTGGACCTTTTAGAATATGTCAGTGTTTTCCTGGTTATGGATTTTTCGGATTTTTATGGAATTGTAAACCAATTTGTGAAAATTGTAAAAATGGTTGGTGTTCATCGCAGAGTACATGTGAATGCAATCAAGGCTTTAAGATGTCAAAGAATGGAGAATGTGAACTTGTTATTGAAGACGGCTGTAAATATGGATATTCGAAAACAAACATTAGCAACAATTGTATGCCAATATGTGAAAAGGGTTGTCTTAATGGAAAATGTTTGGCTCCAAATGAATGCTCCTGCGATAAAGGATTTCAAATTTCTTCAGCAAATATTTGCGAACCAATTTGTGAAGGGGGTTGTGAAAATGGCATATGCATTGCACCTGGAAAGTGTAATTGCAACGAGGGCTATTGGATGTTTGATAAAAAAACACAAAAATGTGAACCAGTTTGTGAGCATGGATGTTTGAATGGCAAATGCGAGGCACCTGGGAAATGCACTTGTGACATCGGTTATTCAATTTCCAAGGAAACCAAGAATTGTGAACCGGTTTGTGAAAAAGGTTGTAAGCTAGGTACTTGCATTAGGCCCAATATTTGTATAATCGTCCATCGGGATACAAAAGTGCTGACTTTGGAGAAGAATGTAATCCAATAAAAAAAAAAATGGCTGCACAAAAGGGGAATGAGTTGGAATTATTGTTTGCAAATTTAACAAAGGTTTCAATTTTGCATTGGGCTTGTTTTTATTCGATTATTTTTTTTTTTAATTGTAATTTATCATATAGAATTTGGATGTTTAAAATAAATGTGTATGTATACCTTCAAGCAATATTATCCTATATACTAATATATTTTCAATAGAGCTCTCGATTTTAAGGGTTTGAAAAAGCGGAATCGCCAAATGCAAAGTCTAAATCGCCAAAAAATTGTCAAATTTCAATATCTTCCACCCAATAAATCACCAAATTTAAAAATGAAATAAAATTTCACAATTTTTAGTTTCTACATAAAAAAAACGTTTAAAAAAAAAAACAAAAGAAAACAATTCAAAAACTTTAAAATTACAGAAAACAATACGCTTTGTTTACCCAGTCTTCCTCAATAAATTCAATGTATGTATCAATTGTTGTCCATTTGATCTTTTTCATATAAAAAATTAAATCGCCAAAAACTTAAAATATCGCCTTTTTGGTGGTACATCGCCAAATCGATTTTCCTGTGCCAAATGAAATTTCAATTCCTGTTTGGCGATAAATCGCACAATCTGACAACCCTGTATGGTGTGACAAAAGAAGAAAAGAAATTTTTCCAAAAACATTGTTTCTATTTTTTAACGTATTTTTAACCACAAAACATCATAAGTACGATTTAGAAGGAATTATACACTTGTATTACCTAAATACATGTGTAAATATAAATATACATGTTTATACACAAATAATTTTATTACACGTGTAACTTGGATATACGTGTACACTTGTAATAGAGGACTCTAATTTTAACTTACCTATCATTTTTATTTTACCTATCATTATTATTTAAGAATCTAACATTCAATTTCAAGTGTTTATTTAACTTTGTTTATTTTATGCTAATTTATTTATTTATTTGATTATTTATTTAGAAATTTATAAAAAAAACAACAAGAAATCAATATTGCACTAAAATATTTTTATTATCATTAAAACAATAAATAAGAAAGTTGTTTCAATTAAAAATAAATTGCACGACTGGGTCACAAGATAGGTTAGGTTAGGTTAGGTTAGGAGGGGCGTGCCCAGCCCTGAGGCTGTGCGTACACGGGGGCCTGTTGGTCCATTGTGATCCCCTATAACAGAGATAAACACTAAACTAATGGTTCACATAGACTGGGTCATTTACGAACCAGCCCGTACTATCAATATATTTCCTCATGTTTGCCATTGAGACCTGCGCTAGATCGTCCAGTTCTCCAACAAATCTGCTCCCAAGGTAACGGAGGCGATTTGTTTGGAGGTTGGGGCAGTCACAGAGCAGGTGCTTAATGGTTTCTATTTCCTCAACATCCTGACAGCTCCTACAGAAATCGGGTGCGTATACACCAAATCTAGTGGCCATTGTGCCAATGGCACAGTGTCCCGTTAGTACACCTATCAGGGTTCTAATATTCTTTTTACTCAGCGATAGAATATACTGAGTTTCTTTTTCGTTGATTAGAGGCCATAAACTTCTAGAGATGTCACAATCGTTCCTGGATATCCAGGAGTTGTTGATTTTCTCTTTCGTTATTAGGTCTATCTTCCTTTTGATCACGCCAATCGGAACATCCGGTCTCGTGTCTGATTGGCTACGACTGTCTCTATTTGACATTGACCCTTCCCTTGCCAGTGCATCTGCTTTGTCGTTCCCTTCTATATTGCTATGTCCAGGGACCCAGCAGAGTTTGACTTGGTTGGAGTAACAAATATTGTTCAGTGTATTTCGACATTTTGCAACTGCCTTGGATCTTATAGTCTCACTGGCTATCGCTTTGATAGCAGCTTGGCTGTCCACGAAGAATGTGATCTCTGAAGAGCTCAGTTTCTTCCTGTGAACTATTTCGGCTGCCTTTTCAATAGCATAAATCTCAGCCTGAAAGACACTACATTCATCTGGTAGTTTATATGATTCTCTAATATTAAGAGCTTCACTAAACACTCCAGCTCCTGTTCCTTCTTCCATTTTTGACCCATCAGTGTAGAGAGGTATACCCTGTTCACCGAGTAGTGAGTTGGGTTCCCAACCATGCCTTTCGGGTATTAAAGTGGAGAAGTTTTTCCTAAAATCTATAACGGGTGGTACGTAGTCAGTAGTCACATCAAGATCGTCATATCTTTTCAAGATAGACCCATGACCATAAGTGCTGTGCTTCCAAGAGTCCATTTCTTTAAGTCGAAATGCACTTTTGGCTGCTGTCCCCTTAATGTATTCGTCCAGGACTGGAAGGTTGAGAATGATCTCCAGTCCTGCTTGTGGTGTAGACTTCCGTGCCCCTGTTATTCCTATACAGGCTAATCTCTGTACCTTGTTAAGGTTATTGAGATAGCTAATCTTTTCTACGGCCTTCCACCATACAATCGAACCATAGGTGAGGATGGGTCGAACGATCGCCGTGTACATCCAATGGATGACTTGCGGTCGCATTCCCCACCGTGTACCGAATGTTTTTTTGCATGTATAGAAAGCACAAATTGCCTTCTTCATTCTTTCCTCTGTATTCCGTTTCCAGGTTAGCTTCGAATCAAGGATTACGCCAAGATATTTAGCTTCCTTGGAAAGTTTCAGAGGAATTCCGTTAAGTTTGGGAGGAGTGAAGTCCTCTAATTTCCTTTTCTTCGTGAACAGAACTAGCTCGGTCTTTGCAGGGTTAACCCCGAGACCGTGTTGTGCTGCCCAAAAGGATAGTTCCTTAAGCGCAGATTCCATAATATCTTTGATGGTGGTAAGATATTTACCTGATATCAAGATTACTATGTCGTCTGCATAGGCCACAGTTTTAATGCCCTTATTCCTAAATTTTGTAAGAATTTTGTTAACAACGAGGACCCAGAGCAGAGGTGAGATTACTCCTCCCTGTGGTGTGCCTCTTGCAACTGTTTTCTCGACAATAGTGTTCCCAAGTTGCGAGTTTAAGATTCTACCATTGAGCATGGAATAAATCCAGTCCACGATGGCAGATTCAACTCCAACCTCTTCCAGAGCAGATTTAATGGACTCCGTTTTAACGTTATTAAACGCCCCTTCGATGTCCAAAAATGCTGCCAGGGTGTATTCTTTGTGCTCGAGACTTTTCTCAATTTGTGAAACAACCTCGTGCAACGCGGTCTCCACTGACTTACCTTTAAGGTAAGCGTGTTGGGAGTTGCACAAGTTGTTTGGATTGAGGAGGTCCCTTACATGCAGATCAATGATCCTCTCCAGTGTCTTGAGGAGGAACGAAGAGAGACTAATCGGTCTGTAGTCTTTTGCAGTCGAGTGTGTCGGTTTGCCGGCTTTCGGAATAAAGACTACTCTGACTTTTCTCCAGCTGATAGGGACGTATCTTAGTTTAATACAACTTTTGAAGATAACCCTAAGCCATGGGGTGATTATCTGTAGAGCATGTTGAAGAAATGCCGGAATAATCTCGTCTGGTCCAGCTGATTTAAAGGGTTTGAACGAGTTTATTGCCCACATAATCTTCTGATCTGTGATAACCTGTTCCAAGTCTGGTACTGGTTGATCAGCGTATAGAGAGTCTGGTTGTGTATGCCCTGAGTCATCAGGACTTATACATCCAGGGAAATGTGTTTCCATGAAGAGTTCAAGTGTTTCTTGGCTCGAGTTCGACCACGATCCATCGGGATGTTTAATGTATCCCGGAGTCGTGGGGTTGGATGCGAGGATCCTTCGAAGTCTAGCCGCTTCACTTGTGTTCTCAATGGATTCACAATGCCTAGCCCATGAATCTCTCTTGGCCTTTCTTAATTCTTTGGTATATGAATTAAGTTCGGCTCTATATAGATTCCAGTCTATTTCTAATTTGCTCAGTCTGGCTTTATTGAAGAGTTTTCTGACCCCTGTTCTTCGTTTCTTAAGCTCACTGCTCCACCATGGTGGGTTAGTGGGTTTAATATTACGAGATATAGGGCAGTGTTTTTCAAAGGCCGTTTTCATTTTACTAGTAAGGATGTGGACAGCTGTGTCAATGGTTGAAGTTGTCGAGATCGAGTCCTCCTTTGGTGGATCGATACATTCGTTCAACCATTTTGTATATTCTGTCCACTTTGTTCTAGTTGGGTTTCTAAAAATTTTCTCCTCATTTGTGTTTCTGTCTAAAGTAAAGAGTATCCTAAAGTGATCCGAAAAGGATTCCTGAGGTGAGACTCTCCAATTTCCTACAGAGATTTTATCAGTATTACTCGTAAGAGTGAGATCTAGAATTTCTTCCCTATTCTTATTGCGAAATGTTGGATGATCGCCCTCATTACGTAAAATAAGGTTAGAACAGAGAATGTATTCAAAAAGTAACTCACCCCTTTTATTGATGTCCTTACTCCCCCATTGAGTGTGATGGGCGTTGGCGTCACATCCCATCACAAAAGGTGTCCGTCGTGTCGTGGTGTAATCCACAAGGTCGCGGACTATCTTTGCTGGAGGGTTTTCTTCATCGTACGGCATGTACGTTGATGCCAAGACGAAGTTTCCTTCCTTGGATTCAACGCTGATTGCCACATTATCCTCGTTGCTGTACCTAGATAAAAAGAAAGCATTAATTGACTTTTTCACTAGAATACAACTTCTTATAATACCATCTGACGTGGAGCAGAAAAGGTTGTAGTTCTTTGACCTCAATCCCCGGACCTGACTCTTTCGGAGCCATGGTTCTTGGACTAAGGCCACATCCACGTTTTCTTGAGACATGTAGAGCATTAGGTCGTGCGTTGCTGCTTTGGCGTGATGCAAATTAATTTGCACCACCAGCAGCTTTTGACTCCCCTTTGCCCCCATGCCTCCTAACCCTTACGGTACCAAGACCGTACCTCAACACGTCTTTTTTGCTTTTTAGAAGAAGGTCAGATTTCTTGTCAATAATGAACAAGAGGTCCTTTCCTTCCCCACTAGGACTCTTCCTAGAAGACTGGAGCTTCCAGTCTAGCACGGAGAGCTCTTTGTTCTGGTTAGCCAGCAGTTTAATTATGGATGTGTCCTCATGCGTAGCAGGAGGAGGAATCCATATATTAATTTGCTGGCGAAGGGGTAGTTCCGTGACGGGAAGAATCTCTAGAGAAGCTCCCTCCCACAGTTCACCAATGTTGGTGATGATGTGAGTGAGGAACTCCAGAGATTTCCGGTCCCCACAGCAAACCACTTTCACACCTTTTCGCCATCCAGCTCCATCGAAAGTATAGTCATCAAAACTATCGTTTTCAGATGTAGCCATCATGGCTTTGAGGATTTCGTTCTCAACAAGTAGCCAGTTATTTGCCGTGATTTTCCCATCCGGGTTGTCTCGACTAATGATAGCTATCTGCAGATCAATCGGGGTGGTGTCAAAACTGTTGGTCTTGCGTTTTTTAGCACCTTCAGTCTTGGCTGCCTCCTCCGATCTAGCTCTTTTGGACGTACTTGGCTTCGTCCCATAAGAGTTGCCGACTTGTGCTGCCTCGTTCCCTTTCGGGTTCGATTTAGTTTTTGTCTGCTGCCTCTTATTAGGCGTCGCCTGTGTCGTTTTCGAGCCGGGACGAGCAGCAGAGTTGATTACAGCCTGTTCTTGGTTTATCTTTTTAGGGATAGAACCAGGTGTGGATGCAATTGCTCTGTCGCTGTCCGGCTTTTTGGTGATCGATTGTTGTGAAGGGACAATGGATTCAGGGGCAGCTGCTGCCGACTGACGCTCAAAGTTCCTCACCAACTTCTTATGTTTTTTCAAGAGAGCCTTGTCTCTTGAACTGAGGGTGGTCGGGTCTTTTCCGTTCATAGCACTCACGAATCTTTTAGAGGATCTGTAGTTACTGCGTTTCCTCGAAGCTTTGAGATCTTTGAGGGGTGCAGTAGGCTTCAGCGTGGTCTCTTCGGGATTCGAGCCTTCTAGCAGCTCGTCCTCGGTTTGACTTCCTATAGAGGGAGGTCCGTCCGAGGTCTCCATACCGTCGATAGCCATGCTATCTAGAGCAGGGAGAAGAGCAGCTGTGAGGTCCAGCGCTTTTGTTTGTCTTGTTAAGTTATGTCGTTTTTGTTCGTTTGCGTTAGTGTTTGTCAGTTTTTGTTCGTCGTTTGCGTTAAAGTTTGTCACTGGCGACTTAGACTCTCGCGAGTCCAAGCCCTCGCCGACAGCCGTGACCTCTGTCGACACTTGAGCGTATATCCCCACTCTGATTTGTTCGTTCGTTTGTATATTGTCCATATTTGTCTTAGATGTACATCTCTGTTTTTTGTTGGTTTTGCTTAGTGGTGAGACCCTGCAGCTGGGTTGCTGGAGGATCCCACGTAAGCCCCCTCGCCACCGTCAAGGCGAAAACCGTGAGGGGGTTGGGGGGGGGTCACAAGATACTTGCTCTAATGTTATGCTCTTATGTTACGATCACACTGCATGGTTTTAAAGTCTGGAATAATTTTAATCTATATTTATCTGATTTTAAAAGAATTAAATCAGTTGTGTGAGCCTATATTTTATGTCACCTTCCAAAAACGTATATTTTCCTAATTTAGGGAAAATGAAAAATACCAACGTTTTGCATATTATATGCATGCATGTGAAACTGACAGTTTGAACTGAACTGCATCGTTTATAAAATCAAGATTTTTCAAATAATTGAACGAGTTAGCATCGTTCTATCTAATTTAACATTTTATTTAAGTTTAAATCACCAGATAAATATTTTAACTTTTCAGTATCAAAGGGCACGGTAGTGCCCATCAGCCAAGTTCTGGCACTACACCCTTTTTACAGGAACAAACTCAAGCGAGTTTCGACCCCCCTCTTACTTCAGTACCAATAAAGTCAAGAACTTCAAATTTGGTAGGCTAGCCAAACACAAGCACCACACCAAATTTCAACTCCTTAGCATAAGTGGTTCCCGAGATGTAAGACGTCAAAAATCGCGAAAATCGTTACTGACATGACTGACTCAATCACTCACTGACAGATCACCAAAATTATGGATCACTTCCCGACACCGCAGAATCTTGTTATTTCGCGCAGCGGTAGGCCTTGTGGTGCATCCAAAGGAAAAAATCGAAAATTTGAGGTTTTCCATTCAGGGGGCGTGGTATCCACCTACTTTCTCATAATGGCGATCAATTGAATGGAGCACTTCCAATTGCTATAGAATGATGAAATTTGGTAGACCGGTAGGGCTTAAAGTCCATAGAAAAGACAAAATATAAAATTTGAGGTTTTCCATTCAGGGGGCGTGGTATCCGCCCACTTTCTCAGAATTGTTATCCATTATATGGAGTACTTCCGATTGCTGTAGAATGATGAAATTTGGTAGAGTAGTAGGGCTTGAAGTGCATGAAAAGAAAATAATTTTATATTTTAGATTTTACATTCGAGGGGCGTTGTATCAGCCAAAATTTTCAGAATTGCGATCAATTAAATGGAGCACTTCTGATTGCTCTAGGATAATGAAAATTGGTACAGCGGTAGAACTTGAAGTGCATACAAAAGCAAAAATAAAATATTTGAGGTTTTACATTCAAGGGCCATGGTATCCGTCCACTTTCACATAATTTTTACCAATTATATAAAGCACTTCTGACTGTTGTAGAATGGTATAAGTTGGTATCTTACGAGGCTCTGACCTGGCAACAAATAAAAATCTTTGCAAAAAGGAGTAAGATCACAACAAAAACATAAATGTTAAAAAATTGCCAAGTTCTTCTTTATAAAAATGTACATATATAAAAAAAAGGAACCTTCATATAGCCCAGCACACATAAACACATACACATGTAAAATGCAGCACCGTCGATTTAACTCAATTGAGTTTCGATTTGACATTAATAGTTTTGAAGAATAAATATTTGACTGTTAACAGTCGAATTGTTTTGGAATTGGACATCGAGGACAGCTCATTCATGGATGCCGGCAAATACAATAAAATATAATGTGAAGTTGGCGCCGATTCGTAAGAAGGAAGTTTGGGCCACAGCAGTGCGGCCAAATCATTGGCCGCGTTCAGGTTTCACTAGGATAGCCTATCTATCCCAGAATTTTTGGGATAGCTTGAGATTAATCAGCTGCTTTGACATTAGCTGTGATTTTACAAGGGATTACAACAACACAAAGCTTTCCAGATCTCTTTGGATACAAACCTGAACTCGGCCATTTGCATGAACTTTCTAATATATTGAAATTTCGAATTGGGTCCATGTTACACTGTTCATATATCTGTTTATAAGATGCAATTTTCAAATAGATTTTATAAGTTTTCAAATGAAAATGCCAATAAGTTATAAAATTTTATATTTCATTTGCCATTTACAAAATATTAATAAAATTTTTCTTTACATGTGAGAAAACAATTAATACAAAGAGATGATTTTCCCAATAACTTTGTGGCTCTATTAAACAGGCATAGAAGACCACAGATGATTAAGTAGTCGTTTACTTTGTGCATCTGGTGGGGGAGTATGTTGAACGCTGTCTAATTACCCGTCATACAATTGGGCCTGAACGCAATCCCTGCGACACATTCAAAGCACTTCCCAAAATATTATACCGCATGTATGAAGGTTAAATGGAGGTTAAACAACAAATAAATACTGGAAATTTATAATTGAAAGTTGATAGATGTGTTTTATTTTAGAGGTGATTTTATAAGCGTTTTTAAAGACTTTTTTTTTAGCGAACGATTAAAGTTGATTTTGGTCATTTAACGGCAAACAGTATGAAACAACTCAGCCGTGAAAAGTAGGGAGATTTAAAAGTGTGCCAACGATTATCCATCGAATTGCATTTCCAGATTTTTTAAATCAATACGTTCAAATTTTCGTGGGGCTAACTTCGTGTCCCAAAATTTTGAATAATTAATTAAAAATAGAAAGAAACTAAAATTCAAAAAATTAACGGCATGAAAAATCATTATAAAAAATGTACAAACGATTACATTGTGTCAAAAAAATTTACAAAATTTTTTTGAAAAAAAATTTTGTGTCAAAAATTTTTGGGACATGTAAATACTAAAAAAAAAAAAGACAAACGTGTACAAACGATTATCCATCGAATTGCATTTCCAGATTTTTTAAATTAATACGTTCAAATTTTCGTGGGGCTAACTACATGCCATTTTATTTAAATTGCTTATAAAAAAAAAACGGTACGTGTACAAATTATTTTAAAACTTGTACAAACGTGTACAAACGATGTACAAACGATTGCAATTACCAGCTTTGCTCAACTCGAAAGTCGGGGGGCCAACTACATGCAAGCGTCAAGTGAACCCCCAAATTTTAGTCAGTAATCATTAAATACAAAATTTCTCTCATAACTTGGTGTTGTTTCAATATTACTCTTCTTAAAATATTTGATATTAAATCTTCATAAAGATCGAACTTGGCATACTTTTAGATCTCACTACTTTTCACCATATTCTTAAAAATCTTCAACTGAACATGCCTTTATATTTGACAGTTCATGCAAACAATTAAGCAAACATACCATATAGTTCTGTTTCTTTACTTCCCAAAACTGACACTTTTTACTCATTGTAGCCCAAAGTTCTGTCAAAGTCCATATAGAAAATATAAAATTGGACTATAGAATTGATCACAACTGATAGTTTTGGGAAGTAAAGAAACAGACCTACCATTTTCACATTTTTAATTGTCAGAGTGACATTTGATCACAACAAAAACATAAAATGTTAAAAAAACAGCCAAGTTCTTCTATATAAAAAGTAGTGAAATCTAA
This sequence comes from Epistrophe grossulariae, assembly GCA_929447395.1. Lineage (NCBI taxonomy): Eukaryota > Metazoa > Arthropoda > Insecta > Diptera > Syrphidae > Epistrophe > Epistrophe grossulariae. The sequence continues at coordinate 14,360,550 of OV839567.1, read as the reverse complement.
AAGTATGCCAATTTCTTACTTTATGAAGGTTTAATAACAAAAATTTTCTAAGAAGAGTAATATTGAAACAACACCAAGTTATGAGAGAAATTTTTTCATTTAATGATTACTGACTAAAATTTGGGGGTTCACTTGGCAAGTTTTCTTTTTATTACGCACAATTCAAAACATTTTGAAAACTTGACAATGTGAACCCCCAAATTTTAGTCAGTAATCATTAAATAAAAAATTCTTTCATAACTTGGTGTTGTTTCAAATTACTATTCTTAAAATATTTCACATACTTTTGCATATATACTATATAGTTCTTCACCAGTGTATAGTAGGTACACAGACCCGAAATAAAGAACTCTACTATATATTATAGTACGCGGTTGGTAACATTATACACTATCTATATCGGAAGCAAAAATTGTTAAAAAAAAATAACAACAACACGTAGAATATAATGCCAAAGTTTTTTTTTTAAAGCCACAAATTCATTATGGTTTTTCGACGAAAAAATAAAATACCTATGGTTTGTTGGTAGGTACCTATATTTATATTCATAGTACAGTAAAACCCGCTTAAGAGAAAATGTAAAATTTCACAGTCATTCTTTCACTTAAACGGGTTTTTCACTTAAACCAACCCCGCTTAAATGAAAAAAATTTCACTTAGTGGCCAGTTATAGCTTTCATTGAAAACAATCATTGAAAATTTTAATATTCAATTTTGAGTCAAAAGGAAAATCAGTTTTTATTTATATGGCAAAATTAAGGTTATGACTCATTTATTATATTTAGCCAAACAAAATTTTCATTTTGGTCCACGATTCCGCATAAAATAACTTTTAGTTTTTCAATGATTGAACTACCTTACCTTTGATCATTGAAATCTTAGAAATCGTTTTATTTGAAAGGTAGGGCCAAAATGAAATATTTTTTTGACTAGAAATGAAAATCGAGTCATCAGCTTTTTACTGGCATCAAAATAATCACTGATTTAACTTTTTAAGTGCCTCAAAATTAACAATTAAAATTTTCAATGATGATTTTCACTGAAAGCTATAGCTGGCCCCTTAAGCGGAGTCCGGATAAGTGAAAAAAAATTAAAAGCGTACAGCAATTTTTTTTGTTTTGTTCTATATTAAATTTTTTTTTCACTTAAGAGTTTTTTTCAATGAAAAATATTAAATTTAACTGAAATATGTTTCAGGTTTTTCACTTGAGCGAGTTTCGCTTAACCGGATTGTTATAAAGGTAATTGGTCGACAAATACTCGGGGATGAAAAAAGTGTTTCAGATGAGCGGGTTTTCCTCTCAAGCGGGTTTTACTGTATCTATTTATTCATATATACATAATATATTCACAATAAAAATAAGGAATTAAAAATTTCACAAATGTAAGGAGAAAATAAATAACAATTTATAGATAAGGAAAAAATAGAAAAAAAAATTAATTTTTTTAATTACAAGCACCAAGGTCAATTAAGTTTATCGTTGCCGTTGTATGTATATATTGAAATGCCCGTACTATTATTTTTTATCTTTACAAGAACCCAATAATACCTATATTAACACGCATATAAATTATATTAATTGTTTTGTTTTTATGTATGATTTTAGAATGATGTTGAATAAATATAATTATGAAAGTGTATTTGAGTCTTATAGTGCCTGTTTTTGCTTCCACAGGCACTTTCTTTTTACTGAAAGTGTGTCTACACATAAAGAAAAAACTCTTTCAGTTCAATCCGTATCTCACGCTCTTAAAATTCATCTTGCATCCGAGAATATTACTTGAAATATGAAGTATCGGTGGATTTTTCGCTTTTGCGCACATAAAATCTACCTGTCTCACTGGATGCGCCTTTAAGTTTTTAATTAATCTAATTTCACCTCTGGAACAAATTAATGCAGATTAAAACCTCGTTTTTTTTTTTGCTTACAGGAAACCAATAGAGTGCAAGTAAAAAATGTGTTAATATGAAGATATTTCCGCAACTAAGCGTCATACCAGGTAAGTCGTAGAGTTTGTAAACATTTAATAGAAAAATAACAGATCTTTTAATTGATGTAAAAGTTTTGAAAAATTTTGATTTTCGAAATGATGACCAATTACCGAAAGTATAGTCATACGAAGATTAATTTACATTTTAGATATTTTTTTCGAATATCCCACAAATGGGTTGGTAACAATCTCTACGACCTTAAAAAAAACTTTTTATATAATTATATACCTATAAATATAAATATTATTATTATTGAGTTTCACTAGACTTCTCAACCTCTATGAGGTTGGAAATTACCTATTTCAGGCTTTACCATGGGATTAGGCTGGGGTCATCAAAAACGATATATTTTAAAGTTTTCGTGGATAAGGCAGGTCGTGTTCAAAAAGATGTGTTTTTTCGTTTTCGTACACGAAATCTTTTGTAAAATTTTTGCATTTCTTGAATGAATAACAAACTAAAAAAGAAAGAACTCATTTTACCAATTATTTCTGCAGATTAACCCAAAACTTCCTTGATGTTCAACATGAATTTCCAACCATTTTGTAGTATATCATAGAGAACTGTATATGTACAAGAAGTATATTATATGTAAGTATTTGGCAAACGGCCATGTAATACCTATCCCAGGTGCGTTGTATTGTAGGATTGCAGCAAAACCCGGAAATTGTTTAATTCAATTTCCACAAGTTAGCTCTGAACTAATGGATTGTGTCTGTCAGAGTTTGAGATTTGGATCAAACTTGGTATTTCGATGATATGGATTAAAATAAATAGATAAATTGGGTGGTGCCATAGCTCGTGTAGAACCAGGGCCTAGTGACTTATAACTCTCAAAAATTTCTGCGTGTGTGTTAACGGCAGGAATGCAGGGGACCTACAATTTCCTTCCGAATCCGAGCTTAGCGATATAATATCAGTCTTTTTTCTTAACTTTACGAAAACGTGATATCATATCAAAATATAACCGTATATTCTCAGAAAACCTCTCAAGAAAAGACCCAAAGAATCTCCATTAATTCATATGCATTCACAAAGATAGTCTTCTTTTGACTCACTCATTTCAGTATCAAATCAAATCCAATGATATATTCGTAGGTATATTCCATTGCATTAATCATAATATAAACTCACAATCAAATAAGGAATATAAAATTTGCAAAAGTGCAAGACAAAACAAATTTCAATTTCGATAAGAAAAAATAAAAAAAAAAAAAAATTATTAATGATAAATAAAAGAAACCGATAGACTAGCCAAGGCCTTGATGCGGTTTATCGTCGTTGTGTTGATTGTATTAAATTCTTATCTCTGCGCCATGCCACCATAAACAATAAGAAAGTGCATTTGAATCTTAGAATACTAATTCGAATCGGAGCCTGGCGCCTGAATTCTTTAAGGCATATTATTGTTTCTTTTTTTTTACATTTAATCATCTGTACAACTAAGAATTTCTCTATATTATTGATGCCTTATAATATTTTATATAATCTATTTGTGTCAACTCATGATGAAAGACTAATGGCGTAATATTATTACACACACGCAAAAAAAAAATTATAAAAAGAACGTTATATGCAAAAAAAAAAAATCTAGAACGGATATTCTCTTGAGCAGAATTTGCAAAAAAAATAATAGAAAAAAAAATAAAACAGAATTCATAGGCAATTATTTCCACAACAGCTGAAGATGTGTGTAGTTTTATCGCGACAAACCACACAGAAATATGAGTTTAACGAAGGTTGCGCCACTTCATTTCTTCAGTTATAATTGAAACCTAGTATAATGAAAACGCAAAGAGGATTTAGAAAATTCTTCTACTGGCTGCTGTTGCTGATTTTGATTTCAGTTGTAGCAGGAGATTCGGAAATAAAAAGTTGTTTTAAAGATGGGAGAAAAATTAAAAAAGTGATAACCAAATTAAATGAAAAAGGACAACGAGTTAGGGCGGTAAGAAAATGCCATCAAGAATGAATAAAAAGAATTCTGAAAATCTCTTCTTAGGTCGTTACGTTGCCATCGAGGAAAGTGTGCTGTCCTGGTCATATTTCGAAGGCATGTGTGCCTTATTGTGACCGCGGATGTGTTAATGCTAAGTGTACAGCTCCAAATACGTGCACTTGTAATAAAGGTTATCAAAAGTTTAATTCATTTCGGTAATAAAAAAAATTCTTCCTGATCTATTTTTGAATCAATTTAAAATTAATAATTAAATATAGTTGCGTTCCAGCTTGTACGGCATGTGATTATGGATATTGTTCTGCTCCAGAAGTGTGCAACTGTTTTTCAAATGCTGAAAGTGATGGTAAAGGAGGTTGTAGACCTAAATGTATACAAAAGTGCAAAAATGGATATTGTGCTAAACCTAATCAATGCGCTTGTAACGATGGCTATGAAATGGATCAGACTACCAAAGAATGCAGACCAGTTTGTCGGGAGACTTGCAAGAATGGGTACTGTTCGGCTCCTGGGAAATGCAGTTGTCTAGAAGGATATGTTGAAAATAGTGTTGGACACTGTGTTCCAAATTGCCCAGGGGGGTGCGGAAATGGACTTTGTATAGCTCCACGAAGCTGTGAATGCGAATTTGGGTACGAAGTGGGAAATGGTGGAAGGTGTGAACCAATTTGTAAAAAAGGCTGTACGAACGGGTTTTGTTCTCGACCTGAAGTTTGCGAATGCAACAAAGGATATATCATGGATATCATAAAAGGTTTATGTGTTCCAGTATGCAAAAACGGTTGTCCCAATGGGTTTTGTTCTCAACCCGAAGCCTGCACATGCAATAAAGGATATACCATGGATTCAGGTACGAAATCCTGTAAACCGGTTTGTAAAACTGGTTGTCCCAATGGATTTTGTTCTCGCCCTGAAGTCTGCTCATGCAATAAAGGATACATCATGAGTTCAAGTACGGGATCCTGCGAACCAGTTTGCAAAAATGGTTGTCCGAATGGATTTTGTTCAGACCCTGAAGTATGCACATGCAATAAAGGATACATAATGAGTTCAAGTACGGGATCCTGCGAACCAGTTTGCAAAAATGGTTGTCTAAATGGATTTTGTTCTGACCCTGAAGTATGCACATGCCATAAGGGATACATACTGAGTTCAAGTACGGGATCCTGCAAACCAGTTTGCAAAAATGGTTGTCCGAATGGATTTTGTTCAGACCCTGAAGTATGCACATGCAATAAAGGATACATAATGAGTTCAAGTACGGGATCCTGCGAACCAGTTTGCAAAAATGGTTGTCTAAATGGATTTTGTTCTGACCCTGAAGTATGCACATGCCATAAGGGATACATACTGAGTTCAAGTACGGGATCCTGCGAACCAGTTTGCAAAAATGGTTGTCCTAATGGATTTTGTTCTGACCCCGGAGTATGCACATGCAATAAAGGATACATCATGAGTTCAAGTACGGGATCCTGCGAACCAGTTTGCAAAAATGGTTGTCCGAATGGATTTTGTTCTGACCCCGGAGTATGCACATGCAATAAAGGATACATCATGAATTCAAGTACGGGATCCTGCGAACCAGTTTGCAAAAATGGTTGTCCGAATGGATTTTGTTCTGACCCCGGAGTATGCACATGCAATAAAGGATACATCATGAATTCAAGTACGGGATCCTGCGAACCAGTTTGCAAAAATGGTTGTCCTAATGGATTTTGTTCTGACCCCGGAGTATGCACATGCAATAAAGGATACATCATGAGTTCAAGTACGGGGTCCTGCGAACCAGTTTGCAAAAATGGTTGTCCGAATGGATTTTGTTCTGACCCCGGAGTATGCACATGCAATAAAGGATACATCATGAATTCAAGTACGGGATCCTGCGAACCAGTTTGCAAAAATGGTTGTCCTAATGGATTTTGTTCTGACCCCGGAGTATGCACATGCAATAAAGGATACATCATGAGTTCAAGTACGGGGTTCTGCGAACCAGTTTGCAAAAATGGTTGTCCGAATGGATTTTGTTCTGACCCCGAAGTATGCACATGCAATAAAGGATACCTCATGGATTCAAGTACGGAATCCTGCGAACCAGTTTGCAAAAATGGTTGTCCGAATGGATTTTGTTCAGACCCTGAAGTATGCACATGCAATAAAGGATACATCATGAATTCAAGTACGGGATCCTGCGAACCAATTTGTGAAAATGGTTGCCCGAATGGATTTTGTTCAGACCCTGAAGTATGCACATGCAATAAAGGATACATCATGAATTCAAGTACGGGATCCTGCGAACCAGTTTGCAAAAATGGTTGTCCTAATGGATTTTGTTCTGACCCCGAAGTATGCACATGCAATAAGGGATACATCATGAATTCAAGTACGGGATCCTGCGAACCAGTTTGCAAAAATGGTTGTCCTAATGGATTTTGTTCTGACCCCGGAGTATGCACATGCAATAAAGGATACATCATGGATTCAAGTACGGGATCCTGCGAACCAGTTTGTGAAAGTGGTTGTCCGAACGGATTTTGTTCTCAACCTGAAGTTTGCACATGCAATAAAAGATACATCATGGATTCAAGTACGGGATCCTGCGAACCAGTTTGTGAAAATGGTTGTCCCAATGGATTTTGTTCTCAACCTGAAATCTGCACATGCAATTTAGGATACATCATGAATTCAAATACATTATCCTGCGAACCAGTTTGTGAAAGTGGTTGTCCGAACGGATTTTGTTCTCAACCTGAAGTCTGCATATGCAATAAAGGATACATCATGGTTTCAAGTGCGGAATCCTGTGAACCGGTTTGTGAAAATGGTTGTCTGAACGGATTTTGTTCTCTACCTGAAGTCTGCACATGCAATAAAGGATACATCATGAATTCAAGTACGGGATTCTGCGAACCAGTTTGCAAAAATGGTTGTCCTAATGGATTTTGTTCTGACCCCGAAGTCTGCACATGCAATAAAGGATACATCATGGATTCAAGTACCGGATCCTGTGAACCAATTTGTGAAAATGGTTGCCCGAATGGATTTTGTTCTCAACCTGAAGTCTGCACATGCAATTTAGGATACATCATGAATTCAAATACATTATCCTGCGAACCAGTTTGTGAAAGTGGTTGTCCGAACGGATTTTGTTTTCAACCTGAAGTCTGCATATGCAATAAAGGATACATCATGGATTCAAGTGCGGAATCCTGTGAACCGGTTTGTGAAAATGGTTGTCTAAACGGATTTTGTTCTCTACCTGAAGTCTGCACTTGCAATAAAGGATACATCATGAATTCAAGTACGGGATCCTGCGAACCAGTTTGCAAAAATGGTTGTCCTAATGGATTTTGTTCTGACCCCGAAGTCTGCACATGCAATAAAGGATACATCATGGTTTCAAGTACGGGATCCTGCGAACCAATTTGTGAAAATGGTTGCCCGAATGGATTTTGTTCTCAACCTGAAGTCTGCACATGCAATAAAGGATACATCATGAATTCAAGTACGGGATTCTGCGAACCAGTTTGTGAAAATGGTTGTCCGAACGGATTTTGTTCTGAACCTGAAATCTGCACATGCAATATAGGATACATCATGAATTCAAATACATTATCCTGCGAACCAGTTTGTGAAAGTGGTTGTCCGAACGGATTTTGTTCTCAACCTGAAGTCTGCACATGCAATAAAGGATACATCATGAATTCAAGTACGGGATTCTGCGAACCAGTTTGTAAAAATGGTTGTCCGAACGGATTTTGTTCTCAACCTGAAGTCTGCATATGCAATAAAGGATACATCATGGATTCAAGTGCGGAATCCTGTGAACCAGTTTGTGAAAATGGTTGTCCGAACGGATTTTGTTCTGAACCTGAAATCTGCACATGCAATATAGGATACATCATGAATTCAAATACATTATCCTGCGAACCAGTTTGTGAAAGTGGTTGTCCGAACGGATTTTGTTCTCAACCTGAAGTCTGCATATGCAATAAAGGATACATCATGGATTCAAGTGCGGAATCCTGTGAACCGGTTTGTGAAAATGGTTGTCTGAACGGATTTTGTTCTCTACCTGAAGTCTGCACATGCAATAAAGGATACATCATGAATTCAAGTACGGGATTCTGCGAACCAGTTTGCAAAAATGGTTGTCCTAATGGATTTTGTTCTGACCCCGAAGTCTGCACATGCAATAAAGGATACATCATGGATTCAAGTACCGGATCCTGTGAACCAATTTGTGAAAATGGTTGCCCGAATGGATTTTGTTCTCAACCTGAAGTCTGCACATGCAATTTAGGATACATCATGAATTCAAATACATTATCCTGCGAACCAGTTTGTGAAAGTGGTTGTCCGAACGGATTTTGTTTTCAACCTGAAGTCTGCATATGCAATAAAGGATACATCATGGATTCAAGTGCGGAATCCTGTGAACCGGTTTGTGAAAATGGTTGTCTAAACGGATTTTGTTCTCTACCTGAAGTCTGCACTTGCAATAAAGGATACATCATGAATTCAAGTACGGGATCCTGCGAACCAGTTTGCAAAAATGGTTGTCCTAATGGATTTTGTTCTGACCCCGAAGTCTGCACATGCAATAAAGGATACATCATGGATTCAAGTACGGGATCCTGCGAACCAATTTGTGAAAATGGTTGCCCGAATGGATTTTGTTCTCAACCTGAAGTCTGCACATGCAATAAAGGATACATCATGAATTCAAGTACGGGATTCTGCGAACCAGTTTGTGAAAATGGTTGTCCGAACGGATTTTGTTCTGAACCTGAAATCTGCACATGCAATATAGGATACATCATGAATTCAAATACATTATCCTGCGAACCAGTTTGTGAAAGTGGTTGTCCGAACGGATTTTGTTCTCAACCTGAAGTCTGCATATGCAATAAAGGATACATCATGGTTTCAAGTGCGGAATCCTGTGAACCGGTTTGTGAAAATGGTTGTCTGAACGGATTTTGTTCTCTACCTGAAGTCTGCACATGCAATAAAGGATACATCATGAATTCAAGTACGGGATCCTGCGAACCAGTTTGCAAAAATGGTTGTCCTAATGGATTTTGTTCTGACCCTGAAGTCTGCACATGCAATAAAGGATACATCATGGATTCAAGTACCGGATCCTGTGAACCAATTTGTGAAAATGGTTGCCCGAATGGATTTTGTTCTCAACCTGAAGTCTGCACATGCAATAAAAGATACATCATGAATTCAAGTACGGGATTCTGCGAACCAGTTTGTGAAAATGGTTGTCCGAATGGATTTTGTTCTCAACCTGAAGTCTGCACTTGCAATAAAGGATACATCATGAATTCAAGTACGGGATCCTGCGAACCAGTTTGCAAAAATGGTTGTCCTAATGGATTTTGTTCTGACCCCGAAGTCTGCACATGCAATAAAGGATACATCATGGATTCAAGTATTGGATCCTGTGAACCAATTTGTGAAAATGGTTGCCCGAATGGATTTTGTTCTCAACCTGAAATCTGTACATGCAATTTAGGATACATCATGAATTCAAATACATTATCCTGCGAACCAGTTTGTGAAAGTGGTTGTCCGAACGGATTTTGTTCTCAACCTGAAGTCTGCATATGCAATAAAGGATACATCATGGATTCAAGTGCGGAATCCTGTGAACCGGTTTGTGAAAATGGTTGTCTGAACGGATTTTGTTCTCTACCTGAAGTCTGCACATGCAATAAAGGATACATCATGAATTCAAGTACGGGATCCTGCGAACCAGTTTGCAAAAATGGTTGTCCTAATGGATTTTGTTCTGACCCCGAAGTCTGCACATGCAATAAAGGATACATCATGGATTCAAGTACGGGATCCTGCGAACCAATTTGTGAAAGTGGTTGTCCGAACGGATTTTGTTCTCAACCTGAAGTCTGCACATGCAATAAAGGATACATCATGGATTCAAGTGCGGAATCCTGTGAACCGGTTTGTGAAAATGGTTGTCTGAACGGATTTTGTTCTCTACCTGAAGTCTGCACATGCAATGAAGGATACACAATAGATAACAAAACGGGATCATGTGAACCGGGTTGCAAAAATGGTTGTCCCAATGGATTTTGTTCTCACCCTGAAGTCTGCACATGCAATAAGGGATACACCATGAACTATACGACTAGGTTCTGTCAGCCTGTCTGTGAAAATAATTGTACTAATGGATTTTGTTTATATCCTGACCAATGTATGTGCAACGACGGGCACAGTTTAGATTTTGTAAGTAAATCCTGCAAACCAGTGTGCAAAAATAAGTGTGTTAACGGATTTTGTTCACAACCCAATGTTTGTGCTTGTCACGATGGCTATGTAAAAGATATCCATAATGGTTCCTGTAGAAAGGATTTTCAGAAATCTTCCAAAAAATTTAGTTGTAGCCAAGGATATTACTTGAATAAAACTTTATGCCAACCACTATGTGACCCACCTTGCTTAAACGCCGATTGTGTTCTACCAAACACATGCAAATGTTGGAAGAATTTTAAAAAGAGCTATTTAAATAACGAATGCCTTTTAAGTCATCGAATTCCAAAAATGTTAGAGTTTAGCAATGAGCTTTTATGTACACCGGAGAACTGCAAAAATGGTACATGTATTCAAGACACAATTTGTTCGTGTCCAGAAAAATTTACACTTGAACACAGTTTGTGTATACCAAATAATTCCTGTGATCATGGATTCACCGGTTTCGCTGGAAACTGTTATCCCATTTGTGATGATAATTGTCCCAATGGAACATGCATTGCGCCTAACAAATGTACATGTTTAGATGGATATTACTTAGGTCTAAGTTCTGAGTCTTCGAACTCAATATGTAGACCACTATGCCAACAACCATCAAGAGAATCAACAGATATCGGTTGCATAAATGGAGATTGCATCGCACCAAATCAATGTCGATGCTATGAAGGCGCCGAGAAAAATCCCAAAAATCCCTTCCAATGCGATTTAAAGAACTTTGCGAAACGCTTAGAGTCATCAGTTCATTGGCAAGCAGCTTTGTTTGCAATTACCTTATTGTTCATATCAGTGATCATGGTGTCAATGATTATTATGAGGCAGCGGTCTTATAATGTTGAGAAAAAGGGTAAGTGTTTGTTTCCAATGAATTTTTAATATCAAATGTCGAATTTCAACTTTTTTCTTTCAGAACAACGTCTGGGAAACTATCGTTATTCAACACCTCCCGAAGAATCTGTTGAATCAAGTGTTTGAACTAAAAACAGAAACATGACATCTCAAGGAAGGAATCGACTTAATGCGATCTTCTATATCTTCATTCTAATTATATTGGTGCTAGTCTTTCAGAGTCTTCTCAAAAACTTCCTAGCTATTTAAGTTTTATATAGAAAATGTGATTTACTATACTAAATTTAATATTTTAATAAATTGTTCTTTATCAGTAAGGTGTTTCAACATATTATTATTAAAAGTATTTTATTAATTAATATTCTTTAATAAAAATTAATCTATAAATGAAGTTTTAAGTTATTCTGCATGTCTACAAGATCCCTTGGAAAATCTGAAGTTTCTGCGGTCAATAATCGATTTGTTATCAATCTTTCCGATTGTTGACTCCTCATACTTACCGTTGACTAGCCTCTATTTTATTCTTATACAAGAAAAGAGAAAAATATCCTTATCGCTAGTTCCATAGCAATTGAAGATGTTTTTTTTTTTTTATAAGCACATTACCATCTCTTTAAATAAATGGACAGATAATGACAAACCAAAAACAAAAATAAAGAACAAACACGATGTGAGGTAAGGTTCATTGAAACCACACAGCCTTTAATTCAGATGATCACATTTATTGATCAAGCTTTAATTTCGCTGATTCAGTGTTATTTCAACTTACCTAATAGCTAGTTCAGTTAAATTAATGACTAAAAATGACACCACGAGGGTTTACAGTAATTTCGATCATTTTGGCACAAATTTGTCTTTGCTATTGCTGTACAGAAATGGTTCCGTAAGTTTTGTGATAACTTTTCTGAAAAAAAGAAACATTCTCAAACAATTATTATTACTACTATTTTCTAGTCAAATGAGATACCGATATAATTTGGTAACCATGAGAAAATACAGTCTCCATCCGATAAGGAATCCCTTGAAGGTAAAAGCTGTTAGAGAAGTAAGTCCCTCTATATATACCGAAAATTCACCGACCTAACAAAAACTTTGCTATAGACATTTCAGGAAATGGAACTTGTTTGTTGTGCAGGCTATGCCAAGACTAATAAAACAGAGTAGGTTATTTATATTAAAAGAAAATTTATATTTCCAATTAAAAAAAAATAAATTTTACAGTGAATGTGTACCACAGTGTGAAGATTGTGGCGCTGGCAAATGTCTTCATCCAGGAGTCTGCCTTTGTGACAAGGGCTACACAAATAGCCAGAACCACACTCGTTGTGTTCCCGAGTGTACAGAATCTTGTGTAAATGGAGCTTGTACAGGTCCAGATGTTTGTACATGTAATTCAGGATACAGCTTTCGAAATGGCAGTAGTTCAGTTTGTGAGTCTGTTTGTACGAATGAGTGTGGCCCGAACAGCCATTGTGTTGCACCAAACACGTGTGCTTGTAATTTAGGTTGGATACGTAGTACGAACACATCTACCTGTGAACCGATTTGTGAAGAACCATGTCAAAATGGTGTTTGTACTGGTCCCGATGAATGTACATGTTCGCAAGGATATATTCTTCGTATGGAAAGTGTTTCACAATGTGTTCCAACATGTTCGAGTGGTTGTTTAAATGGATTTTGTCGAGCTCCAGAGGTTTGTGTTTGTAATTTAGGCTACACCAATCTAGCGCATAGTGCCTCGCAGAGTTGTGCTCCGGTTTGTACGGATACTTGTGTGAATGCCTTTTGCACAGCTCCAAATCAGTGTACATGTTTCGATGGGTTTGGTTTTAAAAATGGCAGTCAATCGATGTGTGAACCAACATGTCCCAAGGGTTGTGAGAATGGATTTTGTCAAGAGCCTGGACAATGTGAATGCCATAGCGGCTACATTAAGACAGATCTGCACAAATGCACCCCTCAGTGTCGGAACGAATGTGAAAATGGAACATGTATATCACCAAATACCTGTGCCTGCAACAAAGGATACACCTTTAAGAATGGAAGTTCGACAGTCTGTGAGCCGATTTGTCAAAATGGATGTTCGAATGGATTCTGTTCAAGTCCTGGTATTTGTACCTGTAACAAGGGCTATCAACAACTCCTGCCACACCATTGCTTTCCCGAGTGCAGTAAGCCTTGCCACAAAGGTATATGTACAGCCCCGGACACTTGTCGCTGTTTTAGAGGCTATAAACCAAGTGAAACAGAAAGCAACCACTGTGATCCAATTTGTGACTTTGATTGTGGCTTCGGCGAATGCATCGCCCATAACCTCTGCAAGTGTCAGCCAGGCTATCGGATGCGATACCTCACTGGGAAATGTGAGCCTATTTGTAATTTGAAGTGTGTGAATGGCGTCTGTGATGCAAATTCTATTTGTCGATGCTTTGAAGGCTACCAGCACCGTTTGAGTTCTACGAATATCTGTGATCCAGTGTGTCAACCGGGCTGCATTAATGGAAACTGCGTTGAATCGAATATGTGTGAGTGCTTGCCAGGCTATGAAGATACTAAGATCCCAAATATTTGTACCCCGAAGTGTCGACCCAGCTGTGTGAATGCAAAATGTGTTTCGCCTGATAGGTGCGTCTGCAGTGATGGCTACCGGGCCCTTAATAGCTCTATGCCGAATATCTGCAGTCCAATTTGTACAGATATCTGCATTAATGCCGAATGCACTCAACCAAATACATGTACCTGTTTAGAAGGCTACGAATTTCTGGAAGGCAGTCTCAACGAATGTCGCCCGATGTGTGAGCGACTTTGTGAGAATGGCACTTGTGTCCTGCCAAATGTATGTCAATGTGACGAAGGCTTCACCTGGGAATCTATATCAACGATCAACGATGAACCAATGATGAAATGTCAACCGGTTTGTTGGGATAATTGCGGAAATGGAACTTGTATAGCTCCTAATAAATGCGGATGTGCATCTGACTTGTTCTTTGATAAGACTCAAAAGACATGCTTGGCACTTTTAATTAATGATGGGTCATTACAAGTACCCCAAAAGTAAGTTCAATAAATTAATTTAATTGATTATAATATTAAGTTAAAATTATACTTACATATATTAAAAAATGATAAGCATATTGATAAGTTACACGAAGCAGAGTTAATACCGCGTGTTTGACGTAAAAAAGCAATCGTTTATAAATATCAAGCTTATTGTGGGTATCTGAACCCGCAGATAAATTTAAAAGTTCATATACCTAAACATTTGAGAAAATTAATAATTGATTAATAATTCGCCACAGGCCAGCACAGACCACAAGCAAATATTTTATGTTTGTTTTTTTTTTGCGGTTTCATGAAATGATAGCAAAGTCTATCTCTGTCATTGTGGTTTCTTTTTTTTTTTTAAATACCATAATCAACTATCTGTCTCTATGATGACCACACTTATCTGTAAGAAAACTTATTTTTGACCCAGAAATCTGTCTGTGCTCAAAACTTGCGGTCAAAAATTTGTTTGCAAAATTTCAGAGATTAACTATTTAAAGGGTAAGAATGTGATTTGAATAGTTTTGGTAGTTTCCGGGAACGGGTCGTTCTTCTGTATACATATTCCTAAATTCTGTATGAACATTATTCTATTTTCCAGAATAGTCTATTATTCTGAATTCAAAAATTCCCTTAATCCAAATTTCGAAAAAAATTTCCAAAATTTGCCATAAAAATTCCATAAAATGTTTTTTGTTTGTAATGTTCTTTCTTTCTTCATAAAAAAAAAATAATGTATGTCTTTTAATTATTTTTGCATGTACGTAGATAATAAAAACACACCTTGATTAAATACAATACAATTAATTAAATTTTTTTTTCATGAGAATTTAAAAAAATGAGGTTGAAAACAAAAACGGAAAGATAATAAAACAAATCAATATCAAAGCAAATTCATTAAAGTAATCACACAGTTGTCAGACAAAAAATTAAAATAGAATTTTTTTTAATTATAAAGTTGATTTATATTATTCTCTTCATATAGGTCAATTCTAGGTTATATTTATTATTATTTGATTTTTTTTAGAATAGGTGCGGTGGTTTTTGAACGTACTTACGGTCTTCTTCAAAACAATTATTCTGTATGTAGGACATATAATCAAAAAATAAAAATCATTTTTAAACATGCAAAATATATGAGGTGAAGAAAATAATTTGATAATGTATCTATAATAATTCATAATGACCACTTATGTCACCTAAAATTAAAACAAAAATAAAAGAAGCTAGATGACAGTTTAAGTTGCAGTGCGAGTTTAAAATAATTCATAACAATTAGAGTAAATTTAAAAATTTGAAATCATTGATGTTTTCCCCGAAACATGGGTGGGCAGGTGGGTTAATATACAGTCATGACTATTCCCCGTTCCCCTGTTACATTCTCCAACTCCTTTACATGTTATTTATTGACGAAGATTCGTAGTACTAATTTTAACACACAGAAAAAATTATATCAAAATCACAGGAGCAGATTTCGATATTTTCCTTAGCGGTTTTTGTAACAGCTATAATAATATGATAGGTAGATACCGTTTTTTTTCAATCTTACATTTTTACTTGCTCAGAAAGTGGAGATCGGTTGTAAAGACAAAAATAAAGTTGTTAAGACGAAAAACATACTGCAAAAGTTGCATTGGGTCCTAAAATGATTTATAAGATTTTTAATAGATTTTTTTTTATTTTTCAAGAAAAAAGAAAAACAAAAATGGTTGCCATATCCCCCGACTTTACCCTATTTTCAAAAAAAAAAAAAACGATTTTTTTTTAATTCCAAGTTAAAAAGGCTAAAAAATTGCGTATGTGCCATTTTTTTTCTCTTAAAAATGTTTACCAAATTTCAAATATACAAAATTATTTTTTTTTAAACTGATTTTCAAATTTTTTGACAGTATATTCTGAGTTGACAATCACACGGCTTGACAACTGATAGAATTTGATGTCATCTCGTAATCGTAGCTTTAGGAGTTAATTTAAAAAAAAAAACTAATCAGGTTGTTTTAGAAATACATATGTATGTACATATTGAGTTTTTAAAAATAAAAAAATTGAAAAATTTAAGTTTTATAGGTTTACAAGGTTGTACTTTCCTAAAGGTTCTGTAAAGAAAAATTGATCAAAATCAGTCAAATTTTTTTCGAGAAAATCGAAAATTTAACTTGTGCAAATCTTAAATGATTATGTGAAAAAAAAATTGCAATTTAAAAGGAAATGTTTTCGATTTAAAACGTTTCCCTTTGAGATTAAGAGCAATTGATTTTAATATAGTATATTTAAACATACAAATTTCGAATATAATATAAAAAATTTAATGATTTAAAATTAAAAGGATATCATGTAACTTAAAAAAAATTACATTTAATTTGAAAGCGTTCATTTAAATTTTACATTCAAATATAAAAGCCATTAAATTGAAAATTCCAGCAATAAATTTTAAAGTTTTTACTTTTAATTATATTATTGAGTTTATAGTTTCAATTTAAATGCTTTTTGATTCAAAAACTTTGAAAAGAATAACTTATTCCTTGATTTTAAAGTGAACAGTTTGATTTAGAGGAGAAATATTTTAAATCTCTGAACATTGTATATAATATGCTGCTAGGCCACGGGCAAAAATCAAAAACAATAACTTCCAGCTTTAATGATTAGAAATTCTAATCTTCTTGCGGATACAGTTCACACTATATATTCGCCATGAAATCTATGTAAGCTGAACTGAATTTAACAAAAATTCCGTATTGTCCTCACTATAATCAACTGATTGGTCCAAGTTAGATCGCCAAGACAAAATGCCATTTTTTGTGGACATTAAGTGAAATTTTGCCTTTCATCGTATGAAGATATAGACATGTAAAAATGGTTTACTAAAAAATTGTAATATTTTTCAGGAAATTTTTTTTGAGAAATGAAAATTTCGAAATTTGAAAATAACAGTTTTAAATACTTTTTAAATTTAATAGTGAAAATTTTTAAATGAAATCTTAAAAAAGTATAATTTTTAATTTTAAAGTTAGTAATTTAAAACGTGTTTTAAATGCTTTTCCTTTTAAACATTTCAAATTTTACATTGAATGCTTTCAAATGACTTATAAAAATGGCATTTTCAAATAAAAAGTGTCTCTTTTAGTCTTAATACAAACACTTTTAATGTTTTTTTAAAGCGTGAATTATTAAATTCTTAGTATTTACTTTGAATTTAAATACAAACACTTTTAATGTTTTTTTAAAGCGTGAATTATTAAATTCTTAGTATTTACTTTGAATTTAAATACAAACACTTTTAATGTTTTTTTAAAGCGTGAATTATTAAATTCTTACAGCCTTATTTATTAGATTTCACTAATACTCGTTTCAACCTCGGAATAGTTAAAACGAGTCGAAGCACTTACTCCGTCTTTACGCCGCGTCAAACAAATTCTTATTTAATAAGTCGTTTTAGCGACGGAGTAAATTTACTCCGACTTAACTTCGCCTCTAATCCTGAAAAACTTATTTATAAAAAAATAAACGATGATTAGAGGCGGAGTAAGCTAAAACTGGTACATAGTATAGGATTAAAGCCGTAGTAAAGCCGTTTTAGTATCTAAATGACATGACATTTAGTAACTAAAAAGGAGTGTAGAAGAAGTTTTTTTTATCCGTTTGTTACTAATTGTAAGACAAAATGGATAGTTATTTTGCATTTATAAATGATTTAAATTCTTTAAACGCTTTAGTTGCAGTACAAAACTCGTTTAATCCAATATTATAATAACCAGAGAGATTGTTTTTTTTTGATAATACATATATTTGACATAAGGAGGGTGTAGCTAAAACCGTTTGACGTGGCGTTATGACGGAGTAAGTGCTTCGCCTTGGTTTAACTATTCCGAGGTTGAAACGAGTATTAGTGAAATCTAATAAATAAGGCTGATAGTGTTTACTTTGAATTTAAATGTAAATTGCAGCTTAAAATTGAGAAACTTTAAATTTGAACGCTTTCACTTTTAAATTCAAAGTGATTCGCGTTGAAGTTGAAGAAAAATAATTTAATTGTAACTTTATAATTGAATGCGTTTCAATACTGTTGTCTTTCTAACATGTTAACTTTTAATTTAAAAGTGGTTTGTTCAGGACTAAAGTGTTATTTTTCTCGGTATAACATTAAGAGTTAGTCACCCTCTTGCCCTTTCTTGTGAACACCTAAGATCAGGGATACAATTTGTTTTTAGAATAAATACAAAAATACATTTTATTTATAAAGATTTCTAAGTGGTATAAGTTCATTTTCTTTCAGACAAGTTATGAGTCATCGAACAATCACAACAATAATTCTTCTTCTATTTTGTATTGGCTTAATAGCCATGATCTTGGTCTTCAGATGGTTTCTTAAAAGGTATAAGGAAGAAAAAATACCACAAGTCCGATTGATTGAATCTCCTGAAATAGCAACACACGATCTTGACTACGATCAATTACCTTTGGTAGAAACAAGTTGAATCAAAAAAAACAAGGAGGAGCTAGAAAGAATATACATATTATATAGAAAAAACAAAACCAACATGGCATCTCATTTAAACTTAATCTTAATCTTATTATTATTATTATAATATTTTGTATTTCTTTCACATCTTTTTTTATAAATATATATAATATTACTACTTTTACTATTATATTGTTATTTTAATTTTTTTTTTGTGTGTGTGTGTGTGTATACATTTAAACATTAATAACATAAATTTAGCATTTACATGGGATGTTTTACTTCTATTTATTATTTATGTATGTGAGTTTGTGTAAGTGTATGTTTTTTTTTTACAAATAATAACTAATATATCACGGTCTTGAACGGTACTACATATATATATGAATGGTTTGGTGTGTTTTTTGTTGTTGCTTATACCATTCATGGTGGCCTTTCATTGGCCGGATATTTGGGACTAGAGATCATAGCTTTGGTTGTACCGGTCTGTTGTTCTAGAACGGTATAAAAATTCGTAACACTTCCGGAATTCGATTGAATGGAATCTTCTTCGAGAGCAACACTACTATCTGCAGCTGATGGTATTGTCGGAAGAAATCGAACTCCTAGACGTGGTGGTGAAGAATCGTCTTCTTCTTGAACGGCTTCTTGACGAACAAGCCGAGGCTTGGATGTCGTTGATGCTATTTTACTGTTATGAGCTAGAAAAATAAAAACAAGGTATTTAAACTGCTTGAAATGAAAAATGAAAAAAAAAAAAATTCACCAGTAATTGGAGGTAATGGAGTTGTACTCCCCGCACTCGATCTTGACAATCTAAAAGTGGACGTACTTGCTGTTGTTGCAGAAGCTGACGAATCATTTCTCGAACTTGACAAATTTGAGTCTTGAGACGTTTTTCTTGTTATCAACCATGCCGAGTGTCGTCGACGTCCACTTGGTTCCATCATTTTCAATGGAATTGCACATGTATGCGCTGATGGAGGACCATTTCGCCAACTGCTCGATCTTGATGAACAAAAGTTCTCACTCGAAATGGAACTTGCTCTGGTTTGTTTTTTATTTTTTATTTCAGAGAACTGATAGGTATATGGATCAGTATTTGCCGCTCGACGTCTACTCTCTGATCTTCGTTTTTTAGTTTTGGTACAAAGCAATCTCTGCCACGCTCTTGACCAAATACTTGAGCCTTCAGCCTTGACCGGCATTTTATGCCAAGTTGGCATTTCATTGGGCAGCATACGCAAACAACGACATCCCGGTGGATGATGTGCCGTTGATAAGAGTGGTGGAAGTTCCTTTGGAGTTCGATCTGAACGACCAACTGTTCGTGAGACACGAGTCTCTTCGAATGCCTTGCAAAGCATTACGCAGTCTTTTTTAAATTGTTTCGTCATAATTGCATAGAGGAATGGATTACAGCATGAATTCAGTGGTAAAATGAATACAGTAAAAATTTTAGCCTGTTCCAGGGAAATCAACTGAAGGCCAAAAATGGCAGTGATGGAGAAGAAAGCAATCGGTGACCAGCAAAGAAAATCAGTGAAGACTAGCAATGCCATTCGTTTTGCTATTCTCGAGTCGTTAGTATTCCATGCTTGAGACCCACGTATGGCCCAGTACATCTTAAGATAACAACCCATTAGGGTTAGAAATGCACAACCATTGATGAACATAAGTCCAATGACATAACTCAAACTAGCTATGCCAGTTGTTGTTTCGAAGGGCAGACAAACAGCAAATTTCCTATAATCTGACACTCCTATCAATGGTAGAGTGGCCATCACAAGTGAGAATATCCAACCGAAGATCATGATATATGTAGCCTGTTTCAAAGATAGCCTCTTATTTAAGTGAATTGCATGTGTTATAGCGTAATTCCGTTCCAATGTTATCACTGCCAATGTATAAACTGATAATTCCGATGACAAAACAGCTAAAAATCCAGCAACTTGACACACAACACTCATTTGCCATGGAATTGCAAACATTCGAAATTCTCCTAAAGTTGAGGCATCCACAATAGCCAAGATTCCCAGATAAATGCCCATAAAAAAATCCGAAGCAGCTAGATTGCAAACCAAAAATCTCGGAACATCCATTTTAGAACGAGAAAATATCAAGACAAAGACAACAGTTCCATTGCCAAGTAGAGCCAAAAGAAATACAATCCAAACTCCACATCTCAAAGTCCACCAATCAAAGAGATCAGCACACGGGAGAAACGGTCCAGGCATCGGCAAACATTGTACAGACCCCGGAGTTACATCCGAACCAAATGGTCGAATTGGGCCCATATTGTTTTGGTCTTCTTCGAAATATTCCTCAACATAAGCGGGAAGATTGCCGGGATAGTTGAAGTCTTGTCCGAAGTTATTCCACAAGTCAGTCATTTGAGTTCCAAACTTTTTACTCAGATTATCTATAAAAGGTTTTGAAAGTTGAGTTTTGAGATTTATGCGTGTGAAAGAAAATACTTACGCAGCTGTGGCCAAATATCAGTCATACTGCTATTCCACAAACTCATATCGAATTCAGAGTCTGATGGAAAAAGTACAGCTTCTTGCACCAAGGGAGGCTTCCGCGTCGCAGACATAGCAACCAATGGCAAAAATGGGCAACAGTGATAGGCATATGATAGCACCAGCGTTTGAATACGTGGAAATGTTTCTGGGTTTGGGAATTCCTTCAGTTTTGGGTTGTTAAAGGTTTTGAGATGTAACAAACGATGAAGACCGTTAGGTGGCAAATTGGGAAACATATTATTTCCTAAATTAAGGTCTTCCAATTCGACGAATTGCGAGAAAGCATTCTCGTGAATCGAAGTTATTTCGTTACCTTCCAAGTCCCTTAAGAAAATTAATTGTGTAAAGAATCTATAAAGAGTTGTATCCTTATGAGAACTTACAATAACTGAAGCTTTGGTACTCCTAAAAAAGCATCTTGTGGTATTGATTGGATTTTATTGTATGACAGCAAAAGATCATGCAGCTGTTTAAGGCCTTGAAAAGGTCTACCAGTAAGTGACTCAATACGATTGCTCGATAAGTCCCTAGATTCAAAGAAAAATTTCATCAAATTTGGTTCTAAATGATAACAAAATCGTGTATATTTACTTACAACAGTCTTAATTCTCTGCAATTCCCCAATAGAGGAATTCTCTCTAACGTATTTGTTTTGAGTTCCCTATATTATTTATAGGATGAAATTTATACTGTTTCAAAATAAACAAATGAAAAATATAAATCAACAACATACAAACTCTTTAGCCTTGGAATTTGTTTACACAAATTCTCTGGAATCGCAGTTAAGCCAGCTCGATCGAGTTTCAATACCTCCAATGTATAACAACCATCCAAATCGGGAAAATTTTGTAAAGCTCTAACATCCGATAAGATCCTTGAATGGAAATAATTTTGAGCAACTGCTCGAAATTTCTTATTGTTCTCCCAGAAGTTATTTAAAAAAAATAATAAAATGAAAATATGAATATAGAAATGTTTTTTTTTGTTTTTTTTTTTTTTGTTTTTAGAAAATATAATATTGATATTTTTGTATACCTACAGTTTACGCAGGCGTGGCATATAGGTAAAAGCACCACGACGTATTCCCTGCAATGGATTCGCACGAAAATCTATTGTGTGGATATTTTTTGGAAGATCTGTTTCATTGATCCATTTGAGACGATTACTTGAAGCAGAACTGAAATAAAAGAAAAAATAAGTTTGTTTTCAATGCAATAACTAAAAAAAAATAAAAGAAAACTGAAATAGAAATGGGAGTTGTAATCGAAATTTTTAAAATTTCAACTGGACTATTTAAAGAACTAAAAACTCCATAAAGGTATGAACTTACAGAATATGACACAGAATTCTGACGGGGATATAATCTTCTGAGAGCAATGAGACTCCAGTGAAATACAAAAAAATAGCTCGCCTTATTCCCATGTATTCAGTTCCAGATTGTCCCAGTTTTATAGTTAATCTTACTAAAACTCCTGTAATTTGTTTTTAAGTCAATTCTGAACCTGTGTTAATTCGGGGTCAACTCAACGAATTTGGTAAGTTAACTCTGGATTAACAAAATATACATATTATATATTTCTGACAGATCCATGCTACTGACACTATCGAAATAGACAGGGTAACACTGGAAATCCACTTTTCCATATAACCGCATTGTGTCGTCCTCTCTGTTTCGATAATGAAAGCGTATTTCCAAAGTGTCGCCTACCCTTAGCCCCAGTTTTTCAATTCCAGGTCAGTTTCCGAGTTAAACGCAAAATTTATCTTTGAAAAATGTTATTCTAGTCAATTCAGATCCAGAGTTAACTCAACAAATTTAGTGGGTAACTGTGAACTGAATAGATATTTATGACTGATCCATGCTTCTGACATTATCGAAATAGAGAGGGCGACACAATAGGAAAATCAACCGCATAGTATCACCCTCTTTGTTTCGATAATAAAAGTGCATTTCCATAGTGTTGCCCCTACTTTATTTCCATAGTGTCAGAAACACATATCTGTCAGAAATATTTATCCAGTAAATTCAGAATTAACTCTGCAGTCAGTTTCCGAGTTAAGGTTCCCCCACACCAAAGCGAATTCTCGGTGGCGATGACGAAAACAACAATAACAACACGTGGTTGTCAATGAAAACAACACGTTGTTATTATTATTTTCGTCGCCACTGAAAATTCGCGTTGGTGTGGGGGATCCTTTAAATGCGAGTTTACTTTTGAAACATGATTTTCAGTCAATTCATATCCAGATTTAACTCAGCAAATTTGTTGAGTTACTTCTGAATTAATTGGAAAGATATTTCTGACAGAAATGTGCGTCTGATACTATCGCAATAGAAAGGGCGACACTACCTATATAGGGAACTCAATCTTTCCATACTACCGTATAGTGTCGCCCTCTGTGTTTAAATAATGAAATTGCTTTTCCATAGTGTCTTCGCCAGTAGTGTCAGAAGTATTATACTTACCGAGTTAATTCAGAATTAAACCACCAAATTTGTTGATTTTGTAATAGAAATGAAAAACTGATTCTGAGTTAACTTGAATTCAATTTATTTGCAGAATTAACTAATTCTGGTTTAATTCAGAGTTAATTAAGCGTCTGTGCCTTAGAGAGCTGCAGGCTTGTAAAAGAATGCACTCTTTTGTGAGACTTTAAAAATCAATTATTCAATTAAACGAAAAGATTGCATTCATTGACTTCACTTTGAGATTTCCGACTTTATATTATGCAATCGCCATTCACTTGAATCAAAAAGATTGCAATAATTTGTATTCCCCTTCATTTTATTGCAGTCAATTGATTGCAATCTTTTGGGAATCCATGCAATCTTTGCATTCTTTTACATTCTTTTAATTCCTTGCATTTTCATCTCCCTCCATAAACGCTACGTGCTCTGGCCCTATTTTCAGAGAGAAATAGCAATGCAAAAGAATGAAAAGAAAGCAAAGAATGAAAAGAAAGCAAAGAATGCAAACGAATGCCAAGAATGTAAATGACTTCAAAAGAATGAGAAGAATGCAAAAGAATGCACAAAATGCAAACAAATGTAAAAGAATGCAAAGACTGCATATTGTGTTCCCAAAAGATTGCATTCCATCGAATGCGGTAAAATGAATTGGAATACAAATGATTGCAATCTTTTTGATTCAAGTGAATGGTGATAGCATAATTTGAAGTCTGAAGTCTCAAAGTGAAATCATTGAGTGCAATCATATTATTGAAATCATTAACGATTGCATTCAAAAAAGATTGCATTCGTTTACAAGCCTGGAGAGATGCCTGCAATTGGAGATCTTACTGTATTTTTGTTGCGAATAATTTTCACTACAAAATCAATATTAAAATTTTGTATTACTTGTTTTTATTCAATTTAAATTTTTGTTCGACAAAAATAGAAAAAAAAAACTCAAATTAAGTTCAACCCAGATCTTTTTGGAATGCCATCCAATATCCTTCAGGATATTTTCTGAATTTCTATTAACACCAGACATTTACAACGGATGAATGCACAGATATAATATTATATCTATCTATATCCTTTATCCTTGATGATAAGCAATATAGTGCAGAAGAAAATTTACTATGTAGAAATTGAATGCAAAATGACGAAAAAAAAACGCATTTATTTGTGGGTCATGTGGTATGCATTTACATTTACAACATTATTTTAAACGCATGCCATGTGTAGTGTGTGTTTGTGTGTGTGTTTGTCTATCTGTCTGTCCAGCTGAGTATAGTAAGAGAAGTTTTATTTTCAGAAAAAAAGGAAACCATCAGTAAAAAAAAAAAAAAAAAAAAGTCGATGAAAACGCAATTCACAAATAAATGACAACCATCCCAACAACTACAGTTTGTTGCTACTGGGTAATCGGTACTTGCATCTCATACATAATATACCAAGTATCGTGTATAGTAAACACAGTGATCACATCCGGAATACAAGGATATCACAGGATGTGAAGCATTTTCTTGGCAAAACTATTTTGAATGAGCAAAAGCGGAAAGTATTTGCAAGAAATAGCTTATATTATTATATGGTCTCTCTATGCAAACATAGTTCTGGATTTTATAGTGACTTTACTCTCATTTTGAATGTAGTTGTTTTGTTTTTTTTTTTCTAAGGAATTTCGTGGAAAATAAAAAAAAAATGAATTTCCGCATTTTGATTGAGTCAAGTTGAATTCAAAGTACATATATGTATAACGCATCACAATTCCAACAGAATATAACAAAACAGTCATTTCAAGCAGGATAATAATTAAGGATCTTAACCAAAAGATTTTGGTATGCAATATAAAAGCAAGGACATTTCTATTGAGTCATATAGCTTTCTATAGATGTATAGTACTTTGTTTTCTCTTTATTTTTCATTTTGTATCCTTAAACCAAAATTAAAGTTCCTATAAAAATTGAACTAATTTCAGTATTGAATGGATAAAAGGATCAAAGAAAATAAATTGTTTTTCGAGTATTTTTCTTTTATTTTTTATATATTTTTTAAATATACTTACAGTTCTTGGAGAAGAGCCAATTTGTTGAGTCCTTCTGGTAGACTAGTTAATAGATTGTCATCCAATTCTCTGGAAATGAGTGAATGAAAACAAAATGTGACATTAGAATAAATTGAGTTAAAAGGAAAATGATTTTATAGGAACTAGCATAAGACAAATCCATTTATGTATGTATGTATAGGTAACTACATGTATCCATTGAGTTAATATTATGGTCTTTTATTTTATCCAAAAGCATAATCAAGGTTTTATATTTGATTTTTACATAAAATCTTATCTTTATTTTTTAGATCATATCAATTCTGAGTCACCATAAAGATGTTGTTAAAAATATAACTTTTCAATTATGACTTTTAAATTGGCAGGCTAATCATTTTCACATATTTTGAAAGCTATACTTTCGGAGCTTATATGTGGGTTTATTCTATCAAAGCTGACAAAGTGTTGACTTTATTTTGTTGAAAGTTAAACAATAATTGATTTGCAATAGATTTCTTTCGATTTAGCATTAAATTTATGGCAAAGATACCCCGATCGACTTGTTGATTTTTTATTAATTCGCTCCCAATCCTTTTTCCTATACGTTCACCCCTTCCCCAAAAAATTGAGAAACAATCTTGTATTTTGAGACTTATAAAATCTGTATTTCTAGTGTTAAATTAATGTTAATCAAATTTTTCCTTAATGCACACCAGTTCCAGCCTTTTGCCAAAAGGTATTGATTACGTCATAAACAATGAAGGCTGTGAGATTTATTCCCAGCCTTATATAGTAACTGCATATAAAAATGTATTGTATACAGGTGGGGCAAAATTAATCACCCTATCGGAAGACGTCATAAAACGCTATAAAACGGGCAAAAATGTGTATCAACACTGGCCGTAGCCACTTGACGGATATCATCTTTTTCACTTAACAGACAAAATTGTAAAGGCCAAGTATAGTTCCATCACTCAAAATCATTTTTTTTTTATTTAGTAAAAAAGTATGTAATTCAAAAACAAAATGGATAATTAATTTTGCGCCAATTTGAACAATATGTCGAAATTTTGGGTTGAGGTCAGTTTTCCCCAGACTAATATAAAAAATCTGGAACGGTTAAGTCGAAAGGCACATTTTTGATTCCAACATAATTCAGCCTAAATCTCAGAAACGATGGGATCTAGAAAAAAAAATGTATCATGTATGGATGAAACGTAAACAGTCGTTAAACGCAACATTAAGCCTTCGTTTACACTCATAGTCAAGACAAGGATATACAGCACAGTAAAAAGTAAAAAAGGGCAGAACAAGACTTTTTATTAAATGTTTTTTCATAGCAGGTTCCAAAATATGAGAAGAAGATCTTAAAGAACGAAGACCGATGTAAATTCGCCTTATAGATTCTGATATTGCATCACAGGAGTTCAATTTTTTGTTAATCTGAAAACCTAGATACTTAAATTTGTGGACATATTCGATTACCTGTCCATTCAAAACAATTTTTGGGAGATCAACTATATATTAACTTCACTTTTTGAACAAACCATACTTAGTGTTTTCAATGGATTAAGTTGTAGTTTATTTGAGTCAGCCCAGTTTTGGATATTAAGTAGATCTTCATTGATACGAACAACACAATATTCCATCAAACCCAATTCGCGAAAACCATATAGTAAAACATCGTCTGCATACATGTGTATGAACCAACTAATAACCACATCTGGAAGATCGTTTATAAAAAGCGAAAAAAGAAGTGGGCCGAGAACAGATCCTTGTGGAACACCACAGTTGATAATTTACGGACTAGAAATACCTTGATCTGTTTTAATCATTTGAAGCCTGTTAAAAAGATAGCTACGCAGAAGTTTTAGAGCGGTTCTAGAAAAATTAAATTTATTACATAGTTTAGAAATCAAAATTTGATGATCAATACCTACTGTCAAAGGCCTTTGAATAATCTAAAAGGACCATAGTGCCCAACTGATTTCTGTCAAGAGCCGCACGAAAATGTGAAGTGATGAAGCGGTCTCACAACTGTGTTTATTGCGAAAACCAGACTGCCATTTAGATAACTTGTTATTAATTTGAATATAGTAGAGAATTTGATCAGCCATTAGCCGTTCAAAAACTTTACCAACAAAAAGCAGCAAACTAACTGGCCTAAATCAGAAGGTTCTAAAGAATTATTTTTTTTTTGGAATAGGTTTGATTATTGCGTTTTTCCAAGGTTCAGGGAAATAGAATAAATACATGTATATAAAATGTACTTCAAGGGGTGGAGAACAATGGGTTAAATTAAACGTATAAATTTCGGTGAAATATTGTCGGAACCGGTTGCATTAGATTTGATTGATCTTAAAGCATTTAATACATTACTTTTGTCCACACAGTTAAATAAAAAGAAGCCACCATCAATTTCAGGAAGAGTTAAGGGCAAACTTGAATTAAGCAGAGGTGGACCAAAGAAAGACTTCATTTTCTGGGGGCTTAATTGACACATAGACGTATTCCTATTAGCAGTAACACTAATGTCTTTCAAATTTTGCCAAAGCATTTTGGAACTTAGATAAATGTCAAGTTTTTGAAGAAAATATTTTTTTTTACGTGAGCGTATAAAAGAAGTAACTTTATTTCGAGCAAAAATGTATTGATGTCTGTTGTACCCCGATAGATTTCTTTTAGGTATATTAAAAAAAAAAAACGCTCTCTTTCCCTAATTTGTGCTTCAATATCATTTCTGTACCACGGACAAACTTTGCACCTCTTAACCTACTTAGTGACAATCGGAACATAAGCGTCAAAAAGTCTCTCCAGTAAGTTATTAAATAGTAAAACTTTACTGTCTACATCAATTGTATATAATATATCATTCCAGTAGTTAATACCAATATTATTTTGTATATCTGAACAGTTCAGCGAACGAAATGAACGATAACTAAATATTTTTTTAACTTTTAACATCAAACTGAAACGAACAAAAAATTAGATCATGAATAAAGTTAGAGGTCAATCTAATCTAATTTCAATGTGTAAATAATGAAACATGTGCATTGTGCATCGTGCAGGCACCCCTAAAGCAGAATTTGAGCATGTTCCGCCATACTAATTCATAGTAATTTTTGCCTGAATACTCATATCATATCTTATCAAAAATCTTTGTTAGAAAGTTGGTATGCCATCTCACCCACATTTACCCTATTGAGTTTTAATGAAATCTAGAAATGGCACTTTAATACAATACTTTTGTTTTGTATTATGTACTTTCAGCTAAATTGTGTACAGTTAATTTTTTGTCAAAAAAAAACAAACAAAATTCAATACGACAAATGTATCGAATTATTTTTTTTAAATATGACCTAACGCAAATTTTTAAATTTTGCTGCTGATTTTCCTTTCAATCCCAAGCATTTTGTAATTTTCATCAAATTATTCATTAAAAAACGCGGTATGTGCAGTAAAATATTTGGTTTGGCTTCTTAGAAATAATTTTTCTTCCTGAAACAATTCAACAATAACTACTAGTATTCACCTTAACAGAATTGTTTTATTTTAATTTTCTTCATTTTCGTAATTATTACAATTCAACAAAATACTAATAATTGTTCTTTTTTTATTTACCTAATACGCCAATTAAATTTACTAATGAATTTAGGATTAAATAAAATATTAACAAATCCTTTTATCCTCTCAAAATTTTAAAATGAAAACAAAACTTAAATTCAAATTCAAATTCAGCTCCAACGAACGACCAACAATACAATTAAAAACCATTGTATACCTACAGGCGGCCACTCTCACAATAGGTCTGTTCGCATACTTGCCCGAAACTGCCAGATTTTACCAGATTTATTTTTTTTATATGAACTTTGACAGTCTTTCGGGCTAAAAATGGTAGAAATGGGTAGGTTTGGCAAGTAAACGAACAAGGTTAATATTTCCCTTTTATTGTATTTCGTATTTGTTTTAGATGTCAAATCAGTTTGTCAAGGTGAATTCTTGTGTTCGGTTTGTTTTGCGATCGCTCCGTGAAAAAAATTATTTATTTTCTTTTTTTTTGTTCGTTGTTGTATATTTTCGTCAAGTTCGTCGGTTAGTGTTATTGTTAAAATATACATATTTCGGTAAAATTGGAAATTGGTGTTTTGAAAAAATAATAATTCGAAATTTATTCACCATTTCCCTATTCCTAAAAAAAGAGACAAGTGAGAATTTTTGTTTTCGGTTTGTTTAGCGATCGCTCTGTGGAAAAATATTAATTTGGCTTTAAAGTGTCAAATGTGAAAAAAGGAGCATTTTCACCTACCAAGTGTTCTAGTAAGTTCAGCGTTTATTATTTCGTCTCGTTTACTATTGTTTTTTTGACATTGATGTGTTTTTATGTGACGTGTTTTTGAAAGAAAAGAATTTTGACAATTATGTTCGTATTTACAAATGCAAGTAAGTGTAATGAAACAAGATCGCAACTTGAAACAATTTTAACTTTACTTCCCAAACCTACCCCTTTTCACCATTTTTAGCCCAAAAGACTGTCAAAGTTCATAAAAAATTAATCTGGTAGAATCTGGCAAAGTAAGCGAACAGACCTTTTATGTGGTGTTGTAATTCTAAAACTAAATACAGACGATTGTCAGATCTTACAATATTGTCAGATCTGTCAGTGCAAAAACTATTCTAAAAGATGTTTTAATTGAAAACATCTTACAATTGCTGACAATTTCTTTATTGTTCGAAATATCAATGAGTTGGTTAAAGAGAAGTAAAAAAATAGCTGACAATCAAATTGGGAAGAAATCTACCAACCGTGTGAACGGACAATTTTTCATTGTTAGAAAAATGTCAATTGTCAGCTTATTGTAAGCTATTGTCAGACCATTGACAGTTCTGACAATATTGTAAGATCAGACAATCGTCTGTACTTAGCTTAAGTCTATGTGCCTGTTTACATAGGCATTTTACTGAAGGGCGCATTCAGTGAGACATGTAGATTTTATGTGCGTAGAAACGGGAAGGATTTTGGGATGGAATTTACCCTTCTCGTTTCTACGCACACATAAATCTACCTATCTCATTGGTTGCGCCTTTCAGTAAAAGGTCTGTGTAAACAGGCATTATTCGTTTAATTTCCCAAAACTGCCAGATTTTATACCAGTTTTATTTTTTTTTAATTTGAACTTTGACTTGGACTAAAAATGGTAGAAATGGTCAGTTTTGGGAAGAAAACGAACAAAGTTTCTATTTTGGAAAGTTAAATGCACACAGTGTTGACAAATTTCAACTACCAAATGTTGAAATTCACACGACGAAACAACTTGTTGGACATTTTTTGACGTTTTTTTTTTTAAATTTGTTCTAAAATCTCTCGTAAAACTAAATCGCAAGGCCAATTTTTTTTCACATATAGATCTTATACTTCGTGTCCATCTTTTCTTAAACCTGAAAGTGGCTGGAAGTTGAAACTAAGTTTCCTCGTGAGAAAAAGGAATATAATTCTTTGTAATACGTCAGTTCGCTTATGCCGGCTTTTCAGGAGTCGATTTTTTTTTCATGCGGCGAGGCCTTGCAGAGTAAATCGACTCATGAAAATGTAATTTTGAAAAGCCGCAGTTGACTAAAATCGCAAACCCCAAAGAAGGCTCCTAGTCGACTTTTTATTGTGTGACGAGATTTTAGCCTAGTTCCTTTACTTTGAAACTCTGTGCATTTCTGTGAATTTCTACACCAAAGTCTGTCAAAGTTCATATAAAAAAAATAAAATGACGTAGAAATTCACAGAAATGCACAGAGTTTTAAAGTAAAGGAACACACCTTTTATTTATGTATTTTGTTCTCAAGTCTGTCAACAAAATTAATGAACAAAAATAAATATTGTGAAATTTTGAAAATGCATTGGGAAGCATTGATATTTGTGTTACCCACGGGAACCGGAGTGTGTGAATGTGTCGGTATTTATAATTAATTGAATTTTTAATTGGTGCGATTTCAGTCACCTGTGTAAATGATGTGGTTGTGCGGCCAGTGGTCTATTTTACCATTTTACAATTTACAATTTCAAACTAGTACAGATCTTGCATTCAAATATGAGTAATTTCATACGTTATGAATCAGTTATTTTACAAATTTGTTTAATTTTGTAAGAAAATTTTACAGGTGAAAGTTGATCTGTAAAATTTTCTACAATCTTGTATGTTTTTAAATTTATCTGAAGCGTTTTTGAGCACCAGAATAAAAAATAAAAATGCAATTACTTTTACTTAATACAGGATTATTACAAATTTGTAGTTGTAAATTGTAAAGTGGTGAAATAGACCACAGCCGTACGATTCGAAAAAGCAACTGGCCGCACGGCAAAAATCGACTCGTGAAAAGGCGGCATTACTGTACAAAATTGTCATGTTTTGGGAACTTTACAAACAGACTTTGTATGTGAACTTTTTTGTTCATGGAATTGAAACTACAAAAAAATACTTTTGGTGATTTCATTTATAATAAAATTTAAAAAAGATATAACGATGCTAAACCCTAGTGTAAAATTTTTAAAATCCTCTTTTTTTTTAAAGAAATTTATGAAAAAAAGTCTGAAATCGGTTGTTTTTCCGATTACGCTTGTTATAAGATGTTTTATTTATATTAGTTGTGTTTGCATATCAACATAAATGGACCTATGTACATATACCTATCAATAACATTATTGTTTCTTTTTCTTTTCAGAATTTTTTGAAGAAAATCAATCGAATTTGAGATTTTGTATTTGAAAAAAATCCGGGTAAGTTTATTTTTTGATTTTTAATTTTACATAAAATAATCATTGAATTACTTCTATACTCTTTAATAATTTGGAGGTTGAAGTTAACTCAATTTTCGATACTTGAATGTTTTATCAAAAAAAAAAACATTAAACTAATTGAAAATCATTCAAAAACCAAGAAGTATCATTACAACCAAGAATTCTTTCTTTCAAAATCCAACTATTATACCTACCCGTCGATAGAAAATTTAATTGATGACCAATGTGTTCTTGTTCACACTATATAAATTTCATTTAACAAAGCAAAATCCAAACAAAATAAAAGCAAGATCAAATTTCATTAAGATACAAAAATGAAAAAAAAAACAATAACATAAACAGCAAACTAGTCTTTTACATCGATTGCTGACAATATACAGAACATCGTTCTCGAATTAAATTCCAATAAAAGCATAAACATCTTGGCAGTATATCGAATGTCCTTACAACATTTTATTTTTCAAAATTTCTTTCTTTCTTTATATGTCATCCACTACTGGTGCTCTTTTCTGTCGCTGTTTATATCGTTTTCTGTTGTTTATAAATTGTTCACCATAAAGAAAAAAAATTCTTTTTCAACACTGGCTATATCTCTCGTTATCTATTCTGTATTGGGTAAGGATGCACTGTAGTACATGTAGACTAACACCCAAAAAGAATAAATGTTGCAACAGACGCTGCAAAAGCAAAGGAACTTGTATATGGTTGCCAACTCAGCTGTACATATTTTTTTTTTTTTGACAAAATGGTGATTTAATATTTTGTCAGAGCAAGAGAATTTTTTTTTTTAAAAAAGGGAACGAAAATATTTTTAACACATCGCATATTTTTAAAAACATCGAGTGACAATTGTTTAAACAAATTCAATACATTTAGGACAAAAAATAGGTACAGCAAATCAAAGCTGTGGTAATGTTGCAATGGAATGTTAAGAATTTTTGGATACAAAAAAAAATCAGCTTTTCTTTCAAGAAAATTTTACGACAAATTTACGACAATTATTTAGACATTGCTTTTTCTGTTTTGAGAAAATTTCACCACTGACTGTCAAATTAGCACCACCAGGGATTATTTGAAAAATAAAGAAGCGCGACAAATTTTTTTTTCTTTTACGAAAATTTTTTTCAAATTCCTTTTTCTGTTTTTAGTTAATTTTACCTTTTTTTTGGCGTGTAAAGTGTAAAGTTAACATAACCAGAGATTAATTAAAAAAAAAATAAGTGCGACAAGTCTTCTTTTCTTTTACGATAATTTTAAGACAAATTTACAACACTTATTTATCTCTTAATTTTTTGTTTTTAGTTCATTTTACCCATTTTTAAGGGATGTTAATACTAACTTGACTTAAGTTAGGATTGCCAGAGGATATTAAAAAACGAAAGAATAAGCACGACAATTTTTCTCTTGTACAAAAAATTTACGACAGTTCTTTACATATGTATTTATTTTTTTGTAATTGTAACTTGTTTTTAAAGTTAGCAGTACCATGGAGTTTAAAAAATGAACAATTAAATAACAATTTGTTTTATTTCACCAAAAATTTGCAACAAATTCACGACAATTTATCACACCCTCCATTTTTTATTGGAGTTAATTTTTGAGGTGGTAGGTAATTTTAACCTGGCTATCAAGTTAAAAAAAAAAACAAGCGCGATAATTTATTTTCTTTCACGACAAATTTACGACAGTTATTTAAAAATTCCTTTTTCAGTTTTGAGTTTATTTAATCCTTTTGAGGAGTGGAAATTCTAAATTGTTTTTAAAGTTAGCATTACCAGGAGTTTTAAAAGAAATTAAAACAAATGTAACAATTTTTTTTTTCACCACAAAATTACGACAAGTTAACGACAGTTAATCCCATTTTTTATTTGAGTTAAATTTTGGGGTGGTAATGCTAACTTGAATGTCAAAGTATAACATTACCAGGGGTTATTAAAAAAATACAAGCGCGACATTTTTTTCTTTTACGAAAATTATACGACAAATTCACGATTCATTTTACAATTTTTGAGAGAAGTATCAGGTAATGCTAACTTAACTGTCAAGGTAGCATTACCAGGGGTTATTAAGACAAAACAAGCGCGACATTTTTCTATTTTTACGACAAATTTACGACAGTTATTTACGTGTTTTTTTTATATATTAAGTTAATTTTTCCCACAAGTACGACAATTTTTTTTTATTTCACGAAAAATTTACAACAAATTCACGAACATTAATCCATATTAACAATTGGGACCTTAAAATTTTGAAGTGCCAGAATATTTTTGGTGTAGATTTTTATAAACTAAAATATTTGTCTTAATATTTCAACAAAAAAGAAAATTTTCCTCCCTCTACAGAATCCTTTAAAATATATCTAACCATGATCTAAATTAAACTTAGCTACTTTTAAGGAAATGTTTACAAATAAATATCCCCACCTAAATACAACTTTGTGGGAATTTGGTTTGAAGTTTGTCATTTTTTCTTAATCAAATATTATAGGCTATCAATGACTTGTTACTTCATTTACATAAATAAATAATGTACCTTATTTTAAATTTAACAAAATTAAATGTACAGGGCTAATTTCTGTTCAGCTGGCAACATCTAACTGTCCATTAAATTCAATATACATAAACTGTATTGCAGTTTGCCATTTTGCCAACCATCGCACCAGATTATATCATAAGCTATGACAAAGATGCAACGGATGCGATAAAGTCTCGGATAAAATAAGGGATAAGGTAACGTTGTTAAGGCGGGTGGGTGGCTGGTGGGTGGGCAATATAGTGTCAACCTTCACTATTGGTAATTTTAAAGTTTATCATTTTTGTTTAGTTTTCTCTTTCCATTCACTTTTTTTTCGTTTTTTTTTTTTCTTCTCGTTGTTGTTTGTTTTTATTAAATAAAAAATATTTCAAAAATTCTCTGAACTAAATTTGAATATGTATATTTTCCAAGTTTTGGTATCTATTCAAAGTTTTTTTTTTTTTTTTTAAGGGTGAATGAGCGGGTAATGGATAGAAAACTGAATAAAATCAAAACCGACTGTCGATTTTATTGAAGAACTTTTCCAACAAACAGAAAAGATTTATGGTTTATGATGCTGATGGTCTTATATATATAGAATATCATATACAAACGACACAAATAGTTATAAATCTTTTTAATTTTCTTCTGTAATATCGTGTGAGCTATTTTATTGATAAATTTTGTGACATAATAATTTATCTATCTTTATATTTTAATTTAATTTTTTTGAAAAAATACTTACAAAACTTTTAATGCTGTTATATTGGTAAATGCGCCTGGAGATGTTTTCATAATTTGATTTCGTTTCAAAAGCCTGTGCAAATGGATATAAAAGGATTTAAAATTATATGCAAATTAGCCTGCAGTATATAAGGTAATATACCTATACCTAGATAGAAATTTACTTACAAAACAATAAGATTTGGCATCACTGGAAAATCTTCATCGGTTATTATTGTCAGAAGATTACTTCCAAGGTTTCTGCAATAAAACAATTAGAAGGGATTAGAAATTTTGTATAGAATATAGAGAATCTTTGCTTGAGGGGCCATTAAAGGAGGTGGTGAATTTATTATTATTATCTAGGTAGGACATGGATTTTACAATTAAAATACATTTTTTTTTTATTTTTTAATCTTTGGTTATCAATTTGTTGAAAACCAAAAAAATATAATAAACTGAAAATGAAAGAAAAATATATATGTATATCTACAAGTGCAGTATAGCTAAGAATAGTATATAGTTTTACTTGTACAGTTAAGATTTTAAAAGAAAAAGAAATGATGAAATTATAATACATAATTAGATTTTCTATGTGGGTGAATAAATTTCAGGGATGTTTGGTGCTATAAGAAAGCTAAAAGCTTTTAAGCTTAAAGGATTAGGATATTTTAATCTTGTTGAATATTTTACTTTAGATTTTTGTCAAAAATTCTATCAACGATGAAATTAAAAAAAAAAGGTGTATTAACAAGGTCCTCAATAGTCAACTTAAAGTTCAAACTGACAACCTCGGAATGAAAAAATAGAGAGGGTCCAAATACCCCCCAATTGTTAAATCGACCTAGTTTAGACAGAGAGCTATCAACGGATTTATTTACTAGCAGAAATACCTCATTTTAGAAAAAATGAAACTTTGGTTACAGAGAGATTTATATCCCTCAACAACTAGACTAAAAGTTCGGTTCTCCAAAGAGGCCCTCATTTATAACCAGGGTTGTAAAAATGCATTTTTTTAAAGCATTTTTGGTTGCATTTCTTTTTAAAAATAAAAGTTTAATGCAATGTAAAAATAATTTGCGTAAAAAAAATTTTTAATGCAAGTTGAAATATATTTGCATTAAAAAAAAAATCAATGCAAGTTGAAAATTTTTTGCATTAAAAAAAAATTTAATGCAATTTCAAAATACAGTCGGCTCTCCCTAAGTCGAACTCTCTCTAAGTCGAATTTCTCTCTAACTCGAATTTTTCCCCATATTTTATCATTCCCTTCAATTTTCCCTACAAAAACCATTCTCTAAGTCGAACTCCCTCTAAGTCGAACTCTCTCTAACTCGAACATATTCTCTCGATTCTTGGCATCTTTTTTCACTCCTAAAGTCGAATTTTGTTTAGCTGAAAACAAAATAAAAAAACATTAGGTACCCCCTCGGAATTCTGAATATACCTATATGTGTAGCATCGCGTGTACCATCATCGTCACCTCTTCGTGTTTCTTTCTATTCATATCCCTGGCAACTCTATAAAAAGCTACAGTTTTTAAAAAGTTGCAACGCAAAAACATAAAAAAACATTGTTACCCTTTTCTTTGTGTTGTTAGTTGCTTTATTACTTATTAATTTAACTTTATTTATTAAATAAAAAAAATTATTTCTCTCTGTAACTCGAATTTTGCCAAAACTCTCTCTAACTCGAACAAATCTTGGTATCCCGTGAAAATTCGACTTAAGGAGAGTCGACTGTATGTTACGTACAAAAGAAATCAATGCAAGTTGAAAACAGTTACCATAAAAAGAAAAAACTTTAATGCAAGTCGAAAATATTTTGCATTAAAAAAAAAATGCAAATTTTGTTCGCAAATTCCTTGCGTTAAAAAAATACAAATTTTGTTGGAACATTTTTTGCATTGAAAGAAATGCAAATTTTTTTCGAACATTTCTTGCGTTAAAAAAAAACGCTAATTCCAACAAATTTTGCATTTTTTTTAATGTACCTAAGTATTGTTGGAACAAAATTTGCAATTTTTTTTAATGTAAAAATGTTCGAAAAAAAATTGCATTTTTTTAATGCAAGAAATGTTCGAACAAAATTTGCATTTTTTTTTTATGCAAATAATTTTTGAACTAAATTTGCATTTTTTTTATTGCAAAATATTTTCAACCTGCACTAAAAATTTTTTTTTAATAAAAAAAAATTTTTTTTAATAAAAAAAAATTTTCAACTTCATTAGATATTTTTTTTTCAATGCAAATATTTTTCTACTTGCATTAAATTTTTTTTAATGCAAAATACACTCGTTTTGCATTGAAATTTGTACAAGCCTGTTTTTTAATATTGAAGGTGTTCTTTTCCTCAAGGCTCATTTCTGTTAATTTATGTGAAGAATTTTTTTGGGATAGGGGTGGCAAAACCGCCATTTATTCAACTTAATAAAATCTAATTCTTAATCTTAGGTAGAGGTTTATGATGGATCATTCCAAGACGATCGCGAAGTTTAAAACGATGTTGAAAATGATCTCAATTCTATAGAGATGTAAATATCTTCGGCTATACAAGAAAACCTCGTAAGTCGTAACTCAAAATTTAAATTTGGACTGAAAAAACTAAAAATATCTTACGGAATATAATTGGATTTTGTTTTTAAATTTTTGAGTTACGAATTTTTCTCAGTATTTATAAATTCTCTCGAATACCGAGTTGTTGGGAAAAGAAAATTAGTGTAGTAGCGAGCTTTGAAAAAATTGGATTTAAAATTAACAGCACCGGGCTAAAAAACTATCAACAAGATGAAGAAAGACGAAGAGAAATGATCTTGTCAAAAAAATTATTTTGAAAAACTAAGCATCGAGGACGTAAACCGAGATACGGGAATGTTTGATGGCCATTTTAATATAATTAATGGAAAGAATTAAAAGCAGAGGACCTAAGTGGCTGCCTTGGTGGAGGTAGATAGAGATTGGAGAGGACATCTGTAACGAACATTTTAATAATGGTTTAATATGTTCTCTGAGGCTGAAATCGTAAAGGATACAAATTCAAAAAGGTTTATAATTTTGGAACATTTTTAAAAGCTGTATGTTGTCAAGGGGAAATGGAAAATTTACAGCGAAAATTTAAAATTTCATAAAAACAAAATTTTCAAAGATTTTTAGGATGATGTGAAAGTTTGGCTATGTTTTTAGTGGATTCGTACCTCTTTTTTTAAATAATTAATTAATAAAACATTAAGTTTCTTTTAACAGGGTGCTTCGTTATTTAGTAAAATTTTTATACGGGGTGATTCTAATATTATTATTGCTATCCATTTATCTATAGCAAAATGATAAAAGCAATTTGTAATGTTTAAATAAAAAAATAAGCCTGAATAATATTCTCAACAAGTTTACAAAAAACTTGTTTAAATAAATAAATGGAAATAAATTTTAGACAGGGTGTTCTAAAAATTATTTCTGAATAGAGGTTTTAAAAAATAAAAAAAAAACAAAGTTGTAGGGAATTAAAAAATAGATAGATTTACAAGCTGCGTTAACTTGGCCCCAAAAAGTGTCCGATTTTCTTGATTTTTTTGTAAAAGTGTCCGATTTTCTTGTTTTTTTTTTTTTTTTTGTAAAATGACCATTTTTGATCACTCATTAACTTTTTTTGATTAACCACATTTATCGACTGAATCGATTTTGTAAAATGAGAAGGTATTTTATTAAAATATTCGATTGGTCTTTTTTTGAAAATTATTGACCACCCTTTCACTTTTTTTTACCACCTTTGGAAGTGTTTTTTTTTTTTTTTGATTTGTGAAAAAAATATTCAATAGTTTTTTTTTTTCATTTTTTCTCCTCAAAAAATATTCAATAGTTTTTTTTTAATTTTTTCTCCTCAAAAAATATTTATTTTTTTTTCAAATTTCGAAAGATGACCATTTTGAAAAACACAATTACCTATCTCAAATGACCATTCCTTTAGAATTGTTCTAACTCTTCAAAAAATATTTTTTTTTCGAATTTTAAAAGATGATCATTTATAGAAACACAACTATTAGAATTATTATTAGAATTTTTTGAGGAATTTGAACAATTCTAAAGGAACGTCATTTGAGATAATTTTGTTTTTCAAAATGATCATCTTTCGAAATTTGAAAAAAAATAAATATTTTTTGAGGAGAAAAAATTAAAAAAAAAACTATTGAATATTTTTTGAGGAGAAAAAATGAAAAAAAAACTATTGAATATTTTTTTCACAAATCAAATCAAATCAAAAAAAAAAAAAAAATAGATACCTATCAATTTTTTTTTTCAAAAATGAAAAAAAATCTTTCCAGGGGTGGTCAAAAAAGTTGAAGAATGGTCAAAAGTGGCCATTTAATTTGCCATATTTAAAAAATTAGAGAAAAAAACGGACACTTTTTGGGGCCAAGTTAATACAGCTAGATTTACATTATGAAATTCTTTGATAAGTTAATTTATAAAAATAGAACTTTGACTCATCCTGTATAATATTTTATATTTTTCTACACTATGGTATCGAGGTTTTTTGAATTTGTAGTTAAAAAAAAAGTTTAAGCAACAAATAAATATTGGAACAGGTTAATTATTTATTTAAATATTTTGTTGGTCTAACTATATTAAATTTAAAGTCAGAAACATATTCCACATCTCTTGTGGTTGGCTATAACTTTTAAACTTCTGCTTAGCAAAAAGAAACGTTAAAAAAATTTATTCCAAACATTAATTTGCTGTCTAAATATTCGAAGATTATAGAAATTTTGAAGACAAAAATTAGGCAGTTTTTAAAATTTGAGAATAAATGTGATATTATGAAAAACCGATATACACATATATATGGAAGCGACCTCTGCCTTAAAATTTCCTTATTTTAGAGTTTTTGGTTTCGATCATTATATTTGACCTAAGTTATCTTAGTTCAGCATAGTACCACTTGATTTTTGAAAAAGGTCTTTTTTGAGTAGGTTTTGTTAATCAAAAACTCATTTCAGGGGGCCGATTATACCTACTTCGAGAAAAAAGCACTTTAAATTTCTGAACAAATTACTTTAAAATTAAAAGTAATCTATAATTTTAAAGTAGTTTTCGATTTGAAAGTTACAATTTGATTTTTTTTAACTTCAATGAGAATCACTTTGAAATTAAAAGTGTTATCGTTTAAATTAAAAATTTCCCAATTTTAAGCTACAAAGAAATTTTTTCTCTTGAAATTCAAAGTAATCACTT
Source organism: Epistrophe grossulariae (assembly GCA_929447395.1). Lineage (NCBI taxonomy): Eukaryota > Metazoa > Arthropoda > Insecta > Diptera > Syrphidae > Epistrophe > Epistrophe grossulariae. The sequence goes on along the minus strand of OV839567.1, from coordinate 14,319,704 downwards.
TTAATTTAATCACTCACGCTTTAAAAAAACATCAAGAGTGTTCGTATTAAGACTAAAATGGAACACTTTTAATTTGAAACGGATATTTTTAAAAGTCATTTAAAAGCACTAAATAATGTAAAATTTAAAGTGTATTTAAAGCTTATATTTTAAAATTATTCATTTTTCCAATATTTGCTTAAACAAGGTATTTAGGTACTTTTAGGGCCAGTTTGTTCACAGTTGATTATCTTTAATCAAGGATTAATGCAACTGGTAAATCATAGAATGTGCATGTTAACAAAAATTTTTATTAGGGAAATCAAAATTTGGGTTGTTAATCATGTAAATCGCTAATCAGCCGATTTTCATTTATTAGCATCAATTAATTAGAACCTGTTAAAGTGATGGTGCAGATTTAACCCACTGTGAACAAACTAGCCCTTAATCTTAACCATTGCTATACATATGTATATATCTTCATAATCTGAACAGCAAAATTTCACTTTATGTCCACAAAAATTGGCGTTTCAATGCGAAATTTTTTTTTAGTTCAGTCTATCTTAAATAGATTTCATGACAAATGTCTTTGTGTGAACTACTATATCCAAACAATGCTCAAAGATTCAAAATGTTTCTCCTCTAAATCAAAGCGTAAGCTTTCAAATAACGAAAAGACATTTAAATTGAAACTAAACTTATAAATAAAATTAAAAGCAAACACTTTAAAATTGACTGTTGGAATTTTCAATTTAATGGCTTTTATATTTGAATGATAAAATTTAAATGAACGCTAATTAGGTATTAAATCTAATTTTTGTAAGTCAAATTTTTCCTTTTTAATTTAAAATCTTCAAACTATAAAATAAAATAAAATGTTTTCATACAATATTCCAAATTGTTGTGTTTTTTAATGTACATGAATGTTAAAAGCAATTTCTTTTAATTTCAAAGCTAAACGTGTTAAAACGAAAACATTTCTTTTTAACTTTAGTAATTTTGTTTTTTTTTCTCTTGAAAAACTTTCGATTTGCACAATTTAAACTTAAAATTGCCAACTATTTATTTTAAAGTGCACTTTTCCTCAGTGACGGAGGCAAAACCCTAAAATAATATACGTCGAGAACAAATATGATATGCAAACTAATTTGACATATCTTTTCCCTTTCCATTATTTACGTACTCGGGAATAATGGATTCTGTTAGCGGTATCGACATATACGAAATAATTACAAAATTTAAAAAAATATAATCAGATTTTTGAACCTTATTTTAAATCTGAAATTCTAACTAAGAAATTTTATGAACATAAAGATCAATTTGGAATATCCACTCACCACCTCCAATACTTATTTTTTAAATTTTTTTAAATAAAATATACAAAACATAAAAATATGTACCAAAACACCAATATAAAAATACTTTTAGCGTTAGCAACAACAATAAAACCAAATTATTTTTACAACATTGAATTTTGTCGGAATGCTGGAAGTTGATTTATGTATAATTTACTCCTAGCATACCTCAGGGCAACCAATTAGAAACAAGAAATTTTGTATTTTCCTTTTCAATTTGTAATTTATTTTATTTTTTAAAATAAATTTTGAATTAAAATTTCGAACGTTATTTTTTGTTAATTTAGGTAATTTTTCATGCATGTTTTTTTTTATCAAAACTCTTCAACGGAAGAAGTTTTGTGTGTTTGTTTTTTTTTTTTTTAATATTTTGCTCACAGTGCTTCAAGTGATCTAAGTCCAGCCAAAGCATTTGTTGGAATCCTGTAGAAAAGATTTCCCTCTAAACGTAGAGTCCTTAGATTATGTAGATGTTTTAAGCTATCTGTATCCATGCTTGCTAACGAGTTGCCATTTAACTGTCTGTGATTACAATATATATGACATATACATTTTTGTTTTGAAATTTTATTTTTTCAACAGTGCGATTTTATATAGCCACAAAAATTTATGCGTGATTGGATTTTTTTTAAATTATTGTGATTTTGTGAATCATTGACATCAATTTTTATATGTGCATTAACAGAAATAAAAAAAAATTCAATTAATTTAAAAATATTTAAATAAAATATTTATGTAAGTAAAAATTTTAATAAAAAAAAAATTTCAACTTACAGTGAAATTAAATTTGGAAGTCCTTGAAATGAATCACCGGGTATCACTTTAAGGCCACAATTTTGTAATGACAAACGTTTTAATTTAACTAAACCAATAAATGCATTCTGGTGAATATCTGAAAGGCTATTGTCGGAGAGGGTTCTGTAAAAGAAAATTAAAAAGAAAAAAAAAAAAGCAATTTTTTCGTGAATATTATTATTTTAGTAAATTTTTAAATGTTATTAAATTTTATAATAATTAAACAATTTAATTTAAAATAATTAGGCATACATTTATTTCGTAACAAGTGTTTTTTTTTTAATTTATTCAAATTAATCCAAAACATTTTTTTTTAATTTTTTAAGGAATTTTTTTCAATCAAATTTTTATCTCTGAAGTCTGAACTAAAAATCCCACATTTCAAAATAGCGATTGTACCCCGAAATATTATATTCCAGTCAGTAAAGCCATAAAAACAGTCCAAATTAGGAAATAATCGCCGGAAAGTTAGATTTTGTATATATAGAGTCCTCATAGTGTTCTTAAGAAACTGTTAAAAGTCCCCATCGATATGATCACCACTAACAATTTTACGAAGGGTTGAAGGGCGCCAAAAATGTTTTTTCAGGAATAACTCCCAAATGGTAATGTTGTACAGAAAAAATGACAAGGACTAATTTGTAGCTTTCACTTCTATGTGGCTTTGACTTAAAATGAAAATTTTATTTGTTGTTTTTAAATAATTTTTTTTAAGTCAATTTCTTAGAAAATTAGGCCTCCTGCCTAAACGGGGGGAAATAGACCCCCTCCCATACGATTTTTTCTTGTCTTAACCCAATCTACTCGCTCTAGCTTTTTGGTGCACCTTATACCGATCAGCCTGTATAGGTACTACATATGTATGTACATAGGTATATGGCAAATTATGCATTCGTAAAAAAATCGAACTCGAGATTTTGATCAAAGTTAACATTACGATCATAGTCGAAAAAAGTGTGTCTCACCATTTTGTCCGTCTGTCCTTTCGGCTGCATCCTAAACGGATGGGTCGATTTTTTTTTTTTAATTTGGTACATACCGGTTTTTGGGCATTCTCCTGACATGTTTTTTTTTAATTTTATTAATGTTTAAAAATAACAGTAGTTGCGAACAAATTTTTTTTACCAAATAATGAAAATCTCAAAAACGTGCCCATAACTGCTAAAAAAAAAATCAGTAATATTTTTTACAAAAAGGCTACCATTTTGTAAAACAAATAATTATAAATGGTAACTCCCATAGAAAAATTTGTTTGATTTTCGATTTTCTCAAAAACGGTTCAATTGATTTTGATCAAGTTTTTTAGGGAGAATGTTTCAAAAAGTCTGAAAAGAATTGTATACCAAAATTTTGCAAATTTTTTTTTTTTGATTTTTAAAAGAAGCTTCAATTTTTTTTTTTGAGAACTAAATAATTGGAAAATGACTTGATCGAGTTTTATTAAACTTGGCATCCAGCAGTTTTTTGAGATTATCTATAGTAAATTTTAAATGAATATTTTTCTTATAACCAAAAATTAAAGTGTTAAAAACCGGTAAGGAAAATCTCATTTTTCTCAAAAACGACTCCTACGATTTTTATCAAAATATTATCTATATTGATAGACAGAAGAACCATTTTTTTGGTTTTCGATTATCTCAAAATCTGCTGAATGGATTTTAATGACATTTTTTACACAGGACCATCTTATAAGTTTGAATAATATTGCATATCGAAATTTTCAAAAAAAATTGAAAATTTGATATTTTGAAAATGTGTAGATGATTTTTTTTCAAAATAATTTTTTTAACTCCGCATTAATAAACGCTTAAAAAAATTGCGTACCAATTTTTTTCTTAAAAATGATTACAAAATTTAAATATAAAAATAATTATTTCAAAAACTATACTCTAACGATTTTCAATTTTTTTTTGTTCATAAATTAAGATTTGTTTAAAAAATCAGATGTCATACATTTTTTTCTAATTATATTGATTTTTTAGTAATTTTTCATTATAAACTGTAAGTTCCATGGATATATGTATGTGCAACCCGGTGCTGTACTGCTTATATTTATGTACTCACATAAACCTATACCTTTAAATAAACAAAATTTTGCAGGTGGCACAAAATATAGGCTCTCATAACTAATTTATTTCTTTTACAGATAAATAGTTTTTAAAATATTTAGACACATTCACAGTGTGCATTTTATTTCTTGTTCCGATTGAACCTGGTAGGCAGAGTTGCCATTAAAAATTATAAGAAATCAGCAAATCCTCAAACATGTTTTTGTTTAGTTTAAAATCTTTATAGTTTTTGCTGTTTATTTTAATATAATCTTTGCAAAGCATTATGGCATTAAATGTTGAAGGTTGCAGTTTATTTCGAATTTTTTATTTGTTATCAATTGTTTTTAAGTAGGTAATTTATTTTTTCTAACGAATCTGCAGTGCAGATTTCGTGATTTTTGAAGTCTGCGAAATGCAAAAAAGTCTGCAAAATGCTGACAAATCTGCATTGTAGGTATACTCTTCATATTACAAGGAAATACTGTTAAAAAATATTTCAGATCAAATTAAATTAAAATTTACACAAGATATTTAAATAAATAAATAAATTTTTTTCATTAAATTGAATTTTTATTTAAAAAAATCAAATTAATTAAAAAATTTATAATTAATTACAAAATATTTACTATATTAAATTTGTATGATGTATTTAGATTATTTTTATCTATATTATTATTTTTCAAAAATACCTTAGTCTAATATAATAATTTTTTTTAATTTATTTACA